>LR990617.1:0-2422784 GCA_905147815.2 Phalera bucephala
GTTTAAGCCAAGCGGTTACAAAGTTAAAAGGCAAAAACAAGGCCCCAGGGCCGGACGGGATCCCGGGTCGGGTCTGGGTTCTGACCCTAGACGACCTGGGGGACCGATTTCGGGCCCTAATGGAAAAGTGCCTAATGGCTGGACGCTTCCCATCCATTTGGAAGCGTGGGAGGCTGGTGCTTCTGCAGAAGGAGGGGCGTCCGCGTGACTCGCCATCGGCCTACAGGCCTATAGTGCTGCTGGACGAAGCGGGCAAGCTTTTTGAGCGGGTTATAGCTGCCCGAATCGTCCGGCATCTGCGTGGAGTAGGCCCAAATCTTAATGACGCCCAATTCGGTTTCCGAGAGGGCCGGTCGACCATAGACGCGGTCCTACGCGTGAAAGCCCTCTCGGAGGAAGCGGTAGCGGATGGCGGGGTGATGTTGGCGGTATCTATTGATATCGCCAACGCGTTCAATACCCTGCCATTTTCATGCGTCCTGGAGGCACTGCGCCATCACGGGTTGCCTTTGTACCTGCGGCGGATAGTACGCGAATACTTTCGCGAAAGAAGCGTCGTCTGCGTGGCCAGCGATGGGCGCCTATTGCGTCGTGAGGTGGGCTGCGGTGTTCCACAGGGGTCGGTTCTGGGGCCCCTCCTGTGGAACATCGGTTACGACTGGGTGCTCCGCGGCTCTCTACACCGCGGGCTCCAGGTCGTTTGTTACGCGGATGACACCTTGGTGTGCGCCCGGGCGGGTGAGTTTGAGGAAGCGGCGAGGCTGGCGACGGAGGGATGCTCCGTGATAATTGAAAGAATCCGGCGGCTCGGACTGAGGGTGGCCCTTGAAAAATCCGAGGCTCTTTGTTTTCATGGGCCTCGACGACGTCCGCCCTCAGGAGCGCGGATCGAAGTTGGTGGTGAGACTGTCGAGGTCAGGGCCCACATGAGGTACTTGGGTCTTGTCCTCGACAGTCACTGGAATTTTCATGAGCATTTTCGGCGCCTTGGTCCCAAACTGATTGGTGTGGCCGGGGCCCTAAGTTGGCTTCTGCCCAACGTCGGGGGTGCGAGCACGAGCTGTCGCCGCTTATACACTGCGGTGGTGCGGTCTATGGCCATGTACGGTGCACCGGTGTGGGCGGACGCCCTGAACGCCCGAACTCGGACCCTCCTACGAAGACCACAGAGGGTCATGGCTATCAGGGTGATACGCGGTTACCGCACCGTGTCGTACGAGGCCGCGTGCGTGCTGGCTGGGACCCCACCCTGGGATCTAGAGGCGGGGGTACTGGCCTCGGTCTTCCACCAGAGGGCGGAAGTGAGAAGACTTGGAGGCGCCCCACCAGTTGAGGTGGCGAGGTGGCGGCAGCGGGCGCAGAAGCGTGCCCTCCGGGAGTGGGAAAACCGGCTTGAAGAGCCCAGCGCAGGCCACTGGACCATACGGGCGGTGCACCCCGTGTTGAAAGAATGGGTGCACCGAAAAGGAGGAGCCCTCACCTTCCGGCTCGTGCAGGTCCTGACGGGGCACGGTTGCTTCGGCAAGTACCTGCACCGTGTGGCCGGAAGGGAGGTGGAACCGAAGTGCCACGAGTGTGGCTGCGCCGAAGATACGGCGCAACACACACTTGAGGCCTGCCCTGCCTGGGCTGAGGAGCGCGACGCTCTAGTCGCAGTTGTGGGGAGGGATCTGTCCCTGCCGGCCATTGTTCGCTCCATGGTCGGCAGTGAGGGGTCGTGGGAGGCGGTGGCTAACTTCGCTGAGGCAGTGATGTCGGCAAAGGAGGCGGCGGAGCGGGTCAGGGAGGACGATCCCCTTGCTGACCCGAACCGGCGTCGAAGGTTAGGACGCAGAAGACGGCGACAGGCCGACTTAATGCCTCCGTGAAGAGGGCGTGCGCGGATGATGGCGTCGGGGGCCATCACCCGCATTGCACTCACGCCCGCGAGGTGGAGGGGCGTGCTTGTGTTCCAGCGCGCCCCCCATACATGAGAGAACAATGCGTTCAAAGAGACCGCACAAGAGGTGGGTCCTTAAAGGACACCCGCTGGAGAGGCCGTGGAAGTAGTCCCCGTGCCTGCAGCCCTCCACTATGGCGGGGAGAAGGAACACCATGGAGGTTTTAGTCGGTATGCTGCTGCGGTCCCCGCGCCACACAAAGTGGGGCGAGGACCGCATCAGAGAGTCCGACACTCCCCCGTTTGCCTACCCAAAGGCAGATGGGGGGTCAGTCTATAAAAGATTTCCTCCATGAAAAAAAAAAAAAAAAAAAAGGTTAGGTTAGGTTAGGTTAGGTTAGGTTGGGCGGGCGAAAGGCTATCCCACCACACGCGTCCTTCGAGGCGCAGTGGCATAGCTTCTCGCCTATTTTGCTCGTCTGTCCCGGCAAGCAATTTGGCGTGGTCTTGGGAGTAGCGCACGGTCGCGACGATCCCCAAGGCAAGTGTGACTGTATCCTGCTCGCGGTTGCTGCCTGCTATTGGTCTGGTCCATCTGAACAGACATAACAGAAACAGTCATGCGCTACCCTTCCCAGTTCTCGGTCCCATCCCTCCTTTTTCCTCCCCCATGTCCCCCGGTTCTGTCCGGAAGTGTGGTTGCGCCTGGCTGCCCCCTTCAATCTCCGTTTTGGAGAAGGTCGGGTGCAGTAGGTGGCGCGTCGTGGTTTGGTCGTTTGCTCGCTCCCCTCGCTCCTCGCTCGAGGAGTGACCGGGAGCTGTCTTTCGTTTCTGGCCACGAAAGGTTGGATGAGTCGCTCGCTCCTTGTACTCTCCGTTTGAAGAGAGGGCAGGGAGCGAGCATTCGTAGTGTGTTGTGTGTGTTAGCCGGCGTGGATAGGCCTGCCGGCTCGAAGTGCCCAATGCCGCGGTCGGCGTGCCGCGGCTGAAAGGCGGAGGGGTCAATCTCCGCCCAGCGCTCGAAGCTGTGGATCAGCGAATTTAATGTGATGTCTCAAAGGAAAAAGATACTACCCCAGGGAGGTACCGGCCTGGCCGGAGAATCCTCCCCAGGGCCCTCGGGCTCTGGCTGCCCCTCGTATTCTGGGGGGGGCACTTCGATACATCAAACCGACGACCATGGCAAAATCCCAACGGACACCGAATTTAGCGCACGAAAAGGCAATCCCGTGGTGGTGTTGGAGCGTCTTCAGCGTCTTGAACGCGACATCACCACGGCAATCAAAGGGAAAAAGGCGGGGCCAGTCATCAACTCCGACGATGACGAGCCATCGCAGGGCACCCGTACTAATCAGGCATCCCGAGAATATGTGGCGGCTCTGAAGGAGGCTTACAGGGCTTACATGGCGTCGGATGACGATGACGATGTCTCGTGGTCTGACGCCGCGGACTCGGCCGACTCGCTGGCGAGCCTCGAACGGCCGAACGCCAGCCAGAGCGCAAAGCGACCTCATACCCACGAGCAGTCGAGCTCGGATGAGGTCGCAAAAAAGGCGGTGAAGGTGCCGCGAGGCCGAGGCCGTCCGCCCACGTCCGGACTATACGTCGGACACGCCAAGGCGATGGCGCAGCTGACAAGGGAGGCGGAACTGCTCAAGCGCCAGCCTGAGCGAGAGGTGGCCGCAGCAAGCACCACCCAAATGGAGGAGGTGGCCGAGACGGGCGGCCCCCAGAACTGCACCATGGTTGCAGACGCCGAGGTCACAGGGGCAACCGGCCACAAGAAGACTGCCTTAAAACAAGTGGAGAACATCCTCTACGTGGCCGGTTCATCGAAGAACCTAAAGGGGACCCACGTTAAGGCCCTTAAGGATGCCGCCAGCGCCATCAAGACCGCTGTAGAGGGCATATTTGAGGCGTCGGTCCCCGAGTCCGTAAAAAAGGCAGAGGCAGAAATCACCCGGCTGAAGAGGCTGGCCGGGTGGTATAAGGACCAGGTCGCCTACCTGCAGACCTCTATCACGCCTCAGCGTCCGGCCTCGCCTGCTGCGTCCCCCGCGCCGGCGGCCCCCATGGTGGCTTCTCCCGCGGCTGCAACCCAGGTGGCGGCTTCACCCGCGGCAACGGCCCCTGTGGTGCCTGCGACCTCCGTATCGGCTTTTCCCGCAGCAGCGGCCCCCGTAGCGGCTTCCCGAATATCGTCCCCCCCCCTGGCGGCGGCGATAACAACCCCGGCGATGGACCTGGAGCAGATGCGCAGGTCCATTATTGACAGCGTCGGGGTGATGCTGGACGCCCGTTTCGCGGCGCTGGAGGGGCGGCTCCTTCCGGAGCCGCGGATCCGCCCGCCGCTGGCGTCCGACAAGGCGGCAACTGCCGATGTGGCGCCTCTATCCTCCAAAAAGGGGAAAAAAGTGGCGAAAGCCCCCAGAAGCAAAGAGCCTCCCCGCGCGCCGGTACCAAGGCCGGCCCAGGATGAGTCCGGCCCCGTACCCCCGCCGCCTGCCCCGGAAACCGCGAGAGGTCCGTGGACGGTTGCAGGCAAGCGGGGCAAGAAGAAGAGGCCCACCCAGGCCACCCAACCGGCGCAGCCTGCCAGGCCCGCCACGCCGGCACCCGCGAAGAAGACGCGCAGGCGGAAACCGAAGTTGCGGACGCCGCGTTTGGCGGTAGTGGCTGTCAAGTTGCCGCCGGACGCCGAGAGCCGCGGGGTAACGTACGCCACTGCGATGGCTCGGGCGCGACAGCTCGTTAACCCGAAGGACTTGGGCATCGAGGGCACCCTCCAGTTTAGGGTAGGGGCGACGGGAGCGCGCCTAATAGAGGTTCCGGGGGCCGATAGCGGCCCTAAGGCGGACGCCCTCGCGGCCGCGATGAGCAAGGCGCTCGCTGCGGAAGGTGTAGTGGTGTACAGGCCCATCAAGCGCGCTTCCTTGCGCCTGGTGGGCCTGGACGACTCGGTGACAAAGGAGGAGGTCGCAGAGGTGGTGGCCCGTGCCGGCGGATGTCCGGTCGAGGCTGTAAAGACAGGGGAGGTGTTGCGCGACCGGACACCCCTAGGCACGATTGTGATCAGCTGCCCCATCGAGGCAGCTAAGAAAGTAGCGGCGGTGGACAGGCTCCGTGTCGGCTTCACCTCAGCACAAATAAAGCTGCTGGAGGTGAGGCCGATGAGGTGTTACCGCTGCCTCGAGGCCGGACACGTGCGCGAGCAGTGCCGGTCTGAAGTCGATAGAGGCACGGCGTGCTACAGGTGCGGGCAGCCAGGCCATAAGGCCTCTGGGTGTAGGGCTGCCCCCTGTTGCGCGCTGTGCCGCGCGGCCGGTCATCCAACCGGCCACATGCTGGGCGGCAGGGCCTGTCCGGCCCGAAAGCTCGGCCGCCGTCGAGGAGGCAGATCTGCCGCTCCGGCGGTATCACCTGCGGCTCAGCCGCAGCCGGTCGCCTCTGGCGCCACTGAGGCGCAGAATGTGGCGGTGCCCATGGAATAAACCCTGGGCACCGTCAACGAAATCACCTGAGTGGCAGACTCGGGGGAGTCTGCTGCCCAGCTCGCGGGGGAGACGCCGTGCTGAGTGACACCAGCATGACGTCTAGTAGGGGGAAAAGGGAGCGCCCTTTACACGCTCCCAGGGTGGGCCCTAACAGGGCGGGTCGCGTCGGGGTCGCGGTGCGTACCTAACGGCGATCCCGTGATCCCCGACATTACGCGGCAAAGAGGGTGTCACCGCAGGGTTTTTAGTCGGTACACTTGGTCCATCAACAGCCGGGGCTACGGCCCCGAGTGTTGATGGGTCAAGGACTCCGACAAAACCCCTCCGCGTCCCCCGAACGTGGACGGGTACCCATAAAGGGTTTTCCCTGCGTGAAAAAAAAAAAAAAAAAAAAAAAAAAAAAGGTTAGGTTAGGTTAGGTTAGGTTAGGTTACAAAAAACGGCGCCGGCTCGCCGGAGCGCTCGGTGCAGGAGTACGGGCGCTGTCGCTCCCGACCGTGTTATCATCCATGGTTGGGAGCGAGAGCGCCTGGGCGGCAATGGCGGCCTTTTGCGAGGCCGTCATGTCCGCGAAGGAGGAGGCAGAGCGGGTGAGGGAGGAGACGACCTCCAATCCCGCTCGCAGACGGCGCGTTGGGCGAAGGCGCAGGGACTACGCCCGGAACGACCTTCGCCCACCGTAATCTCGGCCTGCAGGCGTCGGGGGGGGCACCCCGGCGCCCTAGCACATAGCAGGCCCGCGTCGTCATAGCGCTGCGTCCACGCAGCCTCGAACAGGCGGTAGGGGGAGACCGAACTCCCCCCTACATTTGTCGAGGTCCGCGCCTATCTGCGGACCGAGCCCGCCGGTGCCACAGAGGTCATGCCAGTGACGATTCCTGTGGCCCGGCAAAAGGGCAGTAGGACGCCGGGGGGTTTTAGTGGGTGCGAGCCCCACATAACCACCCGGGCCGTGCCCTCGGCCCGGGGGTATGCGCTAGGCATTTCCCCCCGTAAAAAAAAAAAAAAAAAAAAAAAAAAAGGTTAGTGAAAACTTTGTAACCTAACCTTTTTTTTTTTTTTTTTTTTTTTTTACGGGGGGAAATGCCTAGCGCATACCCCCGGGCCGAGGGCACGGCCCGGGTGGTTATGTGGGGCTCGCACCCACTAAAACCCCCCGGCGTCCTACTGCCCTTTTGCCGGGCCACAGGAATCGTCACTGGCATGACCTCTGTGGCACCGGCGGGCTCGGTCCGCAGATAGGCGCGGACCTCGACAAATGTAGGGGGGAGTTCGGTCTCCCCCTACCGCCTGTTGGAGGCTGCGTGGACGCAGCGCTTTTCCGACGACGCGGGCCTGCTAAGTGCTAGGGCGCCGGGGTGCCCTCCCCGACGCCTGCAGGCCGAGATTACGGTGGGCGAAGGTCGTTCCGGGCGTAGTCCCTGCGCCTTCGCCCAACGCGCCGTCTTCGAGCGGGATTGGAGGACGTCTCCTCCCGCACCCGCTCTGCCTCCTCCTTCGCGGACATGACGGCCTCGCAAAAGGCCGCCATTGCCGCCCAGGCGCTTTCGCTCCCAACCATGGATGATATCACGGTCGGGAGCGACAGCCCCTGTCCCCCTGCACCGAGCGCTCCAGCGAGCCGGCGCCGCTCGGCATCCCATGCCGGGCACACCAGCAACGTGTGCGTCGCCGTGTCTTCCGGGGCCGCACAATGGTGGCAGCGCTCCGCCTCCTCACGACCGATCCGCCACAGATACCGCCCGAAGCAACCATGCCCGGACAGTACCTGCGTCAGACGGTACGTGAGGACGCCGTGTCGTCGCCCCAGCCACTCCCAGAAGACTGGCAGCAGCGCAGCGATGACGGCGTGACCGGCAGTGGGATGGGCGAGCTTGATCCGCCAGCTCTCCAGCGCGGCTCGGTGCAGCTCTATCCGCCTCGCTCTCGGGGCGCCGGGATCCCGGATGTTGTTGGGATCCCTACGCCAGGCATAAAGCTCAGAGAGCGCCTGGGCCTCTAGCTCCCAGGGAGGTGTTCCGGCAAGGAGTGTCGCCGCCTCGAAGCCGATGGTGCGGTACCCTCGGACGACCCTGACGGCCATGACTCGCTGCGCGCGGTGCAGCAGCACCACGTTTCGGGCCGTCATGGCGCCCGCCCAGATTGGGGACCCGTATAAGGCCTGGGACCGCACCACCCCCGTGTACAGCCTCCTAGCCGAGGCCTCTGGCCCGCCCAGGTTTGGCAAGAGCCTCGAAAGGGCCCCTGCAGTCGCCATAATCTTTGGCGCTAGAGCGGCAAAGTGAGCCCTGAAGGACCAGCGCCCGTCCAACATGAGGCCCAGGTAGCGCATCTGCGTCGAGATGTCGATACGCTGTCCCCCAACAACGATGTTAGTATTGGGGGGTGGCCGGTTCCTTGGACCGTGAAAGAACACGGCCTCGGTCTTGTTCAGGGCGACCTCCAGGCCGAGCCGCCGAATTCGCCCCACCACCTGGGCCACGCCAGCTGTGGCCAGCAGCGCCGCTTCCCTGTGACTCCGGGCCCTCGCGGTGACAAGAGTATCGTCCGCGTAGCACGTCACCGCCAGACCCGGCAGCAACGCGCCACGCAGGACCCAGTCGTAGGCGATGTTCCACAGGAGCGGTCCGAGGACAGACCCCTGTGGAACCCCGCACCCGACGTTCCGCTCCTGCCACCGCGACGGCCCGGGGTATACTACCCGCCTATTTTCGAGGTAGTCTCGAATGGTCATGTGGAGGTATTCGGGGACGCCGTGATATTGGAGAGCCGCTAGTATGGATGGGTAGGGGACGGAGTTGAACGCGTTGGCGATGTCCAAGGACACCGCCAGTATCACGTCTCCCTGCTCCACGGCCTCCTCCGCCATAACCTGGACCCGCCTTATTGCGTCCACCGTGGACCTGCCTCTCCTAAAACCAAACTGGCTCTCGTGCAGGTCCGGCCCCGTCTGCAAGAGGTGCTCGACGAGTCTGTCCGCAATGACTCTCTCGAAGAGCTTGCAGACCTCGTCGAGCAACACAATGGGGCGGTAGGCGGACGGCGAGTCTGCCGGGCGCCCCTCCTTCCTGATCAGGACCAGTTTCCCCAACTTCCAAAGCTGAGGAAACCGGCCCTGTCTGAAGCACTCGGTCCAGAGAGCCCTGAGACGACAGCCGAGCGGACCGTGGGACAGAACCCACACTCGGCCGGGGACTCCATCTGGTCCGGGTGCCACCTTCTTCGCCCGTAGTCTGCGGACGGCGGCGTTCAGCTCCTCTTCCGTAACTTCGGGAACGGCTTCGCTCGACGGCATGTTGGGTCCGGGTGTCCGGAACATTGCCGGAGCACTGGGAGCCGCTCCTTCTGGGAAAAGGGCCGACAACACGCCATCCGCAAACGCCGGCGGCATGGTCTGCGTAAGGGGGGGCGTCCAGGGGCGGAGTTTGTTCCGCACCATGCGGTAAGGGCGTCCCCAGGGGTCGGCGTCGATGGTCGCCAGGAGCTCTTCTCGGGCCCGCGTCTTTGCGTCCGCAATTGCAACCTGCAATGCGGACTTTGCCGCCCGGTAGACGGCATGCAGCTCCTCCTCCCTGGGCGTTAGGCCCGGCGAAAGCGGTGGATTCCGCCTTCTCCTTCTCCGCTGTCTGGTGTACTGGCGGCGCGCAGCGACGCAGGCGCGTCGCAGTTGCGCAATTTCGCGCGACCACCAGTACACCTGTCGTCTGCGAGGAGCTGCATGCCGTACACGGGGCATGGCGGCATCGCAGATCGCCGTGGCGGCGGCTCTACACCACTCGGCCTCCCCTTGGATGTCGAACGGGGAGACCGGCGCCGGTGTCCAGGCCTGCACCTCTGCTGCCTCGACTGCTGCCTCCACATCTAGGCGCGCCAAGGCCCACCTCGGCCCACCCCCAACTACGTCAGCCGGCACGGCGGCCTGAGACTCGGTGGAGACCACAAATCTGACATATACATGATCAGACAGGGTCTCCACCGAGTCGACGACTCTCCACCCTCGTATGCGGTTCGCCAGTGTCGGGGTGGCGAATGATACGTCCACCACCGAGCCGCCGTCCCGCCTGACGCAGGTGTAAGCTGTGCCCCGGTTTAGCACCGCCAGTCCCTGGGCATGCGCCCATTCTTCCAGCGTCTCGCCCCTCACGTCGTCAATGGGGGAACCCCACGCCGAGGACTTGGCGTTGAAGTCCCCCGCGACGAGAACTGGACGCGGCCGACAACGCCCCATAAGGTCGCCGAGTCGCGAGAGGAGGGCCTCGAACTCGGGTAGTGGTCGGTTTGGCGAAAAATACACCCCGACCACCACCATGCCCCCCACACGAGCGGCGACAAAGCCCCTCTGCCTCTCGACGTCTTCGAGAGACAGGGAGCCTCCACTCCTCGGCAGCACTATCGCCACCGTGCCGTCTGCGTCGCCAGCCCAGTTGCTGGCGGGCAGCACGAAGTATGGCTCGGCTGCCACTGCCACGTCGATCGACCACTCTGCCATGCTCTGGAGTAGGAGGTCCTGAGCCCTAGCCGAGTGGTTGAGGTTCGCCTGAAGGAAGCTGATGGCGGGGGGACGACTACCCATTGGTGGCGTCCATAGCTTCCACCACCCGGGTCTCTTGCGGCCTGGTCGGAGCTGGCCGCTCGGAGGTGCGCTTCGGGGCCCTCTTGCCTGTGGGACGCGACCCACAGGTCTTTGAGCCTGCCCGGTGCGCAGCGGGCTTGCCTGCCTTTTTGCAGCTCAGGCAGTGTGCGACCTCGGCGCAATCTCGCGCCTGGTGCCCCGGCTGCCCGCAATTGTAGCAGCGCTCCCTGTGGTCGGTTATGTCCGCCGGACAGAGAGCGCCGACATGCCCCTCCAGCTGGCAGCGGAAGCAGCGCAGTGGCCTCGCCCGCAGCAGGGCCACATCCGCGGACACCCAGCCCACCAGCAGCCGCCTCGCATCGGCCAGCTTTTTGGCGGTGTACGGGTTAGACTGTACTCGTACAGCGTTTTTTGATGATGATAAATGATACACTTGATATTGTAATGATTCAAAGGTTTATTGATAGCCCGAATTATCACTATGCTATGAGTTAATGATAAATGAGAATGAATGTATGATATGATATATGTATGTAAGTGAGCACGCGCGATTCTCTTGCTAACCGATTGCGAACTGATGATCGTAATTAATATAAAGTGCATGTGACGTAAAAATGCTGATGTTGCAAAATGGACGGGCTGGCCCGTACATGCTCCCGGGCGAGAGATGAGAGAGATTGATGTTGGATGAATGAATGCAAATGATTACAAGATGATAAACAATATAGTCTTAAAACTAAACACATGCTTCTTGAATATTACAAACAGAATGAAATATAGGAGAAGTGCTCCTATTCTCTCTTAGAGGCACTCGCGAAGTAATCTCATTACGCTTGAGCTTACGAACACTAACACTTGGTACACTATACACACTATTGTTGGACGCTTTGATAACACCTTCACAAAATTGAGCGACTTGCTCAGCACCCTGTACACTTTCACTACACTGATTACTGCTGCTGCAGCGGGCGGCTGGCTGCCGGTTGGCAACCGCCTGGCCCGCCGCTGAAGACGCGCGGGCACGACGCGCGCGCCGAACACCGTAAACCAATCCTACTGCTACCAGGATACCGATGATAGTATATATTACTGCATAATGATGTACATCATGATAGGAAACACTCTCTGCTAGGGGTGCACTTTGCTTCAGAATGTCTATTTGCTTCTGAATGCTTGTTAAGTCTGGGAGCGGGCTCTCAGAATCGGTACTGGCAGACTCAGGTAATTTAGGCAAGGAAATGTTAATGAGATGATTGATAGGCGCAATTTCCGGTGTACTCAGATCAGTCCTAATGTTGTATTCACTCATATACTGTTTATGAGTGTGTATGGAAAAATCCTTTGTTTTGATTAAACAGCCTTCGCTGAGTGTCATTAAACCGGCACGAGACAATTGTATTGCGGTAATCTGATCATCGCAAAGTAGCTTCACTTGAGTTACGTCACAAATAAAATAAAAATAGGTGTTTAATTGGTTTGTCTTGATCCACTTTGTCTTGCAGGGTTCTACGTTTACCTTGCAACCTTTGTTAAAATGATTCTTCTCACATAAAACTTCATCATCTCGTATATGATAAACGGGTCTCATAAAATGACATAAGACTTCGTCAAAATTTTGTAAACATGCTGATAACTCGACTTCTGTGATCATAAGAAGTGCTTCTTTTTTCAAATTAACGGCGATATAGTTGCTAACTGGAACAATGCTTCTCATGCTAAGACCTGTTTGTTCAGGAATGGGTATGAGTTTAAAAATTTCATAAGAGTCCCTAGTTATCAAGGGAATCTTTACTTCGAAAATTAAGTATTGCTTCGACATTCTACCTTTGACTTGTAACAACTGATATAAGTTAGATAGATCGCTAATATCTGTAGGTAGGGATAAGTCGTTCGGCAATTTTGCTGCTATTTTGTTCAATTCTTCCTGCAACTGGTCGGGGGTTATAAGATGTAAATTAAACTTCCCGTGATAAATGTTTGTAATCGTATCTAATACAGTGTCTTGAATAGTTTTGAGGTGAAATATTATATTATTCGCTATCATTGCTGATAAAGTAAAGTCAGACATAACGTTCACATTTTGCATGCTTGCTTTAACTTCTGTCATTGTGTTCTCTAAGTTTAGTAATTGCTTGCTAACAGTCTTATGTTGCTTTTGTATGACGTCCTCTATTCTCTTGATCACATTAAATTCAGCCTCAACAATTGTAGTATGATTTTTCAGTAATTTGCCTATATGTTGCTCATTTTCTCTAATTAAATTGATATCTTTTTCATACTTCTGTGCAAAGCTATCGTCCAACACTCCAAATAAAGTATTAGCGAGATAGCCTACACCATTGATAAGACCGCGCCGCTGTCGCGTGCGCGTATAAAATTGCTGATCTAATAACAATCCATTATAATACTTAAGTTCTGAGTAACCGTGTCTTATTTGTAACATGATGCTGTGACACGGTGAATGAACTTCCATTTTATCACACACTTTATCAAGGTATTGTATATACTTCGAACAGGCTGCAGTACCTTCCCAGAAGGGATTTAAGTCATAGTAGACTATCAGTCGCCATTCATCCCGTATAATTTGCATATTTACCACCTTGTCAAAGTAAAGGGACCTTTTATTTTGCAGCGAAGTTATGTTATATGCAGCCTGGGATGACGATATAATTGTCATAAAAAATAATACAATAGATGTAACTACCTGTGCGACGTTATAACGACTCAAATATCTTTTAGTTTTCCTATCGGATTTCTTATCAGAGTCGTTTTCGGAAACTTCTGGCTCGGCTTGTGAAAGTTCTCGATCTTCATCTTGATTAGCGGGCAAAATTGATAATTTAACTATAGGTCTCTTGATCAAACCATTCTTTGTCTGAAGTGTTACCACTCGAACATAACCGTCGCTGCCGGGGTGTAATTGTACTACTCGTCCAAGCATCCATTTTCCGGCAGGGAGATGTGCGTCATGTATGGTTACTATGTCATTAACTTTTATATTATTCTGTGGTCGTCTCCACTTACATCTTGATGATAAACTGATAAGATATTCGTGACGCCAACGTTTCCAAATATCTTGAAAGATCTTTTGGGTTAACATCCACCTTGTTCTGAGGTCTCTTTCGGTTTCATAGATAGTTAACGTTGGACCACTTGCCAAAAAATGTGAAGGGGTCAAATAATTTAAATCTTGTGGATCTTCTGTAAGTGGACACAGCGGCCTAGAGTTGAGGCACGCTTCAAGCTGAGCACACACTGTGCTGTACTCTTCGTATGTGAGCTTTTGCTCGCCGACAACCCTTTTAAGGTGGTATTTAAAGCTTTTGACGGCGGCTTCGCACAGCCCATTTGCAGAAGGCCATGACGGTGCATTAAAATGCCAGGTTATTTCCATTTCAATAAGTTCTTGATAAAACTCTTGATTAAATATCTGTTGCAATTGTTCGTACTCCTGCTGTAAAACTCGACTGGCTCCAACGAAATTTGTACCGTTGTCACTATATATGTGACGCGGAGTACCTCGTCGAGCCGACATTCTCTTCAGTGCTGCTAAAAATGATGACGTTGTGAGATCCGATACAACTTCGAGGTGCACGGCCTTTGTTGCCATACAAACGAATACCGCTATATAACCCTTGGTTGTACGGACTCCGCGACCCTTGTTAGTTTTTATAAAGACGTGACCCGTGAAATCTACAGTAATTGTTTCAAAGGGTCGGGAAGGGTTGCACCTTGCTGATGGTAGATCGCCCATAATCTGATGATGTTTGCTAGGATTATGTCTCCTGCACTTGACGCATAGACGTAATCTGGCCTTGGTTGCTCGATTGCCTCCAATGACCCAATATTTTTGTCTCATGATAGCTGATGAAACGCGCTCCACCATGAAAGCTAAGCTCATGGGACTGATCAATGATAAGTTCTGCTTAGCGCGCCTTTGGAATAATAATAGGGTGTCTCATATCTGGGTCGATGTTGGCGTTTCTCAATCTACCACCGACTCGAATCAACCCATCTTGATCTATAAACGGATTTAATTGACACAACTTGCTTTTAGTGTGAACATTAGCTCCTGTGCGTAAACATTGAATTTCTTGATAATTGTTGAGGCTGAATTTCGCCATATAATCTTCTGTAACTGCTGGTCGTTTTTGTGTAACCATATCTGCCTAAACATTTTTTCTATGTCAGCAGTAAATGCGAATTGGTACTGCCTCCACTTGATAATTAGAGACTGCAAATCCTGCTGCAAGTTGGGTCCGGATTCCATGACGTCATTCAAGCTGTTTCCTGTTGATGTCTTTACTGCTGCATTGAAGACGACTCGGAATTTAGGACTCATGGGATTTTGTATACAGTGATGTCCCAAATAACAATCTGGCTTCAAATTGTCCCTAACGGGTTTCATATGACTTAACTCTTGGTAGTCAGTCATAAATTTCTTGTATTGATCTTCAATATTAGGATGCTGCTGAAATTTTCGTTCTAACGACTTGAACTGAGCGACAGCTTTGGGCTTCGAAGAGCCCAGCGATTCTTGATAATTGCTTTTCAGAGGTAGCCTCACTTGATAACGCCCATCCTCCAATCGAAGCGTAGTAGATTTGTAATAATCAATACACTCCTGATCTCCTAAAGTTAGTGAAGATTCCTCCGCAATGTCCTCTATTTCCCAATACTTGTGTATCTCATCTAAGTTGTGTAAAATTACGTTGCATTGATAAGTACGTGTGACGTCACCGCTTAGTATCCATCCTAATCTTGTATTTTGCGCTGATGCCGCTGAACCTGAGACAGAGTCTTCCTCGACCCTACAGAGTCCTTCCAGCAAGAGTTTAGAAAAAATGCTTCCCCCAAATAATAAATCGACCGGCTTGCTTACATTAAAGTCAGGATCTGCCAATGTAATATTTTCTAAATAAGGCCAACTAGGTTTTGTAAAAGTGTGATTCGGTAAATTCTTGATTAATTTATTCATTATAAAAACATCCACATCAAATTCAAAATTACTATTGATTGCTTTGCAATTGATATTCATAACACCCTTACAACTGCTGTCCTTTCCTTTGCCCAGGCATTATATGCCCCATATAATGCCTGGGCAGCGTTTACGCGGTAAACCTAAAAGTTGAGCCGCGTTTTCGCTAATAAGCGATGTTTGTGACCCTTGGTCTAAGAGGGCTCGCATGATATGTGCTGACCCATCTGCTCCTTGTACCTTGATTATAGCAGTGGGCAAAAGTACTTCAGGCATGTCACCTTGCAGTGACACGTGCGAGTTGCCCCGCGCCAGCTGTGGTGGGTCCTGTTTCTGGTGTCGTTTTGCCGGCTCATTTGTGTTCGATTGTTTTGTTGAGTCGGCACCGGGTGTGTTATTGACTTGCGCAAACGCTTCGTGTATGAGCGTGTTATGTTTCCCATTGCACATACGGCAACGTTTGTTGGAAAAGCAACCGTTTCCATAATGATTATACAGACAATTTTGGCATATGTTCAATTTGTGTAAAGTATTACGTTTTAATTGAGGCGCCATTCCTAAAAATTGTTGGCAATAATAAATTCCATGCTCGTTGTTTTTGCATATCGGGCACTTATATTTCATGGAATTGTTATTGTTTGATGCTTGCGAAACCATTTGTCCATGCGCACTAAATGATTGCTTCATATTGTTGCAATGTTTGTTTGTCTGCTTAGACACATATTGCGACTGCTTGATGTTAGATGACGATTTGTATGAATGATTGTCATACTTCCTACGTGCCGATTCCATTGATGTAAATTTGCTTTCTAAAAACGAAAGAAAATCTTGTAGCTTCGGTAAGGCTCTTGGGTTCTTGATAGATGCGACGTAGTCATTGAATGTATCTGCGTCTAACTTTTGCTGCAAAAAATGAACAAGTAATGGATCCCAAGATGCTACGTCGACGCCCAGATTCTTGATGGCATTTAAGCTCTCTATAGTAGTATCATGAAGTCCTTTAATATGGTTTAGAGAGGAGTACTGAATAGCTGGAATGTTAAGCAACAAGTCGATGTGTGAGCTAAAAATAAGCTTGATATTATTATAACGGTGATTTAAAATGTCCCAAGAAATTGTGTAGTTGTCCGACGTAATTGCTAAATGTTGAATCAACCTTTCTGCTTCTCCTTTTACTTTAGATTTTAAAAACTGCATCTTCTGCGCTCCGGACAGCGCAGGGTTACTGTGAATCGTTTCTGTAAAGAGATCTTTAAAAGAGGACCACTGATAGTAGCTTCCACTAAATACTGGTATGTCCATCTGCGGTGTAGATTGCTCTTTATGCGAGACGGACCATAATTTCTTGTTGATAGAGGTGATAATATCGTTGTATGTTTTTTCATAATTATAGTAGGCTTGCTGATATTCTTGATTCCTATCCCCAAGCTCGCAGTCCAAATCCCAATGAAGACTATCTATGGCGGACCAACGAGACTGGACTAAACGTAATATATGCTCAAGTTCCCATTTTTCGGACTTCAGCTCCAAATGCAGGTTAGACACCGTATGTCCGAATGCTTTTAAATTGCTGCTTTGTTTTCTCAACATTTCGTCTGTCTTGCTACTTATTCCTGTCGATTTTGGCCAGGACGGTAGTTGCTGAGAAGTTCCAGGCCCACCTAGTGGAACTGCTGGCTTCAGGATGGGTGTCGACGGCCTTTCATCCTTCGACTGATGGTTAATAATAACTGCTCTAATATTTTCGTACCTTTCCTCAGCTTTTTCGTATTGATTGCAAGTGAAATATGTATGAGATTTAGCATACTCAATGCCTAAAAGCCTAGTATGATTAGACTGAAATTCCTGCCAGTACTTATCGAGAGTCTCCAACCTTCGCCTGATGTAATCAGACGTCTTTCGGTCAGAGGAATCTTTCTTGAAGTTGGTAAATATTTGTTCGATAGCATCTAGCAGCTGTTGTTGATTTTCAAGAATGTCTTCCATGTGCGACATTTTGTATTTAAATGTATGCCAAGAAAATATTTGATAAATGAAACGATCTTACTTGTCGATCAGATGGCGATGTCGAGTTGAGCCGCGTTGACCTTGTGGAGTCGGCTCAAATAACGGTGTTGATGATTGACAATCCAACTGCGCTGCAACCTTGCTAACAACACAGACACTGCTAGTTCCCTCACACGCGAAACCTAGTACCCTTGCTTGACTAGTGCACACGCGACGCGAGGTTCTCGAAGGACCATAAAAACGGATGTACGGGTTAGACTGTACTCGTACAGCGTTTTTTGATGATGATAAATGATACACTTGATATTGTAATGATTCAAAGGTTTATTGATAGCCCGAATTATCACTATGCTATGAGTTAATGATAAATGAGAATGAATGTATGATATGATATATGTATGTAAGTGAGCACGCGCGATTCTCTTGCTAACCGATTGCGAACTGATGATCGTAATTAATATAAAGTGCATGTGACGTAAAAATGCTGATGTTGCAAAATGGACGGGCTGGCCCGTACAGGCGGCTTCCACGGGGCAGGTCACAACGGCCGAGAACAGGCCTCCGTAACCCGCCCGTATTTCGCCGCACTTTATCCGCTGCAGGTCACATCCTCCCACCTTGGCCACCGCGGCGATGAGCTCGTCCGACTGAACTGAGTCGTCGAGCCCACTGATGCGGAGGCTCGCCGACTTGAAGGGCCGCGAGATTATGACGTCCTCTGAGGACAGTCCTTGGCGGAGTTTCTCCGCCAGCGCGTCCGCCTTTGGGGAGCTGGTCGCACCCGGGATTTCGAGCAGGCGCGCACCTGTTACGGTGCGCTTGACCCTGACTCCCTCGATCCCGAGCTCCCCGATGTCAACCGTCGACCTGGCGAGATGCAAAATCGTGGCGTATGACACGTCGTGCCCCTCTGCCCCAGGCGCCAGGGTCAGCACGACCGCCGCCGAGTTTGGAGCGCGGAGCCTCCGGCGTTCCCGCGCTCTCGCCTTTTTGGCCTTTCTGGCCGCCCTTTTTCGGGCCCCTTTGGCCCCCGCAACCTCCCACTGACCCCCCTGTCTGGCATTGGGTGGCGCTGGCTCTCGTTGCGGTGCCTTCTTCTTTTGCCGCTCGGCTGTCCTCTTGTTGCCCTTGGCTTTTTGGGCCGCGGGAGCCCTGCGAGCGGCGGGTGCAGATGGGGTCGGCACGGGTTCGGAGGTCCGCGCTGATGTCGAAGGCACGGGTGCGGGCGACCGCGCTGACGTCGACGGCACGGCGTCGCGCCCCGAGAGGCGACTCGGGGTTTTCGGCGGCGCCTTCTGCGCGGCCTTCTGCGCGTATGTCGTCGCAGGAACGGGCACCGTCGGCGCCTTCGAGGCCAAGGGAGGGCGCAATACTTTGCCCTCCAGGAACGAGAGTCTCTGGAGGACTTTGCCCATTTCCTCCCTAATTAGCGTTGCCAGGTCGGCGTCTGGCGCTTTGGGAGCCGCCTTGGGAGCTGGATCTTGTGGGTCGTCCTCGTCGCCAAGGACCATCGCCTTGACCACGTCCAGCTCCTTTTTCATCTCCGCCATCTGCTTGCGGAGGCGGATGTTCTCCACCTGCAGACGGCGGACCTCGTCCGAGGCGGTACGGGAAAACGCCTCCTCCACCACTTCAGCGATGGAGTTGGCCGCCAGCTTTAGCGACTTCTGGCACGTGCCCTTCAGCCCTTTTGAAATTCGGGCCACATCCCTTATATTCTCGAGGGACTGGGCCACTTTGCTTTTCAGCCCCTCGAGGAGCAGCTCGTCCGGGTCGGGATTCGACGAGGCTCGCGACGCCGCACGGGAACTACTCTCGGCGGCCAGTGCGGCCTCGGCGCTTGTCTGGCTGGTCTGCTTTTTGCGGTCCAGCTTCTTCTTGGCCTCCCAATATCCCACGTACTGTCCAGTGGTGGGAGGCCGTCCCCTTCCGCGTTTGGGCAGGGGTTTCAGCGGGTCGTCAGCATCCGAGCCCTCGCCTGAGCCCGAACGGCTGCCTTCCGGTCTTCTGGGCCGCTTTTTGCGCCACATGGTGGTGCTTCGGGCGTAGCTGGAGTCCACGTCCGAGGTGGACATTTCGCTCGCCTCCAGCTCCTTCCCTACCGCCTTTGTCGCCGAGGCGACGTTTGCCGATACGCGTGCATCGGAGTCCGTCTGAGTATTTCCGAGGTCGTCATTTTTTGCAGGTTCAATGTCCGAGTTGGTTTTGCCAAGGTCGTCGTTAGTGCAGGGTTCGGTGTCCAAAATGGGATAGCCATGGTCGTCGTAGAGATCATGTCGCAGGGTGGCCCCCCCAGAATACGAGGGCCTGCCGGAGTCCTTTCGGAGCTCCGGGTGGGATTCTCCGGCCTTGCCGGTACCCACCTGGGGTAATAACTCTTGTGACTGTGACATTATCATTTTTTTAGTTTCGTACGCTAGCAGGAGGTTTAGCCCCCTCCCATTCCAGCCGCAGCACGCAAGACTGCAGCATTTGGGCACATCGAGCCGACTGGCCTATCAACGTCGACTGTATTGGTGTAGTGTAACTGTGGTGGGTGTGTACATTGTATGTGTGTATTGTGTGGGTGTGTTACTGTATGTGTGTTGAAAGGGTGTGTGTATAGTGTAACAACAGAAGGGTAGGTCAGAGCAGAATCTGAACCTATCCCTTCAAACCGCCGAGAAAACGGTCTCTCTGGTCCCATCTGATGATCAGACGGGTACCGAGAGCCCAGCTGCCGACGCAGATTTGCCACTTTGGTGGCGGGATAATGGAGTGATGGGAGAACAGGAAGAAGTAAGGGGGGGTATGGGGGGTTTGGGAAGGAAAACGCATGACCATTTTTGTTCTGTCTGTTCAGAAGGACCAGACCAATAGCAGGCAGCAACCACGTGCAGGAGAAGGTCACACTTGCCTTGGGGATCGTCGCGACCGTGCGCTACTCCCAAGACCACGCCAAATTGCTTGCCGGGACAGACGAGCAAAATAGGCGAGAAGCTATGCCACTGCGCCTCGAAGGACGCGTGTGGTGGGATAGCCTTTCGCCCGCCCAAGTTTTCACTAACCTAACCTTTTTTTTTTTTTTTTTTTTTTTTTTTTATCGCAGGGAAAACCCTTTATGGGTACCCGTCCGCGTTCGGGGGACGCGGAGGGGTTATGTCGGAGTCCTTGATCCATCAACACTCGGGGTCGTAGCCCCGGCTGTTGATGGACCAAGTGTACCGACTAAAAACCCTGCGGTGACACCGTCTTCGTCGCGAGTGTCGGGGACCACGGGATCGCTGTTAGGCACGCACCGCGGCCCCGACGCGACCTGCCCTGTTGAGGGCCCACCTTGGGAGTCACCTCCCTGGCGTAAAATACGCCCTCCCTCTACGTAGACGCCGCGTTGATGTCACCCAACGCGGCGTCTCCCTCTCGAGCTGGGAGGCAGACTCCCCCGAGTCTGCCACCCAGGTGATTCGGTAGAGACACCCATGTACCCGGACTTTGACATCCGAGGCCATGGGTATCTCCACGCCCCCTCGCGCCACACGCGCGCGAACCACCCAGCCGCCGCCGCGCCACCCCTCTGGCGGCATGCAGCAGCAGCCGGTCGGCCCGGTTCGGCCGGGCTAGGGACCCGAAGGGGCCCCACCGCCCAGCAGGTGGTCGGGAGATTACGCAAACCTACACCGACCACCGTACCACCAAGCCGATCTGCGCCACACCCCTAAGGGCAGGCGACCGAACGGCTCCCTACCAGGGGCGGCGCCACCTGCTGCACCCAACACTCTCTCCCGAGGGAGAGCGAGGGGGCAACCAGGCGCCACACCCACACCCTTGCGCCTAAAAGGCGCGTGAGCCTTCCAGCCACCACTGCGCGGCCCCTCTGGCAGCAAGCAGCAGCGGCCGGTCGGCCCAGCACGGCCGGGCTAGGGACCCAAAAGGGCCCCACAGCCCAGCGGGCGGTCGGGAGGTCATTCCCTCTACAAAAATGCACGGCGCACACTAGCGCCGCGCTGACCTCGACCGACCACCCAAACGACAGGCGCCACCTGCTGCACCCCACGGAGGGGCACAACCAGGCGCCACAACCTTCCGGCTAAAGCCGGGGGAAAAAGGAAAGGGAGGGAGGGGAACGAGTGGGGAAGGGTAAGCGCATGACTGTTTCTGTTATGTCTGTTCAGAAGGACCAGACCAATAGCAGGCAGCAACCGCGAGCAGGATACAGTCACACTTGCCTTGGGGATCGTCGCGACCGTGCGCTACTCCCAAGACCACGCCAAATTGCTTGCCGGGACAGACAAGCAAGATAGGCGAGAAGCTATGCCACTGCGCCTCGAAGGACGCGTGTGGTGGGATAGCCTTTCGCCCGCCCTCACTCACTAACCTTTTTTTTTTTTTTTTTTTTACGGGGGGAAATGCCTAGCGCATACCCCCGGGCCGAGGGCACGGCCCGGGTGGTTATGTGGGGCTCGCACCCACTAAAACCCCCCGGCGTCCTACTGCCCTTTTGCCGGGCCACAGGAATCGTCACTGGCATGACCTCTGTGGCACCGGCGGGCTCGGTCCGCAGATAGGCGCGGACCTCGACAAATGTAGGGGGGAGTTCGGTCTCCCCCTACCGCCTGTTCGAGGCTGCGTGGACGCAGCGCTATGACGACGCGGGCCTGCTATGTGCTAGGGCGCCGGGGTGCCCCCCCCGACGCCTGCAGGCCGAGATTACGGTGGGCGAAGGTCGTTCCGGGCGTAGTCCCTGCGCCTTCGCCCAACGCGCCGTCTGCGAGCGGGATTGGAGGTCGTCTCCTCCCTCACCCGCTCTGCCTCCTCCTTCGCGGACATGACGGCCTCGCAAAAGGCCGCCATTGCCGCCCAGGCGCTCTCGCTCCCAACCATGGATGATAACACGGTCGGGAGCGACAGCGCCCGTACTCCTGCACCGAGCGCTCCGGCGAGCCGGCGCCGCTCGGCATCCCATGCCGGGCACACCAGCATCGTGTGCGCCGCCGAGTCTTCTGGGGCCGCACAATGGTGGCAGCGCTCCGTCTCCTCACGACCGATCCGCCACAGATACCGCCCGAAGCAACCATGCCCGGACAGTACCTGCGTCAGACGGTACGTGAGGACGCCGTGTCGTCGCCCCAGCCATTCCCAGAAGACTGGCAGCAGCGCAGCGATGACGGCGTGACCGGCAGTGGGATGGGCGAGCTTGATCCGCCAGCTCTCCAGCGCGGCTCGGTGCAGCTCTATCCGCCTCGCTCTCGGGGCGCCGGGATCCCGGATGTTGTTGGGATCCCTACGCCAGGCATAAAGCTCAGAGAGCGCCTGTGCCTCCAGCTCCCACGGAGGCGTACCGGCAAGGAGTGTCGCCGCCTCGAAACTGATGGTGCGGTACCCTCGGGCGATCCTGACGGCCATGACTCGCTGCGCGCGGTGCAGCGGCACCACGTTTCGGGCCGCTCACTCACTAACCTTTTTTTTTTTTTTTTTTTTTTTACGGGGGGAAATGCCTAGCGCATACCCCCGGGCCGAGGGCACGGCCCGGGTGGTTATGTGGGGCTCGCACCCACTAAAACCCCCCGGCGTCCTACTGCCCTTTTGCCGGGCCACAGGAATCGTCACTGGCATGACCTCTGTGGCACCGGCGGGCTCGGTCCGCAGTTAGGCGCGGACCTCGACAAATGTAGGGGGGAGTTCGGTCTCCCCCTACCGCCTGTTGGAGGCTGCGCGGACGCAGCGCTATTTCGGCGCGGGCCTGCTAAGTGCTAGGGCGCCGGGGTGCCCTCCCCGACGCCTGCAGGCCGAGATTACGGTGGGCGAAGGTCGTTCCGGGCGTAGTCCCTGCGCCTTCGCCCAACGCGCCGTCTGCGAGCGGGATTGGAGGACGTCTCCTCCCTCACCCGCTCTGCCTCCTCCTTCGCGGACATGACGGCCTCGCAAAAGGCCGCCATTGCCGCCCAGGCGCTCTCGCTCCCAACCATGGATGATATCACGGTCGGGAGCGATAGCCCCTGTCCCCCTGCACCGAGCGCTCCGGCGAGCTGGCGCCGCTCGGCATCCCATGCCGGGCACTCCAGCACCGTGTGCGCCGCCGTGTCTTCTGGGGCCGCACAATGGTGGCAGCCCTCCGCCTCCTCACGACCGATCCGCCACAGATACCGCCCGAAGCAACCATGCCCGGACAGTACCTGCGTCAGACGGTACGTGAGGACGCCGTGTCGTCGCCCCAGCCACTCCCAGAAGACTGGCAGCAGCGCAGCGATGACGGCGTGACCGGCAGTGGGATGGGCGAGCTTGATCCGCCAGCTCTCCAGCGCAGCTCGGTGTAACTCTGTGCGCCTCGCTCTCGGGGCGCCGGGATCTCGGATGTTGTTGGGATCCCTGCGCCAGGCATAAAGCTCGGAGAGCGCCTGGGCCTCCAGCTCCCAGGGAGGCGTTCCAGCAAGGAGTGTCGCCGCTTCGAAGCCGATGGTGCGGTACCCTCGGACGACCCTGACGGCCATGACTCGCTGCGCGCGGTGCAGCAGCACCACGTTTCGGGTCGTCAGGGCGCCCGCCCAGACTGGGGACCCGTATAGGGCCTGGGACCGCACCACCCCCGCATACAGCCTCCTTGCCGAGGCCTCTGGCCCGCTCAAGTTAGGCAAGATCCTCGAGAGGGCACCTGCAGTCGCCAGTAATTTCGGCACAAGAGCGGCAAAATGAGCCCTGAAGGACCAGCGCCCGTCCAACATGAGGCCCAGGTAGCGCATCTGGGCCGATACTTCTATGCGCTGTCCCCCAACAATGATGTGAGTGTTGGGGGGTGGCCGGTTCCTTGGACCGTGAAAAAACACGGCCTCGGTCTTGTTCAGGGCCACCTCCAGGCCAAGCCGCCTAATGCGCCCCACCACCTGGGCCACGCCAGCTGTGGCCAGCAGCGCCGCCTCCCTATGATTCCGGGCCCTCGCGGTGACCAGAGTATCGTCCGCGTAGCACGTCACTGCCAGACCCGGCAGCAACGCGCCACGCAGAACCCAGTCGTAGGCGATGTTCCACAGGAGCGGTCCGAGGACCGACCCCTGTGGAACCCCGCACCCGACGTTCCGCTCCTGCCACCGCGACGGCCCGGGGTAAATTACCCGCCGGTCCGCAAGGTAGTCCGTAATGGTCAAGTGGAGGTATTGGGGGACGCCGTGATATCGGAGAGCCGCGAGTATGGAGGGATAGGGGACGGAGTTAAAAGCGTTGGCGATGTCCAAGGACACCGCCAGAATCACCTCCCCCCGCTCCACGGCCTCCTCCGCCATCACTTGGACCCGCCTGATTGCGTCCACCGTGGACCTGCCTCGCCTGAAACCAAACTGGCACTCGTGCAGGTCCGGCCCCGTCTGAGAAAGGTGCTCGACGAGTCTGTCCGCAATCACTCTCTCGAAGAGCTTGCAGACCTCGTCGAGCAACACAATGGGGCGGTAGGCGGACGGCGAGTCTGCCGGGCGTCCCTCCTTCCTGATCAGGACCAGTTTCCCCCGCTTCCAAAGCTGAGGGAACCGGCCCTGCCTGAAGCACTCGGTCCAGAGAGCCCTGAGACGGCGGCCGAGCGGACCGTGGGACAGAACCCACACTCGGCCGGGGACTCCATCTGGCCCGGGTGCCACCTTCTTCGCCCGTAGTCTGCGGACGGCGGCGTTCAGCTCCTCTTCCGTAACTTCGGGAGCGGCTTCGCTCGACGGCATGTTGGTTCCGGGTGTCCGGAACATTGCCGGAGCGCTGGAAGCCGTTCCTTCCGGAAAAAGGGCCGACAGCACGCCGTCCGCAAACGCCGGCGGCATGGTCTGCGTAAGGGGGGGCGTCCAGGGGCGGAGTTTGTTCCGCACCATGCGGTAGGGGCGTCCCCAGGGGTCGGCGTTGATGCTGGCCAGGAGCTCCTCACGCGCCCGCACCTTGGCGTCCGCAATCGCCACCTGCAGTGCGGTCTTTGCCGCCCGGTAGACGGCATAAAGCTCCTCCTCCCTAGGCGTCGGGCCCGGCGAAGGCGGTGGGTTCCGCCTTCTCCTCCTCCGCTGTCTGGTGTACTGGCGGCGCGCAGCGACGCAAGCGCGTCGCAGTTGCGCAATTTCGCGCGACCACCAGTACACCTGTCGTCTGCGAGGAGCTGTATGCCGCACACGGGGCATGGCGGCGTCGCAAATTGCCGTGGCCGCGGCTCTAAACCACTCGGCCTCCCCTTGGATGTTAAACGGGGAGACCGGTGCCGGTATCCAGGCCTGGACCTCGGCCGCCTCCGTCGCGGACTCTGCGCTCAGGCGCGCCAACGCCCATCTCGGCCCACCCCCAGCCACACCAGCCGGCACGGCGGCCTGAGACTCGGCGGAGACCACAAATCTGACGTAAACATGGTCAGATAGGGTCTCGACCGAGTCGACGACCCTCCATCCTCGCACCCGGCCCGACAGCGCCGAAGTGGCGAAGGACACGTCGACCACCGAGCCGCCACCCCGCCTAATACAGGTGTAGGCGGTGCCCCTATTCAGGACCGACAGTCCGTGGGCATGCGTCCAATCCTCGAGGGCCTCGCCCCTGGCATCGTCGATGAGGGAACCCCAGGCCGAGGACTTGGCATTAAAGTCCCCCATGACGAGAGTGGGGCGGGGTCGACACCGCTGTACAAAGTCACCGAGTCGCGACAGGAGGGCCTCGAACTCGGGTAGTGGTCGGTTTGGCGAAAAATACACCCCGACCACCACCATGGCCCCCACGCGAGCGGCGACAAAGCCCCTCTGCCTCTCGACGTCTTCGAGAGACAGAGAGCCTCCACCCCTCGGCAGCAGTATTGCCACCGTGCCGTCCGCGTCGCCAGCCCAGTTGCTGGCAGGCAGCACGAAGTACGGCTCCGCTGCCACCGCCACGTCGATCGACCACTCTGCCATGCTCTGGAGCAGGAGATCCTGAGCCCTGGCAGAGTGGTTGAGGTTCGCCTGCAGAAAGCTGATGGCGGGAGGACGACTACCCATTGCTGGCGTCCATTGCCTCCACCACCCTGATCTCTCGCGGCCTAGATGTCGCTGGCCGCTCGGAGGTACGCGTCGGGGCCCCCTTGCCTGTGGGGCGCGACCCACAGGTCTTAGAGCCTGCCCGGTGTTCAGCAGGCTTGCCAGCCTTGCTGCAGAGCAGGCAGCGTGCAGCCTCGGCGCAATCCCGCGCCTGGTGCCCCGGCTGCCCGCAGTTGTAGCAGCGCTCCCTGTGGTCCGTGATGTTAGCCGGACAGAGAGCGCCGACGTGCCCCTCCACCTGGCAGCGGAAGCAACGCAGCGGCCTCGCCTTCAAGAGAGCCACATCCGCGGACACCCATCCCACCAACAGCCGCCTGGCATCGGCCAGCTTTTTGGCGGCTTCTACGGGGCAGGTTACAACAGCCGAGAACAGGCCTCTGTAACCCGCCCGTATGTCACCGCACTTTACCCGCTGCAGGTCGCAGCCGCCCCCCTTAGCCACCGCGGCGATGAGCTCGTCCGACTGAACCGAGTCGTCGAGCTCACTGATGCGGAGGCTCGCCGTCTTGTAGGGCCGCGTGATTGTCACCTCTTCTGGGGACAGCCCTTGGCGGAGCTTCTCCGCCAGTGCATCCGCCTTCGGGGAGCTGGTCGCGCCCGGGACTTCGAAGAGGCGCGCACCTGTTATAGTGCGCTTTACCCTGAGCCCCTCGATCCCGAGCTCCCCGATGTCAATAGTTGACCTGGCGAGATGCAGTATCGCCGCGTAGGTCACGTCTGTCACTCCGGGGGCCAGTGTCAAGACGACCGCCGACGTGTCCGGAGCGCGGAGCCTCCGGCGTTCGCGCGCTCGTGCCTTCTGGTCCTTTTTAGCCGCCTTCTTTCGGGCCTTCTTGGCCCCGGCGACCTCCCATTGGCCCCCAGCTCCGGATTCAAGTGGTGGCGGCTGCTGCTGCTGCGCCTTCTTCTTACGCCCCTTGGTCGTCCCCCTATTTCCCTTGGCTTTTTGGGCCGCGGGAGCTTTGGGGGCAGCGGGTGCAGCTGCGATCGGCACGGGTTCGGACGTCTGCGCCGACGTCGACGGTACGGAAGCGGGCGACCCCGAGGGACGAATCGGGGCTCTTTGCGGCGCCTTCTGCGCGGCCTTCTGCGCGTACGTCGTAGCAGGTGAGGGCGCCGCAGACGTCTTGGCGGTTTCGGAGGCCAAGGAAGGGCGCAGGATTTTGCCCTCCAGAAAAGAGAGCCTCTGGAGGACTCTCCCCATCTCCTCCCGGATCACGGTCGCTAGGTCCGTATCCTGCGCCTTGGGAGCCCCTTCGGGAGCTGGGTCTTTTGGCCTGTCCTCGGGGTTAAGGACCATCGCCTTCACTACGTCCAGTTCCTTTTTGAGGTCCGCCATTTGTCTTTGCAGGCGGGTATTTTCCACCTGCAATCGGCGAACCTCGTCCGAGGCGGTGCGGGAAAACGCCTCCTCCACCACTTCGGCGATGGCTTTGGCCGCCAGCTTTAGGGCCTTCTGGGACGTGCCCTTAAGTCCCTTGGATATCCGGGCCACGTCCCGTATGCTCTCCAGGGACGCAGCCACCCTGCCCTTTAGCCCTTCGAGCAGTAGGTCGTCCGGGTCCGGGTTTGACGAGGCTATGGACGCCGCGCGGGAACTCCCGGCGGCCAGTTCGGCCTCGGCGCTCGTCTGGTCGGTCTTCCCCCCACGTTGGAGCTTCTTCTTTGCCTCCCAGTAGCCGACATACTGCCCAGTGGTGGGGGGTCGTCCCCTCCCGCGTTTTGACTGGGGTTTTGGCGGGTCGTCAGCGTCCGAGCCCTCGCCTGAGCCCGAACGGCTGCCTTCCGGCTTTCTGGGGCGCTTTTTGCGCCACATCGTGGTGCTGCGAGCGTAGACGGAGTCTACGTCCGAGGTGGACATTTCGCTCCCTTCAATCGCCTCTCCTGTTAGCTTTGTCACCGAGGCGACGCTTGCCGAATCGCATGCAGCAGCGTCCGTCTGTGCATTGCCAATGTTATCATTTGTGCAAGAATCAGTTTCCGGTATGGTATTGCCAAGGTCGTCGTTTGTGCGAGATTCGTTGTCCAGATTGGGATTGCCAGTGTCGTCGTTTAATTTATGTCTTAGAGTGGCCCCCCCAGAATACGAGGGCCTGCCGGAGTCCTTTCGGAGCTCCGGGTGGGATTCTCCGGCCTTGCCGGTACCCACCTGGGGTAGATTCTGTTTTATCTTCGACATTTCATATAGTTTTTAAGTGCGCTAGCAGGAGGTTTAGCCCCCTCCCTATTTCAGCCGCAGCACGCAAGACTGCAGCATTTAGGCACATTGAGCCGACCGGCCTATCGACGTCGACTTTTGGTGTAGTGTAACTGCGTGTTTTGTGTGGGGGTGTTAGTGTATGTGTGTGTAAAAGGGGTGTGTGTGGAGTGTACCAAGAGAAGGGAAGGACAGAACAAAATCTGAACCTTTCCCTTCAAACCGCCGAGGTGATGTGGTCTCTCCTGTCCCGTCTGAAGATCAGACAGGTACTGAGAGCCCAGCTGCCGACGCAGATTTGCCACTTTGGTGGCGGGATAATGGAGTGAAGGGAGAACAGGATGAAGGATGGGAGGGTATGGGGGGTTTGGGAAGGAAAACGCATGACCATTTTTGTTTTGTCTGTTCAGAAGGACCAGACCAATAGCAGGCAGCAACCACGTGCAGGAGAAGGTCACACTTGCCTTGGGGATCGTCGCGACCGTGCGCTACTCCCAAGACCAAGCCAAATTGCTTGCCGGGACAGACAAGCAAAATAGGCGAGAAGCTATGCCACTGCGCCTCGAAGGACGCGTGTGGTGGGATAGCCTTTCGCCCGCCCCTCACTCACTAACCTAACCTTTTTTTTTTTTTTTTTTTTTTTTTTTTTTTTTTTTTTTTTTTTTTTTTTTTTTTTATCGCAGGGAAAACCCTTTATGGGTACCCGTCCGCGTTCGGGGGACGCGGAGGGGTTATGTCGGAGTCCTTGACCCATCAACACTCGGGGCCGTAGCCCCGGCTGTTGATGGACCAAGTGTACCGACTAAAAACCCTGCGGTGACACCGTCTTCGTCGCGAGTGTCGGGGACCACGGGATCGCTGTTAGGCACGCACCGCGGCCCCGACGCGACCTGCCCTGTTGAGGGCCCACCTTGGGAGTCCAGCTCCCTGCGTACTTTCGTACGTCCTTCCCCTACGTAGACGCCGCGTTGATGTCACCCAACGCGGCGTCTCCCTCTCGAGCTGGGAGGCAGACTCCCCCGAGTCTGCCACCCAGGTAATTCGGTAGAGACACCCGTGTACCCGGACTTTGACATCCGAGGCCATGGGTATCTCCACGCCCCCTCGCGCCACACGCGCGCGAACCGTCCAGCCGCCGCCGCGCCGCCCCTCTGGCGGCATGCAGCAGCAGCCGGTCGGCCCGGTTCGGCCGGGCTCACTAACCTTTTTTTTTTTTTTTTTTTTTTTTTTTTTTCGGGGGGAAATGCCTAGCGCATACCCCCGGGCCGAGGGCACGGCCCGGGTGGTTATGTGGGGCTCGCACCCACTAAAACCCCCCGGCGTCCTACTGCCCTTTTGCCGGGCCACAGGAATCGTCACTGGCAGGACCTCTGTGGCACCGGCGGGCTCGGTCCGCAGATAGGCGCGGACCTCGACAAATGTAGGGGGGAGTTCGGTCTCCCCCTACCGCCTGTTGGAGGCTGCGCGGACGCAGCGCTACTTCGGCACGGGCCTGCTAAGTGCTAGGGCGCCGGGGTGCCCCCCCCGACGCCTGCAGGCCGAGATTACGGTGGGCGAAGGTCATTCCGGGCGTAGTCCCTGCGCCTTCGCCCAACGCGCCGTCTGCGAGCGGGATTGGAGGACGTCTCCTCCCGCACCCGCTCCGCCTCCTCCTTCGCGGACATGACGGCCTCGCAGAAGGCCGCCATTGCCGCCCAGGCGCTCTCGCTCCCAACCATGGATGATATCACGGTCGGGAGCGATAGCCCCTGTCCCCCTGCACCGAGCGCTCCGGCGAGCCGGCGCCGCTCGGCATCCCATGCCGGGCACACCAGCATCGTGTGCGCCGCCGTGTCTTCCGGGGCCGCACAATGGTGGCAGCGCTCCGCCTCCTCACGACCGATCCGCCACAGATACCGCCCGAAGCAACCGTGCCCGGACAGTACCTGCGTCAGACGGTACGTGAGGACGCCGTGTCGTCGCCCCAGCCACTCCCAGAAGACTGGCAGCAGCGCAGCGATGACGGCGTGACCGGCAGTGGGATGGGCGAGCTTGATCCGCCAGCTCTCCAGCGCGGCTCGATGCAGCTCTATCCGCCTCGCTCTCGGGGCGCCGGGATCCCGGATGTTGTTGGGATCCCTACGCCAGGCATGAAACTCAGAGAGCGCCCTTGCCTCCAGCTCCCATGGAGGTGTTCCAGCGAGGAGTGTCGCCGCCTCGAAGCCGATGGTGCGGTACCCTCGGACGACCCTAACGGCCATGACTCGCTGCGCGCGGTGCAGCAGCACCACGTTTCGGGTCGTCACGGCACCCGCCCAGATTGGGGACCCGTATAAGGCCTGGGACCGCACTACCCCCGTGTACAGCCTCCTCGCCGAAGATTCTGGCCCTCCTAAATTTGGCAGGAGCCTTGATAGGGCCCCTGCTGTTGCCAATAACTTTGGAACAAGTGCGGCAAAATGAGCCCTAAAGCTCCAGCGCCCGTCCAATAGTAGGCCCAGATATTTAATTTGCGCCGAGATGATGATGCGCTGCCCCCCGACAATGATGTGAGCGTCAGGGGGGGGGCGGTTTCTGGGGCCGTAGAAAAATACGGCCTCGGTCTTATTGAGGGCCACCTCCAGGCCGAGCCGCCGTATTCGGCCCACCACCTGCGCCACGCCAGCTGTGGCCAGCAACGCCGCCTGTCTGTGACTCCGGGCCCTCGCGGTGACAAGGGTATCGTCCGCGTAGCACGTCACTGCCAGACCTGGCAGCAACGCGCCACGCAGGACCCAGTCGTAGGCGATGTTCCACAGGAGCGGTCCGAGGACCGACCCCTGTGGAACCCCGCACCCGACGTTCCGCTCCTGCCACCGCGACGGCCCGGGGTAAATTACCCGCCGGTCCGCAAGGTAGTCCGTAATGGTCAAGCGGAGGTATTCGGGGACGCCGTGATATAGGAGAGCCGCGAGTATTGAGGGATAGGGGACGGAGTTAAAAGCGTTGGCGATGTCCAAGGACACCGCCAGAATCACCTCCCCCCGCTCCACGGCCTCCTCCGCCATCACTTGGACCCGCCTGATTGCGTCCACCGTGGACCTGCCTCGCCTGAAACCAAACTGGCACTCGTGCAGGTCCGGCCCCGTCTGAGAAAGGTGCTCGACGAGTCTGTCCGCAATTACTCTCTCGAAGAGCTTGCAGACCTCGTCGAGCAACACAATGGGGCGGTAGGCGGACGGCGAGTCTGCCGGGCGTCCCTCCTTCCTGATCAGGACCAGTTTCCCCCGCTTCCAAAGCTGAGGAAACCGGCCCTGCCTGAAGCACTCGGTCCAGAGAGCCCTGAGACGGCGGCCGAGCGGACCGTGGGACAGAACCCACACTCGGCCGGGGACTCCATCTGGCCCGGGTGCCACCTTCTTCGCCCGCATTCTGCGGACGGCGGCGTTCAGCTCCTCCTCCGTGACTTCAGGAGCGGCCTCACTCGACGGCATGTTGGTTCCGGGTGTCCAGAACATTGCCGGAGCACTGGAAGCCGCTCCTTCCGGAAAAAGGGCCGACAGCACGTCGTCCGCAAACGCCGGCGGCATGGTCTGCGTAAGGGGGGGCGTCCAAGGGCGGAGCTTGTTCCGCACCATGCGGTAGGGGCGTCCCCAGGGGTCGGCGTCTATGCTGGCCAGGAGCTCTTCGCGCGCCCGCACCTTGGCGTCCGCAATCGCCACCTGCAGTGCGGTCTTTGCCGCCCGGTAGACGGCATAAAGCCCCTCCTCCGTAGGCGTCAGACCCGGTAAAAGCGGTGGGTCCCGCCTTCTCCTCCGCCGCTGTCTGGTGTACTGGCGGCGCGCAGCGACGCAAGCGCGTCGCAGTTGCGCAATTTCGCGCGACCACCAGTACACCTGTCGTCTGCGAGGAGCTGTATGCCGCACACGGGGCATGGCAGCGTCACAAATTGCCGTGGCCGCGGCTCCAAACCACTCGGCCTCCCCTTGGATGTTAAACGGGGAGACCGGTGCCGGTATCCAGGCCTGGACTTCGGCCGCCTCTGTCGCGGACTCTGCGCTCAGGCGCGCCAACGCCCATCTCGGCCCGCCCCCAGCCACACCAGCCGGCACGGCGGCCTGAGACTCGGCGGAGACCACAAATCTGACGTAAACATGGTCAGATAGGGTCTCCACCGAGTCGACGACCCTCCATCCTCGCACCCGGCCCGCCAGCGCCGAGGTGGCGAAGGACACGTCGACCACCGAGCCGCCACCCTGCCTGACACAGGTGTAGGCGGTGCCCCTATTGAGGACCGACAGTCCGTGTGCATGCGTCCACTCCTCGAGGGCCTCGCCCCTGACGTCATCGATGGAGGAACCCCAGGCCGATGACTTGGCGTTGAAGTCCCCCATGACGAGAGTGGGACGGGGTCGACACCGCTGGACAAAGTCGCCGAGTCGCGACAGGAGGGCCTCGAACTCGGGTAGTGGTCGGTTTGGCGAAAAATACACCCCGACCACCACCATGGCCCCCACGCGAGCGGCGACAAAGCCCCTCTGCCTCTCGACGTCTTCGAGAGACAGAGAGCCTCCACCCCTCGGCAGCAGTATGGCCACCGTGCCGTCCGCGTCGCCAGCCCAGTTGCTGGCGGGCAGCACGAAGTACGGCTCCGCTGCCACCGCCACGTCGATCGACCACTCTGCCATGCTCTGGAGCAGGAGGTCCTGAGCCCTGGCAGAGTGGTTGAGGTTCGCCTGCAGGAAGCTGATGACGGGGGGACGACTACCCATTGGTGGCGTCCATTGCTTCCACCACCTGGGTCTCTCGCGGCTTGGACGGCGCTGGCCGCTCGGGGGTGCGCATCGGGGCCCTCTTGCCTGTGGGACGCGACCCACAGGTCTTAGAGCCTGCCCGGTGTTCGGTAGGCTTGCCGGCCTTGCTGCAGAGCAGGCAGCGTGCAGCCTCGGCGCAATCCCGCGCCTGGTGCCCCGGCTGCCCGCAGTTGTAGCAGCGCTCCCTATGGTCCGTGATGTTAGCCGGACAGAGAGCGCCGACATGTCCCTCCACCTGGCAGCGGAAGCAGCGCAGCGGCCTCGCCCGCAGCAGGGCCACGTTCGCGGACACCCATCCCACCAATAGCCGCCTGGCATCGGCCAGCTTTTTGGCGGCTTCTACAGGGCAGGTCACAACAGCCGAAAACAGGCCTCTGTAACCCGCCCGTATGTCGCTGCACTTAACCCGCTGCAGGTCGCAGCCGCCCGCCTTGGCCACCGCGGCGATGAGCTCGTCCGGCTGAACCGAGTCGTCGAGCTCGCTGATGCGGAGGCTCGCCGACTTGTAGGGCCGCGTAATTTTGACCTCTTCTGAGGAGAGCCCTTGGCGGAGCTTCTCCGCCAGTGCGTCCGCCTTCGGGGAGCTGGTCGCGCCCGGGACTTCGAAGAGGCGCGCACCTGTAATAGTGCGCTTTACCCTGAGCCCCTCGATCCCGAGCTCCCCGATGTCGATAGTTGACCTGGCGTGATGCAATATCGCCGCGTAGGTCACGTCTGTCACTCCGGGGGCCAGTGTTAAGACGACCGCCGACGTGTCCGGAGCGCGGAGCCTCCGGCGTTCGCGCGCTCGTGCCTTCTGGACCTTTTTGGCCGCCTTCTTTCGGGCCTTCTTGGCCCCGGCGACCTCCCATTGGCCCCCAGCTCCAGCTTCAAGTGGCGGCGGCTTCTGCTGCTGCGCCTTCTTCTTCTGCCCCTTGGTCGTCTCCCTATTCCCTTTGGCTTTTTGGGCCACGGGAGCTTTGGGAGCAGCGGGTGCAGCTGGGATCGGCACGGGTTCGGACGTTTGCGCCGACGTCGATGGTACGGAAGCGGGCGACCCCGAGGGGCGGATCGGGGCTCTTTGTGGCGCCTTCTGTGCGGTCTTCTGCGCGGCCTTCTGCGCGTACGTCGTGGCAACTGAGGGCGTCGCAGACGTCTTGCCGGCTTCGGAGGCCAAGGGAGGGCGCAGGATTTTGCCCTCCAGAAAGGAGATCCTCTGAAGGACTCTCCCCATCTCCTCCCGGATCACGGTCGCTAGATCCGTATCTGGCGCCTTGGGAGCCCCTTCGGGAGCCGGGTCTTTTGGCCTGTCCTCGGGGTTAAGGACCATCGCCTTTACTACGTCCAGTTCCTTTTTGAGGTCCGCCATTTGTCTTTGCAGGCGGGTGTTTTCCACCTGCAATCGGCGAACCTCGTCCGAGGCGGTGCGGGAAAACGCCTCCTCCACCACCTCGGCGATGGCGTTGGCCGCTAGCTTCAGGGCCTTCTGGGACGTGCCCTTAAGTCCCTTGGATATGCGGGCCACGTCCCGTATGCTCTCGAGGGACGCGGCCACCCTGCCCTTTAGCCCTTCGAGCAGTAGGTCGTCCGGGTCCGGGTTTGACGAAGCTATGGAGGCCGCGCGGGAACTCCCGGCGGCCAGTTCGGCCTCGGCGCTCGTCTGGTCGGTCTTCTCCCTACGTTGGAGCTTCTTCTTTGCCTCCCAGTAGCCGACATACTGCCCAGTGGTGGGGGGTCGTCCCCTCCCGCGTTTTGACTGGGGTTTCGGAGGGTCGTCAGGGTCCGAGCCCTCGCCTGAGCCCGAACGGCTGCCTTCTGGCTTTCTAGGGCGCTTTTTGCGCCACATCGTCGTGCTTCGAGCGTAGATGGAGTCCACGTCCGAGGTGGACATTTCGCTCCCTTCTACCTCTTCTTCTATCAGCTTTGCCGCCGAGGCGACGCTTGCCGAATCGCATGCGACGGAGTCCGTCTGTGGTTTTCCAGTGTCAGCATTTGTGCGAGAATCGGTTTCCGGTTTTGTATTGCAAAGGTCGTCGTTTGTGCGTGATTCATTGTCCAGGTTGGGATTGCCAGTGTCGTCGTGTAGTTGGTGTCGCAGAGTGGCCCCCCCAGAATACGAGGGCCTGCCGGAGTCCTTTCGGAGCTCCGGGTGGGATTCTCCGGCCTTGCCGGTACCCACCTGGGGTAATTTCTCTTTTAACTGTGACATTTCATAAATTTTTGGGGTGCGCTAGCAGGAGGTTTAGCCCCCTCCCTATTTCAGCCGCAGCACGCAAGACTGCAGCATTTAGGCACATTGAGCCGACCGGCCTATCGACGTCGACTTTTGGTGTAGTGTAACTGCGTGTTTTGTGTGGGGGTGTTAGTGTATGTGTGTGTAAAAGGGGTGTGTGTGGAGTGTACCAAGAGAAGGGAAGGACAGAGCAAAATCTGAACCTTTCCCTTCAAACCGCCGAGGTGATGCGGTCTCTCATGTCCCGTCTGAAGATCAGACGGGTACCGAGAGCCCATCTGCCGACGCAGATTTGCCACTTTGGTGGCGGGATAATGGAGTGAAGGGAGAACAGGAAGAAGGAAGGGAGGGTATGGGTGGTTTGGGAAGGAAAACGCATGACCATTTTTGTTCTGTCTGTTCAGAAGGACCAGACCAATAGCAGGCAGCAACCGCGAGCAGGATACAGTCACACTTGCCTTGGGGATCGTCGCGACCGTGCGCTACTCCCAAGACCAAGCCAAATTGCTTGCCGGGACAGACAAGCAAAATAGGCGAGAAGCTATGCCACGGCGCCTCGAAGGACGCGTGTGGTGGGATAGCCTTTCGCCCGCCCGGGCTCACTAACCTAACCTAACCTAACCTAACCTTTTTTTTTTTTTTTTTTTTTTTTTTTTTTTTTTTTTTTTTTTTTTTTTTCACGCAGGGAAAACCCTTTATGGGTACCCGTCCACGTTCGGGGGACGCGGAGGGGTTTTGTCGGAGTCCTTGACCCATCAACACTCGGGGCCGTAGCCCCGGCTGTTGATGGACCAAGTGTACCGACTAAAAACCCTGCGGTGACACCCTCTTTGCCGCGTAATGTCGGGGATCACGGGATCGCCGTTAGGTACGCACCGCGACCCCGACGCGACCCGCCCTGTTAGGGCCCACCCTGGGAGCGTGTAAAGGGCGCTCCCTTTTCCCCCTACTAGACGTCATGCTGGTGTCACTCAGCACGGCGTCTCCCCCGCGAGCTGGGCAGCAGACTCCCCCGAGTCTGCCACTCAGGTGATTTCGTTGACGGTGCCCAGGGTTTATTCCATGGGCACCGCCACATTCTGCGCCTCAGTGGCGCCAGAGGCGACCGGCTGCGGCTGAGCCGCAGGTGATACCGCCGGAGCGGCAGATCTGCCTCCTCGACGGCGGCCGAGCTTTCGGGCCGGACAGGCCCTGCCGCCCAGCATGTGGCCGGTTGGATGACCGGCCGCGCGGCACAGCGCGCAACAGGGGGCAGCCCTACACCCAGAGGCCTTATGGCCTGGCTGCCCGCACCTGTAGCACGCCGTGCCTCTATCGACTTCAGACCGGCACTGCTCGCGCACGTGTCCGGCCTCGAGGCAGCGGTAACACCTCATCGGCCTCACCTCCAGCAGCTTTATTTGTGCTGAGGTGAAGCCGACACGGAGCCTGTCCACCGCCGCTACTTTCTTAGCTGCCTCGATGGGGCAGCTGATCACAATCGTGCCTAGGGGTGTCCGGTCGCGCAACACCTCCCCTGTCTTTACAGCCTCGACCGGACATCCGCCGGCACGGGCCACCACCTCTGCGACCTCCTCCTTTGTCACCGAGTCGTCCAGGCCCACCAGGCGCAAGGAAGCGCGCTTGATGGGCCTGTACACCACTACACCTTCCGCAGCGAGCGCCTTGCTCATCGCGGCCGCGAGGGCGTCCGCCTTAGGGCCGCTATCGGCCCCCGGAACCTCTATTAGGCGCGCTCCCGTCGCCCCTACCCTAAACTGGAGGGTGCCCTCGATGCCCAAGTCCTTCGGGTTAACGAGCTGTCGCGCCCGAGCCATCGCAGTGGCGTACGTTACCCCGCGGCTCTCGGCGTCCGGCGGCAACTTGACAGCCACTACCGCCAAACGCGGCGTCCGCAACTTCGGTTTCCGCCTGCGCGTCTTCTTCGCGGGTGCCGGCGTGGCGGGCCTGGCAGGCTGCGCCGGTTGGGTGGCCTGGGTGGGCCTCTTCTTCTTGCCCCGCTTGCCTGCAACCGTCCACGGACCTCTCGCGGTTTCCGGGGCAGGCGGCGGGGGTACGGGGCCGGACTCATCCTGGGCCGGCCTTGGTACCGGCGCGCGGGGAGGCTCTTTGCTTCTGGGGGCTTTCGCCACTTTTTTCCCCTTTTTGGAGGATAGAGGCGCCACATCGGCAGTTGCCGCCTTGTCGGACGCCAGCGGCGGGCGGATCCGCGGCTCCGGAAGGAGCCGCCCCTCCAGCGCCGCGAAACGGGCGTCCAGCATCACCCCGACGCTGTCAATAATGGACCTGCGCATCTGCTCCAGGTCCATCGCCGGGGTTGTTATCGCCGCCGCCAGGGGGGGGGGACGATATTCGGGAAGCCGCTACGGGGGCCGCTGCTGCGGGAAAAGCCGATACGGAGGTCGCAGGCACCACAGGGGCCGTTGCCGCGGGTGAAGCCGCCACCTGGGTTGCAGCCGCGGGAGAAGCCACCATGGGGGCCGCCGGCGCGGGGGACGCAGCAGGCGAGGCCGGACGCTGAGGCGTGATAGAGGTCTGCAGGTAGGCGACCTGGTCCTTATACCACCCGGCCAGCCTCTTCAGCCGGGTGATTTCTGCCTCTGCCTTTTTTACGGACTCGGGGACCGACGCCTCAAATATGCCCTCTACAGCGGTCTTGATGGCGCTGGCGGCATCCTTAAGGGCCTTAACGTGGGTCCCCTTTAGGTTCTTCGATGAACCGGCCACGTAGAGGATGTTCTCCACTTGTTTTAAGGCAGTCTTCTTGTGGCCGGTTGCCCCTGTGACCTCGGCGTCTGCAACCATGGTGCAGTTCTGGGGGCCGCCCGTCTCGGCCACCTCCTCCATTTGGGTGGTGCTTGCTGCGGCCACCTCTCGCTCAGGCTGGCGCTTGAGCAGTTCCGCCTCCCTTGTCAGCTGCGCCATCGCCTTGGCGTGTCCGACGTATAGTCCGGACGTGGGCGGACGGCCTCGGCCTCGCGGCACCTTCACCGCCTTTTTTGCGACCTCATCCGAGCTCGACTGCTCGTGGGTATGAGGTCGCTTTGCGCTCTGGCTGGCGTTCGGCCGTTCGAGGCTCGCCAGCGAGTCGGCCGAGTCCGCGGCGTCAGACCACGAGACATCGTCATCGTCATCCGACGCCATGTAAGCCCTGTAAGCCTCCTTCAGAGCCGCCACATATTCTCGGGATGCCTGATTAGTACGGGTGCCCTGCGATGGCTCGTCATCGTCGGAGTTGATGACTGGCCCCGCCTTTTTCCCTTTGATTGCCGTGGTGATGTCGCGTTCAAGACGCTGAAGACGCTCCAACACCACCACGGGATTGCCTTTTCGTGCGCTAAATTCGGTGTCCGTTGGGATTTTGCCATGGTCGTCGGTTTGATGTATCGAAGTGCCCCCCCCAGAATACGAGGGGCAGCCAGAGCCCGAGGGCCCTGGGGAGGATTCTCCGGCCAGGCCGGTACCTCCCTGGGGTAGTATCTTTTTCCTTTGAGACATCACATTAAATTCGCTGATCCACAGCTTCGAGCGCTGGGCGGAGATTGACCCCTCCGCCTTTCAGCCGCGGCACGCCGACCGCGGCATTGGGCACTTCGAGCCGGCAGGCCTATCCACGCCGGCTAACACACACAACACACTACGAATGCTCGCTCCCTGCCCTCTCTTCAAACGGAGAGTACAAGGAGCGAGCGACTCATCCAACCTTTCGTGGCCAGAAACGAAAGACAGCTCCCGGTCACTCCTCGAGCGAGGAGCGAGGGGAGCGAGCAAACGACCAAACCACGACGCGCCACCTACTGCACCCGACCTTCTCCAAAACGGAGATTGAAGGGGGCAGCCAGGCGCAACCACACTTCCGGACAGAACCGGGGGACATGGGGGAGGAAAAAGGAGGGATGGGACCGAGAACTGGGAAGGGTAGCGCATGACTGTTTCTGTTATGTCTGTTCAGATGGACCAGACCAATAGCAGGCAGCAACCGCGAGCAGGATACAGTCACACTTGCCTTGGGGATCGTCGCGACCGTGCGCTACTCCCAAGACCACGCCAAATTGCTTGCCGGGACAGACGAGCAAAATAGGCGAGAAGCTATGCCACTGCGCCTCGAAGGACGCGTGTGGTGGGATAGCCTTTCGCCCGCCCAACCTTTTTTTTTTTTTTTTTTTTTTTTTTTTTTTTTTTTTTTTTTTTTTTTTTTTTTTTATCGCAGGGAAAACCCTTTATGGGTACCCGTCCGCGTTCGGGGGACGCGGAGGGGTTATGTCGGAGTCCTTGATCCATCAACACTCGGGGCCGTAGCCCCGGCTGTTGATGGACCAAGTGTACCGACTAAAAACCCTGCGGTGACACCGTCTTCGTCGCGAGTGTCGGGGACCACGGGATCGCTGTTAGGCACGCACCGCGGCCCCGACGCGACCTGCCCTGTTGAGGGCCCACCTTGGGAGTCCAGCTCCCTGCGTACTTTCGTACGTCCTCCCCCTACGTAGACGCCGCGTTGATGTCACCCAACGCGGCGTCCCCCTCTCGAGCTGGGAGGCAGACTCCCCCGAGTCTGCCACCCAGGTGATTCGGTAGAGACACCCATGTACCCGGACTTTGACATCCGAGGCCATGGGTATCTCCACGCCCCCTCGCGCCAAACGCGCGCGAACCGCCCAGCCGCCGCCGCGCCGCCCCTCTGGCGGCATGCAGCAGCAGCCGGTCGGCCCGGTTCGGCCGGGCTAGGGACCCGAAGAGCCCCACCGCCCAGCAGGTGGTCGGGAGATTACGCAAACCTACACCGACCACCGTACCACCAAGCCGATCTGCGCCACACCCCTAAGGGCAGGCGCCCGAACGGCTCCCTACCAGGGGCGGCGTCACCTGCTGCACCCAACTCTCTCTCCCGAGGGAGAGCGAGGGGGCAACCAGGCGCCACACCCACACCCTTGCGCCTAAAAGGCGCGTGAGCCTTCCAGCCACCACTGCGCCGCCCCTCTGGCAGCAAGCAGCAGCAGCCGGTCGGCCCAGCACGGCCGGGCTAGTGACCCAAAGGGGCCCCACGGCCCAGCGGGCGGTCGGGAGGTCCTTCCCTCTGCAAAAAATGCACGGCGCACAACAGCGCCGCGCTGACCTCGACCGACCACCCAAATGACAGGCGCCACCTGCTGCACCCCACGGAGGGGCGCAACCAGGCGCCACAACCTTCCGGCCAAAGCCGGGGGACAGGAGACTGGATAGGAGAAGGAAAGGGAGGGATGGGACGCATGACTGTTTCTGTTATGTCTGTTCAGAAGGACCAGACCAATAGCAGGCAGCAACCGCGAGCAGGATACAGTCACACTTGCCTTGGGGATCGTCGCGACCATGCGCTACTCCCAAGACCACGCCAAATTGCTTGCCGGGACAGACGAGCAAAATAGGCGAGAAGCTATGCCACTGCGCCTCGAAGGACGCGTGTGGTGGGATAGCCTTTCGCCCGCCCGCCCAACCTAACCTAACCTAACCTTTTTTTTTTTTTTTTTTTTTTTTTTTTTTTTTTTTTTTATCGCAGGGAAAACCCTTTATGGGTACCCGTCCGCGTTCGGGGGACGCGGAGGGGTTATGTCGGAGTCCTTGATCCATCAACACTCGGGGCCGTAGCCCCGGCTGTTGATGGACCAAGTGTACCGACTAAAAACCCTGCGGTGACACCGTCTTCGTCGCGAGTGTCGGGGACCACGGGATCGCTGTTAGGCACGCACCGCGGCCCCGACGCGACCTGCCCTGTTGAGGGCCCACCTTGGGAGTCACCTCCCTGGCGTAAAATACGCCCTCCCTCTACGTAGACGCCGCGTTGATGTCACCCAACGCGGCGTCTCCCTCTCGAGCTGGGAGGCAGACTCCCCCGAGTCTGCCACCCAGGTGATTCGGTAGAGACACCCATGTACCCGGACTTTGACATCCGAGGCCATGGGTATCTCCACGCCCCCTCGCGCCACACGCGCGCGAACCGCCCAGCCGCCGCCGCGCCACCCCTCTGGCGGCATGCAGCAGCAGCCGGTCGGCCCAGTTCGGCCGGGCTAGGGACCCGAAGGGGCCCCACCGCCCAGCAGGTGGTCGGGAGATTACGCAAACCTACACCGACCACCGTTCCACCAAGCCGATCTGCGCCACACCCCTAAGGGCAGGCGCCCGAACGGCTCCCTACCAGGGGCGGCGCCACCTGCTGCACCCAACTCTCTCTCCCAAGGGAGAGTGAGGGGGCAACCAGGCGCCACACCCACACCCTTGCGCCTAAAAGGCACGTGAGCCTTCCAGCCACCACTGCGCCGCCCCTCTGGCAGCAAGCAGCAGCGGCCGGTCGGCCCAGCACGGCCGGGACAGGGACCCAAAAGGGCCCCACAGCCCAGCGGGCGGTCGGGAGGTCATTCCCTCTACAAAAATGCACGGCGCACACTAGCGCCGCGCTGACCTCGACCGACCACCCAAACGACAGGCGCCACCTGCTGCACCCCACGGAGGGGCACAACCAAGCGCCACAACCTTCCGGCTAAAGCCGGGGGAAAAAGGAAAGGGAGGGAGGGGAACGAGTGGGGAAGGGTAAGCGCATGACTGTTTCTGTTATGTCTGTTCAGAAGGACCAGACCAATAGCAGGCAGCAACCGCGAGCAGGATACAGTCACACTTGCCTTGGGGATCGTCGCGACCGTGCGCTACTCCCAAGACCACGCCAAATTGCTTGCCGGGACAGATGAGCAAAATAGGCGAGAAGCTATGCCACTGCGCCTCGAAGGACGAGTGTGGTGGGATAGCCTTTCGCCCGCCCAACCTAACCTAACCTAACCTAACCTTTTTTTTTTTTTTTTTTTTTTTTTTTTTTCATGGAGGAAATCTTTTATAGACTGACCCCCCATCTGCCTTTGGGTAGGCAAACGGGGGAGTGTCGGACTCTCTGATGCGGTCCTCGCCCCACTTTGTGTGGCGCGGGGACCGCAGCAGCATACCGACTAAAACCTCCATGGTGTTCCTTCTCCCCGCCATAGTGGAGGGCTGCAGGCACGGGGACTACTTCCACGGCCTCTCCAGCGGGTGTCCTTTAAGGACCCACCTCTTGTGCGGTCTCTTTGAACGCATTGTTCTCTCATGTATGGGGGGCGCGCTGGAACACAAGCACGCCCCTCCACCTCGCGGGCGTGAGTGCAATGCGGGTGATGGCCCCCGACGCCATCATCCGCGCACGCCCTCTTCACGGAGGCATTAAGTCGGCCTGTCGCCGTCTTCTGCGTCCTAACCTTCGACGCCGGTTCGGGTCAGCAAGGGGATCGTCCTCCCTGACCCGCTCCGCCGCCTCCTTTGCCGACATCACTGCCTCAGCGAAGTTAGCCACCGCCTCCCACGACCCCTCACTGCCGACCATGGAGCGAACAATGGCCGGCAGGGACAGATCCCTCCCCACAACTGCGACTAGAGCGTCGCGCTCCTCAGCCCAGGCAGGGCAGGCCTCAAGTGTGTGTTGCGCCGTATCTTCGGCGCAGCCACACTCGTGGCACTTCGGTTCCACCTCCCTTCCGGCCACACGGTGCAGGTACTTGCCGAAGCAACCGTGCCCCGTCAGGACCTGCACGAGCCGGAAGGTGAGGGCTCCTCCTTTTCGGTGCACCCATTCTTTCAACACGGGGTGCACCGCCCGTATGGTCCAGTGGCCTGCGCTGGGCTCTTCAAGCCGGTTTTCCCACTCCCGGAGGGCACGCTTCTGCGCCCGCTGCCGCCACCTCGCCACCTCAACTGGTGGGGCGCCTCCAAGTCTTCTCACTTCCGCCCTCTGGTGGAAGACCGAGGCCAGTACCCCCGCCTCTAGATCCCAGGGTGGGGTCCCAGCCAGCACGCACGCGGCCTCGTACGACACGGTGCGGTAACCGCGTATCACCCTGATAGCCATGACCCTCTGTGGTCTTCGTAGGAGGGTCCGAGTTCGGGCGTTCAGGGCGTCCGCCCACACCGGTGCACCGTACATGGCCATAGACCGCACCACCGCAGTGTATAAGCGGCGACAGCTCGTGCTCGCACCCCCGACGTTGGGCAGAAGCCAACTTAGGGCCCCGGCCACACCAATCAGTTTGGGACCAAGGCGCCGAAAATGCTCATGAAAATTCCAGTGACTGTCGAGGACAAGACCCAAGTACCTCATGTGGGCCCTGACCTCGACAGTCTCACCACCAACTTCGATCCGCGCTCCTGAGGGCGGACGTCGTCGAGGCCCATGAAAACAAAGAGCCTCGGATTTTTCAAGGGCCACCCTCAGTCCGAGCCGCCGGATTCTTTCAATTATCACGGAGCATCCCTCCGTCGCCAGCCTCGCCGCTTCCTCAAACTCACCCGCCCGGGCGCACACCAAGGTGTCATCCGCGTAACAAACGACCTGGAGCCCGCGGTGTAGAGAGCCGCGGAGCACCCAGTCGTAACCGATGTTCCACAGGAGGGGCCCCAGAACCGACCCCTGTGGAACACCGCAGCCCACCTCACGACGCAATAGGCGCCCATCGCTGGCCACGCAGACGACGCTTCTTTCGCGAAAGTATTCGCGTACTATCCGCCGCAGGTACAAAGGCAACCCGTGATGGCGCAGTGCCTCCAGGACGCATGAAAATGGCAGGGTATTGAACGCGTTGGCGATATCAATAGATACCGCCAACATCACCCCGCCATCCGCTACCGCTTCCTCCGAGAGGGCTTTCACGCGTAGGACCGCGTCTATGGTCGACCGGCCCTCTCGGAAACCGAATTGGGCGTCATTAAGATTTGGGCCTACTCCACGCAGATGCCGGACGATTCGGGCAGCTATAACCCGCTCAAAAAGCTTGCCCGCTTCGTCCAGCAGCACTATAGGCCTGTAGGCCGATGGCGAGTCACGCGGACGCCCCTCCTTCTGCAGAAGCACCAGCCTCCCACGCTTCCAAATGGATGGGAAGCGTCCAGCCATTAGGCACTTTTCCATTAGGGCCCGAAATCGGTCCCCCAGGTCGTCTAGGGTCAGAACCCAGACCCGACCCGGGATCCCGTCCGGCCCTGGGGCCTTGTTTTTGCCTTTTAACTTTGTAACCGCTTGGCTTAGCTCTTCCGGTGTTACCGAGGGGATTTGATTCTCAACTCCTACCTCGTTTCGCATCAGTTGAACCATCGCGGGAGGCTCGTGCCCAATTGTCTCCGGAAACAAAGCTGCAACCACTGTCTCCAGCAGGTCCGGCTGAAGAGACTCAGTGAGCGGAGGCGCCTGGCCGCGCAGTTTCTTCCGCGCTGACCGATACGGACGCCCCCATGGATCGCGATCGAGGCTCTCCAGCATTTCCCGCCGGGCCCTGTCTTTAGCTTGCGCTATTTCTAAACTCAAGGCCTCTTTAGCCTCCCTATAAGCCTGATACAATTGGGCCACCGCTGCCTCACTTCTGGATCGGCCTCTAAATCGCCTAGAGTAGGCCCGTCGGGCCACCACACACACCCTGCGGAGTTCCGCAATCTCCGCTGACCACCAGTAGACTGCTTTCTTAGAGTGTCTGCGAAGAGCTCGCGGCATTGCCGCATCGCAGATGCTGGTCAGCGCATCGCGGAACCATTTCGCCTCTTCTTCGACCACTTCTCCCTCTGATTCTGTGGGCCCCGAAAGCCACGCCTGGACAATTGACGCCTCTTTGAGGGCGTCTAGGTCAAGGCGTCCCAACGCCCATCTTGGGAACTGTGACGGACCTCCTGGCGCTCCTCGATGCACCCTGTTAGCGTCGTGGTTAGGGAAGACATCGAACCGGATATACCGGTGGTCCGACAACGTCTCCACCTCTTCGAGGACGTGCCAATCTCTTACGCGCGCTGCAACAACGGGGGAGGCGAGAGTTATGTCCACAATGGACCCACCCCGCTGCCGCACGCAGGTGAATACAGACCCCCGGTTCACTACCTCGAGACCAACCTGAGCCACCCATTCCTCGAGGGTTTCCCCGCGTGCGTCCGTAGCCACTCCCCCCCACGCAATCGATTTGGCGTTAAGGTCTCCGAGGACGAATACCGGTAGCGGTGCTAGACGTCTCACCGCCGCCCCAACCTCGTCCAGGTAGACCTCAAATTCAGCAAGGGGCCTGTTGGGAGAGAAATATACCCCTACTAGGGCGACCCCCCTACACCTGACCACGACAAAGCCTCGGCCGCGCTCCACTATTTCAAAGGCCGATTTGCCACCCACAATCGCAACCAAGCCCAGAGCGTCCCCCGCCCAGTCGTCTCGATTAGGGACAAAATAGGGCTCTGCTAGGACCGCTACATCAATCGACCACTCCGCCACTGACTGCACCAACAGATCCTGGGCACGGGCAGAGTGGTTAAGGTTCCCCTGTAACATCTTTAGTGGGCGATTAAGGTCCATTGCGGTCCGTTTCCATCGCCTCATTCGCCCGTACTGCGGCTTGCGAGCCCACCTTCTTGGCCTCCTTCCTCACCTTGACAGGGGGGGCTTTGCAGGCCCCGCTCCCTGCCACATGATCCGCGGCCCTTTGGGCGGCTGCACATATTGTGCAGTGCGGAACTGCCACACATTGGCTGGCCTTGTGGCCAGGACGGCCGCAGCGATAACATTGATCGCTGCGGTCAACCTCTGAGTTACAGTGGGCCCTTAAATGACCCAGCTGTAAGCAGCGGAAACACCGCCTGGGCCTAGGCAGCAATATCTCCACGTTCGCTGCCGACCAGCCAACCAACAATCTCCCCTGAGCACTGACCTTTTTGGCCGCTTCAACCGGGCACCGCACCCAGACCGTGCCTAACCCCGATCGGCCCTCCCGTATCGCGCCCACCTTCACGGCATCCTCGGTGCATCCGCCCAGCCGAGCCACAGCCGTACTCACTTCAGCGCCGGTCACAGAATCATCCAGACCCGAGACGCGCAGCTCTGCGCTTTTGGTGGGTCTGGAGATACGGACATCATCAGCATTTAGTGCCTGTCTCAGGCTGTCGGCCAGTGCGTCCGCCTTTTCTGTACTGGTTGCCCCAGGCACCTCAAAGACACGGGCCCCCGTCGCCGCTTTTCGGACAGCGAGCCTTTCGATGCCTAGTCCCGTGAGATTCACCTTGGCCTTGGCTTCGGTCAGCACCGCTGCATAGCTGAGCCCTCTCTCCTCAGCCCCAGGCTGCAGCGTTATCACCACTGCAGCCGAACGGGGTGGGCGCAATTTCACTGGGCCGGCTTTTTTGGCCACCCGTGAGGTCTTTCGGCCACCCTCTGTGGCAGCGTTCGCGCCCTTCCTGGCACCGCTGCGCTTCTTCCTAAGCTTTTTCTTTTTCTTTTTCGCCACCAGTGTCCAGCCTTCGGTGGCTTGATCTTCCACCGGTGGCGATTGTCTCGGAGCCGACGCAGCAGGCGTGGCCTCTTTACTTGGACCGCCTTTGCCCTTCTTTTTGGCAGTCTGTTTGGCCGCTGTTAGTCGCGGCTCGGGTTGCGATGGGCTAGCCACATTAGCCGCGGCGACTCCTGCCTCAGCGTTCTGTCGGGCGTCAGCGGCTAGCGGCGGACGGACGCGCTTTTTTGGCAGCAGCCGATCCTCCAGGGCTTCCAGGCGCGCATTCACCATCGTCCCCACCTGGGACATGAGTGCACGCGACCGCTCCTCCCAGTCTGGATTGGCTCCATCTCTTTCCCTGTCTCTGCCAGGATTGAGCTCCGTCCTCAATTCCTCAAGCTCCCTTCGAAGCTGTGCCACCTCAGTGTGCAGCCGCGAGTTTGCCTCCTGGAGTCGCGAGTTTGACTCCTGGAGTCGCGAGTTCATCGTCTGCAGCTTGACGGTCTCGTCGCTCACCGAACGACCGAACAGCATTCTGCTCGCCTCTTTAATGGAGGATGCAGCTTGGTTCAGAGCCTTCTGACTTGTACCCTTTAGGTGGCTCGATGAACGCGAAATCTGCCTTATGGTGTCCGCCTCCTTCTCTATTTGTTGACGGAGCGCTGCCGCCGTAGGTTCATCCTCTGAGGCAGCAAGGTTAATACCTGCCTCCGCCCTGCTCTTTGCCGCTTCCTCGGCGAGGCGCTCAATAGCGATTTCGACGTCGGCGAGAATCCTAGTTTTCTCACGTCGTCCCCTCATCGTGGTCGTCGATGCCTTGGAGACGTCGGATATTCGGGAGCTCGCCGACTCCGACCCCTCATCAACGTCCCCGGAAGGTTTCGTCCTTCCTTGGCTTCTTAAAAAGCGCCCTTTGTCCTCGCGTTTTGGGGTTGCCATAGTAGCACCGCCGCGACCTTTTCTTGTTAATGGGACCTTGGGTGCCGGGAGTTCGTCCTCGCCGCTCGAGGATGACTCTCCCCCGGATAGGGCCATAGCATGCGCAACCGCGCCTTTTCGTTTGCGCTTTGGCTTAGACATCCGCACCGCTCCGTCATCGGTCGCCACTTCCATTGTGTCGGCGTTATCCGCCAGCACCTCTTTCTCAACTACCTCCTTCTCGCTTGCCATCGGTGTCAGTAATACCATGCAGTTAGTCGTTGTCACCGAGGAAGGAGCTACTCCCCCGGCGTTAAGGCATTTGTGGTCCCCCCCAGAATACGCTGGGGACCTGACGAGCCCCGAAGGACTCGTGGTGGATTCTCCGACGGGAACATCGCCGTCGGGACCACCCTGGGTAGTTACTTTTTCAATTGCCTTTTCCATTTTAGCTTTACCATACTCCCATCTAACAACGCCTCAGTAGTGGCAGGGCTTAGCCCCCCTGCCTTTCAGACCTCCCACTGGATTGGGTCATTTGGGCTCACGACACAACAACCAGAAATGCGCCACCTGCTACACCCGACCATCTCCAAAGCGGAGAGTGAGGGGGGCAGCCAGGCGCAACCACAACGCCGTACCGGTCCTGGTTCACACCAGGAGAAGGAAAGGATAAGAAGGACAGAAAGGAGGGAAAGGGGGAAAGAAGGGAAAGGGGGAAAAGGACAAAAGGAAAGGGGAGGGGAAGGAAAGGAATAATAATGAAATGGGATGACATGAAGATGAAGCGTGCTCGTGGGTGACTTTACGTGCACGACTATGGGATGGCATGAAGATGAAGCGCGCGCGTGGGTGACTTTACGCGCACGACTATGGGATGACATGAAGATGGAGCGTGCGCGTGGGTGACTTTACGCGCACGACTATGGGATGACGTGAAGATGAAGCGCGCGCGTGGGTGACTTTACGCGCACGACTGCCGCGCAACACAAATTCAACCGTCTCAGCTAGACGGGCACTGGAATCGCGAATCACCCCTAGGGCCCACAACGCCAAAGAACGCTGCGCCCAAGTCTGCCTCTGTCCCGCCGCGCCCCGGGAACCGGGGGGTCGGAAGATCAGAAGCAGCTTCCCACACAAATGACGACGCCAACTCGCCCCTTCACCCCCCAGAATCCAGGGAGTGACGGGGCAACCCCGGCGGCACCACTTCTCCACCACGCCCCTCTCTTGGGCAAAAGCGTCACACACGCTACTCCCAGCCCCCTCTAAAACCAGAAAAGGGCCAAAAGCACCTACGGTGGCGCAGTATTCCCCTCTGTAAAGGGCACTGGGAGGAGCTCCTACTGTGACGCTAGTCCTCCTCTAGGGCCCACAACGCCAAAGAGCGCTGCGCCCGAGCACGCCTCCGCCCCGCCGTCCCCCTGAACCCGGGGACTTTGAGGACATCAGGGAAGCCGCTCACCCAAAACGGAAACGCAGCACCGAGAGGTGCCACGCCCGTTCGCGACGCCACCTTGCCCCTCAGCCCCCCCAGGGCAATCTCGGTAGCGCCGCGCTTCCTCCACGCCCCTCTCTTGGGCAAACGTTGCGTGCGCTGCCCCCGCCCCCTCCGAATACGAAGAGGGTGGGAAGCAACACCGCAACGCAATCCCCCCCCCTACCCCGCGCCAGATTATTCGCCATCGCCAACAAGAACTCCCGCAGGAGAAGTTATTGACGATGCCCAGGGTGCACCGGCCCAGCCCCATCACTTTACCAGGCCAGTCCGAAGACATGCCAAGGGAAACCGATGGGGTGGGCACACGAGGAGGTTACCTGACCTAGCACCCCAACCTAAACTTTTTTTTTTTTTTTTTTTTTTTTTCCGGAGAGAAAACCCTTTATGGGTACCCGCCCGTGCTCGGGGGACACGAGCGGGTTATGTCGGAGTCCTTGATCCATCAACACTCGGGGCCGTAGCCCCGGCTGTTGATGGACCAAGTGTACCGACTAAAAACTCTCCGGTGACACCATAGTCGCATAGTGTCGGGGCAAACAGGAACTCGATAGAACGACAACTGCCGCCCCGACGCGACTGCCTGTTTAGGCCCCTCTGGGAGCATTAGGCGCCCCCCAATTTCTTCCCCCCCCTCCCTACTAGGCACCATGCCGGTGTCACTCGGCATGGCGTCTCCCCCTCGGACTGGGCGACAGACTCCCCCGAGTCTGTCACCCAGGTGTTACCGATGGAGACACCCATGTACTCAGACTGTGAGATCTGAGGCCATGGGCATCTCCGCATCTTGCGCCCTGGGAGCGCTCGACTCCGACGACCGCGCCTGCGCCGCAGGAGTTGACACAGGCGCCGGGGACTGATCCACCTTCCTCCTGCCAGTCTTACGGGCTTTGCAAGCCCTGCCGCCTAACACATGACCGGGACTTCGCCCGGTCGTAACGCATAGCGCGCAGTTCGGTGCGGATTTGCAGCCGGCGGCCTTGTGGCCCGGCTTTCCGCACCTAAAGCAGAGCGCGCTACGGTCATTTTTCCCCTCGCACTGCTCTCGAACATGACCTGGTTCGAGGCAGTGGTAGCACCTCATCGGCCTCACCTCCAGGAGATTGACTCTCGCGGAAGTGAAGCCGACCAGGAGCCGACCTGCAGCCACCTTCTTCGCCGCCTCGACAGGGCAGCTAACCACTATGGTGCCGAGGGGCGTCCGGTCACGCAGGACTTCACCCGCCTTGATCGCGCCCACCGGGCACCCCCCGGTACGGGCGACGGCCTCCACCACCTCCTCCTTCGTGACCGAATCGTCCAGTCCCACCAAACGCATTGACGCGCGCTTGATGGGCCTGGAGATGGCCACATCCTCCGCGGGCAGCGCCGCACTCAGTGCAGCCGCCAGGGCGTCCGCTTTCGGGCCGCTCTCCTCCCCAGCCACCTCTAGCATACGTGCTCCAGTGGCTGCAACCTTGAATCCGAGGGAGCCGATACCCAATTCCTCTATTTTTACCAGCTCCCTCGCCCGGACAATAACCTCCCCATAAGTAACGCCGCGCGCCGCGGCCTCCGGCTGCAGCTTGATGGACACCACAGCCGAATGAGGCGGCCGAGGCGTCCGCAGCTTGCGCCCGCGCCTGCTTTTGCGCCTGCGCTGAGGCGCCCGCGCTTTTTTGCCGTCCGTCTGTGGTGCACCCCCCGCTTGATGCACGGCAGACTTCTTTTTCCGCCGGACCACCTCAACCCACGGAACCTCCGTGGTTGGCACCCCAACCTTTTTTTTTTTTTTTTTTTTTTTTTTTTACGGGGGGAAATGCCTAGCGCATACCCCCGGGCCGAGGGCACGGCCCGGGTGGTTATGTGGGGCTTGCACCCACTAAAACCCCCCGGCGTCCTACTGCCCGTTTGCCGGGCCACAGGAATCGTCACTGGCATGACCTCTGTGGCACCGGCGGGCTCGGTCCGCAGTTGGGCGCGGACCTCGACAAATGTAGGGGGGAGTTCGGTCTCCCCCTACCGCCTGTTGGAGGCTGCGCGGACGCAGCGCTATTTCGGCGCGGGCCTGCTAGGTGCTAGGGCGCCAGGGTGCCCTCCCCGACGCCTGCAGGCCGAGATTACGGTGGGCGAAGGTCGTTCCGGGCGTATTCCCTGCGCCTTCGCCCAACGCGCCGTCTTCGAGCGGGATTGGAGGACGTCTCCTCCCGCACCCGCTCTGCCTCCTCCTTCGCGGACATGACGGCCTCGCAGAAGGCCGCCATTGCCGCCCAGGCGCTTTCGCTCCCAACCATGGATGATATCACGGTCGGGAGCGATAGCGCCTGTCCCCCTGCACCGAGCGCTCCGGCGAGCCGGCGCCGCTCGGCATCCCATGCCGGGCACACCAGCAACGTGTGCGCCGCCGTGTCTTCCGGGGCCGCACAATGGTGGCAGCGCTCCGCCTCCTCACGACCGATCCGCCACAGATACCGCCCGAAGCAACCATGCCCGGACAGTACCTGCGTCAGACGGTACGTGAGGACGCCGTGTCGTCGCCCCAGCCACTCCCAGAAGACTGGCAGCAGCGCAGCGATGACGGCGTGACCGGCAGTGGGATGGGCGAGCTTGATCCGCCAGCTCTCCAGCGCGGCTCGGTGCAGCTCTGTCCGCCTCGCTCTCGGGGCGCCGGGATCCCGGATGTTGTTGGGATCCCTACGCCAGGCATAAAGCTCAGAGAGCGCCTGGGCCTCTAGCTCCCAGGGAGGCGTTCCGGCAAGGAGTGTCGCCGCCTCGAAGCCGATGGTGCGGTACCCTCGGACGACCCTGACGGCCATGACTCGCTGCGCGCGGTGCAGCAGCACCACGTTTCGGGCCGTCAGGGCCCCCGCCCAGACTGGGGACCCGTATAGGGCCTGGGACCGCACTACCCCCGTGTACAGCCTCCTCGCCGAGGCCTCTGGCCCGCCCAGGTTTGGCAAGAGCCTCGAAAGGGCCCCTGCAGTCGCCATAAGCTTTGGCGCTAGAGCGGCAAAGTGAGCCCTGAAGGACCAGCGCCCGTCCAACATGAGGCCCAGGTAGCGCATCTGCGTCGAGATGTCGATACGCTGTCCCCCAACAACGATGTTAGTATTGGGGGGTGGCCGGTTCCTTGGACCGTGAAAGAACACGGCCTCGGTCTTGTTCAGGGCGACCTCCAGGCCGAGCCGCCGAATTCGCCCCACCACCTGGGCCACGCCAGCTGTGGCCAGCGACGCCGCTTCCCTGTGACTCCGGGCCCTCGCGGTGACAAGAGTATCGTCCGCGTAGCACGTCACCGCCAGACCCGGCAGCAACGCGCCACGCAGGACCCAGTCGTAGGCGATGTTCCACAGGAGCGGTCCGAGGACAGACCCCTGTGGAACCCCGCACCCGACGTTCCGCTCCTGCCACCGCGACGGCCCGGGGTATACTACCCGCCTATTTTCGAGGTAGTCTCGAATGGTCATGTGGAGGTATTCGGGGACGCCGTGATATTGGAGAGCCGCTAGTATGGATGGGTAGGGGACGGAGTTGAACGCGTTGACGATGTCCAAGGACACCGCCAGTATCACGTCCCCCTGCTCCACGGCCTCCTCCGCCATAACCTGGACCCGCCTTATTGCGTCCACCGTGGACCTGCCTCTCCTAAAACCAAACTGGCTCTCGTGCAGGTCCGGCCCCGTCTGCAAGAGGTGCTCGACGAGTCTGTCCGCAATGACTCTCTCGAAGAGCTTGCAGACCTCGTCGAGCAACACAATGGGGCGGTAGGCGGACGGCGAGTCTGCCGGGCGCCCCTCCTTCCTGATCAGGACCAGTTTCCCCAACTTCCAAAGCTGAGGAAACCGGCCCTGTCTGAAGCACTCGGTCCAGAGAGCCCTGAGACGACAGCCGAGCGGACCGTGGGACAGAACCCACACTCGGCCGGGGACTCCATCTGGCCCGGGTGCCACCTTCTTCGCCCGCATTTTGCGGACCGCGGCGTTCAGCTCCTCTTCCGTAACTTCGGGAGCGGCTTCGCTCGACGGCATGTTGGGTCCGGGTGTCCGGAACATTGCCGGAGCACTGGGAGCCGCTCCTTCTGGGAAAAGGGCCGACAACACGCCATCCGCAAACGCCGGCGGCATGGTCTGCGTAAGGGGGGGCGTCCAGGGGCGGAGTTTGTTCCGCACCATGCGGTAAGGGCGTCCCCAGGGGTCGGCGTCGATGGTTGCCAGGAGCTCTTCTCGGGCCCGCGTCTTTGCGTCCGCAATTGCCACCTGCAATGCGGACTTTGCCGCCCGGTAGACGGCATGCAGCTCCTCCTCCCTGGGCGTTAGGCCCGGCGAAAGCGGTGGGTTCCGCCTTCTCCTTCTCCGCTGTCTGGTGTACTGGCGGCGCGCAGCGACGCAGGCGCGTCGCAGTTGCGCAATTTCGCGCGACCACCAGTACACCTGTCGTCTGCGAGGAGCTGCATGCCGTACACGGGGCATGGCGGCATCGCAGATCGCCGTGGCTGCGGCTCTACACCACTCGGCCTCCCCTTGGATGTCGAACGGGGAGACCGGCGCCGGTGTCCAGGCCTGCACCTCTGCTGCCTCCACTGCTGCCCCTACATCCAGGCGCGCCAAAGCCCACCTCGGCCCACCCCCAACTACGTCAGCCGGCACGGCGGCCCTAGACTCGGCGGAGACCACAAATCTGATGTACACGTGATCAGATAGGGTCTCCACCGAGTCGACGACTCTCCAACCCCGTATATGGTTCGCCAGTGTTGGGGTGGCGAAGGATACGTCTACCACCGAGCCGCCGTCCCGTCTGACGCATGTGTAGGCAGTGCCCCTATTCAGGACTGCCAGTCCCTGCCCATGCGCCCACTCTTCCAGGGCCTCCCCCCTCACGTCGTCGACAGAGGAACCCCAGGCCGAGGACTTGGCGTTGAAGTCCCCCGCGACGAGAACGGGACGCGGCCGACACCGCACAATGAAGTCGCCGAGTCGCGACAGGAGGGCCTCGAACTCGGGTAGTGGTCGGTTTGGCGAAAAATACACCCCGACCACCACCATGGCCCCCACACGAGCGGCGACAAAGCCCCTCTGCCTCTCGACGTCTTCGAGAGACAGAGAGCCTCCACTCCTCGGCAGCAGTATGGCCACCGTGCCGTCCACGTCGCCAGCCCAGTTGCTGGCGGGCAGCACGAAGTACGGCTCCGCTGCCACTGCCACGTCGATCGACCACTCTGCCATGCTCTGGAGTAGGAGGTCCTGAGCCCTGGCAGAGTGGTTGAGGTTCGCCTGCAGGAAGTTGATTGCGGGGGGACGACTACCCATTGGCGGCGTCCATGGGTTCTACCACCCGGGTCTCTCGCGGCCTGGACGGCGCTGGCCGTTCAGAGGTGCGCTTCGGGGCCCCCTTGCCTGTGGGACGCGACCCACAGGCCTTTGAGCCCGCCCGGTGCTCGGCGGGCTTGCCTGCCTTGTTGCAGCTCAGGCAGCGTGCGGCCTCGGCGCAATCTCGCGCCTGGTGCCCCGGCTGCCCGCAGTTGTAGCAGCGCTCTCTGTGGTCGGTGATGTCCGTCGGACAGAGAGCGCCGACATGCCCCTCCAGCTGGCAGCGGAAGCAGCGCAGAGGCCTCGCTCGCAGCAGGGCCACATCCGCGGACACCCAGCCCACCAGCAGCCGCCTCGCATCGGCCAGCTTTTTGGCGGCCTCCACGGGGCAGGTCACAACGGCCGAGAACAGGCCTCCGTAACCCGCCCGTATGTCGCCGCACTTCACCCGCTGCGGGTCGCAGCCTCCCACCTCGGCCACCGCGGCGATGAGCTCCTCCAGACGGACCGAGTCGTCGAGCCCACTGATGCGCAGGCTCGCCGACTTGTAGGGCCGCGAGATGCGTATATCCTCCTCAGACAGTTCTTGGCGGAGCTTCTCCGCCAGCGCGTCCGCCTTCGGGGAGCTGGTCGCACCCGGGATTTCGAGCAGGCGCGCACCTGTTACGGTGCGCTTGGCTCTAAGGCCCTCGATCCCGAGCTCCCCGATTTTGATAGACGACCTGGCGAGATGAATCATCGCGGCGTATGTCACTCCGCGCTCCTCTGCGCCAGGCGCCAGGGTCAGCACGACCGCCGCTGAGTTTGGAGCGCGCAGCCTCCGGCGTTCGCGCGCTCTCGCCTTTTTGGCCCTTCTGGCCGCCTTCTTTTGGGCCTCTTTGGCCCCCGCAACCTCCCACTGGCCCCCCTCTCTGGCATTGGGAGGCGCTGTCTGTCGTTGCGGTGTCCTCTTCTGATATACCTCGGCCGTCCCCTTTTTGGCTTTGGCTTTTTGTGCCGCGGGAGGTTTGGGGGCGGCGGGTGCGGCTAGGGTCGACCCGGGTTTGGACATCTGCGCTGATGTCGACGGCACGGGTGCGGGCGCCCTCGTCGAAGTCGACGGCACGGCGTCCCGCCCCGAGAGGCGACTCGGGGTTTTCGGCGGCGCCTTCTGCGCGGCCTTCTGCGCGTACGTCGCCGCAGGAACGGGCACCGTTAGCGTCTTGGATGCCAAGGGAGGGCGCAATACTTTGCCCTCCAGGAACGAGAGTCTCTGGAGGACTTTGCCCATCTCCTCCCTGATCAATTTTGCCAGGTCGTCGTCTGGCGCTTTGAGAGCCGCCTTTGGAGCCGGATCTTGTGGCGTGTCCTCGTCACCTAGGACCATGGCCTTCACCACATCCAGCTCCTTCTTCATCTCCGCCATCTGCTTGCGGAGGCGGATGTTCTCCACCTGCAGACGGCGGACTTCGTCCGAGGCGGTGCGGGAAAAACGCCTCCTCCACCACTTCGGCGATGGAGTTGGCCGCCAACTTTAGCGCCTTCTGGCACGTGCCCTTTAGCCCCTTAGATATACGGGCGACGTCCCTTATGTTCTCGAGGGACTGGGCCACTTTGCCTTTAAGTCCCTCGAGGAGCAGCTCGTCCGGGTCGGGATTTGACGAGGCTCGCGACGCCGCAAGGGAACTACCCTCGGCGGCCAGTGCGGCCTCGGCACTCGTCTGGTTGGTCAGCTTCTTTCGATCCAACTTCTTTTTTGCCTCCCAATATCCCACGTACTGTCCAGTGGTGGGAGGTCGTCCCCTACCGCGTTTGGGCAGGGGTTTCGGCGGGTCGTCAGCGTCCGAGCCCTCGCCTGAGCCCGAACGGCTGCCTTCCGACCTCCTAGGCCGCTTTTTGCGCCACATGGTGGTGCTTCGGGCGTAATTGGAGTCCACGTCCGAGGTGGACATTTCGCTCGCCTCCAGCTCCTTCCCTACCGCCTTTGTCGCCGAGGCGACGTTTGCCGATACGCGTGCATCGGAGTCCGTCTGAGTATTTGCAGGGTCATCATTTTTTGAAGGTTCAATATCCGAGTTGGTATTGCCAAGGTCGTCGTTAGTGCAGGGTTCGGTGTGCAAAATGGGATAGCCATGGTCGTCGTATAAATCATGTCGCAGAGTGGCCCCCCCAGAATACGAGGGCCTGCCGGAGTCCTTTCGGAGCTCCGGGTGGGATTCTCCGGCCTTGCCGGTACCCACCTGGGGTAATAACTTTTTATTCATTGACATATTCATTATTGTTTCGGAGCGCTAGCAGGAGGTTTGGCCCCCTCCCATTCCAGCCGCAGCACGCAAGACTGCGGCATTTAGGCATATCGAGCCGACCGGCCTATCTACGTCGACAATTTCAGTGTAGTGTAACTGTGGTGGGTGTGTACATTGTGTGTATGTATTGTGTGGGTGCGTTACTGTATGTGTGTTAAAAGGGTGTGTGTGTAGTGTGCCAAGAGAAGGGTAGGACAGAGCAGAATCTAACCTATCCCTTCAGACCACCAAGAAAAACGGTCTCTCTGGTCCCATCTGATGATCAGATGGGTACCGAGAGCCCAACTGCCGACACAGATTTGCCACATTTGTGGCGGGACATTGGAATGAAGGGAGAACAGGAAGAAGGAAGGGAGGGTGTACGGGGTTTTGGGAAGGGAAACGCATGACCATTTTTGTTCTGTCTGTTCAGAAGGACCAGACCAATAGCAGGCAGCAACCACGTGCAGGAGAAGGTCACACTTGCCTTGGGGATCGTCGCGACCGTGCGCTACTCCCAAGACCAAGCCAAATTGCTTGCCGGGACAGACGAGCAAAATAGGCGAGAAGCTATGCCACTGCGCCTCGAAGGACGCGTGTGGTGGGATAGCCTTTCGCCCGCCCTTGGCACCCCAACCTTTTTTTTTTTTTTTTTTTTTTTTTTTTTTTTTTTTTTTCGGGGGGAAATGCCTAGCGCATACCCCCGGGCCGAGGGCACGGCCCGGGTGGTTATGTGGGGCTCGCACCCACTAAAACCCCCCGGCGTCCTACTGCCCTTTTGCCGGGCCACAGGAATCGTCACTGGCATGACCTCTGTGGCACCGGCGGGCTCGGTCCGCAGATAGGCGCGGACCTCGACAAATGTAGGGGGGAGTTCGGTCTCCCCCTACCGCCTGTTGGAGGCTGCGCGGACGCAGCGCTATTACGACGCGGGCCTGCTAAGTGCTAGGGCGCCGGGGTGCCCCCCCCCGACGCCTGCAGGCCGATGTTACGGTGGGCGAAGGTCGTTCCGGGCGTAGTCCCTGCGCCTTCGCCCAACGCGCCGTCTGCGAGCGGGATTGGAGGACGACTCCTCCCGCACCCGCTCTGCCTCCTCCTTCGCGGACATGACGGCCTCGCAAAAGGCCGCCATTGCCGCCCAGGCGCTCTCGCTCCCAACCATGGATGATATCACGGTCGGAAGCGATAGCCCCTGTCCCCCTGAACCGAGCGCTCCCGCTAGTCGGCGTCGCTCGGCATCCCATGCCGGGCACACCAGCAACGTGTGCGCCGCCGTGTCCTCCGGGGCCGCACAATGGTGGCAGCGCTCCGCCTCCTCACGACCGATCCGCCACAGATACCGCCCGAAGCAACCGTGCCCGGACAGTACCTGCGTCAGACGGTACGTGAGGACGCCGTGTCGTCGCCCCAGCCACTCCCAGAAGACTGGCAGCAGCGCAGCGATGACGGCGTGACCGGCAGTGGGATGGGCGAGCTTGATCCGCCAGCTCTCCAGCGCGGCTCGGTGCAGCTCTATCCGCCTCGCTCTCGGGGCGCCGGGATCCCGGATGTTGTTGGGATCCCTACGCCAGGCATAAAGCTCAGAGAGCGCCTGGGCCTCCAGCTCCCACGGAGGCGTACCGGCAAGGAGTGTCGCCGCCTCAAAACTGATGGTGCGGTACCCTCGGGCGATCCTGACGGCCATGACTCGCTGCGCGCGGTGCAATAGCACCACGTTTCGGGCCGTCAGGGCGCCCGCCCAGATTGGGGACCCGTACAAGGCCTGGGACCGCACCACCCCCGCATAAAGCCTCCTCGCCGAAGATTCCGGCCCGCCTAAATTTGGTAGGAGCCTCGATAAGGCCCCTGCTGTTGCCATCAGATTTGGCGCTAGTGCAGCAAAGTGCGCCCTAAAGGACCAGCGCCCGTCCAAGAGTAGGCCCAAATACTTGATTTGGGCCGAGATGTTAATGCGCTGCCCCCCGACAATGATGTGAGCGTCAGGGGGGGGCCGGTTTCTGGGGCCGTGGAAAAATACGGCCTCGGTCTTGTTGAGGGCCACCTCCAGGCCGAGCCGCCGTATACGGCCCACTATCTGTGCCACGCCAGCTGTGGCCATCAACGCCGCCTCCCTGTGGCTCCGAGCCCTCGCGGTGACAAGAGTGTCGTCCGCATAGCACGTCACTGCCAGACCCGGCAGCAACGTGCCACGCAGGACCCAATCGTAGGCGATGTTCCACAGGAGCGGTCCGAGGACCGACCCCTGTGGAACCCCGCACCCGACGTTCCGCTCCTGCCATCGCGACGGCCCGGGGTAAACTACCCGCCGGTCCACAAGGTAATCCGAGATGGTCGAGTGGAGGTATTCGGGGACGCCGTGATACCGGAGAGCCGCGACTATGGAGGGATAGGGGACGGAGTTGAACGCGTTGGCGATGTCCAAGGACACCGCCAATATCACGTCCCCCTGCTCCGCGGCCTCCTCCGCCATTACCTGGACTCGCCTTATGGTTGGCACCCCAACCTAACCTTTTTTTTTTTTTTTTTTTTTTTTTTTTTTTTTTTTTTTTTTTTTTTTTTTTTTTTTTTGTGACGCAGGGAAAACCCTTTATGGGTACCCGTCCGCGTTCGGGGGACGCGGAGGGGTTATGTCGGAGTCCTTGGTCCACTGACGGTCGGAATGACCCGGCTGTCAGTGCACCAAGTGTACCGACTAAAAACCCTGCGGTGACACACTACCGTCGCGAGTGTCGGGGATCACGGGATCGCTGTTAGTACGCACCGCGACCCCGACGCGACCTACCCTGTTAGGGCCCACCCTGGGAGCGTGTAAAAAGGCGCTCCCTTTTCCCCCTACTAGACGCCATGCTGGTGTCACTCAGCACGGCGTCACTCCTGCGAGCTGGGAAGCAGACTCCCCCGAGTCTGCCACCCAGGTGATTTCGGTTGCGGTGCCCAGGGCTTAGTCCATGGGCACCGCTACATGCTGCGCCTCGGCGGCGCTAGAGGTGGCCGGCCGCGGCCGCGTCGCAGGCGATGCGGACTCAGCGGCTAATCCACCCCCTCTACGGCGGCCGGGCTTTCGGGCCGGACAGGCCCTGCCACCCAGCAGGTGGCCGGAAGGATTTCCGGCCGCGGCGCAGATCGTGCAGTGCGGTGCGGCCACACAGCCGGAGGCCTTATGGCCCGGTTGGCCACACCGGAAGCACTGGTCGCCCCTATCGACCTCGGACCGACACTGCTCCCTCACGTGTCCGGCCTCAAGGCACCTGAAGCACCTCATCGGCCTCGCCTCCAGCAGTTTGACCTGCGCGGAGGAGAAGCCGACCAGGAGCCGGTCTGCCGCCACCTTTTTGGCTGCCAGTATCGGACAGCCCACAACAATGGTCCCGAGGGGCGTCCGGTCGCGCAGCAACTCGCCCGCCTTTACCTCGGCGACCGAGCAACCTCCGACCCGGGCCACCGCCTCGACAACCTCCTCCTTGGTGACGGAGTCGTCGAGGCCCACGATGCGCATAGACGCGCGCTTCGCGGGCCGGGACACCGTCACCCCCTCAGCAGCCAACGCCGCACTTAGCGCCGCCGCTAGGGCATCTGCTTTAGGACCGCTCTCGGCCCCCTCCGACACCTCAAGCAGGCGCGCCCCCGTCGCCCCCACCTTAAACCTGACGGACCCGATTTGCAGGTCCTTCAGGTTCACGGCAGTCCTCGCCCGCGCCATCACGCTGCCGATCGTGATACCACGGTTCGCCGCATCCGGTGGCAGCTTAATTGCTACCACGGCAGAACGCGGCACCCGCAGCCCACGCCCGCGCCTGCGCTTTTTGGGCGCCTGTGCGCGGGCGGCCGGCTGAGCAGCCTGCACGGGCTGGGTGACCGGTGCAGACTTTTTGGGCCTTTTGCCCCGTCCGGCCACTACCGACCAGGGCTCCTCCATCGGAGAAGGCTCCGGGGGGAGCGGGGGCCGAGGCAGCACCTGTGCCGGCGTTCTGGATGCCGGCTCCCGGGGGGGAACCCTCTTCTTTGCGGTGGCTTTCGCCGCCTTGCCCTTCTTTGGGGGAGGCGCCGACTTTTCCACCGGGGCACGAGCCGAGGCAGCAGCCGGTGTCCCGGACGGTCTCGCCGACCTATCAGAAGCCAACGGGGGGCGGATCCGCGGCTCAGGAAGGAGCCGCCCCTCCAGCGCCGCGAAGCGGGCGTCCAACATCACCCCGACGCTGTCGATGATGGACCTGCGCATTAGCTCCAGGTCCATCGTCGGGGTTTTTTCCGCGATTGGCGTCGCCGCGGGGGACACCACCACCGAGGCCGCCGCTATGGGGGCCCCCAATAAAGGTGAAACTGCCACGGGGGCCACCGCCACGGGAGAATCCGCCACGGGGGCCGCCGCCGCGGGGGACGCCGCTGGAGGCGAGGCCGGACGCTGAAGCGTGACGGAGGTCTGCAGGTAGTGCACCTGGTTTTTATACCACTCCGCCAGCCGTTTTAGTCGAGCGTTCTCAGCCTCGACTCTTTGAACCGCCTCCGGGACCGACGCCTGAAAGATTCCATCCACCGCGTCTCCGATGACTTTGGCGGCATCCTTGAGGGCCCGCACAAAAGTCCCCTTCAAGTTTTTTGAAGAACCGGCCACATGAAGGATTTTCTGCACCTGTTGCAGTGCAGCCTCCCTGTGGCCGGCCGCTCCGGTAACCTCTTTGGCACTCGAAGTGCTCTCCTGGGGGCCGTCCGTTCTGGCCACCTCCTCCTCTCTCGGGATGGCAGCAGCCATCTCATGCCCGGCCTGTTGCTCGAGCAGCCCTTTCTTTTGAGCTGCGAACTCTTTCATTGCCTTGGCATAACCACCATACAACCCACAGGTGGGCGGACGGCCACGGCCACGCGGCCCCTTGACCACCTTTTTTTGGACCTCGTCCGAACTGGACGGGTCCGTGCCACGCGGGCGCTTATGAGTAGCGCTGGCAAGCTCGAGGCTGGCCACCGAGTCAGCCGAATCCGATATTTCGGACCAGGAGGCGTCTTCATCTGACGCCCCACAGGCCTCTTTCATCGCCGCCTCGAGTTCGCGCGCTGCCCGAATGGCCAGCGTGCCCTCCGACAGCTCGTCATCGTCTTCGTCCCTACCTACTGTCGCAGACCCAGGACGCCTGATTTTCAAGCGTTCCAGGACCACAACAGGTTGCCTAGTCGCAATGCAGTCAATGTCCGTTTTGGGATTGCCAGAGTCGTTGGTGTGATGCATCAGAGTGCCCCCCCCAGAATACGAGGGGCAGCCAGAGCCCGAGGGCCCTGGGGAGGATTCTCCGACCTTGGAAAGGCCGGTACCTCCCTGGGGTAGTTGCTTTTGTCTTTGATCCATCATAATGCAGGTGCTGACCTACAGCTTTGGGCGCTTGGCGGAGTTTAGCCCCTCCGCCTTTCAGCCGCGGCACGCCGACCGCGGAATTAGGCACATCGTGCCGACCAGTCTTTCAGCGTCGACGAACAACCTCTATGAAGGCCCACTCCCTGTCCTCTCTTCAAGCGGAGAGTACAGGGAGCGAGCGACTCAACCGACCTTAATCTGGACCAAATTGTAGGCTCCCAGTCTCTCCTCGAGCGAGGAGAGAGGGGAACGACCAGCAACCGACCCGACAAGACGCGCCACCCGCTGCACCCGACCTTCTCCAAAACGGAGATTGAAGGGAGCAGCTAGGCGCAACCACTTCCGGACAAAACCGGGGGACATGTGGGGAGGAAAAGGAGGGATGGGACCGAAAACTGGGGAAAGGTAGCGCATGACTGTTTTAGTTATGTCTGTTCAGAAGGACCAGACCAATAGCAGGCAGCAACCGCGAGCAGGATACAGTCACACTTGCCTTGGGGATCGTCGCGACCGTGCGCTACTCCCAAGACCACGCCAAATTGCTTGCCGGGACAGACGAGCAAAATAGGCGAGAAGCTATGCCACTGCGCCTCGAAGGACGCGTGTGGTGGGATAGCCTTTCGCCCGCCCACCCCAACCTAACCTAACCTAACCTTTTTTTTTTTTTTTTTTTTTACGAAGAGAAAACCCTTTATGGGTACCCGCCCGTGTTCGGGGGACGCGAGCGGGTTATGTCGGAGTCCTTGGTCTATCAACACTCGGAGCCGTAGCTCCGGCTGTTGATGGACCAAGTGTACCGACTAAAAACTCTCCGGTGACACACCTTAGTCGCTAGTGTCTGGGTCAAACGGGTCTTAACATATCCGCGACCCTGACGCGAGCACCCTTTTGGGCCAAACTTTGGGCCTTCTTATTGGACCTTACTCCCCCCCTTAAATGGACGCCGTGTTGGTGTCACCCAACACGGCGTCCCCCTCTCGAGCTGGGCGTCAGACTCCCCCGAGTCTGCCACCCAGTTATTTGTATGGAGATACCCACGTCCTCAGTCGCCCGAGGCCATGGGCATCTCCACATCCTGCGCTTTCGGAGCGCTTGACCCGGTTTCCTGCAAATTGGTCACGGGAGTCGCAACCAAAGGAACATTCGGGCCACGTTTTAACCGGCCAGGCTTTCGGGATGCGCAAGCCCTGCCACCCAGCAAATGGCCAGACCGACGTCCGGCCTCAGCGCACAATGAACAACAGGCCGCTTGACAACTTGAGGCCTTATGGCCCGGCTTCCCACACCTGAAGCACTGCGCTCCGCGGTCTACCTCGCTTCGACACTGTTCGCGGACGTGGCCCGCCAACAAACACCGAAAACATCTTGTCGGCCTCCCCTCCAGCAGCTTGACTTGCGCCGAGGTGAAGCCGACAAGTAGTTTACTCGCCACGACTTTCTTGGCTGCCTCCGTGGGGCAGCCCACTACTATGGTGCCGAGGGGTGTCCTATCGCGCAGAATCTCCCCCGTCTTAACATGTTCGACAGGACATCCCCCGACACGAGAGACCGCCTCTGCCACCTCCTCCTTAGTGACGGAATCGTCCAGGCCCAGTATGCGCATTGACGTGCGCTTAATGGGCCTGGAGACCGCCACTCCATCATCGGCCAGCGCCGCGCTTAGCGCCTCCGCGAGTGCGTCAGCCTTCGGGCCAGCATCAGCCCCCGGCACCTCCAAGAGACGAGCCCCAGTCGCCGCTACTTTGAACCCGAGGTTCTTTATACCCAGATCCGTCGGGTTTACCATCCGCCTCGCCTTCTGCATTATTGAGGCGTACGTCGTGCCACGGGTCACCGCGTCCGGCTGCAGCTTTAGGGCCACCGCAGCCGATCGCGGCGGTCGTAGCCTACGCCTTCGCTTGCGCTTCTTCAGAGGCGCTTGTGAGCGCGTCGGTGTCTTCACTGGCTGCACAACCTTCGCAGGCTGGGCAGCAGGTTTCTTGGCCTTCCTCTTCTTCTTGGCTACCTCGACCCACGACTCCTCCATGGTCGGATCAGCTGACGGGGGCGGGAGGCCGGGCTCGACCTGCGCCGGGTTTGGTGCCGACGCAGGGAGCTCTTTCGACTTCTTGCCCTTTCCTTTCCCTCTTTTGGAGATGGGCGGTGGTCCCGCTGCCGGGACCTCTAGCAAATCCCTGTGTCGATCCGATGCAAGGGGCGGGCGAAGGCGCTTTTCGGGCGGAAGCCTACTCTCCAGCGCCGCGAAACGTGCGTCCAACATGGCTCCGACACTGTCTATGATGGAGCGCCGGAACTCTTCTTGGCCCGCATCAGGAGCCCCTATTACTGCAGGGGCCGCCACTGCTGGGGCCGTCTTCTTCAGGGGCGTTTTTGACGCCGTGGCAGCCGGTTTAGGGGCCGCCGCCTCCGTATGCCTTGGGGTGAGGGCGGCGTGCAGGTCCATGTTCTGCTGCCGGAACCACTCCACCTTTAGCTTCAGCCGCTCATTCTCCTCCGCGGCTTTCTTCAGCTCCTGGGGGATTGACGCCTCAAAGATGCCGTCAATGGCCTGTGCGATGACCTTGGCGGCATCCTTGAGCGTCTTTATGCATGTGCCCTTGAGGTTCTTCGACGAACCGGCCACTCGGAGGATGTTCTCCACATGTTGTAGAGCAGCCGCTTTGTGGTCGGCGGGTCCAAGAAACCCTCCTATCCTCCTGAGGGCCTCCTCTTTCTCGGCCGGTGTGGCCGTCCTCTCCCTCTGCCGAGCAGCCTCTTGGGCCATCTCGCGCTCGGCCTGCAGCTCCAGCAGCTCCCGTTCTCGGGCTGCGAGCTCCGCCTTCGCTTTCGCGAGGCCAACATACTGCCCTGTTGTGGGCGGTTTGCCTCTTCCCCGCGAAACCTTGGTCGCTTTTTTGGCGACAGAGTCTTCCTCCGTGCTCGGTTCCGGGCTTCGCTGGCGTTTGTTTTTTGCACCAGCGCTGCGTCGTCCCTCACTCACATGTGAGTCGGCCGAATCCGACAAGCACGACATCTCGTCGTCGGTGTTTCGGCAGGCAACTTCCAAGGCCTTCTCCCACTCGCGCCTTGCTTCCGCGATGGCTGCGGCACTCTCCGGCGGCGCCTCGTCGTCGTCCGAATCGAAGAACGACTCGGAAAACTTAGCGGCAGCCGCTCGCATCTTGTCCGCTACGGTATCGGGGAAGTTTTCCTCCAAACGCTCCAGTCTTACTACTGGAGTCCTAACCGTTTTGCGTAAATCGGTGTCCTTACTACGTATGCCAATTTCGTCGGTGAGATGTAGCGAAGTGCCCCCCCCAGAATACGAGGGGCAGCCAGAGCCCGAGGGCCCTGGGGAGGATTCTCCGGCCTGGGACAGGCCGGTACCTCCCTGGGGTAGTTTCTTTTGGCTTTGCGACATCATAAGTTTTAAGGCTGATCCACAGCTTCGTGGCGCTTGACGGAGCTTGGCCCCTCCGTTTTCAGCCGCGGCACGCCGACCGCGGCATTAGGCACTTTGAGCTGGCAGCCCTTTCAACGCTAGCTAACAACACACAACAAGATCTCGCTCCCCGTCCTCTCTTCAAACGGAGAGTATAGGAAGCGAGCGACTCGACCGACCTTTACAGTGAGTACAAATTTACGGCTTCCAATCCCTCCTCGAGCGAGGAGCGAAAGGAGCGAGCAAACGACCCACCAGCGCGCCACCTGCTGCACCCGACCCTCTCCAAAACGGAGATTGAAGGGGGCAGCCGGGCGCAACCAAAACTTCCGGACAGAACCGGGGGACATGTGGGGAGGAAAAGGAGGGATGGGACCGAAAATTGGGGAAGGGTAGCGCCTGACTGTTTCTGTTATGTCTGTTCAGAAGGACCAGACCAATAGCAGGCAGCAACCGCGAGCAGGATACAGTCACACTTGCCTTGGGGATCGTCGCGACCGTGCGCTACTCCCAAGACCACGCCAAATTGCTTGCCGGGACAGACGAGCAAAATAGGCGAGAAGCTATGCCACTGCGCCTCGAAGGACGCGTGTGGTGGGATAGCCTTTCGCCCGCCCAACCTTTTTTTTTTTTTTTTTTTTTTTTTTTTTTTTTTTTTTTTTTTTTTTTTTTTTTTTTTTTTTTTATCGCAGGGAAAACCCTTTATGGGTACCCGTCCGCGTTCGGGGGACGCGGAGGGGTTATGTCGGAGTCCTTGATCCATCAACACTCGGGGCCGTAGCCCCGGCTGTTGATGGACCAAGTGTACCGACTAAAAACCCTGCGGTGACACCCTCTATGCCGCGTATTGTCGGGGTCACGGGATCGCCGTTAGGTACGCACCGCGACCCCGACGCTACCTACCCTGTTAGGGCCCACCCTGGGAGCGTGTAAAGGGCGCTCCCTTTTCCCCCTACTAGACGCCGTGCTGGTGTCACTCAGCACGGCGTCTCCTCCGCGAGCTGGGCAGCCGACTCCCCCGAGTCTGCCACCCAGGTGGTATCGTTGGCGGCGCCCAGGGTTTATTCCATGGGCACCGCCACATTCTGCGCCTCGGTGGCGCCAGAGGCGGCCGGCTGCGGCTGAGCCGCAGGTGATGCGGCCGGAGCGGCAGATCCGCCTTCTCGACGGCGGCCGGGCTTTCGGGCCGGACAGGACCTGCCGCCTAGCATGTGGCCGGTTGGTTGACCGGCTGCGCGGCAAAGCACGCAACAGGGGGCAGCCCTACACCCAGAGGCCTTATGGCCTTGCTGCCCGCACCTGTAGCACGCCGTGCTCCTATCTTCCTCGGCCCGGCACTGCTCGCGCACGTGCCCGGCCTCGAGGCAGCGGTAACACCTCATCGGCCTCACCTCCAGCAGTTTGATCTGCGCAGAGGTGAAGCCGACGAGAATTCTGCCCGCCGCCGCCACCTTTTTAGCTGCCTCGATGGGGCAGCTAACTACAATTGTGCCAAGGGGTGTCCGGTCGCGCAACACTTCCCCGGTCTTCACGTCACCGGCCGGACATCCCCCGGCACGGGCCACTGCCTCCGCGACGTCCTCCTTCGTCACGGAGTCGTCAAGGCCCACCAAGCGCAAAGAGGCGCGCTTGATGGGCCTGTACACAATAACCCCATCCGCGGCCAGCGCCGCGCTCATGGCGGCCGCCAGGGCGTCCGCCTTTGGGCCGCTATCGGCGCCCGGGATCTCAATCAGGCGCGCTCCCGTTTTCCCCACCTTGAAAACGGGGGACTCGATACCCAAGTCCCTGGGGTTGATAAGCCGCCGCGCACGGGCCATCACGGTGGCGTACGTCACCCCGCGGGTTTCGGCGTCCGGCGGTAGCTTGACGGCCACCACCGTCGAACGCGGCGTCCGCAGCCTCGGCTTCTTTTTGCGCTTGTTGGGCGCTTTTGGCGCTTGTGCAGCCAGCCGCACCGGTTGGGGGGCCTGCGCTGACAGGGCGGGCGGCGCTGGTTGAACGGCCGGCGCCGGTTGGGTGGCCTGCGCATGCCTCTTCCCCTTTTTTCCCCGCTTGCCCACCATCGTCCACGGGCCCTCCGCAGTGATTCCAGGAGCAGGGGGTGGGGGACTGGTCTCCCGTTGGGTCCGCTTTGGTTCTGACACTCGAGGGGGCTCCCTCTTCTTACTAGTGGCTTTCGCCACCTTCTTCCCTCTTTTGGAGGGAGGCGCTACCTCTGCTGTCGGCGCAAGCGTCCGAACCTCTGACGCTCGCCTGTCTGACGCCAGCGGCGGGCGTATCCGCGGCTCAGGAAGGAGCCGCCCCTCTAGCGCCGCAAAGCGGGCGTCCAGCATTACCCCGACGCTGTCGATGATGGACCTGCGCATCTGCTCCAGGTCCATCGCTGGGGTTGTAATCGCCACCACTTGGGGCGGGGAAGCCGCTGCGGGGGCCACTGCCGCGGGGGAAGCCGGTACAGGGGTCATAACCGCCATGGGTGCGGCTGAAACCACCACGGGGGCCGCCGCCGCGGGGGACGCCGCCTGAGGTGAGGCCGGACGCTGAGGCGTGATAGAGGTCTGCAGGTAGGCGACCTGGTCCTTATACCACCCGGCCAGCCTCTTCAGCCGGGCGATCTCTGCCTCTGCCTTTTTTACGACCTCTGGGACCGCCGCCTCGAAGATGCCTTCGACAGCGGTCTTGATGGCGCTTGCAGCATCTTTAAGGGCCCTAACATGGGTCCCCTTAAGGTTCTTCGATGAACCGGCCACGTAGAGGATATTGTCTACCTGTTGCAAGGCAGTCTTCTTGTGGCCGGTTGCCCCGGTGACCTCGGCGCCTACAGTACTGTTTTGAGGGCCGCCCATCTCAGCCACCTCCTCCATTTGGGTGGCGCTTGCTGCGACCACCTCCCGCTCAGGCTGGCGCTTGAGCAGCCTCGCCTCTTTCGCCAGCTGCGCCATCGCGTCGGCGTGTCCAACATAAAGTCCGGATGTGGCCGGACGGCCTCGGCCGCGCGGCACCTTCGCCACCTTTTTTGCGACCTCATCCGAGCTGGACTGCTCGTGGGTATGGGGTCGCTTAGCACTCTGGCTGACGTTCGGCCGTTCGAGACTTGCCAGAGAATCGGCCGAGTCCGAAACGTCAGACCACGAGACTTCGTCATCCGACGCCCCGTAGGCCCCGTAAGCCTCTTTCAGGGCCGCCTCAAATTCTCGGGCCGCCTGTATAGTCTGGGTGCCCTCCGAGGGCTCGTCGTCGTCAGAGTCCATATTCGACTTCGACGCACCCGTCCTTCTGCCTTTTACTGCCGCGGCAATGTCGGCGTCTTGAAGACGCTCCAACATTACCACAGCCTTGCCTGTCCGTTTGCTTAAATCCGTGTCCGGTATGGATATGCGAGAGTCGTTTGGTAGATGTGTCAAAGTGCCCCCCCCAGAATACGAGGGGCAGCCAGAGCCCGAGGGCCCTGGGGAGGATTCTCCGACCTTGGAAAGGCCGGTACCTCCCTGGGGTAATATCTTTTTATTTTGAGACATCATTGAAATTTTTGTGCTGAATTACAGCTTGGGCGCTTGGCGGAGATTGGCCCCTCCGCTTCCAGCCGCGGCACGCCGACCGCGGCATTAGGCACCTCGAGCCGACCGGCCTTTCGACGTCGACTAATACACACACACAGTAAAGGCCCGCTCCCTGTCCTCTCTTCAAACGGAGAGTACAAGGAGCGAACGACTCGACCGACCTTTACAAGGAACGAATTGTAGGCTCCCAGTCTCTCCTCGAGCGAGGAGAGAGGGGAACGACCAGCAACCGACCCGACAAGACGCGCCACCCGCTGCACCCGACCCTCTCCAAAACGTAGATTGCAGGGGGCAGCGAGGCGCAACCACACTTCCGGACAGAACCGGGGGACATGTGGGGAGGAAAAGGAGGGATGGGACCGAAAAATTGGGGAAAGGTAGCGCATGACTGTTTTAGTTATGTCTGTTCAGAAGGACCAGACCAATAGCAGGCAGCAACCGCGAGCAGGATACAGTCACACTTGCCTTGGGGATCGTCGCGACCGTGCGCTACTCCCAAGACCACGCCAAATTGCTTGCCGGGACAGACGAGCAAAATAGGCGAGAAGCTATGCCACTGCGCCTCGAAGGACGCGTGTGGTGGGATAGCCTTTCGCCCGCCCAACCTTTTTTTTTTTTTTTTTTTTTTTTTTTTTATCGCAGGGAAAACCCTTTATGGGTACCCGTCCGCGTTCGGGGGACGCGGAGGGGTTATGTCGGAGTCCTTGATTCATCAACACTCGGGGCCGTAGCCCCGGCTGTTGATGGACCAAGTGTACCGACTAAAAACCCTGCGGTGACACCGTCTTTGCCGCATAGTGTCGGGGTCACGGGATCGCCGTTAGGTACGCACCGCGACCCCCACGCGACCCGCCCTGTTAGGGCCCACCCTGGGAGCGTGTAAAGGGCGCTCCCTTTTCCCCCTACTAGACGCCGTGCTGGTGTCACTCAGCACGGCGTCTCCCCCGCAAGCTGGGCAGCAGACTCCCCCGAGTCTGCCAACCAGGTGGTATCGTTGGCGGCGCCCAGGGTTTATTCCATGGGCACCGCCACATTCTGCGCCTCAGTGGCGCCAGAGACGGCCGACTGCGGCTGAGCCGCAGATCCGCCTCCTCGACGACGGCCGGGCTTTCGGGCCGGACAGGCCCTGCCGCCCAGCATGTGGCCGGTTGGATGACCGGCCGCATGGCACAGCGCGCAACAGGGGGCAGCCCTACACCCAGACGCCTTGTGGCCTGGCTGCCCGCACCTGTAGCACGCCGCGCTTCTATCTTCTTCGGCCCGGCACTGCTCGCGCACGTGCCCGGCCTCGAGGCAGCGGTAACACCTCATCGGCCTCACCTCCAGCAGTTTGATCTGCGCAGAGGTGAAGCCGACGAGAATTCTGCCCGCCGCCGCCACCTTTTTAGCTGCCTCTATGGGGCAGCTAACTACGATCGTGCCCAGGGGTGTCCGGTCCCGCTGCACATCCCCCGTTTTTATATCATCGGCCGGGCACCCCCCGACACGAGCTACCGCCTCCGCGACGTCCACCTTCGTCACGGAATCGTCCAGGCCCACCAGGCGCATGGAAGCGCGCTTGATGGGCCTGTACACTACCACACCTTCCGCGGACAGCGCAACGCTCATGGCCGCCGCCAGGGCGTCCGCCTTTGGGCCGCTATCGGCGCCCGGAATCTCGATTAGGCGCGCCCCCGTCTTCCCCACCTTGAAAACTGGGGACTCGATACCCAAGTCCCTCGGGTTGATGAGCCGCCGCGCACGGGCCATCACGGTGGCGTATGTCACCCCACGGGTTTCGGCGTCCGGCGGCAGCTTGACGGCTACCACCGTCGAACGCGGCGTCCGAAGCCTTGGTTTCCGCCTGCGCCTCATCTTCATGGGCGCTTGCACGGCCGGCTCGGCGGGCTGCGCCGGTTGGGCGGCCTGGGCGGACCTTTTCTGCTTGCCCCGCTTGCCCACCACCGTCCACGGACCCCCCGCAGTTTCCGGGGGAGGCGGCAGGGGTGCGGGGCCGGACTCAACCTGGGCTGGCTTTGGTACCGGCGCGCGGGGAGGCTCCTTCCGTTTGGGGGCTTTCGCCACCCTTCTCCCTTTTTTGAGAGGAGGCGCCACGTAGGCAGTTGGCTCCGCCGTCGCCTTGTCTGACGCCAGCGGTGGGCGGATCCGCGGCTCAGGAAGGAGCCGCCCTTCCAGCGCCGCGAAGCGGGCGTCCAGCATCACCCCGACGCTGTCGATGATGGACCTGCGCATCTGTTCCAGGTCCATCGTCGGGGCTGTTATCGTCGCTGGCAGGGGGGGGGACAATATTGGGGAAGCCGCCACGGGGGCCGCTGCCGCAGGAGAAGGCGGTACGGGGGTCGTTGCCGCTACGGGGGTTGGTGCCGCGGGGGGAGCCGCTACGGGGGTCGTAGCCGCGGAAGAAGCCGCCGCCATGGGGGATGCCGCTGGTGGCGTGACCGGGCGCTGAGGCGTGATGGAGGTCTGCAGGTAGGCAACCTGGTCCTTATACCACCCGGCCAGCCTCTTCAACCGGGTGATCTCTGCCTCTGCCCTCTTCAGCGCCTCGGGGACCGACGCCTCATAAATGCCCTCGACTGCGCCCTTGATGGCGCTGGCGGCATCCTTAAGGGCCCTTACGTGGGTCCCCTTCAAATTCTTGGAAGAGCCAGCCACATACAGGATACTCTGCACTTCTTTTAGCGCAGCTTCCTTGTGGCCGGCCGCTCCGGTAACCTCTTTAGCACTTGAGGTGCTCTTCTGGGGGCCGTCCGTTCTGGGCACCTCCTCCTCTCTCGGGGTGGCAGCAGCCATTTCATGACCGGCCTGGTGCCCGAGTAGGTCCTTTTTTTGGGCTGCGTACTCCCTCATAGCCTTAGCGTATCCACCGTATAAACCGCACGTTGGCGGACGGCCACGGCCACGCGGCCCCTTCACCACCTTTTTCTGGACCTCGTCCGAGCTGGACGGGTCCGTGCCACGCGGGCGCTTATTACTGGCGGTGGCAAGCTCAAGGCCAGCCACCGAGTTCGCCCGCCCAACCTTTTTTTTTTTTTTTTTTTTTTTTTTTTTTATCGCAGGGAAAACCCTTTATGGGTACCCGTCCGCGTTCGGGGGACGCGGAGGGGTTATGTCGGAGTCCTTGATTCATCAACACTCGGGGCCGTAGCCCCGGCTGTTGATGGACCAAGTGTACCGACTAAAAACCCTGCGGTGACACCGTCTTTGCCGCATAGTGTCGGGGTCACGGGATCGCCGTTAGGTACGCACCGCGACCCCCACGCGACCCGCCCTGTTAGGGCCCACCCTGGGAGCGTGTAAAGGGCGCTCCCTTTTCCCCCTACTAGACGCCGTGCTGGTGTCACTCAGCACGGCGTCTCCCCCGCGAGCTGGGCATCAGACTCCCCCGAGTCTGCCACCCAGGTGGTATCGTTGGCGGCGCCCAGGGTTTATTCCATGGGCACCGCCACATTCTGCGCCTCAGTGGCGCCAGAGACGGCCGGCTGCGGCTGAGCCGCAGATCCGCCTCCTCGACGACGGCCGGGCTTTCGGGCCGGACAGGCCCTGCCGCCCAGCATGTGGCCGGTTGGATGACCGGCCGCATGGCACAGCGCGCAACAGGGGGCAGCCCTACACCCAGAGGCCTTGTGGCCTGGCTGCCCGCACCTGTAGCACGCCGTGCTTCTATCGACTTCGGCCCGGCACTGCTCGCGCACGTGCCCGGCCTCGAGGCAGCGGTAACACCTCATCGGCCTCACCTCCAGCAGTTTAATCTGCGCAGAGGTGAAGCCGACGAATATTCTGCCCGCCGCCGCCACCTTTTTAGCTGCCTCGATGGGGCAGCTTACTACGACTGTGCCAAGGGGTGTCCGATCGCGCACCACTTCCCCTGTCCTGACGTCATCGGCCGGACATCCCCCGGCACGGGCCACCGCCTCCGCGACGTCCTCCTTCGTCACGGAGTCGTCCAGGCCCACCAGGCGCATGGAAGCGCGCTTGATGGGCCTGTACACTACCACACCTTCCGCGGCCAGCGCCGCGCTCATGGCCGCCGCCAGGGCGTCTGCCTTTGGGCCGCTATCGGCGCCTGGGATCTCAATCAGGCGCGCCCCCGTTTTCCCCACCTTGAAAACGGGGGACTCGATGCCCAAGTCCCTGGGGTTGATGAGCCGCCGCGCACGGGCCATCACGGTGGCGTATGTTACCCCGCGGGTTTCGGCGTCCGGCGGTAGCTTGACGGCCACCACCGTCGAACGCGGCGTCCGCAGCCTCGGCTTCTTTTTGCGCTTGTTGGGCGCTTTTGGCGCATGCGCAGCCGGCTCGGCGGGCCGCGCCCGTTGGGCGGCCCGCGCCGTTGGGGCGGGCGGCGCCGGTTGGGCGGCCGGCGGGGTGGGCTGGACGGACCGCTTCTTCTTTCCCCTCTTGCCCACCGCAGTCCACGGTCCCTCCGGGGAACTTTCCGGGGCAGGCGACGGGGGAGGAGGACCGGGCTCCCTCTGGGCCGGCTTTGGTGCCAGCTCCTTCTCTTTATTCGGGGCTTTCGCACCCTTCTTCCCCTTTTTTGGGGGAGGCGCCACTATGGCCGCCGGTATCGGCGCTGAGGCGTCAGGCGCCGGCCTATCGGACGCCAGTGACGGGCGAAGGCGCGGCTCTGGTAAAAGTCGCCCCTCCAGCGCCGCGAAGCGGGCGTCTAGCATCACCCCGACGCTGTCGATGATTGACCTGCGCATTTGCTCCAGGTCCATCGCCGGGGGTGCATTTGTCGCCGCCACTATGGGGGGGGCCAATATAGGGGAAGCCATCATGGGGGCCGTCGCCTCGGGGGAAGCTGCTACGGGGGTCGTAGCCACGGGAGAGGCCACCACGGGGGCCGCCGCCGCGGGGGATGCCGCTGGGGGCGTGGCCGGGCGCTGAGGCGTGATGGAGGTCTGTAGGTATGCGACCTGATCCTTATACCACCCGGCCAGCCTCTTCAGCCGGGTGATCTCCGCCTCTGCCCTCTTCAGCGCCTCGGGGACCGACGCCTCATAGATGCCCTCGACTGCGCCCTTGATGGCGCTGGCGGCATCTTTAAGGGCCCTTACGTGGGTCCCCTTTAAATTCTTAGAAGAGCCGGCCACATACAGGATACTCTGCACTTCTTTAAGCGCAGCTTCCTTGTGGACGGCCGCTCCGGTAACGTCTTTTGCACTTGAGGTGCTCACCTGGGGTGCATCCGTTCTGGGCACCTCCTCCTCTCTCGGGGTGGCAGCAGCCACCTTATGACCGGCCTGGTGCTCGGGCCGCTCCTTGTTTTGGGCTGCGAACTCCCTCATGGCCTTAGCGTAGCCACCGTACAGACCACAGGTGGGCGGACGGCCACGGCCACGCGGCCCCTTCACCACCTTTTTTTGGACCTCGTCCGAGCTGGACGGGTCCGTGCCACGCGGGCGCTTATTACTGGCGGTGGCAAGCTCAAGGCCAGCCACCGAGTCACCCGAGTCCGACATTTCAGACCACGAGGCGTCTTCGTCCGACGCCCCGCAGGCCTCCCTCATTTCCGCTTGGAGTTCGTACGCTGCTTTTATGGCCAGTGTACCCTCCGATAGTTCGTCATCAGAGTCGAGTATAGGCTTTCGACTCGATTTTGTTGCAGCCTTACCCTCTTTTGTCGTGACAGAAGCCACGGAACCATCACGAAGTCGTTCCACGAGAACCACAGGTATCCTATTCGCATGCATATCGGTGTCCATTGAGAGAGTGCTGGGGTCATTAGAAGGATGGGTCGAAGTGCCCCCCCCAGAATACGAGGGGCAGCCAGGGCCTGAGGGCCCTGGGGAGGATTCTCCGGCCTGGGACAGGCCGGTACCTCCCTGGGGTAGTTTCTTTTTACTTTGAACCATCATTAATTTTTGCTGATCCACAGCTTCGGGCGCTTGGCGGAGTTTTGCCCCTCCGCTTCCAGCTGCGGCACGCCGACCGCAGCATTAGGCACTTAGAGCCGACTCGCCTTTCGATGTCGACAAGACAACCAACAATTAAGGCCCGCGCCCGATCCTCTCTTCAAGCGGAGAGTACCGGGAGCGAGCGACTCAACCGACCTTAACAGGGAGCGAATTGTAGGCTCCCAGTCTCTCCTCGAGCGAGGAGAGTGGGGAGCGACCAGCAACCAACCCGACAAGACGCGCCACCTGCTGTACCCGACCCTCTCCAAAGCGGAGATTGAAGGGGGCAGCTAGGCGCAACCACTTCCGGACAGAACCGGGGGACATGGGGGGAGGAAAAGGAGGGAAGGGACCGAAAACTGGGGAAAGGTAGCGCATGACTGTTTCAGTTATGTCTGTTCAGAAGGACCAGACCAATAGCAGGCAGCAACCGCGAGCAGGATACAGTCACACTTGCCTTGGGGATCGTCGCGACCGTGCGCTACTCCCAAGACCACGCCAAATTGCTTGCCGGGCCAGACGAGCAAAATAGGCGAGAAGCTATGCCACTGCGCCTCGAAGGACGCGTGTGGTGGGATAGCCTTTCGCCTGCCCTCGCCCGCCCAACCTTTTTTTTTTTTTTTTTTTTTTTTTTTTTTTTTTTTTTTTTTTTTTTTTTTTTTTTTTTTTTTTTTTTTTTTATCGCAGGGAAAACCCTTTATGGGTACCCGTCCGCGTTCGGGGGACGCGGAGGGGTTATGTCGGAGTCCTTGATTCATCAACACTCGGGGCCGTAGCCCCGGCTGTTGATGGACCAAGTGTACCGACTAAAAACCCTGCGGTGACACCGTCTTTGCCGCGTAGTGTCGGGGTCACGGGATCGCCGTTAGGTACGCACCGCGACCCCGACGCGACCTACCCTGATAGGGCCCACCCTGGGAGCGTGTAAAGGGCGCTCCCTTTTCCCCCTACTGGACGCCGTGCTGGTGTCACTCAGCAGGGCGTCTCCCCCGCGAGCTGGGCAGTAGACTCCCCCGAGTCTGCCACCCAGGTGATATCGTTGGCGGCGCCCAGGGCTTACTCCATGGGCACCGCCACATTCTGCGACTCGGTGGCGCCAGAGGCGGCCGGCTGCGGCTGAGCCGCAGGTGATGCGGCTGGAGCGGCAGATCCGCCTCCCTGACGGCGGCCGGGCTTTCGGGCCGGACAGGCCCTGCCGCCCAGCATGTGGCCGGTTGGATGACCGGCCGCGTGGCACAGCGCACAACAGGGGGCAGCCCTACACCCAGAGGCCTTGTGGCCTGGCTGCCCGCACCTGTAGCACGCCGTGCTTCTATCCACTTCGGCCCGGCACTGCTCGCGCACGTGCCCGGCCTCGAGGCAGCGGTAACACCTCATCGGCCTCACCTCCAGCAGTTTGATCTGCGCAGAGGTGAAGCCGACCAGAATTCTGCCCGCCGCCGCCACCTTTTTAGCTGCCTCTATGGGGCAGCTAACTACAACCGTGCCCAGGGGTGTCCGGTCCCGCTGCACGTCCCCCGTTTTTATATCGTCGGCCGGGCACCCCCCGGCACGAGCCACCGCCTCCGCGACGTCCTCCTTCGTCACAGAGTCGTCCAGGCCCACCAGGCGCAAGGAAGCGCGCTTGATGGGCCTGTACACCACCACGCCTTCCGCGGCCAGCGCCGCGCTCATGGCCGCCGCAAGGGCGTCCGCCTTTGGGCCGCTATCGGCCCCTGGGACCTCGATGAGGCGCGCCCCCGTCTTACCCACCTTGCAGACGAGGGACTCTATCCCGAGGTCCCTCGGGTTTATGGCCTGCCGCGCCCGGGCTATTACGGCGGCGAAAGTCAAGCCGCGACCTGCGGCGTCTGTCGGCAGCTTAACGGCCACCACCGCAGAACGCGGTGGCCGCAGCCTCGGCTTCTTCTTGCGCTTTTTAGGCGCTTTCAGCGCTTGCGCAGCCGGCTCAGTGGGCCGCGCCGGTTGGGCGGCCTGCGCTGATGGGGCGGGCGGCGCCGGTTGAGCGGCCGGCGCCGAATGGGTGGCCTGACCGGGCCTCTTCCCCCTTTTTCCTCGCTTGCCCACCATCGTCCACGGGCCCTCCGCGGAGCTTCCATGAGCAGGAGGTGGGGGACTTGGCTCCTGTTGGGTCGGTTTTGGTGCCGACACTTTAGGGGGCTCCCTCTTCTTACTTGTGGCTTTCGCCACCTTCTTCCCTCTTTTGGAGGGAGGAGCCACCTCTGCTGTCGGCGCAAACGTCCGGACCTCTGATGCTCTCCTGTCCGACGCCAGCTGTGGGCGGACCCGCGGCTCAGGAAGGAGCCGCCCCTCCAGCGCCGCAAAGCGGGCGTCCAGCATCACCCCGACGGTGTCGATGATGGACCTGCGCATCTGCTCCAGGTCCATTGCCGGGGTTGTTATCGCCGCCACCAGGGGAGGGGAAGCCGCTGCGGGGGAGGCCACCGCCGCGGGGGAAGCCGATACAGGGGTCGTAGCCGCGGGAGAAGCCACCACGGGGGCCGCCGCCGCGGGGGACGCTGCTGGAGGCGAGGCCGGACGCTGAGGCGTGATGGAGGTCTGTAAGTATGCGACCTGGTCCTTGTACCACCCGGCCAGCCTCTTCAGCCGGGCGATCTCTGCTTCTGCCTTTTTTACCGACTCGGGGACCGATGCCTCAAAGATGCCCTCGACAGCGGATTTGATAGCGCTGGCGGCATCCTTAAGGGCCCTTACATGGGTCCCCTTTAGGTTTTTTGAGGAGGTGGCCACATAGAGGATGCTCTGCACCTCTTTAAGTGCAGTCTCCCTGTGGCCGGCTGCTCCGGTTACCTCTTTAGCACTTGAGGTGCTCTTCTGGGGGCCGTCCGTTCTGGGCACCTCCTCCTCTCTCAGGGTGGCAGCAGCCATCTCATGACCGGCCTGGTGCCCGAGTAGGTCCTTTTTTTGGGCTGCGAACTCCCTCATGGCCTTAGCGTAGCCACCGTATAAGCCGCACGTTGGCGGACGGCCACGGCCACGCGGCCCCTTCACCACCTTTTTCTGGACCTCGTCCGAGCTGGACGGGTCCGTGCCACGTGGGCGCTTATTACTGGCGGTGGCAAGCTCAAGGCCAGCCACCGAGTCGCCCGAATCCGACATTTCGGACCACGAGGCGTCTTCGTCCGACGCCCCGCAGGCCTCCCTCATTTCTGTCTGGAGTTCGTAGGCAGCTTTTATGGCCAATGTGCCCTCCGACAGCTCGTCGTCAGAGTCGAGTTTAGACCTGTTCGACGCAGCCTTACCCTCTTTTCTCGCCGCAGAAGCATCACGAAGACGCTCCACTACAACGACGGGTATTCTTTTCGCATGCAATTCAGTGTCCGTTGGGAAAGAGCTGGGGTCATTAGAAAGATGGGTCGAAGTGCCCCCCCCAGAATACGAGGGGCAGCCAGAGCCCGAGGGCCCTGGGGAGGATTCTCCGGCCTGGGACAGGCCGGTACCTCCCTGGGGTAGTTTCTTTTTGCCTAGAACCATCATTATGTTTCGCTGATCCACAGCTTCGGGCGCTTGGCGGAGTTTTGCCCCTCCGCTTCCAGCCGCGGCACGCCGACCGCAGCATTAGGCAATCAGAGCCGACCGGCCTTTCGACGTCGACAAAACGACGATGAAGACCCGCTCCCTATCCTCTCTTCAAACGGAGAGTACAAGGAGCGAGCGACTCGACCGACCTTTACAGGGAACGAATTGTAGGCTCCCAGTCTCTCCTCGAGCGAGGAGAGAGGGGAACGACCAGCAACCGACCCGACAAGACGCGCCACCTACTGAACCCGACCCTCTCCAAAACGGAGATTGAAGGGGGCAGCTAGGCGCAACCAAACTTCCGGACAGAACCGGGGGACATGTGGGGAGGAAAAGGAGGGATGGGACCGAAAAATTGGGGAAAGGTAGCGCATGACTGTTTTAGTTATGTCTGTTCAGAAGGACCAGACCAATAGCAGGCAGCAACCGCGAGCAGGATACAGTCACACTTGCCTTGGGGATCGTCGCGACCGTGCGCTACTCCCAAGACCACGCCAAATTGCTTGCCGGGACAGACGAGCAAAATAGGCGAGAAGCTATGCCACTGCGCCTCGAAGGACGCGTGTGGTGGGATAGCCTTTCGCCCGCCCCGCCCGCCCAACCTAACCTAACCTAACCTTTTTTTTTTTTTTTTTTTTTTTTAACGTGAAGGAAATCTTTTAAAGACCCCCCGTCCGCCTTCGGGTGGACGGACGGGGGAGTGTCGGACTCTCTGCTGTGGTCCTCGCCCCGCTATTGTGCGGTGCGGGGACCGCAGCAGCATACCGACTAAAACCTCCACGGTGTTTCCTACTCGCCACCATAGCGGAAGGCCACGGGTCCAAGATGTCGTCCGCGGCCTCTCCGGCGGTTGTCCTTTTTGGACTCCTCCCAGGGCGGATATATCTCCGCCTCCTTCTCTCTCCCCCCCAGGGGGCGTGCTGAAACACAAGCACGTCCCCTCCATCTCGCGGGCGCGTGTGCAATGCAGGTGACGGCCCCCGAAGCCATTACCCGCGCACGCCCTTACTACGGAGGCATCAGATCGGCTTGCCGCCGTCTCCTCCGTCCTACTCTTCGACGCCGGTTCGGGTCAGCGAGGGGATCCTCCTCCCTGACCCGCTCCGCCGCCTCCTTCGCCACCATAACCTTCTCGGCGAAGGTAATCATTGCCTCCCATGACCTCTCACTGCCGACCATTGAGCGAGCAATGGCCGGCAGGGAGAGGTCTCTTCCCACAGTTGCGACTAGTGTGTCGCGCTCCTCACCCCAGGCAGGGCATGCCTCGAGTGTGTGCTGCGCCGTATCCTCAGCGCAGCCACACTCGTGGCACTTCGGGTCCACTTCCCTTCCGGCTATACGGTGCAGGTACTTGCCGAAGCAACCATGCCCCGACAGGAGCTGCACCAGCCGGAAGGTCAGGTCTCCCGCTTTTCGGTGCACCCATTCTTCCAGCACTGGGTGCACCGCCCGTATGGTCCAGTGACCCGCACTCGGCTCTTCGAGTCGGCTCCGCCAATCTCGAAGGGCACGTTTCTGTGCCCGCCGCCGCCATCTCGCCACCTCATCTGGTGGGGCGCCTCCTTGGCCTCTTACCTCCGCCTTCTGACGGAAGACTGAGGCCAACACCCCCGCTTCTAAATCCCAAGGTGGGGTCCCCGCCAAGACGCACGCGGCCTCGTACGAGACGGTGCGGTATCCGCGTATCGCCCTGGTCGTCATAACCCTCTGCGGTCTCCGCAAGAGGGTCCGTGTTCGCGCGTTCAGGGCGTCCGCCCACACCGGTGCACCGTACAAGGCCATGGACCTCACCACCCCGGTGTATAGTTGACGGCAACTCGCACTCGCGCCCCCCACGTTGGGCAGAAGCCAACTCAGAGCCCCCGCCACCCTGATCAGCCTCGGGGCTAGAAGACGGAAGTGCTCCACAAAGTTCCAGCGACTGTCGAGGACTAGACCCAGGTATTTCATATGGGCCCTGACCTCCACAGTCGCTCCACCAATCGTAATCCGCGCTCCTGAGGGTGGACGTCGTCGAGGCCCATGGAAACATAGGGCCTCGGATTTTTCCAAGGCCACCCTCAGACCGAGCCGCTGGATTCTACCCACCACTGAACCTTTTTTTTTTTTTTTTTTTTTTTTTACGGGGGGAAATGCCTAGCGCATACCCCCGGGCCGAGGGCACGGCCCGGGTGGTTATGTGGGGCTCGCACCCACTAAAACCCCCCGGCGTCCTACTGCCCTTTTGCCGGGCCACAGGAATCGTCACTGGCATGACCTCTGTGGCACCGGCGGGCTCGGTCCGCAGTTACACGCGGACCTCGACAAATGTAGGGGGGAGTTCGGTCTCCCCCTACCGCCTGTTGGAGGCTGCGCGGACGCAGCGCTATTTCGGCGCGGGCCTGCTAAGTGCTAGGGCGCCAGGGTGCCCTCCCCGACGCCTGCAGGCCGAGATTACGGTGGGCGAAGGTCGTTCCGGGCGTATTCCCTGCGCCTTCGCCCAACGCGCCGTCTTCGAGCGGGATTGGAGGACGTCTCCTCCCTCACCCGCTCTGCCTCCTCCTTTGCGGACATGACGGCCTCGCAAAAGGCCGCCATTGCCGCCCAGGCGCTCTCGCTCCCAACCATGGATGATATCACGGTCGGGAGCGATAGCCCCTGTCCCCCTGCACCGAGCGCTCCGGCGAGCTGGCGCCGCTCGGCATCCCATGCCGGGCACACCAGCATCGTGTGCGCCGCCGTGTCTTCTGGGGCCGCACAATGGTGGCAGCCCTCCGCCTCCTCACGACCGATCCGCCACAAATACCGCCCGAAGCAACCATGCCCGGACAGTACCTGCGTCAGACGGTACGTGAGGACGCCGTGTCGTCGCTCCAGCCACTCCCAGAAGACTGGCAGCAGCGCAGCGATGACGGCGTGACCGGCTGTGGGATGGGCGAGCTTGCACCGCCAGCTCTCCAGCGCAGCTCGGTACAACTCTGTGCGCCTCGCTCTCGGGGCGCCGGGATCCCGGATGTTGTTGGGATCCCTACGCCAGGCATAAAGCTCGGAGAGCGCCTGGGCCTCCAGCTCCCAGGGAGGCGTACCGGCCAGTAGTGTCGCCGCTTCGAAACTGATGGTGCGGTACCCTCGAACGACCCTGACGGCCATGATTCGCTGCGCGCGGTGCAGCAGCACCACGTTTCGGGCCGTCAGGGCGCCCGCCCAGATTGGGGACCCGTATAGGGCCTGGGACCGCACCACCCCTGTATACAGCCTCCTCGCCGAGGCCTCTGGTCCGCCCAAGTTCGGCAACAGCCTCGAGAGGGCCCCTGCAGTCGCCATAAGTTTCGGCGCTAGGGCGGCGAAGTGGGCCCTAAACGTCCAGCGCCCGTCCAATATCAGGCCCAGGTAGCGCATCTGGGCCGAGATCTTGATGCGCTGTCCCCCAACAACGATGTTAGTATCGGGGGGAGGCCGGTTCCTGGGGCCGTGAAAGAACACGGCCTCGGTTTTATCGAGGGCGACCTGCAGGCCGAGCCGCCTTATGCGCCCCACCACTTGTGCCACGCCAGCTGTGGCCAACAACGCCGCCCCCCTGTGACTCCGGGCCCTCGCGGTGACAAGGGTATCGTCCGCGTAGCACGTTACTGCCAGACCCGGCAGCAACGTGCCACGCAGGACCCAGTCGTAGGCGATGTTCCACAGGAGCGGTCCGAGGACAGACCCCTGTGGAACCCCGCACCCGACGTTCCGCTCCTGCCACCGCGACGGCCCGGGGTAAACTACCCGCCTACCCACGAGGTAGTCGCGAATGGTCCAGTGGAGGTATTCGGGGACGCCGTGGTGTTCCAAAGCCGCCAGTATCGAGCGATAGGGGACGGAATTAAACGCGTTGGCGATGTCCAAGGACACCGCCAGTATCACGTCCCCCTGCTCCACGGCCTCCTTCGCCATCTCCTGGACCCGCCTTATGGCGTCCACCGTGGACCTGCCTCTCCTAAAACCAAACTGGCTCCCGTGCAGGTCCGGCCCCGTCTGAGAAAGGTGCTCGACGAGTCTGTCCGCAATCACTCTCTCGAAGAGCTTGCAGACCTCGTCGAGCAACACAATGGGGCGGTAGGCGGACGGCGAGTCTGCCGGAACCTAACCTAACCTAACCTAACCTCAGCAGCAGCAGCAGCAGCAGCAGCAGCAGCAGCAGCAGCAGCAGCAGCAGCAGCAGCAGCAGCAGCAGCAGCAGCAGCAGCAGCAGCAGCAGCAGCAGCAGCAGCAGCAGCAGCAGCAGCAGCAGCAGCAGCAGCAGCAGCAGCAGCAGCAGCAGCAGCAGCAGCAGCAGCAGCAGCAGCAGCAGCAGCAGCAGCAGCAGCAGCAGCAGCAGCAGCAGCAGCAGCAGCAGCAGCAGCAGCAGCAGCAGCAGCAGCAGCAGCAGCAGCAGCAGCAGCAGCAGCAGCAGCAGCAGCAGCAGCAGCAGCAGCAGCAGCAGCAGCAGCAGCAGCAGCAGCAGCAGCAGCAGCAGCAGCAGCAGCAGCAGCAGCAGCAGCAGCAGCAGCAGCAGCAGCAGCAGCAGCAGCAGCAGCAGCAGCAGCAGCAGCAGCAGCAGCAGCAGCAGCAGCAGCAGCAGCAGCAGCAGCAGCAGCAGCAGCAGCAGCAGCAGCAGCAGCAGCAGCAGCAGCAGCAGCAGCAGTAGCAGCGTTGGTATCATTATATTCGGCCTCCACCACGGAAGTCTGGTTTTTCCACAACGCTGCTAAGGGTGGTCTTGGTTAGTTCTTATGAGATCGATGTCCCGTTTATATTGTTCAGCGAATTGGTCATCGAGTACACCGAACATAGTATTTGCAATATTACCCACTGCATTGATAAGGCCGCGGCGTCGACGCCGCGCGTGTCCGCCTGGGAACTGCTGATTCGAAAGAATATTATTGTAACGATCCAATTCATTGTAGCTGTGACGTAATTGTAATAAAACTGACTCACAGTGGACCTTTACATCTGATTTGGAGCAGATGTTATCTAAGTGGTTTATATACTTCAGTAACAGCTTAGTTCCTTGCCAATACGGCTCCACATCGTCGTATACTAGCTTCCATTCATCTCGAACAAGGTGCATAGTAGATATTTTGTCAAAATATAAACTCTGGCTGTCGTTTAAATTTACGACCTTGTGAGTACACGCAATTGGTGATATGAAGAATGTAAAGATCATAAATATCATGGTCATGAAATGGTAAATGCCTTTTTTGTGGCTACGTCTTGGTTTGGTCTTTGGTTTTGGTGATTCTTCATTTGAATCCTGGGTCTCACCTGCCAAAGTTTTTTCTTGGTTATTATGGTTTGTATTATCATTTAATGGTAATAAAGATAATTTTAGGACTGGTCTTTTTATAGTTCCGTTTTTGGTTTTGACGGATACTACTCTAACACGTCCATCGTTTCCAGGATGGAGCTCCACGACTTTGCCCAGAACCCACTTTCCCGGAGGTAAATTGACATCATGTATTCATGTATGACAATGTCGCCAATATTCAAGTTTGGTCGGGAACGCTGCCACTTGGACCGAGCGTTTGTTTAGCTGAGTCAAATATTCTGCTCGCCACCTCTATTTTATTTTTATTTTTTATTTTTATAATGTTTGGAAAACTTACAGCTAGTATAAATGATAAATAAAGTGATTATACAGAGTAAGGCCAATTAAAAGTTTTCACATATAGTAAAAGTTGTAACAGAGTTATACACTAATAAAGCTATATATAAACCAGTTAGTCGGAAAAGTAGGAACATACATTTTTTTTTAAAGTATTAACATTTGTCACGAATAAATCTAAGTCTACTACCCGACACATTGAATTGAAAGTACGACATGCTCGTATTAAGTACGAATTTTGCCTATAATTGCTTCTGGAATAAGGAATATCTAAGAGGGGTGTTCTCCGTAAACTTGCAGACGGCACTCGTAACCCAACTGAGCCCACTAGTTCTGGCACATCTATCGAACCATTCATTATCTTCAGTAAGAACGAGAGATCGGCGATTTTTCTTCGTTCATGTAGCGGTAAAATATGGAATTTTTTACATCGAGAAATGTAATTAGGCAAAATTATACGGGAGCTATACTGTAAATGTCTTAGAAATTTCTTTTGTATACCTTCTAGGCGATCATTGTAGACGTCGTAAATAGGATTCCAAATTTGAGAAGCATATTCAAGGTGACTACGGACAAAGGTACAGTATAGAATTTTAAGTGTTTTGATGTTTTTGAAGTCATGGGATAACCTAAAAATAAAACCTAGTGCCTTGGACGCTTTATTTATAATGTCATTAATATGAGTATCAAATAGAAGTTTCGCGTCAAATGTAACACCAAGGTCTTTGATGACACTAACTCTATTGATTGGGCAATTAGAAAGCTTGTAATTATACTTAATTGGGTTTGGTTTACGAGTAAATGTACAAACACAACACTTTGATATATTAAGGTCTAATTTATTCAATGCGCAATAATTATAAAAACGATCAAGATCATTCTGGAGTGAGAGTGCATCCTCATTAGATGTTACATGTCTAAGAATTTTCATATCATCCGCATATAAAATAATTTTTGAGTTGTGAAAACATGATGCAATATCATTCACAAAGACGTTGAATAACAACGGTCCTAGCAATGATCCTTGAGGCACACCTGATGGGATTATCATAGCTCTCGTAGATCTGTAGCCATTAAGCACAACGAGCTGGGATCTGTTTTTAACGTATGAAGAAAACCACCTGAATAAATTGCCTCTTACACCCACTGACAATAGTTTCTGCAATAATAAATGATGGTCAATACGGTCAAAACACTTACTGTAGTCTGTGTATACAACATCAACTTGCGACCTCATTGACATGTGTTTGGAGAGATAGTCACTACAGAGTACAAGATTCGATGTGGTTGAACGACCTCTTAAGAAACCATGTTGATTATCAGAGAAACTCGACTTAAGCATCAAAGAAAGTGGCCTATATACAATTTTCTCTAAAATTTTAGCAAACACGCATAATTTTGAAATCGGTCTGTAATTTTCCACGATATCCTTTGGTCCTTTTTTATGAACAGGCGTTATATACACAGACTTCCAGATTGCAGGCATCGTTCCTTTTGTGAGAGATCTATTAAATAATATCGTTAGTGGAATGGCCAGAGTCTTTGCACAGTTGCGTATAAACACCGGTGGAATGTCATCTGGACCAGCACTCTTCCTTAGGTCAACTTGTTTAAGTAACCTGTACACTTCATCTTCCACTACTGTGATAGAACTAATATCCAAGGTGAGGTCACCAAACGGTTCCTCTAGTCCTTCCATTGATGCAGTGTTACTCATAGATGTTGGTTCTAAGAAATTAGAATAAAAATAGTCACCAAACATATTGCAAATGTCCTCACCGTTATTAGATACAACCGCACCAAATTTAAAGATGGATGGATAAAAGTTAGATTGTTGTTTTGCTTTCACATAACGCCAAAAGGCACATGGGTTTTTAGAGATTGCTGATTCAATTTGGTGTATATAACCATCAAACATTTGCTTCTCAAGTTCTTTGGCTCTTTGGCGTAATGTAACATAAGACTGGTGATCAGAATAATTATTATATTTTTTTTTTTTTTTTTTTTTTTGAATTTAGCGTGAAAGTTGGCTTTTTCTTTTAATATTTTAATTAGAGGGCTTTTATACCAGGGAGGATACTTGGCAAGTGGTACTAAAGTTTTCTTAGGTATATAAGTATCTCGCAGCTTATAAATAGTATCATAGAAAAAGGTTACAGCATCCTCCATGGTCCTAAGTTCGAATTCCCTTGTCCAATTCACTAAGTTAATTTGATTATTAAGCGCGTCAAAATCCGCTGAGGAGTATAAAAACTTAATACAAGGGGGAATCTGCAGGCTATGTAATTGTACAAAATCCGCAGAGGTAGAAAGTGCCCTGTGATGTAGGTCTGCTGGTACCAAAGGGTCCTGGCCACAGGTGACGGTAATATCATTATTGGAAAATACTAGGTCGAGCAACCTATTGTTACTGTTGAGATGAGAATTGTACTGTAGAAGGTTACAGGCATTAATATCATCGTAGAAACTTGTTTGACTGTGACCCTGTAAGTTCATAGCGTATAGATGATTCCCATCATCAGCAGGAAACCAGGTAATATTAGGCTGATTAAAATCGCCAAGTATTATGAACTTGTCTGCCGGCTGCTTAAAAACAATGTCTAATAAGTTACCAGAAAAATTATTTAACTGCGTCATTAAATTATTACCGCAATGTTGATTACAAATGTAGACCACGCATATATGCATTTTATATGTGATCCTAGGTTTGCATTGTTGCAGCGTTAATGTTATCCACATATCTTCTGCAGACGAACACCAATCACTGCGAACATCGGCTATAAGTTTCCGGCGCACAGCTATTAAAACCCCACCTCCCAGGGCCTGATTAGTAAATGAATAATCTCGATCCCCTCTCCATACGACATACCTGTCATCGAACAATTCCGTGTCGGCTATTCCATCTACAAGCCAGGTTTCAGTGAGGCAAATTACATCAAAACAATTTAAACTCACATTTCTATAAAAAGACGATGTCTTTGTCCGTAGTCCCCGAACGTTTTGATAATAGATATTAATAGGCGCCATCATAAATCATCATAATAAACACTGTAAACACGTCGCCCAGAAAAATAATTGAATTAAATTTGCAGTATAAAATGTGGTATACAAAAGACAGATCAGCAGTCGATATGCATACGCAATAAAGAGCTTTAATTATATGCACTAGAAGTCTGAAGTAATAGTAGCAGTAATTTTTATTTGTGCAAAGAATATTAAATGTTAAAATTGAATAGTTTATCATATGTAAGGTAAGGCTAACTCTAAGACTATTAATAAATGGTTCATAATTGCAAAAACGATGGTGTGCAAAAGGATCAAGCATTAGCGATAAGCGAACAATAGGCAGGCGAGAATGGAATGCATAGAAAAAACAGACGGCAGTGTTTCTCAAAATAAATGAGACTACAATATACAGCAAGGTGTCGGGTAACAGATCTAAGATTTTAGTTAAAAAAACTTATTTAAATCTTTCTCAGACTTGATGTGATGTTTTGGTGAAGTTGTATTCTTACGAATAAAAATTTTGCACCCAAGCACCCAAACAAATTCGTAACCACGTTCTTTAGCCAAGGTTTTGGTTTTATTCAGCAGCATTTTGTTCTCGTATGTCAAATGATCATTGACATAGATCCTGGAATCACCTTGCATTCCCAAATCTGAAACCCTAAGTCCTTTGTGTTTTTTCGCTGCAGATACAAAATTATTTCTGAGGTATGCATTATGAATTGAGCAGATTATTGTTTTATACTGGCTATCTCTACGCATAGGTACTCTTGCTACGTAATTAATCTGTTCCTTCTGAATATGGCAGCCTATTACATCTCCGATTTTGGACACGATGGAGAAGAGATTCTCCGAATGAGATGCCGGTACACCTTTGATTTCGACGTTATTCATCCGCAATCTCTGCTCATTGTCTCGAGCCTGCTGTTCCAGTGCATTACAGCGCTCCTTCAGACACGAAATGTCCTCTTTGGATTTCTTTATAATTTCAATTTCACTCTCAATGCTGGATACCTTCGCTGTCAGATTTTCAAATGAACTATGCATAAACTCAATCGAGGTCTTGACGTCTGCAAATTCGTTCTTTAAGGATTTCAGCTCGGCCAACTCCTTATGTACGGCTTTTATACTCTCCATTAATGACGGCAATGTCTCCATTTGAACAGATAGTCTTTTTAGCTCTGCTATTATAGTCTCCGTATCCGTGGATAGGGTTTTCGACGAACCGGCACAGGGGCTAACAGCCCTGGTCTTACAATTAATGCACTTCCATGTAAGTTTCCGATCTCCAAATTTCCTCCATCCACCTTCCGTTATGCCAGCGCATGAGAAATCATACTGCCCTAAGCAGTTCGTGCACTTGACTCCATCACTGACTTCGGCATCACAACTTTTGCAAGTAAACATTATGTTCGGTCTAAAAACTTTGAGAAACTCAGTCGCGTTGTTAAAGGTCTGAGGCGGCGATATAAGCGTGCGATCGGTTCGCAAACTACCCACGTACTGAAACACACAACTTTGGCGGGTACTGTGTTTTGTGTTCTTCCAGATATCTTGGTAAATCTTTTGAGTGAGCTGCCACCTGGTGCGTAAATCCTTTTCAGTTTCGACGATTGTTAAAGTTGGTCCACCTGACAGAAAATGCTCTGGTGTAAGAAAATTTAGATCTTCTGGATCTTCGCTCAACGGGCATAGAGGCCTCGAGTTGAGACAGCCTTCCAATTGAGCCAGTAACGTAGAAAATTCTTCGAAAGTTAATCTCTGTTCGCTAATGACTCGCCTTAGTGGTATTTAAGACTCTTTACTGCTGCCTCCCACAGGCCGCCCGCACTTGGCCATGAGGGAGCGTTGAAGTGCCATTCAATCTGCATTTCTGTTAATTCCTTATAGAACTGGTCGTCTAATATTGAGCTCAGGTTAAATATCTCTTCCTGCAACACCCTATTTGCTTTTACGAAATTGGTCCCGTTGTCACTGTAAATATGACTGGGAGCTCCCCGCCTCGCAGCGAATCTACGAAGAGCTGCCATAAATGCTGAGGCAGTAAGGTCGTATACAAGTTCTAGATGAATGGCCTTGGTTGCCATACAAACAAAAACTGCTATGTACCCTTTGGTACACCTTATTCCTCGCCCTTTGGCTGACTTAACATCCACGAAGCCTGTAAAATCGACTCCTGTATGGTAGAAGGGTCGACTTATATTGGTTCTGGCTGCAGGTAAGTCGCCCATTAGGTGGTCGTGTTTGGAGGGATTGTATTTTCTGCAAACAATACATTTATGGAGTCTTTTCTTAACAGCACTATTTCCACCTATTATCCAATACTGTTGACGCAACCATGCCAGCGTCAAGCGTGCACCTCCGTGAAAAGTCATTTTATGTGCTTGGTCAATAAGCAAATCTGTAAGATGATGATTACGTGGAAAAATTGATGGATGTTTCATATTATTCTGCATGCTTGCATTTGCCATTCGTCCACAGACTCTCAAAATTCCTTGGTCATCAATAAATGGATTTAATTTTAATAAAATACCTTTAGGATAAGGTTGGTTATGTTTCTTAATATAATCAATATCATCCCCAAACGCCAACTGTGCATGTCTAATTAATATATTTTTCGCCTTTCTTAATTCTGGTACGGTTAAATAAGAAGGTTTCTTGCGTAATCGTGACATCATTCGTAGCGTCCAGGCAAGCACCTGCGACGCTCGCGAAAAATCGCTGTGTCTGCTTAATATCGAGTCAATGACTTCATTATCAGCTTTTAATGTTGAAACATTTATCAAAACTGATTTCTTCACCTCTTCATTTGTATGGTAAGTGACATTCTTAATGGTTTTCTCATCGAAATATGGTAGCCATGCTGGTCCATGCCACCAAATCGGATGTTTGGTTAGTTGTTTCGCAGTGATGCCTCGGCTCGCACAGTCCGCAGGGTTGTCTTTTGACTGGACGTAACGCCAACATGTTGGTGGTATCACTTCTCACTTCCAACGGCTGGGGTCTCCATTAAGCCAACCAAGCACTGCTGTAGAATCTGACCAACCAAACATTTTGATACTAAAGTTAGACAAGCATTGACATGTAGTTTTCATCAACTTTGCTAACAAAACAGCAGCACACAACTCTAGCCGTGGTAGGAAAATAATTTTTGTTGCTGGAACAAGGCGTGATTTAGCCGCTATGATAATTACTGATGGTTCAGTCTGCTGACCTTTATTGACCTTGCAATACAAGCATAGGCCTTTTCGGATGCATCACAAAAGCCATGTAACTCAATGGTGCCACCTTGATTGCATCTAAGCCATCTCTGGATCTTGATGCTATTGATGTTTTTTATATCTTCTTTCATGGTGTTCCATTTAGAGACGATGGTATCTGGTAAAACATCGTCCCATTGTAGGTTAAGTAGCCAAATTTCTTGGAATAACAATTTAAGTTTGGTTATAACTGGTGACAGCCATCCAAGAGGATCAAAGATCTTGGATATACTGGAAAGAAGAGTTCTCTTGGTAAGCTGGGTTGGCGATTCAATCTTCAACTCGAACATGAAATGGTCTTCACGTGGTTGCCATTGTAATCCCAAAGCCTTTGTTGACTTTTGGTGTTTAAAAATGTAAGTCTGGTTATTAATATCTGGTGAATTGTGTTCTTCCAATAGTTCTGGTTTATTGGATGACAACTTTCTAAGATTAAATCCACCGGAGCCTAAAAGTGCTATTAGATCCGATTTTTTTTTTTTTTTTGGCGGATTCAATGTCATGGTGTCCATGCAGAAGACCGTCCATGTAAAAACTGGTATCAACGACTTCTGCTGCTTCTGGAAATCGGTGAGCTTCATCCTTGGCCAGCTGTTTTAGCGTCATCATCGCTAAAAATGGTGCAGCCTTGGTGCCGTATGTAACGGTGGCCAATTGATATTCCCGTAGTGGTTGTTTGGGATGGTCCCGCCATACTATTTTCTGCAGGGCTTGATCGTCTTTGTGAACAAGTATCTGCCGAAACATTTTCTCAATGTCAGCAGTAAAGGCTATGTGGTATTGTCTCCAACTTATGATAAGTGTCAGCAAATCCTTTTGTAGATTTGGTCCGCTATACATGAGGTCATTCAACGAATATCCCGTCGATGTTTTTGCTGACGCGTTAAAAACGACGCGCGTAGCAGTGGTCATTGACTCCGCGCGCAATACGCTATGGTGAGGTAAATATGACTCCAGTGTCTGGTTACTGGTGCATTCAATCATATGTTTCAAATGTATGTACTCATGAATGAATTGCTTATAATTCTCTGCAATCATTTTATTTTTGGTAAATCTTTTCTCTAATTGACGGAATTGGGCTACCGCTTTGGTCTTTGATTCTCCCAATTTTTCCGTCACATCTGGTTTGAGTGGTAATCTAACAATGTAACGCCCATCTGGTTGGCGTTTTGTTTGCAACTGGTATTGTTGCATACAATGGTAATCGTCACTTGACAAATGAAGTGTGTTTTCCGAGATGTCTTCTATCTCCCAAAATCGTTGAATATCCTTTAAATCAACCATGACGACATTGCAATAATTTCGCTGCTGTACCGTGCCACTTAAAATCCAACCTAACTCCGTTTGTTGGGCAATCGGTTGAGATGTGTCCTTACGGATAAGACCTGGTAGTAAGATCAGCTCATATACTTCTACACTTAATATTAGATCCACTGGTCGGCTTCTGTTATATTCTGGGTCCGCTAATGGTACTTTGTCTAACTGCGGCCATGGTTGTCTTGCGAATGACTGGTTTGGTAAATTGCCTACAACATGCTTCATGACGTATGCTTCTGTACTGCAGGTGAAGTCGTTGTATAAAGAAGATATGGTTATTTTTATAACTACCTTACTGTTGTTAGCCTTGGCGCCTACTCCTACTACTACACAGTTACGTTTTAGCCGTGGTAGGCCTAGCAGTTGTGCTGCATTCTCTGTTATTAGCGATGACTCTGCACAAGGATCAATAAGAGCGCGCATGGTATGGTAACAACCGTCCACTGCCTTGATATTAATCTTGGATGTGGCTAACAGCTTAGGTATGGTTTCCAAACGCATATTAGAAACGCATATGTTGAATTTTCGCGTCTCTTTCTCAACTTTAGTTTGACTTGAAGTCGATGGTGAATAAGTCACATACGCATTATGCAACAATGTGTTGTGCGCACCGTTGCAAAATCGACAAGTTTTTTCTGAACTACATTGTTTGTCAAAATGGTTAATAAGGCAGTTACTGCATAAATTATTATTTTCAATTATTTTTCGTCTGTTTTCGGGCACAGATTCCAGAAATTCTTTACATTAAACAGCGCATGTTGGTTGTTGCAGAGTAGACATTTCCGTTGTGGTGCAATATTACGTGGCTTCGTTGTCGCATGATTAATTACTGGTTCATGTTGGTAATTTTTATTCATAAAAGTATTTGGTAATTTATATGTATTTCTTTTCTGGTTATCTGTGTGTTGAGACTGATGTTGATTTGGTTTAATTGAGTCTTGTTTACGCCGTGAGGCCTCTAAGGACGTAAACTTTTTCTCTAGGAAATCTAGAAATTCGGATATGGTTGACAAATTTCTAGGATTCTGTAATGACTCAATATAATCATGGTGCGTGTCAGCATCTAACTTTTGAGTTAGAATATAGACTATGAGTGGATCCCAATTGGTTATGTCCACCCCCATTGCTTTGATAGCGCTAAGACACTCATTGGTGGTGTCATGTAGCCTTTTGATTAGCGCAGCGGATTGTTGCTGCATACTAGGCATGGTTAAAAGTATATGAATGTGAGAATTAAATATTAGTCTGATATTATTGTATCTATGGTTTAATATGTCCCAACAAATTTGGTAATTGTCAGAACTAATGCGTAAATGCTGGATTAATTTATCCGCTTCTCCTCTAAGTTTGCTTTTCAGGAATTGCATTTTTTGCGCATTTGGTAACGACTTGTTATTATGAATTGTTTCACAAAACAAATCCTTAAAAGACAACCATTGTTGGTAATTACCGCTGAACGTTGGTATGTCCATTTGCGGCGTAGATTTCTCCCTATATGAGGTAGACCACATTTTTCTGTTCACAGCTTTTTTGACGTTATTGTATTTAGTCTTATACTCGATAAAAGCCAGTTCGTATTCCTCATTGTCTACAAGGCTTTCACTGTCAATTTCCCAGTGTAGCGAATCGATGACCGACCATCTTGATTGGATAGTCTTTAGAATGTCTTCAAATTCCCACCGTTCGGAAATACTTTCAAGATCGATAGCTTTTATAGTACGCGAGAAGGCTTTAAAATTGCTTTTTTGCTTTCGCAGCATTTCTTCAACTCTACTAGAATTACCCTGACTCGTAATCTTAGATGTGAGAAACAAGTTAGAGGTGCCAGTTTCTACAGGAGTGGTAGGAGTTTCCTGTCGATCGGAAAATTGCGATAATGGTGTCGCTGGTTTCAACAATGGTTTAGTTGGTTCAGTGGTCACATATTTGGTTAAGAACATTTTTAGGTCATTATAAAAGTTAAGAGCCTGCTGGTAATAATTCTCACTAAAATATTTATGGTCAGGGTCCTCGAATTCAGCACACAATCTGGTATGATTTACCTGAATTTTTTTCCAGTAAGAATCTAAGGTACTTAGGCGTTTTTCCATATAGGCAGGCGTCTTGCGCTCCGGCCCATCTTTCTTGAAATTAACGCGGAGGGTCTCCATCGCAGACATGATTTGTTGCTGTGTAGCTAGGATCGCCTCCATGGTGGTTATGGTTATTTTGGTAAACAAAAATGTAAATAAAGGATAGATCTTACTCAGAGATTGGGCACGTGGTAGCCTGGTTTGTCCCGGAGCACTATCCTGGTTGGTTCTCGTCAGTGGTAATGGTGAACCACTTGACAATGGTGATTGGTTATGGTTGAACTGGTTACGCCGTAAGCTGGATTCACTGCCGCGTGTTCACTGCCACGTTTTCACAGCCACGTGTTCACTGGTTACACTCGCGGAGGACCTGCCTTACGACACAAGGCTCGAAGGACCACGATGTACGGGGTTTGGTGACCGTAAAGAGATTTTATGAATGGTTCATAAAATAAAAGATAAGATAGCGATATTATGGTATATTCACTTAACTTAATCTAAAATGGTATGGTTATGAGTACATGCGAACCGATTGGTGATTAAACGTGTACTAAATGACGAAATGGTCGAAATGGCGCGTGCCGGCGTAAATGCTGACAACGCGAAACGCGATGTACGGTGCTAGCATCGTACAGCCATTGAAGTCTCTTATCACAACCAGGTATTTGTTAGCATGGTCTTGGATTGTTTTATTTAGCTCTAGGTAGAATGAGTCCATTGATCTTGTATCGTATTGTTCCGTGGGTGAGTTTACTTGTATGATGGACCATGGATCTTTGTACCCCTTATATCCCTTAAGATTCATTACTGCTATGCGCTCTGATACTCCTATAAAGCTCTCCACATAATTTTAAGTATAATTTTTTTTTTGTTTGATTTTCGTAATTTGGTTGGATTATCCGTTTGCCGGTTGCTAATTATTATTAGTTTTTATGTGTGAGGATATCAGTGAGGGAGTTTGATCGGATTCTCATCAAATCAAAGGCGTTTGTCCTGTTAGTTTTAATGGAACTTATCGTTTGTTGCTTTTAGGTTTAGTAGTTGTTGAAGCCGCTGTCACAAGCGACAACATCTTTCTAAGCATTTTCTAAACGATGCATCATGTGTCAAGTTGACATATGTCAAAAGAAAAAAAGTAGGTCAAGAAACCGTTAATGACGCAACCACGGCGCTTCGTATATTCAAAATTGTTCTTCAAAAAATACGCTTACATACTTGTATCAAATTACCTAAATGTATTTTTGTCACCAAGTATACGAAAACTAAAGAAAAGATCGGAGTTTTATTGAGCATCAGTGTCTGAATAGACATTTTCTGGCGACCGTGACGACCGTTTTTTGCATAGGAATACTCAAAGTCGGAAGTAGCAGGCCGGTTAGCAATCAAAAGCGCAGCCATAGAATTCGCAATACAATTCCTGAGAAGGCGGATCACGCAGCAATACGATTACCGTACGGAGGTGGAGCAGCAAGCATCGCCGGTCATCGATCAGCAATCAGCATCGTGCCGCAGCGCAGCAGAATTATTGCAGCTAAGTGCCCAGCCTTCCTATCCACCCCATTTTGTTTTGTGCAAACAATGTGTTGGATTTTGTTGTAAATTCCAACGAATAACTCATTAATATTGCCGTAAAATTCCGATCGAACTATTTTCCCCACTTGCCGTTATCTTTTCTATTGTGCAAAATCATTACAAATCGATTAATTAAAAAAAGTATACAACTTTCGATCTATATTCAATATCACCAAATAGCTACCCTCATATAGAGTTATCTTCTTACAAATGTGTAATAATTTGCCCTAACACATTTCAGTTTCGTTGATTTGACGCCGCTGCGCAGTGTTACAACTTTACGACTGAGCCCGGCTGTCACCAGCAGAGTAAGAGCGATACAAGCCCAGCGGGCATCACTATAAGGGGCGTAAGCGATATATATTTCTGTTAGTAACATCACAATAAGTTTTAACAGTTAATATTATAAGCTATTATTAAGGTATTAGCCAACTTAATTCGATTTCTTCTTCTATATTGAATTGAATAGCCGGTATAATGGGTTTGGACGAAGATAACATATCTGCATCGGAACTCATTGTTAAGCGTAGTTCTGTTAAGGGTCAGATCACTAAATTTAAAAATTATTAAGACAAATTATTACTTCTAAAATCGCTAACGGCTATACAAAGGGCTGAACTTGGTCTTAAATTAACTAAATTTGAGTCTTTATCATTGAAGTTTGACGACTTACAAAGTCAAATAGAAGTCGTTAATGCTGCCAACCTGGAGTCAGAACTTGAAGTGCGAGAAAACATTGAGAACGATTTCATACGTAACATCGTTGCGGCTCAAAATTTGATTGAAAGCTATAACAGACATGAAAATCTTGTGGACACGAACACCACTCAAAACGCTATTCAATGTTCTCTTGATCACACGGAACCGGGTTTCAAACTACTTTTAATACAAATTGCCAAATTCGATGGCTCATACCTGCGTTGGTTAGAATTTCGTGATACTTTTATATCATTAATTAGTAAAAATGCTCGCTTATGATAATACATTTAGTTACATCGAAACTTGACAGTCAAACACTCACGAAATAGGAGGAAAATCGTGGCACGCTGTCGGCGTATGTACCCACAATCAAGGAATTTAAAAAAATTATGACTGATGGGGCTGATATACTTGAATCCTTACTACGTGCTTAAACGAATAACTCCCCTAAACTTCTCAATATACCACAGTAGGCTGGTCCAATTAGTCATAAGATTGAGCGCAGCCATACAAAATCATTCGTATGCTCAAATGCTAACCATGATAATCAAAGGACTTTGTCGTATTCTTGCGCTTCTTTATATTGTTGCTATATAAAACCAGTGCTATATTAAAAAAAAAAAAAATTAGATTAGCAACATTTTCAACCCCCTTGGTAAGTTTAATATAATTAATTCCAATAGTTCTGATTGCTGTTAACTAATTTTTAGTGTCTGGATTAATTCGATTACTATTCAACAAATGATATCTTTTACCTTTTAATAGTGTAAAAAACTTTCTATGGCTATATATATTTCTTAATAGTGGGTTAACAACGTAACGAAATGTGACAGCGAGTATCTTAAAAATTGGTAAAATATAACCTTATCTATTTAATCATTCCGATAAGTTTTGAATATGTTTCACCGCGGTATTTTTCTTCATTAACATTATATTATCACATTAATTTCGTCCAAATCAGTCCAGCCTCCACAAGAAACCAGGAGAGATATGGCCGCGATAATTAATTCCCACTGTGTATTCCACGCGTGTGTTATTAACATCGGTGGCTTGTGAGTATCTATTATTCTAAAATATTTATTTTGTTAAAATTCAGTAAATGCTAAATTTCAATACATACTTAAAGATAGCTTTTGGTTTTTGTAGTCTATTAAAAATTGCCACCGAAAAATTGTAAACAAGATTGTTCATATGAATAATTAGTGATTAAACGAACTTACCTTAAGTGACGTTCTATCATAATAATAAGAGGGCTTCATCCAAAGAAATTAGAGAACAATTTTAGTTACGCATATTGACTCGCTAATCTTCCACTATAGTTAAAAGTAGCTTTTATTTATATTTTTTACTTTTTTATGCTAAAAAAGTTTTAACACACTGGCAATCCAGAGTCTATCTACCAAACTGTGGGTGTTTCGAACCTCATTTAGTTTAAAGTAGAACATGCAGAGGAATAACCTGTAACAAACCATTTACAACAAAACAAACAAACAGGTAGTTATGTTTCGCTATTGAGGGCCATCTTGGGAGGGCGGGTTCTAATCTATTCGGATGAAGCCCTCTTATAATTATGATAGAACGTCACTTAAGGTAAGTTCGTTTAATCACTAATTATACTTTTTGCTTTATCCTCGAGATTAGAGAACAATTGTAGAGCTTGAAAGATCGCGAAACATATTCAAAAATAAAATGGATATATTTTAGTTTCATTCACTATAGGAATTGTTTTTATTGAGCTAAAATAATATTATTTTATGTAACGTTACTAATTGAATGTGTACTTCACATTATATTATCAGAATGTTTTTTTTTATATAAATAAACTTAATTTCGTTAAATGGTTAACACAAAATCATCCGTATTTTGGTTATCTATATCCCTATTGTAGAATTTTTTGAAAACATTGGAAGTTCCACTCCAGCCGGCAGTGTTTCTAATGATGTGCTAGCGTGCCGGGTAGAGTAGGCAGAGAATATAGAAGTGTCAATTCCACTTTCGTTTAGGGTACTCTTAATCTATTTGCTTATAGTTTGACTACTTACTGATTAGTATGGCTTTTTAACGCTAATAAATAAATAATCTATTATTTTCTTATATTATAAGGTATTGGCAGGACAGATATCGGGTTTGCCTGTTAAAATGTTATTCCTGGATGTTTTTATTATGTCTGATATCTTTATACGAATTAGATCCGTACCGCACTGTATATTTTGAATTTTTATTAAACTCACGAGTCTGGGCTCTGTGGGACGTGATAAGTGCTAACAGAGTCACGATTTTCTTAGCTAACTGATCCAAGAATATCTAGTTATTAGGATTTAGATTAGGTAGAAAGTCCAGTACAACACAAGTCTCCCATGTGATATTGTACTTGGGAATCCGTCTCCTTGGGAATCCAAGGAGACATTCCTCTGGTTCAGCAAAGACAGGTGCGGACGGCCCTGGGGCAAATTCCAGATCCACATCCTGTGTGGGAGGGCCCAGCTGTTCATTCCGAGCAATGGAATCAGTTAACGAAACTTCATGGCCATCTGGAGTGTAGTGCATAAAATATGATTATTTTATTATTGTGCACTTTCATATCTTGCCAAATGCAATTGGACTTTATTTACGAATACAAATTTATGTACAAAGCATAGTTTGCTAAGTATTTGTATTATTTCGTAAAGAGGGTATGATTATTTTATTATTGTGCACTGTCATATCTTGCCAAATGCAATTGGACTTTATTTTCGAATACAAATTTATGTACAAAGCATAGTTTGCTAAGTATTTGTATTATTTCGTAAAGAGGGTATGATTATTTTATTATTGTGCACTGTCATATCTTGCCAAATGCAATTGGACTTTATTTTCGAATACAAATTTATGTACAAAGCATAGTTTGCTAAGTATTTGTATTATTTCGTAAAGAGGGTATGATTATTTTATTATTGTGCACTGTCATATCTTGCCAAATGCAATTGGACTTTATTTACGCATACAAATTTATGTACAAAGCATAGTTTGCTAAGTATTTGTATTATTTCGTAAAGAGGGTATGATTATTTTATTATTGTGCACTGTCATATCTTGCCAAATGCAATTGGACTTTATTTTCGAATACAAATTTATGTACAAAGCATAGTTTGCTAAGTATTTGTATTATTTCGTAAAGAGGGTATGTTTATTTTATTATTGTGCACTTTCATATTTTGCCAAATGCAATTGGACTTTATTTACGAATACAAATTGATGTACAAATCATAGTTTGCTAAGTATTTGTATTATTTCGTAAAGAGGGTAGGTTAAAATTAATATGGAAAAAACCTTATTAGCTTATAAAAATATAATTTTATCATGTGGGTAGGTATCTGTACAAAATTATTCACCAGGCGCAGGACAGGCTATAACTTGGCCAACTGTGCACTAGTATTTGTACATTCAGATACGTATTTGTATGATGGGTTTGCATTACTACCCACAATACACTTGAGGCTATATTTAGAATTACAGATTTATGCATATTTGTTATAATTAATATTCAAAAGTTTACCTTCGAGTAACGGTAGCACAGGCGATGAATTCTCTGCTCTCGACATGCTGCTGTCCGAACTTATGCGGCGGCGCAAACGCTCCTTGCGTCTGCGCTATTTCTTTTCAATTTTTGGCATCTTACGCCTAATACATTCGTCACTGTCTTCATCTTGAGTCCTTTTAGACATATTTCACAATTTTAAGGACAACACATTAACGCAGAAAAAGTTAGTGTAGACTAGCGAAGCACTAAAATGCGAATGAGGTTCGAAACACCCACAGTATGGTAAATAGACTCTGGGTTGCCAGTGAGTTAAAACTTTTTTAGTATAAAAAAGTAAAAAATATAAATAAAAGCTACTTTTAACTATAGTGGAAGATTAGCGAGTCAATAGGCGTAACTACAATTGTTCTCTAATCTCGAGGATGAAGCACGAAGTATAATAAACTCGTAGTAATGTAATTAAAATGTTTGCATTGACACATATCTTAATTTCGTTTAGGTTTTAAAGCCAATTGTATGATAGTTGGAATTATTTCATATAATGTAACACAAACGCAAAGCTGGGAGATTTATTTGCTAGATTAGCGTGATGTCACGATAAGAGGGATTTTGCGATGTACCCGACGAAATAAATATCAATGGTCATTGCTTCACTCGATGTATTTATTGAACTACCGTATTGTGTATAAATTAAAATGTAATCTTTTTTTTTTTCTACCTCATAGCGTAGTGGAATGGTGATCGTCCGAAATATAAACAGTTGGGGTTTGATAATGGGTTGGGTAATTATGTTTTATTTAAATATATATTTTTTTTTAATTATGTTTCAACCGGACCTAAATATCGCCACTCCATTCCGTGTAATTTTTAATTGATTCACGAAAGATGCCGACGTCCACTCCTGGTCTCACCTAGTGCCTGGGGGTCCGATCTTTCGCGCTACATGTGTCATTTCGACGCGTTCCAGGAAACTGGGGGTCCACCGTACGGATTGCAAAGTACATTTTGGGAGCCAACAGGCCTTACTTCTGCCCGTCGACTCCAGATGACCTCTGCGGCTGAGGGCCTTCCCTAGGGCACCTCCGAGTCCCCCACTAAGCTGATGGAAGCTTCTCACCGAAGACCCCCACGCGTCACGGGATCGAACAGCCGTAGTTAAGTCCCCAGCGCACATAGTTTTTTTTTTTATGACCAAAGGGCTTCCCTGTGCCGCGAATCCACACCCAGGGTGTTGGAAATTATTTATTTTAGTTTAATTCTTTTTCTTTTGGGTTTTTTTTATTTAAATAATTTTTTTTTTTAATAAACCCATGGTATGGTATCGTTGTGTTTTTATTTGTACCCGCCGTCAGGTGGTCGTAACAAAGTGGCGCCTACGTTTTAAAGGGCAAAGCACAGGGAAGTTTTTTGTACTCTTGTGGTGTCGGTATTTTTCAGTTCCAGGTGATAAGCCTTAGCGGACGAGGCTGAACGGGGTGGTACCACCGACCCGTTTCTCATTAAAGAGGGACGGTTAGCCGATTATTGTCATCTGGCTCCGCCGGGTAATCAAATACCATCTCCGATTATTGTCCTCTAAAAATTTTTGTGTTGAATTTTTTTTATAACATTGCATTCTGATTTTTGTGCATTTACATTTTGTTTTTTTAGCATTAGTATTTTGCATTTGTATTTGTGCGTAATTGACATTTCCTTTCAGAGATTTAATTTTTTTATTGGTGCATTTATAGCATTCCTTTTTTTTATTGTCGCAAATCATTTATTGTATTGTAATTTTATTTTTTTTATGCTCTGAAAAGATAATAGCGGTTACGTACATTATTTTACATAGTTCATAATATATTTTTTTTTAAAATTGCCCACTATCGTGTCACACATTCCGTCGCGTATTGTTTTAAAATATTTCAGTTCACTATTTTAATTTCAATTAATTGTCTCACAAATTATTAATTAATTTAATTTTAATATAGCTGTCCCACAATAAATTAAGCCATTTTAACTTCAATTTAAGTGTTTAATAAATATATTTATTTAAATTAGCTTGAACTTAGTGCATTTCTTTAAAAATAATTCTGCTTAAAAATGGACCGTACCATTAAATATTTACATTTAACTAAACCGGAGATCAATTTACTTATTATGTTGTTATATTCACGTGGGTTATACACGTTGGATTTACCTTATCATTTTCGTTCTGTTTCGTGGGTTCGACTCATAAATTTTTTATTTTTTCCTTTTTTTTTTAGGGTTGTTAATCAATATTATGATATATTAGCATTCGTTTTATTTTATCATGTATCGGCAAATATTAAATTCAACATTATTTCGTTCAGTAATTGATTATGTTTGTCTTTAGCGGAATAAAGGGACAAAACGGGAGGCTTAAGGTCGTTCCCTGCCAGCATGACCAACGGGGCAGCCACGACCTCTGATGGTCCAAAGATATGTAATATGTTTGCAACACATTTCGCCTCTGTATTTAATGGACCAACGACTGCTATTGAAAACTCTACAGACTCCGACCATTCAAGATATATGATGAACTACAGCCTACCCCTTAGTGCGCCTGAGATTGAGCGTGAAACGTTGCTTAGTAAACTAAAAGCAGTTGATCACCGTAAAGGAGCTGGCCCGGATGGAATTCCTCCCATATTTATTTCTAAATGCGCCTCCTCCTTAGTTGACCCACTATTAAAAATTTATAACAAATCCCTATCCACTGGCGTTTTCCCAGATTTTTGGAAAAAAGCAAAGATCGTTCAAATACACAAAGGTGATGATAGTCACAATATAGTTAATTACAGACCTATCTCAATTTTGTCCTCCATTGCCAAAGTCTTTGAATCTTTGATATGCCCTCACAATCAATCTCACTTACAGCTCTACTTGAATAGCTTTCAACACGGTTTTGTGGGTTAAGATCTACTTGTACGAATTTAGTGACATTTACGGAATTACTGGTAGAAGCCGTAGACTCTGGTAAGCAGGTGGACGTAATCTATACCGACTTCAGTAAAGCCTTTGATCGCGTCCAGCACAATGTTCTATTAAGAAAGTTAGCAGCATATGGAATCACTGGAAATTTACAGGAGTGGCTGAGATCCTACCTTGAAAACAGGTCTTTTTTTGTAGCTGCTAATGGCTACCAATCCCAGACATACACCGTCACTTCTGGCGTACCACAAGGCTCGCACGTGGGCCCTGTTCTGTTTAATGCATTTCTCAATGATATCCCGCACTACCTACAATTTTCAGAATGTTTTATGTATGCAGACGATCTTAAATTTGCCAGAATCATCGAATCCCAAGACGACGCCCAATTACTGCAGAAAGACGTTGACGCGTTGGTCCAGTGGTGCAGCGACAATAAAATGGATCTTAACGTCAAAAAGTGCTTTCACGTGAAATACTCACGAAAAATTAACTTAGTCAGATCAACGTATTCGGTGGGTCCAGTGGTAATTCAAGAAGTGGAACAAATTAGAGACCTAGGGGTTTTGTTTGATAAAAAGCTCACATTCATACCCCATACCGAGAATGTAATTAATAAGCATCGAAAACTCTGGGATTTGTTATCAGAAATATTGTCGGTTTTAAAACAATAGAACAAAAATTTAAACCTATAACTGCCTCGTACGTAGTATCCTAGAATACTGCAGCACTGTGTGGAGACCACATTACGCCGCACACAGCTTGAGGCTAGAGAGAATACAAAAGAGGTTCCTCTGGCACCTTGCGTATGCTGTCGGCATAGCTAAAAAAACTCGCTCGTATGCAGCTAGACTGCTACACTTGAAGATGGTGTCATTGGAGAAACGCAGAAACTTTGTCGACTCTCTTTTCCTATACAAGCTACTTCATCACAAAATTGACTGTCCCCAATTGTTGAGTAAGGTCCGATTTCGCGTCCCCGCTAGATATCCTCGCTATCCAATTACTCCACTGTATCCGCCGCTTCGTAGAACAATTCTGGGTGCTAACTCAGCCGTTCCTAGGATTTTCAAATTAATTTATTAAAATAGCGATCTATATGACCTGCATGCTGACTCGCTGGGCAAGTTTCGCAGCATTATATATAAAGCCGCATAGTTAAATAATTAGATAATTTATTCAATTCGTTTTTTTTCTTGTCAATTAATTCCTATTTATTTTTTTATTATTCATAAACTAATTTATAATTATTAATATCATTTCAATTGTATTATTTAATTCTTTACACTAGTTGTCTTCTTACTGCTTGACATATCCATATATCCTGTTTTAAATTAAATTAGATGACTAACATCAATTTTTAGAGCACGCTGTGCACACCTGTAATAGATTGATACACTATGTCTACGTTGTCTTTGATAAATTAAAATAAGCCTACACGGAGGTTGACGTTTAGTTGGGAGATTGTTTTTTTTTTGCGTTTTGCGCTTTATAGCGGCTTATGAGCCTTGTATGGGCCTAATTCGTAATTCGTTTATTGTTTTGCGTTTTGCGCATTTATGCCGAGTTGCGACTTCTTGTATGGGTCTGATTCGTCTTGTTGTTCGCGTTCTGCGCGTATAGAGCGGGTAGTGACTCTTTAAGAACTCATCTGCCTCTTAGTGGTCATACTGAACGCCGCCATGACGAACTGCATCTTCCCCGCTAAGTGGAAGGAGGCGGACTTCATAGGCATTCCCAAGCCCGGCAAACCTCGCAATCTCCCCGCGAGCTACCGCCCTATCAGTCTCCTCAACTCCCTGGCCAAGATCTACGAGCGCCTACTTCTGGCGCGGCTCAAAGACTTCATAACGTCTAGGGGTATCCTTATCGACGAGCAGTTCGGCTTTCGAGCCAAACACTCTTGCGTCCACCAAGTGCACTGCATCACGGAGCACATCCTCTCCGGTCTCAATAGACCCAAACCCGTCTACACGGGTGCCCTCTTCCTAGATGTCGCGAAGGCATTCGACAAAGTCTGGCACAACGGCTTGATCTACAAGCTCTACCAATTGGGTGTGCCGGACAGACTCGTGCTCATCTTACGAGACTTCTTGTCGAATCGCGCCTTCCGTTATCGCGTCGAAATGACGCGCTCCACTTCCCACTCCATCAGTGCTGGAGTCCCACAGGGCTCAGTTCTCTCTCCGCTCCTGTTTAGCCTTCATACGAACGACATTCCTCGTTCGAGTAAGGCGCATCTAGCCCTATTCGCGGATGATACCGCTCTCTACGTCTCGCATAGGAATAAGGGTTTCATTACCAGAAACCTTCAGGCATCCGCCAATTCCCTAGGGAATTGGTTCAGGAAGTGGCGTATTGAGGTGAACCCGGACAAGAGCGCTGCGGTGTTCTTCTCCAGAGGTGCCACCCGCGCCACTCCCTGCGCCGCCCTAGAAGTAATCTCGGCCAAGCGACCATGTTCGACCGACCCATTCCCTGGGTCAAAGAGGTCAAATATCTAGGGGTCACCCTAAACAGTACCATGTCCGGCCCGCACAACAAGCGGGTCCGTCACCGAGCATCATTTGTGCTCGGTCGTCTCCATTCGTTAATCTGCAAGCGGAGTAAAATGTCCCTTAGAAATAAGGTGACATTTTACAAAACTTGCGTTCGACCCATCATGACTTATGTGTGTGTTGTGTTCGGGCATTCGGCCCCCTCTCACATCGATAAACTCCAAGTGGTTCAAAACCGCTTCCTCCGTAAAGCCGTAGGAGCCCCCTGGTTCGTACGGAACGTCGACCTCCACTCCGATCTAGGTCTCGAACCTATTCGCGCCTTTATTAAAAAGGCGTCAACACGTCACTTCGCGAACGCATCTACCCATGCGAATCCGTTAATCGTAGCCACCGCCGACTACGATCTCCCGTCCGACCCCTGCCGCCACCGCCGGCCGCGACATGTTCTCACCGACCCCCCCGATGCTTTGTCATCCCTTCTTTCCGCTCAGAATAAGGGCGACGACGACGACGTAGTAGTAGATCCCCTCCCATAGCCGGCGGTTGACCGGTGCACTTAGTAGTGCACCCGTCCCCCTACAGCGACTGTCCCAACCGAGTATGTCGCCTCTTGCCCTTCTGGCTGGCTAGAGCGTAGTGGTTGCACGCTCGCCTTTAAGTCCGGTGAAGCTGTAAAGGCCTCGCGGCCAACAGTGTACATCATTCACACACACACACACTCACACTCACACTCACACTCACACGCACACGCACACGCACACGCACACGCGCACGCGCACGCGCACGCGCACGCGCACGCGCACTCGCACTCGCACTCGCACTCGCACTCGCACACGCTCACGCTCACGCTCACGCTCACGCTCACGCTCACGCTCACGCTCACGCTCACGCTCACGCTCACGCTTACGCTCACGCTCACGCTCACGCTCACGCTCACGCTCACGCTCACGCTCACGCTTACGCTCACGCGCACGCACGCACGCACGCACGCACGCACGCACGCACGCATGCACGCACGCACGCACGCACGCACGCACGCACGCACACACACACACACACGACTCTTTAAGTAAGCCTACACTCATTTTCTCGTTACAGCGGGTCGTGACTGTAACAAATTCATCAAAGACCAAATGTATTTAACAGTGCCGATTCGTCCGAATGTTTCACGTTACAGTGTTCTTCCTCTTAGACGCACTTTGTCATGCAGTGCTGTTCTCGAGTCCAATCTTTTAATAGAGTTGTACTCTAGTTGTATGGCAGTCTGTTGATTATAAATTTCCTCAGACAACTATGACAGGTCGTATGCTAGGTCGCATGGTAGGTATTTGTTAGTGGAGGTATGAAAGTGAGACAGTTACTGGGCGGTTCTATCCTTCTTAGGCGCTTACCGCAGCGGATTTTACTACGTAAAATCCTTTCTCTGGGAGACGAGGTATTGTTACGTTGTAACAAAGTTTAAAAATATAACAGAAATACAAAAAATTATTACACACAAACAAACAAAATAAGTAGTTGTTACGATCGAATAGAAACCGCGCGCCTTAACTAGTGATAGCATCATAATGACCATATAAGGTATTCGTTGGTACCGGAAATCATACTTAAGGGCGTGACTTGCTTCGGTTGAGCGTTTCTTTCCATATCTCTGTCCTCGTCTCATACGAAGGATCTAGAAATCTGGAGAGTGCGCACTGTTGCCTCAGGCAGGAAGTAGGCCGTCCCGATATAGTATATAAAAACGAATTCGCGCAGAGGAAGAAAGGAATTTTCGACGTCAGAGTTCGCACGACAACGACAAGTGATTGTTGTATAAAACCAGTACTATATTAAAATAAAAACAAGAAAATTTTAGATTAGCAACATTTTCAACCCCCTTGGTAAGTTTAATATAATTAATTCCAATAGGTTTGGTTGCTGTTAACTAATTTTTCGTGTCTGGATTAATTCGATTACTATTCAACAAGCGATTTTTTCTACCTTTTAATAGTGGAAAAATTTTCTATGGCTATATATATTTCTTAATAGTGGGTTAACAACGTAACGAAATGTGACAGCGAGTATCTTAAAAATTGGTAAAATATAACCTTATCTATTTAATTATTCCGATAAGTTTTGAATATGTTTCACCGCGGTATTTTTCTTCATTAACATTATATTATCACATTAATTTCGTCCAAATCAGTCCAGCCTCCACAAGAAACCAGGAGAGATATGGCCGCGATAATTAATTCCCACTGTGTATTCCACGCGTGTGTTATTAACATCGGTGGCTTGTGAGTATCTATTATTCTAAAATCTTTATTTTGTTAAAATTCCGTAAATGCTAAATTTCAATACATACTTAAAGATAATAAGCTTTTGGTTTTTGTAGTCTATTAAAAATTGCCACCGAAAAATTGTAAACAAGATTGTTGATATGAATAATAAACTCGTAGTAATGTAATTAAAATGTTTGCATTGACACATATCTTAATTTCGTTTAGGTTTTAAAGCCAATTGTATGATAGTTGGAATTATTTCATATAATGTAACACAAACGCAAAGCTGGGAGATTTATTTGCTAGATTAGCGTGATGTCACGATAAGAGGGATTTTGCGATGTACCCGACGAAATAAATATCAATGGTCATTGCTTCACTCGATGTATTTATTGAACTTTAGACGGACGATTTAGCGCAGTGGTTAAGAGCTTAAGTCGCTCCGCCCACTGTGTCTAATAGTCGCGGGTTCGATTCCCGCACGGAACAAATCTTTGTGTGATCCACAATTATTTGTTTCGGTCTGGGTATTTGTGTATGTGAATTTTCATGTTTGTAAACGCACCCACGACACAGGAATAAATCCTAGTGTGGGGCTACGTTTTTTAAAAAAAGAAAGAATGATAGAAATAACTACCGTATTGTGTATAAATTAAAATGTAATAGTTTTTTTTTGACCAGAAGGCTTCCCTGTGCCGCGAATCTACACCCCGAGTGTTGGAAATTATTTATTTTAGTTTAATTCTTTTTCTTTTTTTTTGGGTTTTTTATTAAAAAAATTTTTTATTTAATAAACCATTGTATCGTACCGTTGTGTTTTTATTTGTACCTGCCGTCAGGCGGTCGTAACAGCAGAACGAGTCCGTGCCCTATTAGATTGTGGCAGCCAATCATCGTTTATAAGCAAATCCTTAAAATCCAAACTATCATTGGACTGTTGTTCAGTCAATCCTTGGTAGTCATTGGTTTTGGCAACATCTCTGCAGGTTTACTAGCCCAGGGTTGCATTGCACTAATAAAATCTACTGTCACATCTTTTCAAACTAGTACAACATTTTATGTAATGCCTCAACTAACAGGCCCATTACCAAACTTTCCAATACATTTTAATAATTTAAAAATACCCAAGGACTTACTATTGGCTGACCCTATATTTTATCAACCCTCTGACGTTGACATCCTAATAGGTTGCGATTGGTTTTGGGACTTAATAGGGTGTGAACAGTAGTCTTTAGGTCCCAATTATCCAAAACTGCATAACTCCAAACTGGGTTGGTTGATTGCAGGGCCGTTACCAGTCAATAGTCCCAATAGTCCCAAGAGTTCCGTGATATGCCAACACGTCATCTCTAATTTTCTTCCCTATAACGAAAACATGGATCATAACATTCACAGTTTTGGGAACTTGAGGAATTACCACGAAAATCGCATTTAACTGTGGACGAGCAGGCATGTGAATCTCACTTTATACATCACACTGTTCGTTTAGGTTCCGGCAGATTCAGTGTTAAACTTCCCCTTATTGATTCTCCTGATTGTTTGGGTGATTCATATGAAATAGCCAAAAAACGATTCTTTAATTAAGAAAAACGTTTCAGAAAACAGCCACAGGTCAAGGCACATTACGTCAATTTCATTAAGGAATATGAGGAATTAGGACATCTGTCCAAGGCTCCGCTTCGCAAACCAGAGCCTTCATATTTTCTACCACATCATTCAGTCTTTAAAGACAGCAGTGAGTCTACCAAAATTCGTGTGGTCTTTGATGGATCGGCTCGGACTTCTTCAGGGCTATCCATCAATGATTTACAGATGGTCGGTCTTCAACTTCAAGACTCTTTTTCCTATTCTAATACATGCTCGTCATTATAAGTACATTTTGACGGGTAATGTGGAGAAAATGTATAGACAAATTCAGGTCGATCAATCGGACCGGAACTTACAACTTATCCTCTGGCGAGAGGAAGAGCATCTCCCTCTGAAAACTTTTCAATTAAATACAGTAACTTACGGGTTAGCAAGTTCCAGCTACCTGAGCACAAGGTGTCTATGGCAATTGGGAGCAGAGTGTGAGGACACATCTATCAAAACTATTATCCAACATGATTTTTATGTCGACGACCTCATAACTGGGTCCAATTCCAATGTCGACTTATTAAATATTCAAAGATCAGTATCCACCGCCTTAAATGCGGGCTGTTTTTCTCTTCGAAAAATCAGATCCAACGCACCCAAAATTCTAGACGCTTGTTCCACACGCACAAATAACAGTCTGTATTTGAGTGAGTCATCAAGCGCACTCGGTCTAGGATGGAACTCATTCACCAATCAATTACACTTCTCTTTTGATATTCCTCCGGTGAGGAGTCCATTAACGAAACGATACATATTGCCCACATCGTTCAAAATTTTTGATCCCCTAGGTCTTTTGAGCCCCTGCATAATTATTCCTAAGCTATTGTTGCAGCAGTTATATGTTTTTTGCTTACTGACCTTAGGACTAATTTCCAGTTTACACATGCCAATATATAAATATGTATTGTAGAAGGTTATCGTAGGCGTAGATGGCTCTAGGGCTTAAACAGTTAGCCGTCCCACGAGGTGGAAGCGGTTAGCGTAAATAACCCGAAAGTATCTATTTGGCAGAATGTTCAATTAATTATCCCACAGGGTGGAAGAAATTAATTTGCAACTCGTATGGTATGGAGGGATAGAATGAAATGAAAAACAGAGCAGAGGAATAATGAACGAATAGATGAATATCTTTTAACGTAGTTACTCATACTATGTATGGATACAGTGCAAGCGAAGCCATATCGCCGCCTAAATCGATCTTGGCGCCATCTATTGCGGTCGGAGTTAAAGTTATGGCTATTAGTGTTACAGTATATTTTTTTTCTTATTATTAGATTTTACATTTTAGGAAATCTCGTAAAGTATAGAATCTTTTTTCCAATAGCCACGAGTTGAGTCTGGTTTTAAATTTTTGCTGTGGGAGCTCTCTAATATTTTTCGGAATATGATTGTATATTTGAAATGTCATCATACGTGAATTTTTTTTCTGAAAAGCGCTTCTACACGTTTCTGTGATTAATTATGTACGATCCCTTGGCATATATTTACAATTTTCACTTACTTTTGGGTGTAAATGGGGATAGTTCCTAATAAACATGCTTACTTCCATCATACGAGTATATAAAGATACCAGAATCAGCACTCGCAATTTTTTACAAAAAGAGGTCCTCATGAAGCCCCTGGACCCACTCCGCTAATTGCTCTAACACATTTTTTCTGTACACGAAAGGCTCTGTCAATGTGTGTAGAGTTACCCCACAACAAAACACCATACCTTAACACAGATTGAACGGTATTATTGCGGGTATTGTTGCACGATCGTCTGAGGTTTGTCTCAGTTTTTTTAATGCGTATACAAATTTATTAAGTTTTTTTACAAATATAGTCACAAATATAGTCAAAGTCTTCAAAGACTGAAAGCGATGAATGAAGGTGTACAAATGGGTGACTTAGTGGTAAACCATCTACTTTATGCAGATGACGCGGTTTTAATAGCGCCAACAGCCACTGATCTGCAAACACTAGTCACAGTTATGAAAAACGACTGCATGATCAATGGCTTACACTTGAATGTGAAGAAAACCAAGATTATGGTTTTTGAAAGGGAAGAAACCAGAACGAATGTAAGGATTGTGGTTGGTAACGATGTGCTGGAGCAAGTGGTTGAGTTTGTATATCTTGGATGCGCCTTCAGTAAGGATGGGAAATACACCGCTGACATAGAGAGAAGAGTGAGTGCAGGGAACAGAGTGAATGGTGCGATGGGAAAGCTACTCGGGAGCCGGCACTTAAGCCATAAGGCGCAGCTGGCCATACATAACGGAGTTCTTGTCCCAACGCTGTTATATGGTAGCGAGAGCTGGGTATGTAAGAAGGAGAATGAAAGTAGGATAAATGCGGTACAAATGCGAGCTCTGCGGAAGATGTGCGGAGTGAAGCTGACCGACCGCATTAGCAACAGCATAGTAAGACAGCGAGTAGGTATGAAAGATAGTATCGGTGTAAAGATGAGAAAGGGCATGCTCCGTTGGTTCGGGCATATAGAAAGAATGCCAGAGGAAAGAATGACAAAACAGATATACAATGTGAAAGTGGAAGGATGCAGGTACCGGGGAAGACCTAGACTATCTTACCACGACCAAATAAACCGAGTCTTATCTGATGGAAAAGACAAGAGTCTCCGTAACCGGCGAGCGTGTATGAGACGAACTATGAGAGTCGAGGAAGCCAGAGAGGTATGTAAGGAAAGAACCTGTTGGAACTCTGTACTCTCTGCCTACCCCGCAAGGGATCTGGCGTGAGGTTATAGATAGATAGTCAATGTGTATTTTCCAGTTGCAATGCTCGCCAAGGAAAATTCCAAGAAATTATAAAACTTAGTGATTCAGATACAACCTCTTTATGGTTATAGCTCATGTTGTTGTCTGGTATAACCACAGACACATCATCAGCAAATAGTACGCATTTTTGGGTGGTCATGCTAGGTAGGTCATTTATCTACAGTCGAAACAGGAGGGGCCCAAGAATACTTCTTTGGGGCACACCCGATGTATTTATTTTAAACTGGGACCTGTAGTCTAGGTTTACTTTCGAGTAATTTCTAGTCATTTTCCACCAAAACTTTGCAGTAAATTTTTCTTTTGGGTGGGAAATGTTAGAGTTTGACATGCGTCGTGGTCAGACAATAACAGTTCGTGAGTTGCCCCGATTGCATCTTTAATGTTGCTTTAAATATGGTCTATACAGGATTTTTTTCGTGTAGGTTTGTTTATATGCACGTAATAACCATAGTTTTCAATAATGTCTTTAAGTTTTTTAGAGTCACAGCTATCTTTTAATAGGTCTATATTGAAATCACCAGTTATAATAATGTTTTTCTTATGCTTAAGTTGTAGTTTGTACAGCAAGCTCTCAGGTTTCTCGAAAAAAATTGCGTTATTTGAATGTGGTATCCTATATAATTATACACTGGTACGTAGGAATCTCTACTCCACAACATTGAAATGTTTTTTTCACTGCTTAAATGATTTATACAATCAATTTTTATAAAATCTAATGATTTATGTACTAATGTACAGGCACCGCCACGTTTTTCCTTTTTCCTAGAGAAAAGTGAGACTATTCCATATTTTTTAGACTTTATGTTCGCCTCGTTGGTCTGGTGGCAAAGCGCATCGCTTTGTGATCACGAGGTCCTGGGTTCAAATCCTAGGTCGGACAAATTTAGTTTTTCTAACGAAAAAATCCTAGTATGAGTCCGGAGTCTGGAATTGTGCCCGGTATATGGCAATAGGCTCGCCCCCTATTACATGGGACCTAACATCGTCGGCAAAACGTGGGTGTACTCAGTAGACCTCTGCCACCCCCTCTGGGGAATATAGGCGTGACAGTGTGTTATGTTCGATTCATTACGAGATTTTACAAATGTCTCAGACAGACAAACAATATCAACATTCATGTTACTACTACATAATTCGCTTAAACTGATCTCTATAAGTTCAATTTTATTTAACAAGCCTGCTATATTTTGATGTAATGGGGTAACAGAAGTAATACTACCCTTTCTACTAGCGAATTTTTTTTTTACTATTTTTATCAAGTAGATTAGACTCGTTAATTTGATCAAATATTGGACTTGTTTGGCTCGTTTTAGGTTTACTTATAACAGGAAAGTAAAAGTGTAATCCGTTCATAATGGTATTTTGTGCAATGTATAATATATATATTTGATTGATTAATTGAACGGTCAAGCCACATATTTATGCCATATATTTGGAATAAGGTAGAGTTTGTGAAGTGGCAATGGAGCGTGTAGAGTTACAACCTTGGCTCAACATGAGATCTGATAACTTTTTGACAGTGCAGTCTGGTCTCATATGGCAACATTTTATATGAAAATGTTTTTGGTAGGATTGTATTGTCTATTTAAGTTTGGTTATTGTATTGTCTATGCGTGCGTCTGCTCATTGATTTGTTGTACTATGATGATGGCGGGGACCAGCTGAAAATCAGTGCTGTCCGTCAAGTACAGCGTACACTGAGCTGGTTCCCTTGCTGCGACACATACTGAAGCAAGTTGAAGCTCTTTCCACTTTATTAGGCTCCGGTGCATATGAATTTTATATACGGTAGTAATGGAATATCAACGTTGTTAATTTAAATTATATATTTTAATATGTAAAAAAAACATTGTCACACCTATATTGCCCAAGGACGGATGTTAGATCTTATGCAATAAGTACAAACTGTGCTCGATATAAGTGCAGTTCGAATCCCAGGTCGTACGAAAGTAATTTTTCGATAGAAGTATTTGCAGCACCAATCTGGAATCCAGATCATGATTCCAGACCTGGGAATCGAACTCAGGACCTCGTTATAGCTACGCGTATTATTCGCCAATACATTAACGAGGCATAGGTAGCTTTTTGTTTATGAAATAAATTAATTATGCTTTCTGCGTTGGGATTAGTGTAGTAGTGTCATTGGGATATAAAAATACACTAGCGAACTCCTTAACTACAAATAATACAAATGTGTAGATTGAGTTATTATGAGTTTATAGCCATCCTATAGGTACCTTACTAAAGAACTAAAAAAAATATTAACGGACCCCTAAAAAGAAGGTTCACAATTAATCTGTACACATATAGGTCGGTCTCAGTTTCGGCTCAAACCTAAACCTTTTAGGATTTGTTTTTGCTAGCTGCTAGCTGCTACTTTCTAACAGCTGTATTTATGATAGATACAGTTTTTTGTGCTCAGAAATCAATAATATCTCAAATATTGAATGCACATTATAAAATAAATATCGCACGGTAGATGTCGATTCAAGATCGATATTTTCGAGTAGAATAATTAATGTTTTAAATCGATCTAAATTACTGAATTGATTCAAAAACCACTTGAATCAGACTGAATCACGTTACAGTTGTATATTTGGCGAATTCCTATTGGCACCTGTCTCCACCACCAGACTCTGGCAACTATAATCTATACAAAATTAAAACATATCCAACAAGCCCAAATATGATGGGGCAATCTTAAGCTCTGGTTTAAAAGTTCCTAAGGCCACCATATATAATATAAAATATATCATTATCAGATCCCGAAAATTACCTATAACTATAGTAATAATCAAGACAAATCTTACAGGCTGAAACACGAAATTCTAGTGTAATAGATTAAAATTAATTTTAAGATAGATTTTCTTCAAATAAATTGACATGCCTAGACCATAGTTCAGTCATTTCAACCCTCGCCTATAGCGCCCAAAGGCCACCCGGAAGCACACGAACGTAGTTTCGATTTCGGCCCTAGTTTCGGCTGGTTTTCTGCCGAAATCGAAACTAATTTTGCGCCGAAACTGGCCGAAACGGAAAACGGTACGGAACCCTCAGAGCGCTAGTCCTACTCGCAGTTTTCCAGTTATTTTTTACTTCTCTCTATTTTTGTTTCTTCTCTGTATTGTGTATGTAGCCAAAATAAATGCTTTAAAGTTTAATTTTCATATTCAACTTATGTTATTTTTGTGTTTCTAAATAGTTAAGCTTATTATTGATAATATTATTTTGCCCGTGTGGTGCCGGCAGAGCAGAATAGCACCACCCCATATCTTCCCGTGGGTATCGTAAACGGCGATTAAGGGAGTGTGAGAAAATACTGACTCCTTGTATCTTTCTCACCGTGATACTGCTCCGTCTGTCTGAGTCCTTCTCCGGTCGTAACGGTCTCCGTTCCACTGGGCCCAGAAGGATAAGGATGAGTATGTGCACCTGTGTCTCGCGCGTATACTTGTGCACCTTAATATTTCCTGCGCATCTGACCGCTTCCGTTACTGGACTCCGAGTACGCAAAAGTCCTGTGGCGATGGGTAAAAGTAGAGAGGTCTAGCCTGATGCAAACTAGGCTTTGTCTGATATCTGCACGCAGGCGGTCCCGGGGGCGTGAGAACACGCCGTGGTCGTTTCCGCGCTGCACATTTGGGACGACAGCACGGGCTCGGCAGCACTTGGTATGTCAAAGCAGCCCTGTTTAGGGAGGCACTGCTTTCCCCGCTCAGCTGGGGAGGGGGCTAGAAAAGGTGCCCTAAAAAATGCTCGTCTCGACATGGCAGATGGTAGTAACCGCGGCTATCATCGCATCATTCAAATCGTGGTCGACGCCGCAAAGGAAATTTAAAAAGAACACCTGTTATGACATTCGGCGCGTGGAACGTGAGAACGCTTCTTGATCGAGATGTCAACGCCTGCCCCGAACGTAAGACCGCCATAGTAGCTCGGGAACTTCATCGCTATAACGTGGATGTGGCTGCTCTCAGCGAAACACATCTCCCCGATGAAGGAGAGCTGGTGGAAGCAGGTGGCGGCTACACTTTCTTCTGGAAAGGTACCGCTGCCTCCGAAACTCGACGATCAGGGGTAGGTTTTGCCATCAAGAATCACTTAGCAAAGCATTTAGAGGAGTACCCTGTACATATCTCAGACCGCGTAACCACACTGCGCCTTCAGCTGGACAAAGACAACTACCTTAATGTCATCAGTGTCTATGCTCCAACGCTAGACAAGTCTGATGACATCAAGGAAAAGTTCTATGAGGAAGTGACACATTGCCTCGATAGCTTCAACGCCAGGGAGCAGGTTTTATTGCTGGGCGATTTCAATGCCAGGGTTGGACGGGACTATGAGGCTTGGCCTGGAGTTCTGGGTAGACATGGAGTTAGCAACATGAACAGCAATGGTCAGTTGCTGCTCAGTCTTTGTGCTCAATACGGTCTGGCAATTACGAACACTATGTTTAGACTTGCCGCCAAGTACAAGACAACATGGATGCACCCAAGATCTAAGCATTGGCATTTGATTGACTATGCTATCGTGAGACAAAAAGATTTCAGCCAAGTACAGGTCACCCGCGTCATGCGTGGTGCGCACTGCTGGTCTGACCACCGACTTATTGTCACTAAGCTACGAATCCGCCTCCGTCGCCCGCGTAGATCTCTTATAAAAAAGCTTGCTTCTTTGAACTTATAAGGATCTGGATAAGCTAGAAGATATCGCGGTCAGGGAGAAATACGCTGAAGCCCTGTCTGAAAAGCTGATGCCAGCTAATGAGGTAGGTGATGTTGATGCTGCCTGGGGAACTATGTCATCTCATATCATGGATACCGCTTCAACTGTACTGGGTAAAAAAATCCGTCGCAACGAAGACTGGTTTGATGGAAATGATGAAACCCTGCGGGCAGCATTCGACAAATACCGAGATCTCCTGCGACAGCACAAAAGGCAGAGAGGGAGCGTTGCGGTTGTTAAAGCTAGTGACCTCGAATTGCGCAAGCTGTCTCGACATATGAAAGACAAGTGGTGGCAGGACAAAGCTAGTCACATGCAATGGCTCATTGACACAAACCAGCTGGGTGAGTTCTACAGTGAGGTACGTAAGCTGATTGGTTCATCCTACCAAGCTCGGGTGCCTTTAAGGTCTCTAGACGGTAGTCACATGTTGACAAGCAAGGAGGATATACTAAACCGCTGGGCGGAGCACTTCAACATTCTGCTAAATGTGGATCGATCAGCTGATCTGCAAAGTATCGGTTTAATGCCTCAGCTCCCTCTCGCCTTTGAGCTGGACGAGACTCTATTGCGTGACGAGGTTGTTACTGCCATCAGACAGCAACAAAACAAACGGGCGGCTGGCATTGACCTTATACCGGGAGAGCTGATAAGATACGGCGGAGAGGAGTTGCACACGTTAGTGTGGGAACTATTTGTTCGCATGTGGGAGGAGGAGCGCAGTCCGGATACCTTTAAAGTATCGCGCATAAGTGCTCTTTACAAGCACAAGGGTGACCGATCTGACTGCAACTCCTACCGCGGTATTTCGCTCCTTTCAGCCCCCGGAAAGGTCTTTGCTAGAGTTCTCTTAAACCGCCTAAAGAACTTGTCTGAAAAGATTCTGCCTGAAACCCAGTTTGGCTTCCGACCGGACCGAGGGACATGCGAAGCTATATTCTCTGTGCGTCAACTGCAAGAAAAGAGCAGGGAACAGGGCTGTCAGCTGTACCTTTGCTTTGTTGACCTGGAGAAGGCTTTCGACAGTGTGCCTCGGGAAGCTCTATGGTTGGTGCTAGGTAAGCTCGGGTGCACGGAAAAGTTTGTGAGACTTCTTAGACTCCTGCATGACGACATGCAATGCTGCGTTGCCGTAGACGGTGAACAGACAGACTTCTTCCCCGTTACCTGTGGGGTGAAGCAAGGATGTGTCTTAGCGCCTACTCTGTTCGCCTTATACTTTGCGGTGGTAGTTAGAGAGGTCTTACACACTGTTTCTCAGGGAGTCCGCATCCGTTTCCGCACAGACGGCAGCCTTTTTAACTTGGCTAGACTTAAGGCTCGCACTAAAGTCTCTTACGCACTGATCTCTGAGATCATGTATGCTGATGACTTGTGCTTCCTATCAGAATCCCTAGACGGCCTGCAACAGCTGATGTCCGCATTCCACCAAGCCTGCCGTAAGTTTGGCTTAAAGATCAGTGTCAATAAGACGGAGGTGATGTCCCTGGACATGCACGGTCACGAGACACTGACCATAAAACTTGGTGAGGATGTGCTAAAGCAGGTGGATAGATTTCGCTATCTGGGGAACACTGTAACATCCAAGTGTGACCTTGTTGCTGAGATCAATAGCAGGGTAGGTACCGCAGCTGCGGCATTCGGCAAGCTATGTACCAAGGTCTTCTGCTCGCATAACCTTAAGTTGCCCACTAAGATATCGGTGTATATGGCAATCGTGCTGCCAAACCTCCTATACTCCTCTGAGACGTGGTGTGTATACCGCCGCCACATTCGCACTCTGGATCGCTTCCACCTTAAATGCCTCCGTACCATCATGAGGATCAGATGGTCCGATAGAGTGCGAAATACCGAAGTTCTGCGACGAGCCAATGTTGGTGGCATTGAGGCCTATTTAATGCGTCGACAGCATCGGTGGTGCGGTCACGTATCTCGTATGGCGGAGGAAAGAGTGGCGAAGCGCATCTTCTACTCTGAACTGGAGAAGGGCAAGCGGAATCATGGCGGTCCCCTCCTCCGGTACAAGGATGTCCAAAAGCGACATATGAAGAGATGCAACATAGAGCCCTCTCGTTGGGAACGTTTGGCAGCACAGCGGCCAGAATGGCGCAGGATGGTGAACAGCCAAGTACACGAGTTCGAGGCTCAGCGTAAAGCTGACCTTGACGCCAAACGCAATCAGTTAAAGGCCCGCCCCCCTGCTGCCATATCATACAGCTATGAGAACGGCGTACTCACGTGCCCTCAGTGTGCACGGAGTTTCGCCGCGAAGATAGGCTACATAAGCCATCTTCGAGCGCATCAGCGGCATTAATCTGACTAGGGGTCAAAGTGGTCACCATGGCCGAAATCGGTCGGATCAATCATCATCATCATCATTATTCTGGAGACATTATTATTTTTTAATTGATTTAACTAAGGGAACTGTAATAACGAACATATGAAAAAACTCACAGTGATAAAGACTTCACTCTTCTTCTTCTTCAGCCGAAAGACGTCCACTGCAGGGCAAAGGCCTCCCCTAAAGACCGCCACAACGACCGGCTTTGTGCTGTACGCATCCAACTTCAACCCGCGACCTTCACCAGGTCATCGTTCCATATTGTAGGGGGCCTACCCACTCCAAGTCCTCCGGTACGTGGTCGCCACTCGAGAATCTTCCTGCTCATCGGCCATCAGTTCTACAAGCGATGTGCCCCGCCCACTGCCACTTAAGTTTAGCAATTCTGAGTGCTATGTCAGTGACTTTGGTCCTCCTGCGGATTTCCTCGTTTCTGATTCGATCCCGCAGGGTAACTCCGAGCATAGCTCTCTCCATCGCCCTTTGGGTAACCTTGAGCCTTCTTATGAGACCTATCGTAAGCGACTTCAGACTTCATTCAATTAAGTCTAATTATTACCAAAATTACTACAAGTTTGAGTTGAAAATATCTAAATATATTTTGAACCTGTTGGATTATGTCATATGGCATACTACTTTGGGGATGCTCTGCAGAACTTAATACCATCTTTGTTCTTCAGAAAAGGGCTGTTCGAGCAATTTACAATTTGGCCCCGAGAGCTTCTCTTAAGGAAAAGTTTAGAGAGATAAATATTCTAACTAATGCATCACAATTTATATATGAAAATCTTCTATATATTAAAAAAATTTCAGTAATTTTGAAAAATATAGCGACATTCATCATGTAAATACACGGAACAAGGATGATCTTATTGTACATTCCACTCGTCTACACAGAATTAGTAATTCTTTCATGGGACAATGTATACGCTTCTACAACAAATTACCCATAGATATCCGAAACATGCCTATCAATAAGTTTAAAAAGGCAATTAAAACTAGACTCTGTAAGAAAGGGTATTATAAAATTTCGGATTATCTTGACGATAAAACAGATTGGGTTTGAGCAGCTCCTCAATCAGCAACATTTATAAATAATGTATAATACAATTTTTAAAAAAACAAAAAAATGGTTATCGGAAAGGCCAAACAAATTAAATTAAAAGACTAGCCCGCTGAGTTTCTCGCCGGATCTTCTCAGTGGAGGCCGCGTTCCGATCTGGTGGTAGATGTAAAAAATGTAATATACTTGACGTTTGTAAGTGCTAATGTATTGACCTATACCAATAAATGATTTTTGACTTTGACTTTGTTTATTTCTGTTTATTTTTAATAAATACTTCCTTTTTTATTAACATACAAAAAAAACACCGTCACGCCTATATTCCCCAGAGGGGGTGGCAGAGGTGTACTGAGTACACTCACGTTTCGCCGACGATGTTAGGTCCCATGTAATAGGGGGCGAGCCTATTGCCATATACCGGGCACAATTCCAGACTCCGGACTCATACTGGGAATTTTTCGTTAGAAAAACTACATTTGTCCGACCTAGGATTTGGACCCAGGACCTCGTGATTGCAAGGCGGTGCGCTTTGCCACCAGCCCAACGAGGCAGTTAACATACAAAAGGTATATAATATATTTCTATGAAGTAAAATACGGTACGACACACTGGTAAATGATGTACTCTTTGTGCGGGTGTAACGGCGATGGAACACACACGATAATCTCAATACTATGTAACGTATTGTAAGTGCGCCCCCGCCCGGTCCCCGTCCCCGTCGCTCTCGTCGGAGGACGACTTCGTTCCCATCGCGTATGGGAAGCGGGCGCGCAAACCGCGCGACTCGCCGCCACCCAAAATCCAGAGGGCCGGAAACGTTTCCGTTTCTCCCGGCCCCTCCGGCCCCCGGCCGTCTCCGTCTCCCAACGCGGCCGCGAGGGCCTCCCCCCTCGCGCGCCCCGCACGTCCGAACATCACTCCCCCGCCGCTTGTCATTCAGGACAAGAGCGCCTGGGAGCGCATCTCCAAGGCGATTTATAATCGCCAAATCAACTACACGCACGCGCGTTCCACCGCGCAGGGCATAGCCGTCAAGGTGGCGTCCTCGGACGACCACCGACGGCTATCCGCGTTCCTGCGATCAAACAAGATCGCTTATCACACATACACCCTGGAGGAGGAAAGGGAGCTCAGGGTGGTAATCCGCGGTGTCCCGAGGGAGCTGGACACCGCCGTCATCAAGGCCGACCTCCAGTCCCAGGACCTTCCTGTGCGCCAGGTGCACAGAATGGTCAATGGGCGCTCCAAGGAGGCGTACGACATGGTGCTGGTCGTCCTCGACCGCACCGAGTCCGGCCGTAGGGTCTTCGACCTGAAGGCCGTGTGCCACATTTCTGGCCTCTCCGTGGAGGCCCCCCACAAACGTGGCACGCCCGGGCAGTGCCACAACTGCCAGCTGTACGGGCACTCTGCCCGTAACTGCCACGCGCGCCCTCGATGCGTTAAGTGCATCGGGGACCACGCGACGTCCCAGTGCGCCCGCTCGAAGGAGACGGCGGCCGAGCCCCCCAGCTGCGTCCTCTGCGGCACCAAGGGGCACACCGCGAACTATCGCGGTTGCCCCAAGGCCCCAAAGGGGAAGCGCGGCCGGGCGAGACGCGGCGGCCGCCGCCGCCCCCGCGCGGTTGCCCCCCCTCTGCGCCCTCAGCGCAACACCCCACCGCGCCCTCAGCGCACCCTCGTCCGGTGCCTTCTGCGCCAGCGACCACGGCTCCCCGCGCTCCCGCGCCTCTGAAGCTGACCCCCCCTCCCCCGCCGCTCAGGCCGTCCCTCGGCGCCAACGTGTGGGTGAAGCCGCTGCCTTACACCGCGGCCTCCCACCCTGCGTCAGTGGGCCCTGCCCGCCCCCCGAAGCGCGCGCCGGCGATCCAGCCGGTGGCGGCTTGTCCCCCTCCGCCCTCTAACGTCAGTCAGGACGTCGACCTAATAATGAGCGTCTCGGCGGTTATAAGCCCCGCACTTTTCCCCAGAGTCCGCGAACTCGCACTTCGACTCCGCGCCGCCACCAACTTGGCGGACCAGGTTCTCCTGGCCGCGGAATACAGGGACGTATATGACGTCCTGGCGTCTCTCAAAACCCAACCCCCCCGCACCCTATAATGGATCTACGATCTCCCCGCCAAAAGCCCCACAACCTATCCCTGGCGTTCTTTAACGCCGATGGCCTTCGCTCCCAGCGAGATCAGGTTGCTGATTTCCTCCGAGATCACCAACTTGATATCCTCCTCGTGCAGGAAACCTTCCTGAAGCCCGCACAACGCGATCCTAGGATCGCAAACTATAACCTCGTGCGCAATGACAGAATCGGCTCCCGCGGAGGCGGTACTCTCATTTACTACAGGAGGTCCCTGCACTGCATCCCTCTCGATCCCCCCGCGCTCACCAACATCGAAGCCTCGGTCTGTCGCGTCTCTCTCACGGGGCACCAGCCCATCGTGATCGCCTCCGTTTACCTTTCCCCCACTAAATCCGTTCTCAGGAGTGACTTTGAAGCACTCCTCAATCTGGGAGGCGCCGTCATTCTGGCGGGCGACTTCAACAGCAAGCACGTGGCCTGGAACGGTCTCACCACTTCCCCTAACGGTAGGAGCCTTGACGCCCTGGTCGACGTTCTCGACTTTGACGTCATCGCACCCATGCACCCTACCCACTATCCTAACAATCCCAATCACCGACCCGACGTCCTGGACATGGCGCTTCTGAAGGGTGTCACCCTACGGCTGCACTCCTTGGAAGTAGTCCAGGAACTCGACTCTGACCATCGACCTGTAGTCATGAGACTCGGTTCCCCCCCTTCCGCCCCTCAGCGACCCAAAAAGACGGTGGTGGATTGGCATGCGCTAAGCACGGCCTTGGCGGATGCCGACCCTCCCCCCCTGCCTCTCAGCTCGGACTCCATCCCGTCCCCTCAGGACACCGATCAGGCCGTAGATGCCTTCACCGAGCACATCCGATCGGCTGTCAGTCGATCGTCCAAGCAAGTCGAGGCGGAAGATCTCTACCTCAACCGCTTTCGACTGCCGGACGATGTTAGGGATCTCATTCGTTCCAAGAATGCTTCCATCCGAGCGTACGACTCCTACCCCACCGAAGCCAATCGGGCCCGGATGCGCGCTTTACAACGAGAGGTAAAGCGTCGTGTCGCGGAGGTCCGGGAGGAACGGTGGGGTGTCCTCCTAGAGGGCATCGCGCCGTCGCATCTGGCCTACTGGCAGCTGGCGCGTAGCCTCAAATCCGACTCCACGACTGACATGCCCCCGCTGTCCCGCCCTTCAGGCGCAGCACCCCCAGCCTTCGACGACGACGAAAAGGCCGAGCTTCTCGCTGACTCCCTCGAGAGCCAGTGCGCCCCCAGCTCTCAGTCCGTTGACCAGTCCCACGTCGACGCGGTAGACAGGGAAGTCGAGCGCAGGGCATCCCTCCCCCCCGTCGATTCCTTGCCTCCTATCACGCAAACGGAGGTCGAAGATCTGATTATGGGTCTTAAAACTAAAAAAGCCCCCGGCCCTGACGGCATTTCGAATCGCGTTCTGAAATGCCTGCCCGCCCAGCTCATCTGCCTCTTGGTGGCCATTTTGAACGCCGCCATGACGAACTGCACCTTCCCCGCTAAGTGGAAGGAGGCGGACGTCATAGGCATTCCCAAGCCCGGCAAACCTCGCAATCTCCCCGCGAGCTACCGCCCTATCAGTCTCCTCAACTCCCTGGCCAAGATATACGAGCGCCTCCTTCTGGCGAGGCTCAAAGACTTCGTAACGTCCAGGGGTATCCTTATCGACGAGCAGTTTGGCTTTCGAGCCAAACACTCTTGCGTCCACCAAGTGCACCGCATCACGGAGCACATCCTCTCCGGTCTCAATAGACCCAAACCCATCTACACGGGCGCCCTCTTCCTAGATGTCGCGAAGGCATTCGACAAAGTCTGGCACAACGGCTTGATCTACAAGCTCTACCAATTGGGTGTGCCGGACAGACTCGTGCTGATCTTACGAGACTTCTTGTCGAATCGCGCCTTCCGTTATCGCGTCGAAATGACGCGCCCCACTTCCCACTCCATCAGTGCTGGAGTCCCACAGGGCTCAGTTCTCTCTCCGCTCCTGTTTAGCCTTTACAAGAACGACATTCCTCGTTCGAGTAAGGCGCATCTAGCCCTATTCGCGGATGATACCGCTCTCTACGTCTCGCATAGGAATAAGGGTTTCATTACCAGACACCTTCAGGCATCCGCCAATTCCCTAGGGAATTGGTTCAGGAAGTGGCGTATTGAGGTGAACCCGGACAAGAGCGCTGCGGTGTTCTTCTCCAGAGGTGCCACCCCGCGCCACTCCCTGCGCCGCCCTAGAAGTAATCTCGGCCAAGTGACCATGTTCGACCGACCCATTCCCTGGGTCAAAGAGGTCAAATATCTAGGGGTCACCCTAAACAGTACCATGTCCTTCGGCCCGCACATCAAGCGGGTCCGTCACTGAGCATCATTTGTGCTCGGTCGTCACCATTCGTTAATCTGCAAGCGGAGTAAAATGTCCCTTAGAAATAAGGTGACACTTTACAAAACTTGCGTTCGACCCATCATAACTTATGCGTGTGTTGTGTTCGGGCATTCGGCCCCCTCTCACATCGATAAACTCCAAGTGGTTCAAAAACGCTTCCTCCGTAAAGCTGTAGGAGCCCCCTGGTTCGTACAGAACGTCGACCTCCACTCCGATCTAGGTCTCGAACCTATTCGCGCCTTTATTAAAAAGGCGTCAACACGTCACTTCGCGAACGCATCTACCCATGCGAATCCGTTAATCGTAGCCACCGCCGACTACGATCTCCCCCCCGACCCCTGCCGCCACCGCCGGCCGCGACATGTTCTCACCGACCCCCCCGATGCTTTGTCATCCCTTCTTTCCGCTCAGAATACGGGCGACGACGACGACGTAGTAGTAGATCCCCTCCCATAGCCGGCGGTTGACCGGTGCACTTAGTAGTGCACCCGTCCCCCTACAGCGACTGTCCCAACCGAGGGCACCTCTTCGAGGCGCCCTCGAGTATGTCGCCTCTTGCCCTTCTGGCTGGCTAGAGCGTAGTGGTTGCACGCTCGCCTTTAAGTCCGGTGAAGCTGTAAAGGCCTCGCGGCCAACAGCGTACATCATTCACACACACACACACACGTAAGTGCGAATAACGATATTTTTTATTGTTTTATACGGCGTAAAATGTCGTAAAAACATTATCTATAAAAGTGTCATTATTTCTAAATTTACACTAAAAACCACCAGGCTCGCTGGATTTTCTTTAAAAGTACTATATAGCTGTAGGTGTAGCGGTCAGGATCTGATAATGAAACCGGAAGGCCGCCCTAGGAACTATTTAACCAAGCAAGATAACCTCGTCGTGCTCGGGCACGCTGAGTCTGTTTTGCTAAGTACTATCAATATAGGCGGTGTGGTGGCGTGTTTCTATATTATTAATTTTCTACGTAGACCGCTGATCTGCAAATACTAGTTTTATTCTTTCCTCGAAGTATTCAGTACGTCGTAGTTCTGTTGCACAATTGATGGAAGTGAAAAGGACGCACTATCGCCATGAGCGACCATGATCAGTGCTTGGGTCGACTTGTTGTGTTCCTTGATAATATGTTTGGTAATTTATATTAATTAAATTTTCCAGCGGCTACGGAATAATGCCCGTTTGTTGTAAACTTAAGGAAAGAGTATAAAATACAGGTAAGGCTAGTGGCGTGCTCGAGCCGACTCTATCCCTCGTCTATATCACCGAGCTGAGCATGCTGCACCGTTCCAATTGCAGAATTATTAGCAGTGCTCATGACACAGCACTTATGTTTCATGATACACTCGATATACTATATGATTCCTAAGTATAGTGCGACAAGGATCTTTTGGATCGAGGGTGATATTGACAGGGGGGCGTCGGTATAATGATAGGGTGGGTTACCTATCTATATATCTATCTATAACCTCACGCCAGATCCCTTGCGGGGTAGGCAGAGAGTACAGAGTTCCAACAGGGTCTTTCCTTACATACCTCTCTGGCTTCCTCGACTCCCATAGTTCGTCTCATACACGCTCGCCGGTTACGGAGACTCTTGACTTTTCCATCAGATAAGACTCGGTTTGTTTGGTCGTGGTAAGATGTTCTAGGTCTTCCCCGGTACCTGCATCCTTCCACTTTCACGTTGTATATCTCTTTTGTCATTCTTTCCTCTGGCATTCTTTCTATATGCCCGAACCAACGGAGCATGCCCTTTCTCATCTTTACACCAATACTATCTTTCATACCTACTCGCTTTCTTACTACGCTGTTGCTAATGCGTCAGGATTGTGGTTGGTAACGATGTGCTGGAGCAAGTGAATGAGTTTGTGTATCTTGCATGCGCCTTCAGTAAGGATGGGAAATACACCGCTGACATAGAGAGAAGAGTGAGTGCAGGGTGGGTTACCATTTAGTAATTTTTTTTGGCCAACGCAACCAACAGCACACACTGAGAACACAGGTAAAGAGCCCTGCACGTCACCTCCGCCTGCGCAAGAGATATCAGACTTAAGTGTGGTTGCTGTGTGCACGGGCCCTATGCTCATCGACTGCGACCTATGCGGTGCGTTCCAGAATTCCGGTATTATTATCTTTCTGAATAGGCAATAGTTATAGTTGTTATATCTTTATGGTTTATTTGTCTGTATAGTATACTGGTGTGCAATGAAGTCCCGCCTGTATCCCCGAGCCGCGGCGGCAGAGGTGCACTGTAGGTACGTACTGTGTACAACCACTTTTCGCCGACGATGTTAGGTTTCAATGTAAAAGGGGGCGAGCCTATTACCATTATACCAGGCACGATGCCAGACGATGGTTTGTACTGGTAATTTTTGTATCGAAATGTACACTGTCCGACCTAAGATTCGAACCCGGGACTAGTGTTTGTTAGAACTAGTGATCTATACCCGCATCAATCGTCACTAAACCAACGAGGCATAATAATAAAATAAACCTGTCTATCTAAATAACTGACTCACTGTCACATATTTTGACTAAGGTGTAGAGTTTGTGAAGTTAGGGAGTGTAGAGTTAAAAGTTTGGCTCTACATGAGTTCTGATAACTTTTTGACAGTGCGGTCTGGTCTCGTTTTGGCAACATTTGACATGAAAATGTTTTTGGTGGGATAGAATCGTTCCCAGGATATTTCCCTGCGGCACGCTAAATTGAATATTTTTCAAACTACTAATGGTCGGACTTATCTTACACACTGTTTGAGTTAGCAAACAAATTCTGGTATCGCCTGTAAATATCCCCCAATGAGCTTGAGGGGCTTTCTGAAGTGTGCGGACAGTTAGTAATTTTTTTATCTTTTCTCTATTGCGTCCAGGTACTGCACGCATCGCATTGGGCCTGGATATATATACGATTTTACGTTGACATTTATCTGTTTTAACTACATAAATATGTTTATCAATCAGCCTATCGCAGTCCACTGCTGGACATAGGCCTCTCCTAACACGCGCCATTGCACACGGTCCTCCGCCTTCCGCATCCAGTCTGTCCCAGCGACCTTTTTGAGGTCGTCGGTCCATCTAGCTGGGGGCCGTCCCACCCTACGCCTACCAAGTCGCGGTCTCCACTCTAGGACACGCTTGCTCCATCGGCCGTCGGTCCTTCTGCAGATGTGACCAGCCCATTGCCACTTTAGCTTACTGAGTCTGCGAGCTATGTCGGTAACTTTGGTTCTTTGTCGGATTACCTCGTTACGAATTTTATCCTTCAAAGAGACGCCGAGCATAGCTCGCTCCATAGCCCGCTGTGCGACTTTGAATTTGTGGACTAGTCCCACTGTGAGTGGCCACGTCTCAGCCCCGTAAGTCATAACAGGTAGGACGCATTGGTTATAGACTTTAGTCTTCAGGCATTGCGGTATAGGCGAAGAGAAAACGTGACGTAGTTTGCCAAATGCTGCCCAACCCAATTGAATCCTGCGGTTGATTTCTTTCTCGAAGATGTTTCTACCAAATTGGACAACTTGTCCAAGGTAGGCATATTCCCGAACAACTTCGAGCATCGAACCATCGACGTAGATCGGTCCCGGCGTGACATGTTCATTAAACATGATCTTGGTTTTATCCAAGTTCATGCCGAGACCGACACCTCGAGAGGCTCCATTTAGGCTATGCAGCATTTCGCTTAACTGTTCCAGTGACTCTGCCACGATGACGATATCATCGGCAAACCGAAGGTGTGAGATGTATTCGCCGTTGATGTTAATGCCCCGCCCAGTCCAGTCCAGCGTCTTGAAGACGTCTTCGAGTGCATTGGTGAAGAGCTTGGGGGATATTACATCCCCCTGTCTTACCCCTCGACGCAGCTCGATCGGGTTGGTCTTTTGGTCCTGGAGCTGGACGGTCATTGTGGCGGTATCATACAGACATCTCAACACCTCGATATAGCGCCAATCGATGCCACATCGCTGCAGAGCATCCAAAACCGCCCAGGTTTCGATGGAGTCGAAGGCTTTCTCGTAGTCCACGAAAGCCATACACAGCGGCTGATTGTACTCTTCGGTCTTCTGTACAATCTGCCGAATAGTATGGATGTGGTCTACGGTGCTGTAGCCTTTTCGAAACCCGGCTTGTTCCGGTGGCTGGAACTCGTCAAGTCTTCTGGCGAGGCGGTTTGTGAGTACTCTCGAGAACAACTTGTAGACGTGGCTCAGGAGTGAGATGGGTCTGTAGTTCTTCAGCAAGGTTTTGTCACCTTTTTTGAAGAACAGAACCACCGCACTCCCGCTCCACGCTTGAGGTGTTAAGCCCTGGTGGATGACGGAATTAAAGAGGCTCGCTAGCTTTTTCAGGATTGGAGTCCCGCCTGCTTTTAGGAGCTCAGTGGTGATTCCGTCATCGCCTGGCGACTTGTTGTTTTTGAGCTGCTCGAGAGCCACTCTGACCTCGTCCTGGTTGACATCAGGGATGTCTTCCGTGTGGTGGCGTGTGAGTGGGGCTCTGTGGTCGTCAGCGCTGGGTCTCGTGGGTTTAGTCATCCGTGATGCGTACAGGTCTTTGTAGAAACTCTCAATTTCCTTGAGTATCTCGAACTTGGAGGTTACGGTTTTGCCACCCGCAGTTTTAAGTTTCGTCAGATGGGATCTACCTAGCTGGCGAGCGAAGACTTTGGTGCCTCTGTTCTGTTCAATCGCAGCCGCGATGGCGCGGGTGTTGGAACATCGGAGGTCACGTCGCACACGCTTCCGGATCTTCCGGTTGAGGTTCCTCCCATCCGGCGAAGACGCCTGCGTGGATGACATTTTCCGTCTCTGCCTCATAAGTTCGAGAGTCTCGAGCGAGAGTTTAGACTCTCTGTTACCGCTTTTGCCGGGAAACACCCTTCGAGACACATCCTGTAGCGTTTTGACCACTGTGTCGGTTTTCTCGTCAACATTGCCTTCGGTTTCCAGCAGGTTGAAACGATTTTGAAGCTCCAGTTGGAACTTTTCGGACCCTAAAGCTATTTGAGGCGCAGTAGGTCTGAGAGTAGACCTCATCATACGACGCCTTTCGGCCCTGAAGTTTATATTTAGAGCGCCTCGGACAAGTCGGTGATCGCTGCCGGTATTAAACCTGTTGATCACGGAGACGTCTCTAAACATAGACTTCCTGTCAGTCATGATGAAGTCTATCTCGTTCCTCGTCACAGTGTCGGGGCTTCGCCATGTCCACTTTCTATGAGGCTTCTTCTTAAAGAACGAATTCATCAAGAAGAGCCCCTGCGACTCCAGAAAGTTGACCAGCATCTGCCCCCTGTGGTTTCGGCGCCCCACGCCGTGGGGTCCGATTATCGTTTCGCCGCGTTCTTGTACTCCCACTTTGGCATTGAAGTCCCCCATAACAACGTTGTAGTGAGCCTTGGTGGTGCCATGTAATGCCTTGGCGATGTCTTCATACATGGCTTCGGCTATGTCGTCGCAGTATGTCGAAGTCGGCGCATATACCTGTACCACCTTCAGGGTGTATCTGTCGGTGATTTTAATTATGAGGTACGCTACCCGTGTCGACACACTGCTGACTTCCACAACGTTGTTAGTGAGAGCTTTGTTGACCAGGAAACCGACACCGCCCTGAGAGGGCCGATCACCTTCCCGAAAGTAGAACAGGTGGCCTGACTCAAGGGTTATCGTGTCCTCGCCCTGTCTTCGGACTTCGGATAACCCCAATATGTGCCAGTTTATGCGACCTAGTTCTACCTCGAGTTCAGTGAGGTGTTGGTCCAGCCGTAGAGAGCGTCCATTGTACGTAGCCAGGGTCAGGTGTTTTTGGTAGCCTTGTGTCGTAGCCCGGAGATTCTTCGCACCCCCTGCCCCGCTGTTACCGCGACCGCTACCGTGGCAGCGGACAGCGGGACTACCGGGAACTGGGGGCCTTTGGTTTAGGTGCCTTATCATGTTAGGAGGTTTTTTTGGCCTACTATACCACGCTGGCCAGACGGGTTGGTATAGGGTTTATTCCGAATTTTCCTTTTCTGGTCCTTTGGTGGACTTACTGCTTTTGGTGGACTCTTACCACCAGCCTAGCAAAAGTAAGGCTACTGGGGCATTCTAAGTTTTTCTTTCGCTTCCAGCCCAGTAAGGAAGACATAAATATGTTTAACAAATTTATATTCTCTGATTTTTATCAGATAGGTTTACTCTCTACTCTCGTATAGAACTGCCTCGTTGGTCTAGTGGCAAAGCGCATCGCTTTGTGATCACTAGGTCCAGGGTTTTAATCCTAGGACAAATGTAGTTTTTCTAACGAAAACTTCCCAGTATGAGTCCGGAGTGTGGAATTGTTCCCAGTATATGGCAATAGGCTCGTCACCTATGTGGGACCTAACATCGTCGGCGAAGAGTAGGTGTACTCAGAACACCTCTGCCACCCCTGCTTGGGGAATATAGACGTGACGGTATGTTACTCGTATAGGTTACTTACTTATTTCTTTTACCTAAATATACCTACTGAAGGTCCCGGTGTCGCCCGCCGAGCCTCGCAACGTCTCATTCGGCACTTTTGCGAGAGAGGGCAGTCTTCGAGGAGTGGAGCCGCAGAGTATACAGAAAAAAACAAACTTGCACATAAAATAACTTTTTATTTATCGACAAATTCCATGGGAGTGCCGCGCGGCCATACAGCTCGCGCGGTGCGTGATTAAGACCACAGATATATCTGTGAGTAAGATCATGATCATTTTGCTTCAGGTGATAACATTATTTACAAAGTAGGCATATTGACATGATAGGTACATAACAAATATTATAAATATGGTAGGTCGTCGCAGTCGAATATCCGCAGTGATATAATTACACCGAAGCACTTTGTGTTCGAAAAGACCGGACTTTTTATTTACAAAAATTTACAAAATGATTTATTATACCGGCGGGTCGGGTGCGCATCCGTCGAGAGTTCCGTTGACACAGCGGTGCACCTAGTGTTGTGGAAATAAGCGCTGAAGTCGAGCGTTTAGCGCTGAGTCGACGCTTATGAGCGTTGAAGCACGTAGAAGACTCGAGCGTTTTTACAACACTAGGTGCACCGTTCGCCCTCGCTCTTTTATTCCTATTGAAGAATTATAACCGTTCACAGAGTATCCACATTCGATAACAGCGAACAATTCGTTGTTACATTACAACATTGCTGTTTTAAATCACTGAATCTTACATCGTCCTCGAATCGCATACATTGAGCACAGTCACACACTCTTCACCGGACGGGTGCGGGTGCGTACCCAAGTTAGAAGTGTGGGCGGGCGTGGCCATTCCAGCGCGCGTCCGAGGTGCTGGTGAAGTCGGTGACCGGCGCGGGGTAGTACACGGTGGGCGCGGGGGAGGGCGCCCGGCGCGCGCGCCCCGCTGCCCCCGCGCCGCAAGCCCCGCCCCCGCCCCCGCAACGCGCGCTGCGCGCCTCCGAGCGGCGCAGCGTCCCGTTGCGCGCGAGCCGCAGCGACACGCGCTCGCCGCACGAGGCGAACGAGTCATCGCGCGTGTGCTCGGGCGAGTCGCGCGTGTCGCGCCCGCACAGCCGGCGCAGCGCGCCGCCGCGGCAGAACATCTTGAGGAACACGCGCTTAAACTTCTCGCCGAAAATGACGTATATAACGAAGTTGACGCTGCTGTTAATGGTGACGAGCAGGTTGCTCGTCTTGACGAGCGGGTCGAGCCGTTCGAACTGGTCGCCCTGGAACACCTCGAAGGCGTTGGTGACGAGCGGCAGCAGGTTGCAGAGAAAGAACACGAGCACGATGACGAGCAGCATGGTGGCGAGCCCGAGCTCGCGGCGCTGCACGCGCGTGAGCCGCGCGCGCTCGGCCTGTGCGCGCCGTACCTGGCGAACGATGCACGCGTTGAGCGCGGCCAGCGCGGAGAAGGGCACGATGTACATGACGATCATGTACATGGAATGGATGTACACCAGCACGTAGGTCTCGGTGCGGAAGTCCACGTCGGCGGTGACACAGTAGACGAGCTCGTCACCCAGCCCGCGCGCCTCCACTTTGGCCTCGAAGAACTTGGGCGCGTTGTAGGCGAGCGCGAAAGCGGCCGTGCCCAGCACGTACCAGCGCGCGCGCGAAGACGTGCACAGAGCCTTGGCGCGGAAGGGGTGGCACACGGCCACCCAGCGCTCCACCGTCACGATGAGCGTCAGGTACACCGACATGGTTTGCGCCGCGTTGGCGATGGGGTACGCGTAGGGCGTAATGTGCGGGCAGACGTGGTAGTAGTAGTAGCGTAGCCGACCCGTGTACGGGTACACGGCGCTGAGCCCGAACAGCAGCATGGAGGTGAGGATGAGCACGGTGTCGCACGCCGCCAGCCCCACCAGCAGGCAGTTGACGGAGGAGCGCATCTGCGGGCGCGACAGCACCAGCACGGACAGCGCGTTGCCCAGCAGCCCGCCCGCGCCGATGGCGTTCAACAGCACGCCGTGCACCACGAAGCGCACCAGTTTGTCGGCGGCGTCAACGTCCTCGTCCGAGTCGCAGCCCTCCGCCGCCGCCGCCACCGACGCGTTCACGCTCATGGCGCGGGGGCGGCGGCCACCATGCTCCCCGCCGCCGCGCGCGCCTCACGCCGCGTCCGCCGCCTGCGGAAATAGAAAGCGCGCGCTCATCAAATCTGGACATAAGTTTTGAGAGTAGAAAACATACAAAAACATTTCGATACTTTCTGCCCGTGTAATTTAAGAATGTTACGGAAACGGCAAACAGGAAAATTGTTACGGAATTTTTATTGAGCGAGCCCGTCGTAGTGATTATATTCTCTTTGAACCCGACTCGAACTCGCTCGACTCGTTTATTTCTTCTAAATAGTTTAGTTCTCAATTTCTGACAAAGAATCTCCTTGCTAGTACGAGTCGACGCTGTCAGTGTGGCGGGGCGTCCGCTGACAGCGCCCGTCAGGGGCACGTCAGACTCGGCCCGGGATAAACGATGAGAGCGCTGCTGAGCATCGTGGTGGTGGTGGCGGTGAGGCTCGCGGGGGCGGGCGCAGCGGCGCGCAACGGCAGCCGGTACGGGTTCTACCGCGACATGGGCGGCGCGGCGCGCTGGGCGGCGGGCGGCGAGGCCTCGGGCACGCGGCGCGTGTTCGGCGGCGCGGCGGCTCCGCTGGGCGCGTTCGGCGCGGCGTGCGCGCTGTTCGACCGCTACTGGTCGCCGCGCTGCTCCGGCGCCGTTGTGGCTCCGCGCTGGGCGCTGACGGCGGCACACTGCGTGTCGCCGCACATCGCCTACGTCAAGTACAACGCGCGCCGCCCCGTCTCGGCGGAGGGTGACATCGCGCCCGTGCACTACCTATACCGGCACCCCGGGTGAGCGAGCGAGCGAGCGGGCGGAGAGCGCGCGCGTGGCGTTGTAGTGACGGCGTGCTCGTGTGTGCAGCTACAAGGTGGTGCAGGAGGACGAGGGCCGCGGCGTGGACGTGACGCAGCTGCACCACGACGTGGGGCTGGTGCGCACGCGCCGCGAGATGCAGCTGCGCGCGCCGCCGCCCGTCGAGCCGCTGCACGCCATGCGCCTCTACAACCCGCTCGACCTCAACAATGAGGAAGTGCAGGTGACGTGTTGCACCTCGCGCTCACTGGCTGCGCGTTCGCATCAGACTCGGTATCTTAGTATATTATTTATGAAGTGTACACCACACCTCTGGTACCCCCAGTTGGGGAATATAGGCGTGACGGCGTTAAGGTGTACATGTGATGCGCAAAACGCTTATTTTCGATAAGTTTTACCACCTTCGCACGTCTGAATCATAGATCTCTGGTTTCAATTAAGCAAATAGTTTTATTGTCTGTCACGTAGCTGGTAAGATACATTGTGTTATATGTACATTTTAGTTTTGGTTTTTTTAATTTTGGTTATGACATTTTTTCCCTATATTGAATTCGTGAATCCTATAGTACAGTAGCGATCTATTCGTCTAGACCTATTCGTTCTTTTTACAACCTTTTTTTTCATGTCAACTTGCTTTTGTCCTTTACGTTTAATTTGTAATCAAAATTTTCAACCACTTACTGACACCCAATTGAGCTCTGCTCAACTTGGCATATCTATGTATCTCCGCTGACAATTCAATAATATGGGACGACAGAAGGTGGTCCTATGGTGCAGCACGAATGTGGCCATAGGGACTCTTCAACTAAACATGATAGCGCTATTGTATTGGGACTTGTGAGAATTGCCTCGACAGGTGCTGTTAGCCTTAGGTGGTATCCCGGGTGGTATGACGAGTTCAGGGTGCGTGCGGCGTGCGCAGGTGCTGGGTTTCGGGCGCACGGAGGAGTCACTGCTGGGCGAGGAGCTGTTCGAAGTGCGGCTGCGGCTCGTGTACTGCGAGCGCGGCGGCTGGTTCCACTGCGTGTGCGGCGTGGCGGCGGCGGGCGCTCGCTCGGGCGGCGCGCGCGGCGTGTGCTCGGGCGACTCGGGCGGGCCGGTGCTGCACCGCGGCGCGCAGGTGGGCGTCACGTCCATGGGCCCGCTGGAGTGCGCGGCGCCGCGCGCCGACCCGCCGCTCGCCGCCACCAGCGTCTTCACCGCGCTCTACAACTACGCCGACGTCATCAACGCCACTATCTATGACACGGAGAAGGCGATGCGTATGAGCATGATCGACGAAGCGCACGCGCTTTCGCCCGCACGCCTTGCGCTCCTGTTAGCGCTCGCGTGGCTGACGGCGCTGCCAGCTTAAACGCACCGCGCCCGCAACGCCCACCAGGCGGCGCGCTCGCGTGCGGCTCGAGTGCGGCTGGTGTGCGACTTCGCGAGGATTGAGAAAATGTAAAGGAAATAATGTTGCTCACCGTATTGCTCTAGATTCGCCAGTCTTATAAGCGAAGTGTATTCTTACTTACATACAAATTATTTATTTATACCTAGGAGTTAATAAAGATATTGTTGAACGATCGCAAGTTGGCTTCGTTGATACCCACCATGGGAGAACGCAGCCGGTGGACACACATTCAATCCTGAAACAAAACGAAACTACTGTTAGTTGACACTCAGAAGGAGAACACGGCAAGTGGCTCTACATATAGGTACACTCTGATATTTAGTGGCATTTCGAACGAATCACCTAATTCTATATTATATCAGAGAGCTTAGCACGAAAAGATTGACGTTAGCGTGACGCTAGCGAGTGATTACTCGCTAGCGTCACGCTAACGTCAAAGTTGTCGTGCTAAACCCTCAGTTATAATACTGCTCCATCTGCGTCATAATGCGTTAACTAAGACGTTACGAAAATTTAGTCAAAATTTTAATACGTTAATTGAGCTGTGGAACGCTTGATTTATTAATGTTTTATTTAATGCATTTTGACGTAGGCGTTAACGCGGATGAAGCACGACTACTACAGAGACGACGCGCAGTGCCAGTATTGAAGATTGAAAATACAACGCGCGCTCGCCACCCCCATTCGACGCCGTTTCTAGTGTTAGTTATATTTCGGTGGATCAGCACACATCACACGAACGATGACATTAAGTCGAAGTCGCGTCTAAATACACTTTGGTTGAGTACGGCGGCGTGTGGCGGCATGGTGGCGGCATGGTGCCAACGTTGTTTATCATACAGAGAAATGTGTGACAAATGTTAGGTACTTAGGTAGATATAGTGAAGTAAGACGAGTGGATCAATATAATATTATAATATATTTTTCGAAAGTTTGTGTGTGTGTGTGTGTGTGTGTTTCTCAAACGCCACATAGCGCTAATCGACCTGAGTCGTGCTCGCACGGCAGCGTGCGTCGCGGCGCCGACATTGGGCGACGCTCGCTTCCTTAACAAACGAAATAATAGGGAACGGCTTCTAAACGTCGCCGCGCCGGATTAATTCTGACGTAGGGCGAGGCGAAGGAATAAGGAAAAAAATATGTCTCGGCGACATAGAATGCCCCTCAATGGTACCAGCCACGAGTCGTGGCCACAACACAATTATTCTCGGGGAGGTCCTGACAATACTAATTCATGGCAAAGTGATTAACTTTAATAAAAAAGAAAACCTCGACGCGGTTCGCAAAATTTACAACAATTCTATTTAGTCCAGACAAATGAACGCGCTACTAATAAGACTTCTTCTTTTAAGCCGTTGGACTACTCTTGGAATGTATTATGGGTACTTTACAGATAGGAATTTCACTACGCGCAGACCGAACTATTATGAGTCTCAAGAGAAAGGGGTTTTTTTAAAAAAGAACACAGAGATTTGATTAAACACAACCGCCTAGTTGGATGGATGGGATGAGACTGTTGGCTTCTGAGTGGGATGCGAATGTATTGAGATGGAAATGCTGACGGAATAGAAAAGGTGTCTGGTGTGTCGTATTGGGTACATAGAATATATATAACACCTCCCTGGGGTGGACTAAACTTCGGGGGTAAAACTTGAAGTTTAGGAAGAAAACATAAGAGAAGAAGCTGGAGAAGAGAAGAAGGTGAGAGGAGTCAGATATTGGTTCTAATGCTAGGAGATGCGAGATTCTTTAATCTAGAAGGAGATCTATCAATTTTTACAGAAGAGATCGGAACAGGGGTCGAAACCTGATCTGGAAGTATATTGGAGTCTAACCGGGATGCAGATTCGAGTTCAATGGAAGTTTGATCTGGAGCTGGTCGGGAACGCTTAGGGAAACGATAGGATAACCGGTTGTGTGATTTAATGAACAAAAACATTATAAAAATACAGAACAGAGAAATTGCAACAATTACTAAAACCATTATAATGGAGTAATGGGTCTCATATTTAATTATTTGGTGTTGGTTTATTATTTTTTCAGCTTCGTTTGATATTGATTTTAATTTAGTTTGAGATACAGTAGTAAAAATATCTAAATCGATATTTTCCAATTTAATAGGAGGCTCATTACTAATTACATTTTTAAATCTATTTAGAATACAGCACGAATCGTTAATAAGATTAAAATCAGAGTGAATTGGAATTATCTGGAATTTTAAGTTATTAAATTTTGGTATCAATTTGGTACTTTTACAGTATGCTATACAATTGTGGGGGACGTTGACAATTCCCGTACCAATTATATTTACGACTGAATTATTCATATTAGGACATTCTATATACAATTTGTTAATTCGTGATTGTACAAAAATCCAATTATTGTTTGACAATGGTTTCCATAAATCTAGATAACCTTGAATAAAATCCGTTCGGCACTGCACTGGTAAGACACTGATAACATTGGATAATAATTCACTTTCACAGCTGGGGTTTGCACTTGTTGGAAACACAGTCATAACGTCGCAGATGTACTCACGCGGGCTTATCACTCTACACTCCTGCAGTGATTCGACGTTACAATATTCGGATTTGTCTTTAGTCATCGCTATAAACTTTGTGCTAGATACTATATAACTGAAAGAATTCGGGTTTTTACTATCGTGAGGAATAGGCAAAGCTATGTTATGAAACAAGTTATATTCCTTAGGGGATACTAGAGGCAATCTTAACACAAAAACAATCTTGTTATTTAAACTATAACACACTACAGTAGATAAGTTCATTAAAATGTAGACATGGCTTAATTCTAGACTTACAGGTAACTTAAGATCTACAGGCAAGTATCTGTAGTTATCGACGAGTTCTCGGTATAATTGCGTGGGAGGCAGTACAGCTGGGTGAAGGATGTTTTGACTACTGAACATGATAGCATTTGTTATGCCTTCTAATTGGAATGATAAGGTGAGTATGGAAGCTTCTAAACTATTTAAAATGGAATTGATATCTGCTTTTAAGATTAAATCATTAGAAATCATTGATATATTTTTTAAATTTAAGGAGAGCTTGTCGATAGCTTCGCTAAGGCTGGCTTCATTAATCTTTATTTTATATAAAGTGTCGTTAAACTTAGACAAAGTAGACGTTGTTATTAAGATATTATCCTTTATTAATGAGCCCAGACTTCTTTCGTTATTTTGGATACTTTGAATGGCGTTGTCGTACCTGACAGCGTCGTTTTCGTCTAGAGTTCCAAATATAGTTTTGGACAGGGTGCCTATACCACCTATCCACGCCCCTTTTTTGAACCTATTATCGATCAGGTGAGATATAGAAGAGTACTCAGAAACGATATCGTGATATCTAACCGTCAAGGGTTCCAGTATACTACGACATTCTAGGTCGTTTGACGTTTCCGCCTGAATTTGATGACATAAAAATCGAATTGTGCCTAGTACTGAATTTATATTTTGGATATGGGGTTCTATATGTGAAATATCAAAAGGAGTAACGACGTCTAAATAACCCATATTTATTTTAAGTTCACCAATTGGGTCAAAGTATAGACCTGAGCTCACGTTGATTTGTTGAACGAATTCTTGGTGACCCTGGGCCAGTACACTGTGGATAAAAGAGACATCGTAATTACTTATTATATAACGCATACTGCTATTTATATTATCTAAAATACCTCACTAAGAACTATCGGGGTATATAACCTATCGTAACTAAGAACTAGACTGTGCCTTAAGCGTTAAAACTGATAAGGGTACAATAATAATGATAAGTGTGCATCCTATTCACTTAAGGCGACGACCTCTGTTAAGATGTGTTGTTGACGTCTACGTGTTTGATTTCATCATAATGGTGCTTAACGTGACGTCGATTTATTAATAATGATAACGTATGGTTGCCATGTATTTTAACAACCTTGTATGGGCCCTTCCATAAGGGCGATAAGGCCTTACGCAGCCTGAGATGATTTTTTAATAAAACATAGTCACCGACTTTGTACGTGGTGGGACGAGTGTGTGAGTCGTAATAGGTTTTAGATTTCATTTTAGATGTATGGATAAATTGTAAAGCTTTATCACGCGCATGTTTCATGCGGTGTTGCAGCATCCTGACGTATTCGGGGTAGGTAGTATTAGAGGAATCATGATAAACAGAATCAGGGATGTGAGCTTTATGCCCGAATAGTAATTCGAAAGGCGAGTAGTGTGTGGTTGAATGAATAGCCGTATTATACGCTAACATAGCTGTATAAACATAACGAGGCCAATTATCTTGATTCTCGCTTACATAGGATTTAAGATATTCTTTAAGCGTAGAGTGTGACCTTTCCAACGCTCCTTGCGTTTGGGGATGATAAGGAGTGCACCATAGCTGCTTAATTTTTAAAAATTCACAGGTTTTGTTAAAAAGGTCGGCAGTGAAGTTTGTACCTAGTTATGTATACTAGACCAGTACACAGCTCAGTGCAAGTACTTTAAAAGATGATGCAATATAAACAGACTGTTGCTCATAGAATATAATTCCAAGTACTGTTTTGCTTAATCAGCTTAACTTGCCTCAGCTGCGTATTAATCATGTAAACAGATATCAGGTTACTTGTTTAGTCTCAGTCCAATTCTCATAACTGTTTTGCTAAATAAGCAGATATCAATTAATAAGACGTATAACGCGTGGGTTCATTCTAGAAGGAGTTGTTTACTTGACGATGCCTATAAAAGCCATCGCCAAGCAAAGTACATTTAATATCGACTCAGCTCTCTTACCGTTCGCACTAACGTTAAGTAATATTAATTGACTGCATTAATATTTTGAGTATCTATTATTAATTTGTATTGTGAAATAAATATATTTTTATAAAGTCACGCCGGCCTTTATATTTGACTGGCGCAGCCGAACGGTAGGATTTCAGTCGCGATAAGTGTTGCAGTAGTCATACCAGACAAGCTCAACGCCGTGTAGGAGTACAAGCATCGATTCCGGACCACAATCGCCTGGCTGAATCCTAGAAAAAGGACCTACCCTACCTTCGAACAAAGAAATTTTGTCAAGAAGTGCCTGCAGATACTCAAAGAGCGGATATTCGGCATGAAAAATTGCAGCATTGTGTGAGTTCTGACCTTTCCCACATGTTCCTATTTTTCTGTCTATTCTGAATTTAATTGGACAAGCATCGCTAATTTCATTCAGACCCCGAGCCTGTAATTCCGGTCAAAAATCGCGGGAATTATTTGGATAAAAGGATATCGCATTATTAGACAAGCATCGCTAATTTGTGATTAGAATTTAGGATCTCACGGGATTTAGACACGCATCGCTAAGCCGTAGATCACCACTTAGGGCCGTAAGAATCAGACAAGCATCGCTGAACTTACGTAAAACATTGTCGTATTTTATTAAAAAAGAAAATTACTTCCAGTGGGGTGATCACAAGGTCCACTTGAGAACGTAAAATATTGAAAAGAAAATAAATCTTAATGAAAAGAAATTAAATATTATAAAAAAAAAAATAATAAACGTTGTTCTGCCTATAAAGGCTAAGTTAAATAATAATTGATAAGAGTTATATTTTCGGACAAAAATCGCCGAATCTATAAACTTTTTCTATTATAAAATTTTTATTGTAAACTTTTACGTGTTATTTTTAAATTGTATTTTTTTTTATGTGTTATTTTTAAATTGTATTTTTTTTTGTGTGTGTTATTATAATTGTATTTTTTTTTTTTAATTTATGTGTGTTATATTTATCTTATTGTGTTTGTAAAAGTGAATAATAAGTGTTCAAAATATTCAAAATGAATCAAATTCAAATTATTCCGAAAGAAATTCTCGACTTAATTCCACGTTACGACGGTAACAATCAATTGTTAAATTTTTACATCCAAAAATGCGAATATGTTATTAGAAGTTTTAATCGCGAAAATAATGCCGCACAACAAATGTATATTTACCATAGTCTGACGAGTAAATTAATAGATAAAGCCGCGAAACTAGTGAGTGAAAGAAATATTATCAATTCTTGGGATAGCTTAAAGGAACTCCTCATAGAACATTTTGGAGATCCTAGAACAGAAGATTGCATTGCCGTAGAATTAGAAAACATTAAATTAAAATCAGGAGAATCATATATAGATTTAGCTCATAGAATCCAAGACGTAAAAAGTTCAGTTATAGCCAAAGTAAATTTGTTAACCGATGAAGGCGTTAAAGCCGCTAAAATGATTATTTATAATAATTCTGCGTTAAATAGCTTTTTGTTTAACTTACCAGAAGACCTATTAAGGATCGTTAGGTTAAATAAATGCGCTAATTTAGAATCAGCCTTAGGAGTAGTTACAGAAGAAGTAAATTTCCATAACCATTACAATGCAAAAAGCAAAGTCAAATCAAATAATAGTTTACAAACAACCAAACAAATTCCAACCCAATATAAATTTGGCATACCTCAAAATAGATTCCTTCAAAGTAATTTCCCACAAAGACAACTAATGAATCAAAACTTCCGACCTAACTTCAATCCTAATTTAAATCAACAAAATCAACAAAAAGTATTTAAAAATGATCAAAGATTACCTTATAATATGAATAATTACAAGCAATCTGGGTTCTTCAAACCCAACCCAAACCAACAATTCCGTTTCGGTATTCCCAATAAATTCATGAATAAAAATCAAACAGATAATGATGTCACAATGAGGACAGCAGTTCGTAACAACATGATTGAAAATTTATATGAGAATGACGTAGATGACATTGACTTTGAGACTGACGAATATTTTAATGAATATGAGCCAGTAACAATCGATGAAATCGACGACGAAAACCCCGATAATAATGTTTCTCCACCTGAAAATTTTCCCATGGATCCGGTCCAAGATCCCCCGAAATAGTTAAACTTAATTATAGTGAAACCTTAAAATTACCACATATTATAATACCAGAAATTAATTCAAAATTTATGATAGATACAGGAAGCACTAGATCCTTCATTAGCCCCGAAATAGCAAACAAATTCTTTTATAATTTTATAACTTTAGAACCTTTTGAAATAATTAGTACACATTGACATAGTAGGCACAGTAAAGTAGCTTATATGCCCTTAACCAAAACTTTTAAAACCAAACATTGTCACAAATTTTACATTTATGATGTGGATAGTAGATACGAAGGTTTATTAGGTTCAGACTTGTTAAAAGAACTAGAAGCCACAATAGATATGAAAAATCAAGTTTTAAAAACCAGAAATACTAAAATTCCGATATTGTATAGAAAACCTTATGAAATTAAATTATCACCGCGTTCAGAAACTCGTGTTAAAATTCCGACAAATCTCAAAAATGGTGAAGCTATAGTACATTTTTTAGAATTTCAACCAGGAGTTAGAATGCCCGATGCCATAGTAAATTGTAAAAATTCAATAGCCCAAACAATTATACAAAATTCTACAGATCAGAATGTTATATTAAAATTTGATAATCCATTAAAAGTAGTCAAATTTGAGGAAAAATTTTTCAATAACCTCAATACTTTAAATTTAAATACAAATAAAAATAAATTGTTACAACAAAATCTTTCTAAATTAAGATTAGATCATTTAAAGAAAGAAGAAAAACAAGCCATACAACAATTATGTTACAGATATAGAGACATATTCTATTGTGATGATATTCCTTTAACTTTTACGAATCAAGTTAAACATAAAATTCGAACCACTAATGAAGATCCCATATATATAAAACCATATAGACATGCCCCTACAGAAAATAAAGAAATTGGAAAACAAATAGATAAATTATTAAGAAACAATGTCATTAGGGAATCGCACTCTCCATGGAGCGCCCCAGTTCACTTAGTTCCGGAAAAAATGGACGCTTCGGGCGAACGAAAATTTCGCATGGTCATAGATTACAGAAGATTGAATGAAATAACCGTAGACGACAAATACCCATTACCAAACATTTCAGACCTTTTCGATAAATTAGGAAAAGCGTGTTATTTTTCTACATTAGATTTAGCTAGTGGTTACCATCAGATAGAAGTAGAGAAACAGGATCAATCTAAAACAGCATTTACAGCACAAAATGGTCATTATGAGTTTACTAGAATGCCATTTGGTTTAAAAACAGCCCCCGCAACATTTCAACGTGCAATGGATAACATACTTAGAGGTTTACAGGGTATCCATTGTTTAGTTTACTTAGATGATATCATTATATTCTCAAGTAGTTTAGAAGAACATTTAGAAAAATTAGAAAAAGTATTTGAAAGACTTAGGCAAACAAATTTAAAAGTAACATTAGACAAGTGTGAATTTCTCAGAAAAGAAGTTCTTTACCTAGGTCACACTATTACAGAAAATGGTCTTCAACCAAATGATGATAAAATTAAAGCCATATTACAATTTCCGTTACCTAAAACACCTTCGGAAATACGTAGTTTTGTTGGATTAGTAGGTTACTACCGAAAATTCATTAAAGATTTTTCCAAATTAACACAACCTCTCACTAAATGTTTAAAGAAAAGACACAAAATTATAATTAACAAAGAATATATTGATGCATTTGAGAAATGTAAAGAAATTTTAACAAACGCCCCAATCTTACAATACCCCGATTTTACTAAACCATTTTTGTTAACAACCGACGCATCCAATTATGCCCTTGGCGCTATACTATCACAAGGACCGATAGGTAGTGACAAGCCTGTAGCTTATCTTAGTAGAACATTAAACGACGCAGAAACCCGTTATAGTACAATAGAAAAAGAATTATTAGCCATAGTATGGGCGTGTAGAAAATTTAGGCCATACTTATATGGAAATAAATTCACCATATTAAGTGACCATAAACCCCTAATGTGGTTAAATTCCGTTAAAGAACCCGGAAATAGAGTTACTAATTGGAAATTACAATTAACAGCATTTGATTACGAAATTAAATACAAACCCGGTAAACAAAATGGAAACGCTGATGCGCTTTCACGTGCAAAAATTAATATACTAAGAGATAATCTATCAATGAAAGTTAATGCCTCTAGTCCCATAACAATATCTTCCGAAAATTCTAGCAAATCAGAATTAACTAACCCAGTTCCATCTTTAAATAGTAGCACCTTAACCGTGTCTGAAAATCCGAAATCATCCCTTATAACTATCCATTCAAAGGAAAACATAGATTCTTCCGATATTCCTATTTTATTTAAAGATAATTTTTCAATGATGGTTAATACATCGAATCCTTTAATATTTTCAATCAAAGACTTTAATCCAAACAAAATAAAAGTTAAAAAGAAACGTAAACGTAAAGTAAAACAGGATGATAAAATATTATCAAACCATGGCAAAAATAAATCCCGTTCTAGGAAGGTAAAAGTCCCAATAAAAGATATAAAACGTCCTCCGCAGGTTCGCGCTCCTGATCCTCGTACAGGCAGCCCAAAACCTGGCCCTTCAACTTCAGAAAATTGAAGATAATCCTGGAATCTTCCCAGTTAAGGAAGGACAAGCATTCATTAGCACTTATAATTGGAATATAATTAAAATATTAGATTTAAAATTTGTTAGTAACAGTATCGAATATAACGTTAACAAGTATTATGAAGTTAACGATTATTTAAAAGAAAAATTAAATGTATATTTCTTAGACGGAAATATCATAGATGCACAAATGCAAACTGAGTATATTATGAGTTTAACATTAGAGCGTTATAATCAATTAGTCCCAACAATTAGAATTAAAAGAGGTATTTTAAATCCCCTAGGTTCAATAGTTAAAGCCATTACAGGCAATTTAGATAATGAAGATGCAATTAGATACGATTCCTTAATAAGTCATATTCAATCTAAACAAAACGCTATTGACAACAAAATATCATTAGTTTCCGAAACAATTGGAGTATTAGTAAATCTGACAAACTCTACGAGAAATAATTTTATTGAAATAGACAAAACAATTAACGAAATAGAATCCATTCTGAATAAAACCCAATTCCAACATAGTAAGGAAATTGTCTTGAATACTTTCGATTTAATTATCCATAATTTTCAAATTTTGTTAACTAGGTTAGATGAGGTTGAAACAGCTATTGCTTTCAGTAGATTAAATATTTTACATCAATCCATTTTAGACATAGATGAATTGTTATCAACTCTTAAAGATATAGAGAAAATAGATAAATTAATGTATCCAGTAAATTCCGATAATTTGATAAAAATTGAACATTGTATAGACATAAGAGCATATATTAAGGACAAACGAATAACGTTTATTATGTCAATACCAATTGTCCAATTAGATTTCTATAACTATTACAACCTTCATCCTTTTCCCATGTATAATCCTCATTTAAACCTAACATTCCTAATAACGCCTCAATATTCCCAAATCCTGGTCAGAGGGTCAGATATACTTCCACTATCACAATCATGCAAAGAAATAGACGAAGGAGAATTCCTGTGTTATGAAGATAATTTATCTGTCACTAATGAAGACTTATGCATTACAGATTTGATGAAATTTTCTTCACAAATTACATCATGTTCTCCACTAACAGTAAAATCTTCAAAAGTCAAGGTCAAATCTATTCGGCCTGACACATGGTTACTATATTCAGGAAAACAGACATTTCTCACAGAGCACTGTGAAAATGATTTCAACCAGTTCAACATTTTTGGCACCTATATATTAACCTTAGATAATGAATGTGAAGCTAAATTAGAGAACATCACATTAAGGAAACGTCTCATTCAATTAACTAATCAAGTCTTCCATCAAGTTCCAGTTATAAATTTACCAAGCATCACAGCAGCAGAGAAAATCTACAAGCAGCCAATCAGCCTAGATGAGGTCAACTTAGAAGATCTTCAGTTCCTGTCACATGTGTTAAACAGTAAAAGTGAAAATCTCAGTGAAAACCACGTATATTCAGTGAATGTGCATAGCATAAGTTTAGGTTCTATAATCATTTATGTAATATTATTAATTGTGCTTTTGATTGTTTTATATATTTATAAGTCTAAAATATTGTCCTTATGTAAACATAAGCAAAATCAACATTCTCAAAAATCGAACGCTGATTTTGAACTTATGGAGGGAGGAGTTATGTATACTAGACCAGTACACAGCTCAGTGCAAGTACTTTAAAAGATGATGCAATATAAACAGACTGTTGCTCATAGAATATAATTCCAAGTACTGTTTTGCTTAATCAGCTTAACTTGCCTCAGCTGCGTATTAATCATGTAAACAGATATCAGGTTACTTGTTTAGTCTCAGTCCAATTCTCATAACTGTTTTGCTAAATAAGCAGATATCAATTAATAAGACGTATAACGCGTGGGTTCATTCTAGAAGGAGTTGTTTACTTGACGATGCCTATAAAAGCCATCGCCAAGCAAAGTACATTTAATATCGACTCAGCTCTCTTACCGTTCGCACTAACGTTAAGTAATATTAATTGACTGCATTAATATTTTGAGTATCTATTATTAATTTGTATTGTGAAATAAATATATTTTTATAAAGTCACGCCGGCCTTTATATTTGACTACCTTGATCTGTGAGTATATGTTTAGGGATTCCGAAGAGCGATATAAAATGCAGTAGACATTCACTTGTTTCTTCGGCAGTAGTGCTGCGAAGCGGGTAAGCGAGTGAGAATTTGGTAAGGTCATCCTGCATAGTTAGGATGAAGCGGAGTTTGGCTGTGCCAGCTTCGGGTAGAGGGCCTACAATATCTAGAGATAGTCTTTCGAATGGCGACGTCGAGGTGGATGTTATAATCATCGGTGCTCTATTTATTTTACGCAGAGCTTATTAGTTTGGCATGATGTGCATTTCTTTACATAATTTTCGATATCGCTACGCATGCCTGACCAGTAAAATCTTTCTTTTACGCGATTTAACATTCTTGCTGAGCCTAGATGTCCTGCAATAGGGATATCATGATTTTCCTTAAGAATTTTCGGGATTTCATTCGGAGAAGGGTATATGACATTATTATGATAGATATGGATTGATATATTAGTACCATCAAACAGATAGCCCATCATATTATAAATTTTCACAAAGGAATGTCGGTCAAAGGGATTTTTAAAGTCGGATATGGCAATTTGATTAATTGTGGGATAGGACATGATTATTTGATCGCGTGCAAATTTTAAAGACCTAAATATATCTGGATACGAGTACTCATCGAAATGATGGACTTTAATAAAAAGGAAAAAGTAAGTTTTATCTTTAATTGTAAGAGGATTAAATGTGTATAAGGATCTTTCTATTTTCAGGAATTCATCTCGATCGGGATTTGGACAATTATCAAGGACATCCTGTACATAGGGCATGGACTCGTCCATGTCTATTGAGGTAGGTATTATTATAAGTTTATTTAATCCTTTAAGGAGATTTTCGTTATGCTCCGTGATGGATGTATTATAGGATTCTGAACGTGATTTTAGGAATTTATTATAGGTTTCATCAGGAGCAGGTGCTGGAGGAATAGTTCCAGGGTAAGTGGACGCAGATGCAGGTAAGGTATCAGGATTTTGCCTACTAGTCGAAGGTTGAGGATCAGATACTGCATTGGGACTACGGTTATCGTCGACAGAACGTAGGTAATCCATTACTTCGTTTTCGATTTCAGGGTTTATAAGGGCAGCATCTAGACTGGACGTTGGAGACACTAATAATTCTTGCAGATCGCTGATCGCTTCATTAGGTGAGTTCGATAGCCGTGATGTTTGTAGCGGAAGGTCATTAAGGTTAGTATTATTATTAGAATTTGAAGAATCGCTTCTTTGAGGATGTATAGCATTTACAGGATATCTGGAAAGAGCGTCAGCGGCGGAGTTTAATTTATCTTTACGGTATACAATGTCATATTCATACTCCTCTAATTTTAAGCGCCAACGTTGGAGCTTACTACTGGGATCTCTATGATTGAATAACCATCTTAAAGGCCGATGATCAGTGATTATTTGGAATCTGCGCCCATAGAGGTAAGAGCGAAAGGTTTTGCATCCGAATAAGATAGCAAGCAACTCTTTTTCCGTTGTGCTGTAATTAATTTCGCTTTTATTTAGCAAACTAGATGCAAAGGCTACAGGTTGGTCTTTACCAACAAGACCTTGAGAGAGTACGGCACCTATGGCATAGTTTGAGGCATCACAGGTGAGGATAAAAGGCTGGGAGAAATCAGGGTAGATAAGGAGCGGAGCAGTCGTTAACTTATGTTTTAGGGTATCAAATGCGAGTTGCTGTTGATTCTCCCATTTAAATAGAGTATCCTTTTTTAAAAGATTGGTGAGAGGCTTTGCGATTTTGGAGAAATCGGGTATGAAGCGGCGGTAGTAGGATACAAGGCCGAGGAACGACTTTACGTCCTTAGGACATTTTGGAATTGGGAATTCGGTAACAGCCTTGATTTTAGTCGGATTAGGCTTAACGCCTTGCTCGGTAATTATATGACCAAGATAACAGACTTCTCGTCGTAGGAATTCACATTTATCAGGTTGTAATTTGAGATTGAAGTCTCGGATTCTTTGGAAAATTGACGTTAGATTTAGAATATGAGAATGGAGGTCGTGAGAATAGCAGACTACGTCATCGAGATAGACGAAACAGCGGATTCTTTGAAGACCAGTCAAGGCAGAGTTCATTAACCTTTGAAAGGTAGAAGGTGCGTTTTTAAGCCCAAATGGCATTCGCAAAAATTGAAAATGACCTTCAGGGACGTTGAATGCCGTTTTGGATTTGTCAGCCTCATTTAAAGGAATTTGATGGAAACCTGACGCCAAATCCAAGGTTGAAAAGTATTTACTATTACCGAGCTGATCTAGTATTTCTGTGATTTGTGGAATAGGATAAGTGTCACCAATCGTGACATCGTTAAGTTTTCTATAGTCAATTACTACACGCCATTTTTGCGTATTAGAGGCATCGAGCTTTTTGGGGACTACCCATATAGGTGAGGACCAAGGGGAATCAGAAGGCTCGATAATGTTTTGTTCGAGCATTTTATTGATTTGATCGCGAACTTCAGTTTTATGGACTTCTGGAAATCGGTAGGACTTTGTGTGAATAGGAATATCAGTTGTTGTTTTTATTTCGTGTTTTAGGACATTTGTACAGGTTAGGTGTTCGCCGGGAAGATGGAAGATATCGGAACACACTTGCAAAAGGACTTCTCTTTTCTCATCGTTGAGGTGTGAGACGCGCAGCTGTTTCAGGACTTCTTCTGTACGTGCAAGGCTGTTAGACGGAACACTTATATGATTTACAAAATCAGACGTGTTTCAAATTCTAACGGATCAATTGAGGTAAGTTTTAGATTAAGATTTGATTTTAAGGTAATGGGTTCTTCGGATGTATTTATTACAGAGATATTTATTCTATTATTTTCCTTTACGCGCACTAGACAATTTGCAATCAGCAATGTTTTAGATACATTTTGATCCAGAACTAATCCTTCTTTTATTTCAGGATTGAGGACGGAACATTCAATAATAGTTTCAGTCCTAGGAGGAATTATATATGCAGGGTCGAGAAAATGTAATTTTAAAGAGGATTTACTAAGGTTAAGTGAATTATTGTTATAATCTATGCTGCAATTGTGTGCATTAAGCATATCGGAACCTATAATGCCGTCGTAGGGTAAATGAATCTTGTCGATAACATGAAACTTGTGAGATATAGTGGATTTAGAAAGTTTTAATTCTAATTGGAAGTGACCTCGGGTTTGGATAGAGTCTTCTGATGAATCGATGCCTTTTAGCTGGATCGTTTCGGTAATAAGCTTAGGATATCTTTCAATACAAGAATATTTTAACAGACTTACAGAGGATCCTGAATCGACTAATAAGGATAATGGAATATTTGATACAGAGGAGTCCACAAGAACATGTGGTAACAGCATTATTGCGGGATTATTTATTATTTCAAAGACGTTGGTTTTAGGAGACGAGCTTCCGATTTGGGGCTGGGTACCCTGTTGTGTAACCCGTGGTGCAGTGGATTTAGGAGACGAGCTTCCGATTTGGGGCTGGTTACCCTGTTGTGTAACTCGTGATACAGTGGATTTAGGATACGAGCTTCCGATTTGGGGCTGGTTACCCTGTTGTGTAACTCGTGATACAGTGGATTTAGAATACGAGCTTCCGATTTGGGGCTGGTTACCCTGTTGTGTAACTCGTGATACAGTGGATGTTACTAGGCGGCGAGCTGGATGTAAGGTGTCATTATCATTTGAGGATATAGCTAAAGGTCGTTTGGGTTCCACGAGACACCTCCGTGGACCCACTAGTCGTTTAAATTATTTTCATCGTGATGATATTGGGTATCGCCTACGCTGGTAGACAATTGCGGTTCAGGCTCAATAGGATCATTTTCGTTAACCACATAGTTAATGCGAGCGGGTTTCGGTCTAGAATGATCTTGATTTAGATGTGATTGGAATTGTGGTATATGAGGAACATTAAACCTATAGTTATTAAATTCGCGTTTCCGACATGTTTCGATAGTATGGCCTTGGGTTTTGCAGTATCGGCAAAATCGACTGCTAGAATTACTGTAAGTAGGTCGATTAGAAAGATTAGAATTTGCGTTATCACGACGCGGAAAATAAGATTTTGAAGGATGTGATTTTTCTTGGCGTGTACTAGGCGGGTTTCGTAAGGATAGCGATTTTTGAATTTTCTCCTCAGAAATTGCTGTATTTATAGCTTCATTAAGAGATTTAGGCGACCTACACCTGACGATATTGGAAATACGGACAAGCAAGCCCATTTGAAAGTGATGGAGGGCTAATTCCTCCATTGCTGCTGTACGTCCTATCATTTCTCTACCCTTATGACCGTGAGATATTGAGATTTCAGTGAGGAGTTTTGAAAGACAAGTCTCTATTCTTAGAGCATACTGGCTCACAGGTTCATTGGTTTCTTGTTTACATTCCTGCAAATCGGTGATTAAATGAGCATAATGTTTCCTCTCGCTAAATTGAGTCTTGAGGAATTCTTTGAGTTGATGCCAATTGGTGAACTCCTTAATAGAACAGGCAGTTTCCGCCTTGCCCTGTAATTGGCACAATATATATTTAAAAAGAATATCTTTCTGATTATCTGAGGCCAACTCGTAGGCATTGTTACAATTTACTAGAAATGAGTTAAGTGTTTCTCGGCAACCATCGTAGGGCTTTATAAATTTTAATAAGATATTCAGTTCTAACTCTTGTTTTATCACTGGTGGTTTCTTTTTACTGGATCTAGTAACAGGTCCAAGAGGGGGAGGACAGTGGCCTTGGCCATCGTCTTCCACAAATTCTGGTACAATAAGTTCAGACCTTTCGAGTTTAGGGCTTTGTGACCTACTTTCAGCCATTATGCTATTTTATAGAAATAATTATTACACAACAATAGAATCAAGACAATAGGATACAATAGAGTTCGTAATAAACAAAATAATATTATTGAATCACTTACAGGAATGATAGAACGATAATGAAGAACATTTCCTCCCACGGATATCGGCCGCAGGTAAGTACATACGTATGTGTAGCGTTGATAAGCCTCGGGTCGTCGAGAGGGGGAATTACACCGGTCACAGCACTATCACGCGCGTGACAATGGGTGTAAGCTATGCTGCTTGGAAGACCGGCTGCAACACGATCTGTGCGCAGCAATGGGCCTTTTGCAGACGGCTCACTGTTGACGTCCAGGTGGGCCTGGCTGGAACTCGGTGCACTATGCACTGTGGAATCAGCACTCACGCGCACTCAAAACTCGCGCGAAACTTAGAGACGTAATACCGGGGATTTTATCAATCCCTTTCCGTTGCCACCAACTATTATGAGTCTCAAGAGAAAGGGTTTTTTTAAAAAAGAACACAGAGATATGATTAAACACAACCGCCTAGTTGGATGGATGGGATGAGACTGTTGGCTTCTGAGTGGGATGCGAATGTATTGAGATGGAAATGCTGACGGAATAGAAAAGGTGTCTGGTGTGTCGTATTGGGTACATAGAATATATATAACAGAACGACGATTATCTTTTTAACAGACTTTAACATAGGAGGTTCTATGTTAGTCTGTATGTATTGTTTTATGTATGTTCACCGATATTTTCGTAAATTGTGGACCGAGATGATTCGTTCCTGTTGCGTTGGTTTTAGTATAGCTTCGGGGTGGGCCCATTGCAATTCCACTGGTACTGGACCTTGGACTTTGAAGATCTGCCAGAAAAATCCTTAACGACAACAATACGAATATGTAGATTAAGTTGTTATGGGTATTATGGCAATCTTGTAATCTACCCTACCATAGAACTAAGCAGAATATTAACAGGCTTCAAAAAAGGAGGAGGTACACAATTTTCTGTTTTGTATAATTTCTTTGTTAATGAACCAATTTTAATGATTCTTCTTGTGTTAGGTTCAAAATAGCTCTAAAGTGCTTCCATTTTAATTTAATTGGTATTGAACCTTGGACTTTCATGATACGCCAGGGGACTTCTAAACGCCAAACAGCATGTAGATTGAGTTATTATGCGTGTTATGTCAATCCTGTAGGTACTTTACTATAGAACTACGTAGAATAGTATAATACAGGTAAATAAATATTATTTGTTAATTTACACGACAAAACTTTTTTAAAAAGGGATACAGACTTAAAAACGACATTTTTTTTTATGTCGGTGTCACTTTCAGGATTACACCGGCCGCCTGGCATCGACTTCAAACTAATATTTTTTTTATGTTTTTAAATGCGTGAAAAGTTATTAAAAATCTAATATTAAAAAGTCATATTTAACACCACGGTGAGTAGTAAATCTTGTAGCTGAGTCTAATCAGAAGACACATCGTAGATACACCCACCCTCGTGAAACACGATAAAGACGAAAGACCTGTTTGAAGATTAGGCAGTTCGGCGTAATCGCGTGGTCGCATGCCGCTGATACAGTGCTGTTGCACGCATGATAATACCGCGGATGCTAAGAGCGAGGCACTGCATCATTTTTTATCATACGTATCTATACACGAGTACTTACGTCATAAGGTTAGTGTACTTAAAAAAAATGTAATTTAGTAAGGAATATGGGGCGAGGCATATCAGTGTAAAGTGTGCTATAGGAAAGTGCGCGGCGGCGTGACGCAGCACGCGGCGTGCGCTCATTACCGAAAGTGGCGACGTGTGGCGCCACGCCCGCCGCCCGAAGGACCACTGCGCGTTGACGCGAGCCTTACTTTTGGGAGTATTTTTATCTAACTGAAGCATAACTCGTGATCAACTACGAAACTTCTCGTTTATTATGAGTAGGTAATTGCGTGTAATTAGTTATTGTTATAATACCGACCCTATATCACTGACCATCGGAGATAGTACAGTATCGCGTGATGGGCATTAGAAGACACACGGATCTGCACCTGTATTAATACTGCAACCTTCCCGGGCTGCAACCTTCCCGGGCTATAGGGTCTCTTTGTTAGCGTGGTGTTTCTACTTGCTTGTGCGGCGGCAGCGCAGACGTGGTGCAGCGACAGTCCGTTTGAGTACAATATCGGGTCGCGTTCCAGTTTATTGGGCGTAAAACCTGCCACAAAAGGACGCCGTGTAACAGCTGAGCAGAGGCAGTATACCGGCACGCGCTGCCGCCGCGCCACGCGGGACCCGCACAACGCGGCCAACCACACTATAATCATCGAGTTATATATTATATATTATTACGAATTAAATATTATAGCCGAAACAAGTCCGCTGAGTTTCTCCCCGGATCATCTCAGATGCGTTCCGATCCAGTGGTAGATTTAAACAAAATTATATGATTAACAATCTATAAGTTTACAAAGTACTATAATATGTGATCGTTGACGCCTCGTCAACGATCTCACAAATAGCTCGACTTATGGGTGTGTTGTTTAGTGTGCGTAAAATTACCCGAAGCCCAATTCTCGTATTCAATTGACACTGAGACTGAATCTCGACTGAATTGAGATTTAATTATGAACTGACTTACATTTGGTATTCTGCTCCACTAAAGTATCGATCCGATTTCAGGATCCTCTAAGTCGAATTTCGATATAATGTCAAGTTGTTTAATTTCAAATATATTGTTAATTATTTGTTGATCACATTTATAATCTCAGCTGTCCCAGTCTAAATAAAAAATATCTAACTGAAATCTTCAGATGGACGATGTTTTGTATAGGTATTTGTTGTTCATATCAGTTCATCATTTTATTTAACTTTCGGTCCGATCTCGATTCGGTCGAAGTCGATATTTTAGGAGAATACCGGTTGTGAAATTTATGTCATTGGCATTAGATCGAGATTGCATTTTTGAACACTTTTAATTGCGAGAATTGGCCTTCTGCTATGATATAATTCTGTACTACAAGCTCGTAGCAATCTACGCACACGGCGCTACACCGTAGCGGCGCGGCTACGGGGATCGCGCGCTCAGCGAAACTGTCTGTGTCATGAGTGTTCGTTGTTAGTAGAGTGCTGCTAAATGGAGCTACAATATCTACAGGTGGCATCAGTAGGTAACTGCGAGTACGGGTAGTGTTGGACTTGCGATGTGTACCAGTCGCCAGCCACCGCACGAGCGCACACACCGGTCAACTCCACTCCCACAGTTGACACGGAATGCGCCCTTTGGTGTCGATCGCCGAGATCCTCCGAGTGGCCTGCGGCTGTTTACATTTTGTTATTAGCCGGAACCACCACACCAAACGGTCCCGCGTACAAGTATCAGCTGTCCTAGCACTCTCGTGCCTATATGCAAGGTGTTACATAATTAGCGCAACACCTGAAAGTAGGTTATTCTAAATTTGATTGATTACAACCAATTTTGTAAATTTGCATAAAATGCAGTTACTCCTTCAGTGCACATAACAAACTAAATTAATTGTTAATTTAAAGCAGTATGGAGATTTCAAATGCATTTCTAAAACGTATTTCTCAATGTGCATACATAATGTACGCACTTACAAGTTTAATGAAATTTCTACATGTATGTGTGCATATTGACAAATATGGTACGACATATAAACAATTGTTTATTTAGGTAGTTAGGCCCTTTTATATTCCAAAAGTGCCTAAAAAATGGGTCAAAAACTTCAAATTTGGAGTTTTGATTTTCGTAGTGAATTTGTGAAGCAATTATCCGACCGGGTGTCTCCGGTGTTGCGTCATTTGCGGCACATCTTGTTCACCTATCTACTTACAATACTATGTAATCTTTTTTTCTTTCGGCGTGATTTTCGATGAATACGATGATCCTGAAAAGGTGATTCTAACTCATTGAGGTCTGGAAAACTTAGAGAAATGTGGAGGACCCTTTTTTTGGAACACTCCTGTAGAAAAATAAAAGGTAATCCTTTGAACTCCCTAAAAGCACCCCTTTAAACAACATTCCATACGGGTCAAGAAAAAAATTGGCTGGTCACTGTTTAATTTTCCTCTAAGTTTTAAGTTTATACTAAAATATGCGTTCCAGTTAGCATTATTGAGATCAATGTGAAATATTCTACGCTAAGTTTTACAAATTTTCAGAAAAATGGATGTGCTAGACAGACAGACCGAACTTGTTCGGTACGGAACCCTCACTACACTAGCCTGGCTTCGTAATTCATGAGTTCATCCGGTTTTTATTCTATACAAACGCACCCGATTGTCGTCATTACTCGGCTGTTCATTTGGAGATTGAGTGAAAGTAGGACATACAACATAAATGGGTTTATTTACATTGGCTAAGTCCGCAGCTGTCCTTTCCCTCGCTCTGTAGTTGATTGACGTTAGCCAAGGTTCCCGTCGGAGCCGCGGACAATTGTAGGAACAGTTGATCTCGTGCTCGGCTCGTGTTTACCGGGAAAGTTCCGTGTAAGCCTATTCCGCGGCCGAGCGATGCGTGGCTCTGGCGAGCTCTAGCTGCTACATTTTACTCACTGTTATCAAAAATCAGAAGAGTAATGAACGTTTCTCCGATTTGATAACTCAAGACTGACGACAAAACTTATTAAGTTTATTTCGGGGGCGTAACTTTAAAAGGAAGTAAGGGGTCTGTTACTAGTCGCTTGCATTTAAAGTAAAACGGCGGGCACGTTAAGCATACCAGTTTTTTTTACACGTGTAGCATTTATTTATTTTTTTATTCACAAATTACAACTACCTTTACAGGTTGTTTCCTAATACGATAGTGTAGTCAACTTATCTAAATACTAGATAGATAGAGTAATTACACTTTATTGTACACCAACATAAGTAGAGAACAACAAAGAAAATAAAAAAATACATATATAAAATGGTAGTACAATTGGCGGCCTTATTACTAACAGCAATCTCTTCCAGACAACCAATATACCAAAGAGCTGAAGAGAGAAATAGGGCAGTTGGTGGCGTACACTATTATTGAATTATTTACATCAAATTAAACTACATACTAATCTACATAATACATACCTACGCATATATAGAGAGAAAATGATTTTTTACCATACTTTTAAACGAAGATTGCGTCTTTGCTCGTCTTATAGACACAGGCAATGCATTCCACAAACGTACAGCTTGAACTGTAAAGATTTATTAAAGAACTTTGTGGAATGCATCGGTGTGCTCAGTTTCAGGTTTTCCGATGACCTTAAGAACCTTGGATGTGTTTCGTGGATGAACTCAAATCGTTTTTTGAGATAAGAAGGAGTTGTTGGATTAAACAGAATACTGTATAGAAGTGATAATATATGAGCGTTCCGGCGAAGTCGAATAGGTAGCCACTTGAGCTTTGCGCGAAAAGCAGAGACATGATCGTATTTGCGTAGACCAAATATGAATCGTATGCAAAAATTTTGGAGTCACTCAAGCTTATTCAGTTGTTCTTCTGTAAGATCTAGATAGCTGGTGTCTGCATAGTCGAGGATAGGAAGGAGGAGTGATTGAGCGAGCGCAATTTTAGTGGCAGTAGGGAGAAAGTTTCGCAGCCTTCGCAGCGAGCCTGCTGAGGAGAAGATTCTCCGACTAATGTCTTGAAGCTGCGGTCTCCAAGTAAAATTAGTATCTATGTAGATACTTAAATTTTTCACCGTTTTATTAAACGGTATCATAATGCCGTCAAGCATGATCTTAGGGAGATGCAACCAGTCGATGCGTGTGGTCATTTTGGAACTGCTAACAATGATAACTTGAGTCTTTGATGGATTCACGTTGAGGCCGTACATCTTACTCCATTCGCATATTTTTGCAAGGTCACTATTAATTGAAGTAATAGCATCCGACAACCTGGGTAACGGAGCTTGACTGTAAATTTGGAGATCATCTGCGTATAGGTGGTAGGAAGAATTTAATTGATTGGATATGGTGTTAATAAAAACAGCGAAGAGTAAAGGAGATAGAACGCCACCCTGTGGGACACCATCATCAGTATCGCACCACGAAGAGTAAGAATCTTCAATGCGAATACGTTGCCGGCGGCCAAACAGGTAATTACGAAACCAGTCAATCACCGTTGCAGATATGTTTATAGAGCGTAGCACACCGATAAGAACATCTAAGTCTACAGTATTGAATGCGTTACTAAAATCAAGCAGTGCTAGTATTGTTAAATTGCCCTTCTCCATAGCTGATCTTATATCATCCATGATATTAACGAGAGCAGTAACGGTACTATGACCAGGACGGAAACCGGATTGAAAGGGGTTAAGGAGACAATTCTTGTTGAGGAATTTGCTTAATTGATCATGAACAAGACGCTCAAAAACCTTGGACAGGAAGGGTAATATGGATATAGGACGGTATTCAGCGAAAGATGTGGGATTCGTTTTTTTAGGGAGAGGTATTATATGTGCTAATTTCCACGAAGACGGAAAGTTGCCACTGGAGATCGAATGGTTTAGGATATGACAAAGGATAGGAAGGATTATATCAAGGATAGGAAGGATAATATTACGGCTGATACAGTCACTGCCGACTGCATTGGAGGTGATCATTTCTATGCTCTTTTTTACATCACAAGCGGAAAATTGACTAAAGACGAATGGAGAATAATCGGGTGCCGGAATAGATGAAAGATAATTAAGCGTGTTTGACTTCGTAGCCTTATCGAAGCGCGAAGAAGCAGAGAAATGTTTGTTAAGAAGATTAATATCTAAGTTTTTTGGAACGTTATCTTGGTGCGATTTACCGACCCGACTTTAGCTGGATTCCCGTTCTGAACAGAACTATGAATATGTTGGCGTTGAGCATCCCTACACACCTTATTGCATTGATTTCGAATGGCGACATATTTGCTCCAATTAGCGTCAGTGGAACGCATTTTGAATTTGAATTTGACTGCCACCTTTTTGTTGATTAAATGCTTAATGTCATCAGTCAGCCAGGGTGCTGGAAGATGTTTGATTTTAACAGGGCGAATAGGAGCATGCACATCAAATAACTGAATTAAAGTAGATGCAAAAATATTGACCTTGTCATCCAATGAATCAGACATTACCAACGAGTCCCAATCAATGTTAGCGGCATCCTCCCTAAGCCTGTCGAGATTAATACCACTAAAATTACGCTGCAAAAGGATTTTAGCTTTGGCTTTAGGTGGCCGAATTTTATAGGATAGGAAAAGTAAGTCATGATACGAGAAGGCGTCAGCTGAGTACTGGCCGTGTTTAGCGACATGTTCAGCTGACGAAACAAAGATAAGATCTAGAAGCGATGGAGTACAATTGGGAAAATGATGAGTAGCTTGGAGCGGAAGAACGGATAAATTACAGGAGTCAAGGACAACATAAAGATTAGAAGAGCAGAAGTCATTTCTAATTAGACATGTGTTGAAATCACCCATAATGATAGTATGACTGTAAGAAGGGATTAAATTTGCCAAGAGACTTTCAAAGGAAGAGAATAAGTCTATGCGTGATGAAGGACTGTAATAGACTCCGAGCAGTACTTTAGACCGATTTCAATGAAGAGATGTTCACCAGCATTTAGTGGAGGGGGCTGCAGCGATAAATCAACAATAGAAAAAGTAACATTAGAGCGTAGATATATCGCAACACCACCACCACCACCAACTGTACGATCGTTTCTAATGAGATTGAAACCGGGTAGGGAATATAGTGTAGAAGGGAGACATGGCTTTAGCCAGGATTCGGAAATAAGAATGGCATGAATATTTTTACAGTCAAAGTTAGCCAGCATAAGAGAATCAGCAAGGCATGGAATGCTAACGAAACTGTCATTGCTATTATTTAAAGACATAAACGGTATCACTATCATAGCTGGACATAATATGCCTATTAATTTTATATAGTAATAATAAACAAAATATAAATATACAAAATGCAATATATAAATACTAAGAGTTACTACTAAAAATGTAAACAATCAACTAATGAGTGTATCCACCTGCCGAATGTGTTAAAAAACAATAACAATAAAAATAAACTCATTCACAAAAAGCAATCGATAACAAAAAACGGATATGTCAATACCATACATTACAAATCGATTAATCGATTAAATAAGGGTTTATCGACGCAACGAACTAAACGCCGTTGACATTGACTTCAACTTCACGCATTTCGTATTTTGACATTAAATTTTGACATTTATCACAATCGAATCAAATACCTTCACAAATAAATAAAAAGCATAGAAAAAAGGAAATAAAGGGATAAGGAGAATAGATGTAAACAAACAGGTTAAGAAGAACGAACTATGTCATTATATTATAAACATTAACTTATTTATTATTTCATTAATTGTACATAATATTTAATAGTTTTTAAATTATTATATATTAAATTATATTATATTGTAGGATGATACATATAAAGTTGCTTTCTTAAATTCGCTCATGGAACAGATAAACAAGTCAGTTCTCTCGGCAACTTTATCAAGTGTGTGCGTGCGCACGCGTCAGAGACGAGTTGGCTAGCAAGCAGGTCCTGGCGCGCGGCACCACCAGCAGCCGGCTGCCGCCGCTGCGCCGCCGCGCCGCTTACCCGTCCGGCACGCACTGGCCTAGCCTAAGCAGTATGCTGGGATTGCAGACGGTGCCTCTCAGCACCCTAATTAAATAATATGCGAAAGCCAAGTCCCTTCTTGTTTCTAATTTGTCGTATCCAACCATGCCCAAAACGAACAAAGTGGGATACATCAAAGGGTAGAAAGGATACATTCCGTATAGCTTGAGGTATCTGAGCTCATACATGATTTGCCCCAGAACCAACAACAATGAAAAAATACTTGTTTGATTTCAAATCACCCATAAATTCTTTTAAAGCATTTATTATTAAACGGACAAGCGGGGAAATCGCGATATTGCACAAAAAGTATTAGATTTTGAGGTTATAAATTGAGTAGCCATTAATATGTATGTGGTTATATTGTGTTTGTTGAAATTCAGTAAAGATGTCGGCGACTTCGATAAAAGTATTTACAATACTTTGAACTACTACTTATTCGTTTTAGATTGCAAATTGTCCGTTAAATACGGATATTTGCCATTATTTTAATAAAATAGATTAATAATGGTGACATGGGTCAAATGTTTGTTATTTCTGGGGCAATTTTCGACAATGTCCTTTATTTTGTATGCACTTCATCATTTGCCTGTATTTCTCTTCATGTAGAGCCTACGTACGGTCCTAAGTTACTACCTTGTCTTATTGCAGTTCTAGTGAAATAGAGGTCAGAGCTATATCCGGCGTATTCCACGTACTGCATCCGGTCCCTCATGTAGCTTCATAAATTAATAGTATATTAGTCGTCGGTGAAATGTTGTGCCTGTAAGTATACAGTTACAGCTCCAGGCCGTTGGCTGTTCTGTTTGAATAGTCGCAGTGGCGGGCGCAGCCCCAAGCACACAGCTACGGGATATGGGTCTGCTTGCAACTCTGATTTGTGTTTCGTTTCTGCTGTCCCGAGGCGATAGTGAGTCGATGAATAGATGTCCTCGTCGGCAAGCGTGTGCAGGCATCGCAGCGCGGGCGGCGACGCAGGGTGCGCGCATGGTGGTGACCGCTCCTGCAGTAATTACGCGGCCGCGTAATTGCGACGTTGACAGACGCCGGCTCCGATGAGAAATAACTCCTCCCCCTCCTCTTCCACCCGCTGACTTATCATAATTACAAGTAATGATAAACTCCAGACTGCTGCGTCATCGCCGTGCCGTCAGTCCGTTAGCGTCGCAGTTTTGCGCACAGTGCGTGCTGCCTTATTACGCGCCCTCAACGATGCGAGAGGTGTTTTCTACATGTATCGTTTTTTGTAAACGCGCTACTCTGTCACGGTATTGTACAATAATATGCACAGAAAAATGACGCTCACTATAGTCTTTATGAATAGGTACATAGAAACTTTACGGAATGTCATTTTTCTCTACAAGTCGGTCTAGCAACTCTGATGTGGTTAAATTACCCTTATAGGATAATGATCGTATTCCCTGAATGATTTATGTGAAATGCAATAATTTCTAAATATATAAATGGAATTTATCAGTTTATTAAACATCGTGGAAGAATGATGAAATTAATGGATAGTTCTCTCTTAAACAAGTTCTCGGGACGTCAAAGATAACTAACGCGCGCGGCTCGCCCTCGTGGCTCGTCGCGCTGCGCTCGCACATCGTCGTGTCCAACCATCCACTAAGCAAAAACTATGTATCTCACTCGTCACCTTTACCTATGTATTGTAGTGTGGGGCCTATTGGGAGACAAGTGAAACAACCAACTGCTAATATAAGACTGCCTATATTATAACGTACATGATTAATATATAGTATCGGTACATATTACTTAAGTACATCACACCTCCGCTATTTACAAGAAAAAAAAAATAAAAAAGATTTTTTTTTTTTACAATTTCATCAATTAATGGATAACATTATATTTAATAAGTACTACTTTAATACTACTATATATTGATTAATGTAAAAAGATAAATAATAAAAAGACATAACGTAGACAATATAGAAATCAAATACATAAGTACAAATACGTTTTTTGCATAGAGCAATTTAAGTAAAATTCTTTTTATATATCGCTTTGTGCGATTTTTATGGACAATGTCTTCCTTTCCATTCTTCATGATTTTACGTTACAATCCCAAATCATTTAAAACTAAAAATGATCCTAAATATATTGTCCATTTTATGATCAGAAGGATTTTGCAACATTAATAAATCTCCTTTCTCATAGTACACAGGATTCATACCATTGTCATATTTATGCTTATGTCTAATTTTACTTAGAAATAAATTATCACGAGCATCCTTTTGAGCTAATTGTAGTCTAAACTTTAATTCCAAAGCATAGTCTTCATGAGCGTAAAATTGATCTACGGTATCACCTTTAAAATTCCCTGGTAATAAACAACGTTTTCCAAATACCAATTCGTGAGGTGTGTACTTAGTTTCCGTATGGACTGTGCTGTTATAAGCAAAGCACCAGTACTGTAACCAACTACTCCAACCACTTGACTTGTTTTCACAATTAATACGTAAGTACGCACCCATTGTTTTATGCGTGTTCTCCAATGCTCCGATGCTCTCGTGATGATAAGCTGTTGAACAAATTTGTTTAATTTTTAAGAGTTGGCATATTGCTTTCATAGTACTGGAAATGCATTCGGACCCACGATCGGTCGCTATTTCACGTGGTATACCAAATCTTTAAATAAAACCATCAACAAAGGCTCGCGCTACACTTACCGTGTCTTTGTTTCGTAATGGATACGCTTCTGTGAATTTTATTAACTCACACTGTATGGTTAAGATATAAGCATAATTATTATCTATATCACGGGGAAGTGGTCCTACAATATCTAGGTAAACCTTCTCAAATGCCGAATTCGCTGTTGTTGTTATTGTCATAGGTTGTTTAGGGCCTACCGAGTATTTATTCTTTTTACGTTGGTCACATTTAGATATAAACTCAGCAATGTCTTTGTCCATACTCGGCCAAAAATAATATTTTTTGATATTTGTCATTCGCCTAATGCCTGCGCGGCCACTTGTAGGCAATAGGTGAAAATCGTTTAATATGATTCGTCTGTTGTCAATGTCATTTATTCTTTGCACATTATTCACTATACAAATACTTGGACCGGTCCATTTCTCATAACTTTTTATTTGTTCTACTATTCCACTTATAAATTCTTTATTATTATCGTTTTTTAGTATGCATACTTTTTTATACCTAATGTTTCGCATAAAAATAACAAATCTCTCACCAATTCGTCTCGCGTAATTGATGATTAAGAAAATGTATTTAGGTATATAATAGACCTACTAGGTACATATAAAAGATATTTATATTTTTCAATGAATTCTCCACTATTTAACAATTTATTTAAATTCTTATTATTAATTAATGAGAGCTCAGTAATGTATTTCGGTTTTTTAATAATGTGCACAACTCTCGGTTGATCAGGCCTTAAGTTAGTGTCAATATTATCTACCGTTTATTCATTACTGCCCTTTATTTCGTCATTATTTTTATTCAAGTTACGTTGTCGAAGCTGCCTTCTGGTTACAACATTCATAACATGTTCATTCAAAGCTTTTAATTCACAAGAAGTTATAATAATTCGCGACAATGCATCCGCTGCTGCATTTGACGCACCTTTTATATATTCTACAACGAAGTTATATTCTTCTAATTGTAATCTAAACTTTAATAACCTACTAGATGGGTCTCGCATGCTAAACAAGTACACTAATGGTCCATGATCGGTCTGTATTTAAAACTGTCTACCATATAAATAAGGACGAAAATGTTGTACACCCCATACTATTGCTAAGAGTTCCTTCTCAATAGTATGATAATTCAATTGCGCCTTATTTAAACTTCGACTAGCATAAGCCACAGGTCGACCATCTTTATTACATAATACTGCACCTATAGCTTTTCCTGATGCATCTGTTTGTAGCAAAAACTCATTTTCGTCAGAGAAATCTGGATATTGCAATACAGGCGGGCCTCGTTAAAGCTGATTTTAATGTTTCAAATGAATTTTCACATTCTTTTGTCCACAAAAACTGAACGCCTTAACGCGACAATTTATTTAACGGCGATGATAATTCTGCGAAGTTTCGAATAAATCTACGATAGTAGTTAGCAACAGCTACAAACCGTTTTGCATCATCTGCGCTTTGTGGTCTGGGATAATTTTTTACTACATTGTATTTTTCTAGATCTGGTAAGATTCCTGATCCTGACACTACGTGACCTAAATATAATATTTCTTTCTGTAAAAAACTACATTTAACAGGTTTTAATTTTAAATTTACTTTACGTAATCTGGTGAAAACATCAATCAAATTGTGATTATAACTGTTTAATCCGTGACCCATGACAATTAAATCGTCTTGGTACACTAGACATTTTTCGTGATTGAGGCCTGACATTGCAATAGTCATCATTCTACTAAAATTGCTAGGACTGGATTTAAGCCCCATGGGCATTCTCGTCATCTGGTATTGATTTCTCCCTGTAGTAAAGGCTGTACAAGGTCGACTGCTTTTATTTAAATTGGTCTGATAATAACCTTGAAAAAGATCTAAGTGCGTAAAATATACCGCTCCGGACAATGAATCTAGTACCTCTGCTATATAAGGTAACGGAAATTTATCATCTTCTACTTGATTATTTTATTGGGGGAGTAAGGGAAGAACGGTAACCAACAGCTTATCCGACCCAACTGTCAACCTCACCTGCTCGTGGTGCTCCCTGCTAGAAAACCGACGAGGCTCTGGCGACCGAGTCATTGGCGTTATATCCAATCTCTGACTGCGAAACCGGTCAAAGAGGCTACAGCGGCCCTGTAGTCTAAATATCTACTAAAATGTCTGGAGCAGAAGGCAACGGGAAACCACTGCTACTATTATCCCTAGTAATCAATTAATGAAAATCAATTTTGAAAGGGAAGAAACCAGAACGAATGTAAGGATTGTGGTTGGTAACGATGTGCTGGAGCAAGTGAATGAGTTTGTATATCTTGGATGCGCCTTCAGTAAGGATGGGAAATACACCGCTGACATAGAGAGAAGAGTGAGTGCAGGGAACAGAGTGAATGGTGCGATGGGAAAGCTACTCGGGAGCCGGCACTTAAGCCATAAGTCGCAGCTGGCCATACATAACGGAGTTCTTGTCCCAACGCTGTTATATGGTAGCGAGAGCTGGGTATGTAAGAAGGAGAATGAAAGTAGGATAAATGCGGTAGAAATGCGAGCTCTGCGGAAGATGTGCAGAGTGAAGCTGACCGACCGCATTAGCAACAGCATAGTAAGACAGCGAGTAGGTATGAAAGATAGTATCGGTGTAAAGATGAGAAAGGGCATGCTCCGTTGGTTCGGGCATATAGAAAGAATGCCAGAGGAAAGAATGACAAAACAGATATACAATGTGAAAGTGGAAGGATGCAGGTACCGGGGAAGACCTAGACTATCTTACCACGACCAAATAAACAGAGTCTTATCTGATGGAAAAGTCAAGAGTCTCCGTAACCGGCAAGCGTGTATGAGACGAACTATGAGAGTCGAGGAAGCCAGAGAGGTATGTAAGGAAAGAACCTGTTGGAACTCTGTACTCTCTGCCTACCCCGCAAGGGATCTGGCGTGAGGTTATAGATAGATAGATAGATAATCAATTAATGGAAAAGTCCAAAATAATAAAGGCCCCGAGTTCCCGGCGCCCCTTCAATGGGGCAGGGGTGCGAAGAATCCCCGGGCGGAAACCATAAAGTCTTAGAATTGGAACCTGGAACGTCAGAAGCATGAATAGGCCAGAAAAAGTCCATAATGTAACGAAAGAAATGAGCCGACTGCGTATTGATGTCCTGGGATTAAGTGATGTGAGATGGAAAGGGAGAGGTCGACATGCAGTAGATGAACATTATGTAATGTTTTATTCGGGGTCCGAGGAGTCTTCTAACATGTACGGCGTTGGAGTCATTATTAACACGAAAGTTGTGGGCACTTCAGTTAATTTCGTGCCTCAATCCAACCGTGCAATGTTGCTACAGATACAGACCAAACCACGAAACCTCAACATAGTGCAACTGTATGCCCCTATTACAGATGGATCAGATCAGGAAGTAGAAAACTTCTACAAAGAAGCAGAAGACCTGCTTAATTTAACAAAAGGGCATGAGATCAATATAGTCATGGGGGATATGAATGCGAAGGTGGGTGAGCGAGAAGTTCAAGGAACTGTGGGAAAGTTCGGTCTGGGAGAAAGGAATGACAGGGGTGACATATTGGTCCAATTCTGCCAAGAGAAAGACTTAGTCATGATGAACACTTTCTTTCAACAACCTCTGAGAAGACTGTACACTTGGACTTCTCCTAGGCATACTTCCAAAAGCGTAATGCGGAATCAAATAGATTATGTAATGATAAATACTCGTTATAAAAATTGTATCAAAAGTGCCAAGACGTATCCAGGGGCTGATATTAGATCGGACCACAACCCAGTTGTTGTGGAACTTGCATGTACCTTTAAGAGAATTAGGAAAAAGCGACAGTCAGAAGTCGATATTAGGAAATTGTACGATCCGAATATCAGATCGACAGTGTCGGATGATATCAACAAATGGGCTACGACTCAAAAGCTAGATCCTATTGTTTCTATTGAAGATACATGGCGACATCTCAGGAATAAGGTTCAGGACATTAATGCAAAGTACTTGAAACCAGATAAATGGACACCAAAACAGGCTTGGATGACAACTAGAATATACCAACTTATAGAAGAAAGACGATCCTACAAGCATAAAGATCGGTCTCAATATAACAACCTAGACAAGGAGATACGGCGAGAGGTAAGATTTGCTCGTGACTCTTGGTACCAAAGAAAGTGTGAATATATGGAAAGTCTGCAGAAGAAACATGACTCTTTCAACGTGCATAAAGAAATAAAAGCTATGGTTGGTCCTAAACGCCCCATCTACCTATTAGTGGATGAAAACAATTTACCAATTCTTGATGCTGAAAGAAAAAAGGATGTGTGGGAACTCTATATTAAAAACGTGTTTGCAGATGGCTCCCGAACATTTACCAGTCCCTTAAGCGCTACAGATATGAATGGTCTTAGTATCTTGAAAAGCGAAGTTTGGAAAGCGTTACAAAGAGCTAAGACGGGAAGATCAGAAGGTCCAGACAAAATTCGGATTGAGGTGCTTAAGTTGATGATCGAAGAGCATATCGACATCATTGTGCAACTTTTTAACCATATATATGACACTGGACAAATACCAGAAGACTGGCTTACATCGACCTTTATTACTCTTCCAAAAAAAAAAACGCTAAGGAGTGTGAAGAATACCGAACTATAATTTTGATGAGTCAAGTTCTGAAGCTCTTCCTTACAGTCATACACGAGCGAATCCGTGGAAAATGTGACGCACAGCTCGGAGAAAATCAATTTGGATTCCGGTCCGGAGTTGGAACGAGAGAGGCTTTGTTTGCGGTACAAGTTTTGATACAAAAGTGCAGAGATATGCAACAGGACATATTCCTCTGTTTCATAGACTACGAAAAAGCGTTCGATAGGGTTCTCCATGACCGACTTATTCAAATTCTAAGCACAATCGGGTTAGACAGCAAGGATATCCGCATTGTTCAAAATCTGTACTGGAAACAACGGGTGACTATTCGAGTTGACGGAGAGTGCACTCAGGAAGTTGAGATAAAGAGAGGATTTCGACAGGGTTGCATTTTGTCACCTACTCTGTTCAACTTATACTCAGAGACAATAATGACTGAAGCACTAGAGGACCTTGACTGTGGTGTCAACATCAATGGCTGTATCATTAACAATATTCGATACGCTGATGATACCGTCCTGATAGCGTCATCTGCTGCAGATCTCCAAATAATAGTCGATAGAGTGAATCAGTACAGCGAGAGAGCGGGTCTGAGGATGAATGTTAAGAAAACTAAACTCATGGTGATCTCCAGAAACTCCGACACTAACTTCGACATCAGGGTTTCTGGGCAGATGGTGAAACGAGTACGTAAATACAAGTATCTACAGCACATGGCTAACAGATCAAGAGCCGCATAGAAATTGCCCGAACTGCCTTCAATACTATGCGAGTTGTACTTTGCAACAGGAGTTTAAACATCAATTTGCGTACCCGTCTTCTTCACTGTTAAATCTGGCCCATAATTCAATACGGATGTGAGTCGTGGTCTATGTCAAGGAAAACCTCGGGAAACGTATTGAAGCATTTGAAATGTGGACTTACAGGCGAATGCTGAAAATAAGTTGGACTCAAAAACTCACCAACCAAGAAGTTCTGCGACAAGTCAATCAAGAACGGAAACTTATGACCCTCATAAAAAGACGAAAAACTGCATATCTCGGCCACGTGCTTAGGCACGATAGATATCATCTTTTACAGGTCATAATGATGGGCAAATTTGCCGGTAAAAGGCGTGTGGGCCGCAGAAAAAAGTCGTGGCTCCGAAACATCCGGGAGTGGACGGGAATTGCTAGCGCGGTACAGCGCCTTCGTGCCGCAAAGGATAAGGACGATTTCCAAAAATTGATAGCCAACCTTCACTAGTTGGAGAGGCACCAGAAGAAGAAGAAGACTTGATTATTTAACTTACGATAGTCTATCATAATGCGCCATTTCTTTTACCTGTTGAGTCAAGTTTTTTAGGAACTAATAATAAAGGACTAGACCAAGCACTCTTAGACTCTTCTATTATACCATCATCTAACATTTTTTTTATTTGTGTATCTACTTCTGACTTTTGCGCATAGGGCAATCGATAAGGCTTTGTATATATGGGACACGATTGTGGCTTTAACTTAATTGTTTGCTCATATATTGGCGTAGTAGATAATTTATCGCCAGGTAAATGGATAAATATCCGGAAACTTAGCACAAATATTTTCTATAGATTTTTGCTCCTCGGTATTTAAACCCTTTAGATTTAATAAATTAAATAAAGCCTTTACTTGTTCCGCATTTACTGTAGATTTATTAAATTGGCAACTAAAATAATCATTTAACTTAGAAGTATTGGCTTGAAAATAATTTAAAGTTACATCATTTTCCCTCGTATTTAATATACGAACAGGAATTTTGTTATCCTTCGGTTTTGCTAAGCTATTCGCCAAAAAAACACCTTCACATAACTGCTGACTAAATACAACACAATCTTACGTCATATTAGTTTCTATGTAATGTATCGACTCACTACGCGCTGGCGCTTGTATATAATAGTTATTATTCCCTCTCTGCATACCACTAACAAAATTTAATACAACACTGCCCTTATTTACGAATAATTTTAATGTGTTTAATTCAAAATTTAATTCTGCTTTAAATTTTCTTAGAAAATCTTCGCCAATTATTCCACTAGTTGTGCATGGTAAAGTTTTAAAAACTAAAAACTTGTTATTAAATATAAATAAATAAAAAGAGTTATGACGTAAAGTTAAATAAACATAGCCTTCAGAAAATATGAAACCTCCAATACCTTTTACACGAGTTCTCTCAATATGGTAAGGTATTTGTAAACTCTCTAAACAATCGATCCTAATTCCAGATATTGAGGCACCGGTATCAATTAGCCAGTCGTGCTTACGTTCGCTAATGTTAAATGAAACTTTATTTAAACTACTACACGAGTACATGACATTAGACTCGAAAAAACTGAGTCAGTGTTTCCTTATTTGACTCGTCACCGGGCACCTTGTGATCGGTCTCTACTACGTTCACGTTGCTATGAGACCTAAATCCTGTACCACGGCTACGGTTAGGTCTACCCCTAGCATGAAAATATCTGTTGCTCCGACAATTACGATTGTTATTGTAATTATTCTTATGATATGGTGTCCGCATATGCTGGTAAGGGTACGCTTTTGGAGTAGCATGCCCTCTAGACCGCATACTCGGTTGTCCACGGTATCCTCGCTGGAACCTCCTAAAGAAATTAAAAGGCTGTTTGTACATACCTATAACTTCTGTTGCTGTGTCACGGGTTCCCACCGCTTCATCCTGTGCTGCTTGGACTGCATCTGTCAATGAAGCACAATTACGCGCCGCTACGATTGTGCTCAGGCGACGATCTCGCAACCCGTCAGCAAATCTCTTAATCGCGGTTTTCTCATTAATAGGTCTTAAGACGTTATAATTATTAGGATTTCCGTCAACCTGCGAGATTGTCAAGTCCACAAATAAATTAGAAATTTCTTTGCTAAATTCCTCAATAGACTTATTATTCTGTTTACAGTGCTGCAGTTTAGTCTTCAACGTAGTATAGCTTTTTCGTGGTAACAATAACTTATTCATATCCTTTATAAGCTCATCGACACTATCATACTTCTGCAATAATTTTAATTTTGCTTTCTGTGATAATCTATTTTTTAAAACAAATTGTATTAATTTCTTTTTACATTCTATCGAACTTAAAGTTGAACTATAATAATCTATGCTCTCAATCAACTGCTTTGTATTTTCATCAGTATCCGTCATACTGGGCAGGAGGCTCAGTGCAATTTTCAAATCAAATTTATCCCCTTCCATGGTGCTGGTTGAGGGGTTTTCCTCTATCAAATCCTCACCACACAATAACAATATTTCTGAAAATAAACTTTGAAATTCGTCACAAATTCTATTTACTAATGAACTCTCCTCCGTAGAAAAATGTTAAAATTTTTTTTATAAACATCTAAGTAATTATTATTGACGACGATTTAGCGCAGTTGTTAAGAGCTTGAGCTGCTCCGCCCACTGTGTCTAATAGTCGCGGGTTCGATTCCCGCACGGGACAAATCTTTGTGTGATCCACAATTATTTGTTCCGGTCTGGGTATTTGTTTGTGAATTTTCATGTTTGTAAACGCACCCACGTCACAGGAATAAATCCTAGTGTGGGGCTACGTTTTTTGAAACAAAAACCAAATTATAACATATCAAAATATCGCAGGCTTCTTGTTTTTTAACATTTTATATTTTACCTTGTCTTCGGCTAGGTCCTATCTTTATTAAGTACGTTCTTATATCTCTAAGTTTAATATAAGAAAGAACTCTTCTGCCATTCCATAATTGATAATAATGTTAACAATCAATAAAATATTTTGCTAGAATAAAGATAAGATATAAGAAAAAAAATTTGAGTGCAATAAAACATATTTAAACGTGGATTATAATATCCTTTTTATTTAGGAAAATAAAATATTAACTAACCTCAAGTAAACGCTAGCATGATAAAATGAATAAATGAATACACAAAAAAAGAAGGAAAACATAGGTATATCTGGATTACAATTGCCTTTTTATTTAAAAGGGTATTTATTATATATTCCGCTTTTTATCCTACATAAGTTCGACTAATATGCGATTATAGTAACACCATTAACTCTACTTACAATTTATTTTATGCCGCACTTGCCTTTTTATTCACGCACTATTTTCACACACACACACACGCGATATTATATAATGTTTTCTGCTCTACCCGGCTGGCCACCTGGTCCGCGATCAGTCTGCATCCTTTTGAATAAACTGGCATACCGCCCGCCGGCTTAGGGACATATCGTTAAGTCGCCTTTCTATCTGCTTATCGTGGCATCTTTTGTAAAATTTATATGGACCAGCAAGCAATCCAAGTGCCAAAATTGTGCAAATAATTACTAATATCGTATTTGTAGTCGCTTGCAATTGTTTTGTCTGGGCAATATTGTTTCCTGCTTGGGAGGTTTGTGCAATAACAACCTCTTCCTTAGTGCTGGAACCACCCATATTCTCTGCTCACCACCGTAACAATTTGAGCTTGAAGGTTGCTCGTTGATTGCGCTGACTGTCTGTTATTGAACTGCCCCATTTTCACACACCACACACAGAGTACAATGTTTTTAAACACATTCCCTAATAAGGAGGAACGGCGCCTTAGCGACGGCACCAAGTCTAGGCTTCTCACGTTACTGGCAGGGTCGCCATGTAGTGTGGGGCCTATTGGGAGACAAGTGAAACAACCAGCTGCTAATATAAGACTGCGTATATTATAACGTACATGATTAATATATAGTATCGGTACATATTACTTAAGTACATCACAGTATATTTCAACGGCAACAATATATCCGCCGGCTGCGCCGCGCCACACGTAGAATACCAGCATCGGACGCGCTTTCAGAGTACAATTATAAAATTATTAAAATCACCAGTGCAAAATAGTGTTAGTTGTGCCTACCGAATCAGAGCCGCGCTTAGAGCCATCCGCCCCCACGTCAGTGGGTATAACGGCAACCACAATATACGTATGTAATTCTTAATAGATATGTCGCGGAGTAAATTCTAATGAATTAAAAGGGACTGACAATTATGGCGACAGTCGCCGCAGTTTGCAACTAACTGCCGTAGGCTATATCACCTCGGAATTATTATTTAACGCCAGTGTTCATTACAAAATATATATAGGATCGCCACAGGAACCCACGGTTTAATTGAGGTTGTAGATAGGGAGAGAGGTGGTCGGTGCAAATCAAACGAATTACGATTTGTTATTAACTGGGCACAGAAAATTGGGTGAATTTTATCCCGAAGCAATATTTTGAAATGAGTTAAAACGTTTGAAGGTGAGTGGATATTCGGTCGGGGCGGCGCGGGGTCGATACGTACGTCTGATACACGCTCGCCGGTTACGGATACTCATACTAATAATAAACACTAATAAACTTTATTTCTTTCCACACACACTATTCATGGGTTTTCAAAATAAGTGTACAATAATAAGGAATACATTATTCTTCTATGTGGAAATTGGAGCCTAAACTAGGGCAACCCTGTATTTCAGGACTCCAGGCACCAGCAACGGAATCAGCGAGATGCTTTAACGTAGAATAAGTGTGTGTGCATGTATGTGTGTGTCTGTAAGAGTGTGTGCGTGTGTCTGTGTGGGTTTGTGATTGAGTGGGTTTATTTGGGGTTGCACAATTGTACATGTATTGCATGAAATGTGAATGTATTAAGCTGAGGACGGATATGTATGCTATAGTTCACAAATTAATTGTACTATTGATATTAGTGCTTCTGTGTCCGTATAATTTAATTTTAGTGGCCATTTTTGTATGAGAGACTTGCATTGGTATCTCGTCTTGTTGGAGATGTTTAATGCTTTATTTATCTTGTTATACAAGTATGGGCATAGAAAGCGTGTGTCTCCTGAGAAAAGTGGTATGATGTGTTCTTGTTTTGCAGACACGATTCAGTCTGCGTGCGGATATCATGGTTGGGGTGAAATGTTGGTTTCTTATGTTGACGCAAAGAGTCCTGGAGAATGTATCTGTGGGGTATCGGAAAGGTTTTTTCGTCATTACTTTCAGAATCGACCGCTGAGCACGTTCAGGCTTGATAATTTTAGTTTTACAAGCGCCACCCCAGCCGATACAATAAGAAAATATGGATTCTGCTAATGCGAAATATATACTTTTTAACAGTTTTGGTTTCAGAACATTTCTGAGATTTTTAAAGATTCATTTCAATTTTTGAGTGCGGGTTGAAAGGAGTGCAATATGGGTGTCCCAGGACAGGGTGTCATCTAGTTGAATGCCAAGGTATTTGATGTCATTCACTCAGTCTACCGGTAAACAATGACATTCGTTTCATCATAACATGTGTGTGCTTTTACAGTAAAGTGGGTTGCATATCCTTATCTATATATTAATACGTGAAGCAAAAACTTTATACACATTTTTACGAAAATTGCGCGGACGGAGGAGAATGAAATTTCCCACACTTATAGTTTATATAGAGAAGGAGTGCAGAATGCTAATTTTTTATTAAAATTATACATAAAACATACATGAAATCAATGAAAGAAACATTACACATACTACCATGTATTTGACACAATACACGTCAAATTGATGTTTGTCTTTTATATCATTTGTCTATAGTCTTACTGAATGTCAAACATAACCAGCAAGCGATGAAAGAGTAGGTCGAATATCGATCTATGGGCGACCACTAGTTTATAGAAAAAGTCATATGTTTGGATTTTTCAATATTTAACGTGAGGAGCTTGTGATGTAGCCATCTGCAATATAAGTGCAGTATCATTCGCATACGAGATGATATTACCATTTAGGGGTTTATAATTACAAAGTTAGTTAATATATACGAGAAACAGGCTTGTGCCTAAAACACTACCTTGTGGAACGCCCCAAGTGATGGGAAAGTCGAGGTTCCCATATACGCCAATTTTTATTTGCTGTTTACTATGGGCCAGAAAGTTAGTAGTAGCTTCAGGGGAGTCAAAAGTCAAAAATCATTTATTTGTTTAGGCCGATACATAAGCACTTACAAACGTCAAAAGTATTAAATTTTTTACATCTACCACCGGATCGGAACGCGGCCTCCACTGAGAAGATCCGGCGAGAACATCAGCGGGCTAGTCTTTTAACTTAATTTGTTTGGCCTTTCTGATAACTATATTTTTTTTTCAAAATTGTATTATACAGCATTGTTTAATTTTGCTGATGGAGGAGCTGCTCAAACCCAATCTGTTTTATCGTCAAGATAATCCGAAATTTTGTAATACCCTTTGTTACACAGTCTAGTTTTGATTACTTTTTTAAATTTATTGATAGGCACGTTTCGGATATCTATGGGTAATTTGTTGTAGAAGCGTATACATTGCCCAATGATAGAATTACTAATTCTGTGGAGACGAGTAGAATGTACAATAAGATCATCTTTTTTCCGTGTATTAACATGATGATTGTCGCTGTATTTTTCAAAGCTACTGATATTCTTTTTAACATATAGAAGATTTTCATATATAAAATGTAAGGTAACAGTTAGAATATTTATTTCTCTAAATTTTTCCTTAAGGGAAGCTCTCGGGGCCAAATTGTGAATTGCTCGAACAGCCCTTTTCTGCAGAACGAAGATGGTGTTTAGTTCTGCAGAGCATCCCCGTAGCAGAATGCCATATGACATAATACTATGAAAATAGGCAAAATAAACAAGTCTAGCTGTCTCAATATCAGTTAATAATCTAATTTTCTTTACGGCATATGCCGCTAAGCTTAACCTACCAGACAATTGTTCAATATGGGGGCCCATTGTAATCTAGCATCGATAGTGATACCTAGAAAAACAGTTGACTCTACAAGGTCTAAATCCACGCCATTTATTTGTACATTGGTTGCTACCTGTTTTACATTAGGCGTTGTGAATTTAATACTTTTTGTTTTCTTCTCATTAAGGAGAAGAATATTAATGTTGAACGAAATAAGTATAAGAGTGCTACGAATAACAATCGATTTAAGCTGTTTGAGTAAAACCGTGTCGGTGTCGAAGGCCTTCGCCAAGTCGAGAAATATACGAATTCACTTATCTCTATTATCTAAGTTTTTAGCAACAGCATTGGCATGTTGTGTAATTTAGTCTTATATTTGAGATTCTTTTAAATGGGTAACTAATTTGATCTGAAGTGATACTAGGGTCATCAACATTTAATATATATGTGAGACCACCATCAATAATATCGCGGTAAACAAGTACCAACTTGTTCACGTAAAAAAGGTATGTAATAATAATCCCGCTTTATGGGACTCGCCGGCTATTGTTCGATATACCGATATCGATGTACTTAAAGGGCTCACGTTCATTCTAGAACTTTCATACGAGTATAAAAGGAACATTCAACGCGGCGACGAACATAGTCTCTTTTCGGAAGCGACAGCCATGAAATCCAGAACAAGCGATCTAAGATATACCGGCGACCTTAGCAACGATATACGGATACTACGTTTGACTCTGTGACTTGGAAGCAGTATTTGGGTACTAACGAAAGTAGTACTAGTGTGTGTTTAGTGCTTGTGTGTACTTGCATTCGACGTTCTATTTTGTGCGTACAGCGCCTAATAAAGTACTTCGCACGTTATTCGGCATTTAATTACCCCGAAAATGTAACAATAAGTGCCATATTCACTGTTGAAAGTGATATTTTACTATTTGACGATTCGACTCGGAACTATAGGAATACCAAGATCCCAAAGTTTTTAGAAGAATAAAATGATTTATATGCAGCTTCTACACGTATCGTCCTACAGCCGATCCACCAAACACGACAAAATTTTATCGATCATCAAGCCGATCCACTACACGATATTCTAGCACCCAATGCCTAAACTCCTCAGCAAACCTAGGCGAACTCGTTTAGCATTTATCACAGATGATTTTTTATGTATTGCGGAAACGAAAACGTTACTAGGAATATTGCTATTGCATTATATTTATCAAATTATACAGGCGCAATCTAAAATATTGGAGGCAACAATGTTGATGGTCGTTTAAATTCAACAAGGACGCAATAATTATGTTCATTATTAATTAAGTGCATGATAAAAATTTCATGCTATATCGCAAAAATGGCGTACAAAGAAATTTGTCAGCTAAGCGCGCACCATAGTGTGGAGAACCCGTTTGTACGAGTTTGCGAACCTATCCAAACACCTTTGATTCCGTGTCGATTTACTAATCCTAAAGCGATCTCGGGTGAATTCAACCAAACCTGCACCAACAGATCCTAGTATACTCTATGAATACCCCGGACCCACTTCCCATACACATCCCCGGTTATACAAACATTCGGGCGTTGGTCGACATATGTGGAAGCGGTATTAGAAATAATCACATGCTGAGTTGCCATGGTTACATGCTGACACTTCAAAATAATATCACGTTTTATTTCTTGCGAGTGAAGGAGTTATCCATATTTGTAAAAATATGAATATGTTTCAATCAATAATTTATTTATTATTATTTATTAAGGTAAAACATACAGGACGAGAAAATGCAGAAGTTAATTAGGTATAGATAAATTATAACACATTCACCACTGAAGTTTCCGGTAATGAAAATAAACAACTAGGTACGGTCGATAGAATTAAAAATAAAACTTAATAAAAATGATGTTTAACAAATTTTTTGCTTTATTCTAAGTTATTTCCTTCCCTAACCTAGGAAAGGACAAATGAAATATATCGATATCATTGAATTTGTGGCTGTAGCAACTGCTCATACAAAATCTCTTTACAGCGGGAAGTCGGCCTTCGACAACGCAGACCTATTTTGCTGAGCAAATAAGGAGAATCGGTCACATTATGAAGTATTTTTTTTCTACATCGGGCCATTGTACGAAGTAGACGTGTCATGGTTCTCTCTAAAACACAATATTGGAAATTGAACCTTAGTGCATTTTATTAAAACTCACAATCGCTAACTTCGTTCTATAAATCATCCCATCGTCTCTTTCTGTGCTAATCGGTGCGTCTCAGTTACGCATCGCTGCTACGTTCCGCGAACTGTCAAATACTCGCGCTTGTGTGCTTCGTGGCGCTAGAGTCTGCATTCTGCTTACATCGTACTGTACGCACACATCCAACAATGGCTGAAGCGCACTTGGATACAGCGAAGAATGTAAACCTACAGAATGTAAACCGAAGAACAAAATATTACTCCTAACGCAAGCAACAAGAAGAAAAACAAAGATAAAAAATTAAAAAAAAAAAAAGGATGATCTTACACAGCTGTTCGAGAAACTATCGCAGCAAATTTCCGGGAAATTAGACGATTGGAATAAAGAATTAGATAATAAAATCACTTGCCGCGTGGTTCCCGGCTTAGAATAGGACCAACCCATCTCATCCCATCGGGTGTCGTACAAGGCGACTAAGGGAAAACTAGGGAATGGGCAGCAGCGTTCCCTTAACACTTCTACCATCAAAAACTGCGCTCGCCAACCCGCCTGCCAAGCGTGGCGAGTATGGCAAACCCCCCCAATTTATTAAAATGGAAGAAAAGGATAAAACCAGGCCCCTAGTCCCCGGCGGTCCTGTTCGTCCTGGCCACGGTAGCAGCTATGGTAACGACAGGACAAGGGGTGCTAAGAATCTCCGGCAGAGATTCGGCTACCACCAACTACGAAAATTGGCCCTGGTGACATAAAACGCACGCACGTTAAAGACAGATGAGAAGTTTGTTGAGCTGGAAGAAGAGATAAACAAGTTGCGGTGGAATATTGTTGGTTTATCGGAGGTCCGAAGAAAGGGCGAGGACACGATAACCTTAAAATCCGGCAACTTGTATTACTACCGGGAGGGCGAACAGCAGTCCCGAGTGGTGTCGGATTTATCGTCCACAAGTCACTCATAGACAACGTTGTGTCCATCACTAGTGTGTCGAGCAGGGTAGCGTACCTGATACTCAGAATATTCAAAAGATATTCGCTGAAGGTCATACAGGTCTACGCACCGACCTCGGCATACTCAGATGATGACGTCGAAGTAATGTATGAGGACATTAGTAGAGCCATACATACTTCCAAAGCACACTTTACAGTGGTTATGGGTGACTTCAATGCGCGGCTGGGCAAACAGGGCGATGATGAATTGAGAGTGGGGCAATTTGGATATGGGCAACGCAACCCCAGGGGTCAGAGGCTGGCCGAATATCTGGAGAAGGAGGGACTCTTTATGATGAACTCTTTCTTCCGGAAGCCGCCTCATAGGAAATGGACCTGGATGAGCCCTGATGGTTCCACAAAAAATAAGATAGACTTCATCATGACCACCAAGCGATAAATATTTAATGATGTCTCCGTGATTCACAGGGTAAAAACCGGCAGTGATCACCGAATGGTCAGAGGCACATTAAATATTAATGTCAAAATGAAAAGATCGCGTCTGATGAAGTCTACGCTCCGACCTTCTTATGCACATATCCAAAACCCCGAGAACTTTCAACTCGAATTGGCAAACCGCTTCGAATTGCTAGACAGCAGCGCATCAGTGGACGAAATCAACAACAGGCTGGTAGAGACTGTTCATACGGTCGGGTCCAAGTATTTTAAGACCCACCGTAAAAATAGGCCTCAAAAACTATCTGACTACACCCGAAACCTCATGGCTGAGCGACGTTCCATGACGCTCCAAACCTCCGATGATGCTAAGTCCTATAGGCAGCTCAATGGACAGATACTGAAGTCCTTGCGACATGATTTACGGTCCTTCAATACAAGGCGTATTGAGGAGACCATAGCACAGAACAAGGGCTCCAAAGTGTTCGCAAGAGACGCGTCTATTGGGCAAAGCCAGTTGACGAAGCTGAAGACGGAGGACGGAAACGTAACGTCGAATAGGTCAGAGGTGCTCAGGGAGATAGAGAGGTTCTATGGGCAGTTGTACACCTCAGTAGCTGAACCTGTTGTTGACTTGGTAAAAGACCCAAGAGCCAAGCTAACCCGACACTACACTGAAGATATCCCGGACATCAGCCTGTACGAGATTAGGATGGCTCTCAAACAACTCAAAAATAACAAAGCGCCAGGCGAAGACGGAATTATCGCAGAGCTTCTGAAAGCGGGCGGAAGTCCTTCAGAGGCTGTTTAATTCCGTCTTGCTCGAAGGAAAAACGCCGGAAGCATGGTGTGTGTGTGTGTGAATGACCTACGCTGTTGGCCCCGAGGCCTCTACAGCTTCACCGGATTTTAAAGGCGAGCGTGCAACCACTACGCTCCAGCCAGCCAGAAGGGCAAGAGGCGACATACTCGAGGGCGCCTCGAAGAGGCGCCCTCGGTTGTGACAGTCGCTGTAGGGGGACGGGTGCACTACTAAGCGCACCGGTCAACCGCCGGCTATGGGAGGGGATCTACTACTACGTCTACGTCTACGTCGTCGTCGCCCGTATTCTGAGCGGAAAGAAGGGATGACAAAGCATCGGGGGGGTCGGTGAGAATATGTCGCGGCCGGCGGTGGCGGCAGGGGTCGGGGGGGAGATCGTAGTCGGCGGTGGCTACGATTAACGGATTCGCATGGGTAGATGCGTTTGCGAAGTGACGTGTTGACGCTTTTTTAATAAAGGCGCGAATAGGTTCGAGACCTAGATCTGAGTGGAGGTCGACGTTCCGTACGAACCAGGGGGCTCCTACGGCTTTACGGAGGAAGCGGTTTTGAACCACTTGGAGTTTATCGATGTGAGAGGGGGCCGAATGCCCGAACACAACACACGCATAAGTCATGATGGGTCGAACGCAAGTTTTGTAAAGTGTCACCTTATTTCTAAGGGACATTTTACTCCGCTTGCAGATTAACGAATGGAGACGACCGAGCACAAATGATGCTCGGTGACGGACCCGCTTGATGTGCGGGCCGAAGGACATGGTACTGTTTAGGGTGACCCCTAGATATTTGACCTCTTTGACCCAGGGAATGGGTCGGTCGAACATGGTCACTTGGCCGAGATTACTTCTAGGGCGGCGCAGGGAGTGGCGCGGGGTGACACCTCTGGAGAAGAACACCGCAGCGCTCTTGTCCGGGTTCACCTCAATACGCCACTTCCTGAACCAATTCCCTAGGGAATTGGCGGATGCCTGAAGGTGTCTGGTAATGAAACCCTTATTCCTATGCGAGACGTAGAGAGCGGTATCATCCGCGAATAGGGCTAGATGCGCCTTACTCGAACGAGGAATGTCGTTCGTGTAAAGGCTAAACAGGAGCGGAGAGAGAACTGAGCCCTGTGGGACTCCAGCACTGATGGAGTGGGAAGTGGAGCGCGTCATTTCGACGCGATAACGGAAGGCGCGATTCGACAAGAAGTCTCGTAAGATGAGCACGAGTCTGTCCGGCACACCCAATTGGTAGAGCTTGTAGATCAAGCCGTTGTGCCAGACTTTGTCGAATGCCTTCGCGACATCTAGGAAGAGGGCGCCCGTGTAGATGGGTTTGGGTCTATTGAGACCGGAGAGGATGTGCTCCGTGATGCGGTGCACTTGGTGGACGCAAGAATGTTTGGCTCGAAAGCCGAACTGCTCGTCGATAAGGATACCCCTGGACGTTACGAAGTCTTTGAGCCTCGCCAGAAGGAGGCGCTCGTATATCTTGGCCAGGGAGTTGAGGAGACTGATAGGGCGGTAGCTCGCGGGGAGATTGCGAGGTTTGCCGGGCTTGGGAATGCCTATGACGTCCGCCTCCTTCCACTTAGCGGGGAAGGTGCAGTTCGTCATGGCGGCGTTCAAAATGGCCACCAAGAGGCAGATGAGTTGGGCGGGCAGGCATTTCAGAACGCGATTCGAAATGCCGTCAGGGCCTGGGGCTTTTTTAGTTTTAAGACCCATAATCAGATCTTCGACCTCCGTTTGCGTGATAGGAGGCAAGTAATCGACGGGGGGGAGGGATGCCCTGCGCTCGACTTCCCACTCCATCAGTGCTGGAGTCCCACAGGGCTCAGTTCTCTCTCCGCTCCTGTTTAGCCTTTACACGAACGACATTCCTCGTTCGAGTAAGGCGCATCTAGCCCTATTCGCGGATGATACCGCTCTCTACGTCTCGCATAGGAATAAGGGTTTCATTACCAGACACCTTCAGGCATCCGCCAAATCCCTAGGGAATTGGTTCAGGAAGTGGCGTATTGAGGTGAACCCGGACAAGAGCGCTGCGGTGTTCTTCTCCAGAGGTGTCACCCCGCGCCACTCCCTGCGCCGCCCTAGAAGTAATCTCGGCCAAGTGACCATGTTCGACCGACCCATTCCCTGGGTCAAAGAGGTCAAATATCTAGGGGTCACCCTAAACAGTACCATGTCCTTCGGCCCGCACATCAAGCGGGTCCGTCACCGAGCATCATTTGTGCTCGGTCGTCTCCATTCGTTAATCTGCAAGCGGAGTAAAATGTCCCTTAGAAATAAGGTGACACTTTACAAAACTTGCGTTCGACCCATCATGACTTATGCGTGTGTTGTGTTCGGGCATTCGGCCCCCTCTCACATCGATAAACTCCAAGTGGTTCAAAACCGCTTCCTCCGTAAAGCCGTAGGAGCCCCCTGGTTCGTACGGAACGTCGACCTCCACTCAGATCTAGGTCTCGAACCTATTCGCGCCTTTATTAAAAAGGCGTCAACACGTCACTTCGCAAACGCATCTACCCATGCGAATCCGTTAATCGTAGCCACCGCCGACTACGATCTCCCCCCCGACCCCTGCCGCCACCGCCGGCCGCGACATATTCTCACCGACCCCCCCGATGCTTTGTCATCCCTTCTTTCCGCTCAGAATACGGGCGACGACGACGTAGACGTAGACGTAGTAGTAGATCCCCTCCCATAGCCGGCGGTTGACCGGTGCGCTTAGTAGTGCACCCGTCCCCCTACAGCGACTGTCACAACCGAGGGCGCCTCTTCGAGGCGCCCTCGAGTATGTCGCCTCTTGCCCTTCTGGCTGGCTGGAGCGTAGTGGTTGCACGCTCGCCTTTAAAATCCGGTGAAGCTGTAGAGGCCTCGGGGCCAACAGCGTAGGTCATTCACACACACACACACCATGCTTCCGGCGTTTTTCCTTCGAGCAAGACGGAATTAAACAGCCTCTGAAGGACTTCCGCCCGCTTTCAGAAGCTCTGCGATAATTCCGTCTTCGCCTGGCGCTTTGTTATTTTTGAGTTGTTTGAGAGCCATCCTAATCTCGTACAGGCTGATGTCCGGGATATCTTCAGTGTAGTGTCGGGTTAGCTTGGCTCTTGGGTCTTTTACCAAGTCAACAACAGGTTCAGCTACTGAGGTGTACAACTGCCCATAGAACCTCTCTATCTCCCTGAGCACCTCTGACCTATTCGACGTTACGTTTCCGTCCTCCGTCTTCAGCTTCGTCAACTGGCTTTGCCCAATAGACGCGTCTCTTGCGAACACTTTGGAGCCCTTGTTCTGTGCTATGGTCTCCTCAATACGCCTTGTATTGAAGGACCGTAAATCATGTCGCAAGGACTTCAGTATCTGTCCATTGAGCTGCCTATAGGACTTAGCATCATCGGAGGTTTGGAGCGTCATGGAACGTCGCTCAGCCATGAGGTTTCGGGTGTAGTCAGATAGTTTTTGAGGCCTATTTTTACGGTGGGTCTTAAAATACTTGGACCCGACCGTATGAACAGTCTCTACCAGCCTGTTGTTGATTTCGTCCACTGATGCGCTGCTGCGTTCAAAATGGCCACCAAGAGGCAGATGAGTTGGGCGGGCAGGCATTTCAGAACGCGATTCGAAATGCCGTCAGGGCCTGGGGCTTTTTTAGTTTTAAGACCCATAATCAGATCTTCGACCTCCGTTTGCGTGATAGGAGGCAAGTAATCGACGGGGGGGAGGGATGCCCTGCGCTCGACTTCCCTGTCGACCGCGTCGACGTGGGACTGGTCGACGGACTGAGAGCTGGGGGCGCACTGGCTCTCGAGGGAGTCGGCGAGAAGCTCGGCCTTTTCGTCGTCGTCGAAGGCTGGGGGTGCTGCGCCTGAAGGGCGGGACAGCGGGGGCATGTCAGTCGTGGAGTCGGATTTGAGGCTACGCGCCAGCTGCCAGTAGGCCAGATGCGACGGCGCGATGCCCTCTAGGAGGACACCCCACCGTTCCTCCCGGACCTCCGCGACACGACGCTTTACCTCTCGTTGTAAAGCGCGCATCCGGGCCCGATTGGCTTCGGTGGGGTAGGAGTCGTACGCTCGGATAGAAGCATTCTTTGAACGAATGAGATCCCTAACATCGTCCGGCAGTCGAAAGCAGTTGAGGTAGAGATCTTCCGCCTCGACTTGCTTGGACGATCGACTGACAGCCGATCGGATGTGCTCGGTGAAGGCATCTACGGCCTGATCGGTGTCCTGAGGGGACGGGATGGAGTCCGAGCTGAGAGGCAGGGGGGGAGGGTCGGCATCCGCCAAGGCCGTGCTTAGCGCATGCCAATCCACCACCGTCTTTTTAGGTCGCTGAGGGGCGGAAGGGGGGGAACCGAGTCTCATGACTACAGGTCGATGGTCAGAGTCGAGTTCCTGGACTACTTCCAAGGAGTGCAGCCGTAGGGTGACACCCTTCAGAAGCGCCATGTCCAGGACGTCGGGTCGGTGATTGGGATTGTTAGGATAGTGGGTAGGGTGCATGGGTGCGATGACGTCAAAGTCGAGAACGTCGACCAGGGCGTCAAGGCTCCTACCGTTAGGGGAAGTGGTGAGACCGTTCCAGGCCACGTGCTTGCTGTTGAAGTCGCCCGCCAGAATGACGGCGCTTCCCAGATTGAGGAGTGCTTCAAAGTCACTCCTGAGAACGGATTTAGTGGGGGAAAGGTACACGGAGGCGATCACGATGGGCTGGTGCCCCGTGAGAGAGACGCGACAGACCGAGGCTTCGATGTTGGTGAGCGCGGGGGGATCGAGAGGGATGCAGTGAAGGGACCTAGGGAGGTAGGGATGGAACAGGGGTGTGGTGGTACTGTTTTTCAAGAAAGGTGATAACACTTTACTGAAGAATTATAGGCCAATCACACTGCTGAGCCATGTTTATAAGTTGTTTTCGAGAGTCATCACGAATCGTCTCGAACGCAGGCTTGATGACTTCCAGCCTCCCGAACAAGCCGGTTTCCGGAAAGGCTTTAGTACCATAGACCACATACATACGCTGCGGCAGATTATACAGAAGACCGAGATCCTTAGATCTCTCCAGCGATGCCGCATTGACTATCGGTACATTAAAGTGTTGAAGTGCTTGTATAATAACGCCACCATGTCAGTCGGAGCACAGGGGCAGTGCACGAAGGCGATCCCCATAAAAAGAGGAGTAAGGCAGGGAGACGTCATTTCTCCGAAACTGTTTACGGCCACCTTAGAGGACGCCTTCAAGCTCTTGGAATGGCAAGCACTTGGCATCAACATCAATGGCGAATACATCACTCACCTTCGATTTGCCGACGACATTGTGGTCGTGGCGGAGTCGCTGGAAGATCTAGGACGAATGCTCGATGACCTCAACAGAGTATCTCAACAAGTGGGTCTTAAAATGAACATGGACAAAACGAAAATAATGTCTAACGTCCATGTCGTACCCACCGCACTCACCGTTGGGAACTCTACTCTTGAAGTTGTCGACGAATACATTTACCTAGGACAGGTAGTCCGGTTAGGTAGGTCAAACTTTGAGAGAGAGGTCAATCGACGAATCCAACTCGGCTGGGCAGCGTTCGGGAAACTGCGCAACATCTTCTCATCCAAAATACCTCAGTGCCTTAAGACTAAAGTTTTTAGTCAATGTGTGTTACCAGTGATGATATATGGATCAGAGACGTGGTCTCTTACAATAGGTCTCATAAAAAAGCTCAGAGTTGCTCAGCGAGCTATGGAGAGAGCTATGCTCGGCGTTTCTCTACGCGATCGAATCAGGAATGAGGAGATTCGTAGAAGAACCAAGGTCACCGACATAGCCGTTAAGATTAGCAAGCTGAAGTGGCAATGGGCGGGCCACATAGCGTGTAGATCGGACGGGCGTTGGGGCAGAAAGATTCTAGTGTGGAGACCACGTATTGGCAAGCGCAGCGTGGGACGACCGCCTGCCAGATGGACCGACGATCTTGTGAAAATCGCAGGAAGTCGTTGGATGCAGGTGGCATCGGACCGGTTACGCTGGAAAGCGATTGGGGAGGCCTATGTTCAGCAGTGGACAAGTATAGGCTGAGATGATGATGATGATGAATAAAATCACTGGTATCCAGAAAGATTTAAAAAGCATGATAAAAAACGATCTTGCTGCCATCAAGTCGGAAATTAATTCAATAGCTATAAAACAAAACCAGCTATCTTCTGATTTGGAATCCGCCAAAGGTTGCTTAGAATATCATGATAAGGAGCAAAAAGATCTGCGCAAGAGCATAGATACAATACGTTTAAATACGGTGAAACACCAAGACGTTCTTTTATTAAATCAAGAAATAGCCAAATTACACCTAGCCATAAACGATATGCAGCAACGTGAACGCAACCAAAACCTGGAAATATCTGGCATACCTGAAAAATCTAATGAAGACTTAAAATCGTACATGTTCAATATAGCTACTTTCTTGGAAATTCCTTTATCTCTTCAAGATATTGATCATGTTACGAGAGTACAAACCCGCACAAAAATTCCAGGACGACCCAAATGAATAGTTGTGAAATTGAAATCACGCCTCCTCAGAGACAACTTCTTGTCCGCTGTGCGTATAAAGAAAGGTATCACTACACAGGATCTACGGCTACCTGGTGACTGTAAACGAATATTCATCAATGAACATCTGACAGCAGACAATAAAACCTATACAGAATATCTCGTGAAAAAGCGAAGCTGGTGCACTTCAAATACTGCTGGGTACGCGACGGCAAGATATTTTAAGAAAGGACGACACCTCTCAAGCAGTCTACATCAGAAACGTTGATGCGTGTAACAAAATAAAGTGACTATTTTTCCTCAATCATTGCACATCATCAATTTATTTATTTATTTATTTTTAAAAAAACGTAGCCCCACACTAGGATTTATTCCTGTGTCGTGGGTGCGTTTACAAACATGAAAATTCACACACAAATACCTATGTGTATGTTATGTGTTCTATATTAAAAACCGGTCATTGTTATCTCCAATTAATATTTATTTTCTGTTTGTGTTTTGTAAGTATCCACTTCTCATTTATAAAAACAATTATTTTTTGTAGGTCGGATTATTTTCTATTTAATGTACCATTTAATTTAAAATTCCAGTCTTATAATACATTCACAATGCTCTTCATTTTAATTTATACGCATAACTTTTTTTGTTATTTTAATATAAAACATGCATATATTACACGACCGAGCGCTCAATTGCACATTTTCGTATTTTCGAAGACACAAGTACGTAAGAAAATGTTATTTGTGCGATGTTGTATCCGATGGATAGGTACTTTATTCAGATTTTAAAGGTGGCTTTTTTCGTTATTATTTTACTATTCTGCACAAATCGCTAATTACTGATTCCTTTTCAGGTATAGTAGACTGTCTATCTATATTATCACGCCGGAGTCCTTGCGGGTCTGTCTACACAGTGAGTACAGTGTACAAGTTTTTGGATATAAAATCGTTACCTATGACACAACATGAAAAAAATAGTCGTAACTTAGAAATTTATTACCAAAATGTTCGTGGAATTCGTACGAAGTGTCTTGATATATATAACAACATTCTTGTAAACAATTACGACTTTATACTCCTGACTGAAACGTGGTTACAAAGTGATATTTTAGATTCAGAGATATGCGACAATAGATACGACTTGTTTCGCTGTGGTCGGGATTTAGGGGCGTGTGATAAACAAACCGGTAGTGGCGTTTTGATTTATGCTCGCCGCGAATTTTGTGCAACTATGTGTGACAAGTGGTCATGCCAGTCAGTTGAATCGCTTTGCATTAAAATTCCTGCACGGGCGCTAGGCGCTTCAGTTGACCTGCACATATTATTATTGTACATTCCTCCGGAAGATAACGAACTATCCACGCGCATTGACAATGTTTCCCACAGTATCTCACGACTTATAGAAAATAATCATTCCGAGAACCATCTTTTAGTCGGAGATTTTTTTCTTCCCTGCCTTTCATGGACTGTTAGTGGATATACATTAATTCATAAAGGTCGAACTGAAACTCAATCCTCCTCCTTGTCACTTGTGGATAACTTGACATATCTCGGACTAAAACAATATAACATTATAAAGAACTCCTGCAACAACAATCTTGATTTATGTTTTAGCAACCTGCCTCTTGTTAGTAATCCTGCCACCGCTTTATCGAAAATAGATACATTCCACCCTCCATTTACGATTGACATACTGGATCTTAATATAAAACCTATTAAAGAATGCGTTAAACCATACTATGATTTTAAATCCTGTAATTATGACATTATAAACTCTTAGCTTATCTCAATTGACTGGAATCCTATCTTAAACACAGATACAATAGATGAAGCACTTAACATTTTCTATTATCATCTCAATGTATGCTTTGCACTTCACGTTCCCATAAGAACTCGAAATAGAAATATATTTCCTACCTGGTATAGCTACGCTTTAATTAAAATTATACGCGAGAAGGAAAAATTACATAAAAAATGGTTACAACACAAAAACCCAAGGGATTATGATACCTTCCGCGTTCTTAGATCTAGGCATCGTCGAGTACAAAAGGAATGTTTTGATAGATTTACACGTAGTGCTGAAAACCTTGTACGCTTCTCCCCCAAATACTTTTGGAAGTACGTTAAATCTAAAAAAGCCGGTTCCACATATCCCAGAAGTTTCACTTCAGGTAACGGAAACTTTAATGATGGACAAGCTATCTGTACAAATTATTTGAAAAACTTATATTTAGCAGAATATATCCTTTTATTAGTACATAGAAAATGGTGGGCAGGTTGATGTGGTGTACACAGATTTTGAGAAATCATTTGATCGTGTAGACCACAATGTCCTTCTTCACAAACTTCAGGCTCTAGAAATTCATGGGGATCTCTTAAGATGGTAAAGTCATACCTTTCTAACCGCTCTCAATCAGTCATACTAGGTGGTTTCAAATCTGACTTTATTAGTATACCCTCCGGAGTTCCCCAAGGCGCTCATTTGGCCCCTTTATTTTACAGCGCCTATATCTTCGATGTTGGTAACCACATCCATAACGCTAAACATTTGATCTATGCTGATGATAAGAAATTTTTATGTGTATACGCTCTAAAGACGACTGTATGTTATTGCAACAAGACCTAAACAATTTATTAGCTTTCTACAATTCAAACAATATAACTGTAAATATCGACAAATGTCAATGCATAAGCTTAACTCGAAAAAAAAATCCCATATGTTTTTCCTATGACTTCAATGGAGTCATAATCCAAAGAGTTAATGTCGTACGTGATCTAGGTGTTTTATTTGACTCAAAAATGAGCATGTCCTCTCATATTGATAGCATTGTCAGTCGATCTTATCGTAATCTCGGTTTTATCATTATCATGCGCACCTGTAAATGCTTCAACGATCTAACTAGCCTCAAAGTAATTTATTTTGCTTATGTTAGATGCATTCTGGAATATGCCAGCTCCATATGGACCCCCTATTATGCAGTACAAATTAACCGTATTGAGCGAATACAAAAGAAATTTCTTTCCTATTTAAATAACAAATTGAAAAATGCGCCCTTGTCTTACGTTAAAAACTGTAAAAAATATAACATTCTTACACTAGAACACAGAAGAGAGCTATTAGATTTAGGACTGTTGTTTGACATTGTACGTGGCAATATAGACTGCTGTGAATTACTGGGCCAAATATCATTTTCCACACCAGGTCATCGTACCAGACATACGCCTTTATTCGACGCCCCCTCACATACGACCAATTATGGGAGTAATGCTGTTCTCACACGTATTGTTCGCTTGTATAATAATAAATTTAATAATATTGACCTTTTAATTGGCTCAAAAAACAGTTTTAAACAAAAATTAAACAACCTCCCACAACAAATCAGCTCCACCGCCACCTAATTTTAACTTTATTGCTTTTTATACATTTATCGCACAACTGGATGTGTAATTGTAGTGCGCTGTTGTGTATGGCTATGTAATTAATGTTTACCAACATTCGTATTTGTATTCATAATGCTTTCAATTTTTAAGATTAATGTTCTCAATTTTTCTATATTATAGACATAATAATCCGACCTTCACCAACTATTAATGTTACCTCATCTTTCTTTAATGTTTCTTCGTACAGTTAAAATATGCTGGAAATCTATTGTGGTTAGCTGTAAAGGCTTTATTTTAAGTAATTATTCTCATGTAATTTTTTAATATACTTATGCTATTGCTACCCTGAAGAAAATAAAATAAAATAAATAAATAAAATATATAAATATTATATTTCTCTGTTAAATGCTTAATTTAAAAATTAAAGATAGGGGTATTAATTTGTCTAAACTGTATTTTTTTTAGAAATTTGATAATAGACTGTTTATGAAGTGTGTAGTTAGGATTCCAAAAGATTGATGCGTAGTTAAGGTGTGAAGGTACAAAAGCATTATTAAGAATTAAGTAAGTATGGATTTTTTTCAGTTCTTTACCTTGTTTTAAAACAAACCTAACATTTTACAGGCTTTGCTGGTAATAACGTCAATATGACTCTTAAAATTAAGCTCATTATCTAAAAGCACTCCTAGGTCGCGGATCTGTTATACTCTCTTGAAACTATGTCCAGACATATTATAATCGAATATAATTGGATTTGCTTTTCTATAAAAACTAATAACACAACAATCGAATAAAACAATTTTTTCGGATTTTATCGCGGTTTATTTTGATTGTTAAGTCCTTCCCGTGACCATGGGTGCTGCAAAGCACTCGAAACGTCGGGAAATTAAAAATCAATATAAACCGCGATAAAATCTGAAAAAATAGTTTTATTTCATGTGTAATATTCGCGTAAATCTAAGAACTCAGTATAATACAACATTCATCAACATTAATATTCAAACCATTATTAATGCAGTAATCGCATAGCCCATTCAAGTTGTACAGGACGACGTCTTCATGATGTATATAAAATAGATATTGTAATAAATTAAGTTAAAATAGTATAGTATGTAATAGATTTAGTAATTAGCACATAAGGATTACGTTATACCATTAGAAGAGTGTAACCCTGGGAAGGGATAGGTAGAATTAAAAGAGTTTTACCCTAGAAAGGGAAAGATAATTGTAATGTGTAATTAAGTTATTAGACCAATAAAGCTCGTTGCAAAGCCCGCTAGTTGTGATCCAATAAAATTGTACCTGAGCGCGCGCGACATCGCGCCGCGCACGTTCGAGCGACTGGGAACACATATTTTTGAGAAGAAACTCTGCGCGTCTGTCTGAAGAGGGTCACAACTGGTGGGTGGAGCACTGTTTCAACAATTGTTCAGCTTTTCATTTGAATCTTCCCCCGCGACGCATACTGGCCAGAACTGCAACAGGGCGCACGACGTATTTTATTCGCCCTGTTCACAAGTCATTTTGTAATGAAGTGCAGTCATTAGATTGCAGTAGATCTTCGAATTATTATAATTCGCGCTTTGCGCGGCTATAGCCGTTGTACGTGATTGCCGCTATGAGTTCTGAAAAACTCATAACCAACGAAGTGTTGGCGTTTTTGCGGACGGATCCTGGCGACGTGCTCGCTTTCGTGGCGAAGCAGCTGCACAGGCTGCCCCCCGTCACATTCGACCACGTCGACGTCACCAGCCTGCTGAAGGACATTAACACAGTAAACACGCTTCGGTGGGCCACTTTAACCAAAGAGAAGAAGCGTTATCAATCCTTAAACTGAAGTTAGCATAACGTAATGTCGATATTAAGACGGCAGAAAGAGATAGATCACACTGTATCTTTTATTCTCGATTTATAACTGCGGCTAACGATAGATAGGTTATTGAAAACGGCTGTTAGGAGGTAGTAGGTACATCTGCAATCGATGCACATACCCGATAATTTATGTATGTACATTGGGATCTTCGAAATTTTTTGTTTAATTTTTGGGGCACGATTTGTGATAATTTGTGGTTAGTTAGGATATTGTGTGTATTGTTATCACTATTTTCGTGCTAATTGTACGATAGGTTATCGATATATTGTGTTAATAACATTACATTATTATGTTTCACGATAGTAGATGTAATAAAGCGTGGCGTGCACGAGCGCCTGGCGCGGCGTGCGCCGGCGCAATTTCCTAATTTTTTATAGAACTTGCGCCGCGCGCCGGGCACGGTGCCGGCCGGTTCATAAGCCGCTGTTTGTTTATAAGAACATTTAATTTTGTTGGATTAGTGATAATAACTGCGCGTTGCGTTATTTGGAGACACACAAAACGTATGCGCGCGATCCATTACGTCTTCCCGACGAGCTGACGCGGGGCACGACTCCGATCCTGACGATAAAAAAATTACAATTCTCCAGAACAAAAATGAACGCCGACCTATTTAAATGTACCTATGGATGTATGTTCAGTCTCCAATTTATATTGATAGCGATGTTCGAATAATATTACACAACTGGTCGCCTGCTTCAACGCAAGCTGGAAGTTGTTTGTGCACTTAACTTGAACAAAGCTCGTCGAGCGGCGGCCACGGTATCGCTCGTCCTCATACAGATTCTTATGGTCGGCAGGCGATATAGAAGTTCCATGTCATATCCCAAAATGTTCACTACTGATATTAACCCATGTTGAGTCATTCCAAACGCTGCCGATTCGCCGCAAACACCTTCCTTACACATGTTTAGGGATTGCGGGAGATTCTAACATGGTGCCTCTAGATTTGTATTTTTTTAATAATACGTACCACACAAACGGAGCCTTTGAATTCCTCAAAGCTACAAGACCTCAAAATTGATAAGCACTTAATTAAATTTGTCAAAGCTAGAATAAATGATGATGCCATTATCCGTAGTATTCATAATCAATAGGTAAACTAATAAAGAAAACATTTTTCTAAACTATAGACAAAACACGCAGTGAGGCGCAACACAACCGTCAGCGCCGGAATCTCAGCGACATAAGCAAACAAGCCGGGGAATGTTTGCAAGCTGCCAACCTTCAGCAAATAGTGTTTACGCAGCTATCCCCGGATTGTTGCCCGACACAACAAGTAATCGGGCCGGCGCGAGTATCGAACCGGCGCTGGCCGCCCGCCCGACTAGTTCGCTGACTGGACATAAACGCTAATCTCGATAGCCTATCTAGGTCGAATTATATCCGGCACGAATCTCAGTAATAGTGTTCGTTTGGGCGACGTATCGGGGCTCCCCGCTGACCTCGCCACTAGAGAGAGAGTCTATTCCGCTGCACTGCATCGAACGAATCGAATCGTCGGCGAACGAATGTAATCAGCGGTTCAGTGCTACGATTCAGTGAGATATATCGTGATCGAGCGAGACGGAGCTCACTCGACGACGTCGTTAAACAGATACGATGATGCGCGCGATTGTCGGCAGTAATTCACAAACTATTAATATCGCGCTGCGCGCGCGGCGACACACCGGCTGAGTAAAAATAAACGCGTCAGCTGAGAGCGCGCAGTGAATGCGCAACGCCACCTATAATGCCAACTCGTTGATAACTCATTACTACAATAGTATTATCGGTAGTTAATCGTTTTACAGAAAGTAACTAATTTACCGGTAATGTAGGTACCGGGAAGACTATCTTACCATGGCCAAATAGACCGAGTCTTATCTAAAGGACAAGTCAAGAATCTCCGTAACCGGCAAGCGTGTATGAGACGAACTATGAGAGTGCAGGAAGCCAGAGAGGTATGTAAGGAAATAACCTGTTTGAACTCTGTACTCTCTGCCTACCCCGCAAGGGGCCTGGCGTGATGATATAGAACTGTAATTTAAATATTTGCGTCGCAGTACTTAATGATCATGCACGCTGGTCGAATCATCTGCGCCGGTGATTCGTAATCATCAGCAGAAAAAAAACACACTGCGCGGGCGCAACACCGGGCGCTTCCAGTTGAATATATCGGCTCACCGAACTCGAAACCGACACCTTATTGCCTGATCGTGTTAGAGCGCAAACAATTTGAATTTATATTGCCAACTAAACAATAAGATGAAAAGGCACGACGAACTTACAGCAGGTCGGGAAATTTCAATGGAACTTTTTAAACATTAAAAACAAAATTTTATTAGGTTTTTTGACGGCAGAATTTTGACTCGTGACCTCATATAATGCTGGAATGAGTACGTTCCGGTAACCTTTATGGTAGGTTCCACGCAGTATGGTGTAGGCGCTGGGTGCGTGGCTATTAACTACGTTTAATGCGATATGGTAAATGGCAGCCGCGAGCCAAAATCGCTGAATACTAATAGAAACTCGTTCCTAGTGCGGTTCCCGCTGGCCGGTGCACTCGCACCGGCCAGCGGCCAGATTGTCCGCAGTGAACTAATCAACCCACAAATTGGCTCCTGATGCATGCTCGAAGTTGATTGAACAACCGTCTCGTTTGTGTCGTGTCAGTAGTTCAACGCGAGCTTATTGACATCAATACTTCGTGATTTACAGTTGTCGAGACACGCTGGGGAGAGGTCGCGGCGCGCCCGGCGGGTCCCGGACGTGTTGCCGTCGCGATGAGGCTAGTTTGTGAGCACGGACTTGTAGTGATGTACGGTAAAATACATAGACGCGGATTAACCGCGTTCGACGACTGCGCTCAAGGATGAAGTCGAAGATAAGAACATTTTTGGAAGTGGCAATGAGCACATTTGCAGCTCCGACTAGTTTAACCGCAGTTATTGTAGGACGACAACTGCGACTTCAAAAGCAATGGTTTCGCAAACAGCAAATTTGTTATTAGTTTCCTCGCGTCCGCGAGGCACGGCCTGTGAATTTTATTGTAAAATGTTCTCAATCAATCTTTAAATTCAATTGTATCCCGTGTCACCGTTGGCTCTATTGAGATATTACAATGTTGACATAGTTTAATGGATTGTTACATTTCGCATTAGATTAAACGAAAATAAATCGTCCCAGTTGTCGGGAGCCCGATGACCGCAAAGATTTATCGGTTTAATAAAATCATGTTTGTTAGTGTAAGCTAGTGCGGCTCGCCAACGCGCTCTGCGCGCGCGCACCTGCCTCCTGCCTTTGTTTACTGCTTAATATTCAATGTGTCCGGCGAAGCGGAAACTCTTGATAGGCCACTCGGAGTAATTTCGTGTAGTTCCGATGAAAACGTCCCCGTCGCGTTCCCACGTGGCGTCATACCTACTCCAGTGAATTACATCGAAAAGAACATTGTAACATTTATTGCCGAACATTGGATAACATTTGTCATAGATGTCCAAAATTGCTGGCGAAGAACTAAAGAGAGTGAATAGTGCTACAAACTTAGGATTGTTAATGGACGGTGAGCGTCGTAAGAGAGCGGTGAGAAACGCCTTTTATCGTTTAAAAATTCTTTAACATATCAATAAATATCTTTTAGAACATGTAAAAAAATACTAGTGGAGTCGCTTGTTTTATCACAATTTAATTACTGCGATACTGTTTATGGACCCCGACTTCACAAAAATACCAAACAGCGTGTTCAGTGTGTTCAAAACGCGTGTACTCGTTCTGCTGCAACATTCCAAAGCGTGCCCGTATCACCCCGTACCTTAACCAAAAAGGTATTCTAAACATGGACGGTCGGCGGTAATTACTCCTGACACGCCTAGTCCTCAAAATTGTACTTCAAAAGAGGCCTAAACACCTGTATGACAAATTTGCATGGATGAGAGATGTCCACGAAAAAAAATACACGTAGTGGAGGGGAAAACAATGTAGTAATTCCACAAAATAAAACTTTCAATTATAAGGGTAGTTTCAAGTATGCAGCATCTGGAATGATCTACCCCCATCATTGCGCAAAAACGTATCCCAATCGACTTTAAAAATATATATTCACAGGGAGCTGTTAGGTAGGTACAAGAACCATTTTTATACTCTTATTTGTGCCATCGTTATTGTTATTATTTATCGTTTTTTTGCGTTGTCTTTATTTTATTTTATTTTATTTCTCAAGAAAACTTACAGCTAGTAAACAGATATAAGTAAAATCACAAAAAAGGAAGGCCAATTACAAGTTTTCACAAATTAGTAATAGAGTTTACGAAGGAAGTTGAGACAGCAAAACAAAAAACGACACAGAGATCAAAGGTTAAACGTTTAACACCAGACCTTGAAAAGAGAAAGCCCTTTAAGTACAGGGCAGTTAAAATCAATAGACCGCCAATAGCCATACGATACATACAATCGCGACTCACAAAACCTGTATTATGCACGGATGGATCTGTCTTACAGTCTGAGCAACTTAAAACTATTTAGTATAAACTATTATAGCATCTATTAAAACCAAGAAATTATCATTAGGTACATTTATCAACAATTAGCGCGTTGGTTGAGGTGGAGTTACGATATTATGCAGGGCAATGAAGACCACTGACTTATACTGGTCTAAGTTAGTTAAACTTTGGTAAAAAAAGTGTTCACATGCTGCTTTCTTAAGTGCTGAAACACTAGTGGTAAATAGATCAATATAGACTTCTCGCAGCGCAGCGTTAAACGTATTACACGTTCGTATTACATAAGAATTTTGGCGGTAAGAACTTTAAGCCGTAGGTACATTTAACAGTTTTGGATTTCTAAGAAATGAGGTTGGCGCACGCAGCCCAATCTTGGCTAGGAGCTCGGGACAATCCACCGACCCATTGAACTGTTTGAAAAGAAAGGATAAGTCTGCTATTCTCCTACGCTCATACAGGGGTAGGAATTTTTTACAACGAATAAGATAATTATCGAATTTTTATTTATTTTTATTTTATTTATTATTAAAGGTACATCAACAATATACATATTATAATCATACAACATAGGACGATAAGATATTGTTCTTATATGCATATCAATTAGAGATGTACACAACATTGATTAAGATTTTGCATATTACATTAGAATTAACCAATTATAAAATATCACACTAATGAGAAGTGGTAAAATACATTAATTGACAGTGAAATGAATGAATAGTTATTAATTAATTATTAAGATAATAAGAAAAAGAAATTTATAATATATGAAAATTAATTAATTCATAAAAGTTAATCATCCAGAAATGAAAACAATACGGAGAATTTTAATGTATATAAGTTATGAAGAAATAAAATGTTGAGATAATTTTTTCTTAAAATTATGTAAAGTATCGTGAAAAATGTCAAAGTTGGTCGAGTCTTTGCAAATGGCATTGTACTCTGAACAGGATCGAGCTAGAGGAGAATTCCGTCCAACACTGGTTCTGAATAGCGGTATGTGGAAAGATCTAGTTATAGGTTGTCGGGGGATTCTACTAGGTGCAGCGAACGCAATGTTTTCCAGTAGATAATTGCAATCTATCTTGCCACTAATAACCTTATTCACGAAAACTATGTCATGGATTATACGTCGGTGTTTAAGTGTGTCCATTTTGAGATATTTTAGCCGGTCGTTATATGGGACTCTATGTGATATTCCTGGTGCCATGAAAACCAGATGTCGAGTAAACATGCGCTGGATGCTTTCTATGCGCTGTGACTGAACTGTATATATGGGGCTCCAAACTACACTTGCGTATTCGAGATGACTACGTACAAGAGAGTTGTACAGAATTATTTTTGATCTTGGAAGACGAAATTCTTTAGTGTTTCGTTTTATGAACCCGATAATATTGGCAGCTTTCTTGACAACCTCATTTATGTGATGATTAAAGTTTAATTTGCTGTCCAAATTAACTCCCAGGTCCTTAATTTCAGATATTTCTTTAAGTATTGATCTGTCAATGCAATATGAGGACCGCGTAGTTATTTTTTTCCTTGTAAACTTTATATGACAACATTTATTTACATTGAGAGTCATACCGTTCGTCCGGCACCAGTCCCTAATGTTGTCAATATCGCACTGGATGAGATGCGTGTCCGATAATGAGTTCACTGTTTTGTATATTTTCAGATCGTCAGCATATAATAAGAATTTTGAATGCTGAATTCTATTTACAATGTCATTGATAAATACAGAAAATAGGACTGGTCCGAGATGGGAGCCTTGTGGTACTCCGGAATCCGCATAATAAACTTTTGAGTCATATCCTTTTACAGATACAATCTGAGGTCTCTTTTCAAGATAAGAGTTAAACCAGCGTATTAGGTTTCCATGTATGCCAAGTGCATTTAGCTTTTCTATTAATAGAGAATGATTAACTTTGTCGAAAGCGTTAGAGAAATCAGTATAGATTGCATCTACTTGTTTTCCTTTGTCGATTTCCCTTGATAAATATGTTACGTATGACACTAAGTTTGTGTGTACTGAATGACCCGTCCTAAATCCGTGCTGGGCATTTGTTAGGGTATCATCCATGTAGTGCGTTAATATAGGACAAACAAGAGATTCAAACAGTTTTGAGAAACAGGAAAGTATGGAAATGGGACGATAGTTTTGTACATTGTTCTGTTCACCTTTTTTGTAGACAGGCACAATTCGCGCTTTTTTCCATTCTTCCGGAAAAACACCCTCATTCAGGGACTGGTTTATTATTAGGGATAACGGCAGGGCAAGAGAAGAACCGCATCGCTTTATGAATACTGGTGGTATAGCGTCAGGACCAGGACCTTTCGTTATGTCCAATTGTTTTATTTTTTTTAGAACATCCCTTTCACTGAAATATATATTGCACAAGGATTTATGTGACAAAGTAGGAACAGAACATGTTAACTGGTTAGAAGTGTTGTTATAGACAGATGAGAATTGCTTTGCGAATAGATTGGCTATACCAGGGCCATCGTTCTCGCAAGAGTTACTAGAGTACATTATGCCTGGGATTGATTGGTCACCTTTGCGTTTATCTTTAACAAACCGCCATAGTAATTTAGGATTTTTCTCAATATTTGACTCTACGCAAGCAATGTACTTACTGTAACAAAATTTTGTAAGCTTATGACAACGCTCTCTAAGAATTTCGTACTCCAGCTTATCTCTAGGGTTTTTGTACTTGCGGTACCTAGATCTAGTCTTATCTTTCTCAGAGAAAAGATTAATTAGCTTTCGGTCAAACCACGGAGGATATACCGACAACTTTGTTCTTCGTTTAGGTACATGTTGTGATATAATGCTTCTCAATGACTCATATTTAGATCGGAATTGGAGGTATCTTAGAAAGTTTTTTTGTATATTTTCTATTCTATTAATGTAAACAATTTATTCCTTAGTTCTCATTTTTGTGCTATGTAATCAATTTATTTTTCATTGTTCGTGTTAATCCGTTCATAATGGTAATTCGTGCAATGTATGTATGTCCTCAGATCTGTTTCGTGTTGTATTCCGGCAGTAGTATTATTTCCCTTAGACTTCAACTCTATGATCTATTTTAGTTTAGTCATTGTATTGTCTATGCGTGCGTCTGCTCCTTGATTTGTTGTACTATGATGATGGCGGGGACCAGCTGAAAATCAGTGCTATCCGTCAAGTACAGCGTACACTGAGCTGGTTCCCTTACTACTACACATACTGTAGCAATTTAAGTTGTAGCCCTTTCCACTTTATTTTTTTTCTTCTCAAGATTTTGTTTTTTTTCTCTTCTGTATTGTGTATGTAGCAAAAAAAAATTGTTTATAAATTTCTGCCGGTAAATTGAATTGACGCCAAAACTTCGACGGAACTGACGAAGGCGTGGACGCGTCGGCTACAGAAAATTATAAGATATAAATGAATCATAACGACTATAACATTGAAACATCGATGAGTTGATGTATTGAAATAACAATTTTAAAACATACAAGCAAGAGGAGGCGCACCTGAGCGCTATACGCTGGAACAAGTCGGCCCCGTGGCTCGCCGCGGAAAAAAGAAAACCAAGTACATGAAAAAATCTCTTAACCGAGGTCAGCTATATATTAGGCGGCGCACGGCGCGTCGCTATGAAGATAACGAGCTAAATCATTTTTTATAATTATTTGAGCGCGTTTACCACCGACACGGCTTATTTACATATTAAAATTATGTAAATGTCTAAAAGTTCACACAATTTATCAGAGTGGAAGCGCAAGAAAAACCTTTACTTTTACTTTTTGAACCGACGCCCGAAGACCGTGCATTTTTAACGGGAACGTATGATGTCCATGTTAACTATTGGCGGTTGACGAGCGCGATCGCAGCGCTTGTGCCGCCGCGTGGCGTCCGCGGCGCACCGGTGCGCAGGCGCAAGCGGCCAGCGCCTCTGACTGCGCGATTCATTTATTTACCACAATATTCAAAAGCGGGGAGCGCACGCAATAGTAACAAATTAATGTATTGCCTACTACACTAGAGGCACAATGTATACGATCACAAGTTACAATGGTTTGTTTCCTGCGGCAGCTACAACTCAGCATAGATGTTTGAAACAGCAGACGTAGTGGCTGGAGAGATGACTGAGAGCTAGACTGTCTTAACCTGACCAAATAGACCGTGTCTTATATGAAGGGCAAGTCAAGAGTTACCGTAACCGGCAAGCGTGTATGTGAGGATCTATGAGAGTGGAGGAAACTAGAGAGGTCTGCAAGGAAAGAACCTGTTGGAACTCTGTACTCTCTGCCTACCCCGCAATGTATCAATGGATGGCGTGATGATATAGATAGATAGATTAAAAAACACAACGTTTAACGTATATCAAGTGCAAAGTGATATTGAAGGGTGACAGGGCTCGTCAGCTAGCCGGTAGATACATTCGGTGTTCCGGATTTTTACCCTAGCCTAGATCATAGCTAGGTTGCATATTGCCGCATTTATTCTGCTTTCATATTCCTTCTTACATACCCGACTGACTGGTTTTTAAATGCAATTAATTAGTATCGTTATGGAGATGTTGCCTATTGAAATGTTTGTTTTAGTACCAGCGAACAGTAGACATTGGACACATCACCGAAGCTTTCGGTCCAGGACGGCTAAAATTACACCGTGTATATGGTATTTGGAGTGTCGTAAAAATACGTGCGCGTTAAAAACGAATATCCATCTTTCGAGCTAGTCAGTGTAAAATATGATGTTTCGATATTTCACTATATTAAATTCGTTTAACTGGTACAACAGATCTAATCTTAATTATTCAGAGAGCAGGTGTTTAGCAGTAGTAACTACGAAATGGCTTTCAAATAACTTTTATAGAAAAAAATATTCTGATTTCATACACATCGGTCAGGCGAAGTTCGATAATAAGCAATCTTCTATCCATCTATGTCATCACGCCAGATCCCTTGCGGGATAGGCGGAGAGTACAGAGTTCCGACAGGTTCTTTCCTTACAAGCAATCTTATTTGTTAGTACTTGAAATGCTAATGAGGAAATAGGAAACAGCTTTATAGCCGTGGGTTTACACTAGCTATAATTGTAGAAATGTGTCGTAGTTTCTAGAAGCATTACGATGCAATAGGTAATTGGCACAAAGAGATAAACGAAACTTAGTAGGTATACGGATGTGGCGCTGAGGGGCGCGGGGCGCGAACTTGGCTCAGCTCGCACGTATCAGCGGCGCGCAGTTCCACAGCTCTCGACGAACAGTGGCGCTATCAGTGCGCCACTAACCAAATACTCTTTAGCTCTTGTGAAATGTCTGTCTGTTTCTAATAGGATCCCTAAAGGTGCGCATGTCGTATAAAAGAAATACGTGATCCCCGCGTGAGTTCATCGGCAAAAACTTTTAGAAGAGTATGTTCGCACACATTGTGTGGTGGGTGCGCTATATATGGTGCACTTTATCCTCAAAGTTGTAGGCTTTCATCAAAAAGTTTCGATTGAACATGATCCATTTGAATATTCTGAATCTCCGCTTGTCAACGATCGTCGTAAATGCATGCCGGCTCTCACCTGCGTCACAGATGATCAATAACTTACACGTGACTTCGCAGACATCAGTCGTTGTCACAATTCTGCACGTATCCCGGCGAGAGTCGAGCTTCTAACAGGAGGCGAACTCCCCATCGCTATTGCGCAAGGCACATTTGCGCTATTATGTGTTTCTTGCCAGAAATCAAGATTATTTCACTGTGGTATCAAAGACGGTAGATTGGCAGTGATTGACATTAACTTGTGACATGGTAAGTAGAGTAGTGACAGTTGGTCATCTCTAGACATTCAGGTGTGTGGCAACCGGCTTGCAGACGACAAGTCTCAATATGTCGGCTGTTACTGAGTCACGACCGGATGGTCCTTGATTCACAACCTTACCGGGATTGATATAATTATTTCCGGTGGTCGTTGTCGACAAATTGCGAGTTATTGTATAATGGCGTTATCAACGGGAACAAAAGCGCAAAGTTAGAAGGCAGCATTAGAAGTTAGGCGGGAAGCGGTCAGTTAGCGAGTGTTTCCCCCGCTACCAGCCTGCTGCGGAACTGCGCGGATGTGATTCCCGCTAACTGATACTGAATTAACAGTTAGCACGGGCGTTTGACGTAACTTTGAGTAAACTTCAAGTGGACATGGAAATCTCAGGCGAGAGCGTAATGGAATCGAAAGCAAGAGTAATCCGGTGGAGACGGTAATTAATTAAACCGTATTGAAATTCCTGCGACTCGTGTGTTTGCAGAAAGCTGGGGAGCTATAGGTATCGTAGATTAGCGTGCCACCTTCATGAGGACGCCAAAAAGCCATTAAAGACCAAGAAATCGAAGAAGATAGAGTAAAGTACCCAATCATTTTAGTTCTTTTTGTGATTTGACTGAAGAAAGACAGATATACAAGGTGTACATTTTAATCGTCTTGAAGGGATAGCCCATGTGATGTATCCAATGTCTACTGTTCACTGATAATAATAAAAAAGGGAAACCGACTTCAAAAAGCAAAAAATAAATATTTTGAATCAGTGCTGGTTGGTGCAGTCGGTTACTTGGCACCGACCTCAAATATTTATTTTATGCTTTTTGAAGTCGGTTTCCCTTTTATTTTAAAAGTTTTTTATTTTACAGTTTTTTGGGATGAGTGAATTTATTATTATTATTTATATACCTCCTTTAGATTATCCTACTTATTAATACAGTAGGGTACCTACAAGATTGATATAAAACTCATAATAACTGAATTTTCACATTTATGCTGTTTGCTGTATAGGAAACCCTTGGTGTATCTTCAAAGCCCATTGTCCAATACGAGGCATGCCTTTTAAGTTTTGTCGTTTGAAGAAAAAAAACACAACTAGAACCTTAAAGTATTTTTTATTGTTTTTCAAAGTATTCACCACGTAGCACACACTAGTAGCATACACTTTTCCATTCGCTCAAACCAGTTATTATAACATTTATTTCACTATAAAGTGGGGGTGTTCAAAATGGCTGACTTAAAAGCGTCGACTGCTTCTTCACCGGACTGGAACTTTTGACCACGAAGACTTTTCTTAATTTTAGGTAATGTAAAGAAATCGTTAGGGCTTAGGTCAGGACTGTATGGAGGATGGTCAAGAATTTCTACTTTTTCCTGCTTCAAATACTCAATCGTTTGACGAGCGCTGTGTGAGCTTGCGCTGTCGTGGTGCAGCATTATGCGTCGCTTTGAGTTAGATTTTCGAAGTTCGGCGATGACTTGTGGTAAACAAACTGTGGTATACCACTCTGCGTTAACCGTTCTACGATCTTCAAGTGCAATAGTCGCAACATGGCCGGTTTTTCCAACGAACGTGGCCACCATCTTCTTTGAAGTGCTTCGAGAATGAACAACTTTAGTCGGCTTTGGCTCGTCTTGAAAGACCCAGATTGTAGATTGTTGTTTGGAATCAGGATCGTAGGCATAGATCCAAGATTTGTCACCACTGATGATGTCGTAGACGTGATTTGACTCTCCTCGTTTGAACCTTTGCAGAATTTTCTTACACCATCTGACGCGGGCCGCCTTGTGATCGTCGGAATGCAGATGCGGTATCCAACGGCAAACTAGCTTACTCACACCAAGCGCTTCATGCAAGATCTTCTGAATGGTTGTCCCTTAGACGCCTAATAGAGCTTCTATCTCTCGATACGACACATGACGATCTTCGAGAATTAGTTGTCTCACAGCAATGATGTTATCTTCAGTGAAGGCGGATTTTGGGCGTCCTTCGCGAGATTTGTCACTAACACTAGTATGTCCACGCTGGAATTCTAAATACCAGCGTTCGACAGTCCGCAGACATGGGGCTTCATCACTGAACACAGATGTTAGCTCTTCAAAACACTGAAGCCGTGTCAGGCCTCTTCTAAAGTTGTAGAAAATTATTGCACGAACATTTTCCTTAGAAAGATTTATTTTCGTACGTAACCTGACAGATTTAAATCGACGCTGTGACTAAACAATAGCATTAATCCTAATATTTTCAACTGTTTTGAGATTTAAAATTTAAACACATTCGAATATAGAACAGTTCCAAATTCAAAATTGCCGGGAAATATGGAAACGACGGAACTTAAAAGGCATGCCTCGTACCAATAAAATTTAAATTCGACCACCACGGAGCTATACTGAACCTAATGCAAACAGAATCATCAAAATGAGTTTATAAGCAAAGAAATTACAAAAGAATACTGACGAATTATGAACCTCCTCCTTTTTTGAAGTCGGTTAACATTCTGCTTAGTTCTATAATAGAGTACCTATAGGATTGATGTAACACATATATTGTTTCAATTTGCACATTCCTATTGTTTGTCTTTAAGGAGTTCCTTGGTGTATCTTCAAAGTCCAAGGTCCCATACCAATGAAATTAAAATGGGGCCACTTTAAAGCTATACTAAACCCAATGCAAAAAGAATCATCAAAATCGGTCCACAAATGACAGAAATATCAGTGAACATACATAAAAAAAAAACTAAAAAATAAAAGCATACATACAACCGAACATAGAGCCTCCTCCTTTTTGAAGTCGATTAAAAAAAGAACACTTTAATAAGAAACATCTACCTACTGATCTATCCGAATATCATAGCTAATCCGGAACACCGAAGGTATCTACCGGCCAGCGGACGAGCCGCGCCGCCCCTCACACAATATCATTTTGCGCTTGGTATAGGTTTAAAGTTTTTAATGCACTTAATTAGTATTGTCATGGAGATGTTTTCTACTGAAATGATCTTTTTTATTTTTTTAGTACCTGTACATATTAGGATTTGAAATCACCTCACCTTTCGGTCCAGGACGAATAAAATTACACAGTGTATATATATAGGAGTGTATATTGTGGATATTTGGAGAGTCGTAAAAATACGTGCGCGTTAAAAACGAATATACATTTTATTGAGGTAGTCAGTATAAAAATACGACGGTCCGATATTTCATTGTATTAAATTCGTTTAACTGGCACAACAGATCTAATCTTAATTAATCAGAGGGACCGCGCCGGCTCGTTGCTTTAAAATAACAGTTACAATACCAAATTAATTGTGCGTGTGTGTGTGCGTGTGTGTGTGTGTGTGTGAGAGAGTGTGTGCGCCAGCCGCCCTTCAGTGTGCCGCTTAATGAGAACACGATCCTGTGAAAACAGAAGAAATAGCACCCGATATTCCCACAAGTGTGTGGACTGCGCAGATAAATTGAATAAATTAATCACATTTTTAATTTGATTTGTATATGATGGACAGACACACGTTAGCTATACTGAAGTGCTCTCATGACGGGGTAGTCTTATTAACTTTTAATATATTTTTAGTGCGATATTCGACACATTTCCAATTAAGCGCCACTTGGACGCTTTAGTAAAGTAATTGACGGTAACGACCGACATTGAGCGTGCTGCTCCACGATGGTTTGTCACGAAACGATATTAATTATCGTAGTATCTAGCTCGCCTAGTGACACACGCGCGACGCGCCGCGGGCTGCGTCGGCGCCGCGGGGACGCGGCCCGCGGCTGTTCCCGCCGCGTCCGCCGACGATATGCTATCACCTAATGCAGGTCCGAACGGGATTCAACTTATCTCGATATTATGGTTTTATATATGTAACGACTGAACTAGATAATCAAATATGTATTATACTGTGTCCTTCGTTCTCGATATAAAACATAAAGCAGCTCTCTCGACTCGCTTGGCAGCCGCGCATCCTTTGGAGACTTAAAACGTCAACGCCTCCTCTAGCAAAAAAGTACATTCTAAAAAGATCAACTGATAGTTGTTTATTTGTGGCGTTTTTAGCTTAACTTGTTTATTTATATAATATCGAATATTTGGAGACGTGAGTTTCGTCATATTAAGACTTGTAAAAGCTTCATCACCCGAAAAGTAAACTTACGAAGTCTTATGTCTCTATTCGTGTAAAAACAGTTTTACACGCCATATACCTGTAAACAATGACTATATAATGGCGTCTCGCCTATAAATTGGCGATGTAATACCTCCAAGGAGAGAAATTAGGGGGAAATTCATCAATAATGACGATTGTTAAGGATCGATGATAATTCAAAGACACAGGTGGTGTACGGGATGCGTCGACGTGATCCGCAAGACTTGATCGTAATTCAAGGACACGAGTGGTGTACAAAATGCATCGGCGTGATCCGCAAGACTTGGGGCTCATATGTGCTGAAGGTCATATTACGCATAGATTTCACCCATGAGGTGTTCCTGCGCATTTTACATTTCTACAATGGTAAGAATCAAAAATGTTACCTAACATACATACCTTAAACAGTAAATATAAGGACTATTGCTATAAACTATAAGCTATTTGTGATATTATATCTCCAAAATGAGACTTTCTGAAAGGGTAATTAAAGAGACATTGTTTATAAAAAACAATACATAATAACATAAGCCACTCCCTTGCAGAAACAAAGTGTTTTGTATTGATTTCATGATTAGACATACTTGAATAATAATTCTGAAATAGCCCAAAGTGGAGCTTATTACACAAAAAAATGTGCAAAATTATGAGCACTTGTGTTAAAAAGGGAAATCCAGCAATATTTATCCCAGAACAGGGTTTATAAACAGATGAGCTAAAGTAATCTCTAGTTTTGGAAATGCCTGTTGTAACTGACAAGCAACTGAACTGTGGAAATATTCCAAATATAATATCTCAGCCTACCGACGCTGAGACAGGTGGGTTGTGGGATAATTTGTGTTACACACATACATCCTTAAAATATAATATAAAATACCTGGTCTATCCAGTTAACATAAAACTAATAATTATCTATCAATACTATCAGCCCAGACCCCTTGCAGGGTAGCTAGAAAAGATGAGTCCTAACAATACAGTCCTAAAACATTTATTGAGATAAGAACCTTTATGGTCAGCAGTATATATTTTGTATTAAAGGAGTTTTAATATAGTGGAGTACCAATATGGAATTATAACTATCTATTCATAACCAGTAGTTTAAATTTCAAAAAACCACCAGTGTTGTAACCAACATAGAACAACAATCCTCATCCGGGGTGTAAAAATATTAACCCACAGTGTACCTATCAGCCCACCAAAAACAAATCACAATGGATATTGGAAGTCTCCTACCAGAGAATGTGAGGTAAGAAAAGCATGCTAGGCATTTTACACAAAGACTTGGTTATTAAATTACTGAAAATTCAGTAAAACATTCAGGAATACAACATGGATTTTACAAAGAAACCATAATATTGGAGGCTAAAGGTATTCACTGACTTTGGTATGTAACTATGTATCTATGACACTAATAAAAATGTGTGTCCGTCTGCCTTCAACGGCAAACATAACTTTATTGGTTTTGTGCAAGTACTTGCAATCCAGACAAGTGAAGGTTAAAAAATCTGGTCCTACATATGTTTAAAATTATGTATAGAAACATTATTATTAGGAACATAATATTTTTTAATAATTGATATACAATGTATAGCCATTCTCATTAGAATTTAATTAAAGATAGATGTTCACAACTGTGCTATAAACCTTATCCCACAAAGAAACTAAATGCGAATAATACTAGCCGTAACCCGCGGCTTCGCACGCGTTTTTTTGTAATTTGACCTATGTTAAATTTCTTTATTAGGTAGGACTTTTTTGGATAGCATGATTCCAAGACTGAAGAGACACCTCCATATTCAGTTCCTTTTAAATCCGTTTAGCCGTGTTATAACGAGAAATAAAGTCAGTCATTTCCCGAGCTAAAAAGTAGTCTGAACCAATCTCTGAAAATTCCTCCATTTTTCAGTGATAGTCTAATTAAAATCGGTTCCACTGTTCTGGATAATAACACCGACAAACAAACATTTTTTTATTGTGCCCAAATCAATATTCTTGTGCGCCGTGCGGGGATCGTACCTGCGACTATTTGACAAATTAAGTTAAGCAGTCTACGTTTTATCGGTTAAACTAAGTCATTTTTGTTTTGCAAAAGTATTGGGGGTGAAGACTTATGGGGAATGTCTGTAAAAGTGTGTAAATCCATTATACATACAATCGCGCCACACTTAGCTGTTATTTTTAATATGTGCGTAGATCAAGGAGTCTTCCCGAATTTAATGAAATTTAGTAAGGTAATACCACTGTTCAAATCCGGCGATAGTAAAGATGCCAACAACTATAGGCCAGTGTCTGTCTTGCCAGTGCTCAGTAAAGTGTTTGAAAAGATAATGCTCATGCAAATGCTAGATCATTTTAACGCAAACAACATCCTGCACGATCAGCAATTTGGTTTTACCAAAGGGCGTTGTACTACTGACGCCGGTGTAATTCTAATAAAGCATATCTTCGATGCCTGGGAGAACTCACAGGACGCCATTGGCATTTTTTGTGATCTTTCCAAAGCATTTGATTGTGTGAAACATGAAACACTGCTGCTTAAATTGGAGCACTATGGTATCCATGGTAAAGCACTTAATCTTTTAAAATCTTACCTAGAGGACAGACAACAGTGTGTTCAAATAAATCAAACTAAATCTCTAGGCTCTTTAGTTAAAATGGGCGTTCCACAGGGATCGATACTGGGTCCGTTCCTATTCTTAGTTTACATAAATGATCTACCTGAAGTAATTAAAAATCGAGCGAAGATAGTGTTATTTGCTGACGATACCTCTTTGATTTTTAAAGTAGGTAGACATGTTAATAACTTTGACGAAGTAAATGACGCTATTCTTCAACTACATAACTGGTTTACATCCAACAATTTAGTGCTCAATAACAAGAAAACTAAATGTATAAGGTTTTCGTTGCCAAATGTAAAAAGTACTGTACATGATATTATACTGAACAATGAGAAACTTGAGTTCATAAATGATACATCTTTTTTAGGGATTACGCTTGACTCCAAGTTACAATGGGGTCCTCATATTGAGAATTTAGGTAAGCGGCTTAGCTCCGCTGCCTATGCCGTAAGGAAGATCAGACAACTAACTGATGTGGACACCGCGAGGATAGTCTATTTTAGCTACTTTCATAGTGTCATGTCTTACGGTATATTATTGTGGGGTAGGGCAGCGGACATTGAGTCTGTTTTTATCTTGCAAAAAAGGGCTATTAGGGCCATCTATAACTTGAGTAGTCGCGACTCTTTAAGAGAACTGTTCAAAGTAGCTAATATCATGACGGTCCCATGTCAATATATCTATGAAAACATTATGTATACTAGAAAAAATTTAGATCTTTTTAATCAGCTAGGTGATAGACATTGCTATAACACACGACATAGAAATAAATTAGACCAACCGCAGTTTCGTCTGTCAAAAATTCACACGTCTTTCATGGGGCACTGTGTTAGATTTTATAACAAAATTCCCATTGACGTCACTAAACTTAGTGAAAATAAGTTCAAAGCTTGTGTAAAACGAACACTTTGTAAGCAAGCTTATTATTCAATAGAAGATTATTTAAAAGATAAAAATGCTTGGATAGATGCTATTCCAGCTCCACTTGAGTCATAACAACCTATTCAACTGTTGTTAGTTAACATTACCTCTCTTCCTTCTATTAATTTAACACAATATGTACTTTTTTTGTAAATGAGGGAACCATGTAGCCATACTCATAAATAGTATTATTCGCTTTTTTAACTTAGACTCACCTGATGACCAACCTACATTGTTCTCCCATACCCCACAACAGAATGTAGATGAAAAGGTTGTAATTTCTTATTTTAAAAGAGTAACCGTGGAGTTTCTTGCCCTTCTTCTCCACAGGAATGACATTCCGAAGTGGCGGTAGAGTCTTTGTTACTTTTCTGACGATTCATAAATACTGTAATGGTTTACATGAATAAAAAATATTCTGATTCTGATTCTGATTCTGATATTTATACAAAAATTTACTTATTTTTAAGTGAACTTTATAAATATAAAGTTAACATAAAAATGAGTAAATTTTTGTTGTAGATCAATTTCAACAGGTCCCCAGGCTTCCAGTCACTTGTGAAGAGGAAGAGGGAAATCGAAAGATTGCCGGGCTTTTTTTAGCCGAATCACCGGGTTCAGTCTTAGCCCCACTTAGCCCGCACAGGTGTTCTTTGTAAAAGATAAACTAAACTATAAGGCGATCTTATTCAATACACACCACTCACGCCGTCTCAAAATAAAAACATACAATAACTTCCTTTTTAAGAAGGATTATCAGTTTATCTTTTTATATTTTTTTATTAATATTTATATTTCTGATTTATCCACTCTTCTCTATATTCTTTATCCACTCTGACAAAAGAGTACAATCTAGCGTAATAATATCTTAAAACGGTACATCGCCAGTAAGTATGTAGCACAGTTTTGTCAGTTCATTTTGTTTGTTAGTCTTCTCGTAAAATATTATCGTCGTTAAAGTTTCGTATCCGGCCCACGAAATCATGTTTGAGTATTTTAATCAAACGTGTATGAACAATGCCCAGCGAGTGCTTTTAACTACTAAAAGTTTTTCGTGAGAAGACGAACCTAAGTCCAATATCAATTCATGGAGGAATTCATGTATAGGCAAAATCACATAGTTTACGTCGTAACATTGCAGTTCGGGACAAACAGTAAAAAAGTTTTGTGGTTTATCCCGTGAAAATTTAGTAGCTTAAGTTGTTTTGGAATAATGAATGATTTATCAAAATCGACTCCTTTTTTCATTCCTCAGAAACTGATAGCTTTTTCGAAAATATGAGGAGACAGAGTTAGGATCCTTAGTACAGGCTACAACGATATCTGTGGGTTGTTATTTTCAAAAAATATACACAGACATGACTTCCTTACAGTTTTATTATATGTCGTATGTAGAGATTCAGATGCTTTACTTTTCCTTACAAACTGTTTAATTTTCTGAACGCATAAATATTAACTATGTTGTCTGTCATATGAAATATCTCCATGCTAAGTTTCACTGACATCTGGAGAGTATTTTTGGAACAATAAATGATAAATCAAAATCGACTTTTTTCACTTATCTCAAAAACTGTTAAGTTTTTTGAAAATATAACTATACAGAGTTATGACCTTTTGTAGAGGTTATAATTACACAAAATTTCATTGAAATCCGTCACACAGGTTATGAATAACGTGTTTTTTTAGAAATTCAATGTTTTGCTTATTTTCGTCTTATCTGGAAAAACCTTTTGATTTTCCGGGATAAATACTATACAATACAATAGCCAAAATATTAAGGTATCCGCTTGCAAAGTTTCATCAAAATCCGCCAGGTAGATTTAGCGTGATGCCGGTTCATACCCTCCGACAGACAGACAGACAGACAAACAGACACGAAAGCCAAAAATTGTAGAATTGGCTTCTACATCGACAGTATGATACCCCTGGGTTGTTTTTCCTAAAAATATTCCATGATTCCTAAAAATATCTATTGGATAATGAGTTCAATGGTTTTGGTTTTTTGATTACGTCCTGCATAATTTATAGTGTAATTATTATATTAGAAATTTAAGGGAAATTTAAGGATTGTGGTTGGTAACGATGTGCTGGAGCAAGTGAATGAGTTTGTATATCTTGGATGCGCCTTCAGTAAGGATGGGAAATACACCGCTGACATAGAGAGAAGAGTGAGTGCAGGGAACAGAGTGAATGGTGCGATGGGAAAGCTACTCGGGAGCCGGCACTTAAGCCATAAGGCGCAGCTGGCCATACATAACGGAGTTCTTGTCCCAACGCTGTTATATGGTAGCGAGAGCTGGGTATGTAAGAAGGAGAATGAAAGTAGGATAAATGCGGTAGAAATGCGAGCTCTGCGGAAGATGTGCGGAGTGAAGCTGACCGACCGCATTAGCAACAGCATAGTAAGACAGCGAGTAGGTATGAAAGATAGTATCGGTGTAAAGATGAGAAAGGGCATGCTCCGTTGGTTCGGGCATATAGAAAGAATGCCAGAGGAAAGAATGACAAAACAGATATACAATGTGAAAGTGGAAGGATGCAGGTACCGGGGAAGACCTAGACTATCTTACCTCGACCAAATAAACCGAGTCTTATCTGATGGAAAAGTCAAGAGTCTCCGTAACCGGCGAGCATGTATGAGACGAACTATGAGAGTCGAGGAAGCCAGAGAGGTATGTAAGGAAAGAACCTGTTGGAACTCTGTACTCTCTGCCTATCCCGCAAGGGATCTGGCGTGAGGTTATAGATAGATAGATAGATAGATAGAAATTTAAGATTATACCTCAATTCATGATTTAAAGAATTAGATGTTTTTAATGTACTTTTGTTTGATAATATGATAATCAATAAATAATATTTAATTAAATAAGATTATTCAAGAACTTAATAACTATAAAAAAATGTTTTGTGTTTAGTTTTTGAATATGTACAATTAGGATATCAGAGATATAACACAAGCACAACCTGCTACCATTAAGGAAACAGTTGGTTTTAGAGCACTATACATGCTGTAATTTATTTGAAGGTGTTTCAGTATAAAAATATTGTATAGATGTTATACAAAAAATTAGCAATTTTCATATAATTATATTTAAATTATATGGAGGTATCCACATGTTACATGTATTTTATAAATATGTATTTATATATAAAAAGGAAATAAAGTCATGCAAATGACTTAATAATAATACCTATTTAAAAAATTTAACGATATTATGTTGAGATGCTATAGTTGATGAAATTTTGAGTTACAATATTTGAAAGTATAGATAATATTAAACAAGAATAATCATAAGTATATTTTTATCACAGGTATGATAAATATTATGTAGTACCAGCAATAATCTTAGTCTTAAGAAACTTGATATTATTTGTTTATTATTAATTATAGCACCACGCCAGATCCCAAGTGGGTAGGTGAAAGGCAAAAAATATTATTATGATAACACCGTCACGCCTATATTCCACAGCGGGGGTGGCAGAGGTGTACTGAGTACACCCACGTTTCGCCGACGATGTTAGGTCCCATGTAATAGGGGGCGAGCCTATTGCCATATACCGGGCACAATTCCAGACTCCGGACTCATACTGGGAATTTTTCGTTAGAAAAACTACATTTGTCCGACCTAGGATTTGAACCCAGGACCTCATGATCACAAAGCGATGCGCTTTGCCACCAGACCAACGAGGCAGAGGCAGTTTTATGATATTAAACGAAATAAGAATGATACGTAAGTACTACATGTATAAGTTGAGTAACACTCAATTCTCACGGTTTGACAACTAGAACTAACTAGTTAGTCAGTCAGTCATGAACATTACAGTTTCTACTTATAAAAACAGCCACATACAAAGAAGCAGAGGAAGTGTGGCAATTCAGGGTATGAAAAAGTTCAGTTATGAATAGGATTCCCAATATCCCATAAAGTTATATTCCGTGGTTTGGTCTAGTTGCCTGTGACTTATTCGCTTCTTAAATCATTACTAAATTAGTAAATTAGAGTGTATTTTTTATCAGTAATATAATAGATCAGGTGTGGCCCGATCGTATTGCCAAAAACGAATGTTCGCGGGCGTTATTGCACAAGAACGAATCGTTAAGTGATACATAAATATTTATGTGGCCACTCAGGACATGGAAATGATTCCGGGATAGTTTCGAAATATATAATAAAAGTAGTGGTATAGTAATAACAGTGGGGTAGGTTAAATTGGTTTACCACACATTATAGGTGCACATAGCCTTATGTGAGGAATATCTCCACATAAGGACATTAGTACAAAGGCCTCTAGTACAAAAAATGTTTAATTTTGGTATATGTACATCCTTAAAGATTATAAATATAACTAACATTAAATATAACCGAACTTTGACATTAAGCAAAATACTTAATCATAAATTAAATACGTAATGATAGCAAAAACATTCTTATAATCACCAAATTAATTCATAGCCTTCGTCTGGTACTGTACTCAAAAAGATATCATTTGACAATATAAAAAAAAACCTTCCACATGCCACCTGGAAGACACTTTAGTGGGGAAACAGGTTTCCCTGTCTTATTTGTCTTATATTGTTATAGATTGGGTACCAAAATACTTTGTTTCCAGATCTAGTACACAGTAAGGGTTTTCTATCTATCTCTATCTATATCATCACGACAGACCCCTTGCGGGTAGGCAAAGAGTACAGAGTTCCAACAGGTTCTTTACTTACATACCTCTCTGGCTTCCTCCACTCTCATAGTTTGTCTGATAAGGGTTTTCTATGATATAAGAATTATTATAAAGGGTTTAATTTCATATAAACAAAGCTCTGGATCGGTAATACCTCAACTCTCGTTATATAGGAGATATCTATAGAAAGAAAACCTCTATAGAAGACATAACAGATGGAGACTGCACTGATATCTGATAAGTAATGACTGATTATTATTACCCGGTAGTAATGAGTTCCATCTTCCTTACTGGGCTGGAAGCGATAGAAAAACTTAGAATGCCCCAGTAGCCATACTTTTGCTAGGCTGGTGGTAAGAGTCCACCAAAGGCAGTGACGTCGTTCTATCAAGGACCAGAAAAGGAAAAATCGGAATAAACCCTATACCAACCCGTCTGGCCAGCGTGGTATAGTAGACCAAAAAAACCTCCTAACATGATAAGGCACCTAAACCAAAGGCCCCCAGTTCCCGGTAGTCCCGCTGTCCGCTGCCACGGTAGCGGTCGCGGTAACAGCGGGGCAGGGGGTGCGAAGAATCTCCGGGCTACGACACAAGGCTACCAAAAACACCTGACCCTGGCTTCGTACAATGGACGCTGTCTTCGGCTGGACCAACACCTCACTGAACTCGAGGTAGAACTAGGTCGCATAAACGGCACATATTGGGGTTATCCGAAGTCTGAAGACAGGGCGAGGACACGATAACCCTTAAGTCAGGCCACCTGTTCTACTTTCGGGAAGGTGATCGGCCCTCTCAGGGCGGTATCGGTTTCCTGGTCAACAAAGCTCTCACTAACAACGTTATGGAAGTCAGCAGTGTGTCAACACGGGCGTACCTCATAATTAAAATCACCGACAGATACACCCTGAAGGTGGTACAGGTATATGCGCCGACTTCGACATACTGCGACGACATAGACGAAGCCATGTATGAAGACATAGCCAAGGCATTACATGGCACCACCAAGGCTCACTACAACGTTGTTATGGGGGACTTCAATGCCAAAGTGGGAGTACAAGAACGCGGCGAAACGATAATCGGACCCCACGGCGTGGGGCGCCGAAACCACAGGGGGCAGATGCTGGTCAACTTTCTGGAGTCGCAGGGTCTCTTCTTGATGAATTCGTTCTTTAAGAAGAAGCCTCATAAAAAGTGGACATGGCGAAGCCCCGACACTGTGACGAGGAACGAGATAGACTTCATCATGACTGACAGGAAGTCTATATTTAGAGACATCTCCGTGATCAACAGGTTTAATACCGGCAGCGATCACCGACTTGTCCGAGGCGCTCTAAATATAAACTTCAGGGCCGAAAGGCGTCGCATGATGAGGTCTACTCTCAGACCTACTGCGCCTCAAATAGCTTTAGGGTCCGAAAAGTTCCAACTGGAGCTTCAAAATCGTTTCGACCTGCTGGAAACCGAAGGCAATGTTGACGAGAAAACCGACACAGTGGTCAAAACGTTACAGGATGTTTCTCGAAGGGTGTTTCCCGGCAAAAGCGGTAACAGAGAGTCTAAACTCTCGCTCGAGACTCTTGAACTTATGAGGCAGAGACGGGAAATGTCATCCACGCAGGCGTCTTCGCCGGATGGGAGGAACCTCAACCGGAAGATCCGGAAGCGGGTGCGACGTGACCTCCGATGTTCCAACACCCGCGCTATCGCGGCTGCGATTGAACAGAACAGAGGCACCAAAGTCTTCGCTCGCCAGCTAGGTAGATCCCATCTGACGAAACTTAAAACTGCGGGTGGCAAAACCGTAACCTCCAAGTTCGAGATATTCAAGGAAATTGAGAGTTTCTACAAAGACCTGTACGCATCACGGATGACTAAACCCACGAGAACCAGCGCTGACGACCATAGAGCCCCACTCACACGCCACCACACGGAAGACATCCCTGATGTCAACCAGGACGAGGTCAGAGTGGCTCTCGAGCAGCTCAAGAACAACAAGTCGCCAGGCGATGACGGAATCACCACTGAGCTCCTAAAAGCAGGCGGGGACTCCAATCCTGAAAAAGCTAGCGAGTCTCTTTAATTCCGTCATCCACCAGGGCTTAACACCTCAAGCGTGGAGCGGGAGTGCGGTGGTTCTGTTCTTCAAAAAAGGTGACAAAATCTTGCTGAAGAACTACAGACCCATCTCACTCCTGAGCCACGCCTACAAGTTGTTCTCGAGAGTACTCACAAACCGCCTCGCCAGAAGACTTGACGAGTTCCAGCCACCGGAACAAGCCGGGTTTCGAAAAGGCTACAGCACCATAGACCACATCCATACTGTTCGGCAGATTGTACAGAAGAGCGAAGAGTACAATCAGCCGCTGTGTATGGCTTTTGTGGACTACGAGAAAGCCTTCGACTCCATTGAAACCTGGGCGGTTTTGGATGCTCTGCAGCGATGTGGCATCGATTGGCGCTATATCGAGGTGTTGAGATGTCTGTATGATACCGCCACAATGACCGTCCAGCTTCAGGACCAAAAGACCAACCCAATCGAGCTGCGTCGAGGGGTAAGACAGGGGGATGTAATATCCCCTAAGCTCTTCACCAATACACTCGAAGACGTCTTCAAGACGCTGGACTGGACTGGGCGGGGCATTAACATCAACGGCGAATACATCTCACACCTTCGGTTTGCCGATGATATCGTCATCGTGGCAGAGTCACTGGAACAGTAAAGCGAAATGCTGCATAGCCTAAATGGAGCCTCTCGAGGTGTCGGTCTCGGCATGAACTTGGATAAAACCAAGATCATGTTTAATGAACATGTCACGCCGGGACCGATCTACGTCGATGGTTCGATGCTCGAAGTTGTTCCGGAATATGCCTACCTTGGACAAGTTGTCCAATTTGGTAGAAACATCTTCGAGTAAGAAATCAACCGCAGGATCCAATTAGGTTGGGCAGCATTTGGCAAACTACGTCACGTTTTCTCTTTGCCTATACTGCAATGCCTGAAGACTAAAGTCTATAACCAATGCATCCTACCTGTTATGACTACGGGGCTGAGACGTGGCCACTCACAGTGAGACTAGTCCACAAATTCAAAGTCGCACAGCGGGCTATGGAGCGAGCTATGCTCGGCGTCTCTTTGAAGGATAAAATTCGTAACGAGGTAATCCGACAAAGAACCAAAGTTACCGACATAGCTCGCAGACTCAGTAAGCTAAAGTGGCAATGGGCTGGTCACATCTGCAGAAGGACCGACGGCCGATGGAGCAAGCGTGTCCTAGAGTGGAGACCGCTACTTGGTAAGCGTAAGGTAGGACGGCCCCCAGCTAGATGGACCGACGACCTCAAAAAGGTCGCTGGGACAGACTGGATGCGGAAGGCCGAGGACCGTGTGCAATGGCGCGTGTTAGGAGAGGCCTATGTCCAGCAGTGGACTGCGATAGGCTGATTGATTGAGTAATGAGTTTGGTCAACAGGTGTGCTATAACAGGTGCTTTAAAGATTTTTGTTGGGATGGATCTATACTATATACCATGTTATAAAATTTGATTAAATAAATTTATTTTGAATAAGTTAGATAGACTGGTTGTAAGAAACAATATTATGTGTATATATATGTTGTATTTGTGTTGTATAGCAATTCAAACAACCGGAACGTGTTATACTACAAATGTACTCATGACATGTTATTTTTTGAGCTCACGCCTAAAAAACACATTTATGTGGTATACTTCAACTTTACCCTTATAGCTCTAAACAGCTGCATATGTTTTATATCGAGAACGAAGGACACAGTATAATAAATGATCAAACGAACTTACCTGAAGTGAAGTTCGATCATTATTATACGAAGTCCTTCGTTCGAAGATGTAAGTACCCAAACCGCCCTGCCCGTTGGTAAAGTGGAATTGACGTTTCAAGTCTCTAAAGGATGCGCGGCTGCCAAGCGAGTCCTGAGAGCTGCATATGTTTTATATCTTCGAACGAAGGACTTCGTATTATAATGATCGAACTTCACTTCAGGTAAGTTTGTTTGATCACTTATTATACGTTATTCATCAGTCGGTATAGTTATAGAATACAAATTATAATTATACCTAAGGTCTCATCTTTCAGCGCGGGTTTTCGTTCGACGCGTGGGCGGGTGTGACATCTCGTCAGGTATATTATTGAGAATTAATTGGAAATTGACTTTTGTACATGAAAGAAAATTTAATGCCATCGCTTTTGCACTCGTTATTCATAATTTTCTAGTCACCTGCCACCAATTATACTTTAAAAACCATAGTCCATCCATAGTCCTTCATAAGAATATGTTGATTTAAATAGCAGTTCCTGTTCCACGTACGTTGTTATAAAATGAAACAATTAATATGATTTGCATTTTGGTATATTGTCCAAAATACTGCTCAGGGATAATGATGTGTGAAATGATATGCTTATGAGTACACGTCAATCGCGAACGCGGGCTTTCCGTATACTAATGTAAAAATTGCTGGATGAAGTGAATGCGCCGACGATGCATTTGTGCGGTCAAACCGTACACTATAGGTATCATGCTACAGTACAGAAGCTGTCCTAGCGTCGGGGCTGAGGCATAAGTGTGAGCAGTTGGAGATACAATATGACGTAAATAATATCTATCCCGAGACACCGAAATTGTGTAATTTCGTTGTTGTATGGTTTCCACTCATCATGTCGTCGCTGCCGGAGCGGGGGGCATGCGTCGTCTAGACGACTTCAGATGCGGAAGTGTGAAGTAGCCCCGGGGGACTCGTACAACAACAGACAAGAACAGGAAAAAACATATTAGGCAACATCGCTAGAAAACCATTGCAATTCATATTCCTTATCATTTGATTGGTGCGGGTGGGCCGCGCGGGAGTCAGCACGAGGCGAACCCTCGACCGGGTTAAATATAATGTAAGCCAATTGTAGGGCAAGGCGACGCGCGCGGCGGCGGCGGCCGCGCACCCGCACTTGTCGCCGCTAGCGCGCACGCGCACTAAACAATAGCGGCCCATTGGGGCGCATTACAAGTATCATAGCCGCGCTGTGGCCGTGGGCCGGTCACACGCGTGTCCGTGACCTTGCTCCCTATTCGGTCACTTTAATTGTCCTTCGAAGTAATTTTAGCACCATTAGTTTTACGATAGGACCGCTCGGAGTGAAACATTATGCAGACAACGGATAGCGCAAGCGGGACGAGGACGAACGTTATGGGGAATGGACGACTCCACAGTGATTGATCTCATTCGATTGATGTTCCCGATACACTGCGCTTGTAACCGGCGCCATAGATCAACAAACGTCCATGTATAATAATAGGTAGAGACGATTTAGTTTCTATTTTCGTGGGTCATATTAGTTAGTATCGCCAAAAATTATCCGTGCGATGTCCTCGCGCTCAGTTCTCGGCGTCCAATAATATTTGAAAAGTGAATGTAAATATATATATATATATATATATATATCAGCGATATTGCCAACCCGATTTTCGAAGACACGGGCCGGCCGACAGTCGTGGGGCACAATACTCTGCCGTAGACTTTCCGGTTTGAATTTAGTGGAGTGACGACGACGTGTTCCTGTTACAAACAATGTCGTACGCATATTTTCATGGGCGGAGACAAACATGATTACAAATAAAATTGGTCGATAGCCAAGCTCGCGCTCCGACCAGTACGAGCGAGCAGCTGGAGAGGCGACACGAGCGCGGGTCTCTTTCATTCATGAATTTCAGCCTTTAGACGCAGTACAGTTCTGTTAATATTGAATCAACGAAATATATTTTAAAGTTTTATCCACAAGCTCAGACTCTGCTATCTATTTTCATAGAAATCTATGAAAATAGCACAGTCCACCTGCAAATTTCTTTAAAAATCTCGAAAGAAAATTTTTCTATTTGTCTAAAAAGGAGATCTTAATACGTCTTCAAGGATAGGCTCGCATCGTTCGGTAAACCTGTAGCAGCCATCTGTGGCGAGGTGTCGCTCGACATTTCATAAACGTGTGTTGATCGGCGCCGGTGGCGGCCCGCGCTTGTTCGCGCCACGTCGCTTATTAATATGGAACGAGTTGGAGTGATGCAAATGCCTGGCCGGCGGCATGTGCGGGCGCCGGCGACGGTGGGTGCGACACCCTCGCAACCCTTTTTTAAATTATTCCATTTTGGAATCCTGTACGTGTGTTATAAAATCACATAAAGTACTTACTGCTTTTTGCACATTTCGTGTGTATACTTATGCCAGCTCATTTGTCTGCTGGACCCCGGTACCGAGGCACTTAATTCCTTTTTACTTATTTATTTGTTCCCTGTATTTGCTTATCTGTATATGTCTGCAGGTTTGTTTGCATGCCAATTATCGTAGCGGAAAAGAACTAGCTAAATTAAACCGTTTATTCTTCTATTTACTGTCTATATCGTGTGTGTGAATGATCTACGCTGTTGGCCGCGAGGCCTTTACAGCTTCTCCGGACAAGATTATCTATATCATCATAGATCATCACCGTAAATTTCTTGTAGTAGTTAAGGCAGACAGCCGCTCTCCCGACACCTGACTATATTAAAACGGTTGTTGCGGTTTTGTAATTTTTAAGAAATTCGCTTAAAATAGTTTATAGTGCGTGGGTCGCAGCCGCTACGTCGACACTAGCGCTGCGCCCGCGCACAGGCGTACGCAGGCGCTGCGGTTACGTCATTTTGTCATACTGATAATGCTCCAGGAAACCCCTCCCAGCTGGCCATTTCAACAATGGCTAAGAATACTTGCTCTGCCGGCCGCTCGCAGTTCCTGGATTGAGGGTCACGCGTCGCCCGTCGTGAGTCGCACAGCGCCGTTATGCAACAGCGCGAGCTGCGCTGAGAATTGCATAATAGCTGCGATTTAAGAGGAATTGATCGCTCGGTTTAGTGTGTGAGTGATGTACGCTGTTGGCCGCGAGGCCTTTACAGCTTCACCGGACTTAAATCGCGGTTTTATTGCTACTCTACGTACATTGTTGGCACCTCGACTAGAAACGTACATTCTTGTACAATAATAAAGGTTTTTTTTGTGTGTGTGCGTGTGAGTGATCTACGCTAGTAGCCGCGGGGCCTTTACAGCTTGACCGGCGAGAGGGCGAGCGTGCAACCACTACGCTCGAACCAGAAGGGCAACGGGGAAACTATCTCAAGGGCGCCTCAAGGAGGAATGGCCTCGGCTTGGGCAGTCGGTATGGGGCGGGCATATACTAGGTGTCTCGCCGTGGTGCTCTGCACCGGCCGGCGGGCAAAAGATTCTTCGACCTCGCCGGTGAGGTCGGTGTCCGATCCTGCGTGCGGTATCTGTATTCGTAAGAAGGGAAGTAATGGCATCGGGAGGGTCGGTAAGAATATGCTGCGGTCGGCGGTAGCGGCATATAGGAGGGGAGTCATGCGCGTAGTCAGCGGTGGCTACGATTAGGGGGCTCTGATGGTTGGACGCGTTCGCGATGTATCGGATTGTCGCCTTTTTAATATAGGCTCGACTATTCGCACCTATTTTAATAAATCCATTCCGATCTCGGTATGGATATTATTAATATATATATATATATCTCGGAATGGAGATCGACATTCCGTATGTACCAACCAATAATAAGGCTTTGAACGAGCAGTATTAGCAAATACTCAACTACAAGAAATCTTAGATGTCTCTTCTGCCATGGTTTTCTTAGAATTCTTAGGAATATTGAAGTCTGAAAAGACGAAGGTGGCAATGAACCCGCGGCGCTCAGCTGAGCTGGAGATGCCTACAAATAGCCGGCCGGTTGGCCGCCAGGTCACCGCACCGCTGCCACACCGTCGCCGCACCGCCGCCGCGCCGCCGCGTGCGACACGGCATGTGCGCCGGCAAGTACCGTGTATGCTATCGTTACACTATAATGAGCTGAGTGCTTAACGGAACAGTGTGGTCGCGGCACCATTAGTGCTGCTGCATTACAATGCGTAACTATACATTTATAGGAGCAGGAAACATATCGCTTTGACTAATTGTCGAGGCGCGGTCGTAGTTTAATCAAGACACACTTGTTGATATCTCACTCATAACGAACACTGTTTTTGTTGGCAAATTGGCAACAGTTGGCAATGTGAGAATAATATTTCAGTGACGACTTATTATTTACCTACAAGCATTCCGAATCTTTAATTTTAATTTCCAAAATACTCGGCTTCCATTCGCGCCCAGCCCAGATAAATTTATTTTGTATACAGATATAGAGTGTGTATGAGACGAGCTATGAGAGTGGAGGAAGCGAGATATGTGCCTAGGGTAAGAACTTGTTGGAAGACTGTACTCTTTGCCAACACCCCAGCTACCGGCACACATTAGTGTAGGTACACTACCTACCTAACAGATCCGGCGTGATGACAATACAAATAGACTGATAGAAGTTTGTCGAGTCATTTAAAAACACATGTGTACTGCGCGAACAAAATGAATCACATATGAGCATTTTTGTTGGCTGGACGTAGCTACAAATAAAAATATGTTCCTGCTGTAAGCCAAAAAGCTATTTAATATTTTTTTTATTATTGTTAATCATTATAAAATGGCCGGCAGCCGCGGCACAAACACAGCACGCGCTAAATTACACTGCTCATTCTCTTAGTGCAGCTAAACCCGAACTACCCACAGTTGCCACGAATGAGTGAACAAAATAAAGAGAGTAGATAATTGAATTAGTGAGCGTCTGGCGCACACCACACCCGCGGACCTGGACTTGGACCGGGGCGTGCAGCTTCAGATTAACGTTAAAGATTCCTTCCGAGGAGATAGTTTGCTATTACATTTTGTGACGGTGGAAGCACGAGAATTAGCACCTGACCCAAGCTATGTTTCGATTAGTACTACGGTGCTCGATATATAATGTTTATATGCTTAAAGTGACAGATGTCATGATTTCAAAAGTGATCGTTTTCTCTGGCAGTGGTTAAGAGCTTAAGCCGCTCCGCCCACTGTGTCTAATAGTCGCGGGTTCGATTCCCGCACGGGACAAATCTTTGTGTGATCCAAAATTATTTGTTTCGGCCTGGGTATTTGTGTATGTGAATTTTTATGTTTGTAAACGCACTCACAACACAGGAATAAATCCTAGGGTGGGGCTACGACTTTTAAAAGAAAAAAAAGCTTGAAAATAGCAGTTCAAATAGTGACGAAATTTGCTACAGGCGCACAGCAAGTATAGCCTCCGTGACCCCGGCAATGACACCTACACACTCTCGTGCCGGTATAATTGGAAAAGACTATCAATATCCGCCAGGATTGGGTTTGGGATCCAATCACTGCGGAATAATACGATATATTATTATCCACAACGGGCCGCTGTTACAAATAGGCGGATACTCGTATTAGCGGCGCAAACTGCGAGTGCCGCCGCCGCGCCGCGGCACCCGGCGGCCGGGACCCGGACCACAAGAGCGGCTCAATGGCCCCGTGACGGGGCTCGGCAGCTGCAGGTGACGATATTGATGTATTAGAAATTATCTGCTCCGTTTTCTCCTCAGGATCACTAATATTCTGAATGATGATGAATATAATTATATTATTTACAAGGAGTAGGTAATTTTCTCAATTAGTTATCGGATTTTTTTACGATTAATTGAACGTTAATTTCGATGTCACCAGAACGAAGCCTGAAATATCGTAACCTTAACAGCAATAAATATCAATTAACAGAATAAATTGATACTAAACCAGCAAAAAGCATGTTAGTTGCATAATGTTAGCAGTCAAGGCGAGTCGCCGCGGACGTCGACGACGGCGGCGGACGTCGCGTGCTCTCACATAATTAAATGCTGATGAGGGCTCGGGACGCTCTCGTTATGTTGTTTATTAATTAAATCATTGAGCACGCCCTGCCTCCACCCCGTGCCGCCCCGTGCTGCGCGCTTCCACGATGTTCCCGCGCGCGCCGCTCCAGTGCCGCGCCGGTTGGTTCGTAAACCCGTGATTAAAGCTCCGCGTCGATCTGATTCCCAGTAGTGTTTAAACTGCTTTCAAAAATATGTTTTCTAGTTTGCGCAATAATAGGGAGCAACCCCCGTCGAGTTCAGATCGTTGATAGACCAACTCTCATAATGAAAAATCTGTAAATTATATCAAAGCTGATTAAGTATAGTCGAGCAGACATGTAGCACTGTTTTCAATAATACGGTAGACTAAGTAACTGTGTTAGAAAATCACCAATGAAGAAAAACACACGCATGTAAGTCAGGTAATATGACTTTGCTTCGTTCAGTTGGTGGCAATTTATTAACAAATAGAAAAGGTAGACCAGAAATCGTACCTTCCGCCCTTAACTCATTCCGTGGTAAATTTACGATGGATAAGCAAACGTTACACATAAATCTACAACAAAGCGGTGGCGCGTCTGATAATGCGGTGACTGATGGAGCCGCCCGCCCGCAGACTGATGGCATCACGATCTGATTCTTAACAGCATCTCATTTACCACAAAATGAATAAGGGGAATTTCAATGAAAACACTTCTCCGACGCGGCGGTGACGGCTACAGCTATAAATCGTACAATATTAAAGGTAATCGGGAACGGACACGATAAATAAACCAGTCTGCTATGCTAACGTTGTTCTAATGGACGCGTTCACGGCGGGTGTTCCCGGCGCGCGGGGACGTCGCGCGTCACTGCGACGCTGTCAATGCGGCGGGCGGCGACGTCACGCGTCAGTGCGCGCGTGAAATGATTGAAATTTGAAATACAATTTGGTTGCAGCGCGCGAGGCGAGCGCGGCCTAAGTGACGCGGAGCACTTACGTATGTACGTAGCACATCAACGGGGCGGCAATGTTTCAGTGGAACAGATTTTAATCCAGACATATTTCATTAAAATCCGCCGGTAATCCGATCCAATTATGAGCGACACCGTATCGTATTATTAGTCTCGAGCGCAAAACAAGTTGATATATTTATTTATTTATTTATTGAAGTAGCTACACCATCAACTTAACATTTAAAATAAAATAAAAAATACAATAGGAATGACACAAAGTGCTAAATCTCTACAGGTGTATACAACATTATTTAAGAGTCTAGAATAAAATTAGTCATCAAGTTAGAGATAAAGATAATAAATAGTATAATTAAAAATGTCCAAATTTATAAAATTATATATATGACAATAAAATGAAAATGAAGCTAGAAATAGAATTCGAATTAATTTCTTCTAATTTTAATGTCAGAAAGTCAATTCATCATTCAGTCATTCATATATCATCTAAAGACAGAGTTGTGTCAAGCCAAGTTCGGGAAACGAGGCGATACACAGTCCCAGGAATTACTTTGAGCTACTTTTCCCCCCTCTACAACTTAAAATGTATTGAACCTATAAATAACTTGGCATCATTTCTATGAAGGGGTTCGATTATTTGCGATCCCAACTTTCATTGATGTAAACACCGTCACGCTTATATTTCCCGAGCGGGGGTAACGATTTTTAACCGACTTCAAAAAGAAGGAGGTTCTATGTTCAGTTGTATGTATTCTTCTTTTTATTATGTATGTTCAGCGGTATTTCCGTCAATTGTGGACCGATTTTGATGATTTTTTTTGCATTGGGTTCAGTATAGCTCCAAGGTGGTCCCATTTTAATTTCATTGGTATTGGACCTTGGACTTAGAAGATACACCAGGGAACTCTTTAACGACAAACAATATGCATGTGTACATTGAGATATTATGGGTATTACGTCAATCCTATAGGTACCCTACTATAGAACTAAGCAGTATATTAGCCAACTTCAAAAAAGGAGGTTCATAATTCGTCCTTTTTTATAACTCCTTTGCTTATGAACCGATTTTGATGATTCTTTTTGCATTGGGTTCAGTATAGTTTTGAGGTGGTCCTATTTTAATGTTATTGGTATTGGACCTTGGACTTTAAAGATACAAGAGGGAACTCCTTAACAGCGAACAGCACGAATGTATAGATTCCGTTATTATAGTCATTATGTTAATCCTGTAGATACCTTACTGTACAGCTCAGCAAAATAATCTAATATAGGTATATAAATATTACTAAATAATTCACTCGTCACTTAAAATGGTAAAATAAAAAAGCAAAAAATAAATATTTGAAGTCGGTGCTGGTTGGTCCAGTCGGTTACTTGGCACCGACTTCAAATATTTATTTTTTGCTTTTTGAAGTCGGTTTACCCTTTTTTTTAAAGATTTTTTTACATTTACTTCATTCCTGGATATAAATATTACAACGTGACTTTCCGGCACGTGACATTTTCCGTTCGCGTGTTTCTATATTTAGGTGCAGCGCGTGGCGACATTCGATTCCTCAAGATCCTGACAGCGGAATGGCATTCCGAAGATATTTAAGCGAATTCCAAATATCAATCACTTTTGGCATCCTTGGATCGAATTCCGTGATTAATTTGGTGAGCGAGGAGGGGTGCGAGTCGGAGCGAAGCGGGACGAGCAGTAGGCTCGCGTCAATCGCGCCAGCCAGCGGCACGTCTCTTACACTCGTTCGTCAGGAGTTGATTCGATTAATAAATAGCTAATAATAAAATACTTTCGTTTTCTATTCTTTTTCTGTTGTAGAAATCTTATTTTTAAGTCCAACTATTATGAAATGAGTAAGAAGTAAAAATGTTTGGTAGGTACCCACCCAGTACAACTACGCTCGACGTTATAAATTGTCGCGGGCACTGTAAATAGAACCCAATGCATAAAGGAAATGTATTCTAGTCGCAAGGAAAATGTGTCAGGTTAAGGGCAGTGTGACACGCGGCGCGCGCGCTTCTCCACGAGCACGAGGGATTAGACAAGACAAGGTTACAAGGTATGTCCGCCAGTGCGGTGGTTCGTGACCTGCGCCGGCGCCGGGACGGTCTCCCGGGATGCAAGCGGCGGGCTTGTTCCGACCTAAAACCGAAATAATCGGAGAAAATTTGCCCGCTATTCGATATGGTTTATTGATAAGTATTGCAGCTTGGTGGGGGAGTCAAGTTCGATGGACATTTGCCCTGTGGACACATTTGCTACATATCAAACGACATCTGCAGATATGCTGGCCTATTAATATAAATATTATATAAAATTAGCTACACGCTTTAAATGACACTAAAATTGTTGACCATACAATTTGCATGTCCGCAAAAAATCGCATCTAAAGTTCAAAAGAATCCGCCATCTTCGGCTCCATGGTCCTCCGACGCCCGAGAGGGATGAGTCAATGCGCCAGTCGGGTAATATTATTCTTTCATATAATGAATTTGGTCCTTCGATGTCGGATAGTATTTGTCCGGCGCGGAGCGGGCGCTTGTGCGGGTGGGCGGAACTATGCGGGGGTGCGCTCGTTTTCGCGTCACTAGCCAACAAAGGGCGCGCGATGAAGTATCTTGGTGTCCCTTGCCGAATGGACACACATCTATTGTTCTCTGCCTCATCACATTCAGGAAAATATGTCGATTATTCCAATAATTTCGAAGGTCAGGTTCAAAAGGAAGAATAAAAAAACATGGTACATGGTACTCCAAGCTTACACGAGAACTAATACGAATTGTTCGTGAAGCGACAAGCTAAATTTTCAATACACAATGACAGATATTGCATTTTTTATTCTTGACAGAGAAGTACTTACTTAATTTTAACAAAAATAATACATACCCAAATCGAAATGTAATGTATATAGAAGTACAAGAAGAAAGCGTTTGGCTAGTTCAGCGGCTCGTCCCACAAAACGATCCGCTCGAATTTGAGGCTGGCGGCACAGCTCGGCGACCACGTGGCGGCGTGCGTGGGCATCGCACGTGTCCTCAACATCCCTCCCCTGAACATTGCCGGGAACACCGATAAAAACATACGAGCAGCAAATTGCGACACGACCTGCCACCTGCGTCAGTTTCATCAAAATTCCTAGTAGGAACGTACACATGTGTTTCATAGCATTATGCAATATGAGTGTAAACACTAATATCTAATAATTTATAGTAGATGCTCCGAGCCGAAACAAATTGCACTAAAATGAAAATGCTTGTTCCGAATTTAAAAAAGTCTCAATGAATAGAAGTAAAAGTCATTATAGGACATCTTTAAAGTAACGATTGCCCTTCATGAGTGACAGCGAGCGGCAGCGGGTCGCGTGCGCCGAGCTGCTGCTCAGCGGCTGTCCGCGGCGGGCGCTGCCAATTCTCAACACCAATTACTTCGACTACAAAAGATAACAATTAAACAGTTAACTGGCATCACTTTTCGAATTATTTTTTGCAGAACAAGTCAAGTATTCGTCGTTCCATCGACTTAAAGTGTAACCAAAACTGTGAGTACAGAGCGAACGCTTTCTTTCCTCCTATAGTCATACTATGAACCCCAAATGAAAATCGATAATGAGCATTGAATAGATTCCGATCAATCGATATAATCGATTGTAAAAAGTCACAGACGGGAAGATGACGGAATGGTTAAAATTGCTGTGTAAGAGGGTGAGAATCGATTAACAATGGGCTGGAGCCTATCGAGCCTCGATATTGCGGCGTCGCGCGGCTCCGAGTACTGCGCGCCGTTAATATCAGCGAAAACATACTACGTGTAGGTTTAGAAACAGGAATATTTTTCCCTATCATACATTTAAATGATAAGCGGCGGCGTGGCGGCCGAAACGCGGGGGCGGTGGCTTCCGGCATACGATTCCGCGGATTATTCACCGAGATACCAATTACATGAATTTGATGCTGCGAAGCATCCGATGCGTGTCGCGGACGCGTAATAGTGATGTAAAATTAACAAGTAATTAAATGAAAAGCAGACTTAACGAACCGAGCGAGTGTTAGAAATGCAAGCACTTAACACAATAATGGATTCTACACTGGTGGCTCAAATTTGTATTGCTACAGAACCGTTGTGTTCTCGGGGATCACAAAGGTTAAACAGCGTTCGGCTTGGTCGCTCAGAGATGGCACGTTACTTTGTGAGAGAAGGCCTCCGCCTAGTAGCAGCATAGTAGTAGAGCTTCGAGAATAGATTTTAACAACTTTTAAAACACTTAACAGATCAGTAAGTGCTTTTTGTCCCTTTTTGTGTTTCCACGAGGAATAAATCGCATGACGAAGTTTTTATTAGTAGATAAGTTGTTAGGGCTTGTTCAAATGGGCACGGTTTCTGCCTAAATGAGACTTGAAGATTTAAACGCATCAGCGGCGCCACAATAGTGAAATTACGTCACCCGTTAACTTAACGACACGGGAGAAAGCGGCAGCGTACTCATTCGCCGAGACAAGAATCTAATTTACTGAAAACTGCAGCGGAGGTGAACGCTTTTTGCAGGATACCTAGGTGTTCTCAGAAATAAGGCAACATTCTTTGGCTTGGCGATATCTATGGAAATCACGGCCCTAGTCGGACGGCCATTGATGAGTGAGTGTTTGATAATGCCAAGTCAGTAGTATGTTTTACAATAGACAAGAGAAGAAGATTAATGTACCACAGTTTGTATTCTCTCTTTTCAAGCGATACACCCAGTTTCATCTTTCTAGATCTAAATTCAATCAATCAATCAATATTTTATTTGTCAGTAGTTGTGTGTATATATATATAGGCGCGCAAATGTCAAATGGTTAAGATATATAAGAGAATAATTAAATGTAGTTACAATTATAATGTCACAAATATTCCCTGTAAATCGGTGTTATGTCATTATCAATAATATATATATTAATTAGCTAATAATTCACTTTACACATTTGTCATTTATAAAATCATCTACTGAGTATTAGCATTTGTTGATTAATAGCAATGTCAAGGTCTTTTTAAAATAATTTATATCCATGATCCATCCATCCATTCGAAACAGTAGATTCCTTTTGGGAAGTAGTCAAATAACGGGATCAGCTGAACTGTGTAGGACTGATGTTAACTCATCATATGACGACAAAATTGTGCAGTGTTGGTGTGGAATCCTCTGTATGGGAAGTATATTAATTCTCTGGAAAAAGTGCAGCGCAGGTTTTTGAGAGGCCTATATAATCGGTGCCATCGTGAATATTGCTCTTCTCCAACATATTTAATGAAAAAGTACAACCTTCTTAGTCTTCAATCCAGGCGCACACTACTTGAAATCATGTTTCTCTTCGATCTTTGTAATGGTGCGTTTGATTGTATACATCTAAGTAGCGAATTATGCTATGAAATCCCTAGAATGGCTCATAGGCGGGAAAAGTGTACCCTGAAACTGTTTGCTGTTAAAGGAGCAAAGACAAACGCCGGATCACGTATGCGTCTGCGCCGACTTATGGATACATATAATAAGCTATTTATTAATATTGGTATTCTTGGCTCATCCAAACAAAAATTTAAGCGCAATGTAATTCTAAAGCTGCATTCTGAGTAACTTTTATAACATATTTATATTTTTAAATACATTATTATTGTATATTTTTAATATTGTACTCACTTTGTGTTAATTATTTCATTCATTAATGTTTTCTTCCTTTATTTCCTAATTACTAGTCTACACAGTAACCAATAATATTTTTTTATTTTGCTGATTGTACACTGAAGTGCGCTATCTACCTTGCTTTTCATTCCTATGTTATCTGTGAGTAGCGGTGTTGGTAATGCATTTATATTATTCTGCCTATTTCATAATCTTATATTTTAATTTTAATGTTGACTGCCTCGTTGGTCTGGTGGCAAAGCGCATCGCTTTGTGATCACGAGGTCCTGGGTTCAAATCCTAGGTCGGACAAATGTAGTTTTTCTAACGAAAAATTCCCAGTATGAGTCCGGAATCTGGAATTGTGCCCGGTATATGGCAATAGGCTCGCCCCCTATTACATGGGACCTAACATCGTCGGCGAAACGTAGGTGTACTCAGTACATCTCTGCCACCCCCTCTGGGGAATATAGGCGTGACGGTGTGTTTTTTTAATTTTAATGTGTTACTGTTTGTTATTGCAAGAAATAAATAAATAAATTAACTCATGTGGTTTCGGTTCCCAAACGTTACACATTACCAAAAATCACACATAATCTTGTTTACTGTTAAATTGCAAAATCAATATTCAGTCAGTTTTTTTTTTATTATTGTTGAGTTAAATTGCTATATTTTTGCAAAAATATTTTGTCTTCAAAGACTGATTAATTTTGATAAGTATTGGGTTCGATGGAGGATTATGATAGTGTCAAAGCGCTGGCTCTTTAGAAGCAGTGTCACGTTATCATTAGCGTTGTAGCAATCATCGGCCACATTCATTATATTCATAGTGCGGTGGCGTGCAGCGCGGTGCAGCGCGGGCCACGGCGACGCGTGCGCAGCTCGCTAAATATACCGGCGGCGCGGCAGCGCTGTTGGCAGCCGCGCGGCGCGCGCGCACCTGTCGCCCGCACCTACGCCGCGCGCGCACACGCATCAATCTGTTCACGATCACTGTCGAAACAGCTTAGCGTGCAACATATTATGATGTGATTATGTTTTGTTTTTAATGAAGAAAGTATTCTTTATGTATGTGATTAACTTTAACATTAACACCGCATAAAGATAATGCCTCCTTTATTATACTGTGTCCTTCGTTCTCGATATAAACATGCAGCTCTCTCTACTCGCTTGGCAAGCCGCTAAATTTTTTAGAAACGTCAACGCCTCCTCTATGGTATCTGTGGACATAACCTCTGCGATCATTCTTTCTTTTAGCGTGGCAGCCGATGCCTTGTAATAAAGTTTTGGTCGACATTTAATTTAATCAAATAATCGTAGCAGTGAAATTATATAACAAAAGGTTTTTATATACTCAAGTGATGTTGTGAAATAAATTTAAAACATCGTATAGGCAAATTCAGAAATAATTTACGTCTTGACAAAAAAGTACATTCCAAAAAGATCAACTGATAGTTGTTTAATTGTGGCGTTTTCAGCTTAACATGTTTATGTATAATAATATCGAATATTCGGAGACGTGAGTTTTATTATAAAGTAAAGTCTTCACTCGAAAAGTAAACTTACGAAGTCTCATGTCCCTCTTCGTGTAAAAACAGTTTAACACGCAATATCCCTGCAAACAATTATTAACCGTCTATAAATTGGCAAGGTAAAACCTCTAATGAGAGAAATTAGCGGGGACATTAATCAATAATGATTGTTAAGGATCGATGCCAATTTAAGGACTCGGGCGATGTACGAGATGCATCGACGTGGTCCGCAAGACTTAACGGTAATTCAAGGACACGAGCGGTGTACGAGATGCATCGGCGTGATCCGCAAGACTTGGGGCCCATACGAGATATGTGCTGAAGGTCATACTACTCATAGGTTTCACCCATGAGGTGCTCCTGTGCAGTTCACATTTCTACAATGGTAAGAAACTAAAATGTTACCCAACATACATACCTTAAACAGTAAATACAAAGACTATTGTTATAAACTATAAGCAATTTGTGATATTATATCTCCTAAAGGAGACTTTCTGAAAGGGTAACTAAAGGGACATTGTTTATGAATTTATGAATAACAATACATTATTAATAACATAAGCCACCCCTTTGCAGAAACATAATGTTTTGCATTGATTTCATTATTAGACATACTTGTATAATAATCCTAAAATAGCCCAAAGTGGAGCTTATTACACAAAGAATTGTGCAATATTATGAGCACTTGTATTAAAAAGGTAAACCTTGCAATATTTATCCCTGAACAGGGTTTATAAACAGATGAGCCAAAGTAGTCTCTACTTATAACAATGCCTGTTATAACTGACAAGCAACAGAATTGTGGAAATATTCCAAATATAATATCACAGTCTACCGATGCTGAGACAGGCAAGTTGTACAATAATTTGTGTTACACACATACATCCTTAAAATATAATATAAAATACCTGGTCTATCCAGTTAACATAAAACTAATAATTATCAATATTATCAGCCCAGACCCCTTGCAGGGTAGCCAGGGAAGATGAGTCCTAACAATACAGTCATGAAACATTGATTGGGATAAGAACCTTTGTGGTCAGCAGTATATATTTTGTATTAAATAAGGTTAATATAGTGGAGTACCAAGATGGAATTATAACTAGCTATTCATAAGCAGTAGTTTAAATTTCAAGAAACCACCAGTGTTGTAACCAATATGGAACAACAATCCTCATCCGGTGTGTAAAAATGTACATCTATCCACAAATGTATGTATAAATGTACCTACAGTGTACCTATCAGCCCACCAAAAACAAATCACAATGGACAATGGAAGTCTCCTACCAGAGAATGTGAGGTAAGAAAAGCTTGCTAGGCTTTTTACATAAAGGCTTGTTTTGTTTTTTTTATGTTACTGAAAAAATCAGTTAAACATTCAGGAATACAACATGGCTGTTACAAATAAACCATAATATTGGAGGCTAAAGGTATTCACTGACTTTGGTATGTAACAATGTATCTATGACACTAATAAAATTGTGTGTCTGTCTGCCTTCAACGGCAAACATAACTTTATGGGTTTTGTGCAAATACTGCAAGTAATCCAGACAAGTGAAGGTTAAATAAATCTGGTCCTACATATATTTAACATTATGTATAGAAACATTATTATTAGAAACATAATTTTTAATAATTGATATACAATTTATAGCCATTCTCATTAGAATTTAATTAAAGATGGATGATCACAACTGTGCTATAATCCTTATCCCACAAAGAAACTCAATGCTAATAATAGACATTAGAGTCATATTAAATATACTAATAAAAAATTTATTAGGAGCTATTCAGCTTTCTATTGGGTAATGAGTCCAATAGTTTTGGTTTTTGGTTGCGTCCTGCATCATTTATAGTGTAATTAATACATTAGAAATTTGAGACACACAGAGGAAAGATTATACATCAATTCATGAATTGAAGAATTAGATGTTTTTATTGTACTTTTGTTTGATAATATTTTAATCAATTAATAATATATAATCAAATAAAATTATTCAAGTAATTAATAACTATAAAAAATAGGTTTGTGTTTAGTTTTGAATGTGCACATTTATATTGAGCACCAGTGATGTTTCTGGTACAGTTAGGATATCGGAGATATGACACAAACACAACCTGCTACTATTATGGAAACAGGTGGTTTTAGAGCACTATACATGCTGTAATTTATTTAAAGGTGGTTCAGTGTAAAAGTATTGAATTGGAAATGTCATACAAAAAATTTGCATTTTTCATATTGTTACATTTAAATTATTACATCCACATGTTACATGTATCTTATTAATGTATCTATATATAAAAAGAAAATAAAGTCATGCAAATGACTTAATAATAATACCTATTTAAAAATTGTTGATGAAGTTGATGAAATATTGAGTTACAATATTTAAAAGTATAGATTATCTTAAACAAGAATAATCAAAAGTATATTTTTATCACAGGTATGATAAATATTAGGTAGTATCAGCAATAACCTTAGTCTTAGGGAACTTGATATTATTTATTTATTAATAATTATAAGACCACGCCAGATCCCAAGTGGGTAGGCGAGGGCGCAAAACATATTATTATGATATTAAATGAAATATGAATGATACGTAGGTACTACATGTATAAGTTAAGTGACACTCAATCCTCACGGTTGGAAATCTAGAACTAACTAAAAAGTTACTCACTACAGTTGCTACTTATAAAAAACAACCACATACAAAGAAGCAGAGGAAGTGTGGCATTTAAGGGTATGAAAAAGTTAAGTTATGAATAGGATTCCCAATATCATAAAGTTATAGTCCGTGGTTTGGTCTAGTTGCCTGTGACTTATTCGCTACTTAAGTCATTACTAAATTAGTAAATTTGAGTGTAATTTTCATCAGCAATATAACGGGTCAGGGGTGGCCCGATCGTATTGCCAAAAATGAATGTTCGCGGGCGTTATTGCGCAAGAACGAATTGTTAAGTGATACATAAATATTTAGGTGGACATAAAAATGATATCCGGGATAGTTTCGGAATATATAATAATAATAGTAGTATAGTTTAACAGTGGGGCAGGTTAAATTAGGTTACCACACATCAGCACTGCCCTTCGTTCCAAACCCAAAAATGGGGGAGGGGGGGGGGCGAGATCATATAGTTAAGGTACATAGCCTTATGTGAGGAATAGCTCTAGATAAGGACATTAGTACAAAGGCCTCTAGTACAAAAATGTTAAATTTTGGTATATGTGCATCTTTAAAGATTATAAATATAACTAACATTAAATATAACCGAACTTTGACATAAAGGAAAATACTTTATCATAAATTAAATAAGTAATTATAGCAAAGCATCCTTATAATCACCAATAGAATTGGTAGCCTTTGTTTGGTACTGTACTCACAAAAGAGAACATTTGACAAAAAAAAAAAAAAAAACACATAAAGCCCCACATGCCACTTGGAAGACACGTTAGTGGGGAAACAGGTTTCCCTGTCTTATTTGTCTTATATTGTTATAGATTGGGTACTAATATAGTTTGTTTCTAGATCTAGTACACAGTAAGAGTTTTCTATCGATCTCTATCTATATCGTCACGCCAGACCCCTTGCGGGGTAGGCGGGGGGGTGCGAGGTTCCAACAGGTTCTTTACTTACTGGCTTCCTCCACTCTCATAGTTCGTTTCGGAAGGATTTTCTATGATACAAGAATTATTATAAAGGGATTAATTTCATATAAACAAAGTTCTGGATCGGTAATTCCTCAACTCTCGTTATATAAAGGGACATCTATAAAAAAAAAAAAAAAAAAAATCTTTATATAGAAGACATAACAGATGGAGAATGCACTGATATCTTGATAAGTAATGATTGATTATTATTACCCGGTAGTAATGAGTTAAGGACAACAGGTGTGCTATAACAGGTGCTTTAAAGAATTTTGTTGGGATGGATCTACGCTATATAACATAACATGTTATAGAATTTGATTAAATAAATTTATTTTGAATAAGTTAGACAGACTGGTTGTAAGAAACAATATAGGTGTATATATACTCGTCTGTATATATATATATATATATATGTTGTATTTGTGTTGTATAGCAATGCAAACAACGGGAATGTGTTATACAAATGTACTCATGACATATTATGTTTTAGAGCTCACGCTTAAAAATGACATTCATGTGGTATACTTCAACTTTACCCTTATAGCTCTAAACAGCTGCATGTTTATATCGAGAACGAAGGACACAGTATAATAAGTGATCAAACGAACTTACCTGAAGTGAAGTTCGATCATTATTATACGAAGTCCTTCGTTCGAAGATATAAGTACCCAACCCGCCCTGCCCGTTGGTAAAGTTGAAATGTACTACTTCTAAAAGGAATGGTCGCAGAGGTTATGTCCACAGATACCATAGAGGAGGCGTTGACGTTTCTAAAAAATTTAGCGGCTTGCCAAGCGAGTAGAGAGAGCTGCATGTTTATATCTTCGAACGAAGGACTTCGTATAATAATGATCGAACTTCACTTCAGGTAAGTTCGTTTGATCACTTATTATCTACCCATCTATTTATCTCTACCTATACTATCACGCGACATCCGTTACAGGGAAGGCAGAGAGTACAGAGTTTCAACAGGTTCTTTCCTTACAGACCCATCTGGCTTCCTCTACTCTCATAGTTCGTCTCATACGAACACTACATATACTAGCGACCCGTCCCGGCTTCGCCCGGATGCATATTTATTTTTTAAACATAGCCTACATTACTCAGGGATAATGTAGCATTCTAATGGTGAAAGAATTTTCGATATCGGCCCAGTAGGTTTTGAGTTTATGCATTGCATACGTACAAAAATACAAATCTTTCCTCTTTATAATATTAGTATAGAATAATTTATGTAACGTATGTATGCGACTTAATAAGTAATAATAGTATTACATTCATCCAAATATACGAAGGTTCAGTTAAAAATACGATCCTCTTTTTCCGAATGGGGTCGTAATATGTCACGTGTGATTTTAACTGTGACCACATTAAATCTAACAGCGGTACTCCACGGCATCGGGTTCCCATCGCGCGTCGCCGCCACACGTTGCTGCGAGTGATGTGCCGTGTTAGGCACGTGTGATCATGAGAGTAATGGCGCTTTTGGCGACACGCTGGTCGCCGGGCCCACCGTAGCGACTGTTCGCGACTGTTCGCGTTTGTCTACATCAAGGAACATTGCACTGGATATACCCCCTTACATGTTGTGGTCGAGTGAATGGAAAGAAATACATTACCCACAACTATGGCGACGTAAAAAGCTAGTACCTATCAAGTAAATGTGATCTGGGCGCGGGCGCGTGACTGATCGCGCGAGATAGACAACAACCGGGTTGTTGGAGATGGGACACTCATCATAATACGTCGACGAGTGCAAGCAGGGCGACACGCACTCGAAATAACAGCCAGCTATTCACTTTGAGTTTTGATCAGTAGGTAAAGATAAAAAAATGCGAAAAATTTCTTCTCAGAACGGCATGGTACGATTTATGGGAAGTATTTTGTTGGTGGAGTCATAAACAGGTGCTGAGCAAAACAATTTCAATTAATCTCCTTCAGGACTAACGTAAGTAACTCCAATATCTCTGTACAATTGGTCCCCGCGCGCAACTCTTAATGGTTATAAAAAGAATTTCGCCGGTACGTAAGTCATAAAAAGGTACAAATTTAAAGATTCACAAGATTAACGACGAGGGTTGGGGTATCTTTATTAAAAATATAAGTGTATATATAAGTGGTATCGATGCGAAAGTAATTATAATAATTAGTAACAGGGAAAGTTGCCAGCCGCCGGACGCATCGAGAGGTGACCCGCCCGCAGAGACAACACGAGAGAATCACACATTTTACTAAACGTATCTTTTATGTAACAAAAATAAAACACTCGTCGCTTTTTTTTTAAGCACACATACAACTGCCATACCTTCATAGACAGCTGAACACTTTCTGAAGGCAGACGTTAAAATTGATTTACGCAAGTTTCTCTGTCGCTGACGTGTGTCGGAGTTTTGTCAGATTGACTGCGATGCGAACTATTCTTAATACTATTTGGACAAGTTCACATTATGCGACAATTTTGCTTTTATTTTTATTGCAGAATGTATCTACTTACTATGCTGGGTATATTTTTTGCAAAATGTTTATGGTTTATCACGTTATTGACATTAAAATATATGTAAGGTCTAAGCATTGACATCAATTCGCCGCAGAAAGTGGCGGAGCCTAGCTTTAAATTAATTTTAGACGAAATAAAAGTGCCGCATTCGATTTGTATGAAAGTAAATGGTGTATTCGACTGGTCGGGATTCCTATAGCGTAGAGACAGGCGCACCAGGTGAAATTTTTTTCGTTATATCGTTTCGAGTTGGTAATTATCAGCACTAGTGCTCCTGCTTTACTAATTTAGCATGTTTCTTTAGACTGTTTGTAGAGATTACGGCGTTCCTGTTTCGTGAACAAAAATAAGTACGAAATAAAGAGCCTTTTCCCTTCGGCAGCCCCTGGATCGGGGCGGGCGGCGGCCCGCGTGTCATAAACAAGCCAGTAGGGGCAGTTAAAATTCAGCCGTTTACTTTGAGTACACTTTTAAATTGACTACTAATAAGATTGTGCGCTCGCGCGTGAGCACGGAGGGGAGGCGCATTCATTTAACTACAGATTGTATTTTCATTTTTTTTTCATGTCACAAGTAAACCCCGAGCACTTCTTATCAAATAAATAAGAGTATTGCTTTGTTCGCTTTGACAGGCAATGAAGCAGAAGACTGTCAACATCGTATTATAAACCACTTAATAAATGATTATTTAAATGTGGTTTGTCATTGGATTGCAGCACGTCGACTTCGAAAAAGTTTGAGAACTGTGATGGTTTGGTACATTTCAAGTGTACCCACAGTAGACGGAAATCTCCCCCCTCCTATTTAGCCTTTACACTAACGATATTCCTCGTTCGAGTAAGGTGCATCTAGCCCAATTCGCGGATGATACCGCTATGTCTCGCATAGGAATAAGGGTTTCATTACCAGAAACCTTCAGGCAGCCGCCAATACCCTAGGAGATTGCTTCAGGAAGTGGAGTATTGAGGTGAACCTAGACAAGAACGCTACGGTGTTCTTCTCCAGAGGTGCCACCCCAGAAGTAATCTCGGTCAAGTGACCATGTTTGATCTACCTATTCTCTGAGATTGGTTCAGGAAGTGGAGTATTGAGGTGAACCCAGACAAGAACGCTGCGGTGTTCTTCTCCAGAGGTGCCACCCCAGAAGTAATCTCGGTCAAGTGACTATGTTTGACCTACCTATTCCCTGGGTCAAAGAGGTCAAATATCTAGGGGTCACTCTAAACAATACCATGACCTTCGGACCACACATCAAGCGAGTCCGTAACCGAGCAGCCTTTGTGCTCGGTCGTCTTCACCTGATGCCCCAAGCGGAGTAAAATGTCCCTTAGGAATAAGGTGACACTTTACAAAACTTGTATACGGCCCATCATGACGTACGCTTGTGAAGTGTTTGGGCACGCTGCCCGCTCTCACATCGATAGACTCCGAACGGTTCAATCCCGTTTTCTGCGAGCCCCGTGGTTTATACGGAATGTCGATCTCCATTCTGATCTCGGAATCGAACCTATTCGCGCCTTTATTAAAAAGGCGACAACCCGATATTTCGCGAACGCGTTTTAATAATAGAAATCCGCTAATCGTAGCCGCTGCCGACTACGAACCTAACTCCCCTCCTATCAGCCACTACCGTCCTCTGCGGCATGTTCTTACCGACCCTCCGGATGCCCTTACATCCCTTCTTTCGGATACAGATACCACACACAGGATCAGACACTGATCTCGCCGGCGTGGTCGAAGAATCCCTTGCCCGCCGGCCGGTGCAGAGCACCACGGCGAGACACCTAGTATACGCCCTCCCCCATAGCGACTGCCCAAGCCAAGGCTGTTCCTCCTTGAGCTAGTTGCCAGTTGAGCATAGTGGTGAAGCTGTGAAGACCCCGCGACCAACAGCGTAAATCATTCACATACACACACACACACACACACACACTAGACGGAAATTGCGATAGATAGGCATCGCTTGCCGGTCAGGGAAAACGACATCAATGGACGAACGCTAGTTCTAAGAAATGGCACAAATAACTTTCAGCAGTTGTTTTCAAATCGACGCACATAGGGGGGCAAAAGGGCGAATGCTTAAGCAGAGGTGTACATAGCACACTACATTTCGCCGCGGTGTTTTGGTCCTAAGGTCCAGAGGCGGAGCACATTATTTCACTTATTGTCGAAAATTTTTGCGTTTTCTCGGACCACGTTATTAATTGACAATTGCTCATAAGTGCAATCATGGATTCAAACCCTAATCTTCTAAATAATAGGCGAAAGCTGTGCACTAGGCTAACTGGCCAAAGTAACGGTGAATTAACGCGGAATAAACGCGTGTATAAGTATGTATTGAAGAATTTTTTATGTACCTGAAGAATTTTTTATAAAAAAGTTTAATCTCAACGACAAAGGGCGGGTTCAACGCCGGCCACTTCGATAAAGACTTTAGAGGACTTGTTTCAAAATTTTGTCGACGCTGTAGGTAAAAAAAAACTATTAACAGAATTTACTGGTTGTGAAAATCCAGTTACGAACGTGGATCAAACCTATTTTTGATATTTTAGGTGAATGCAATAAATATTACCTATGCCTCTGGTAGTAAATTCATACAATCAATTGTTGGCAATATAATAAAAAAAATATATAGTAAACCTCATGTTACAGTACAAATTATTTAAGGGGAGGGAAAGTTTCTTGTAGTACGACTGGTTGTGCCAAGCATAAAACAAGTTCCTAACTGCTGTAACGAAAGCTGCAAGTCTTAGACCGTGCTCAAATGTTTAGTGTCGCCGCATTTAGGCTGAGTGTCGCTCGATCAGAGATAATTCAGCGTTTGACATCTTGCTCGTAATAATAGTTCATTTATTTTGAAGACGATCCGTTATGCTTTACGATCGCAGCGCGGTTCATAAGTCGGTGACCAGTTTTACGAGCAATAAACTTAGCGACTGACGGGCCAATTCATCTGGAAATGATCTATTAATTTTTATAAGTCACATTTTGTTACGTTCCATTAGGTTTTGCCATGGGGCACAAGAGGGGGCCGGTGCGCTCCACGCGCAGCTCCCGGAGCCACTCCAAAGTGATGACGGTCACCCTGAGGCTCAAGGAAGTCCTATACAGGATTTTCTCCCGGTAAAAATAGTTTGCGTTGAGCGACAAACTTGACAATAAAAACTACTTGAATCTTAGAAGTAGAATAATTCATAAAGACAGTAGACATCTTGATGTAACATTAATAAGAACTCAAACTAGATATAAGATGTACGAGAAGTCTCGTCAGCTTTATTCACACGTGAAATTTGAGTGAATTTATCTCGAACAAAGTTGCCAAAAGTGTGAGCGACGAATAAAAAGTTTTTAAACAGTCGATAGTAGGAGAGTAATGATGTCGGATAGAGGATGGAACCTACCTGAAATTAGTAAAAATCCTCATCCAAAATAGCTGCAGGTAGGAATGGTCTTCGCGGGCACCGTCGTCGTCAGCTCAGCTAACTCCTCAACTTTTCAGAAGTCTCTCTCGGCGTCGGGCTCTCTGCGGGCCCGCAGCTGCGCGGGCAGCAACTTCACAACACTAGGAACGGTCACTTCACAATATTCTTGTATCGTAGTTTGGCGCGCAAAGAGCGGGCGCGGGCGCGAGCGGTGCGTGTGGTGTACAGCGGTGCGCGGTTGCGGCGGCGGTCGGGCCGGCAGTGGCGCGCGGCGCCGGCCGCCCCCGCCCGCGCCCCGCGCGCTCAGCCCGCGGCGACGTCACGCACCACGTGCGTAGCGCGACCCGCACCTAGGGCGCGACCGACGGCACGACGTAGGCACGAACGTAGAGGCGCGTACGCGCTACAGCCAACGCGCCCGCGGCCGCGGTTCATTGAGAGCTTTTCAGTGCCACCGCCGGACACCGCGACACACTTAGGTGGCTACTTACACATTTATTGGTGGTCGGTGCGTTATTTGATAAAAAGTTTAAGAAATAAACATGTAACTACTATACTTCTTAGCTTTCGCTAAAGGATTTAGTAGAGTCACACACGGTGGCGTGCAAGTTATAATAGACCCTTTTTACTTTGTAGTGTAAGTAAAATAGCTCCTCTCGTCCCCGTAATAAGCCAAAACGCGATGAAATAAAACTATTTTTCGGATTTTATCGCGGTTTATTTTGATTTTTAATTTCCCGACGTTTTGAGTGCTTTGTCAACAAAAATAATTAAGAAGTTTGAAGGTACCCTAGAACAACTATGCCTTGTGGACGTCTGACACCTTATTTCATGGGTAATGTTCGCGTAAATCTAAGAAATCAGTAAGCCAAAAGGCGAGTTAAGATATGTACCTAATAAAAAATTTCATTCTTACTTTTTTACTGTGTACCTACAATGAAAATAAAAGATTTGCAATTTATCTATCTATCTATCTATATCATCACGCCAGCTCCCTCGCGGGGTAGGCAGAGAGTACAGAGTTGCAACAGGTTCTTTCCTTACATACCTCTCTGGCTTCCTCCACTCTCATAGTTCGTCTCATACACACTCGCCGGTTACGGAGACTCTTAACTAGCCCTTCAGCTAAGACACGGTCTATTTGGTCATGGTAAGATAGTCTAGGTCTTCCCTGGCACCTACATCCTTCCACTTTCGCATTGTATATCTGTTTTGTCATTCTTTCTTCTGGCATCCTTTCTATATGCCCGAACCAACGGAGCATACCCTTTCTCATCTTTACACCGATACTATATTTTATACCTACTCGCTTTCTTACTACGCTGTTGCGAATACGGTCGGTCAGCGTGACTCCGCACATCTTCCGCAGAGATCGCATTTCGACCGCATTCCCATCCTTACTGAAGGCGCATCCAAGATATACAAACCCATTCACTTGCTCCAGCACATCGTTACCAACCACAATCCTTGCATTCGTTCTGGTTTCTTCCCGTTCAAAAACCATTTTCTTCACATTCAAATGTAAGCCATTGTTCATGCAGTCGTCTCTCATAACTGTGACTAGTGTTTGCAGATCAGTGACTGTTGGCGCTATCAAAACCGCGTCATCTGCATAGGTGGTTTATCACTAGATCACCCATTTTGTACCCCTTCAGTCATCGCACACAGTCTTTGAAGACTTTTATCCAGATACACTATAAACAGTCTAGCGGACAACACGCAACCCTGCTTGACGCCGATTTTAACGTCAAACCAAGGTGACATGTTACCACCCACCCGTACGCATGCCTTGCTGTCCACGTAGGTGGACTGGACGGCTCGCAACAGGGTGCCGTTTATACCATACTCTGGCAAAATGTCCCAAAGTCTCTTTCGCACGACTCTATCAAACGCCTTCTTCAGGTCCACAAAACCTTCCGGCCTACCAGATGCTTTTCTACGATGTTGCGGAGGGAGAAAACTTGATCCGAACATCAACATTTTGCAATTTATAAAATGAGAATGAAACTCAAATATGAGTTACGAGTATCTTCCAGTCAATCCTTTAGTGTTAAGGGATCAGGAAACAATTAAGAGAGCCTTAACACAAGAGTGCCCAAAAGAAACAATAAATTTACACATTGACTGGAATATAACACATAAAATAAAATTTTTTTTTTAAATTTTTAGTTCTCGACATTAAGAGTGCTTCACAGCACTCATTGGCGCGGCACGGTTGGAGGTGTTTGACATCTATTCCATTCCGAGGTACCTATAAACGTACTATTTCTTGATGCGATCTACATAAGTTACTTACTAGAACAATTGCATATCGATCATGCATTAGATTCATGCGTAGGCGGTATACATTTCCATTGTAAACGTTCGCTCTTACGAGGCCTTTATATTTCACACAAATACGTTTGAACGCTACGTGTGTGTGTACGTACGCTTTGTGTGTGTATGTATGTGTGTGTGTGCGCGTGCGTGTGTGTGTGTGTGAATGATCTACTCTGTTGGCCGCGGGACCTTTACAGCTTCACTGGACAAGTGGGCGAGCGTGCAACCACTACGCTCAAGCCAGAAGCGCCTCAAGGAGGACCGGCCTCGGCTTGGGCAGTTACTATGGGGGAGGGCATATACTAGGTGTCTCGCCGTGATGTTTTGCACCGGCCGTCGGGCAAGGGATTCTTCGACCCTGCCAGCGAGGTCGGTGTCTGATCCGGTTTGCGGTATCTGTATTCGATAGGGATGTGAGGGCATCGGGAAGGTCGGTGAGAACATGCCGCGGACGGCGGTAGCAGCTGATAGGAGGGGAGTTAGGTTCGTAGTCGGCGGCGGCTACGATTAGCGGATTCTTATGATTGGACGCGTTCGCGAAATATCGGGTTGTCGCCGTTTTAATAAAGGCGCGAATAGGTTCGAGATAGAGATCGGAGTGGAGATCGACGTTCCGTATGAACCACGGGTCTCAGACGGCTTTACGGTGGAAACAGGATTGAACCGTTTGTAGTCTATCGATGTGAGAGCGGGCGGCTTGCCCGAACACCTCACAAGCGTACGTCATGATGGGCAGTACACAAGTTTTGTAAAGTGTCACCTTATTCCTAAGGGACATTTTACTCCGCTTGCAGATCATGGGGTAAAGACGACCGAGCACAAAGGCTGCTCAGTAACGGACTCGCTTGATGTGCGGTTCGAAGATCATGGTATTGTTTAGGGTGACCCCTAGATTTTTGACCTGTTTGACCCAGGGAATAGGTCGGTTCAACATGGTCACTTAACCGAGATTTCTTCTGGGGTGTATGAAGTACGCACCATGATTTACATGTATGGTGTAACGCGCGGGAACTCGACGCCACCTTGCGGCGACAAGCGTCCCGCGAATAACCACGTGGACTATTAAACTACGGCGGTATATACTAATATTTACTGTACGCATATTAAAGGAGCGTTTAAAGCTCGGAGTCATCCATAAAACATACTTTAATGATAGTTTAGTACAACATCCATAAAGCTCTACTTCCTGCTATATGGCGGATAAAGCGCAATAGCCGAAAGCGACGGCGGGCGGGCATTACCCGTTTTATTAGGTGTTAATGAAACATTTTACTGTTCAGAAAGAAATTCATTATTTCAGTACTCACCTGTGTCTACAAAATGAGGGTGTATCAAATGATTAACATTGTCATGAAAATGTTATGGGTACGCGAGAACGGACGAATGCTTGCGCTGCCAATAAAGTTGATCGCGAGAACATATAATGCTTGAGACATTTGTTTAACACACAGAAGAATAGTAATACTAAATACAAAGTAAAACATATCGCTTTGGGTGGGGTCAAACTCCCCATTTTTCAGCCGTGTTGGAGCGATCGCTCTAACCACTAAGCTACAAAATCAGGTCGTTGAAATGGTCATTTCGACGCGTGTGCGCATTGCCCTAACATCGATCTGTTCGTGATAAGTCTGGATACGAGAATGTCTATTCTGAACTCTTAACATATCCTTTACCATCTATAAAAAGAAGCAGCACTTCGAATTAAAACGAAGTGATCTCCTAAAGCAGGGTCCAGGCGCAGCGTGGGAGATGGCGGACCGGACTGAAAAGATCATTGTCAAGCCTGCAAAGGCACGTTATTCGACACCATTTCATAACATTTCCCTTTTCATAACATTGATACCAGAGTCTGTTGCCAAAGTTCTACGCGCGGTTTTTTGGCCTGGGTGAGATGACTGTGTACACTAAAGCAATAAAATTGTACTTCTCCAGTAAAAAAAAATATCATCAATCAAATAGCTCGTCCCCGCAGTTAGCCCCGATGACACGCCGCGTGATCGATCGAGGCTCGCCCTCTATTTTTCTGCCCATTTACGATCCGTCTGATACATGGTGATTTAAAAATATCTACTCTGTGCTTTCGATATGGCTGCTTGGATTTATGGGCATATAGTGATAAGGTGCCCTTTCATCCACGCGGCGTGAACACGTTGAATGCACAAAGTGATTGAGGTATCGATGGCTTCGATACGCGCGTCGTTTGTGTGCACACAATGGCGGACAACGCGCGCGGGCGCAGCGACGCGGCACCGACGGCGAGCGCTGAACCGGCTTCAATACCTGCGCAACACGACTGAGCACATTCATAACGACCACCAAAGGCTCGGTCAAACGGCAAGAGCGTAAGGATAGATACGGTTCGAAAAATTAAAATTAATTTATTTCTGTTTGTAATACGCGGACTCCCGCACAGAACGAAAGTTTGTGCGACACAAATGTTCATTTCACGTAATTCTCGTTTATAAACGCACACGCATCATAGGAATAATTCCCAGAGTCGGGCTACGTTTTATAAATAAAAATAGGCAGGTCCATAACTCTCGCCGTAAATGTAATCCGCGTGAATTTATACCGTTGTTCAATTTGGCTCCACCAGTGACCACTGCGCAGCGTGTTGACTAATTGACGGACATTATTTAACATTTTGAAATAATTTTAACTAGTTGCAAAATTGTCCATACAACACAAGCTACAAATGTGGGTACGTGTTACTGGACAAATATTCATTTTAACAATTAAAATCCAGAATAATTAATTCATAACAAAATACGAAAAAATATCATAGTAGATTTGAACCGAAAATTTAGACAATATATATTATTGTCATTTTAGGGTCTACAAAACGCACAAATATAATGTAGAGAACTCGAAATTAGCGGTTACCTATTCTGAATTCAATCAATTTCTGTTTGTAATAGACAAATAGATAGAATAAATTATGAAATAAGGTACGTAGTTAACTTCGCGCGCGTGTGGTTGTGTAATGTGTTTAGTGGGTCGCGTTTGTTCGCCGCAGTTACCGCACACTTGACCTGGGCCCTTGTACGATATGACCAAACGCGATGACGTTACAATAGCTTCGTGAAATGATCGTGTAATGGTATTTAGTATGCGCGGAACTACTTTTTGAACAACCATTGCACATAGTTGTCGTAGTGCGCCGCGTTACGTGTTGAATTGGTTATAACGAATAAGGCCCCGCGAGAGCGCGCTTGAACTTAATAGCTCCGATAAGGCCGACATGCCATTGTGCCACGCATCATTATTATCTATTCAGCAACGACGACTCGATAATTGTATTGCAATCATTTGGGATAATTATGTTGGTTAGCTTCTTCCTCCGAATGTTGAACTTAAATTACATTTAATTAAATTACAATGCCACGTGGTAATCGATGCTCATCCTCAGCCAGCCTTCTGGTACTTTGTCCAACAATCTCGACACAGCGCGAAATACGCGATTTGCACTCGAACCCCACGGACCCAGGGTCGGGTGATCTTTTAGCTTTATTAGTGCTGTTGTTGACCCTTTATAGTCTAATTATGTTGTTGATACATAAGTCAGCACAGATAATAACGCACAGTGTCTCCGGCCGCGTCACTCTTCACGTTAATAATTTGTGTCGTGGCGCTGAGTCGCAATTGACTTAATTAGCGGTAGGAACGACAAACAAACGCTCGGGCGCGTCTCAAAGCTGCCTCTCAGCGAGGGATCCGCTTATTAACAAATGTTTATTTTTCCTAAATGGGACCTTGAAGACGAGACAAAGATGTTTACGAAAAACTGAACCGAGCGAAACGGACTGTGACGAGTTCCGGCGGCGGGAGGATCCAAATAGATCGCTCGTAAGTGCAAGCAATTGGGATACTGACAACTCTTACTGGATTAAACATGTTGCAATAAAATACGAAGAAACTCATTGTAAATCCTTATTGTCTCTTAATGTACTTTATTTGAAATTCACACAATACCGTTTGTAATACTAAAAATCGAAACCAAATATCAAATAAACGACTATTAAAAAAACTATTCAATTTGTAAATCCATCGTGTGTAATACAAGTGGATTAGCCGCGGGATCGCCGGCGATATAATTAAGTTGGCAAGCCCCGGCTGGCCACAGGGTGTAAGGTACGGAGTACTTTTAAGTTATGATACAGTAAATGATGAAGACAGTAAAACATCATAGTTCCAGCGAAACCTGCCGAGAAGTCGCGTTTTGTGAGCATCTGTGTGAGTGAATCATATTCAGGCCGTTAGTATAGCACTAAGATGTCCTACTGTTTAGATATGTTTACAGTCATTACAAACTCAAGCGGCGTCGGGGCCCTGAGGCCCGCGAAAATAACACCCCAATCGCTGGGAGAGCGCGCTGGCGGGCGAAGCCGGGGCGCCGTATTATCCAACCCCCGTCGGTTCGGCCGCGCTGCAGCGCGCTGATAGCGCCGCTGATGGAGAGCTTGAGCGGGAAACATGATCGCTTCACTTCTAGCGTTTATCGTTTCTTTATTTTAAATTCATATTGTAGACCGCCATGATAAGTCCTTCTTTATTCTAAAAAACGTATCAGTCGGTATTGGATGAATAAGTAAAATCCGCCAGACCTTGCCGCGCACCGAGATAAAATCATTTTTGTAAAGATAAGTAACTGACATGTTGTTGTACTTACTCGCTTTACAAAAGTTGTAGAGAGGTCTCCACGCGGTCACAATTATGTATCGACACACTTGTTTGTTCGCTCGGGTTCTATCTTATTTTCGCTAAAACTGAATCTATGTACCTGTGCAATGGCGCGGCAATCAAATTGATCGTTTACACACACATCTCGCCGTACCGCAGAAGCTACCGTGCGAGCTGGAGCAGTGCTGGACAGTACAGTCTGAGACGCAACACTAATCTTAGTGTTGCGTAATTAGGATCTAACTGATTAGGATAATTGCGCCTTAATTATTCATATTTTAATCCCTTAATTTCGTAAACTACTCGTAGTGGAGTTTTATTTGGTAGTATTTATAAACAACACATTTTCAATTTTAGTTTCTTGGCTTATTTGTTGTAGGCCTTTTTAATTATTTTTTTTGAAACATTTTCCCACACGTGGAATTATGCTTTTGTCGTAGATGCAATTGTATGAAATTCATTTACCTACAAAAATATCCAGAACTGAAACAAACATTTGTGAGTCAAACATTATCTCGTGTGGGAATCCAATCCGCGACTATCCGGTCCAGTAAGTCTAGTAGCTTACACTTTAACCACTGATCCAGGCCGTTGTCTAACCAAAATAACATTCTGGGCAGGTGGCCTCGGTCGCGGGGGTCACTCCCAGTCCGATGCACCAGCAGACGTGTTATATTTAGCTTCTAAACTTTTGCAGCCTTTAACCCGATTTCTGGGCCTTATAGCTAATATTGATGGAAGGGTCTATTAAAAGTTAAATAATGTCGATAAATACTAAGTTAAGCTCAATTGACAATAAGTTGACGTAGCCCGTTACCTGGTCGTACCCGGCCTATCAGTAATGTCGCCCTGTCCGGTAATAAACCCAAAGAGTAAATAATTCTGCTAAGTTCTCCGTATGAGATAAAGTTATACATTACCTAGTCTTCCAGTTACTTGCAACTTGATAGACGACACGGATCGAAAATTGTTATATGTTTTTAGGCTCCCAGTTTTCTTTAAGGAATTCCAAGTAAACATAAATAATAAATATTTATCATCGGAACCGCATCTCCTTGATTTGGAGACAAATAATGTATTTGACAGAGTTGTCCCTCGTATATGAATTACAACAATATTTAAACTTAGTGGGCACAACCGTGACTTTGAAACTTGAATGAAATAAAAATTGAATAAGGTCGCGGCGCCGGGCGGCGCGACGGCTCCGCGCCGGAGGGCCGCGGGCGGCGCTAACGACGCCGACCTGTCGCTAATTCAATCGCTAGCGGGAGGTGAGCGCTGACATATAGACTGAACTGTTCTTTAATGTCTCTGAATTCTCCTTGAAAATATTTCAAAAGAATCATTAAGATTGTATTTAAAATTGTTATATTTTCTGAGATGGATTCACGCCCATAATAGACACATTAAAAAAGATTGATACATGCGTCTGTAAACTTGAATGTCGATCGAATATAGGTCGAAATCGATATAGAGGCCGTAACATTTTTTTGGAATTATTGTCTGTCTTGCTGTCTGTCTGTATGTCTGTCTCTTTGTGTTTCAATCACGCAAAAACTACCGAACGGATTTCAGTGCAATTTGGTATGGTAATAACTTATACCCTAACATAAAATAATAAATAACCGTTAAAAAAATATTTTTAGCCCGGAAACAAGAACCAATCCGGTATAGTGGCGGGATAAACCATAAAACCTTATTTTTATTATTGATAGTCTCGAGCTGCAATGTTACGTTAAAATGTGTGAATTTGCCTACACATGAATTCCTCCATGAACTTATATTGGACTTAGGTTCGTCTCCTCACAAGAATCTCTTCGGTGAACAAGAATCGGTTAAAAGCACTCACTTGAAATTGTGCATACACGGTTGATTTTAACATGTCAGAACATGATTTAGTGCATAAACCGATGATGCATTGCAGTCTCTTCTGGAGAAAAAGTCCTTAACAATGAATAGCCCGGACAAACATGATTTTAATCATGAATTAAAGACTGACACGAAATGTACTGACAAAACTTTGTTACATACTTAGCTCGCAATGTATGTTTTTTAAATATTATTACGCCGGATTAGGTAGAAAAGGTTTGAATCAGCCAGTTTACCAATAATTGTATAATAAATAGATAAACTGGTAATCCTTCTCAAAAAGAAAGTACCTAGGTATTGTAAGAAACTTAGTATGGAGGTGTCGTAGGCCTTGGAGTAATGCTATCTTGGAAAGATCTACCTACCTATGTCAAATTACAAAATAAACATGTGCGCCGGCGCGGGTAACAGCTAGTTATGAATAAGATTGCACAGCTCATGAACGCGAGACAAAAGCGCGTGTAGCGGGCGCAGGACGACGCGTCGAAACTCGTTAGACCCGGGTAATCGTCGCGCGCGCCTCTTCTAATCGTTGTACTCAACTTGTCCGTTATCTTTGCCCAATGTATAGCTGATCATTTTAAAATTTGTTGATTTTATACGTTAAATTAGAACAGGTATTTAAATTCAATGTGCATTGAACAAAGATACTGGTGCGGCGGAAGCACTCCGCGGCAGCCAGCATCTAGCAGGGAGAGCAGGAGCAGAAGAGCGCACGAAAATATGTACGATTTAATAAACATTTTGTATTCATAAACGGCAAAGATTTAAGATTAAGCGTATACCATGTACCTCAGTAGAATATTCACAGTAGAACATCAAATAGATCGTAGAGTTTGGTATTACACATGACTAGGGTTTATGATCTAATTTTAGACGCTGAGCGTTTTACTATCTTTCGGGATAGTTAGTTATTCATCGTACTATGTGATCTCAGTCGGCCTAAGAGTTTTCAAAAGTTGACCTCCATGTGAATATGAGTACGTTTTTAGCCATGAAATAATCCCGAAAAGATGGTTAAATGCCGTAGGAACTTAAGGTTCATAAAAGTACCTACTACTTTTTGCTATCGAGTCGTTAACATCGATATATGCGACTTAATAATCGAGTTGCTATCGAGTCGCCCAACAATCTCTGGAAAGTGGGATAAATTACATTTGACAAAGATACGCTGCTACCACAGAGTCAACAACGACCTGGCCGCCAGGGCCGGCGCCGCTCGAGCTCTGCAAGCATTGTAGATTCGATTAAGTTAACGCGTAAGGTATACAAAACTTAATTAAGAATGCTTATGCCTACGTACTGGCAGCATGCGTCTGTGCCTCCAGAAAAGTACCGTAGAGACATGACTGTTATGGTAGTCACACTCGCGTGTTTTCGTATCAGAGCCCTTCTAGAGCAGATACATCTTTAGACTCGAGCTAAATTACTTGATCTTATTTCGGTTATGTAATGTCAAGTAGTATAAGAACAGAGAGTCTTAATAAATATAAAAAACTACATGCAGGTAGTAAAGCTGATAGATAAGTTATATATTTGGTAGATACCTCTACTACTACTGCGGCCTCTCTTCGCACCCCGCGAGGGAAACGGCACGATCATACAAATAGATCCATTTAAATATTATTTCAATCAAGAGACGAATCAACTACGAGTTACAAATTAAGCAAAAAGGTGTGCAAGCGATTCGAAGGTCTGACATTGTCCAGCCACTTCTATCGCTGGTTGAACACGCCCGGAGTTTGGGGATCACCACACTCAGCGATAAAGCACAAAGCTCATAAGATAAATTAAAAAATCGCAGAATTGGGTTCCGCGTGTCAATAGTGGCGCGTGTACAAAGCGGAGACAATCTGAGAATGTATACATAAAACAAGTTGAGGTTCGGCAAAGCGCGGTTGTGCGGGGAATACTCAACTGAAAACTCAAACTCAAATCGTTTATTTTGCATAAACCCTGCGGGGGTATTTACAAATTGTCATATTTAGATTTTTTTAACTAACTTGAATTACTGAGTTCTTAGATTTACGCGAATATTACACATGAAATAAAACTATTTTACGGATTTTATCGCGGTTTTATTTTTGATTTTTAGTTCCCGACGTTTCGAGTGCTTTGCAGCACCCATGGTCACGGGAAGGACTGAAAGGTTACACGTCCAAAAGGCATAGTTGTTCCGGGGTACCCTCAAACTTTTTAATTATTTTTGTTGGTCCGATCTACGCAGAATGAGCTCACGGTGTCTTGAGGTCTTGCAGTGTTATGCTTGGTTTTGGATTTGATTATATTAATTACCGGATTCCAAGTCGATGGAAGCACCCAGCCATCTTCTCTATTGAAATTAGGATGTTTTTTAATTTCAATAGCCTCGCGAACCATCCTTGGTAGGAATCGGTGTTCTTTCACGAGGATTTGTGGTCTATCAAATCTGATGTTATGGCGGGTGCGGTCAAGGACATATTCACAGACTGCAGACTTCTTTGAGCGACGGTTATTTAGGTCTTGTCTTTTTTGTCTAATTCTCCATTGATTTTTTTCATCTATGTCTGTATAGATACATACATTTTTATATTATACAAAATCATTTATGCGATCCAGGTCCAGTGTGATGGACCAGTCTGTCTCCGCAAGCAGCACCCGTTCACGAGCACGACTGTTGAGCAGCCGTCACCTCCCTCGACCATATTAGAGGGAAGGAAGTGACCCGCACCAAATAGCCACTGCAAGCATAGACTTTTTAGTGAGCATGACCAATCCCAGACCCCGGAGTGCAGTCAGAAAAAGTCTACAAAAGGAGCAGTACTTCGAGCTCGTTTGGCACGAAACGCTACATTTTGACATTTTTGTTTAAATTAAGACGTGCTTTATGACCAATAATCGTCACTAAAATAAATAGACACTCCAGCGGAAATATCCAATGGAGGATTACTCGATACTAATTACTAAGATTACTACCACTTTGCATGTAAAATGCATTCATCTGAAGTCGTGAGACTTCTGTGACACAAGTGTGTTATTATCTAATGTTACTTATCGTTGTTTTCTTTTTACTATTTTACCAGTCTTGACATTTGTTATTAATTTCCTAATTTTATTGTAATATAATTGCGTCTATCCACTTTTTAATTGCCTTCTAAATATTGAATCACATACTTGATTGATGGCTCGGTCTATTGGTTGAGAGGTTAAGCCGCTCCGCCCACTGTGTCTAATAGTCGCGGGTTCGATTCCCGTACGGGAAAAAATTGAAAGATTAGCTCAACAATTTGCTTGAATTTAGGGATGAGAATACAATGACTTGATTGAAAAACTTATGCATATTCAGGCAAACCAATCATTCCTTCATACAGTATTGATTATTTACACAAAACGAATAAAACCGCGTTCCATTCGCAGCTGTCTCGGCGACGAACATTCATAAACGTGAAACTCGTATAAAACGAGATATTATTTCTTAAAACCCAATGTGTAGAAGTATGAATGCATAATGTGAGAAGTCGCGCGCGGGCTTCGAACTGCGACTCCGTCACGTGTAATAATTCATAGCTGTACATATTTGATGCGCACCGACTCGCGGCTACACTGGCTTTTATATTCAAATTAATCAAATACGCGTTTAACAGAATATAGCGGCGGGTTATATGAATATTCTGTGTAGATACATGCCAAGAATGAACGATACCCTTTATTCAATAAGAGATTCTCTCTATCCTTTTCGGTACGGTATAGATATCGTCCCGCAAGTTCCATTGCGGGGTAGGAAGTGAATGCAGAGTTCCAACAGGCTAATTACAGACCTCCCTCGGTTTCACCACTCCCATAGATCGTCTCATATAGACTCGCCGGTCATGGAAACACTGGATCGGTCTATTAGATAAGATACAGTCTACTCAGTAAGAGATGCTAAGAGAAATATATTAACGTCAATGAACTAGTTAATAATAAACATAGAGGAAAGATGTGGCTGCTTGGAAACACTTTGTTGATGCATATAAATACACAGCAGACGAATTGGAAGCGTCGTCTATACTCAATTCATACACAAAAAAAATAGTTTTCAGAGAGATTTATCCCTTTTCTTGGGCCGCATATATACAATAAAATATCTAAAACAGTGAAAGTTCGAAATCTAACTACGTATTCATGCAAAAATTCTGTTGAAAGGTTTCTCTATCAGTTAAATTACGTTGCTACAGAGGAACTTCTGACAATAAACTCCTAGCGTAGCTCCTATACATCACAAGTGAACCCACACTCATCCTAAAAAGACGTAACTCTAAAATCACGTACTATGCAGTGACATTTAACTACGCGCACACTACATGTAAACGTCTCATTACATAGAATGATAAAGTCAACATAAACATTTACAATTATAAATACTCCCTACACACTCAACTACTCCATCGCATATATCTACGTATAAACACACTCACACATGTTAAAACAGTCACACTACACATAAATACAATGCACTTACATTCATTTAAAACTGTTTAGACTTATCCAATTATTTATATATAAAAAAAATGAAAAAAAAAAATCACTACAATTAATTTTTGTCTAACCTTTTTACTTATACTGTATATTCTTTGTACTACCTTATTTTATAGTTATTACTTAATAATATCCAAAGTTAATTTTATAACAAGTGTATGACGAGTGATTAGTTTATTCAAATAATGGTGATAAGTATACTTGTTACCTGTGAAGAACCATCGGTTTTTGAGGAAGGGGACACCTGATCTACCGTGATACAGCTCCCGCTAGTACGGTGGTCAGTAGAATTCGAATCAAACAACCATGAACATTTTTGAACTAAAACAATTCATGCACCTTGTCCATACATTATAACTTTTACTTCGCGGCGATCTGAAATATAATTATATTATACAAGGTAGTATCTTTTCCGCACTCAATTGACATCGCGTTTGTTTAGGAAGTAAAATAAATTTAAAAGTTAGCTGTCACATTGACTTACGTGTACTGGCAACCCCAAATGTCACTTTTTTTTTTCGCGCGCCTACGACATCGCAACTAAAACGAATTTTGCTCGAAGAAAACGTGTGTTAAAGTGTATTTAACCACATTTAACAAAATGCCTAGCAAGAGAAAACTTATTGAGTGTATGTTAAACGTTTTGGAGGAAAATCGTAAGCGTAAACGCAGCCGCTGTCGCCGTCGAAATCGGGAAAGCAGGTCGCGCTCGCGCAGCTCGAGTTCCAGGCGTTCCTCACATTCGCCTGAATACAAAAGCGGGACTCCTAGTCCTAATCATGAATATGTAAGCCCTGAACCTCCCCCAGTCGTGGAATTGGATAATCCAGGTGAGCCACACAATATATATTACCCTACTACTACCCTCATAGGTTAAATATGTTTTGAAAATTTCGGCGATCATCTCGTCGAGCATTTCTCAATACCAGTGAGCACGAGATGCTCTTAGCGACATTTCTATGTCGCTAGCTGGCATTGAAGGTACCTTACCAGCGAGCACGAGATGCTCTTAGTGACATTTATATGTCGCTTGCTGGCATTATAACTTACCAGTGGGCACGAGATGCTCTTAGCAACATTTCTATGTTGCTAGCTGGTTTAGACACGTATGTTGACATGTTCGGGGGTGACAATGGCCATAAACAGTAGTTTTTGATCAATCGAAACTGAACCCGAACCCTTAAATCCATATAAAGAGGCTCTAGGTTTGGACTATGAAGAACCCACACAATTCCTGGGCCAAATCCCAGTGCCAGAAAATTGTACATTACTTGACGCCCCTCAACTAAATCCCGAAATAAAGGCAATTTTAACTGTAAACTCTAAACTGAGGGACCAAGGGATTGAGATATCCCAAATACAAGTCGGACTGGCTACTTCTATAGTAACCATGACTGACCTCATACAGAATGAGAAAATGGACAAACACGAACTTCTGTCTGAATTAGCTGATGCTACCCAAATATTAACAGATGTACACTATCACCAAACGAAAACTAGAATAAAACTCTGGTTTTCCTTCAAAATGCATAAAAGATTTATGCATTTTGAAGGAAAACCAGAGTCTCGCCTCTCGCTCGCTCATCGCCTTTTACTAAAGATTTCCGTGGAGGGGAACACTCAAATGAGTCTTTTGATTTTTTTGGATACCCTGCTTTGGCACGGTCTTTAATGGCCCACCACGGAAAATAGCCAAGGGGAATGCTTATGGTGGGCCAGCAAGGAAGGGTCAACCCTCCAACGCGCTCGCCTCGCTCCCATTATCAACATCACAGGAATACAAGAACACATCGGACTGCATCCAAACAGTAATTAATCAGGTACATGCTGGCTATTTATCTAATTATGTTAATTGCTGGGAAAAGGTTACAGATGACCCAATCATCTTACAGTGGGTACAAGGATACGAGATACCATTTGATACAACACCCTTTCAATATCCCAAGTAATAATTTTTCACAATTAGAAACAATAGAAGTGAACAAGTCAATTACAGACTTGTTAGAATTAGGTGTTATAACACCCTGTCAGCACACCAATGGAGAATTCATTAGTAAAATCTTTCTCCGGCCAGAACCAAATGGCAAATTCAGATTCGTTCTGAATCTAAAGCCATTAAATAAATTTATCACTGCAAAACACTTCAAATATTAGAACGACCATCAGACTTGTAGATAAAAATTACTACATGGGCTCAATTGATCTGAAAGAATCATATTTTTTAGTTCCTATCTCCCAAAAACATAGAAAGTATTTACGATTCATTCACTTAGGTCAACTCTATGAATTCACAGCTATGCCCTATGGCTTATCCACCACCTACAGTGTATTTAATGAAACCAGTGATATCAAACTTAAGAACCTAAAAGGCTCACTGTCAACCATATATCTTGATGATTGTTTATGTATAGGTTACAGGAATACAAACTTACCAGAAATGCATTCAAAATATAAATGCTACCATAGGTCTATTTAAATGTTTAGGTTTGATAATTAACTTTCAAAAGAGTCAACTAACGCCCAGTAAAGAATGTAAATTTCTAGGTTTCATAATTAACACTCAAAATATGTGCCTAGAACTACCTACAGAAAAGAAAGTACATATCATAGATCTAGTTCAAAAGTTCTTAAAATTAAACAATTGCTATATCAAAGATTTGGCTAAGTTATTAGGAACCCTAATAGCAGCCTGCCCTGCTATACCCTATGGAATGATGCACACAAAATTAATGGAAAGACAAAAATATTTAGCTTTAATAGATTCCAATGATGACTACAACACGAAAATTATATTATCTAGAAACATACTACCTGATTTAGAATGGTGGTTAGAAAATTTAACTAATTCCAAAAAATTACAAATCCACCTTTTTTATTTGAAATATTTTCAGATGTATCATTGACCGGCTGGGGAGCATATTGCGATGGCGAACGTATTGGTGGTTTATGGTCAGAACAAGAACAAGATTACCACATAAATCATCTTGAATTAATTGCAGCATATTATGCATGCATACATTAAAATCATTGGCTCATCAGGTACATAATGCAGCTATTCTGTTAAGGATCGACAATACGACCGCCAACGCATGTATCAATAAAATGGGAAGTGCACAATTTCCTCACTTAAACAATGTAACCCGAAATATATGGATGTGGTGTTAGGAGAGAGAGGTTCACATCTATGCTTCATATAAAAAATCGAAAGACAACTCAATAGCGGATCAAGAATCCAGAAACACTAACATTGATACAGAATGGGAACTATCACTCAATGCTTTTAATTTAATCTGCTCTCAACTTGGTTAGCCAAAGATTGACTTTTTTTCAAGTAGAATCAATCACAAATGTGAGGAATATGTATCACGGAGGAAAGACCCTTATGCATTTGACATAGATGCTTTCACTCTGAATTGGTCCAAATATTTCTTTTACGCTTTCGCCCTTATCACAAGATGCCTGCAAAAGATAAAAAATGACAAAGCCAAAGGCATACTAGTTTACCCTCTGTGGACCTCCCAACCATGGAGGTACCATGGTTAGCCAAATCACTTAAAATATCAGATCACCTTTCAGGACCAAACATCCGCTGAGCTCGACTCTTACCCTGGTTGCAGCAGTCTTCTGCGGGAAACATTCTGACAGAGAGGTCAGCCAACAAAGTCACTAGATATGATGTTATCATCACTTCCCCCAGGTACGCTTAAACAATACAATACCACATATAAAGCGGAATGATGGAATTATTATAAAATTTACAAATTAAGCGTCCACACTGCATCGGTTCAACAAATAATACAATTCCTCACCGAGAGATTTGAGGCTAATGCTAGTTACAGTAGCCTTAACTCGGATAGGTCGGCCTTATCAACGTTGATTAGTTCAAACGTTGGTAATGATAACAGAATTACAAGATTCCTGAGGGGAGTATATAGACTCAGACCGGCACTGCCACGATACTCTCGATCATGGAATCCAACAAAAATATTCGACTTTCTATCTTCCTGGCCTGAAACTCAGAATTAAATTTAGAAAACCTAACAAAGAAGTTGGCCGTCCTCCTAGCCCTTACATCGGCTCAGCGGATACAGACATTATCATTAATTAAGTTACCGAACATAATTGTAAGTAATGATAAAATAATCATTGACATAACCGATCTGATTAAGACTTCAATTGTAACTAAGACTCAACCAATCATCCATCTGCCTTTCTTCACACAAAATACAAAAATTTGCCCAGCTAAAACTCTAACAGATTATATTTCACTTACTGAAACTTTAAGAAAGGACGAGACCTAACTTTGGCTTACTTTCAAACCACACCACATAAACGAGCTACCAGTCAAACCATCAGTAGATGGATAAAAAATATAATGAAGGAAAGTGGTATTGATATTTGACAATACACGCCTCACAGTACAAGACACACCGCAACGTCATCTGCAAACAGAGCGGGTGTAAATGTAGATATAATAAGAAAGGCAGCCGGATGGACAAAAAACTCAAAGATTATTGCCTAATATTACAACTTACCTTTAAGTGAACAGTTGGCTCAAGAAGAATTTGCATGGTCTGTTCTTAGCAGTGAATAATTAAGAATATACCTAGTTTGTTAGAATATTATTTTGAGTTTATACGATTTATTACTGATTGTTGAATGATGCAGTTCACTTATTAATGATTGAATTATTGATCAGCAATATCTATACAGTAAAATATGTAAAGGATTAAGGAAAATAAAACCAAAATAAACTATAGTTTCTATATATTTATATGAATTGCAGCTAACTCTAAACATCTACCTTGTATAATATAATTATATTTCAGATCGCCGCGAAGTAAAATTGGGAATCAAACGAGCTTATCTGTTAAGCGAAGTCTTGATTCTAATTTTATGAGCGGCGATCTGAAATATAATTACCCACCCACCACTAAAAACCCCTTACCTGCAACGATAAATATTCTGTTAACAAACACTGCGAAAGCAGGTACGTAGAACTGCCTTTTCCAGAAGACAAGATTTGTTCCCCATACCTGCTCTCATCTCTAAAACCAGTGACAATTGGGGTTGCCAGTACACGTAAGTCAATGTGACAGCTTTTTAAATTTATTTTACTTCCTAAACAAACGCGATGTCAATTGAGTGCGGAAAAGATACTAACTTGTATAATATAATTATATTTCACATCGCCGCTCATAAAATTAGAATCAAGACTTCGCTTAATCAAACGAGCTTACCTGAAGCTCGTTTGATTCCCAATTTTATTATTTGTTTTGTAATTATTAATTGTTGCACAAGGTAATATAAGTGCACTACACTGAAATATAAAATGTATAAAATGTAGGGTGCCAGACCATTCCAGTTATAAAATGAGTCAGTAATCTACTAGTTAATAATATTCTTCTTTGTATCATGCTTATAATAACACAAATGTTACAACATTGTCGTAGTCCATTTCTGGGTTCCATGTTTTTGTTTAGTTTTGACTGCCATTACTTGATGTTATACACACATGAATATCATTTTAGGTAGATATACTCAACTTGTATGTGCTCAATCATTTTGTTACATGTATGCACTTAGTTTTAATTATTTAAATAATTAAACAGAAAAAATACATATTTATAATAAAAAAAATCTCTAATTAGCATCTTGTTGTTCTGTTGTGTCGTGTTTTTTTTTTGTCTGTCAAAACTAAATGAGGCAAGAAACATGATATAAACCGCGGCAGCGTGTTAGTTAACGAGCAGTTAGCGCGACGCGACGGAAACGGGCACGCAACGCGACCGACATATGTATGTCATTCCCATAAGCTCTATTTTAAATACTATAAAAATATCTATATCATCACGCCAGATCCCTTGCGGGGTAGGTTAGGTAGTACAGAGTTACATAGAGTACAGAGTTCCAACAGGTTCTTTCCTTACATACCTCTCTGGTTTCCTCCGCTCTCATAGTTCGTCTCATACACGCCCGCCGGTTACGGAGACTCTTGACTCGTCCTTCAGATAAGACTCGGTCTATAACAATAATTAACGGAATCCACATAAAATTAATGACCAAGTTGTTGAACTTCAAGCTTTTTATTGGAACTACCTAGAAGCAAATAAATGTTATCTGCTTTAATCGTTCAGCGATACATTTACTGATTCGTCCGTCTTACACGAACACAACAACTCTTTCACAGATGTTCGATTCCGCACTGATTCAAATAACGAGGAGCGCCGCGTTCCTTATTGAGACAAACGGGCAGCAAATTGGAGCACAATTTCAAACGCTTTCAGCATAAAGCGAACGGTGCGGTTTAGAATAGCTAACACTGAAAGCCAGGCGGATAGGAACCAGTATAACGCAGAAAATACATGTTACTTAGGTGATAAGTTTAATATATTGAATTCATATAGTATGTAAGGTATATGGACCAGTAAGGACAAATATATTTTTTGTAAATTTCTGCTAACTAAAGTAAATAAATGAATAAAATAACGACCATTGGTATTGAATGGTTCGGTACTTCAATTCTTGAGTTTTGATTAATTAATGTTCAAAATGGGATGCCAAAATCGACTAGAAGTAATCACGTGTAGTGACATGAATGTATGTGTGTTTATAGTTTGAGAGTGTAAAGATTAATTTAGTGAACGTTTTTACTTTTACAACATTTTTTCTTTAATATTATTATTTCTACAATATACTCGTACCTATAAAACATGACATACATATAAAAAAACATGTCCGCGCAACTATATGCGGTGGCAGATATAAATGAAACTCGATGAAAGACGAACGGCGCAACAAACAGATGTCACAAATGTCACGCGGCGCTCCTTCCGCGAGTCGCCCATGACGCCGCCAGTGCGCGGGCGGCGGTCGCCGCAGCGCCTCGGCGACGAGCTATTCACAGGTAGCATGTGGAAAATCATATGAATGTTTTTTATTCGTCGCACCTCGTTGTTCGTTTTTCGTCACAATTCCTGCTAAACTCATACTGGATATAAAATATCATATTGCATATTTTATTACAGTAGCAAGTGCGATGCTACTTGACACTGACTCTTAGCGAATTAAAATCATTGCCTGTAAAATTTCACATGTAAAATCACTGTGAAATAAATTTGTATTATGTTAAATAAAAATGAATTAAAAGTAGCAATCGTTTCCATCCGAGCAGCGAACCGGCGATACGCAAGCGAGCGCGCCGCGTGTGTGTGTGTGTGTGTGAGTGATGTACGCTGTTGGCTGCGAGGCCTTTACAGCTTCACCGGACTTAAAGGCGAGCGTGCAACCACTACGCTCTAGCCAGCCAGAAGGGCAAGGGGCGACATACTCGAGGCGCCTTGTAGAGGCGCCCTCGGTTAGGACAGTCGCTGTAGGGGGACGGGTGCACTACTAAGTGCACCGGGTCAACCGCCGGCTATGGGAGGGGATCTACGACTACGTCGTCGTCGTCGCCCGTATTCTGAACGGAAAGAAGGGATGACAAAGCATCGGGGGGGTCGGTAAGAACATGTCGCGGCCGGCGGTGGCGGCAGGGGTCGGGGGGGAGCGCGCCGCGAGACACGGCCCGCGGGAAGAGGCCTTATGACACTGCTCAAACTATCGCTACACACTATTGTTACCGCCTGCATGTCTATTTGCAAAGTATTAGTATTAAAGGAAAACTTCGATATAACTATTCGGCTCTTTCTTCAAGTAAATGTCTATTTAATTCTTATGTATTTGGTAACAATAAATGACTAATGTTGCTAAATGTCGAATGCTTGATCGCGTGGACCAGATTATTCTTTCTACGGAGCAAGCTGTTTTTCGACATTACACTGATACTTTAATTTATACCTACAGGCTTTTCTACTACGCTGTTGCTAACGCGGCCGACCAGAATAACTTCGCATATTTTGTAATTTCATTCCGAAAACATTTTATTTACACACACATATTTGTATGTAAGTAATTATTCTTGCTGTGCTAAAAATACGTGCTTTGCCTTTCCTTTGAAGATGGCAAGATTATACATTAAGAACATGCATAATTTAAGTGACAGGAGTGCTGAAAATACTTCAGTAACATCAGAAGTAATTTAATCTATATATCTATATCATCACGCCAGTTCCCTTACGGGGTAGGCAGAGAGTACGGAGTTGCAACAGGTTCTTTCCTTACATACCTCTCTGGCTTCCTCTACTCTCATAGTTCGTCTCATATACGCTCGCCGGTTACGGAGACTCCTGACTTGTGCTTCAGATAAGACCCGGTCTATTTGGTCATGGTAAGATGGTCTAGGTCTTCTCCGGTACCTACATCTTTCCACTTTCGCATTGTATATCAGTTTTGTCATTCTTTCTTCGGAAATTATTTCTATATGCCCGAACCAGCGGAGCATAGAGCCTTTCTCATCTTTAAACCGATACTATCTTTCATACCTATTCGCTTTCTTACTACGCTGTTGCGAATACGGTCCCATTTCCACCGCATTTATCCTACTTTCGTTCTTCTTCTTACATACCCAGCTCTCGCTGCCATATATAACAGCGTTGGGACAAGCACTCCATTATGTATGGCCAGATGCGCCTTTTGGCTTAAGTGCCGGCTTCCAAGTAGCTTTCCCATCGCGCCATTCACTCTGTTCCCTGCACTCACTCTTCTCTTTATGTCAGCGGTGTATTTCCCATCCTTACTGAATGCGCATCCAAGATATGCAAACTCATTCACTTGCTCCAGTACATCGTCACCAACCACAATCCTTACATTCGTTCTGGTTTCTTCCCGTTCAAAAACCATAATTTTGGTTTTCTTCACATTCAAATGTAAGCCATTTTTAATGGAGAAGAGAAGAAATTTAAAAGGTCTCAAGTATACACACATACACCTAGCGTCGCAGGGTAGTATTTTAAATAGCTAATATTATAAGTAAATAATAGTATACCTTTCTAAAAAATCACAAATTTATTTATTCTAGCTTTTAGAAAATAATTCTGAAACTATGGTCGTGTAGCCATACTATTATTAGCCATCGATTTTATTTGACTTAATTATTGATAATAATAATAATTAATTAACTGACAAACTGCCTCGCACCGGCCTCGAGTGGACGTGTCCACGGGCGGGTGTTTACTGCGTGGTGCAGTTGGTTTGGTTTGGTTGAGAGCGCGACCCGACTGTTGTTTAGTCGAGTGCATGCGCCATAGTATTTTGAATGTATTTAACCATACTGGCTTTTTATATTTACGCTATTTTAACAATATATAGCCCATTGCCTATACTATCCCATTGCTGGGCGAAAACTTATCAAAAATCAAGGCGACAGAGTGACAGAGACAGGTGGTCGCTAAGCCGAGTTAGAAGCCTTATAAAGGTATAATATATTTGTGTACGTGAATTTTCATGTTTGTAACGCACTATACGGGAATAAATTCTGGTGTGGGGCTACGTTTTTATATGAAAAAAAGATAAGTTCCAACAGCCTGTGGCCACAAACGCCTTCCGTCCGCATGGTGGAGTACGACCTATTCTCTCTCAATTCATCTTGTATAGCTGGAACTGTATAAGCAAATAATAGTTGTGTCAAGATCACACGCTAGTAATTGTTTTTAAAACTAGGTACATTTGTATGTATAGAGAAATGGCGGACGACCGTAAATTTCCGTGTATTCAATACAATATGGCGCGGACGGGCGCACAATGGGTTGTTATTGATGCGGCCGTCGGCTGCATTGCAATTACATGGTGAATGCCGCCCAAATTAGCTTTCATTCTCACTCCGGTATTGTTACCGGGAATAATAGCGCCACATTTTTTCCGGTAAGCACATGTCCATAAATGGTGAATAAAATCTACCGCGGTATAACCACAGCAGAAGGGAAAGCATTATTCAGTGAAAACTGTTTCCGGTCAAAATTTGACTTTTGACTGACAAAAACAGTCAAAAGACCATTTGGGCTGATTTTTGCAGTGAAACGTATTTTTAATATTTTAAAAGTTTTGAGTGTTATATGTATAAAGAGTATTAGTACACTCCATTTAACTCGCTGATACCGCATCTTTAGAAACACAATCGTATGGAGCTTGGGAATACTGCAATCTTAAGTGATTCTAGTATTGACAACGGAAGGTCATATTTTAATGAGTTCATACATTAGCATGCTTATTACACAGTGTATTAACTAGGTACCCGGAGTACCCGACGAAGCGGTGTCTTAAAATTTACTACAAAAGCGAGCTCGAAAGAGACTGCGTTGCAATCATCTAAATGTCGTATTGACGACCTGCCTTCATTTGTGGTTCACGTTGGTCCAATTACAAAGTACTTTGCGGCGCCAGTAATGTGCGGTGAGCAAAAGCGAGCGATTAGCAACACTCGCTACAAAAGTGCTTGCATGAGAACTAGCATCGTCCCCCACCCCCTCTCCCCTCGCACGCACCCCTCCTCGCGCGGTCAACAATAGAACTAAGTAGAACAATTTGGATGCCGGACAAAAACCATTGTAGTATTCAAATTGATTGTTACCACTATATATGTCTTTAACCCGTCACCTCCCATGCTTCTATTTATGAGAATTTTTTTTTGGGTTAATTGACATTAATTAATTAATTAAAGTACTGAAAATACAAATAAAAAATATCATCTCTTAGTTTTTTTTACAAAGGGGGTGTACCCACATGTGACACTGGGCTTAATTTATACCTTAAACATCAAATGACAGTAAAAAGAAAACAACTTATTTTCTTCTCTATTGTATAGTTTTATTAAAATATTGTAAAAAGAACATAATTACTTAGGTCTGTTCGTTTTACTTCTTATTTTGTTATGAAATTTGTATCAGTATTTGAAATGTAAACCTATGTTGCACTTAGAACGCATTTTCCTTATGCGTTCATGGCATAGCCCGCGGCGGCGGGCAAGGGATTCTTCGACCTCGCCGGCGAGGTCGGTGTCTGATCCTGTGTGCGGTGACTATATTCGAAAGAATGGAAGTAAGGGCATTTGGAGGGTCGGTGAGAATATGTTACGGGCGGCCGTAGCGGCTGATAGGAGGGGAACAATCCTCCTATAAATGATTAACTGAACTGCCTCTCAGTGTAGTTTCATTCAAACTCTTGATTCAATAGGCACTATTGCGTATTTGTAAATAGGCTATCACGACATCACTGCGATATTTGCAGTAGGTCCAGTTAGTATCACACTTTCCGTTGATTACCCAAGCGTTTTGACAAGATCCATCCAGCTCGAAGGCAAAAATTGGAAACCACCATGTTGTTGTAAACCTACCCTCCTGGACTCAACATTCTCATGAAAGTGGTCCACGCCATTCATATATGTACTTATTGTACATTTTATAAATGATGGGCAATCGACTTGTATTTTTGTCCGTTTTTTGTTTATTACACCAATCTGATCGACTTTTGTAATTGACGACAATCCGTGACAATTGGAAGTCACATACACGACAATTTTGTCATCTGGACTTTATTCTACTTCTGAACGTAACATTCTACGCGAAAGAGAAATTGGCCTCATTTTCGTCCCAACTATCTTCATCAGTGACTTCATCATTCTCAGGGGGAAGATGATGTCACCACCAAAGTCATCCTTAGCTTCTAATACCTCAACTATCTCATTCATCGTCATTCTAAACCAAAATAAAGAAACTATCATGCACGCAGCCCAAACAGCAATTTACTTATAATAATGCCCCGTGTCGCCTTTGGGTGACACTTGCTAATTTGACAGTTATTTTGAATACAAAAACAATTGTTATTTCAACAAAATATTCACATTACACGTTTGATTATGAAACAACATTTTACAATAAAAAACTATTACAGTACTTACACTTTTCAAATTATTATAACAATATAAAGCCAATAAAAAGCACCCGCGTAAGAAAATTAACAAAACCGTTTAAACAAATTAAATAATTTGTCAGAAAACATATGGTCGAGTTTTGGCGGGAAGTCGAAGAGTGATGTTGTCAATTTGTTTTAATACCCAAAACTTGTGTTATTTCGACTAATAATGTGTAATGTTGGTGGAATATTAACCATTATGTGGTCTTATACGTGCATGAGTGAAGGTAATTGTAACAAAGTGATAAAACGTGCCTTTTCAACTTCCCTCAAAACGGCCGTCGCAATTAGTATGTAAAGTATCCACCGCTTTACTATCCAGGGCGGGGTCCTTCATTAATTTCATTATCATCGTTATCATCAAATTCATCGGGGAGTCAAATTAATTAAAACAAACACGAATATATATCTCACTGGACACTGGCAAAATACACTTATAATTAGTGTGAAGCCATAACTTGAAGAAGAAGAAGAACATATGGTCAGTGTTGCGAAAATTAAATCACAAACGCTCCTAAGCGCCTATAAACTTTTTAGTAGTAAAACATTTATTATTTAATATATTAAATAAAATCGCTTATCGGAATTGACGGTTAAAATTTTATTAGGTCAAAATTTTTTGTATGTGTTCCCCTTTCATTGCAATAGTAATATAGATAAAAAACAATCCTTTATAATATATTTAAATAGATGCTCGTAATTGATGCGTTAACCTCATACATATTATGTGTATTGGTACAGCCATCCTCATAATCTGTTTCTAATTACGTAAACTTACTCATACTTCGTTATGAAATTGCTGTCATCTTATGAGCATGATTTATTTATTGAATACTATAGATAGATGGTTGAGATTATGCAAATCCGATCTCCGGTGTCAGCCCCGAAAGGCGGAAAATCCGCATCCGGCGGACACACGCGGATATCCCGCCCGCCGGGTACCCATCTAACTCCTCTGAGTTGTTATTATAACCTGCTGTTATCAAAGGTGTAATTTGAAACAGTTTATTTACAGGCATCAAGACTTAGGGTAAGGTCATTTCGGTTTTAGGCATACACAAAGAAATATTTTTTTGACTTTAAACTGCATTAGCAATATTAAGATATTATGGAAGTATGAAAATACTAAACATTCAAAATCACAACATTTTATTTGTATAAGCCAACAAGAGCGCTTACAAAGGTCAAAAATTATTACATTTTTTACAACTACCACCGGATCGGAACGCGGCCTAATACTGAGAAGATCCGGCGAGAAACTCAGCGGGCTAGGCTTTCAAATTAATTGGACTGGCCTTTCTATTAATCATTCTTTTTTTACAAAATTGTATTTTAATAACAAACTATGTTTAGGAGTTGCCGAATGAGGAACTGCTCAAACCCAATCAGTTTTACCGTCGACATATTCGGAAATATTATAATATCCTGTACTACATAGTCTAGTTTTAATAGCCTTTTTAAACTTATTAATAGGCATATTTAGGATAGCTATGATTAATTTGTTGTAGAAGCTTATACATTACCCCATGAAAGAGTTGCTAATACTATGGAGACGAGTATATTGTACAATAAGATCATCTTTGTTCCGTGTATTAACATGATGAATGTCACTATATTTTTCAAAGTTACTGATATTATTTTTAACATATAATAGATTTTCATATAAAAAATTGCGAGACAACAGTTAGAATATTTATCTCTTTGAATTTTTCTCTAAGGGAAGCTCTGGGGGCCAAATTGTAAATTGCACGAATAGCTCTTTTTTGAAGAACGAAGATGGTATTCAGTTCAGCAGAACATCCCCAGAAATAAGCGAAATGAACAATTCTAGCTGTTTCAATATCAGTCAATAACCTAATTTTCTTTATATAAGGCATAAGCCGATAAGCTTAACCTATTAGACAGTCGTTTATTAAACGTATAAGTGTGCCCCACTAATAATATGTGGGCCCCACTGTAGTCTGATAGTGATCATCATTGATAGTGATACCTAGAAATACAGATGACTCTACAACCATTCATTTGTACATTGGTTCCTACCTGTCTTACATTGGGCGTAGTAAATTTAATACATTTTGTCTTCTTCTCATTTAGGAGAAGTTTATTTATATTGAATCAATGAAAAACCTTAGACAGTGCGCTGTTCACATCATCATAAATAAGCAGCTGTCTTTTAATCTTTTTAATCTTGAATAAGAAAGATGTATCATCTGCGAACAACACAATGCCCGGATTATCCGCTACATAGTAGGATAACTCATTAATATATACCAGGAATAGAAATGGACCGAGTATTGAAGCCTGGGGCACGCTCATAGTCACGGCAGTGCCATGATTTTCCCATTAACATCGACCTTTTGAATTCTATTAGACATATAAGAAGTGAAGAGGTCGAGAGCCCTGTCCCTAATACCATAGTGGTGTAGTTTCTTGACAAGAGTTTCATGATGCACACAGTCAAAAGCCTTAGACAAATCGCAAAATATACCTAAAGCATCTTGCGAGTTCCCCCAGGCATCAAAAACATTTCTTATTAATTCAACACCCGCATCAGTAGTTGGGCGATTCTTAGTGAAGCCAAACTGATTTTTGTGAAATATATTATGACTACTAAAGTGGCTAAACATCTGATTCTAGACAACCTTTTCGAATATCTTACTTAACGTAGGTAGCACAGAAATAGGCCGAAAATTATTTTTATCCGATGTGCTACCCGATTTTAACAAAGGAATCACTCTAATAAGTTTCATTAGATCAGGTAATACACTACGAAAAATACAGTCATTGAACGCAGATGCCAAGTGGGGGGCGATTATAGAGCTAACCGTCTTCACAGACAGACCCCATATGTCCTTCGTGTTTTTAATATTAAGTATATTAAAGGTGTTTATATCTATCCCACTAACCTCCGAAAATTCAAAGGATGTGCTGCATTTTAATGTACTAAGTTTGAGGAGCGACTCAGCGGAACTGCAAGACGATGTCAGAGTTTTAGTTGTTAACAAAGGAATATTGGTAAAAAAGTTTCAAACTCAGTCGCCACTTTCTGATCATCCCGCACACTTCTATCAACAATTTTCAAATTAAACTCTCTATTTCGCACTGTATTCCTACCGGTTTCACTATTTATAATATTCCAAGTCATTTTAATTGCATTACCGGATTGTTTAATTTTATTTTTTAAATAAACAGATTTGGCACAGGACCAGGCTCTTTTAAAAATTTTAGAGTAATTTTTTACATATTCTTTAAATTCTGGGTTTTGGTTATAAGATTTTTCATCATAAAGTTTATATAACCTCCATCTACTTGTGTAAATACCACAGGTTGCTTATGCACTAAAACCAGCCCGATCACTGACTAAAACATTTTTGGGCTTAAAAATGTTACTAAATTCGTCGCTAATTAGATGGAACAGCGAGTTTTACAAATCGTTCGGATCATCCTGTCTTGGCAACTTGGGTACTTTTTCACTTAAGTTACATTTAAAACGCTCCAAGCGGCTAACATTCATTGGAATAAAGCTAACCTTTTTCCTTGGAAACTTACTAGTCCTAGGGAATACAACCAATTCACCACAATGATTGGATTCTAGTTTATGTCTCACGGAATAATACCTAGGTTACACATTTGTAAAAATATTATTAATACATGTCGCACTAGTAGCAGTTATTCTAGTAGGTTTCAAAAACACATTGTACAAATTATATGATTTCATGAGTGATAAAAATTTCCGAGTCATAATGTTGTTGTCTAATAAATAGATATTAAAGTCTCCACAGATAGCAACTACTTTATTAGAAGTAGAGATTTTAAATAAAATATGCATAAATTACTCAAAATCATCATAAGGAGAAGATGGGGGTCTATACACGCCGACTCAATACAAGCAACTTCAATAACTCTTTCAACAGAGAGGCTCACAATATCATTTATAATTATTTCATTTTTTTCATTAAATTTGATGTTATTATTTATAATTATTAAAGAGCCACCATGTATCAAATTATGTCTGCTGAAAGAGCTAGCAACCTGGTACTAGTACTTTTAAGCTAATGTTTAGTAATACAAAGAATATCCATCTTGCAACCATTCATGAATAATTCAATTTCTAAATCTTTGCCCGTCATACATTGAATATTTTGATGGACCAGGTTAATTAAAATTGATTTATTATTTAATATTTATTTATTTATACTTAATGCACTAATCTACATAGGCGGACTTAATGCCTACGGCATTTTCTGCCAGTCTAATATCACATTGCTCAATAGAAGGAACTTTGTTATTAGCCAAGTTCTTGGCTGAAGTACAAAAAAGTATGATAGCGAAGCAGCTGTCTTTTATAATACTTTGACAGATAAAAATTATCTTTTGTCAAATAATGTGTCTTGTTAACATAGATGTTAATATCTATGATATGCATTTTGTCACTACAATTGTAGTTATTTTGAGTTTTTACATTGTGCAATGTCAGATTCAGCCTATAAATAGCTTCATTTTCCACCTATGGCAAGCTTTTGCTGTAGGGAAATGTGAACATTACAATTTTTGCACCTTTAAATTAAGTAACAAGTAATAATAGTTACTTGTTAACATTCGCCGTATTCCCATTACATTATCTTTATTTTTTTTTTTCTATTTTTTTTAAACGTAGCTAGGACTGCGTTTACAAGCATGAAATTTCACATACACAAATACCCAGACCGGAACAAATAATTGTGGATCACACAAAGATTTGTCCCGTGCGGGAATCGAACCCGCGACTATTAGACACATGGGCGAAGCGGCTCAAGCTCCTAACCACTGCGCTAAATCGTCCGTCAAATTGCCAAAATTGGATCCGAGAAAGAGTTAATATATAAAATATTTTTAATACTAATATTATAAGCAGGTAAAGTTGTTTGTTTATCCGTAGGAATGACCTCCCATTTCTGGAACTACTGACCCAATCGTATATTTTTTTAGACTTATACAAATCTACATAATATGCTATTTATATAGTTTTAACACAACAACATGGACAACATGGACATGGACAAGACGAAGATCATGTCAAACGTCCATGTAGTACCAACTTCTATAAAGGTTGGAGACTCTACGCTCGAAGCTGTTGACGATTATATATACCTGGGACAAAGAATCCAATTAGGTAGGTCCAACTTCGAGAAAGAGGTCAATCGTCGAATCCAGCTCGGTTGGGCGGCGTTCGGGAAGCTAGGTAACATCTTCTCGTCCAAAATTCCGCAGTGTCTCAAGACAAAAGTCTTTGACCAGTGTGTGTTGCCAGTGATGACTTACGGCACTGAGACATGGTCGCTTACGATGGGCCTCATAAGAAGGCTCAAGGTCACCCAAAGGGCGATGGAGAGAGCTATGCTCGGAGTTACCCTGCGGGATCGAATCAGAAACGAGGAGATCCGCAGGAGGACGAAAGTCACTAACATAGCACTCAGAATTGCTAAACTTAAGTGGCAGTGGGCGGGGCACATCGCTCGTAGAACTAACGGCCGTTGGGGCAGAAAGGTTCTCGAATGGCGACCACGTACCGGAAGACGTGGAGTGGGTAGGCCCCCTACAAGATGGACCGATGACCTGGTGAAGGTCGCGGGTAGAAGTTGGATGCGTACAGCACAAATCCGGTCGTTGTGGCGGTCTTTAGGGGAGGCCTTTGTCCTGCAGTGGACGTCTTTCGGCTGAAGAAGATAGTTTTAACACAAAATCACTGTTTGTACGTCAAGTAAAAAATGAACGGAGTGGTTGCTTGTGCTGGCCAAACGATTTGATATAAAGGGGCATAATGTAGGTATCTATTACAAAAACATTTGAGTTTTGAGAAGTTCCATAAAATAGTCTGCCTACAGTATATATTTAGCTTTTTATTTAATACACAGTAACTGCCTCTATGTTAAAAGTAAAAGAAGAATTGTGAGGTGATCTTTAAGTTGTATTTATTTATTACCTACTGTATAAATCTGACGAATTATTAAACAAACGCGTGGGAGGCCGCGGGCTACAGCTAGCTACCTACATATATTCCAGAAATAGTATCGTAATAACTTTTAAATAAAACATATTTTCATCGCGATTACGCTATTACCTTTCTATGTCTTCATTACAGAAATGTTTTAATATAAGAACTAGGCAAAAATAAAATGTTTAACATTCGATAAAAATTATATTGTGAAAGTCGCTGATACAGGGTTGTTTCCGAGCCACGACGCGAACGTGACCAAAATCAAAGCGATTAAATTGAAATACAATCCATTGAACACTCGGTGACACAGCGGAGCGCTCCGCTCGGAGTGGCCGGCCCCCGCGCCCCCGCACGCCCCAGCGTGCCCCCGGCGAGTGCGTTCCCGTGTAGGCACTAGTTTACAGCCGGGCCGGCGCGATCAGGTATTCCGCGCGGGACGCGACAAGTGACACCGACCACCCTCTGAAAAGGAACGCATAAACTTGACCTTGAACTGGCAAAGGTTAGGTTCAAATAGGCTCTAAACTAAAACTTGTTGAAATGGTAAGGTCAGACATTACACAACAGATGGTAAAACCTGGGATAGGATTGTTTCTGAAAATGGTACCTATTATTAGAAAGATTGGAAACACAACACATTACAATAGTCTTCAACAACATAACAGAGAAAATGTTTTGTTTTAATATAAACATCCAACAAGTGGTAATACATAGGATTTCTTCTGCTTGAAAAGTCACGTTTCATCACTTTGGTGCCATTTCCCTCACTGTCGTGAATGCACGAATATAAATAATGTTTAAAACTGGATTAATACTACACATTGTTATTCAAAACATCACAAGTTCAAACAGTGAGAATCCAAACAAAATTGACGACATCACATGTATAATTCCTACCAAAACGCCCTCTGGAAAGACCTTAAACTTCTTAAGTAGCACAATACAATACGACATCTTTATTGGATAGTGATGAACAAAAGAAGTGAGACTTCTATTCTCCCTGTGATTACCATAAGTGGGCCTCAGTAGATGTTATTTAACAGCGGTTTGAATAAAGTAGGTTTTTTTGGAATTTGGTTCAATTCATAAACTAGATTTGTGGCTTAGGCCGCGTTCGCTAGTTATTAGCGAAGATAGGATAACCTCCCCGTTCTCCTCTTCCCCCTTCGCCGAGACAAACAGTCCCTTACAATACACCGCGCCGGGAAATGCTACGAAACGAAATGAAATTCCGGGGAACAGCCGCTGGAGATTTATTTCCGTTATTTTTGTACCTTCAAATGACCTAAAGCCTTTAAGTTGAGATTTTCAAGATCTGTATTGTACTGAAAACTGGGGTTAATGGTAATATTGTTTTTTCAATGTTTTAAGACGCCAGAAAGACGGCAAAATTACACAGGTCAATTTAGAAATGGAAGGATTGAATTTCGCGGTCCAGCTTCCTTCTGTGCGTCGTAATGAAAATTCTGTGGGTATAATAATCGAATACCTGAATAGGATCAGACCGTTTGCGCTGAAGAGCAATTGGAGCCCATGTTCAGCAGTTGACGAGAATAGGCTGAGATGATGTACCTGAAGAATACACAATATAAACATTATCATGCCTGAGCTCCATCACGAGGTATACAAGGTATGCAGTGTGACTTCCAACTAGCTCTGTATTAGTCTGAAATTTTACACAGCTTTCATACCATTCACAGACGACATAAAACCGATGCGTGAAACATGTTTGATGTAACACTTATACAATAGCGGTGTCGCCTGCGCTACTGAATTACGGCACGTGTCTCAAGTGTTTGTTACGAAAATTCCCATTCTCCGAGTGACGTCATATGCTCCACTACTCCGATATGCCCGCAATAAGTCTAAATCTGTCTGGGCTCAGTCAGCACAGCTCATGTAACTGTATCTCATCGGCTGAACCCGGCTTGGGAGCAAATCGGCTGGAAAACCTCTTTGTGATTCGTCGTCCCGAATGTATTGATGTGGAGCTTTCGCGTACTTTGCGACGCCTTTAACAGGTTGCTTTAACGTGCGTTCGTACTTTTTTACTTTGTAAAATCTAAGCCTTATATCTGATTCTTGCCTTTAACATTCATATTATTTATAAGACTAAAAAATTTTAATAGGCTATTTGACTAATTTTAGAAAACCGTTTGTAATTATTCTTTATTACGTAATAAGCACACTACATTAATATTTCCGAGAAATCTATTTTAACTTTCAATAAAAATCAATGATAAAATTTAAATATATTTTATACGCGTATTTAACGCGCCAAAAACGCTGTTTCTGTAATGGCGCTGGTTCCATGACATGTGACGTCACACGCTCGTAAACAAGTTAATTAGGTACCTTAAAACAATGCAGCTGAAGTGTATTTCATAATTTTTATTCGAATTCATTGGATATATTGGTGTTTAATGCCACAATGTACAAATACGTCTATTAATAATAGACACAAACTGTTTGTGTTCCTACGAATCCCAAAAAGCTAAAAATGTGATTATAATTAGCTCGAAGTGATCAAAACAGCATGTTATGTATGAGGATCACTAGGTAACTTTACATATACTACATAGTGGCTAAAATAGTCGGTTTAGCTTAATTGGAAAGGAAGGATCCTTATAGTGCTGTTTTTACAGTTCCGCAGCATAACAGTCAGCGTTATTCTTAAACATAAATGCGTCAAACTTTGGTAGTTGTTGCTATCAGCTCGCACAAAATTTGTCTCTATTTTTATGTTCATAACGAATATTTATGCCACTAGCCGATTATCGAAAATTATCAAAAAGCTGTTTCAGAAATAGCTCTTAAGGTCGAATATAACACCCAGAAAACATAAAACGCGAACTACATTCCGTCGGGGAAGCCACGTTTACTATCGTGTGACGTCAGCAGAGTTACAACCAATCACAGGGCGTTCCCGTCACAGATAAAATATCATAAATTATTATGTTTTTATTTCGTATAATTTGCAAAGAATACACGTTATTGTATTTTAAATGATGAGAAATATGTTTTTTTACCCTATTATCTGTTAGGATAATAAATAATAATAATAATATTAGCCCTGTTAAGAAACTGTCCCACTGTTGGGCACGGGCCTCCTCTCAAACTGAGAAGGTTTATGCCATAGTCCACCACGCTGGCCTAGTGCTGGTTGGCGAACTTCACACACCTTCGAGAAATTCTTAGGCATGCAGGTTTCCTCACGATGTTTTTCCTTCACCGTTAAAGCAAGTGATAATTAATTTTTAATACGCACATGCTTTTCGAAAAGACAGAGGTGCGTGCCTGGGTTTGAACCCGATACCTTTGACCTTGCAGTCCAACGGTCTAACCACTAGGCTATCACTGCTCACGGCTTTCTGTTAGGATGACCACAATTTATACTTTATTTTCAATGTCGTCAAATGGCCTGTTCATGAAATATACTACGGCGCTACGAGCTACGTCGTAGTCTGTCTACGCTGGTTCGTAGCAATATATAAGGCGCTAACGCTCATAATCAACTTGGACTCATTTGCGAATAGAGATAGGAAAACTTCATGCAATATGGAAATAATACTCAAGAAACATTTTAAACAACGCATCAGATTGATTGTGTTTGAGTTAAGTCGCTTTTTACAAATTACGATGGAATGACATCATTTTGATTCTCAACAATTAACATACAACAAGATTTTATTGTAGTTCGAAGCCTATTCAACTTACTGGTTTGTTCAGTAAAAGCTGTTCCGCTTCCGAAGACAACGGGGTCCGTACAGCCCGTGTCATAACGTCACCGCGCGGCGCGCTCTCCAGTTAACTACATAATGAAAACTTGCCCGACGGCACGAGTCCAGTGTGTTGGAGATAATTAATTGAGATTTTTGAGATTTAAAAGAGATTTAATTAATGAATCATTACTTCAATGATTTAGAAAATCTGGTCGAATCATACAATATCTTATTTGAAACTTCTTATAATGAAATCCTTGTGGGAATGAGCAAAGATGTGCAAGTTTCATACAGATATTTTCGTTTCCAGGATTTGCGGTTGGTCCATTGGAATTATAAGGTTCATTCTCACTATCATTTTGAAGACATATGTTATACGAGGAGCCTTAATAATTTTCTACGCTTTAAAATGTTTCGATGTTTTTTAGCACAGTAAGTGAATACTCGTATACTTATTACGAGCTATTTTTTGCAGCACAATCCAACGTATTAATCAGTACGTGACCCTCGCTGCCATAGAATAACTATGCAAATGGGGATCAGCTGGAATCCGCCTCTGGATTAATCGAGATTAGATTCGGGCTATTTGCTAATCCCGGTCTTTAGTTTTTCCCACTATAAACCTTTTTAGACCCTATATTATAGTTGTAGTGGATATGGATTTAACAGGGCCCAAAAAAAGGGTGACAGTGTCCGCAGACAATAAGAACAGGCTTTTTTGATCTTTTTTGAAATCTTCTCACAAAGGCTAGGGCTTGCCTTTTGTCTTTTTCCGTTTACGAATCAAAATTATACCGCAGAAAATAATCGACACATATGTAAAGTCGTGCTTAGAAGATGTGCGTTGAACCGCCTTTAATGTCAATGCTTCATGAATAAATTGGCTCGCCTTTTATTTGGATATAACTTTTATCAGTTGTCCACAGTGAAGGTCGGTTACAAAGAAAACTGTGCGTTTAAGGAAATGTCATATTTCAGTAATTCTGATAAAAAAACCTTGACTTTTATGAGTGCTGTTTCAGTTTAAACATCTACTGCGAGTAAAATCCATCCGACATTACAAAAGCGATAGTAAATATCTACAAGATTTGAAAATGTAAAGAGTTGAAATGATCAAATTTATTGAAAGAATACAGCTGACAGTAGTCTCGTAAAATATCATTATGGCATCTCCAGGCGGGCGTAAACCTTATGTAACATCATCGTGGTATATTTGTAAAGTTTTTATGACGCTCCGCTATCGGGCTTCTGCCTGCGGGCGCCGCAGATCATCCAGGCCCGGAGGATGAACGAAACTTCAAATTCTATAGCTTTTTAAGCATTTAAAACATTTAAGCCCTGTAGGAGCCCCCGTTCTTAGCGATTACCACGGTTATAGATAGATGAGTTTGTGGCATTTAATTTTTAAGCGTTGTTAAGCTTCGGAAAGCATATTAAGCCGTTGGTCGTAGTTACCACCACATTTAGTAGTTATTAGGCGTTCTAGGCGGTGTCATGAATCTCTACAAGGATCTTATTCGCTGACCAAACGCGGCACGTAACCTTAACTTCATGAAATGATCGTGTGTCTATGTACTCCGTGCATTCTGTACGACGTGTCACGTGTTTTTTGTCATTTTATTTTTATTTTATAATGTTTGAAAAACTTACAACTAATGTAAATGATAAGTAAAGTGATTATACAGAGTAAGGCCAGCTAAAAGTTTTCACATATAGTAAAAGTTGTAACAGAGTTATAAACTAATAAAGCTATATATAAACCAGTTAGTCGAAAAAGTAGGATATACATTTTTTTTAAAGTATTAACATTTGTCACGAATAAATCTAAGTCTACTACTCGACACATTCCGGATTCGATCTTTCAGAGAAACTCCGAGCATAGCTCTCTCCATAGCCCGCTGAGCAACTTTCATTTGGTGGACTAGTCTCACTGTAAGTGTCCATGTCTCGGCTCCGTATGTCATGATAGGTAGGACGCACTGATCAAAGACTTTTGTCTTCAAACTTTGAGGTATAGGCGACGAGAAGACTTGACGTAGTTTCCCAAACGCTGCCCAGCCCAGCTGTATCCTCCTGCGGACCTCTCTCTCAAAGTTGTTTCTACCTAATTGTAGTATTTGTCCGAGGTAGATGTATTCTCGTACAGCTTCGAGAGTAGTTCCATTTACATTTACTGGCTCCGGAATGACATGCTCTGAAAGATCGAATCCGGAATGAGGTGATCCGACAGAGAACCAAGGTCATCGACATAGCTCGCAGGATCAGCACGCTGAAGTGGCAGTGGGCTGGCCATATTTGCCGAAGGACCGATAACCGCTGGGGTAGACGTGTTCTCGAGTGGAGACCGCGGCTTGGCAAACGTAGTGTGGGACGCCCTGTAGCTAGATGGAGCGATGATATACGGAGGGTGGCGGGCAGCGGTTGGAAGAGAAGAGCCGAAGATCGGGCTCAATGGCGTGCCTTGGGAGAGGCCTATGTCCAGCAGTGGACTGATACGGGCTGGTGATGATGATGATGATGACTCGACACATTGAATTAAAAGTACGACATGCTCGTATTAAGTACGAATTTTGCCTATAATTGCTTCTAGAATAAGGAATATCTAAGAGGGGTGTTTCCCATAAACTTGCAGACGGCACTCGTAACCCAACTGAGCCTACCAGTTCTGGCACATCTATCGAACCATTCATTATCTTCAGTAAGAACGAAAGATCGGATAAGGGCTCATCAGGTGGCCTCATACTGCCCTCGCCCATCATAACGGCCGGAAGCCGATCCACAGCGCTTGGTAAAGTACTATCTACTACTTACCTTGATTTGTTTGGGACTTTGCCTATCGGTGGAAAAATACAACATCATTTTATTTTAATATAGAATTAAAACTGCAAAGAGTGTAAATCACAAACATGGTTGCGATCTTCAGATTCAGTTAGTCACTATACGTAAACCATTGCAAATAATAATAATAAAAGAATATCATTAAGGTTAAAAAATATAGTGATATTCATCATCAACACGAAACAAGATGATCTTATTGTACATTCCTCTCGTCTTTACAGAATAAGGAATTCTTTCATGGGGCAATATATACGCTTCTATAATCAATTACCCTTATACAAGTATATCAAAAACATGTCTATCAATAGGTTTAAAAAGGCAATCAAAAATAGACTATGTAAGAAAGAGTATTACAGATTTTGGATTATCTTGACAATAAAACAGATTGGGTTTGAATAGCTAATCAATCAGCAATTAATAAACACAATGCTATATAATATAATTAAAAAAAATGGTTATCAGAAAGGCCAATCGAATACAACAAATTAAACACTAGCCCGCTGAGTTTCTTTAAAATCAAAATCATAAGCTTTTTATTCATGTTGGCCAAAAAAAGAAAATCAATAACAAAATGTTATTGGTTACTTAATACTCTACCATCCGTTGGGAATATCATTCCGGTGGAGAAGGGCAAGAAATTCCACGACTACTCTTTTGAGAGTTTTACAATTCTTTTTGTATACATTGCGTACCCCATGATATGAGAGAACAGTGCAGAACGAACTAAACAGATGGGTTTAAATATAGATTAAACATAAATGTACTTAGATTAATGGTATCAGTGCTAACATAGTCTTCTCATTTACAAAATAGAGACTTTGTAAAGGAATTTAATAAAAAGTAATAATAATAGCAAGATAAAAAAACTCTTCTTGCCGGATCTTCTCCGTGTAGGCCGCGGTTCGATCCGGTGGAAGACGTAAAAAATTTAATAATTTTGACGTTTGTAAGTACTTTTTTATTAGCCTGTTAAATGTTTAACTTTTAATCATTTAAGTGCAGAAGTTTTTTTTTATTTAATGTGTTTACTACCTCAGCCAGTTATTATGTACGTCAGGATGGATCCCGGAAATTGAACGTGAACACAAAGATGGAGGACGAGAGCACTCTTGTGGTGGCATGGAGATAATATCTTCCAAGCTGATAGTGTTAAGCACACATATCGTATTTTCTTCATGCCTTAAACATTTGCCATTTAATGTAAACATTGCAATTGTCATTGGATGCAAAAATTGCGTTTGTTATTGGATGCGAAAATTGCATTTGTCATTGGATGCGAACATTGCAATTGTCATTGAATGGATCATTACATTTGTCATTAGATGGAACATTGCATTTGTCATTGGATGTAAACATTGCATTTGTAATTGGATGTAACATTGCATTCGTCATTGAATGCGAACATTGCAATTGTCATTGGATGGAACATTACATTTGTTATTAGATGGAACATTGCATTTGTCATTGGATGTAAACATTGCATTTGTAATTGGATGTAACATTGCGTTCGTCATTGGATGCGAACATTGCAATTGCCATTGGATGGAACATTACATTTGTTATTAGATGGAACATTGCATTTGCCATTGGATGTAAACATTGCATTTGTAATTGGATATAACATTGCATTTGTCATTGGATGCAAAAAATGCGTTTGTCATTGAGTGCGAAAATTGCATTTGTCATTGGATGCGAACATTGCAATTGTCATTGGATGGAACATTACATTTGTCATTAGATGGAACATTGCATTTGTCATTGGATGTAAACATTGCATTTGTAATTGGATGTAACATTGCATTCGTCATTGGATGCAAAAATTACAATTGTCATTGGATGGAACATTACATTTGTCATTAGATGGAAAATTGCATTTGTCATTGGATGTAAACATTGCATTTGTAATTGGATGTAACATTGCATTCGACATTGGATGCGAACATTGCATTTGCAATTGGATGTAACATTACATTTGTCATTTGATGCGAATATTGCATTCGTCATTGGATGCGAATATTGTATTTGTAATTGGATGCAAAGACTTTATTGGATGCCTAACATTTGTTTGCGAGCAATTAACGTTAGTAGTAACAAGTGGTGTTTGTTAACATACATACATTTGACGATAGCTTGGTGCGTTGATTTAAATCGTAGGCTGCTCCGCTAACTAGATCGGGTAGTCTCAGGTTCGATTCCCGTAAGGTAAAAATCTTTGTATGGGTCACAAATATTTGGTTTGGTCTGGACGTTTGTGTACGAGAATTTTATGTTAGTAACGCTTCAATGAATCAGGAATAATTCCTAAATTAGAGCTAAGCTTTTTAAACAAAAAACACTGACACGCAACATTAAGTTTGAGAAGGGAATGTATTCACCGGAAAGTTCCTCGCGTAACATAATATTTCATTCTAACATTACCGAGTAAAACTGTTATGTTGTATGAACATTTTCCGATTGAAATACACTTGCTCATGATCCTTTAGACATATCCACTTCCCAAATGGTCGTGTATGTTCAATAAGCGCAAATGCTCGCAGTGTAGATGCACCTTTAAATGATCTTGTAGAATGTTTCATAGAGATTTTACAGCGCACCCCGTGGTGTACAACTTACCCCAGTTTTCCTAAAACATTGTTATTTCCTCGATTTCTGCGCTGGTCTTTGTTAGGTATCTTCACTTTTCTATTTCGATTAAAACGGCCTTTTTCTTGTATTGATACACTTTTATTATGTAATTTTATAACAAAATATTTTAAAACAACCCTTTTGGTCTGGAGAAAACATTCGAGAAAAATTCAATAAAAGATGACATCTGTCAAAAATATGCGTTTCGTTTTTCTAAGTGTATTTACTTTAAACATTTAACATGCCGCCTCCCAAGAACGTAGTTCTTAAATTAAGTTAAAGTAGGTGGGTATTGTAGAATATTAACATTAAATTAACGAAGTAGATGCACAACGTAAAAGGAAAGGTGAATAGTAGGTAAGAAAAAAATAGGTTTATAAACAGATAGCAGCTATGTAAATAATTGATTTAAAATATACAACGACCTTGGGAGGTGCAATTCAACATTAATAGTAAGCTTAGATAACAATTTCAACTTGAATTACTTACTTATAAATGTTTATAACATATCTGAGTGGACTGTATTTATGTAGATAACATTAGTAAATCATAGTATGCAAGACAATAGCAGTAAATAGGTAAACATCTTCAGACATGAACAATATAATGCCTAATACTAGGATAGGGTAAGTGAAACTATTGAGGGACTACCAAAATTATATAATATTAAATTGGTAACACACATAATCTTGTTATAGGTCTTTTAATAAAAGAATTCTTACATTTTAGTGTGACTACTCTGGTAATATTGTCCGAACCTGGGTGTTTCTCCGTTATTCTGCCATATAGCCATTTTGCCGGTGGCAAATTATCTTCTTTTACCAAAACAACGTCTCCGACGTTCGGCTCCGGGGTTATTTTGGCCCATTTGTACCTATGACAAAGTTGAGTCAAATATTCTCGGGACCAACGTCTTCAGAAATGTTGAACCATGCGTTGAGTGATTTGCCAACGGCTAACAATATTAATATTAGAATTTTCAAAATTACGATCGGGAGGAATCACCAAAGGTTCGCCAACTAAAAAATGACCAGGTGTTAACGGAGCCGAGTCATGAGGATTGTCACTATTGGAAGCCTGGGCAATGGGTCTGGAATTAAGGCAAGCCTCTATTTGCGACAACAATGTGGACATCTCTTTATATGTTAAAGTACTATCTCCTAGAATACGTTTTAAATGGAACTTTGTAGACCTTACACCCGCCTCCCATAAACCTCCAAAATCGGGAGCATGTGGTGGGATAAAGTTCCAAGTAGTCCCATTATTAGTTAACCACTCGGCTAGTTCCGGAGCCATGGTGGACCTTTCAGTTGCTAACAGAATCCACAGTTCCTTTGCTGCCCCCACGAAATTGGTTCCATTGTCACTCCAGATTTGGTTACAGTTACCTCTTCTTGCTACAAATCGTTTAAAGGCCGAGATAAACCCCTGAGTAGTAAGATCGCTAACCGCTTCTAGATGTATGGCTCGTGTCACCATACAAACAAATATACAGATATATCCCTTGTAGGATCGGTTGCCACGACCTTTAGAGACTCTGATGTTGATTGGGCCTGCGTAATCGACTCCAGAGCTTAAGAATGGTCGCCCTATATTTATTCTTGAGGAAGGTAACTGACCCATAAACTGTGAATTGCTCGCAGCCTTAAAACTCGTACAGGTGACACATTTGCGATAATGACCTTTTATGAGTTTCTTAGCACCAATATTTTACACGCAAATAGGTCAGCATCAGCTGAGGTCCACCGTGCATAGTCTTGTTATGGGCTTCATCAACCAATAAATCAGAAAGATGACTTTTACTCGAGAGTATGATAGGATGTTTTGTTGAATCAGGTACTTCTGCATAATCTATTCTCCCTCTTACTCTTAAAATGTCACTTTCGTCCAAATAGGGTGTCAGCGAAAATAGTTTACTGCTTTTCTTTACTACTCTATTCTTTAAAAGATCTTCTATTTCCGATTTGAATTCTTTACGCTGATCTTGTCTAATGCAAACTACTAGAGCATCATCTATCTCTTCTGTGGTAAGGTAAGATTGTTTAGGACGGGCTAGTTTCGGAGTTTTTAAAATTAACATTCTACGGCAATAGGAAATAACTCTCAACATTCGCGTCAGCTTAGAAAATCTTGACCATATTGTCTCTCCTTCTTCGACAGTGGTTGTGAGTGTTTTTACCTCCTTCCGTTCTAGGTCCGTCATTACATCTGGTCTTTCATACTCAATTTCAGGATTTCGTAGCTACACAGGACCGTGTAACCACATATCATTATTTATTAGCTCTGTTGGGGTTAGCCCCCTTGATGCTGGATCGGCTGGATTGTCAGCTGATTGCACGTGCGACCATTGATTACTAGGATGGTTGGTATTAATCTCAGATACACGGTTTGCTACATAGGTTTTCCATTTGCTCGGATGGCCACGCAGCCATGCCAACACAATCATTGAATCGATCCATGCAAACACCTCAGCTTCTGCCACTCCCAATATATGAGAAACTTCTTTTATCAGCCTTGACAATAGAGAAGCTCCGCAAAGTTCCAGACGAGGTATCGATATTTGCTGCACTGGTGCTACCTTTGTCTTAGAAGTGAACAATTTTACTTGTATATCGCCTTGAGCATCAATAACCCGCAGATAGATGACGGTAGCATATGCTACGTTGGACGCATCACAGAAACCATGAATTTCGGTGCGTGTGCTGGTAGAATTTTCTCCAGTCCAACGTGGTAATTGGAAACCATTCAATATTTGTAAGTTTGCTCGGTAAGCCATCCAGTCCTCTAACAAGCTTGATGGTAATTCCTCGTCCCACGATATCCCTGATAGCCACAACTTCTGTATCATCACTTTAGCTGGAATAATACAGGGAGATATCCAACCAAGCGGGTCGAATAAGCGCGAGATATCGGATACAACACTGCGCTTGGTAGCAGGTAATTTTGGTGGTGGTAGGTTTACTGAATAAACGAACGAGTCGGTAGTTTTGTTCCAGGTTAAACCTAAAATCTTCATAACATCGTCGGTTATGATAGCTAACGAGTCATTAGGTGATGACTTAGAAATTATTTTTTCCATAACGCTATCACTGTTGCTAGACCATTTTTGCAATTGAAAACCTCCTCGTTTCATTATTTCATTCAACTGATTATATACTTCTACAGCTTCAGTTTCATTTTCACAAGTAGTCATGAGGTCATCCATATAAAAATCATTAATCATTCTGCTTGCTGCCAGAGGAAACTCGAGACCTTCATCCACTGCTAGCTGCTGCAGTGATTAACTGCCAGGTAAGGTGACGAGGATACACCAAAGGTAAGTCGTAGTAACATGTAATCTTTTATTTCTTTTTCAGGATCATTCCGCCATACTAGTCTTTGGAAGTTGCAGTCGTCATCAACTACTTTCACCATACGGTACATTTTTATCACGTCAGGCACACAGGATTTTTCCGGAACCGCATGACTAGGTGACGAAGATCAGGTTGTAACCGTGGACCCACCATCAAGTCATTATTAAGCGATACGCCGTTGGTACCCTTACACGAAGCATCAAATACAGTTCTTACTTTGGTGGTGGATTTATCTTCACGTATGACGGCGTGGTGCGGTAAGTATACAGCATCATTTCTTAATTCCTTCTCATCTGTAATCAATTTCATATGCCCAATATTTAAGTACTCTTTTAAAACATCATCATATTTCTGTTTCAGGTCAGAGTTTCTCATCAATCGGGTTTCTTGGGATTTGAATCTACGGACATTACATATTTTAAAGCAGGGTCTTCATCTCTAAACGGCAACTTGACTATATAACGACCTTCAGGATCTCTACAAGTGGTACATGCAAATAGCTTTTCACATCTCTCTTCTTCTTCAGTGAGAAATTTATTTTTGATTGGTATTGGTTCCGATTCCAGTTCCCAAAATTTTCTAAGAAGTTCATTGTTATCTACATTAGAAAACATTGACACAACAGTGTGATGACAGGAGACTGTATCGATGTCGACTAATCCGGATAAAATCCATCCTAAATATGACTGTTGCGCGATAAGATCCCCCGTCGGTGATTTGACGAGTCCTTCTAAGATGATTTTACCAAAAACATCATTACCTAATAAAACATAATCTGCCAACTTAAGATTTCTTATTTCAGGCCAATCTCTAATTTTTAGATGTCTTATCGGTAAAATGGATGTCAGCTTACGTAATACAAGAGCTTGACCCTGAATAGTAAATTCTGGGTAGTTCACTGAAGATAGATTAAATTCAACTACGTGTTTTGATGACAAATGTTTCGAATCTCCCAAACCAGAGACATGCACCATATTATTTAAGTTCATCTTTTTAATTCCCAGCAATTGAACCGCAGATTCTGTAACAAACGAAGATTGCGATCCCTGATCTATCATAGCTCGCAGCATCTGATATGTTCCATCCTTGGCCATGACCTTTACCAATGCCGTGGCGAACAAAATCTGACTAGGTGGCTTCCTCCGCAAAAAACAACTAGTGACGACATGTGCCTTTACCGCACTATGCATTGACGTATTATCATTCACTGATAAAGTTTGAGCCGACTCAACTGCATGGTTAACACTCAATGTAGGTACGGTCGAAGGCGTTAATTTTGGTGAATGAAGCAACGAATGGTGTTTACGGCTGCATATACGACATACAGTTTTTAAATAACATTGTTTTACAGAATGGTTAGATCCCAAACAATTAAAACGCAAGCGATTATTTTTTACGAAATTAAAACGGGTATTATAATCAGCTTCATTAAATTTCTTACACTGAAACATTTTATGATTTTCTGAACAAAATTTGCATATGGCAGAGGTTACAGTAGAAGCATGAAGCACCTTGGGATTAGCATTGGTTTTTACATTATTATTCTGCACTTTCTTGTTAGGTTCTAAAAACTCTAAAGCTCTGAATCTACTCACTAAAAATTCTTCAAACTGTGAAAATGTGGGGAGGTCTGCATCAGATTCACTTACCTTAATTTCCCACTGTTTTCTGGTCTCCGTATCTAGTTTCATGCTAATCACATAAATAATCATCACATCCCATGATGCAACATTTATACCCAGGTTTGATAATGCATTCATACAATCTTTAGTTACATCTAACAATTCTTTGATACCCTTAGCCGTTTGGAAGGTTAAATTCTTTTGACTAAATAAACGCTGTAACAAACATGTAGATAAAAACTTTTTGTTATTGTATCTTTCCTCCAATAAGGTCCAGCATTTATCATAATTAACATCCGTGGTAGTTATATGACGAAGCAACTGCTCCGCTTCACCTGATATATACACTTTAAGGTAGTGTAACTGTTGTACCTTATCTAAGGAATTATTTCTATGGACAAGTGACAAAAAAAAATACCTAAACCCACGTTTAGGTATTTTTTGTACGTGGGCTATTCAGTGTACAAGCCACTAAATGTTGGTAATTTAATGTCAGGTAACTTTGGTGGCTTAACACTAATGTTGCTGTCACCCTTTTCAGTATAATTACTAAAACCTTTAAACGTAGACAACAATTCTTTTAAACAACATTTATACACAGTATATTCTTCCTCCAACAACTCAAAAACATTGTTGACAAAATATATTTTTGTTTGTGTAACTTCCGCAGTGGCTAATTTGACAATATTCTTATGAGTTGACTTGATATCTGACCACAAATCATTTAATGACTCTAACTTAGTTTCAACATAGGTTTTGGTGAGACGCTGCTTAGGTGTTTTCTTAAAATTAACTTGTGATCTTGTTAACTGAGAATGGAAATCTTCTTGCATTTTGATTGACTCTTGCATGGTGATAGGTTTTAACTAGAAATAACACTGTATAAGTATTTTAGGTAGGTACTAAACACTGTGAATTGTCACAATTGGTAGGTAGGTGTTTTATAGACAATGGTAGGTAGGTAAGTATCGATGGGAATTCACATTGGTTAGTATCTTGGTAGGTAGGTAAATACTAACTTATTTTTCGATAGATAGCGGTATTTTTTCAGTAGGTTCGATAAGTCGCGCCCGGTAGGTAGGTACTGCTCCTTCTCCTCCACAACTATGTAACAACGGCTGTCGGCAAACACCCGGCACCGACCCAAACACATGCAGCAACACTCCCTGCTGCTACCAACACCAGGCTCCTCCACAACACCGGTGTTTGATATGATCGTGATATCGTTTCCTCCAAAAAAAATCGTTTCAATTTAATTTTTTTTCTTATGCGGCTCGCAAGGCCGTGTTATTTCCTCGATTTCTGCGCTGGTCTTTGTTAGGTATCTTCACTTTTCTATTTCAATTAAAACGGCCTTTTTCTTGTATTGATACACTTTTATTATGTAATTTTATAACAAAATACTTTGTTTGGAAAGGGGTCTCCTTGTGTCTAATACGATATTCCAGCATAAGGACATACATATGTATACGTGGAGAAGGAATGAACAAAAAAGCATGATAGATCTGATCCTGGTTGATAACCGTCTCCGAAGCAAACTACAAGATACGCGTGCGTATAGAGGCCCCACTCTGGAATCAGACTACTATCTCGTAGTTGCGCGGTTTAGTGGTCTGTTCAGGAAGTGGAGGCACTGGCGAGAGCGTATCCCCTTCGGAGACCTTGAAAGATTAAAGGTTGAAAAGTTGCAAGATAAGAGCGTGAGGAGAATGTATGAAGACAGAGTCCGGGACAGCTTTTGACAGCAGGCTCTTCGGACTCAAATGTAGATGAATGCTGGAATAGCCTGAAAGAGAGTTTGGTGGAATCCGCGAAAGAAGTATGTGGTTGCTCAAAGAAGCATATTACAGCAAAAGGTGATGCATGGTGGGATGCGGAGTTGCAAAGCTCCGTAGAAAGTAAGAAGAAAGCGTGGCAGGACTATGTATCTTCTTTGAACCTGAATGCCAGTATGACAGAGATGAGGAAAGAAATATACCGGCAATGCAAGAATGCCACTAAAACTTTAGTGAAAGAAAAGCGTGAAAGAGCCAGTATGATTGAGGAGGAGAGGCTGGCGAAGAACTTCGAGAACAACACCAAACTCTTTTGGAGCAAGGTGAGAAAGGCTCGAGGTGATTCGTCAGGCTCCAGAATGGAAAGGATAAAATCTAAAGATGGTGACATTCTTGCAGACACACAAGCTGTGCTAAACCGGTGGAGTGAATATTTTGGAGAAATGTATGGAGATGACCCGGATGCTGATGCCGCAGACGTGCCTAAAGGCGAGATTGCGGCACCAGAATCAACGGAGGACATCACTATGGAAGAAGTTGAATGGGCGATAGGAAGTATGAAAAACGGTAAAGCTGCGGGAGTAGACATGACATGTGCCGAGATGATCAAATATGGTGGAACTTGCGTCCGGGACGCTTTCCGGGCCCTTGCAAACCTTTGCTGGAGGACCGGTAGAGTCCCTACAGATTGGCGCCGCGCAGTCATAGTACCATTGTATAAAGGCAAGGGTTCACAATATGACTGCGCCAATTACAGAGCCATCAGTTTGATCAGCTTGGCAGCCAAGGTGTACGGTAAAATTATTGAACGGAGAATGCGCGTGAAGTCCGATGGAATGTTGTGCGAGGCACAAGGGGGTTTCAGGTCTGGAAGAGGATGTTCGGATCAAGTCTTCTCACTCCGCAACATCGTAGAGAAGCATCTGGCAGTGGGCCGGAAGGTTTTCTGCGGTTTTGTAGATCTGGAGAAGGCATTTGACAGAGTTGTGCGAAAGAGACTTTGGGACATTTTGCCAGAGTATGGTATAGATGGCACTCTGTTGCGAGCCGTCCAGTCCACTTTTGTGGACTGCAAGGCATGCGTACGGGTGGGTGGTAACAGGTCACCCTGGTTTGACGTTAAAATCGGCGTCAAGCAGGGTTGCGTGTTGTCCGCTAGACTGTTTATAATATATCTGGACAAAAGTCTTCAAAGACTGAAAGCGATGAATGAAGGTGTACAAATGGGTGACTTAGTGGTAAACCATCTACTTTATGCAGATGACGCGGTTTTAATAGCGCCAACAGCACTGATCTGCAAACACTAGTCACAGTTATGAAAGACGACAGCATGATCAATGGCTTACACTTGAATGTGAAGAAAATCAAGATTATGGTTTTTGAAAGGGAAGAAACCAGAACGAATGTAAGGATTGTGGTTGGTAACGATGTGCTGGAGCAAGTGAATGAGTTTGTATATCTTGGATGCGCCTTCAGTAAGGATGGGAAATACACCACTGACATAGAGAGAAGAGTGAGTGCAGGGAACAGAGTGAATGGTGCGATGGGAAAGCTACTCGGGAGCCGGCACTTAAGCCATAAGGCGCAGCTGGCCATACATAACGGAGTTCTTGTCCCAACGCTATTATATGGTAGCGAGAGCTGGGTATGTAAGAAGGAGAATGAAAGTAGGATAAATGCGAGCTCTGCGGAAGATGTGCGGAGTGAAGCTGACCGACCGCATTAGCAACAGCATAATAAGACAGCGAGTAGGTATGAAAGATAGTATCGGTGTAAAGATGAGAAAGGGCATGCTCCGTTGGTTCGGGCATATAGAAAGAATGCCAGAGGAAATAATGACAAAACAGATATACAATGTGAAAGTGGAAGGATGCAGGTACCGGGGAAGACCTAGACTATCTTACCACGACCAAATAAACCAAGTCTTATCTGATGGAAAAGTCAAGAGTCTCCGTAACCGGCGAGCGTGTATGAGACGAACTATGAGAGTCGAGGAAGCCAGAGAGGTATGTAAGGAAAGAACCTGTTGGAACTCTGTACTCTCTGCCTACCCCGCAAGGGATCTGGCGTGAGGTTATAGATAGATAGAAATACTTTAAAACAACCCTTTTGGTCTGGAGAAAACATTCGAACAAAAATCCAATAAAAGATGACATCTGTCAAAAATATGCGTTTCGTTTTTCTAAGTGTATTTACTTTAAACATTTAACAACATTAAACAAACGTAACATTAAATAAACGGAACGAACAAACTTTTTTGTTTCTTATGCGGTCACAAACCGGCATGATTTTCTCGTAAAAAAAGTGTAGTGAAAATAAGTAGGTCCTTTTTTCTAAGAACTTTACTCATAACATGCTTTATTCATGATTGTAAGATAAGTTAGGCCGCTTTTGGTAGTTCTAGTTATCTTAAGTCGCAAGTAATAGGACATCGAACTATCTCGAAACCTCATCGAAATTTCATAATACACATTGCGAACACTGCTCTATGTGTGAAATCAGATCGCATTGAAAGCCAATACGCTCGGGGTGTTCTCCCTCCCCTGCGCACGTCACACGCACGTTCGGAAGTTGTATTTATAAAGTTTTGATGCGTGCGCTCTATCAAACTGGTCACAAAGAAATAAATAGACTTTGTAATTTGTTTATAGAAGTTATGTGCGATTCGCTTCAGCTTTGAAACCCTGTGTGACTTTGTTGGCAGGAATTTGCATTTTACATGAAATAAAACTATTTTTAAGGACTGACCATGGGTGACCCTTCCCGTGACCATGGGTGCTGCAAAGCACTCGAAACGTCGGGAACTTAAAAATCAAAATAAACCGCGATAAAATCCGAAAAAATAGTTTTATTTCATGTGTAATATTCGCGTAAATCTAAGAACTCAGTATTTGCATTTTAATTTATAAAATGTCGGCCTATATTTATGATTCCAGTAAGTTTTATAAAACTGTTCTTTATATCAAAAACGCACTGAAAATAAATCATGGTAATTAGCATAAAATATAATTAAGTCAAAGGATAAAGGTTGGACCAGTCCACACGAGCAGCACCCGTTCACAGGGTTGACTCGAGAAGCAGTCCTTCACTTGTCAACCATATAAATATCCAACATCAAAACCAACAGGCATAATACAAAGTTATAATTAATTCCGTCGCAAAAGAATGCTATAGTTTAAAAGAACTTGATTACTTGTGATATGTAGACACGTATTTAATTAAAATCATATCAAAATGCCGCCAGACTCTTATAGTATCACGTTGTTTAACGGAGTAAAAAAACTTTTAACTTCCATAAAACAGTTACCCACAGCAGTAATAACCTAGTAACCTGACCAAATTACCTAGTAATCTGTTACAAATAATTTTGTTTTCAAGTGAATAATCGAGTAGTATGTCGTTTTCACACAGGCAGAGGTCGAAATGAGGGTGTGCAGTGAGCCGTGCTGACCCGAGGCCACTATGAACTGAAGAAATGGTCCGCGTAATCTCACCCACATCGTACGGCGTCAAAGCTCCCTGACTTTGGCTGGTTTCATCTCGATTTCAACCTTTTTACGACCAATTGTCGGTATAAATACATAGGAAATAAAGTATCGATCCATATCCAATCCAAGAGTATAATATCCATAAAGTAGCACTATCAATGAAATATTACGCCTGTCTTAGCAGAATGAACAAGCAGGTAGTGCCAAATAGATCTTATTCAACTTCTCAGATATATGTCTTGATTTCAAAATTGTTTAAACACAATATTTTATTATTTTATTTATTTATTTATTTATTCATTGGAAAATTTACAGCATATTAAACTAAATAACATACGGATAGATATAGAAAGCCAGTTACAAATTTTCACTTATAAAATATATATTACTTACTAAATTGATGTGTACACTAATTTAATAGATTACATATAATCATGCATTCAAGCGGTATTAATCTTCACGGAAAAAGCTAAGTGATACGCGCTGCCTTGCTGATATAACGCTTGTTGAAAAGGGATCTAAATTAAAACTTTTGCAAAGTTTATTAAATGTCGTACTTGCTCGCACAATGTAGGAATTTTTACGGTAATTTGTGGACGCTGAAGGAATATTAATGGGTGGATTAAATCTTATCGATTTATTTGGGATGTTAAAATAAAATTTACTCAATAATTCAGGGGACTCAATTTCACCAGTTATTATTTTAAGCACGTATAGGAAGTCGGCAATTTCACGGCGTTTCTGCAGAGGTAATAGATGGAACTTTTTACAGAGTGAGAGATAGTTCTCGGAACAATAAGGGACGCTCAGACGAAAACATAAGTGCCTAACAAATCGTTTTTGTACGCTCTCAATTCTGTCAATATAAGTTTTATAAATGGGGTTCCAAATATGTGACGCATATTCTAAATGACTCCTGACAAATGTACAATACAGAATTTTGAGAGTCTTGATTTCATTAAAGTTATTTGACAGCCGAATGATAAAACCCAGGGATTTGGAGGCTTTAGCGAGTATGCTGCTTATGTGATTGTCAAAGATTAGCTTGGAGTCATGATGAACTCCCAAGTCACGGATATCATGGACCCTTGGTAGCGTTTGACAACAGAGCTTATAACTATAGGATATCAAATTCTGTTTACGAGTAAATGTGATAACGGTGCATTTTAATGGGTTAAGATCGAGCATGTTAGTTTGACAATAGACTTCTAGGCGTTTTAGGTCTTCCTGTAATGCTATTGCGTCATCTACCGTTGAGATAGTATTGAAGATTTTCATGTCGTCGGCAAAACACAAAAGAATGGATGAACGAAGGCACATGTCAATGTCATTTACATAGATTACAAAGAGCAAAGGACCTAATAGTGATCCTTGGGGAACTCCGCTAGGGACACGGACCCGGCTGGAAATATAATTGTTGAGGACTACGGCTTGTGACCTGTTATCTATATAGGATGTAAACCATCTGAGCAAATCGCCGTGAATTCCTATGCGTTCTAACTTGGATATAAGTATGCGGTGGTCAATCCGATCAAACGCTTTGCTATAATCCGTGTAAACGACATCGACCTGCGCACCCTTCTCCATTGCGTTGGTGATAAAATCATTCAAAAGTATGAGATTGGAAACTGTTGACCGTCCCTTCAGAAAACCATGTTGGAATGGATTAAAGTAATTTTTTAAGGTGGAGTATACTTGATTGTACACAATACGCTCAAAAATTTTTGCTATGATACATAATTTCGAGATGGGCCTATAATTTGGACATCTGTTTTTGACCCTTTTTTATATATTGGCGTAATGAATGCTGATTTCCATAGAAGGGACGGTACATGTAGATATAGATTTCAGAAAAAGAAGCGATATAGGTATCGTGATAGTGGAGACACAACGTTTAAGAAAATATGCGGCGATGTTATCGGGGCCAGCACTCTTTGAAACATCCAAGCTCTTAATTAGTTTTGTGATTTCGTCGGTAGTTACAGTTATATGAGAAATATCACACTGGTTCGATGATGTACAAATATCAGATAAATGCTTAGGTAGCGTGGGGCTAGTAGAAGGAGAATTGTATGTCTTATTGTTTTCGGAAGAATTGAGGTAAGTAGAATTAAAATATGATGAAAACACGTTACATATAGATTCACCAGAATCATAGACCTCATTGTTATAGTTTAAGGCGCTGGGTATTGCATTTGATGAAGAACGACTTTTAACGAAGGACCAAAAAGTTTTTGGATTACTTATTATAGAATTTTCTGTATTTTGTATAAAGTTCTTATAACATACTGATTGTACGATTTTAACTCGCTCACGTATCAATTTAAATTCAATTTCGTCTGATTTGTTTCCGTATCTTTTAAATTTTTTGTAGTATTTGTACTTTTCTTTTAACATTTTAATTAAAGAGTTACTGTACCAGCTCGGATATGACTTGTTGCGTTTATTATTTACTGGTATGTGACGCTCGTGTAGATCAAGAATGGTGGAATTAAAAAAGACGACTGATTCATCTAGCGACCGGGACGAAAACTCCCGATTCCAGTCGACAGTCGAAATTTTTAAGTTGATTGAGTCAAAGTCGCCTTTGTCATAAACATATTTTTTACGAGGCGCAGATTGCAAAACAGTTATTTCCTTAAAACAGGTATGGACTAATAGGGCCGGATGGTAAGAATCAGCTAACACCAACGGATCTTTACATTCTACGACTTGGACATTCTGGTTGGAAAGGACCAGATCTAATGTCTTACCATATTTGTTTGTAATGCCGTTAAATTGGTGCAGATCCAAGGTACATAGTTCGTCGGTAAGCATGTATTCATCGTTACCAATAATGTTCGTGGGGGTAAGCCAAGTAACATTTGTGGGCATCCAAGTAATTGCACTCATATTGAAGTCACCTAAAATCAGGAAATTGTCAGAAGCATGATTTAGAACAGTATTGTTTAATTTTAAGAGAAAATTATTTAATTGCATAGAAAAAGATAGACCTAAATTTTGTTTACATAGATACACTACACAAATGTGTAAGTAGACATGGCTCTGAGAGTTTGGTCTTTTTAGCCGTAAAGACAACCAGAGATCTTCTGCAGACGAGTGGAATCCGAGCTGAGAGGTAGCTGAGATGTCTCTGCGTACCGCGACCAATACACCACCACCTCGTTTCTGATGTGTCAACCTGTAGTCGCGATCGCGACGCCACACTATATACCTATTGTCAAATAATTCGGTGCTTAAAAAGCCTTCCGCAAGCCAGGTCTCCGTCATAACGATTACATGGTATGAACTTAAACAAACTTGTCTATAAAATGTGTCCGTCTTTGAAAAACTTTCTTAAATTATACTTTCAAAAATATATTATGCCCATTCTAGCGCCCCGGCCCAGCTTTTAAAATCAGTTTTTTTTATCTAGGGCTCGTTTTCCATCATATTTTATATTGCTCTCTCTCGCTGAGCGGCAATATCGTAATGAGCACGAACTAATAAATATTACAGCCTCCGATCATAAAAATATCTCTGCTTAGCACAACGCGCGGGCGGCGGCCTTTTGTTGCTTGACACTTACTTTTGTACATAACGCCGTAAAACTGTGCCCGTCTGGTCATTTCAGATTGGGCACCGGACGAAGTTAAGCAAAGTAGGCGCGGTTAGGCTTCAGATGGGTAACCGCTAATAATGTTCTGTATAAGGGTTATTATCGGTCTATTGGCAAGTTGTGGCGGCTGTCCTGACGAGTGTGGTCCGAGTGTCACCCGTAGTTGACTTGTAAACATTTGACTCTTGAAAAAATGAAATTAGTACCTTTTACTTTCGTAATCTGAATTAACGAACAGAAAACTTCCAATATGTTCATCTCGTTTACGATAATGCACAAAGCGAGTGCAATCAAGCATCAAATGAGCCAGCAGTCACGACACGGGGAAATGGCTCCATTTAAACGCTGCTCGAGTGCAGCCAACGCGGCAACAATGAGTGGCAATTAAACGCAAGCTCCCGCGCCGGCGGGCCGCGGGCACGGTGCAATCATTTGCGACCTCCGACAGCGGAGCCACGCCGTGGCTGCCGGGGCTGATGAGCTAATATCAATTTAAAGTATTATTTTGTTTCTTTAGGCAAATAGTTTAGCCGCAAGTCCTCAGTCGAGGGAAAAAGTTAATAGTAAATAACTGGACAAGTGCAAGTAGGACTCACGCTCTGAGGGTTTCGTACCAGGTTCAGTTTCGGCCAGTTTCAGCGCCAAATTGTAGTTTCGTCGGGTCTAGAGAACTCGTCAAGACAAATCCAATGAGCCCAAACACGGCGGAGTTATGTTGATTAGTTGGGTAGTTCCTTTGGCCACCCTCCGGTTCTATCATCAGATCCTGAATATCATCAGAGTCTATAGAACTCGTCAAGGCAAATTTATCGAACCCAAACACGGCGGGGCTATGTTAAGTAGTTGGGTAGTTCCGTTAGCGACATCCCGGCCCCATCATCAGACCCTGGACAGTGTCCGGATTTATAAAACTCGTCAAGACAAATCCAACGAGCCGAAACACTGCTGGATATGTTCATAATTGAGAAGTTCTATTGGCTACCCTCCAGGTCCATTATCAGACCCTCGACATCTTCCGGGTCTACAGAACTTGAGAAGACCAATCCAACGAACCCAAACACGGTGGGATTATGTTGAGTAGTTGGGTAGTTCCGTTGGCCACTCTTCGGTTCCATCATCAGATCCTGGATATCATCTGGCTGTATAGTTCTTGTCAATACCAATCTTACAAGCCTAAACAAGAGGTGGTTATGTTATGTAGTTGACATGTTCCCATGGCCACCTTTCCCTTAACCCATCAAAAGACTGGTCTGGAACTGTGTCCATGGTATGTACTATATAACTGCATTGTCACCGAACTTATATACGTATTCTAAATTTCAGCTCAATCGGATACATGATTTCTATTGTCCAACGCTATTAGATATCTTAATAAAATAAAATAAAACTAATAAATAAAATACCCGAAGTGCTTGAAAATGGATTACATGATTTGAACCAGAAAGACAGATAGAAATACGAACACAAAAGCTTCTAAAAAGTTACCTCGTTAGTCTATTGGCGAATAATGCGCGTAGCGATCACGAGCTCCTGAGTTCGAATCCCAGGTCAGAACAAATGTAATTTTTCGATAGAAATATTTCCAGTGTCAAATGGCATTGTGCCCGATATAAAGGCATTAGGCTTGCCCGCTATTGCATGAGACCTAACATCCGACCTTGGGGAATACAGGTGTGACGATGTTTATATTTATATATATTACAATTTAAATGAACAACGTTGATATTCAAATATTTCCGTATAAAAAATTCACACACACTGGGACGCCTACATTCCCCAAGCGGGAGTGGCTAAGAGGTGTACTATGTGCGCACAACAACTTATTGCTGAGAATGTAAGGTGCCAATGTAATAGGAGCGAGGCTATTGCTATTATACCGGGCACAACTTCGGACTCCGGACTGATACTGGGAAATTTTCTATAGAAATACTACATTTTGCTCGCCCTATAATTTGTACGAGATCCTCCGCGATCGCTAAATGCATTATACGGTACCTACTTGTTCAACGAGGCAGTCCATAAAAATACCTTTTAAAAAGTGCTCTTTCTTTATAAAATTTTGCCGTAATTTAATTATAACATTTAATTTTTCATTCAAACTATATAAAAATAATAGATTAAATCGAGAATCTGATCCATTTTTCATCGTATACCGTACACAGATGGCGCCACAGATCTAAGAGATCTGTGGCGCACTCTCTCTGTGTGTGTGAATAAATATTTATTCACCACAAATCAAAATAGTTCCACAAAATGTCACTGATAGCACATAGACAAAGAAGTATTGTTGTAGTGTGTAAAGTAGTCACTAGACAGAGCTATTTTAATTTGTTATCAGATTTGAGGGATAATAATATTTTTTTTATATATTATAGTTATAAATTGACAAATGTCGGAATTCTTTCTTTACTTGTACTTTAAAACCTTGCTTCTTGCCAAATTCCACGATTCTAGGTCAACGGGAAGTGCTATATAATTTCTAATGAGTGATTTTAAATGGCCATATCTTTTGTTTGGGTTTACTTAGAACTTTCATTTCTTTAAACTAGTAGGGGACCGTAGACTTTCGTATTTGGTATAAATTTCAACTTAATACCTCTAGCCGTTTCTGAGAAAAAAAAAACCCTAAAAAAGGTGTTAACCGTCGGACAGACGGACAACGAAGTGATCCTATAAGGGTTTCGTTTTAGGTACGAAACCCTAAAAAATAATCAGAATGCGAAATAAGCATTTATGCAGCCAGCTAACGGTGCAATTTAAAACGGCCAATCAAAATTAAGCGGTACCTTACATACAGAATTTCGTGTCTTTGCTGTTGGCCGTTCAAGAGATTCTTTATCTGGAGCCAATTCTGGGTGTAGAATCAGGTTATACTTACCATAAAATGCCTTGGTATCGGAACTTAAGCATCATGTCCAACAACTCCGTAGGATAAGAGGAAGTGGTTAGAATACAGCTTGCAAGATTTGACTTAAACTAACTAACAAACATTGGAAGTTAAATAAAAGTGAAAAAAACGAATTATCCAATCTGTTATTTTGACACCTTATTACATTTATCGAGCAGAATCGATGACAGACGGCTGGATCCAGTGGTTCGGAGCGTAAGCGACTCCGCACACAGGATTGAGAAGTCGCATGTATCAATCCCGTACGAGAAAAATCTTTGTGTGGCCCACAAGTATTTGACTCGATCTGGGTGTCTGTGTATGTAAATTTCATATTTCTAATCGCACATACGATATAGGAACATTTCATAGCATGGGGCTACGTTTTCTTTTTAAAAAGGTTCTAAAATCTGATACTGGAAATTAACCTAAATTACGTGAGCCGTGAATGCGCTGGTTTGGGAGCGTATTCTACACAAATCCCGAACCGTGGAGGGTTTAGAAGGTGGCGGTTAGTATCATGAAAATTATTATTAATATAAGGTGGCGGTTAGTTTTATGAAATGCACGTTAAAAATTGATGGTATTATTATAGTGTCTGGCTGCGCTCTTGTGATTAATGACGTGGTTAATATACTGTATATACTTCTTACCCCGCCGACTGCGGCTTTGGTCGAAGAATGGGTTTGCGGAGCCTGCAGCCGTGGATACCCAATAACGACCTGACCTTCGCAGTTATTTGTAATCTTTCAGAATCTTGAATAGTGTTGAGATTTTTAGCGTTCCGCACTGAATTTGAAAAACGTATATTTTTTTGTAACTGACGAAAGATGCAGATGTTTCGAAAGTTGTGAAACCTAATTGACAAAAATATCAACGTACCAGATGCCACTATTTAGCTTCTTTGGTACTTTCCTTGTGAAAATATTCTAACCAAGTTGACTTCTCATAAGGAGGAAGAGGAGGATACGGATTGACTGTTCGGATTTTGATTGTGCACAACGACTACCATAAGCGTGTATGTCTTTCAGATTATCGATCATTGCAAGTCTAACGAACTTTTTAAAGCTTTAGTAACCTTAATAAACGAATGAACGTGGCCGCTACATGATCATCGAGGACTTTGTTTACGATGGATCCAGCGAACATACGGGACTCTAATAAATCAAGACGAAGTAACCCTTTTCCATTTTATTTTCCAGCGCTAGGCTGCGAACTGTTCAAAACTGATCGCTATGAAGTGGCGTCCACGCCGGCCTCCGTCTTGCATGATTTATTGTTCGCCCGACAGTTGCCGGCGCGGGGTGCCGAATATGGGCGACAGTTCTTCTTCTGATGGGCTATTGTTGTGGCAGCCCGAACTATACATTCTTAAGAATCTATATTCATAATATTATTAAAAATAGGTAGGCGTATTTAATTTCAAAGAATGTCATGTCAATCTTAATTTTTGTTTCATTTTACTTTTCAACACTTCGTACTCCGTGTTAGGTACCTATCGATCCCAAGTCATATAGAATGGATTATTTTTTCCAGCCAGTAGTCATTAAGAATTTACATAAAAATAACACACTATTAATACGAGCCTGCCGTCATCTCTATTCATATTAATGTTGCATATTTTTTAACCTAATGAAGTTTATAAAATACTAGCAGTTTCCCGCGGCTTCGCACTTGATCGACAACAGCTCCACTTACCAGTACCAGTTATAGCTAAGAACTACCAAGGTGACCCCATTAGTACACACAAAATATATGTAAAGATATAAGCAAAACCCCTATTTGTAAGACAAATATGACAATTATAAAACAGTCATAAGGCAATTCTACCCGAGCCCCACTTGTCAATAGGCTAATTGTGGCCCGAGCCGCCCGCATCTCCGTACATTGAATGCCCCTACAAATATATTAATAAATTCCGAACATCACTTCATTAGATATTGCTTATTTATTGCTCGCCCGATCAACGCTGAACGTTGCGTTGCATTCCACGAGAACTCCTCGTCCTATTTGAGACTATAACAGTATCCGAGATCTCGGAATATATAAAAAATGTAATAGCCGTGTCCTGCGAGATGAACTGGGGCGCATTGAAGCCAGCCGGACAGCAACAGTCATAAGGCTTGTTAAAAATTCAAACAATTATAGACGATCAAACGAACTTAATAAGTGAAGTTCGATCGATATTATATGAGTACGCTTCATTCGAAGATATATTAACCAATGGTAGTACCTTTATTATGCTGGCAACATCGCACGAAAAAACAAATCATTCAAACTGACAGCCGTCACCTCGTGGTAGGAGCGAGGCAAATCCTCATTCTTTAGAGAAAAGCACAATTTTTCCTCGGGTTTTGGGTGGGGGGGGAAATATATCTTCGAATGAAGCGTACTCATATAATATCGATCGAACTTCACTTGTTAAATTCGTTTGATCTTCTATTGTATTTCGCCGCTTCATTCTTCAGATATATTAACAAATGGTAGATGTTCAGAGATAAAATTTTGTGACAGTAAAATACAGCTCTACAAACACAAATGTATTTATTATCTATCTATCTATGTATAACCTCACGCCAGATCCCTTGCGGGGTAGGCAGAGAGTACAGAGTTTCAACAGGTTCTTTCCTTACATACCTCTCTGGTTTCCTCGACTCTCATAGTTCGTCTCATACACGCTCGCCGGTTACGGAGACTCTTGACTTTTCCATCAGATAAGACTCGGTTTATTTGGTCGTGGTAAGATAGTCTAGGTCTTACCCGGTACCTGCATCCTTCCACTTTCACATTGTATATCTGTTTTGTCATTCTTTCCTCTGGCATTCTTTCTATATGCCCGAACCAACGGAGCATGCCCTTTCTCATCTTTACACCGATACTATCTTTCATACCTACTCGCTGTCTTACTATGCTGTTGCTAATGCGGTCGGTCAGCTTCACTCCGCACATCTTCCGCAGAGCTCGCATTTCTACCGCATTTATCCTACTTTAATTCTCCTTCTTACATACCCAGCTCTCGCTACCATATAACAGCGTTGGGACAAGAACTCCGTTATGTATGGCCAGCTGCGCCTTATGGCTTAAGTGCCGGCTCCCGAGTAGCTTTCCCATCGCACCATTCACTCTGTTCCCTGCACTCACTCTTCTCTCTATGTCAGCGGTGTATTTCCCATCCTTACTGAAGGCGCATCCAAGATATACAAACTCATTCACTTGCTCCAGCACATCGTTACCAACCACAATTCTTACATTCGTTCTTAGATCTTCGAGGATATCAAAGTACTGTTTTAGTATAATCAACAAATTTTTGTTAATAATTAGCAATCAGGTGCTGATATTGGAAATTAGTTATATAAAGTGTTATAAATCATTTGGTAATAACACGGACCTAGAAAAACTACTTTGGTCTACTACTTGACGCTGGTAAAATTTAGCGAAGGTTTGTGACGAGGTAGTCCAGCCGGCTGCTTTCCTAATAGCATCCAACGAGAGACCGCTGGCGCGTGCCGCGGAGGTGGCGGCGTGCCGCGTGCTGTGTGCACTAAATATTGACACATCTACACCACTTGCTTTGAGCATCTCCTTAATCCATCTGCTGATGGATTGGGCGGTTGCTGGTTTATGCGGTCGTTTGTGTGTCAAAATAAGATTGTTTATATTGTCGGCAAAACACATTTTGTGACAAATATATAATCTTGTATAATGGTAGCTGGACAGATGGCTTTGTTTTCTTTAAAATAAGGTAGAGATAAAACTGGCTGTTCGCGTCCGGCGGCGAAAGTTTTAATTACCTCCGTAATACCAATTTCTATGCCTGTAACACCTATTTTGATATTCTCTAATTTTACGAGCGCAAGTGTTTGAACACGATGTGCTGTACATAAAGCTAATATAAATACTAGTTTTTTGGTATTTTTTTTCTATTGATAACGTCTTATTTGGAAACCAGTTCTCTATAAAATTTAAAATAATTTGGGGATCCCAGGTATGCGAATATTATGGTGTGGCAGGCCTCAATTTATAGGCTCCTTTCAGAAGCCGTTTAACTTGATCATTGCAATGAGATAGCTTCCTAACAGTAATGACAAAGCGGAGCGGTGGCTATTTAAAGAGCCGTATGCGGCGCCGTTATTGAATTGTTCAGTTGAGAACATTAGTATCGACTTAAGCGATCCTGCATAAGGGTCTAAATACTTATATGCCACCATGACTTATATGTCCCACTATACTGATGTAAAGTGTTTTTGGAAAGAGATGTCATAATCAAGTCTAGAGAAGAGACTGGTGCAGCTCGCGCTGTGAACGCAGTCCTCAGAGCACCGCTGCACCCAGGGTAACCTGATGATGTTGAAGAGTCCTGAAAGCGGACGGAGTAATATTAAAATTGGGATTAAAAAATATTATGTCTGTCTGAATTATTCTTTTAATGAAAGGAAACCAAGGTTGAGTTGGCCAATATGGAAATTTTAAAATACCTTCTGCTTTATCATTTATAATTTCTTGTATACATTTAAAAATCAAAGAAAATGGAACAATGCTTAAAAAATATATTGTCCCAATTTAGGGTGAATGCATCTACCGTAATTGCGTCAGGGTCTTGTCTCCGAGAGACATATTTTTTGCATTTAGCATTGTTGCGTGAAGCAAAAAGGTCTATTTCCGGTTCACCGAAAGATGCTATAATGTTCTGATATTCTAAGTCAGATAGTTGCAACTCAATGTCAGCATTCATTTTCCTAGACTCTAGATCCGCTTCAACGTTATCTTTTGTGTTAATATATGAAGCAAACAGCCAGATACCTCTCTTTTCACACCATTGCCAGATTTCTCTGGTTAATTCACTGAGATGGGGAAATTGAACCCTCCCATTCGATTAATATAACTAAGGGCTGTTGTGTTGTAGACGCGTAACAATATGTTACAATCGTGTCTATCTCTGGCAAAACATTTTAGACCTAAGAAAACAGCTAGTAATTCCAAATAATTTATATGGAGCTTACTCTCACTAGCCTTACACCCACCGCTTACACGATTTCCGTTGCAATAGGCACCCCAGCCGGTCTTAGACGCGTCCGCAAATATTTCTAAGACGAAATTCGGTGCTATGAGGGGGTTTGATGTAAATGTAACATTTATTGACCACCACTCTAAATCTGATATAATGTCTGCGGCTGGTCTAAATTTAGCGTCGTAACTATGATTTTTTTTTAATTTATTTGGGAAAACAAACAGTGACAAATTGAAATGTTAAGTACATCATTTTATCACACGTACAAATAAATTTGACACCAGCATCGTTTACCACAAATTACATTATAGACGTATGCGTTCTTGCATGTGATATAATTTTTTGTACATTTTATAAGACTTCTGGATATATATCATATGATTAGTGTTAGCCTAGAAGTTTTAACAAATTATTTTTAAATGTACTCGAACGTGTTGCCATAATGTCAATTGAGTTGAAGGATTCATTATAGGATTGAACAAAGCGACACAAAGGCGATCGCTTGCCAGCATTTGTGCGACTCTTGGTAGTTGCGAATAGGTGACACGGGTTACGACAATGCGATCTAGTAGGAACTTTATAACAGAGTTTATTAACAATAAAAGTGCAGTCGTATCTGTTATGACATAAATCATATAGTAGCATAGCCCCTAGCTTAGTACGTCTTTGTGTCAATTTTATAATGTTGTATTTGTCTAATAGCTGTTCATCTGATAGACGATTTCGGAAACATCTGTAGGACATACAGCGTAAAAAATTTTTTTGGACATTTTCAAGAGCATCATCATATCTGTCATAATAGGGATTCCAAATGGATACAGCGTATTCAAGTTGTGATCTGATTAAAGTTTTGTAAAGATAAAGATATGTGGAAGGTTGTGTGAATTTGTTACTTGTGCGCATAACAAATCCATACATTTTTAGGGATTTATTAATGATATTATCTATGTGAAAGTCAAAATGTAATTTCTTATCAAACGTGATTCCTAAGTCTCTTATTGATTCAACAGGTTCTAGATATATACCGTTTAAGTTATACAAATAATTACTAATATGCTTCTTTTTAGCAAAAGTAATACTTTTGCATTTGTTAATATTGAGGCTTAATTTCTTTTTAGTACAGTAAGTTGAAAGGCGATCTAGATCAGATTGAAACTTTGCGTGATCATCAGAATTGTCTATTACATGAAAGATTTTTTAATCGTCTGCATATAATAGATAGTTACAAAAATTAAAGCAATTATGTATGTCATTAATAAATATTATAAATAATAATGGACCCAAAATGAAGCCCTGTGGAACGCCGGAACTTACTGAAACATAGTCTGATTCATACCCCTTAATTACTACTTTTTGTGTGCGATTTGGTATGTAGGATTTTAACCATCGCCATAAACTACCACGTATACCATTAAATGCTAGTTTATCCAGTAGTATTTTATGATTCACACCATCAAAGGCCTTTCGGAAATCGGTATATACACTGTCTATTTGCTTGTTACCGTCTATACCTTTAAAGAGATGAGTTGCGTACACTAATAGATTAGTGGTAGTAGACCTACGCTTTACAAATCCATGTTGTTCTGGTATTATGACGGTATGTATTAAGGGATATATAGCGTTATGAACAAGTCTTTCAAACAATTTTGACAGAATGGGCAATATGGAAATCGGACGGTAATTTTCAACGTTGGCTCTATCTCCACCCTTAAAAACCGGGACAATACGTGCCGATTTCCAAGGTGTTGGAAACACTCCTTCTTGCAGACACCTATTAAATAAGTAATGTAACGGTTGTTGGATTGTATGTGCGGTAAATTTAAGAAATGATGCCGGTATGTTATCTACTCCAGGACCTTTCGTGACATCTAAAGCTTTTAATTCCTCAAGTATGGTTTTTTCTTGAATCCGTATACTATCAATTACCAGATGCGATAAGTGGTTGAGATCCGGAATATCGACAATGTCGTAATCATCAGTAACGCAGCTGGGTTGAAACACTGATTTGAAAAATAAAGAAAAAAATCGGCATATGTCAACCGGGTTATCAGCTTCTTCATTGTTATATGACACTCGAGTCGGAATATCAGCGCGAGTTTTCACATTATTTACATATGTCCAAAAATATTTTATGTTGTCAAGAATACTTGATGTAGTTTGTATAGCATTTTTGAGATTCTACTTTAAATCGCGTTCTAAACATAGCAAACATTTAATAGTCGGATTGGTTTTTATATTTTTTCCATTTAATCCTCGCTTTATTTTTATCCTTAAATATATGAATCAAAGCTGGCGAAAACCAATCAGGAAAGTGAGAGGATTTAATATTTTTCATGGGTACGTGTTTTTTTTATTATGTTATATATTTGCTTATAAAATATAGATACAGCGTTTACCGCATTGCTATCCATAAATAATGTCTTCCAGTCGGTGTTTAAAATATTTGTATTTATAACCTCATAATTAGCCTTATTAAAATTAAATTGCTTACTGGACCTGGTCGCAAGTGGAGAAAAGGGTTTAATGTATAAAGGCAACAATGCATAAAACGCAGGGTGGTTCTGGTCTGGGTGTACCAAGGGTATAGGTGATGATACTGTCGTGACGTCAGAAATATTACTCATAAATAAATCCAAAACACGTTTCCTAGTATTTCGAAACCTATTAAATTGATTACAGTTAAGTGAGTTCATTAAATTAATAAGTCTTTTATTGGCCACACTGTAACTACTTTGAATTATTGGTTCCAAATGTGTTCCACAGTCACGCCATTCAAGTGTTGGTAAATTGTAATCACCTACTATTATCAATTCGTTCACATCTGTCGTCTGCAACATTAAGAAAAGAAGATGAAAGTGTGATATATACGTCTCTGGATTTAGATTAGGTGGAATGTATGCGGCACTGATAACACAGCAGTAGCTACGCGCACGTAGTTCTATTAGGACTTGATCGACAAGTGGGTTTTGCACAGGCGGGGCGACCGCGCCGGCGGAGGCGAGTCGTGGCGTAGCACCTAGTTCACGGCACACCGTCACCACTACACCGCCGCCGACGCTCCGGCCCGCGCAATCCCTGTCACATCTAAATACACGATAGCGATCATCGATGAACTCACTATCGCAGATGCCACTATGTAACCAGGTCTCTGTTAAAATAATGACGTCGTAATTATGGGATAAAATATTCATATAAAGGGTGTATAACTTTGTTCTTAAGCCTCGACAGTTCTGGTAGTAAACAGACAGTATTCGCTTATCCATTATTAGGTAGTAAAGAAAATGCAAGTATAACTTCAATATAATATGGTTTTATTACATAGTAATTGATGACTGTTGAATCAATATCAATTAAATCCCAGATATCACACACTGGACTGAATAATAAAGATAATACTTGCTGTACCCATTTGAAAATCATTATATATATTATATAAATAATAATCTCAATTAATCGCGAATAAAATGAAATTAACAGTTTAACAACATATTTCCTATAATATAAATACTTTCGGAAACGAACTCCAACATTAAGTATTTTATTATTATGAAGATAATTTATTAGGAATACGAATAAAGAACAAAAAGTGCATACGTGCTTTATAATAGACTCACAGTGATAGAAAATACCTACCTTGCCTTTAATCCTTTTAAAAAGAATTGGTTTTATACAATAAGTACGAGTATCTTGAATATTGACACATTTATAAAATAGTGGGTATGTTTCATCTATGGGACTTTGCATTAAAAAACGCTGAAAACAACATAAATAATTAAATAAATTTCGCGATAACATCTTGAGCGAATAGCCAAAACAGGGGAAGTGTCTGTTTTTCTTGCCAGGATGGTGCCGTGCTTGATCCAGACGTACTTGTAGTTTTGTTTCCTGGCTGTCTCCCGACATTGTCGAAATAACAGTTTGTTGTTTAACGTTAGGTGCTCGTTAATGTATATGGTAACCGGTGACCCAGATATAGATAGTTTGGCCGAGTCCAGTCCTTTGGCCGCACGATATGCGGAGATGAGATTATCACGTAGCATTACGTTAGTTAATTTAACGATGCGTGCTGCACGCGATGTACTGCAACTATGTCAGATGGGGCAGTTGACCGCTTCTCCAAGGCGTTCCATGATATGTAATAAGTTCTCTCCCCTACGCTCAGGCATATTAGTTATTTCGGCGTTACAATTTTTGGCCTGCTGTTCCATTTATTCTATCTTGCTTTGAAGAGTATAAAATTGAGTCTTTAGCTCATTATTTTTATTTATATCACTCTTAATGGAATTCAGGCGGCTCTCAAAAACGTCCTGACGCTCAGATGCATCATTTAAAAAAAAATCCATCTGACATAATCGGTTATTTGTTTCACTTCGCGATGTACGTATCTCTAAGTTGTCCTTGTTTAGTTTTATCATGTTAGAATTAATATCCGATAGTATGGACGAAATCTTGGACATCTCACACGCCAATGCCGAGCTAACAGCAGATGAAATACTGTCAGTTATGTTTTTGTCCCAAATTGTTAGCTGTTTGTTTAATTTTCTTCCAAAATTGCAAGCTCATTATTATCCGGTTGTTTTCTTTTCCGATAATTAACAAATGTATCCTCATTATTGGCCAATGAGGGTATGTTTGTGTCCGACGAGAACATATTCGGTGGGGTGCGTTGCAAAGACATGTGCGTATACGCCGCTATCCTTAGGTGTGACAGAGTTAAAAAATATGTTTCCGTCTTTTATCCCAGAGGAGGTGAAGTGAAGTCGCCCCGCTGCCACCGCTCGTAGATGTTGTGCTAGATAGGGATAACGCGCGCTAGCAGAACTGCTGTCTTCGTCTAACGGCAAATAATATTTTTTTCCTGTGCACAGAATTATGACACTATTGACTCACTAGTTATATTGGAGTAATGATAATTAGTAGATAGTAGTGAGAGCCTAGTGGTTAGACCGTTGAACTGCAAAGTCAGAGGTCTCGGGTTCAAACCCAGGCACGCACCTCTGTCTTTTCGAAAGTATGTGCGTATTAAAAAAATAATTATGACTTGCTTTAACGGTAAAGGAAAACATCGTGAGGAAACCTGCATGCCTAAGAGTTTCTCGAAGGTGTGTGAAGTTCGCCAACCCGCACTGGGCCAGCGTGGTGGACTATGGCCTAAACCCTCTCAGTTTGAGAGGAGGCCCGTGCCCAGCAGTGGGATAGTTTCTTAACAGGGCTAATATTATATTATTAATGGTAATTATTCTATAAATTAGTTATAAGACTTTAAGAAAATATGCAGTAACACGACCGCTCACAGTGCAAGAACGCAACGGAGTGATGATGTTCGATTAAAGCCAAAAATTTTTGCCATTAGTTTTTTAGTATAAAGCCAACCATATCTTACAGCTGGGCAGGCAAGTAAGTACACCTATCAAACGGGCAAAATCTCTTATGTTACATACTGGTAAGCGAATGAATTTCTCTACTAATTGTATAATATTCCTACGTTTGTCTAGGGGAAGTGACAATGACATGTCTACCGAATTAAATATGAATCCCAAATATTTGCAACATTGTTGTGGGTTTAACGAGCTTTTATTATAATTTATTACGAAACCTAAGCATTTTAGTAATTTAATAGTTTCCTGAATATTTTTTAAGCATTCTTTATACGAGTCCTCAATACATAAAATGTCATCAAGATATAAAACCGATTTATAACCGCGGCACCTTAAATAAGTCACAACTTTTTTCATAATTTTTGTGAAAGGTCGAGGTGCTATAGACAAACCGTAAGGCATGGCCTGAAATTCGTAAAGGATGTTTTCCGAATTAAAATTCTCAAAGTGGAACCGTAGGTATTTACGATGCGACTTATGTATCGGAACTAATAAGTAAGATTCTCTAAGGTCTATGGTGGCCATATAGGTATTTGTTTGTACCATTTTAGCTGCAGTCCTGTGATCTTCCATTTTAAAATGGAAATTTAGGACAAAATGATTTAATTGTTTAAGGTTGAGTATAAATCTATGACCACCGTTAGATTTTTGCGCTAAAAAGATACTGGATATAAATTGGTCACTTCGAGGTTTACAAACCGTTACGGCACCTAATTTTATTAGGTTCTGGATAGCTAATGCCATTTCCTGTTTTTGTTTAATCGAAAAAGAGTTTTTGGGGATATTATTTTGCACGACTGGGTAAAAAAATCTATCTATCTCTATCTATATCATCACGCCAGCTCCCTCGCGGGGTAGGCAGAGAGTACAGAGTTCCAACAGGATCTTTCCTTACATACCTCTCTGGCTTCCTCCACTCTCATAGTTCGTCTCATACACACTCGCCGGTTACGGAGACTCTTGACTTGCCCTTCAGATAAGACACGGTCTATTTGGTCATGGTAAGATAGTCTAGGTCTTCCCCGGCACCTACATCCTTCCACTTTCGCATTGTATATCTGTTTTGTCATTCTTTCTTCTGGCATCCTTTCTATATGCCCGAACCAACGGAGCATACCCTTTCTCATCTTTACACCGATACTATCTTTCATACCTACTCGCTTTCTTACTACGCTGTTGCGAATACGGTCGGTCAGCGTGACTCCGCACATCTTCCGCAGAGATCGCATTTCGACCGCATTTATCCTGCTTTCGTTCTCCTTCTTACATACCCAACTCTCACTGCCATATAACAGCGTTGGGACAAGCACTCCGTTATGCATGGCCAGCTGCGCCTTTTGGCTTAAGTGCCGGCTCCCAAGTAGCCTTCCCATCGCACCATTCACTCTATTACCTGCATTCACTCTTCTCTCTATATCAGCGGTGTATTTCCCATCCTTACTGAAGGCGCATCCAAGATATACAAACTCATTCACTTGCTCCAGCACATCGTTACCAACCACAATCCTTGCGTGTGTGTGTGTGTGTGTGTGTGTGAATGATGTACGCTGTTGGCCGCGAGGCCTTTACAGCTTCACCGGACTTAAAGGCGAGCGTGCAACCACTACGCTCTAGCCAGCCAGAAGGGCAAGAGGCGACATACTCGGTTGGGACAGTCGCTGTAGGGGGACGGGTGCACTACTAAGTGCACCGGTCAACAGCCGGCTATGGGAGGGGATCTACTACTACGTCGTCGTCGTCGCCCGTATTCTGAGCGGAAAGAAGGGATGACGAAGCATCGGGGGGGTCGGTGAGAACATGTTGCGGCCGGCGGTGGCGGCAGGGGTCGGGGGGGAGATCTTAGTCGGCGGTGGCTACGATTAACGGATTCGCATGGGTAGATACGTTCGCGAAGTGACGTGTTGACGCCTTTTTAATAAAGGCGCGAATAGGTTCGAGACCTAGATCGGAGTGGAGGTCGACGTTCCGTACGAACCAGGGGGCTCCTACGGCTTTACGGAGGAAGTGGTTTTGAACCACTTGGAGTTGATCGATGTGAGAGGGGGCCGAATGCCCGAACACAACACACGCATAAGTCATGATGGGTCGAACGCAAGTTTTGTAAAGTGTCACCTTATTTCTAAGGGACATTTTACTCCGCTTGCAGATTAACGAATGGAGGCGACCGAGCTCAAAGGAAGCTCGGTGACGGACCCGCTTGATGTGCGGGCCGAACATGGTGCTGTTTAGGGTGACCCCTAGATATGTGACCTCTTTGACCCAGGGAATGGGTCGGTCGAACATGGTCACTTGGCCGAGATTACTTCTAGGGAGGCGCAGGGAGTGGCGCGGGGTGGCACCTCTGGAGAAGAACACCGCAGCGCTCTTGTCCGGGTTCACCTCAATACGCCACTTCCTGAACCAATTCCCTAAGGAATTGGCGGATGCCTGAAGGTGTCTGGTAATGAAACCCTTATTCCTATGCAAGACGTAGAGAGCGGTATCATCCGCGAATAGGGCTAGATGCGCCTTACTCGAACGAGGAATGTCGTTCGTGTAAAGGTTAAACAGGAGCGGAGAGAGAACTGAGCCCTGTGGGACTCCAGCACTGATGGAGTGGGAAGTGGAGCGCGTCATTTCGACGCGATAACGGAAGGCGCGATTCGACAAGAAGTCTCGTAAGATGAGCACGAGTCTGTCCGGCACACCCAATTGGTAGAGCTTGTAGATCAAGCCGTTGTGCCAGACTTTGTCGAATGCCTTCGCGACATCTAGGAAGAGGGCGCCCGTGTAGATGGGTTTGGGTCTATTGAGACCGGAGAGGATGTGCTCCGTGATGCGGTGCACTTGGTGGACGCAAGAGTGTTTGGCTCGAAAGCCAAACTGCTCGTCGATAAGGATACCCCTGGACGTTACGAAGTCTTTGAGCCTCGCCAGAAGTAGGCGCTCGTATATCTTGGCCAGGGAGTTGAGGAGACTGATAGGGCGGTAGCTCGCGGGGAGATTGCGAGGTTTGCCGGGCTTGGGAATGCCTATGACGTCCGCCTCCTTCCACTTAGCGGGGAAGGTGCAGTTCGTCATGGCGGCGTTCAAAATGGCCACCAAGAGGCAGATGAGCTGGACGGGCAGGCATTTCAGAACGCGATTCGAAATGCCGTCAGGGTCGGGGGCTTTTTTAGTTTTAAGACCCATAATCAGATCTTCGACCTCCGTTTGCGTGATAGGAGGCAAGGAATCGACGGGGGGGAGGGATGCCCTGCGCTCAACTTCCCTGTCTACCGCGTCGACGTGGGACTGGTCAACGGACTGAGAGCTGGGGGCGCACTGGCTCTCGAGGGAGTCAGCGAGAAGCTCGGCCTTTTCGTCGTCGTCGAAGGCTGGGGGTGCTGCGCCTGAAGGGCGGGACAGCGGGGGCATGTCAGTCGTGGAGTCGGATTTGAGGCTACGCGCCAGCTGCCAGTAGGCCAGATGCGACGGCGCGATGCCCTCTAGGAGGACACCCCACCGTTCCTCCCGGACCTCCGCGACACGACGCTTTACCTCTCGTTGTAAAGCGCGCATCCGGGCCCGATTGGCTTCGGTGGGGTAGGAGTCGTACGCTCGGATGGAAGCATTCTTGGAACGAATGAGATCCCTAACATCGTCCGGCAGTCGAAAGCGGTTGAGGTAGAGATCTTCCGCCTCGACTTGCTTGGACGATCGACTGACAGCCGATCGGATGTGCTCGGTGAAGGCATCTACGGCCTGATCGGTGTCCTGAGGGGACTGGATGGAGTCCGAGCTGAGAGGCAGGGGGGGAGGGTCGGCATCCGCCAAGGCCGTGCTTAGCGCATGCCAATCCACCACCGTCTTTTTGGGTCGCTGAGGGGCGGAAGGGGGGGAACCGAGTCTCATGACTACAGGTCGATGGTCAGAGTCGAGTTCCTGGACTACTTCCAAGGAGTGCAGCCGTAGGGTGACACCCTTCAGAAGCGCCATGTTCAGGACGTCGGGTCGGTGATTGGGATTGTTAGGATAGTGGGTAGGGTGCATGGGTGCGATGACGTCAAAGTCGAGAATGTCGACCAGGGCGTCAAGGCTCCTACCGTTAGGGGAAGTGGTGAGACCGTTCCAGGCCACGTGCTTGCTGTTGAAGTCGCCCGCCAGAATGACGGCGCTTCCCAGATTGAGGAGTGCTTCAAAGTCACTCCTGAGAACGGATTTAGTGGGGGAAAGGTAAACGGAGGCGATCACGATGGGCTGGTGCCCCGTGAGAGAGACGCGACAGACCGAGGCTTCGATGTTGGTGAGCGCGGGGGGATCGAGAGGGATGCAGTGCAGGGACCTCCTGTAGTAAATGAGAGTACCGCCTCCGCGGGAGCCGATTCTGTCATTGCGCACGAGGTTATAGTTTGCGATCCTAGGATCGCGTTGTGCGGGCTTCAGGAAGGTTTCCTGCACGAGGAGGATATCAAGTTGGTGATCTCGGAGGAAATCAGCAACCTGATCTCGCTGGGAGCGAAGGCCATCGGCTTTAAAGAACGCCAGGGATAGGTTGTGGGGCTTTTGGCGGGGAGATCGTAGATCCATTATTGGGTGCGGGGGGGTTGGGTTTTGAGGGACGCCAGGACGTCATATACGTCCCTGTATTCCGCGGCCAGGAGAACCTGGTCCGCCAAGTTGGTGGCGGCGCGGAGTCGAAGTGCGAGTTCGCGGACTCTGGGGAAAAGTGCGGGGCTTATAACCGCCGAGACGCTCATTATTAGGTCGACGTCCTGACTGACGTTAGAGGGCGGAGGGGGACAAGCCGCCACCGGCTGGATCGCCGGGGGCGGGCAGGGCCCACTGACGCAGGGTGGGAGGCCGCGGTGTAAGGCAGCGGCTTCACCCACGCGTTGGCGCCGAGGGACGGCCTGAGCGGCGGGGGAGGGGGGGTCAGCTTCAGAGGTGCGGGAGCGCGGGGAGCCGTGGTCGCTGGCGCAGAAGGCACCGGACGAGGGTGCGCTGAGGGCGCGGGGGGGTGTTGCGCTGAGGGCGCAGAGGGGGGGGGGCAGCCGCGCGGGGGCGGCGGCGGCCGCCGCGCCTCGCCCGGCCGCGCTTCCCCTTCGGGGCCTTGGGGCAACCGCGATAGTTCGCGGTGTGCCCCTTAGTGCCGCAGAGGACGCAGCTGGGGGGCTCGGCCGCCGTCTCCTTCGAGCGGGCGCACTGGGACGTCGCGTGGTCCCCGATGCACTTAACGCATCGAGGGCGCGCGTGACAGTTACGGGCAGAGTGCCCGTACAGCTGGCAGCAGTTGTGGCACTGCCCGGGCGTGCCACGTTTGTGGGGGGCCTCCACGGAGAGGCCAGAAATGTGGCACACGGCCTTCAGGTCGAAGACCCTACGGCCGGACTCGGTGCGGTCGAGGACGACCAGCACCATGTCGTACGCCTCCTTGGAGCGCCCATTGACCATTCTGTGCACCTGGCGCACAGGAAGGTCCTGGGACTGGAGGTCGGCCTTGATGACGGCGGTGTCCAGCTCCCTCGGGACACCGCGGATTACCACCCTGAGCTCCCTTTCCTCCTCCAGGGTGTATGTGTGATAAGCGATCTTGTTTGATCGCAGGAACGCGGATAGCCGTCGGTGGTCGTCCGAGGACGCCACCTTGACGGCTATGCCTTGCGCGGTGGAACGCGCGTGCGTGTAGTTGAATTGGCGATGATAAATCGCCTTGGAGATGCGCTCCCAGGCGCTCTTGTCCTGAATGACAAGCGGCGGGGTAGTGATGTTCGGACGTGCGGGGCGCGCGAGGGGGGAGGCCCTCGCGGCCGCGTTGGGAGACGGAGGGGGCCGGAGGGGCCGGGAGAAACGGAAACGTTTCCGGCCCTCTGGATTTTGGGTGGCGGCGAGTCGCGCGGTTTGCGCGCCCGCTTCCCATTCGCGATGGGAACGAAGTCGTCCTCCGACGAGAGCGACGGGGACGGGGACCGGGCGGGGGCGGCGCGTCGCGCGGACGCGCGCTCGACCTCCATATCCGAGTCCGAGAGAGGCTCGGACCCGCATGGCGAGACGGGGCGGTCGGCGGGGGTCTGGGGCTGCGCCCCTACATCAGTTCGCGGCGCGGCGAACGGAGTCGCGGGGCGCGCAGAAGGCGCGGGGTGCGCGGGGCCGGGGGCCGACGCGCGCGCGGGCGACGCGTCGGGCGAGGCGGGCGAGAACGTCGCCCTGAATTCCCGGACTATGTCCGGGCAATGTAGGACGATGTACTTCGTTAAGTCCCGGACAAAATCGGGATGGAAGTCTTCGGCCATTTCCAGAGGGGAAATGGCAGGGCGAGTGAACTAAAATAGGGCCCTAAGACCCGGGCGTGAGCGATGCCCTGATCCCCCCACCGGGCGGCGGCGGGGGGGGGGTGGCACTATCGGGGAGACGCGGTGTGCCCCTTCGCCTTAGGGGCGAACGGGCGGCACCAAACCCTAACTGCTCCGGGGCGAAGAGAACCGCCGCACGGAGAATAGGATAGCGGGATGGGTTAAGGTAGGGTCCTGGTGGAATCAAGAGCCCTGACTAGGGAAGCCCCCAAGGCCAGAACTCAAGCCCTTCCGAGTTGGCCGCCCTCTGAAGGAGGGAGGCGAGCGCTCGGGTCCCGCTCAAACCGGCTTACGACGCCGCTAGGGGTCCACCGGACTTACCACGAACTAAAGATGCGCGACTGCGAATAATCCGTCTATTCGAATCATCTACAACTACTAATTTTCTGATTCGACTTGAACATTAGTAATATACTAATTTGTATATTCGAATGACGACTACTAATTAGTAACTACTAATGGTGATTCGATTAGATTATCTGCAACTCTCACCATTCGCTCAGTCGCACTTTCAGAATGAATAATGAATGAATTATTCGAATTATTTAGCCATAGTTTACCGCTTTTCGCGCCATTTTCTCGCCAATACGAATTACGTGTGCGAGTCAGTAGTAACTAAACGAAATATTACGTTTTTGGTGGTTTGTGTTTAAATATCCATTTTAATAAAGATTCTAGTTTGCAATTTTAATATAAGCACGTTTACGAATATTGATTCAATGAAATACTAACAAAATGCATGAAGTCAGTTTTATGGTGATGGCACACTAATACTCCATCGAAATATAAAAATATATTAATATTTCAGTGGACTTCTAAATTAATTTTACTGATTTAGTCATTGCTAAAGAACTTGTGTACCGTTTTGCTGCTTCGTGCAAGTTTTGGTGTTGGTGATCTTCGTGCAAGTATTGAACTCCAGTGCATAACGTCGGACGTGAACTTTTTTAATTTGTTATTTTCATCTTGGGTTATCTAAAATGCAGCGACCTACATTTAAAAAATCTATTGTTTGGTCATTTTTCGACCATGATGCAGATAAAAAAAATGTGTTTTGTAAACTTTGCAAAAAAACCTATATCAATCATGGCAATACCTCAAATTTAAAGGAGCCTTTAAAACGCGTTCATCCGATTCAACTGCTTAAAGAAGAAGATGAATGTACCGGTATAGTGCGAACTAGTCCAGACCCTGTCCCATCTACTTCGGTTTCGGGTGTAGTCGCATCAACAGCTTCTATTCACATTTTAACGGACCAATCAAACACGACACAAATATCTACTGGAATGAAACGTAAAAAACAGCTACGGTTATGTGCGGCAGACAAGGAGAATGACTTGACAGACGAAAAAATTGCTCGGCTAGATAAAGCTGTCGTCAAAATGATTGTAAAAGATTATCAACCACTATCAGTAGTTGAAGACAGCGGATTCCGAACTTTAATAGCTGAGTTAAACGCAAAATACAAGTTACCCTCACGGAAAACATTATCAGAAAAGCTCTTGCTGGAAACATATGAGACAATTAGAGAAAAACTGCATGCCGAACTGCGAGAAGCCGAATCCATCTCGATAACTTCGGACTACTGGAAAGGTAATAATAATAAAACATTTCTGAGCCTAACTGCCCATTATATATATGACAAAAAACTTAAATCAACGAATCTTGCCACAAAAGAGGTATCGGAATCCCACAACGCCACAAATACTGCTGCTGTAATTGCAGGTATTTGTAATAATTGGAACATACTCAACAAAATAGTTACAGTGGTTACGGATAACGCTGCCAATATGCAAAAAGCAGTCGTAGATGACCTCAAAAAGCACCATCACCCATGTATAGCACACACACTTAACAGTTTGCGATGCAATTAATGCCAACAAGCCATTAATGTCTATTCTTGATAAATGCCGTAACATTGTAACCTATTTCAAACAAAGCTCCGTCGCTGCCTATAAATTAAAGGCAAAACAAATAGAAATGAATGTTCAGGAACTGAAATTAAAAAAAGATGTTCCAACAAGGTGGAATTCCGTTTATTTAATGATCGAACGCTTGTTGGCCATTAAACGACCACTTACATTGGCCTTATCGGAATTGGAAAGAGCTCCAGAAAATTTAACAGGTCTGGAGTGGGCGACAGTTAAAGACTGTTTGCCAATTTTAAAACCAGCACTTGAATTGACTGAGCTGCTGTCTGGCGAAAAATATGTGACTATTTCAATTGTTGTTCCACTAATCAGGGGGCTACAGCATTCCTTACAAATAATTGTTCCGGAGACAGACGTAGGTACTAACCTTAGAAGGAGTTTAAGTGATATCGTTTTCCGCAGGCTTGGTCATCTAGAGGCTAACAAAATTGTAGCAAAAGCGGCATTTCTGGATCCTCGATTCAAAAAAGCCGGTTTCGGAACAGAACATAATGCTGCAAATGCTCAACAATGGGTAATTGACGAATTAAGCCACATTATTCACCAGGAGGGTCCTGGTCCTAACACGAGCACAAGGGGGGAAATAACTACCGTATCCAACCCGTCAGTATCAAACAGTCAATCTGGCACATTACTGTGGGCGTTTTTTGACAATAAGATAGCTCATCAACAAAGGCAAGACACACGAAGTACTTCAGCGCGTGTAATGGTGAAGCAGTACATAGGTACTAGTTTGATAAATAGGGATCATGATCCTTTAAAATATTGGGATGATCATTCTAAAATATTTCCTGGCCTTTATAAGATGGCGATGAAATATCTGTCCATCCCAGCAACATCTGTGCCTTCGGAGAGACTATTTTCTAAAGCTGGATACATTTTGAGCGATCGACGAAGTCGGTTAAGTACGGATAAGCTTGACCAGCTCGTATTCCTCAATAATAATATAGATTAATCTAATTTAGTGAATTGGTGAATGAAAAATAAATGAGCAAGCCGCGCTACCGTCGCGCAGCGTATATATATACAATTATTTGAGGATTAAGAGCTCGTCACTATACAATTGTGAAATTATTTTTATGATTTCTAAGTGATTTTTATATATTTAGTAACTAATTTTAAGGTTTTGCCACATAGCTGACGCAGCGCGACAGAAGCGCGGCTTGGTTGGTTTTAATATACTAAAATGTACGGGACACGCCGAACAGCGCATCCCCGCTCGGCGCGACGGCAAACGTAACGACCTTATGTAGCCGAGCGCTTGCGTCGCGCTCCATTCACGCTCCGTCGGTTATTTGGCTAAACCTTTAGAAATTGTGACATGTCAGATTGAAAAAAATCAGATAAGATCTAAATATTTTACTAGGTATAAATCACAAGTAAAATATCTAGATTATATGGGTCCTGACTCTTAAACCACTTATTATTGAGGATTGTTAGTATATTTTTCGGTTTTCTTATTAATTAATGAACCGTTAGCACATATTAAATATTCTTGCTAAATATGATAATCTTGATCTGAAACTTTGATTTGTTATAATATAGCATTTTCATTTATTACTATTTATAATACCGAGTATGGAACTTGTTGTAGATTAATATATTTGATTATCTTTGATTTTGTATTATTTCTTTTATTTTAATGCTAAACAATATCATACTTAGCTACTTTGCAAAAATTGTTACTTACTCCCCTTTACTTGTAAGAAGTGGTGTGGACGGATGCCGTATGTCAAGCTATAGGTAGCAGTGGGTAAACGTCTAACTAATATATACGCAGTATAAGTTCCTAATTTGTTCATTTATAATTTAACCTATAACTTATATGTGTAGAATTCTGTCTGTTAATAAAGTTGGTTTATAAACAAATACGAATAAAACTAATATTTGCTCTGTGGCATAAAGTCGACTTACGCCCGCTCGCACGGGCGCTTTTTCAAGCGTTGAACTAAAGCGCTGTAAGGGCTTTTCAATAACATGTTTAACAGTTTGTTTGATTCCAGCGCTTAATTAATCACTGTGCGTTAATTTAGTGCTGGAATAAAACAAACAGCTGATAGTACACATTTTGAAAAGCGCTTACAGTGCTTCAACACGACGCGTTGAAAAAGTGTCCGTGCAAACGTGCGAGGGGGTGGGTAGACGTAGGGTAGCCCAATCTTATCTGTGGGGGTAGACTGCGGTCCTAATGATGCTATCGATATTAGCGTCATTCGGACAAACTTGCTTTGCTTTTTAAACTTCTTTGCTTATGGCTATGGCTTATGTCATGTCGACTGACATATACTCTCTTATGCAGCCGATAGGTAAATTCATTAGTCGAAGAAAAAGAATAATTTGACTGTTGAAAAAGACTTAGCAACTAAGTGACAGGTTTTAAGAGCCCCAAATTAGACGAAAAGTCTGTATCTTGGGACCCCGTAGAGTTAAACTATGAGTAAACTTAATTTAGTTACAATTACTAACGCGAGCCGGAAATTACTAACATATTATAATAATAAAATAATAAAACAAAATTGAAAATTGGTATGTATCTCCATCGCTCTACCATTCAGGATGGGGTAATTATCAATTTTAATATCATCGTTGTCATCAAGTTCATTCATCGTATCTATAAAGAATACCACTTAAGACGAGGCTGTATGGGTTGGATCCCTTTGCCTACACCCGAAGAGGGATCTAAGGAATTGAAAAAAACCGCCAAATTTTTTTATTCATTATTCGTTTATTCAGTCCAGCTGTGGTGCGACCGATAGGTAGATTCATTATTCGATCGCCGAACTTTTTCTTCGTTATTCGTTCATTCGGTACAGCAAGTCGAATGGGAGGCAGTTAGTAACAAATTTTCGTGAAGCATTCGAATAATTCGAATGATGTATGAAGTCGAATGATTCGAATGAAATCATTCGCAGTCGCGCATCGCTACCACGAACGGACAAAAGACGTGGATTTACAATAAACACTAATATCGAAAACAGTTATGAAACTAACCGTTGAGAAAACGAAAACCGCGGGAGGGCCGGCCGCGCCGTTAGCCGACGCGGCTGCCTAGCAACCCACGTGATTGGTCACACCGGGCGATACGCGAACCGTACCTACACGTGACGCAAAAGCATACGCACAGCGAATGCAATTACGTAAACACGTAAGCACAGCCGCGACAAACCACGTAGGTCACGGAAAACGACCGTTACTAAAAACGCGGGAAGGCCGACCGCCGTCAGAACGGCGCGTCTACCTAACGGCTCGCTTTGTTGCTACGCGCGAGCCAGACGCGGAGAAGTAACGTCGCAAGCCCGTATATGTGTACGTATACACGTATATGAGCCAACCAGATCACCACTCCACGCAAGCGCAGGCGTTTCCAACAGAGTAAGTCGAAATCGAATACGTACGTAATTACGAAAATAGCGAGCGGGCGGGCAGCGCAGCGACACGACCGAACGCGCGCAAGGCACACCAACAACTCACAATCCTTGCATTCGTTCTGGTTTCTTCCCTTTCAAAAACCATAATTTTGGTTTTCTTCACATTCAAATGTAAGCCATTGTTCATGCAGTCGTCTCTCATAACTGTGACTAGTGTTTGCAGATCAGTGGCTGTTGGCGCTATCAAAACCGCGTCATCTGCATACAATAGGTGGTTTATCACTAGATCACCCATTTTTACCCCTTCAGTCATCGCACACAGTCTTTGAAGACTTTTATCCAGATACACTATAAACAGTCTAGCGGACAACACGCAACCCTGCTTGACGCCGATTTTAACGTCAAACCAAGGTGACATGTTACCACCCACCCGTACGCATGCCTTGCTGTCCACGTAGGTGGACTGGACGGCTCGCAACAGGGTGCCGTTTATACCATACTCTGGCAAAATGTCCCAAAGTCTCTTTCGCACGACTCTATCAAACGCCTTCTCCAGGTCCACAAAACCGCAGAAAACCTTCCGGCCTACTGCCAGATGCTTTTCTACGATGTTGCGGAGGGAGAAAACTTGATCCGAACATCCTCTTCCAGACCTGAAACCTCCCTGTGCCTCACACAACACTCCATAGGACTTCTCGCGCATTCTCCGTTCAAAAATTTTACCATACACCTTAGCTGCCAAGCTGATCAAACTGATGGCCCTGTAATTGGCGCAGTCATATTGTGAGCCCTTGCCTTTATACAAGGGTACTATTACTGCGCGGCGCCAATCTGTAGGGACTCTACCGGTCTTCCAGCAAAGATTTGCGAGGACCCAAAAAGCGTCCCGGACGCAAGTTCCACCATATTTAATCATCTCGGCAGATATCATGTCTATTCCCGCAGCTTTACCATTTTTCATACTTCGTATCGCCCATTCAACTTCTTCCATAGTGATGTCCTCTGTAGATTCTGGTGCCGCAAACTCGCCTCTGGGCTCGTCTGTGGCACCAGCATCCGGGGCATTCTCATACATTTCTCCAAAGTACTCACTCCACCGGTTTAGCACAGCTTGTGTGTCTGCAAGAATGTCACCATCCTTAGATTTTATCTTTTCCATTCTGGAGCCTGACGAATCACCTCGAGCCTTTCTCACCTTGCTCCAAAAGAGTTTGGTGTTATTCTCGAAGTTCTTCGTCAGCCTCTCCTCCTCAATCACACTAGCTCTTTCACTAAGGTTTTGGTGGCATTCTTGCATTGCCGGTATATTTCTTTCTTCATCTCCGTCATACTGTCATTTAGATTCAAAGAAGAGACATAGTCCTGCCACGCTTTCTTCTTACTTTCTACAGAGCTTTTTAACTCTGTGTCCCACCATGCATCCCCTTTTGCTGTGCTATGCTTCTTTGAGCAGCCACATACTTCTTTCGCTGATTCTACCAAACCAAAAAATGGTATAAAATATCCATTACGAATCCAGCAAGATTAAAGGGTTTTTGTGACTTTAGTCCAACATATCGTCAAAAGTTTGGACACGTTTGCTCGCCGCTGTCGATGTCGAAGGGTGCGTCAGTTGCAGCGGGGCTGAAATTGGGCTGCGTCAAACTGGTGCTCTGTACGATGACGTCCGCTCCCCCCCCCCCCTGCTCGACGAATAGTAGCGAGGAGGGCCTTGCCAGTTTCCCTGGCTCCGGAAGCGTGTACTTGATGTTGAGGCGTTCAGTGTTGGTGCCTTCGAGTTAGGAGGTTTTCTAATTTGGAGTCCCTGCTTTTCTATTGACTTAGAGGCTTTGATTTTTTCCCCTGTCTTTACTCCAAATAGAGTCTCATCCCTGTCTTGATCATTTATAACAGATAGGAAAGATGTGTCTAGGCCTGGAGTGATAATTTTCTTTCTTACTTGAGTCTCCATAAAATGCAGGTCAGTAAGTATCCTACAACCATCCGATAAAGTCTTGATGGCTTGTATCTCGTCATCGCCAATAAGTAGCAAAGTCATTGCTCTATTGATAGCCGTAATACCCTGGCTCAGTTAGTCTTGCTTGGATTGCATTTTCTTGTCACGCATCCTAACAGATTCCGTGACGGCCGCGGCTATTTCAACATTTAGTGTAGGTGCTTTTAAGAATTACAATTTTGTGGGATAGGGTATTCCTTTAAATAATTATCTCTAGCGTCCTGTTTAAGACCTTTTTTAAGAATGGGTAGCCAACGCTGGGCCAAAGTACTATGAATGTCTGGGCCGTAGACTGGGGCATCATCGGAAGCATCTCCTAAGGCCTGTAATAACTCTGGGTCAAGTTCCAGCTCGATATTATTTGCGTTTGCGGATTGTATAACCTCAACTGCTGAATTATGTTGCGGTGGCGTCAGTGAAAGCAACACCATCGGCGGAGACGACGGGCGTGCAGACGTGAGCAATGGCGTTTGTGGAGACGGCAGCGGTGCTATCCCGGGCTCCTGAACGTCTTGTGTCGCGGCTCCTTTTTTTTTTTTTAATTGCGGGTAGGTGTTTATGCTTTTCGTATACGTTAAAAATTTAGTTTCTTAAAATAAAACGCCCTTGTTTTGACCCGCGGTCAAACTCCAGGCTTATTTTTCTTAGTGTCATGCTATCCCATCGTGTTAACCCGCAGTTAACCTCCTGGGAAGCTTAGAGACACTGACGGTGTATTATGTTGTCACTAATATCACTTAAAACTGTAACAACAGCAAATAGCAGATTTACCCGAATTGTCTTCAAATTCTAATGAAGAGTACACAACCGCGCGACGATATCGTTTAATTAATTTTTGATTTTTAAGTTTTTTCAGTTTTTCAGTAGCACTTCGTTTGGACATGGTGACAATGTTCTAAAGCGTGTGCTCGTTGCCGCGCACGAATAAAGAATGAGGATTTGCCTCGTTCCTACCACGAGGTGACGGCCGTCAGTTTGAATGATTTGTTTTTTTCGTGCGATGTTGCCAGCATAATAAAGGTACTACCATTTGTTAATATATCTGAATAATGAAGCGGCGAAATATAATATAAAACTTTCGATTGTTGTATAAAAAATGCATCTTATATACTTATTTTTATGACGGATGCACGTATATTTGTATTCGGAAAACCGCAGCAGAAACAACCGCGGTCAGTAGCAGTGTTTGATCAGTGGTACATTATTTTGACACCTCTATTCGACCCTTACCATGTTAAAAGCAGAAATTTTAAGGGTATTTATTATTGTACAATTTCCAACAAAGATTTTTCCCAATTCTAATTCGACCGAGCATTGGCGGTATAATCATACACCCAGCCGGGAAACCGGTTGGAACAGGCTGCAGCGGCCTTGGGGATTAAATGACCCCTAAAATGTCTGGTACAGAAAGCCACGGGGAACTACTGCACTAATATCCCCAAGAAAACAGCTATGAACAGTTCCAATAAGACTTGTGTGACGTCATGTGATCCGACTGACCCTCGGCGCCATCGTGATTCCGGGTTGCATGGTGTGAAATATGCGTCCGGCCACTTACCTGGGGCCCACCAGACAGTGAGTGGAAATTATGCTACTGGTGATAGTACGAATATAATTAAAAAACCACTACGCAAGCATCTTCGCATGGGGACTTGGAATGTGAGAGGTCTCCTAAAGCTAGGGAAGTTAGAAGTAATAGAGAAAGAGATGAACAGGTGCAATATTGACATCTTGGGGCTCAGCGAAGTGCATCGACGAGGCAGCGGCCATTTTACTACAAGTAACGGCAACATGATGTATTACACCGGTGCTGTGGATCATAGTAATAATGGAGTAGCCTTCATTGTACCGAGGAAATTACAGAACAGCGTCAAAGGATATGTCACTCCAAATGATAGAATGATCGCTATTAAGCTTGCTGCTAGCCCTGCACCAATTAACATTATTCAGGTGTATGCACCTACCTCTCAATCAGACGAGGAAGTTTCAGACCAATTCTATGCCGATCTTGATACCTTGTTACGCACCATACCATCTAAGGAAGTAACTATCGTGCAGGGTGACTGGAACGCAAAGGTTGGCTGCACTATGGATGATCCACTCAAAGGCACACTTGTGGGTGGATATGGCCTGGGGGTTCGTAATGACAGAGCCAAAAAATTTCTGCAATATTGTGTGGGAAATCAGCTGACTATTATGAACACATGGTTTGAAAACCACCCAAGGAGATTGTACACGTGGACTTCTCCACAAGGCCATAGAAACCAGATAGATTTCATAACAATTAAATCCAGATGGCGATCGTCAGTTTCTAGTGCCAAAACACTCCCTGGTGCTGATTGCGGCAGTGACCATCAACTCGTAATAGCTGAATTCAGACTTCGCCTAAAAAGTACTCTACCAAAACCTCAAAAGACCTTTTTACTTAATAAATCGGCTCTAGACCATTTTCACAAAACAGTTGATACTAAGATCAAATCCCGGGAATGGGATCCTTTTGACTCTAGTGAAGCGGATTGGAATACCTTTAAGGAGGTAGTCTTAGATACTGCAAAGGAGAGTAGTAATTTGTTTAAAGTTGTGACAAGAAAGGAAGAGTGGATAAGCAAAGAATCATGGGCACTCATTAAGGAGAGGAAGATGCTGAAGTGTGAAGGACTTGAGACTGAAATTTAGATTATTCGTTATAACCAACTACATGCCGAAGTTCAAAGGTCCACGCGGAGAGACAGAGACGAGCACATCAACAGCATATACGATGAAATTGAGAGCCATGTTAACAAAGCGCAAACGAAAGACCTATTTTTGAAAGTAAAGCAACTGACGGGTACCTTCAAACCAAAGAGTTGGATAATTGATGACAGTAGGGGTAACACCTTGACAGAGCTGGAACATGTTCTGGATAGATGGAGAAACTACTGCCATGAACTTTATCGGGAAGAAGAGGGACTTTGCATGGAAAGAAGATGGGACGATCACTTCAGAGAACCAGATATATTGCTTTCAGAGGTTCAAGACGCGATCAATAGATTGAAAAATAAAGCTGTGGGTCCTGATGGTGTGTCAGCAGCAATGCTTCATTAGCTGGGTCCTGAAGGGACTAAGATCATCCACCGGATATGTAACAAAATTTAGAGAACAGGCCAGCTGACTGGACACAATCTGCTGTTATACCACTACATAAAAAAGGTTCCACAAGAAAATGTGAAAATTACCGAACGATGTCACTTATGTCGCATGCTAATAAAATTCTCCTGCGCATTATAAACACAAGACTTTCGTCGTTTGTAGATCACCAGATACCGTGCGAACAATCTGGTTTTGTGACTGGAAAGGGCTCTCGTGAACAGATTTTGAATGTACGTCTTCTCATCGAAAAATTTCGCGAACTTAATAAGCCGTTGGTCTTGTGCTTTATAGACTATGCAAAGGCCTTTGATTGCGTGCAGTGGAGAACGATGTTTGACGTGCTCGTGGAGATGGGAGTACCTCAACACCTTACTTTTCTTGTACAGAATTTGTATCTTGATGGCTCAAGCTTTGTGAAACTGGAAAACCAGAAATCCAAAGCTTTCCACACTGAACGAGGCGTACGCCAGGGATGCATTCTGTCTCCTAAGTTGTTCAATCTGTACGGAGAATATATCATGAGGAAAGCCCTGGACGGCTGGAATGGCGGTGTTGTAGTGGGTGGTCGCAGGGTCAATGATTTAAGATATGCAGACGATACGACGATTGTTGCGTCGAGTGAACTGGAGATGGCAACTCTTCTGAAGAAAGTTGAAGTAGAAAGTGCCACACTCGGTCTTAAGATCAACCATTCCAAAACAAAAATAATGGTGGTAGACAGAGCAGACATACTCCCGGTAACCGACGCACTCAACGGCTATGAAAAAGTCAGCGAGTTTGTGTATCTGGGGTCATTGATAACCAGTGACGGGAGCTGCACTAATGAAATCGCCGTAGAGCCGGTATGACCAAAAGCGCTATGGCTAACCTCGACAGGATCTGGAAGAACAGAGGTATACGACGAACAACCAAAGTACGCTTAGTTCGAGCTCTGGTCTTCTCTGTATTCTTGTATGGTGTCGAAACTTGGACTGTGAGAAGCCGCGATAGCAGTAAGTTAGATGCCTTTGAGATGTGGTGTTGGCGAAGGTTGCTCCGGGTACCTTGGACTGCAATGAGAACCAACCAGTCCATACTAAAAGAACTTAAAATCACCACACGGCTCTCCACGATCTGCCGACAAAAAGCCCTCAGCTTCTTCGGACACATTATGCGGTCTTCAAAGCATTGTCTGGAGAAGCAGATTATTTTAGGCAAAATTGATGGTAGACTTACTCAGGGAAGGGCACCTGCAAGATGGTCTGACGCAATAAAGAAGGCGGTGGGTGGCAGCATGCATCGGGCGGTACACTCCGCATATGACCGCACCCAATGGAGACTGTTTGTGCGTGGTCGCGATCCTCAGCAATGAGGGAACGAGGAAGAAGAATTATTCTAATAGTCTTAGCAAGGATAAGTTACTTCCAGTCAATAGTCTTGTGGCTCGTTGGTCTAGGGGTATGATTCTCGCTTTGGGTGCGAGAGGTCCCGGGTTCAAATCCCGGACGAGCCCCGCTCATGTTTTTAACACTTTATAAGAAAACAGACGACTTTCAAACCAATAAGTTTTTTTTCAGTTGATTATTTTAAAACACTTGCTTTTTGCACTTTTTCAAGTTAAATCACATCGAATTTATTTTGGCATAAACAACATTAACAAATTATAAATTCTGGTGGTTCCCGAACTAGGCGATTGCCTGTATCTTGGGAGCCAGAGTTTCACGTTAGTATAAAACAGCTATGCACTAAACCTTAAACAAATATTCTAATACAATGAGCGTAGCTTGACTAATAAACAATCTTAAGCATATTATTAATCAATTAAGAAAGAACAAAAATTAATTTAAAGAAAAATAAACGGAGCCAGTGTTACGCGTTAACATATACGAGTAGCAGCAATGCATTAAACTTGAATCCATTATATTTAAAGATTGAACGTACCTTGACTAGTAAATGAGCTTTTTACATTATATAAATGAATTTAAAACATAAAACAAAAGGAAATTTAAGAAACATAATTGGAGCCAGAGTTATGCGTTGAGATAATACAGAACTATGAAATGTATAAATTGAGCGTAACTTGACTAGTAAACAATCTTTAACATATAAATGAGTTAAGAAAAGAACAAAAGGTATTTTAAGAAATAATAACTTTTTTTTTATTAACCTGAAGTGGGACAACATTTGGTTAATAAAAAAAAAAAGTGTTTTATTTCTTAAAATTCCTTTTGTTCTTTTCAAAGGTCTCCCCCTTCTTTCTCCAACGATCTCTATCCTCTGTCAATAATGGCCAATCTATTCGATACGAGTCGAGATCATCGCGCCACCGCTTCCTGGGCCTGCCTCGGCGACGATGACCTTGTTGTGGAACCCACTCGGTACACAGTTTGGCCCACCTATTTGTGTCCATTCGGCTCAGGTGATCCGCCCAATTCCATTTTAATGTCGCGGTTTTAACTCCGTCGTCTACAATGCGGGTCATGGAGCGTAACACCGTGTTCCGTACTCGATCGATACGTTTTAGGCCTAAGATGCTACGCTCCATTGCTCGCTGGCAAACCTTGAGTTTGGACTTTTGAGCCTCGGTTAGTGACCACGTTTGAGCGCCGTAGGTGAGAACGGGCAAGATACACATGTCGATAAGTTTCCGTTTTAATGTTAAAGGCAGGTCGCCTTTCATAAGCTGCCCCATGGACCAGTAGCTCTTCCAGGCGTTTTCGATGCGACGAACGATTTCTTTGTTTTGCCTGTTTTCGAAGGAAACTATCTGGCCCAGGTATATGTACTCATCTACGTAATGTAGAGCTTGCCCATCTACCTCAATTTTGCTCTTGACACTATTAGTCATTACTTGTGTTTTTGACCGGTTCATTATCAGTCCAACCTCAAGGCTCTTCCTGCTGAGTTCTTGGAGCATATCTTTCAGGTCGCGAGCTGCGGAGGCGAAAAGGACAATGTCGTCGGCAAAGCGCAGATTTGTTAATCTTTTGCCACAGACGACTATCCCCTTTGTAGCCCATGAAACTGCTAGGATCTTAAAAACTTCCTCTAGAGTACTTATAAACAGTTTTGGAGAGAGTGGGTCGCCTTGCTTAACTCCTTTTTCTATTTTAAACGTGGAACCAGTGGTATTAAGTTTGACAGACGCTGTACTTTGATTGTAGATGTTTTTTATGAGATCTATGTATGTTGTAAATAATACACATATGAATAGAATATAATTAACGAGCCATGGTGTGTGTATATACGTATGTGTGTATTTCTCTTATTATATTTACATTTATTAACAGTAGCGTCATAAGACAAGGTAAGTAACCATTGCTTTGTAACTTCCTTACAAACCGCATAGGAGAGTCCTCTGAGGTCACAAAATTTGTTAACTGCGTTGTATATATGAGTGTGAAGGTGGGCTAAACAGCGTCGAGCAAGAAGAGAGTTGGTTCGAGGACAAGGAATCCGGTATGTGCGTCTGTCTACTAGTGGCTGATAATAAGGTAAGTTAATTAGGTGTCTATGTTTGAGTAGTGTGGCTTTTAAAATTAATAGCTGACTTACTCAGAGAACTTTAAAATCATTGTACAGGATGTTAGTAGGGTAAAAGTAGGATTTTTTAGCATCACTTTAATTGGAACCCTTTGAGCTCTCTCAAGTTCTATGAAAACGGATTTACTTGCTCCGCCTCATACAGAGATACAAATTGGAGGACTGACTGACAGAGAGTATGATAAATCATGCGAATAATTGTTTCAGGAGTACAGTCTCGTAGCTTTTATACTACATAAATGAGTTTTCGCACTCGTGCAGAATGCTGATGTATGTGACATTTATATGACAAAGTAATAGTGATTCCCAAGTATTTTATGTAGTGTGTGTTTGTTAAGTTTGCTTCGATGGAGCAAAGGTGAAATAACAACTTTAGTTTTTTGGATAATCAATGTTAAAAGTTAGCAGTAGGCTCTTTCCCAGGTATCAGCATGAAATAAAATCACAGTGTCGTCTGCGTATATCTATCTGCGTCTATCATGTGCCCATTTTTTTAGTGATAGATCCAGTAAATCATTGATATAGAGTGTAAAGAGCGTCGGGCCAAGTACACTGCCTTGTGGGACTCCAAACGTAACGGGTAATATTTTATTAGTCTAATTACCGACTTTTACAAATTATGTGCGGTTGGAGAGATAGCTGCGGAACCACTTGAGAGAATTTCCTCTTACGCCAGATGCCTCAAGTTTTCTAAGGAGGAGATTAACCGAGACCGGTCAAAGGCTTTAGCCAGGTCTCAGAAGACGCCTAAGCAATTTTCTTCGTTTTCAATAAAGGTGGAGATACTGTTAGTTAACGCGTTAGTTAACGCGTCCTCGGTTGATCTGCCTTAACGAAATCCAAATTGTTTGTTATAGAGCAGATTATTGGTTTCGATGAAATTTACGAGTCGTGAGTATACAACTTTTTCTAAAATTTTTGACAAAATGTTCTATAAGGCAATAAGTTGATAATTGTCAGGTTTAGCTAAAGAACCACTTAAAGTCATTATGTTGTTATATTAACCACGCCATCACCCACCTGATGAGCCACCTTAATTTTTTTCCCAAACCCCACAACACAAAAAATGTATTTTTTTTTATTTTAAAAGCGTAACCGTGAAATTTTTTTTGTCTTCTTCTCCACAGAAATGATATTCCGAAGTGGTTGTAGAGTGTTTGTTACTTTTCTGACGATTCATAAATACTGTAATGGTTTACATGAATAAAAAATATTCTGATTCTGATCCACGATATTGATTCATAAACTCAACTTAACTTTCAAAATGGTTGATTTTCGAATTCAGCTTTAGAAATAAATCATCTGTGAAATCGTCTGTTTGATATGCACGTAGATAATTTCTTTGGACCATTTGCCTGAAGTTCATTAGCCCTATATCAAACAAACGTTAGTTAATTGTGCGATATGATTACGTTTGGTCTAAGCGTAGGGTTTTTTTTGCCGCAGACGCTTGCGTCGGCGCAGCGCATATAAAAATATTAAAGTGTAGGACAAAGTTTCGATATTGAAGAAAATTTGAAATAAAATATTTGTCCTTTGCCGACGAGAAAGCCCAAATATTTTCATTATAATCTTTCAAGAAATAGTTTAAATAAATAATAGTCAGGTATCTTCAAATGTATCGCAATGAATTCCAGTTTGATTAAACTAGTACTTGCATGCTACGGTAAAATATATTCTGAATTCCTGACTTCTTATTTCAATAAAACCAACAAGATATGAGTTTTAGTAAATTGAATCTAAATGAAGAGGAAACAGTATAGCCAGTCGTAAAAAGGCGGGCGGCGCGCCGGGTTGAACGGCCGGCGCCGGCGCCTGCAGTCGGCACGCAATTCGCTCTACTTGTTGGCTGCAGCTTTGTTTGTATTGATTTAATAGACATCTTACGCTTATACAGGCTTATTTTTAAAATTCTTTATGCTATGGATAATAGTTTAGAAAAACAATGTACAAAGTAGGTGTGTACATAAAATATTAGTTACAAAATATCATAGCGAAGAGAGTAAACCTTATACAAATTTGCGTCCCTTAAAAACACGTTCAAACACGTGTTCATTTGTAACTTTTACCTACTTTACCTATTTAATACTTTTTCAGATTAAACTTACAGCCTTTTACCTTTAAAACCTTTAAAGATAAATAATTTCAATACAACAATTTTGACACCCTGTTCAATCCCTTAAGCAATATTTCCAAAAATCCTATTCGATGGTTACGTTATAGAAGTTAGCACAAATAGTTTTCGCTTGTACGTTGATGGGTCTCTAGGGGCGAAGATATATTTGCTGCTGACGCTTGCTCGGTGTAAATGAAACCATCATGTTTAGCAAATGCGACCTGACCTAAAGAGATGCGAATAATTTATCGACACGAGTGACGAGCGACGACTGGCTGACACGGCAACGTGGCTCATATAAAATATTGCGTACTCATCGAATGTGTCCCTTCAGGTCGGTCAGAACGAAGGTTTTTATATAAGTACATTATTTATATTAGACTGCCTCGTTGGTCTAGTGGCAAAGCGCATCGCTTTGTGATCTGTGGAGCGGGTCACTCTTGTCCCTCTGATATGGTTGAGGAGAGTGATGGCTGCGTCTCAAGTCATGCTCGTGAACGGGTGCTGCTGGTGGGGGCTGGTTCGTCCTCTATCCTTTGACTGAATAAGCTTGTAAAGAAAGAAAGAAAGAAAAGAAAGAAAAATAATTTATTTTGTGCTCACACAACTAAACACAAAAGAATGAAATGCATAACAAATGTAATTAAAATGACAAAAGAGTAACAATAAAAATGGTAGAAATGCAAAGCAGTGATTGTGTGAGACCCAAAATTGGTCCCTGCCTCAGCTAATGCCGCAGCTGTATTATGCTGCAGCGCTGATCTTCCGGCAGCGCCATATTTCGGTAACAACACGAGCGGTCTCACATTAGATATATTTATATATATAAAAAGCGCTCGAGCAACCGAGGGGTTAACAAACTAGAATGAAAATAAGAAAAATAAGAAAAATTGCCCTGTGTAAACCTAATCTTCCAAAAGATCTTTTCAAAAAATATATATTTATTGTCTGTGGACATTTTGTAGTTTTTTGTGTTCTTTTTATTTTTTTTTATTTGGTATTTGGCAGCACTGTCTCGTTTTGCTGTCAATCAATGTGATTGACATTGTGTCCCCAAGCAAAATGGCGCGTACGACGTGGCAAATCGATAAAACGATCAATCGTGGCATCTGCAATCGTTTGGACGACTGGACGACTGTGCGACCCGATTTACATAAAATACCCAAACCAAAATGTTCTTGTCGTTATTAAGTGCCTATATGTGAGATACGCCGCAACCCCCTGCATCGACGAATGGCTCCCCTTGCCTATCGCGTGCTTGTACTGTAGTACTGTTGAATTTTGTCTCGTTCGGCATCACATTGGAGCTATAACCAATTATTTTGTACGCAGAGTGCGTATGTGAGTGCGTACATATTTTATAGTTATCTTTTTTCTCTTATTATACTTTTTATTATATACCTTTACACAATCTCTATTTTGTAAATGAGAGGACTATATAGACACTGACCGATACCATGAATCTAAGTACATTTATGATTCATCTATAATTAGGCACATCTATTTAGCTCGTTCTGCATTCTTCTCCTATACCCCATGAATGCAATGTATACAAAAAGAATTGTAAAACTCTCATTTTAAAAAGAGGAACCGTGGAGTGGAGAAGAAGGGCAAGAATGCCCTTCTTCTCCACAGGAATGACTTTCCGAACGGGTGATAGAGTCTTAAGTAATTAATAATTTTCTCCTTTTGACTATTCATACGTGCCTTTTGGTCTACATGAATAAAAAACTTTTGATTGCGATTTTGATCACGAGGTCCTGGCTTCAAATCCTAGGTCGGACAAGTGTAGTTCTTCTAACGAAAACTTCTCAGTACGAGTCCAGAGTCTGGAATTGTACCCGGTATATGGCAATAGGCTCGCCCCCTATTACATGGGGCCTCACATCGTCGGCGAATCGTGGGTGTACTCAGTACACCTCTCCCACCCCCGCTTGGGAAATATAGGCGTGACGGTGTTTACATTATATATTTCAATTAGTATTGTATATTTCAATATAACTAAAACTGTTGTACGCAGTTTTCAACAAATCATTCTACGAGGTAACCACTCTATTTGGTTGTAGAATATTTTTACTCTAGTTACTGCCGGAAGACGAATAAGTTTATTTAAAGCATTCTTTAATTTTGTTTTCTGCGCTACGAATAATTTTCGAATATGCAATGAAAATGATAGTAATTGGCTCCATAAAGGCAATGAAAATAAGCGGAAACGGACGCACTCAATCGGAATGATTAAAAAAATTTGTAAGTATGTAAATGAACTGTTTAATTCTGATTTAAATTTACCTACCGAGACGAATATGTATGACTATTCTTTTTTCGCATATAAATAAAAATATTCGCAAACAAAAAGGTCGTAGCATGATATGCATATATTTCATATAACAAAGATTGAATTTTTTGCTCTTCACAATAGGGTACTTCACAAGTACAAACTAATAGGCGTCAGCATGAAGTTGCCAAGAGAGCGTGCTGACACATTAGCGTAAGCTATCGTCAATCTGTTCGTGTATAGCCCTCTGGTCACGAAACTTAAGAGATACTAGTGGCACCCGCGGCGACTCCCGGAAGCGCTCTTATCGGACACGTCATACAAGCCCAAACACTCAGGTAACGGTTATTGCTGTTGTGATATCGGATGTTTGTCGCAAGGACGGGCTATATGCAATCAGAATGTAGATAAACATTAATTTAGTCCTTAACTTTCTAACTTGACAAGACCAACACTGATCGTGTTTCAAAAAATCAGTTCAATCTACTCAAAATCTCTCACACGCACTGACTGACTGATCAATCAATCAATCAATCAGCCTATCGTAGTCCACTGCTGGACATAGGCCTCTCCTAACACGCGCCATTGCACACGGTCCCCCGCCTTCCGCATCCAGTCCGTCCCAGCGACCTTCTTGAGGTCGTCGGTCCATCTAGCTGGGGGCCGTCCTACCTTACGCTTACCAAGTCGCGGTCTCCACTCTAGGACACGCTTGCTCCATCGGCCGTCGGTCCTTCTGCAGATGTGACCAGCCCATTGCCACTTTAGCTTACTGAGTCTGCGAGCTATGTCGGTAACTTTGGTTCTTTGTCGGATTACCTCGTTACGAATTTTATCCTTCAAAGAGACGCCGATCATAGCTCGCTCCATAGCCCGCTGTGCGACTTTGAGTTTGTGGACTAGTCCCACTGTGAGTGTCCACGTCTCGGCCCCGTAAGTCATAACAGGTAGAACGCATTGGTTAAAGACTTTAGTCTTCAGGCATTGCGGTATAGGCGAAGCGAAAACGTGACGTAGTTTGCCAAATGCTGCCCAACCCAACTGGATCCTGCGGTTGATTTCTTTCTCGAAGTTGTTCCTACCAAATTGGACAACTTGTCCAAGGTAGACATACTCCCGAACAACTTCGAGCATCGAACCATCGACGTAGATCGGTCCCGGCGTGACATGTTCATTAAACATGATCTTGGTTTTATCCAAGTTCATGCCGAGACCGACACCTCGAGAGGCTCCATTTAGGCTATGCAGCATTTCGCTTAACTGTTCCAGTGACTCTGCCACGATGACGATATCATCGACAAACCGAAGGTGTGAGATGTATTCGCCGTTGATGTTAATGCCCCGCCCAGTCCAGTCCAGCGTCTTGAAGACGTCTTCGAGTGCATTGGTGAAGAGCTTGGGGGATATTACATCCCCCTGTCTTACCCCTCGATGCAGCTCGATCGGGTTGGTCTTTTGGTCCTGGAGCTGGACGGTCATTGTGGCGGTATCATACAGACATCTCAACACCTCGATATAGCGCCAATCGATGCCACATCGCTGCAGAGCATCCAAAACCGCCCAGGTTTCGATGGAGTCGAAGGCTTTCTCGTAGTCCACGAAAGCCATACACAGCGGCTGATTGTACTCTTCGGTCTTCTGTACAATCTGCCGAACAGTATGGATGTGGTCTACGGTGCTGTAGCCTTTTCGAAACCCGGCTTGTTCCGGTGGCTGGAACTCGTCAAGTCTTCTGGCGAGGCGGTTTGTGAGTACTCTTGAGAACAACTTGTAGACGTGGCTCAGGAGTGAGATGGGTCTGTAGTTCTTCAGCAAGGTTTTGTCACCTTTTTTGAAGAACAGAACCACCGCACTCCCGCTCCACGCTTGAGGTGTTAAGCCCTGGTGGATGACGGAATTAAAGAGACTCGCTAGCTTTTTCAGGATTGGAGTCCCGCCTGCTTTTAGGAGCTCAGTGGTGATTCCGTCATCGCCTGGCGACTTGTTGTTTTTGAGCTGCTCGAGAGCCACTCTGACCTCGTCCTGGTTGACATCAGGGATGTCTTCCGTATCGTGGCGTGCTAGTGGGGCTCTGTGGTCGTCAGCGCTGGGTCTCGAGGGTTTAGCCATCCGTGATGCGTACAGGTCTTTGTAGAAACTCTCAATTTCCTCGAGTATCTCGAACTTGGAGGTCACGGTTTTGCCATCCGCTGTATTAAGTTTCGTCAGATGGGATCTACCTAGCTGGCGAGCGAAGACTTTGGTGCCTCTGTTCTGTTCAATCGCAGCCGCGATGGCGCGAGTGTTGGAACATCGGAGGTCACGTCGCACCCGCTTCCGGATCTTCCGGTTGAGGTTCCTCCCATCCGGCGAAGACGCCTGCGTGGATGACATTTCCCGTCTCTGCCTCATAAGTTCGAGAGTCTCGAGCGAGAGTTTAGACTCTCTGTTACCGCTTTTGCCGGGAAACACCCTTCGAGACACATCCTGTAGCGTTTTGACCACTGTGTCGGTTTTCTCGTCAACATTGCCTTCGGTTTCCAGCAGGTCGAAACGATTTTGAAGCTCCAGTTGGAACTTTTCGGACCCTAAAGCTATTTGAGGCGCAGTAGGTCTGAGAGTAGACCTCATCATGCGACGTCTTTCGGCCTTGAAGTCTATATTTAGAGCGCCTCGGACAAGTCGGTGATCGCTGCCGGTATTAAACCTGTTGATCACGGAGACGTCTCTAAATATAGACTTCCTGTCAGTCATGATGAAGTCTATCTCGTTCCTCGTCACAGTGTCGGGGCTTCGCCATGTCCACTTTCTATGAGGCTTCTTCTTAAAGAACGAATTCATCAAGAAGAGCCCCTGCGACTCCAGAAAGTTGACCAGCATCTGCCCCCTGTGGTTTCGGCGCCCCACGCCGTGGGGTCCGATTATCGTTTCGCCGCGTTCTTGTACTCCCACTTTGGCATTGAAGTCCCCCATAACACGTTGTAGTGAGCCTTGGTGGTGCCATGTAATGCCTTGGCTATGTCTTCATACATGGCTTCCGCTATGTCGTCGCAGTATGTCGAGGTCGGCGCATATACCTGTACCACCTTCAGGGTGTACCTGTTGGTGATTTTAATTATGAGGTACGCTACCCGTGTCGACACACTGCTGACTTCCACAACGTTGTTAGTGAGAGCTTTGTTGACCAGGAAACCGACACCGCCCTGAGAGGGCCGATCACCTTCCCGAAAGTAAAACAGGTGGCCTGACTCAAGGGTTATCGTGTCCTCGCCCTGTCTTCGGACTTCAGATAACCCCAATATGTGCCAGTTTATGCGACCTAGTTCTACCTCGAGTTCAGCGAGGTGTTGGTCCAGCCGTAGAGAGCGTCCATTGTACGTAGCCAGGGTCAGGTGTTTTTGGTAGCCTTGTGTCGTAGCCCGGAGATTCTTCGCACCCCCTGCCCCGCTGTTACCGCGACCGCTACCGTGGCAGCGGACAGCGGGACTACCGGGAACTGGGGGCCTTTGCGTTTGGTGTCTTAACATATTAAGAGGTTTTTGGCCTACTATACCACGCTGGCCAGACGGGTTGGTATAGGGTTTGTTTCAAATTTTCCTTTTCTGGTCGTTGATCGGATGACGTTACTACCTTTGGTGGACTCTTACCACCAGCCAAGCAAAAGTATGGCTACTGGGGCATTCTAAGTTTTTCTTTCGCTTCCAGCCCAGTAAGGAAGTTGACTGATGAGTTGTGACTGATACACAACGAAAACTATGGGCAAATAAGATTCCACGTCTAGTATTCAAAGAAATATTAAATCTTAATTATTTTTATATTTGCGCGAATACTACATATTCAAAAAGCTTTTTATACAAACTCGTCAGGCGAGTCTCTCACATTCTTCATACGATTAAAAAGTATGGTGGGTGTCTGATTAGACAGTCAGTCGTGTTTAACGGTAGGTGCTCACACGCAAAAATGTATAGCCGTCCTTCAGTTTTCCCAAACAGCTTAAAGAAAGTATTTCAAAAGCATTTAACAATGTATCTATCTATAACCTCACGCCAGATCCCTTGCGGGGTAGGCAGAGAGTACAGAGTTCCAACAGGTTCTTTCCTTACATACCTCTCTGGCTTCCTCGACTCTCATAGTTCGTCTCATACACGCTCGCCGGTTACGGAGACTCTTGACTTTTTAACAATGTATTTACTAGATATTTATAGTGAACCGCAAATATATATATATATATATATTATAGTTTTAAAAATGTGTTATTTGTGAAGCAATGAGTACATTGCTTCACAAATAACACAGTTTTAAAATGCCATTAGATGCATAAACATTTCTTAGTAAGTACTCCGGTAGCAAGCCTCTTGAAACATTCTTAAACTTTAAAGTCCTAAACAAGTCGCGGGTGGTATTCACGACGTCGGCGCTTGTTGGGGAACTTGCGACTGCAGCGCGGGCTCGCTCGAATGTTTGCTGCTTTAAGCTGGCTTGTTCATGTTGCATGAACTTGATATCATAATTTGTATGGTAGAAACAAGCCTATTGGTCATACATATTTTATTTTAACTCCGATAGTACTGGCAAGAAACTCTTTAGTATTTTAGTAGTTCCAGGGGTTCCTAATGCCAAATATCGTTTCGAAATAATCAATCCTTACCTCGAAACCTGCCTCGTTGTAAGTGTTAGTCCACAAAAGGTAGTCCATTGAAAAGTTACAATTGGGGTTGCGTTTTTTAGAGGACGCAATTTTATTTTTTTGATGTGTTGGGGTGTTAGTGTAAAGCTAAAACCAAGTTTGTGGGGTCGCCACCCTTGTCCCACGGCCGCCATCTTGAAAATAGGGGTTGAAATGGTTTTTACGATATATCTCTTAAACTATTTATCTGATAAAAAAAATCGTTAACATTTTTTTCATTAAGTCAAAAGCAAAGGTTTTACAGCGCTCCGAAGTGAGTACTATTTTTCAGTACTCTTAACTATACATATATTATACGTGTGTACTAATAATGTGTCATCAGTTATTGTTTTTTTTTTATTTTGTTATTATAATTTTTTTAATTATTAATTTGATAGATGGCGGCCGTGGGACAAGGGTGGCGACCCCACAAACTTGGTTTTAGCTTTACACTGACCCCCCCCTACACATCAAAAAAATAAAATTGCGTCCTCTAAAAAACGCAACCCCAAATGTAACTTTTCAATGGACTAAGGGACGTATTCTCATTCTCTAGTAAGAGGATCTTACCACCATCGATAGCCTGATCAAATTTGGGGTACTCTGTCGATCAAAACGACTTCGATTTTGGGGGACACGATTTCGATGATAAGTATAGTAATAATATTTTGTTACCTATTTACTGTCCGTCTTATGCAACGTGCTTTAAAATGTGCATATTTCATCTTTTTTACAGTCATATGATACATGACTAGAGTGTTCGTCGAAATAGCTTGTTCGCTTCTCGTGAGTGGTTATGCGAGCGTTTATATTCGCTAATGGAACAGGCGACGGTGGCGGCACAAAGGATTATCTTTTGCGAGTCGCGTCGACGCGCGCAACGCGACGCCGGTGATCGCAATATCGCGTATTTTTGTGTATCATATATCAACGGTCTGCGTGCTGTGCATCGTACGCTAAAAGTTTGCATAACCTCTTCCGTGCTTCATCTGCGTCGTGTGGGTTAACGCTATAACTAAGACATTACGCAGATGTGGCCCACATATTAATGTGCTGATTGAGATATTTTAGATAGTTATAACTTAAGCAGAAACTCGAGCGGCGCTCTAATGAAGCCACTGGTGAACGCCTTATTTATAAAGACTCATTTATAGCACTTTTTAGTAAAAGCATTAACATTAACATCAACGCAGGTGGAGCAGGAGCATGATGATAAATTAAGACGTTCAGTCATCCTATTCCATGTCAACAGAACTAAAGCGTGGGGTTATTCTAGACTTGCAGTAATCCTACACTTACCCTCGCAACTAGGCTGTATGTACGTACATAATATTAACGATTATGAGCAGAATCTATACACTGTATAAATTAAAATCGAGAAAACTCTTTTTTTTAAATAATAATAATAATACTTTATTTAACCAACAATAGTGTACAATGAAACACTTACGGATTACATCATACAAATAATAGTAATAGTAGTAGATCAATTGACACGAACATTATTGTACTCTACATGTATTAATGACGTATTAGTTAAAGTAGCGGGTGATATTAAAGCCGTCGCTCATCCATTAAAACTTGTAGAGAGAACAAAAAATAATAAATTTCATGAAGTAGGCAAATAAAACGTTCGCGCGCGACTGATATATTTTAACTTTCTGCTTCAAAATATAACGTTAATATTATAAAATGAACGTGCGCTGTACTGAATGTACGGATACAAGAGTTCTAGTGGCTGACGGTAGCCGCTAGTTTTACTGCATCGAATAGTCGCGGGTTTGATCACCGTGCTAGCCAACTCCTGGGGTGTTTTACACATGAAACAGCTTCAAGGTCTTACGTCTTCGTGGCTTTACAGATAATTGTTGCGGTCTAGTTATTGATGTGTGTGAAATCAGTGTTTATAAAAGCACCTAGGACACAACAGTAATTCCAGGATAAAGTTTAGGAGATATGTATAGGTATGCTATATATTAGTTATATCGAGCATTACAAATTTGTAATGAATATATTTAAATCTTTAAACTTCTGGAGGATCGTCCCTAAAACATTATAATCATATTTTACTTACGTACGCTGATATTCTACCGCCACTACGCACAGACGGGGCTGAATATAAAACATATTGCCTATTATCAGTATGAAAGAGACCAACTTTTGCCACAGTTTGGAGAGAAGTCCATAACTAGCCTCCGAGGTAGTAAAATAGCCTCCATAAAAGTATTTATGATATCGTTAGAAAAACGTAAGTTTCATCGAGATAACTTATAATTTGGTAGCAAATAATTGTGGAGTGCCTCTACAAATGACACGTTAAGATAATTTATTTCTAAATGATTAAAAGTGAATACAGCATATTATCGTGGTAGAACTATTATTGCCAATTATCGTAAGTGCAATTAAGAATATTTTTTGTCTAATATAACCACGACGACGAATGGCTTGCGGGATATTTTAATATATGTAAACCGTTAAAACACTTATGTACCGTGAAAAAGAAGTAACCACCACTCGGTGAGGTCATTTCTCTGAAGAAGAAGGGCAAGAAATTTCAGTTACTCTTCTTAAATAAAAAGTTCTAGAGTGACAGTCTAACGGCTTTGTCATGGAAGTGCTGTTGCTCGCACTTATATCATCTTTAAATAAAAATTATCACCGAATAAAATGAGGCGGAACGTGGCGTACGTTAGCGGCTCTACTGCGAGCGAATCCTTTGAAATTACGCTGGAATTGGCACGTGTTGAGTCCTTCTTTCATTGATGAAAGCTGTAGCCAATATTTATTTGTGTTATACCTACATACATATATGTGTCTGCGTAGCTCGTCGGAAGTCTTGTGATTCATGGACGGATTATGTACCTACTTCGTTTGATTGCGTCGTATTAGAAGGTTTCGTATCTCATTATTTGAAAACCACATTATCTAATAATCGACTGTATAAAAACAATGAGAAATCATTCCTGTATGGTATGTGTCCCTACATTATAAAATGATTGTAAACATTAAAAATTATCCTTTTAATAGCATCGTTGCATAACCCTCAGACAGTTTACAATGCACATTCATGCAGATATGTTCAAATGACCATTTTCGGATATCATATTTTATTTCGATAGCAGGTACAGTAGAGGAAGCCAGAGAAGTATGTAACAAAAGAACCTATTGGAACTCTGTATCCTCTGCCTAACCCGTAAGGGATCTGGCGTGATGATATAGATAGATAGATTTAACCCTAACTTTGAACGGTTTCTCTACACTAAAGCCGTTTGTTTTATTTTGAAAAATAATAATGTTTGTAAATGAATTGCAATTGTTAATGCATTCTAATTATTTCGGCAAATATTATATAAGTTACAAAATGAAACCTATTCATATCCTACTAATACTCTTGCCATTGATTGGAGTTTATTTTAAGTTTAAAAATGTTAAAATCGAAATAAGCCTTTTTCAAGAGTTAGTCTTCAATGTAATTGAAAGGATTGTTAGAAGATAAAAGGTTTACGAAAGAAATTCAACCGCATAAATACGTCTTAACAACCCCGCTCCTGCGCTAAGTGTCGTGGGAACCCGCTGGGGCCGTGGCCGTGGACGTGTGCCGCACTACATGACGTACGTATCAAATAAACCCGACTCAGGCTGTAAGTGATACAAGAACATTTGCCTAGACCACATATCATATCCAAACAAACAAAGAACGTAGGTAGGTCATTAGACACATCTTCCCCTAAACATCTCCAGCAGTCCCCTAATGGAGCTTATAATTGTTAGACTGTTTAGTCCATGTTAAATAGTTTGATTTTTCCCATATTACGATAAACTCAAGAAAAGCAATGGTGCTATTCTACAACGCGGTTGCGTAGCTACAAGTTCCCGGTACAAGATCAAACGAGAGATTTCAAAATCATACACTGAAAAACAAAGTTTCAGCGCACTTCTATTCCCATTGTTTAGACATTTTATTAATACATGGCAAGCGGCGGTATCGCAACCCGCCTTAAATCCCCTCGGATTGCAAATGAAATCATTTGGCAATGGTTGTTAGTAAATAACATCGTAGATGAATTGAGAACACTGAAAGTGTCTCATTAGTTTAACCGGTATCTGAATGTTCAGCCATATTTTAGGCAAACAAGAAATCGTCTGTTATCAGTCCTAGACCGTATCGCCGGTAAGTGGCCGATATTTCTCTTGAACATCTCAGAGTCGTCGTTTATAACCTTGTTTCGTGATATCTTTGCCCAATTCACTGTTCTTTGTTATTTTGAGGTGACAGTTAACTAACCGAAATAAATCAGTTGGCACCAGGATTTTTTTTCAAATTGATTCCAGTCCTAAGGTATTGTCTTAAATCCGGCTGTGGGTTTGGTGCCGACAGGGCGCATGTGTTATGGGCCGGGTTTCGACAGGGCGCGTGTGTTTCGGATGCGCGCATCACTCACGCGCCTGAGAGTTTAGCACGAAAAGATTGACGCTAGTGCGAGGCTAGCGAGTTGTTATGCCATCCTATTCACAATACAAATTTGCTAAATAAACATGAACGTGACAGGACGATTTCTCACTACCGTCACAATAGCATTCAAGTTTTCGTGTTAAACCCTCTGAAGTATATTGCCGGCAGTTTTTCAATCCCCCCAGCGATGGGCTGCGGACGGAAGCTTTCGGCTCTTAGCGCAATATGTTTCGATTGCGAGAGATACCCGATACGATTTCCTCATCTCTCTACGTAATTGAAAAAAAGAACGAGATGTATACGCGTTTACTCGTACAAAGGCTGGAAGAGAACGCTTCGAAATATTCTGACAGATACATGAAATTGGATGCTGTAAAAATTATATGTGAACCTTTTTTGTTGGAATTGCGTTCATTGACATAAGAATGTAAAATAAATTCAACATGGGCAAACTCTACGTGCAACTTTACACAACGGGCCGTGGGCACAAATTATTTGTTAGCCATATATCAAAACTCCGAACATCTGAATAGGCTATTTTGTCTATTGAAGCGCTATGGTAGACCAATAAATCCACGTTATAACGTGACATAACTAATAAATTGTTCTATTTGGGAAACTCACCAAAACCACAGATAGTTGTCGCCTGTAATGTACATAGGTAAGTGGTTGATACGCTCGGCTGACTGTAATCATACAATTACATTGAATCCTTTAGCTAAGTGCTTCAATTCTCAAGTTTGTCAGTCCGTTATCTCATTACTGCGACTCCACTTTAGCGTTGAGTTTTCAATTAGAGAAGTTAATTGCGGCGCGTCCGCGGGCAGCGGCGGCGTGTCATCAACTGTAAACTGCAGCCACTCCCAACTTAGTTGCTCGACTCTTTATTGGATAATCAACAAATTGCACTTTTAACGATCCTCCGGTACTTGTTGCTGCAACATGAAGCAGCACGATCTCGCAATGCACAAAGACTGTGGTCCCTACGTGCATTCCTAACCTATCAAATCAATCATTTATTTCGTGTACATAGGTAGATATACGCTTAGGTGTCAACATTACAATAGGTCATTCCATGTACTGGCATACAGCATACAAAATTATCAATTAGCAATTATTAATAATAAATTAAGAGTATAAAATTATAATGGAATAAGATGAAATATAAGTTAATGTCATTAAATTAATTTATTATTTAAAAAATGGTCAACACTGTAATGACAATTTGTGCTTAAGTGTTTTCTTTTCTAGTTTTTTAATGTAAATTGGCACTGTATTATAGATTTGAGGTGCCATACCTAGAAGGCTTTTCTTTGATAGATCCGTTTTACAATTATGGAGGCATATCGTATTGGAATACTACTTGCGAGCTGGAGCACCGCGTACTCATGTATATTTTACAAATATGACGTTGGTTGTTACCAATAAAGCAACCTTTAAGAAGTAAAGTGAATGCGATGTTAATACTGTTAGAGATTTGAACACTGGTACACAGGTGCCACGTCCCTTTATAACATTTCTAAAGCAAGTGCGATATTAATATGAAACGTAACGAACGTTTTGATTATATCGTTGCTTTTTGGTCATTGTAAAATGGTCGCCAAGGGGTCGATATCGGCTTCCCAGGGATTGACATAAACGAAAACTAATGTTGGGGGTCGGCGAGGTCTAAAAATCGACCCCTAATAATGTGATAATGTAAGAAGAGTTGGTTACCATCAGCATAGACGGGGAGCTTAAGCAGAAGTTCAACCAAGGCTATCAGAAGTTCTGGCTGTAACATAACATTGAAGCACCGTATCCATCATTGTGGAACATTGCTGAAAAATACCTTATCGCTTTTCCATCATCATACCTAGTCGGAAAAGGCTTCAGTGTGGTAAACATTTTGATAAAACAAATAAACCGTTTGAAAATCAACGAAAGCGGATATTTAAGGCTGCAACTCACCCATATTGAACCGGATTTAGCTAGATTAGATATAGAAGTCACCCTGGTGACTTTCTACCAATCTAGCTAAATCCGGCATCATGCATCACACTGATTTTATTATTTTTTATCTTTACTTTACTTATCTTTAATTGTTTGTTTTAAATAATTACCTACTGAAATATTTTAACGTAATTTGTATTATTAATAAATGAATTTTATGTCTATGTATTTTGTTAAATTTTGATGAGAAAATGACGTCAAGTTTTGTAACAATAGGAAAAGAATTAGAGATAGAATTTTTAAAATAATTTGTTTATGGGGGGTCTGAGGTATCAGTTCATTTTGGAAAAGGGGTCTTGCCCAAAATAGTTTGGGAATCCCTGGTCTAGATCTTCCTCGGTACCTTCATTCTTCCAATTTCTTTTGGGCGAACATTATAGTCGTTCCGAATATGAAATCTAATCACACTGAGTGTCGTTCTCATTTCTTGCGAGGACATATGTACATCGGTATATACCGATGGCATCGTACCGATGGCAACAATAGCTTGAGGAATATTCCTCAAGCTATTGTTGCCATCGGTACGAAAGCTGTAATAAAATCGTACGGGCGTCGGTAGCTGCGCCAAGTTCGGTCGTTATCTGCTGAGCCCCCGATGGCAGTGGGTGATTTATATTTATTCTCGCTGAAACGCTGCCCCGCTGCGCAAAGATTTATGTAGATATCCGTCGCGTACTATTTCTGGCTACAACTTACCTATAAATTATTGTCATTATTAATATTCACACACAACATTTTTGAACTTGTAAGTTTTGAAACGAATGAAAAAGTAAAACAGTAGTTTCAAAAAGTTTCTTTCGTCGTTCTTTGGGAATTTGAAAGAATGGCTATATTTTCGTGGGTATGGATATCGAATCATTTAGAGGTGAGACGGTTTTAACAAAACCTAGTGCAGGCAACATGAGCCGTCCGAACAACGTGGCAGCCACTATTACTTTTAAGCTTTCGTATGAAGATTCCGACATAACAATCCTTAGGGTTACTGCGTTTTATTGGTGTGTGTTTATGAACAACGTAGAAGCGCGCGGCTGTGTGCGCCCGGCTTTCTCTCCCGCTCTAATGAATTCAATTCCGCGACATCTTTCCACCAAGTTAATAATGTGAGGAGTCAAGTGCCTGAACACTTCAGGCCTAAGCACAAATACTTTTGCGGTTATAGTAACGATCACGAGAAACCGTGCTGTCACCTTCATATATATTTAGCAAATGCAGTAGGAAAAGGATGGCATATCAACGCGATAGCGTCGCGCGAACGTTAACCTGCTCGTGCTGAGCCCTCAGCGGGGCCCATAATGAGTAAGTAGCCACTAATGTGTTTAATTGCGTTGTAATGCCATTCTTTGACAACATAATTACTCCATAATAGTTAGAACTTTTTGTAATATTGTTATTTAACAATGTTTATATAATATAGTTTTGTGAAAGGAGTTCGGGATAACTGGCTCTGTTCGTATGTCTGTCTGTCTTTCCAGTACCAATTTTGTGTTCTATTTTCGTAGCACTTGCACTTCAATGAGCAGAAAATTGGAATAGACATGTAAATCCGCAGACAATGCAATACTGTGTTACCATTTAGCTGGTCTGATGATGGAGCCCCGGAACTAAGCAAGATGTTGTATTTCTGCAATAGAAGCTCCTTTATAAATATAACTTTTGTATTATGAGTACTCTTTCTACGGGTCAGTGAATTTCAATTACAATTGAATTGGTTACAGACTGGAACAACAGTATTCATGACAATTGGTTGGTGAAAGTTCGGCTTCCTCATTGAGGTGTGGGTCGGGGCCGCACCGCCCCGCACCGCCCCGCACCGCCCGGTCACTTGAAGTTATTATTAACCTATTTACTTGCGTTTGTTTAGGGTATCGAACTGAGTACACTTACATATTTAAGGGCTATATAACTTGTATATTTGGGTAAGGTAGCATGAATATATGTATATGTAGGTATACAATTCGGCTGAATACTCATATAGACTATTTAATTAAGTGTTTTTTGAGCAAAAATTATTTCAACAACTACAAGTATCTGATTTACAAAAATTCAGACTTTTCTATATTTAAAAAAATACACCCACAAAAAATATTGATTATACTGAATATGTTGTTTGTTTTAAGAAACATCTCTATATAGGTCGGTATTTATAAGAAGGTTGATGTCCTCTCGGCACAGCTGAGAGGTCGCGAGCGCCCTGTTAAGGATCATTAAAAACTTTTCCGCTGAGTTTCCTGTAGTTTCCCGCTCTAGATTAAACGCATGTGTCAAGGTAAACAAAATTAGTTTTTTTATTAGTTTAACACATTACAAGGATCTGGTGTAATGATATAGATTGTTACAAATGATTAAATTTTGCAAATTATATAGAGAACACTAAGTTGCTCTTAAAGACAAATAATAATAATAGAACGATAACATTTTCGAAATAAAAATGAACAATAAACTACGCTTTCAAATTAATGCAGCTTACAATACCGCTGTATGCTGTCAGCTGCGGCCGCAGCGTTATGTAACTTGCTCTTGAAAATGTTTACCCAACTGATGGTATAGTTTTATTGTGACCTACAAATGATAATATCGGTATAAACAATGTACGCACGTGTTTCGAAACGAAACCGAGAAGTTAACGATATGTAAAATGACACAATCTGTTTTATAAGAAGGAACAAGATGGTCGGTGTAGGGTCTAACACATACGAGCACATTATCTCCAACACAGAGTCAATAGAGCCAGCTACTTCACACTGCGAATTTTAGCTATGATATACCCTTCTTATAACTACGGTAAAACGCGTAGGACGCGTAGGGCGCATGCCTGCATGCCAATTGTCGATTCAAACCAGATTAAATGCCTTTCCACACAGTGAGAGCCGTCAAATAGATAGTACACAGCTACTGCTGATTTTTAGCAGCAAGCTAGCTGTTTTAAGATGTGGATCTGGACCGCGCCAGGGCCGCAGGCCGAGGATATGACAGCGGTCATTTATACACTAAAATTTACGGACGACATATATATTTTACTGACGTCTGCTGATTTATCATTCAAATAAGGTCAGCCGCTCTCCGGAAAAGGAGTTGGTCAACTCTGCGAGATTAAATATGAGGAATAATAAGTTTGACTATGGCTTGATCTACGGTTTTTAGGCTTAAATCATTGAACAATAATTGTGGATTTGATCTTCGTAATAATAATTTGTGTGAACCACAATTGTTTACTTCGGTTTGGGAGTTTTTTTCTTTTTTTTTACTTTTTTTTAAAACGTAGCCCCACACTAGGATTTATTCCTGTGTCGTGGGTGCCTTTACAAACATGAAAATTCACAAACAAATACCCACCGGACCGGAACAAATAATTGTGGATCACACAAAGATTTGTCCCGTGCGGGAATCGAACCCGCGACTATTAGACACAGTGGGCGGAGCAGCTCAAGCTCTTAACAACTGCGCTAAATCGTCGTCAATTCAATTGTGTAAGTGAAATTCAGCAACTGAGAAATCTTCTAATGAAAAAATCCTATTATAAGAATATATGGTTCTTTCGGTTTCGAACTGCGTCTTCCTGCAGTCAGCAAGAAATTATCGCATAAATACCTACCTCAGAGTAAGGCCCATACAAAATTTTAGCACATAAACCGTTGAAAACGATTCGTAACTCAGTACCGAATGTTATTTGCTTAAGATAGTGTGACTGATTTGATTTCTTCACTAACTATTTTAATCTTTGATTTAACCTTTTATAAATAAAGTACTTGATACGTTGATTACGTTAGACCTCCGGTGCAGTAGGCAGTGAGTATAGGGATTCAACAGATTCGTACAGACCTCCCTTACCTCCTCCACTACTTCGTCTCACATACCTACCCATCACCTAGTCACTTTACTTGTCGGTTAGGTAAACAATCTATTTGATTATAGTAAGGTCTTTCTCAGTATTTATATCCTCGCACTACGTTACATTTGTGAGTTTATTTAAGTATTTTTCAACAGTTCGTCGGGGGCTTAGTGCGGCGGCTCGCCATTCTTTCACGCTCCAGATATTCCATCCAACGACGCGAATATTTATTGCACTGACTATTTATTTTGGCCATTGCTCGCACTTAGATAATAGTTAGACGTGAGCGGAGAGCCTCAAAATTAAAACAGGAAACGAAATTAAAACAGAAGAAACTGAACTTACTGTTAAAAGAATAAAATAAATTGTCGTGAGGAACTGAAGGAGGAAAATAATTAGCAAAGATAAAGTCTCCGAGGGATTTCAGCAACGTCGTATTTATTGCAGCTTAGTATCGAGCTCAGAATCGTTCAGGAATTTCGGAGTTATTCGAGCGACTTACTGGAATGGCTGCCGATAACTCTGTCGCTGACAATTACCTAATGATCACCCGTCGATACCGTAAAACAACGCTTCGTTTCTAGTAAGTACACTTTGAACCCGAATCCTCACAAAATACAAAATTAGTCTTAATAAATAGTTCCTGATACAAAACTGGCAGTTATAACTAATACTGTACCAATATAAAACACGCCTAATACTCGAAACTGTATTAGATAGGTAGCTGGAGAAAATGTTACTGCACGGTGTCCGATATTCGTAGCATTCATATAGTACACGCCGTCCGTAGCACATTTCGTAGCTGCCCATATCCGTAGACGCGCACTTGCTACATGCCGTAGTACAGATACAAAGCAGAGGCCCTACTTCATTCTTATTTCTATACAGTGGTATTTATTTTGTTTAATAAATTAATATTTAATAACATAAACTTTCTACAACTTCAAACTGCCCACAGTAAAATATAACCAACTAAACGTTTACTACTAATTCAAATGACACGAATATTTGTAACCCGGGGCCTGGGCCTCAGGAATTAGTCACGTAAACGGCAAAATAAATCGACGTCACAAACCCCATCTGCGCACTAAAAGCTTCATATTTCTGCCGCTACAGACTGCGGGGTTATGGCTGGCTTTTTAATAGAGAGATTTGAGCTGCGATCATTTGCGAAATAATCATTTACGAGCTAATTAAGCGAGTTAAACATTAGTGGCGCGATAAAACCCCATTGAAGCGTTGAGTGTATTACAGTGTGAGAGCTCAGCGGTGGCGGACTTGTGGCAATGCGCTGAAAGCCGTGGTCGGGACTGGTTTTTAAAATGTTTGAAATACGGTTTAAAATTAAGTTCTTTTAGTAACCGGTTGATGAACAAACCTTTTCAAATTGTACAAAATGAATTTTGATTACTGGTTATTACAAAGAACATCTTTTTTTTGTGCTAAGTTAGTTTCAGTTCATTGCGTCCGCCATGTTGGATTTCAAAATTAACGCCATATTAGTAATTAGCATCCCCTTAAACCCCAAAAGTGCCACCTATATTGATTTTATTTCAAAAGTCGCGTCCGCCATCTTGGATTTAGAAATTATCATCATATTCGTAATCAGCATCCCGTAAAACCTTAAAAGAGACACCCATATTGATTTTACTTCCAAAGTATAGGACTATTAATTTTACCAACCACCAACTTATGTACCTATATTTGCAAATAAACCTCTGATTTTGATTCGGAAAGTCGCGTCTATCATTTTGGATCCAGAAATTGACGCCATACTCGTAACCAGCATCCTCTAAACCCCAAAAGTGACAAGCATATTGATTTTACTTTAAAAGTCACGTCCGCTATCGTGGACACGTTTTCTAAAAAAATTACAGACGTTGAAATTTCAATTGTTTGATCCTACAATTGAAAAATGAATCGATTAACTATTTATATACGATAGTGACCTTGAGAAAGTCAACGAGCGAAACAATATCACATTAACCGGTTAATTTTAGTTTCAATATCTGTTAAAGTGATGCTAAACACCGATACTGAAAGTCGAACCGGTTCCCTAAATTTTTTAGGTTATGAACGGTAACCTTTAATCAGAAACAAAATCATTTTGGTTTGGGGTCAATGACGGTTTGAAAAATGAACCGGTTTCCGACCTCTGGTTGAATGTTAACCCAAGTAGTGACTGGTTAAAAATAAAGCTGAATATATATTTCAACTGCTACACATACCTAACTTCTGAATAGCTATGAAAGTACATATGTAGTGCTTAGGTTTATTTTATTTATTGTCCTTGTTAGCTAGTTTTTAAGTTGTAAATAGTCAATCTTAAGTTTTATTAATTTTGTTTGTGTACAAAAAGCTACATAAAGTACGAAAAACTAATATATACTCAGTATTAGTCATAGAGGAAACGCTCTCGACCCTAAATCAGTGTTTTCACTAAGTTTTACTACCTGTGGCACGTTGGCGTCCGTTATGTTACGACTCAACAGTTAACTCGACCGAGCGACGTAGATATAATTGTTTGGTTATAAACTTTAGCTCTACTAAACGTATAGAAGGGTACTCGGGTGATAAAAATGCAAATGTTGTAAAAAGTCCAAAGACAATTAAAACAAAAAGCAAACAGATTTAGTATTTAACAGTTATATAAACATTTTCTACCTACCCATATCATCAAGCCAGATCCTTTGTGGGGTGCATAGAAAGTACAGAGTTCTAACAGGTTTTTTTCTTTCAGACCTGTCTGGCGACATTTTATATTTTTAATTCAAAAGATAAAGTCTGTAAGTTCATGTCGCTGTATCCGTCGCACTAAAGAGTCGGGCCACGCGGTCACGTGGATATTGTTGTATCTGTTAAAACCAAGTTAAATCATTTTTCCGAATAGCAATAAGCAAGCCTATTATAACGAAATCGGGGTCGAGGCGAAATGTGAAAGTACCACTATAGTGTACGTCACAGCGGTAAAAATCATGAGACCTGATACCCTTTCGAGGAAATTTCTTTATGAAAAAAAAATCATATAATCTTCTTCCTCTTTTTTTTCTTTCTTTTTCCAGTACATGTTCCATTACAATAGATAAGGTCCAGGAAGGTGATTGGTAAGACTCAATGAAATACTGTAGAGGTTCTTTACCATAATTAAATCGGCGGGCACCTACCCCGGCGCGGCCACAATCCGACCTCAAGTGCGCCCTAACTCACGGCTCGGGGCGGGCGCCCGCCGTCACCGCGGCTCTTACATTAACTCACTCAGGTGCGAATTAAATAAACATTTTATTTAGCAATAACCTTACCGCGTCTACCGCGTACTAATAAACTTTTGCACGCCGTTTACAGATTTCGTTTGTCCTCCTCTTATAGTAAAGAAAGAAGGCTAGATACAATAGATGATGAATATAAAGTAAACAGGGGGAAAGTCAAGAAGAAGAAAATACTAATCTGTACTGTTTTCTATAATTAATCTATAAAATAATCTTTAGTTTTTCAGTCTCCAATCATCCTTGAATCATAGATTGGGTCTACTTTCACCTTAGCATCAACAGTTTTTCTTGCGTCTTCTTTGCGTCTTACTCAAATCCTATCAAAAAGTACACATATTCCACATAAGTGGACGTTTTTTATGTAAGTATATAGATACATAATACAAAAAAAGTGTGTAAATGTGCAGTAAGTGTGTATAAGTTCCCAAGACCGCCGGCTGTGCATGAGCGACGGCCAAAAGCGCTCAAAAGTACTTGAGCAATGTCTGCTCACCGCGCTGTACGAGTGAGCAGTGACCGGCTAACATGTAGCTAGTAGTGTAGTGCAGTGAAGCAACAACACGCGACTCAAGTGCTCAAAGTTTGAAACTTCGCAATCATATCGCATAAACGTATCTACTTGGTCAACTAAATTAAAGTTGGAAGTGCAGTGCAGCGGCTTGCTATAAATATGGTTTCCGTTACGTTTATTTTAAAATATGTCTACAGTATGAATAAGTTCAACTACCACTTACTCTTTGCCCTTTTGTCATCGCAGAAAAAAATTACAAGTTTATACAAGTAGGTCACTAAAACAGGGACTCGATAGGCGCATTAATATAATAAACCAATGAATTCATAAAAAGGACTTACCAAAAGTAAGATGACCATTGATGATGACCGTACCATGACCAAATAGACCGAGTCTTATCTGAAGGACAAGCCAAGAGCCTCCGTAACCGGCGAGCGTGTATGAGACGAATCAGAATGAACCAGAATGTTGAAACTCTGTACTCTGTGCTTACCCCGCAAGGGATCTGTCGTGATGATATAGATAGATAGATAGACTTAGTAAGTTGATTCATCAATATCAAGAAAACAAAATTATGTACGAATTTTAAAAAATCTTAAGAAAATGCCGATGTTTGAAATCTCAATTTAATTAAAAGCTAAATTCTGTGCCGGAAAAATTGAGTTAATAAAAATATTAAGCCCGGGGCTCAACGAGCCCCGCGGTTTTCCACTCAGCCGCTTATTTGCTCATCCGCTCAGCCGCTCACACATCATGCTCATATTGAGCGCTGTCAAGCAGCACGTGTCGGCATGTACTTGTAAATATGTCTCTAGATGCTTTATAGTATAGATAAGCCGCGTGGGATCGGTATAGGTGTGATTCGAAGCATATTGTAATGTGTTATAAGTATATACTTACATATGTATTACATTACATATGTATTTTTATGTGAATTTTCATTTAAAATACCTTTTTAAAAACAAGCTTTTATAGCAAAATCACAATGAATATATCTTGCTTAGTTGGGTAATTGCATTGGCAAACTTCCGGGTCCATCATCATACCTATGACACCATCTGGGTCCATAGTACTGGGCAAGACAAATCTAGCGAGCACAAACACAACTTGGTTATGTTGAGTAATTGGGTAGTTCCATCGGACACCTTCCGGCTCCAATTTCAGACTTTGGATACGATCCAGGTGTACAGTATCCATTAAGATAAATCTAACGAGCCCAAACACGGTAAGAGGTTTTAGGTTGTGTAGTCAACATGTTCTTATGACCCCCTTTCGACTCCATCATCAAACCAGCGCCATGGTACCATATTATTTCATTGTCACCAAACTTACATACCTATACCAAATTCCAGCCCAATTGCATAACTGCAAGTCCTTGAAAAACGCACCACAAAACTTGAACCAAGTTAAATGAAAGCTTGTAAAAACAAACTAATTAATGACTACGTTTATTACTATGTCCCATTGGCTGGAGTCGGGAGATTATAAACCTTTTTGTTTGTAATACATATTAGTGAGTTGGCGATGTTTTTACGACGGGCCGCCTGACAATAACCTAAGTGCCGAGGGCTACAGGCTACCTATAGATGCTATATATACTTCCATGCCAAATAGTGTTGTCCTCATGCCAACGACACCTTTTTCCCTGAGGAAAATCCTGCATAGGACTTCCGTGAGCCTCAGGGGAAGCTCGCTGGTGGTGTTGGATTCTTAACCACTAGAAACCCCTCGATGGCCGACATCGGCACTTTCGAGGGGCTCCCGGGTCTCCGTATGGAATCACCGTTACCCTTCTTATGCCGAGCTCTACAGACCCCGCCATCGGGGGGAGACATAATAACACGCTCCCTCCCGCACCGACGGGGTGTTCACGGTGACGTGGGCCACAACATGCCGCTGTCCTCCTCGGGATGCCGATGACACCTTTTTCTTTTTTTGTGACGCAGGGAAAACCCTTTATGGGTACCCGTCCGCATTCACGGGACGCGGAGGGGTTATGTCGGAGTTCTTGATCTACTGACAATCGGGGTCACCCGGCCATCAGTGGACCAAGTGTACCGACTAAGAACCCTATGGTGACACAGTCTTTGTCGCATAGTGACACCGACGCGACCTGCCCTGTTGTTGGCCAACCCTGGGAGTTTTGTCCTGACGTACCTTCGTACGTCCTCCCCCTACGTAGATCCTATGTTGGTGTCACCCAACACGGCGTGTTCCCCCTCGAGCTGGGAGACCCAGATAATTCGGTAGAGACACCCATGTACCCCGACTTTGACATCCGAGGCCATGGGTATCTCCACGACCAAAAAGAGGGAGGGGACGGAGTGGGAAGGGTAAGCGCATGACTGTTTCTGTTATGTCTATTCAGAAGGACCAGACCAATGGCAGGCAGCAACCACGAGCAGGATACAGTCACACTTGCTTTGGGGATCGTGGCGACCGTGCGCTACTTACAAGGCCACGCCAAATTGCATGCCGGGACGAGCGAGAAAAATAGGTAAGAAGCTATGCCAATGCGCCTCGAAGGACGCGTGCAGTGGGATAGCCTTTCGCCCGCCGCCGATGACACGTTTTTTTTTGTCATGGAGGAAATCTTTTATAGACTGACCCCCCATCTGCCTTTGGATGGGCAGACGGGGGAGTGTCAGACTCTCTGATGCGGTCCTCGCCCCACTTTGTGTGGCGCGGGGACCGCAACAGCATACCGACTAAAACCTCCATGGTGTTCCTTCTCCCTGCCATAGTGGAGGGCTGCAGGCACGGGGACTACTTCCACGACCTCTCCAGCGGGTGTCCTTTTAGGACCCACCTCTTGTGCGGTCTTTTTTCGACGCCTAGTTCTCTAACATGACGGGGGGCGCGCTGAAGCACGCCCCCTCCACCTCGCCGGCGCGAGGGACAGGTCCCTCCCCACAACTGCGACTAGAGCGGCGCGCTCCTCAGCCCAGGCAGGGCAGGCCTCAAGTATGTGTTGTGCCGTATCTTCGGCGCAGCCACACTCGTGGCACTTCGGTTCCACCTCCCTTCCGACCACACGGTGCAGGTACTTGCCGAAGCAACCGTGCCCCGTCAGGACCTGCACGAGCCTTTTCGGTGCACCCATTCTTTCAACACGGGGTGTATCGCCCGTATGGTCCAGTGGCCCGCGCTTGACTCTTCAAGCCGGTTTCCCCATTCTCGGCGGGCACGCGTCTACGCCTGCTGCCGCCACCTCGCCACCTCAACTGGTGAGGCGCCTCCAAGTCTTCTAACTTCCGCCCTCTGGTGGAAGACCGAGGCCAGTACCCCCGCCTCTAGATCCCAGGGTGGGGTCCCACCCAGCACGCACGCGGCCTCGTACGACACGGTGCGGTAACCGCGTATCACCCTGATAGCCATTACCCTCTGTGGTCTTCGTAGGAGGGCCTAAGTTCGGGCGTTCAGGGCGTCCGCCCACAGCGGTGCACTGTACATGGCCATAGACCGCACCACCCTAGTGTATAAGCGGAGACAGCTCGTGCTCGCACCCCCGACGTTGGGCAGGAGCCAACTTAGGGACCCGGCCACACCAATCAATTTGAGGCCAAGGCGCCGAAAATGCTCATGAAAATTCCAGCGGCTATCGAGGACAAGACCTAAGTACCTCATGTGGGCCCTGACCTCGACAGCCTCACCACCAACTTCGAAGTGTTGAATTGCCTGTATAATAACGCCACCATGATAGTCTGAGTACAAGGGAAGTGCACAATGGCGATCCCCATAAAAAGAGGAATAAGACAGGGAGACGTAATTTCTCTGAAACTGTTTACGGCCAATTTGGAAAACGCCTTCAAGCTCTTGAAATGGCGAGGACTTGGCATTGCTATCAATGGCGAATACATCACTCAACTTTGATTTTCCGACGACATCATAGTCATGGCAGAATCGCTGGAAGATCTGGGATGCATGCACGGTGTCCTCAACAGAGTATACCAACAAGTGGGTCTTTAAAGGAACATGGTAAAAATAAAATAATGTTTTATGTCCATGTTGTACCCACCGCACTCACCGTTGGGAACTCTACTCTTGAAGTTGTCGACTAATAAATACACTTACCTGGGGCAGGCTGTCCGGTAAAGTTGGTCAAACGTTGAGAGAGAGGTCAATCGACGAATCCAACTCGGCTGGGCAGCGTTCGGAAAACTGCGCAACGTCTTCTCATCCAAAATACCTCAGTGCCTTAAGACTGAAGTTTTTAGTCAATGTGTATTGCTAGTGATGACATACGGATCAGACACGTGGTCTCTTACAATAGGTCTCATAAAAAAGATTAAAGTTGCTCAGAGAGCTATGGAAAGAGCTATGCTCGATGTTTGATTAGCTGAGATCGCGATTCGATGTGATCGAATCAGGAATAAGGAGATTCGTAGAACCAAAGTCACCGACATAGCCTATAGGATTAGCAAGCTGAAATAGCAATGGGCGGGTCACATAGCGCGAAGGTCGGACGGGCGTTGGAGTAGAAAGATTCTAGAGTGGAGACCACGTATTGGCAAGCGCAGCGTGGGACGATCGCCTGCTAGATCGACCGAGGATCTTGTGAAGATCGCAGGAATTCGTTGAATGCTGGTGGCATCGGACCGGTTATGCTGGATAGCGATTAGCGAGGTCTATGTTCAACAGTGGATAAGTAAAGGCTGAGATTAGATTAGTATAGATTAGATAGTATAGAGATTAGATATACATTAGGGAAAGTATGACGCTGAGAGTTCAGTAATTTAATTTATCAAACACAAAACAGGTATCAATGTAAAACCCAGAACATGTTTCTAAAAACAAGGATAAGTATTACAAATTTTGAATATGATAACAGAATTATTGCTCACATATAGCGTGACAAGGCTATTTTGGCCCGTGGATGACATTGACAGGGGGCCGTTGGTGTGAAGTTAGGGTTATCTTTTAGTAAAATAATCCTAGTTCCAAGGAAATATTTGAACGGTCCGCACGATAACTAATTAAACAAAGTACTTGGGTGAATTTCATAGCAAACGGCAACTGCGACTATCATCAAGTGACATTTCACTTGATGCAAGCGCTAGTGTCCACTTGGGCCGGGCCACAAGATCCCTATATGCCTGTACTCAACAATTAAAACATTAATCCATAAGCTAAAGGGAGTTATGACTTGAATAACAGTAGTTGGTTATAGTCACGGTCACATTTCCACGGACGAACTGGCGCTTACAGTGTTGTCAGAATTTGACACTTTTTTAACTTTTTAAATGTCGTGTATGATAATTTACTTCTTGTTAATAATAGAAATAAAATAAAAAACACTCGTATAAGACTCGAAGAAGATAATTAGTTTTTAATGTTAAGCCTGATGTAAAAATGACGTAACGTTTGGCTGGCACCTTTTTTTTGTTTTGACATTTGCACCTGTCAAGTTGTCCGTAGAGTTGTGAACTAGGAACAATACCTAGTTGTTTATTTTATCTGCTTCAGGATTTTTTTTATAAAGAACAATATTTTTTATTTTTAGTTCCCGACGTATCGAGTGCTTTGCGGCACCCATGGTCACAGGAGGGACTGGGAAACGTCGGGAACTAAAAATAAAAAATAAACCACGATAAAATCCGTAAAATAGTTTTATTTAATGTGTAATATTCGCGTAAATCTAAGAACTCAATAAGCACAATATTTTATAAAATGTATTACCTGTATTGATTTTGTAAAGTATTACGTATACGATAACCTCCGGGTTACGATAATCGCGTGTGCGCAGCGTCCCTGGCCTCCACTCTAAATTGGTCCATATTTACGTTTCTAGTCGTAACCATATATTCCGACAGCAATTCACAACATGTGTGAGCCATTACAATTGTTTACTACGAACTCGTATTTGCCTGAAAAAATGCTACCTAACACACAATATAATATTACCCAGTCTCTTTAATAGGTAGTCAGCTTATTAATGTGATAGCAAGCTATTTCTTTCATCTTTATTAGAAAATACACGAGAGTTAAAGTCGCACTTGTCTCGCACAACAGAAACATAATTAATGCACCTACATACATGTGTGTTTACCGAAGTATTTTCGATTATTTCGCGACAGGCGGCGAGTTTGATTATTTCAAAACTTTCAAGAACTTAAGGTCCACGTTCAGGGTAAAATATCTCTGTCTAGTGCGTTTGACGGATACTTCAATTTGCTGCAGAGTGTTTGATCAAACGCTCGTAAAGATCAAATAAATTTGATGAATAAGTAAGTCTTCAACCACGGTTTCAGACGAACACCTGCAATACGTTATTTATTTGTCACGCTGCAAACGATCAAGTTATTTGAAATTTGTCAAATTATTTTTTTTAAATACACCATGTATTTACACGACAAGCGCGGTGTTCGTAGCGTTGTGCGACCGCGGTGTTCTCAGCGAGCCCTGAGATTCAGCCCGCCTGGCTTACTCCACTCTCCTAGTTAAGCTCATTATAATTTATTATTTATTTCTAACAATGTTGTGCTTGTCGATAGCGGCACTTCAATTCAATAATCCGTGACCGTCTGTTGCAAAAGTTTTAATATCTGTATAGGGGATCATTGTATTTCAAAGTTTAAAGTATCTCGTCCAAGTATTTGCAATAAGTTGCGCGGCGCTGTGTCGCGGGAATTCGATAACGTGCACCACGAGTGTCTAAGTTTTATATTTGATAAGTTGGCGACAATTCTGCGCAGTCCCGCCCGACTCCCGCCCGGCTCCAGCGCGCTCCCGGTAGCGGCTACACAAGTGATGTGCCAACTTAAATTGCCCCGAAAGTTATCTCTTGTAAGCATTATTTATACTCCACACCGTAGGTTGAGAGTTATGAAACTCTACCAATGGACGATTAAGTTGAGGTTCCAAAACTAAGTTTGTCACTGTCATTTTGACAGTTTACGAGAGTTAATTATGTCTTCAGGTCTTTACGCATAATATAGGCGATAATATATAATTATACTGTGTCCTTCGTTCTCGATATAAACTATATTAGCAGCTCTCTCGAGTCGCTTGGCAACCGCGCGTCATTTAGCCAATTGAAAAGTCAACGCCGCCTCTATGGTATCTGTGGACATAACCTCTGCAAGCATTCTTTTGAAAGCGCGGCAGCCGACGCTTTGTAATAAAGTTTTTGGTCGACATTTAATTTAATAACTTGTTATGGCACTGAAATTATATAACAAAAAGGTTGTAATATACTCAAGTGACCTTGTGAAATAAATTTAAAACATCGTATAGGCAAATTTAGAAAAGTTTACGTCCTGGCAAAGAAGTACATTCTAAAAAGATCAACCGATAGTTGTTTATTTGTGGTGTTTTTCAGCTTAACTTGTTTATTTATATAATATCTAATATTTGGAGACGTGAGTTTCGTCATATTAAAATTTGGGAAAGCTTCGTCGTCCGAAAAGTAAACTTATGAAGTCTACGTCCCTATTCGTGTACAAACAGTTTAACACGAAATATACCTGAACACGATTATTAACCGTCTATAAATTGGCAATGTTATACCATCAATAAGAGAAATTAGGGGGACGTTCATCAATTATGATGATTGTTCAGGTTCGATGGCATTTTAAGGACACGGGTGATGTACGAGATACATCGACGTGGTCCGCAAGACTTGACGATAATTCAAGGACACGAGTGGTGTACGAGATACATCGGCGTGATCCGCAAGACTTGGGGCCCATACGAGATATGTGCTGAAGGTCATACTACTCATAGGTTTCATCCATGAGGTGTTCCTGTGCAGTTCACATTTCTACAATGGTAAGAATCAAAAATGTTACCTAAAATACATACCTTAAACATGCCTAAAACAGTAAATACAAAGACTATTGCTATAAACTATAAGCAATTTGTCATATTATATCTCCAAAAGGAGACTTACTGAAAGGGTAATTAAAGTGACATTGTTTATGTATAACAATACATTATTAATAACAAAAGTCACTCCTTTGCAGAAACATAGTGTTTTTATTGATTTCATTATTAGACATACTTGTATAATAATACTGAAATAGCCCAAACTGGAGCTTATTACACAAAGAATTGTGCAAAATTATGAGTACTTGTATTAAAAAAGTTAAATCCAGCAATACTTATTCCTGATCAGGGTTTATAACCACATAAGCCAAAGTAATATACTAATGGCAATGCCTGTTGTAACTGACAAGCAACAGGACTGTGGATACATTCCAAATATAATATCTTATCCTACCGATGCTGCGGCAGGCAGGTTGTGGGATAATTTGTGTTATGCACAAAGATACTTAAAAGATAATATAAAATACCTGGTCTATCCAGTTAACATAGAACTAATAATTATCTATCAATATTATCAACCTAGACTCCTTGCAGGGTAGCCAGAAAAGATTAATCCTAACAATACAGTCATGAAACCTTTATTGAGATAAGAACCTTTAAGGTCAGCAGTATATATTTTGCATAAAAGGAGTGTTAATATAGTGGATTATCAATATGGAATTATTAACTAGCTAGTCATAGCCAGTAGTTAAAATTTCATAAAACGACCACCGTTGTAACCAATATAGAACAACAATCCTCATCCTGGGTATGGAAATATTAAGTCACAGTGTACCTATCAGTTCACCAAAAACAACATCACGTTGGAAATCTCCTACCAAAGAAAGTGAGGTACAAAAAGCATGATAGGCATTTTACACAAGGACTTGTTTTTTAAGTTGCTGAAAAATTCAGAAAAACTATCAGGAATACAACATGGGTTTTACAAAGAAGCCATAATATTGGAGGCTAAAGGTATTCACTGACGGTGGTATGTATCTATGACACTAATAATGCCTTCAACGACAAACATAATTTTATTGGTTTTTGTGCAAGTACTTGCACTTCAGACAAGTGAATCTTGTCCTACATATGTTTAACATTATGTATAGAAACATTATTATTAGAAACACTATTGTTTAATAATTTGAAATATAATTTATAGCTATTTTTATTAAAAATAAAAATAAAAACTTAATGCTAACACGTTAGACCTTACAGTCATAATAAATATACTAATAGAAAATTTATTAGTACCTATTCAGTTTTCTATCATGTAATGAGTTCAATGGTTTTGGGTTCTTGATTATTTCCTGCATCAATTATAGTGTACTTAATAATATTAGAAATTTGAGGCACACAATGGAAAGCTATACATCAATTCATGATTTGGAGAATTAGATGTTTTTACTGTATTTTTGTTTGATCATATGATAATCAATAAATAATATGTAATTAAATAAGATTATTCAAGAAATTAATAACTATAAAAAAAATAGTTTTGTAATTAGTTTGGAATGTGTACAGTTATTTTGAACACCAGTGATGTTTTCTGGTATAGTTATGATAACACAAGCACAAACTGCTACCATTAAAGTAACAAGTTGGTTTTAGAGCACTATATATGTTGTAATTTATTTAAAGGTGTTTCAGTAAAAAATATCGAATTGAGATATCATACAAAAATTTGCAATTTTGGTATTGTTATACTTAAATTATTACATCCACATGTTACATGTATCTTATAAATAGGTATCTATATATAAAAAGAAAATAAAGTCATGCAAATGACTTGATAATAATATCCATTTGAAAATTTAAATAAGCTACGGTGGATGAAATATTGAGTTACAGTATTTGAAAGTATGGATTATCTTAAACAAGAATAATCAAAAGTATATTCTTATCACAGGTATGATAAATATTATGTAGTATCAGCAATAATCTAAGTCCTAAGAAACTTGATATTATTTATTTATTATTATTGGGGGATACATAATAATAAGTTGAGTAACACTCAATTCTCACGGTTGGACATCTAGAACTAACTAGAAAGTTACCCATTGCAATTTTTGTTTTTACTTATAAATACAGTCACATACAAAGAAGCAAAGGAAGTGTGGTATGAAATGAAAATTTCATGGTATGAAATAATTCAGTTATGAATAGGATTCCCAATATGATACAGTTGTAACCCATGGTTCGGTTTAGTCGACTGTAACTTATTCGCTTCTTAAGTTATTACTAAATTAGGAGTGTATTTTTTAGTATTTTTAGTATCAGTAATGTAATTGGTTCAGGAGTGGTCCAATCGTATTGCCAAAACGAACGTTCGCGGGCGTTATTGCGCAAGAACGAATCGTTAAGTAATACATAAATATTTATGTAGCCAAGGATTTATTTGTCGGCGCACACTCAGAACATGGAAATGATTCCGGGATAGTTTCGAAATTTAAATTGAATTAATAATAGTGGTATAGTAATAACACTGGGGTAGGTTATGTTTGTTTACCACGCATTAGTACTGCCCTTCGTTCCAGACTCTAAAATTGGGGGGAGGGGGGCGCGAGATTATATAGGTAAAGCACATAGCCTTATGGGAGGAATATCTCCAGATAAGGTGTGTGTGTGAGTGATGTACGCTGATGGCTGCGAGGCCTTTACAGCTTCACCGGACTTAATTCATGAATTCATTAGTACAAAGGCCTCAAGTACAAAAAAAATAAAATAAAAAAAAAATGTTAAATTTTGATATATGTACATCTTTAAAGATTAAAAATATTACTAACATTAAATATAGCCGAATGTTGATATTAAAAAAAAAAAAAAAAAAAAACATAAATTAAATATGTAATGATAGCAAAACCATTCTTATAATCACCAAGTTAATTCGTAGCCTTCGTTTGGTACCGTACTCAAAAGGAGATCATTTGACAAAAACAGTTGGAAGACACATTAGTGGGGAAATAGGTTTCCCTGTTATATTTGTATCATATTGTTATACATTGGGTACTAACAGACTTTGTTTTCAGGTCTAGTACACAGTAAGGGTTTCTAGCTATCTATCTATCTCTATCCATATTATGACGCCAGATTTCTTGCGGAGTGGGCAGAAAGTGCAAGGTTCCGACGGGTTCTTTCCTTGCATGCCTGCCTGGCTTTCTTCACTCTCATAGTTCGTCTCATAATGGTTGTCAATGATACAAGAATTATTATAAAGGATTTAATTTTATATAAACAAAACTCTAGATGGGCAATTCCTTAACTCTTGTTATATAGAAGATATCTATAGAAGAAAGATCTCTATAGAAGACATAACAGATAGAGACTGCACTGATATCTGATAAGTAATGATTGATTAATATTACCCGGTATTAATGAATTTTGGACAACAGGTGTGGTATAAAGGTATATAACAGGTGCTTTAAAGGTTTTGTTGGGATGGATCTACACTACATAACATAATATGTTAGAGAATGTAATTATATAAATTTATTTTAAATAAGTTAGACAGACTGGTTGTAAGAAACAATATATGTGAATATATTTGTTGTTTGTGTTGTATGGCAAAACAAAGAACGGGAATGTGTTATAGTACAAATATACTAATGATATGTTATTTTTTAGAGGTCACGCTCAAAAAAAAAAAAAAACCTTTATGTGGTATACTTCAACTTTACCCTTATAGCTCTAAACAGCTGCTAATATAGTTTATATCGAGAACGAAGGACACAGTATAATAAGTGATCAAACGAACTTACCTGAAGTGAAGTTCGATCATTATTATACGAAGTCCTTCCTTCGAAGATATAAGTACCCAACCCGCCCTGCCCGTTGGTAAAGTTGAAATGTACTACTTCTAAAAGGAATGCTTGCAGAGGTTATGTCCACAGATACCATAGAGGCGGCGTTGACTTTTCAATTGGCTAAATGACGCGCGGTTGCCAAGCGACTCGAGAGAGCTGCTAATATAGTTTATATCTTCGAACGAAGGACTTCGTATAATAATGATCGAACTTCACTTCAGGTAAGTTCGTTTGATCACTTATAATATCAGCCCATACTGCCCACTGCTGGACAAAGGCCTTCTCTCACTAATCGAGGTGAGGAGATTAGGTCATACTCCACCACGCGGACCCAGTGCGGATTGGCGGAGGCAGGTTTGTGGCCACCTGCTGCTGGAACTTATCAAGCCGCCTTTAAGGCTTCCAACTCGGCTTAACGACTACCACATTAAGTGGTAGCTGGGACCAACGGCTTAACGTGCCTTCCGAAGCACGGAGACAAACGATGCCACAAATGCCGAAAAAATGCCACAAACGGTCACCCATCTCGGCCCAACGGTCACCCAATATAGGCGATAGACTGGCACAAACTCTTAGATAATTCTGAAAGTGGGTCTCGACCAAATAGTTACTAAAAATAATTTGCTTCGAAATTTCTTAAACACGTTTACACTAAAACTAACTAACTAAACTATCCTCGAACGAATTTCATTGTGAACGGACGTGTGACAGTTTTACGTATTTGTTAATAAATTCAATTTAATTTAATTTTTGTTGTGAATAATTGTAACTAGAAGTCGGTACCTCTCTTACTATCTCGTGGAGGACCAAATATACGGGCGGCGCCATCTTAGAATTTGTATTGCGCCATCTCACTCGTAAGCTGGTGAGTGCAGAAAGCAAATATTAATTTGGATACTCCTCAAAAAGATACATCCGCCCGTCTGGGTTTGAAACCTCGACTTGTTGAGCGTTGTACCGGGCCTTTCAGGAGTGGGCTAATGGTGCGTGAGACCGCCGTGTGAAATAAGATATAATTATTTATACTTATTTTATTTTATTTTAATACTTGAGAAAACTTACAGCTAATACAGTGAGTAAGTACATAACAATAAATAGAATAAGGCCAATTAAACCCAATTATACCCACCCAATTAACCCAATTATACCCTGTATAGCTAGCGCCTGTTGAATTCATTATTTTTTTGACTTATTGACGATATACTGCTTGCAAATGTTGTATATTGAATAGTGGAAAATGCAAACATCTGATATTAAATACTCTTTTAACTCGGGTATTTCCACCGGAGCTGCCACCGGAACAACTAGTCAAAAGAAACATAAGCAACCTGAGTCAGATATAGCAAAAGCCATTGAAGGTCTCTTTTAAGAGCTCAACTCTGGAATGTTGTGCGAGGCACAAGAGGTTTCAGGTCCGGAAGAGGATGTTCGGATCAAGTTTTTTCCCTTCGCAACATCGTAGAGAAGCATCTGGCAGTGGGCAAGAAGGTTTTCTGCGGTTTTGTGGATCTGGAGAAGGCGTTTGATAAAGTTGTGCGAAAGAGACTTTGGGACATTTTGCCTGAGTATGGTATAAATGGCACTCTGCTGCAGGCCGTCCAGTCCACCTATGTGGACTGCAAGGCATGCGTACGGGTGGGTGGTAACATGTCACCCTGGTTTGACGTTGAAATCGGCGTCAAGCAGGGTTGCGTGGTGTCCGCTAGACTGTTTATAATATATTTGGGTAAAAGTCTTCAAAGACTGAAAGCGATGAATGCAGGTGTACAAATGAGTGATCTAGTGGTAAATCATCTACTATATGCAGATGACGCGGTTTTGATAACAAACACTAGTCACAGTTATGAAAGACGACTGCATGAAAAATGGCTTACATTTGAATGTGAAGAAAACCAAAATTATGGTTTTTGAACGGGAAGAAACCAGAAAGAATGCAAGGATTGTGGTTGGGAACGATGTGCTGGTGCAAGTGAATGAGTTTGTATATCTTGGATGGCATTCAGTAAGGATGGAAAATACACCGCTGACATAGAGAGAAGAGTGAGTGCAGGGAACAGAGTGAATGGCGCGATGGGAAAGCTACTTGGGAGCCGGCACTTAAGCCGGAAGGCGCAGCTGGCCATGCATAATGGAGTGCTTGTCCCAATGCTGTTATATGCAGCGAGCTCTGGGTATGTAAGAAGGAGAATGAAAGTAGGATAAATGCGGTGGAAATGCGAGCTCTGCGGAAGATGTGCGGAGTGAAGCTGACCGACCGTATTCGCAACAGCGTAGTAAGAAAGCAAATAGGTATGAAAGATAGTATCGGTATCAGATGAGAAAGGGTATGCTCCGTTGGTTCGGGCATATAGAAAGAATGTCCGAAGAAAGAATGACAAAACTGATATACAATGCGAAAGTGGAAGGATGTAGGTACCGGGGAAGACCTAGACTATCTTTTTTTCTTTTTTTTTTATTAGCCCTGTTAAGAAACTGTCCCACAGTTGGGCACGGGCCTCCTCTCAAACTGAGAGGGCTTAGGCCATAGTCCACCACGCTGGCCCAGTGCGGGTTGGTGAACTTCACACACCTTCGAAAAACTCTTAGGCATGCAGGTTTCCTCACGATGTTTCCGTCACCGTTAAAGCAAGTGATAATTAATTTTTAATACGCACATCTTTACGAAAAGACAGAGGTGCGTGCCTGGGTTTGAACCCGAGACCTCTGACTTTGCAGTCCAACGGTCTAACCACTAGGCTATCACTAGACTATCTTACCATGACCAAATAGACCGCGTCTTATCTGAAGGACAAGTCAGGAGTCTCCGTAACCGGCGAGCGTGTATGAGACGAACTATGAGGGTAGAGGAAGCCAGAGGGGTATGTAAGGAAAGAGCCTGTTGGAACTCTGTACTCTCTGCCTACCTTGTAAGGGATCTGGCGTGATGATATAGATATAGATAGAGAACTCTAAGATGGATGCATGCCTTGCGAAGTGATTTGGATTGCGCTATGTCTAAATTATCGGAAAATATGTTCAACATCAAGGTACAATTTGCCACGGTTTCGCAAGTAACCACAGATATCAAAGGAGCGCAACACCCTTCGCTGGGATCTTGGTAGTTTGGAAAATAATGTGGTTAAACTGGATTCAAAGCATCGGGAGGTGGCAGAGAATATAACAACCCTCGAAAAATCACTTAAACACACAATGGATCAACAAGAGGACCTTCAAAAATATGTTAAGTCTATTAGCCAACAAACCGGAAACAATGAGTTTATTAATGGTTTTATAAATGACTTTGAAACTTAAGTGGATCTACTAGAACAACAAGCCAGGCACTGCAACCTTGAACTGTGCAATGTACCGGAGCAGCCTAATGAAAACCTGTTAAGTCTCCTGGATAATATTAGTTCTAAATTGAATTTTTCTTTGCTCCGACAGGACATTTTGGCAATACATAGAGTACCACACGCGCATAAGGAAAATAAGGCGCCGAAAAATATAATAATCAACCTAAGCTCCCGCATGTTAAGAGACAACTTATTAAGCGCATATGGGTTAGCAAAGGGAGTTAAGACGGACGAGCTCGGATTTTTCGGGTATCCCCCAAGTAATATACATGCGTGAACACTAACATTGAAAAGAAAGCAGTTATTTCGCCAAGTTCGAGATACTGCCAGGAAAAACAACTATAAATATGTGTGGGTTAAACACTCTACGATCCTTGTTCGCGAAAATGTCTCCTCAGCAGCGTTTGCCATTAGGACTACATAAGATCTTAACAAAATGAAGTCGTAATATGGCTTTTCCAAATAATAGGGGAGCACTTTTCTTCTACATCTCTATTAATTTACTTTTAATTAAAAGTTTATACTATTTTCGTGGGCCGTTTGTTTTACGTTTAATTCGTTTTAAATTTTATTAAAAAAAAATTAAACACATATCCTTTTGTGTTTCCGAATCAGTAGTGCAAGTACATAGTCATAAGAGTGTGCGCAACATAGTATGGATATATTTACTTATATGTTACATACAATTATTATACAATCCAGTATCGTATACAATCTGGACTTTGGTTTGTAGATATTTAGGCTTATATGATAAAGTTTTTATTATAAATTTCTACTTTTTTGAGTCTGAATATTGTGATGTTGGATAATGCCGTGGTCTATTATCAGAATTGCAGAGGCATTCGTACCAAACTTAATATTTTATACATGAACATATTGTCAAATTGATACGACGTTATTGTCCTTATAGAAACCTGGTTACCTCCGCAGATATTTGACCCCGAATCGCATCCACGTCTTTTATTATAAATAATTATTTAGATGGAATCTTTAGATCAAGCAACTTAATTTTAAATAGCTATAAGCAATAGCTTCGCTTATAGCTATTATATATATATATATTGAGAATTAAGATGATTTTCTTAGAATAAATAAGAAGAAAGTATATTGATTAGCCATCAATATATATTCTGCTTATTTATTCTAATAAAATAGGCTTTCAGAAACACTAGAGCATTAATTGCTTCGTCTGACAATCTGTTAATTATTTAGGGAGGTAATAATATTGCCAGATATTGATATCTATTGCGGATAAATTTCTCGAGTTCTTGACTTCTCGATGCAATTTTTCTTCACCTTTCTTAGGAAGGTTTTCTTGATAAGTTTATTCATATAAAACATTTATCTAAGCTAATAATTGTTACTGTCATGGCGTTTACAAACACGAACTTCACGAACACAATTGCTCATAACCTAAAATAAATATTTGTAGATCACATTGAAAATATCTACAATATTTCTCTCGCGCCCCGCAGGCAAAGACACGTAATTTTAATTATAATTAGGTACACAAAGAGCTGTATGCCAACGCAGCATATTCCATTTTATTGCCATAGTTATTGTTTGTTTGTTGGCAGGACATATGGCAGTTCCGGCGCGAGTACTCGGCAAATGTTTGCTAATTGCGGCTTCTACACGCGGTATATTTTAAAGGTTTTCTTTATTGCTTACTAGCGAAAGGCTTCCGCTTCAATCACTCCGTTCATTAGCGAACTGAATTAAAACCCGTTTGGTAGTTATTGAGTTTATCGCTTTCAGGCAGACAGTCGCGGCGGAGGTACTTTGTTTTATAATATGTAGTGATGAGCTCCATAGTTTATTGATTCGATCTTGTAACGGGCGGTATTACAACTATTTATAATAAACGAAACAATACAGATGGACGACTTAGTCCAGTGGTTTAGAGCTTATGCCGCTCCACCCATTGGATCGAGTAGTAGCGAGTTCGAACCCCGCACGGGACAAATGTTCGCGAGACCCATAACGGTTTGCTTCGGACTGAGTGTTTGTACATATGTATTTCGTGTGTTAATGCATCTACCACACATAAAAAAAAATCTAGTGTGGAATTCCATTTTAATTATTATAAAAAAGAAAATGTTTGTACAGAAGTAGTTCATTGCTCTTACGTCACTATACCTATTGGAATTTCACTGGGATAACAAGTAAAAGCTATTTAAAAGTAGATCACGTTTTAATGTTTTACTTAAAAAATAAATAGAAATAAACACCGTCACTCCTAGACTCCCCAAGCGGAGTGAATCCGCGCACTCGTTGCCGACAATGTTAGGGCTCAATGTTATAATGGGCGAACATATTGCGAACAGACATAATTCCTGATTCCAGAACGTTACTAGGAATTTCCTGATTAGAGAGATAGATAGATAGAAAAAATACGCTTTGCCCGGCTTAAGATTTGAACCCAGAACTTCGTGATCGCCTCACACATTTCTTATGTATACGCGTCCGCACCCTTTGTTTAAGACGAATACACCAGTGTGCTATTAGCAGTCAGTAGTTTCCCTTATCTCTCGTAACGTACCTAACAGTGGCGGCGAATCATACCCACAATCGGAAAAAAAACTCGTTAAAAATGGCCCAGTCATTCTGTGGAATTTCTTCAATTTTCGATCATAATGTTAATGATTGGAAGACACATAAAGGTCGTATAACGCAGTGGTTCATTGCAAATGGCACTGATGCAAATAAGGATGCGGCAGGAACCAAGAGGCGAGCTATACTACTCAGCGCACTCAATGATAGCACCTACAAGCTGGCGGCGGATTTGGCGCTGCCAAAGGACCTACAGGAGGTGCCGCACGAAGATCTAGTAGCATTATTCGATAACCACTTTACCCAAAAACGATGTGGCTTCAGTGAGCGTTACAATTTTTACGAAGCTACGCAGCAGTCGAGCGAAAGTTACACCCAGTGGTCGCCAAGGCTTCGCGGACTCATAGTACATTGTGGGTTTAGCAATGTTGAGAAAGCATTACGCGATCGGTTCGTGATGGGTATGGTAACGGGTTCCGAACGTGTGAAATTGTTCGCGCAGGACTTGAACCTTGGCGAAAGCGGTGGATATAGCGGAGAGCGTAAGTTGTGCGCGGGCAGGCGCTGCCGCCACGGCTTCTTCTGCAGACCAGGGACAGGTATTCAAGATTACAAACAAAGGACAATTTAGTGCCAAACCTACTAGTGCCGCGTAAGAGAAGTGTTCGGTGTGCGGTCGTACTAACCACAAGTCGGTTCAATGTCGGTTCACAAAATACAAGTGTAATAAGTGCAACACGGTAGGGCATTTGCGTTGAATGTGGTATAAAATTAATTTTGTTAACGGGGGAAGTGAGCAAGAACGACGATGGTAAGTCGCTTTTTAACCTTTTTTCGGCTCGGGGGAACCTATGACAGAAACAGTAACAATAAATGGCCAAGATATACAATTTCAAATAGATAGTGGATCAGCGGCGACAGTCATATCTGAGTGTATGTATAAAAAGTTGTTTAGGAGTATTACGTTGCAACCATCTCACAAAACATTTTATAGTTATACGGGAAATAAAATGGAATATGCAGGGTACCTGCGCTTGCCAGTAACATACTCGCAGCGCACGCACATACGCGACGTATTTGTAATACGTCACGGCGGCCCACCGCTGCTAGGCAGGGATTTTATGTCAACATTCCAGTTAAAGTTGAGTTCGGTTAAGTTTCTTAACGATAGTCAAAATACAGTTGAGCAGTTGCAATTACGGTTCCCTGAAATATACTCAGATAAGCTGGACGCTTTTAAAAATTACCGAGTGAAATTAAAATAAAAAAAAATATTTAAAAAAAAGGTAAACCGACTTCAAAAAGCAAAAAATAAATATTTGAAGTCGGTGCTGGTTGGTGCAGTCTAGTACTTGGCACCGACTTCAAATATTTATTTTTTGCTTTTTGAAGTCGGTTTACCTTTTTTTTAAAAGATTTTTATTTTACAATTTTAAGTGACGAGTGAATTATTTAGTAAAATTTATATACCGAAATTATATTATTTTGCTGAGTTGTACAGTAAGGTACCTACAGGATTAATATAATGACTATAATAACGGAATCTATACATTCGTGCTGTTCGCCGTTAAGGAGCTCCCTCTTATATCTTCAAAGTCCAAGGTCCAATACCAATAACATTTAAATAGGACCACCTCTAAACTATACTGAACCTAATGCAAAAAGAATCATCAAAATCGGTTAATAAGCAAAGGAGTTATAAAAAATGAACGAATAATGAACCTCCTTTTTTGAAGTTGACTAATATACTGCTTAGTTCTACAGTAGTGTACCTATAGGATTGACGTAATACCCATAATATCTCAATTTACACATGCCCATTGTTTGTCGTTAAGGAGTTCCCTGGTGTAACTTCTAAGTCCAAGGTCCAATGCCAATGAAATTAAAATGAGACCACCTTGGAGCTATACTGAACCCAATGCAAAAAAAAATCATCAAAATCGGTCCACAATTGACGGAAATATGGCTGAACATACATACATAAAAAAAAAGCATACATACAGCCGAACATAGAACCTCCTCCTTTTTGAAGTCGGTTAAAAATGATGCGAAGGCGGTATTTTTCAAGCCGCGGCCCATTGGCTTCGCCTTACGCGACAAAATTGATAAGGAGATAGAACGATTACTGGAGTTGGGAGTTTTAAAACCGGTTCAATACTCTGAATATGCGTCACATATTGTCCCTTCTTCTTAAATGTGATGGGTCAGTTAGATTATGTGCGGATTATTTCGATATGATTAATAAACAATTAGAAATAGAACAATATCCTCTGCCGTCTGTGCACGAATTATTTTCGAAATTACATGGTGGTCAGCAATTTTCAAAAATTGATTTGTCCTGTGCTTGCAATCAAATTTTGCTCGATGATGAGTCTCAAAATATAACATGTATTAACACACACCGGGGACTGTTCGAATATACGCGCCTTGTATCCGGTCTATCAAGCGCGCCGTCTACTTTCCAGCGTGCTATGGAAACAGTGTTGGCCAGATTAGGCGGGGTGTTATACCTGTTAGATGACGTGGAACGGTACGGCAAGTTCCGCAGAGTTACATATGGAAAAACGGCATGAAGTTCTTCAGAAGCTACAGGATGCGGGGCTCACGTAACGAAAAGATAAATGTGATTTTTTTAAACACTAAATAAATTATTTAGGTTACATAATTACCAAGGAAGGACTAAAAAAAGATCCGTCAAAAGTGAAGGCAATTATAGATGCTCCCGTTCCTACTAACGTAAATACCCTACAATCATTTCTAGGATTAATTAATTACTAAAGGCATCAGTAAGAGGAGACTGGGCATAGTGTTATATCTCATTCGTGATGCGGAATCTTCGGGTGACGTGAGAAAGCTCAAAAATCAAATTATACCATATAAAGGTAATGATTCACAACATTATGACTTTGACGATCTGAGATGCCTTAGCGATTCTTCAACCAGCGGCACTCAGGAACAAACTCCTGTGGAGGAGGGAAGGGATGAGAGTAATTTACAACCGTCTTTGACGCCCGCGGCTGAGACAGTATCAGATCCGGTCTCAAGGTGTCCGGATAGATTGTTGCGAAACATTCCTAGAGTGGACTGTAAAACCTTTTTGTAACATGATATTAAGTTTATTTATCAAATAGGGGGAGAAAATGTTAAGTGTGCGCGTCCCCACCCTTTGTTTAAGAAAAATACACCAGTGTGCTATTAGCAGTCAGTAGTAAGTGAAACTACTGACCGCTAATAGCATCTCCCATAAAGTACCTCACAATGCCCGAATAGACCAACGAGGTTTAGTTTAGAAACAAATTTAAAAATTACTATTGTCTTTCACTGACATGTGCTTTTTACAAACTTTTATTTAACTTTCAATGTTCGTATGTCTGTCTGACTTTACGGTTCAAATCTTGTGATCCATAATTCAAGCACTAGTGGGTACCTGATTAAGCTGAAATTTGGCAAACGCATGTAAATTCGGTGACAATGCAATAATATGGCTTGATAATGAACCAAAAGGTGGCCCATGGAACGACTACTACCAACTACCCATTAATGTGAAGCCCCGCCGTTGTAGAGCTCATTGAATTTGTCTTGACGAGTGCTTAAGACTCTGATGGTGTCCAAGGTCTGATGATGGAGCCGGAGGGACGCTACAGGAACTCCTCAACTAAGCAAGATGTGACGACGATGATGATGACGAGATGACTTGTGTTTTTTTCTCTGAAAGCTAGTTTTTAAAAAGGTGTTTTTTAAATTAAAATTATTCTACACTGCCTAAATTCCATAAAGCTTAGCAAGAACAGATTGACGTTAGCGTGATGCTGTCAATTTAGCATGCCATCGTTTTCACGCTACAAATTCGGTACATAAAGGTGAAGGTGATATCGTCAACTGGTTTGTGCTAAGCCCTCAGGAAATTGTGTCGTCATATTTATCGTCTGGTGATAAACATAAATGTAACTTAAGTATGGCTTGTAGAGTGGTGGCGCGAGTCGCAGCGCTCTTAACTAGTAATGGCGTATTATCCGGCTACCCGGCTTTCATCTAAAGCGTTATCGCCAAAATCTCAATAAATTTTCTACTAAAATGTGGGTGACTACTGCAAAGTTACTACCACATATTTGCGTTAAAACTCTCAAGGATTTTGTTGCCATTTTATTTTAGGTCAGAAAATTTACTGTTCAAAACAGCGAGCCTTGAAATTTCTTCATTAAAAAGTTGGGAAATAGTTTGCGCACAACTACGCATTGCCCTTGAAAAAAAAACTTTTAATTTTGTTGGTGAGCACTCTCTCTTCTAAATTTGAATTGTTACACATATCGGCGCTTCGGTTTTTTTTGAATAGGTATTTCCATGTTGGTTACGGTGAAAGGTGGATTTATTTTCATTTACATAGTCGTCCGCATAGCCATAGACGAAAACCATCTCCTTTATTTCTACTAGGCACAGTAGATGCAACCCAATAAAACAATTTAAATTATATATCCACCAGCGCCATCTAGTGAAACTCTTTAGTGTGGTACTAAAGAGTTTCACTAGATGGCGCTGGTGATGGTGATATAGCACCTCCACTACGGTAAACTCAAAATCAATAGAGCTAGATAAACTTATAAACTAGCAGCCAAAAGAGGGCGCTTTACACAAGTATAAAACAAGTACTTTTAAATATATTTATAACTATGGATGAAATAAAAAATAATATAATAATATCAGCCTATACTGCCCACTGCTGGGCAAAGGCCTTCTCTCACAAATCGAGGTGAGAGAGATTAGGTCATACTCCACCACGCGGACCCAGTGCGGATTGGTGGAGGCAGGTTTGTGGCCACCTGCTGTGGGAACTTTTCAAGCCGCCTTTAAGGCTTCCAACTCGGCTTAACGACTACCACATTAAGTGGTAACCGGGACCAACGGCTTAACGTGCCTTCCGAAGCACGGAGACGCTCGAATATGAAAATGCCACAAACGGTCACCCATCTCAGGCCGACCGAGCCGAACGCTGCTTAACCTTGGTGATCGGTAAGAACACCGCGGTCGCTCAGCGCTACGAGCGCCTAAAAAAAGCTTCCAGAAAATATGCAACAGGAGATGAAGCAACAAAAAGCCGATATGCTCGAAATGAAAAATTCAAGAGTTTAGACGCAATAAAAAACTTTATAAAAAAAGGAAAACGACTTCAAAATACAAAAAATAAATATTTGAAGGTCCGGTGAAGAAGCAGTCGACGCTTTCAAGTCAGCCATTTTGAACACCCCTACTTTAGAGTGGAATAAATGTTATAATAACTGGTTTGAACGAATGGAAAAGTGTATTCAGCTACGTGGTGAATACTTTGAAAAACAATAAAAAGTACTATAAGGTTCTAGTTGTGATTTTTCTTCAAACGACAAAACTTAAAAGGCATGCCTCGTACAATGGGAATAAAAATACAAATCCAGAAAAAATATTTTTTTTTGTACGGAACACCCTTTTACATAAAAGAAGATTTTTCTCTAGAAATATTAAATTAACGAATGGAATTGCAAATTCAACTACAAAAGAAAGAAGAACTAGGCAGAAAGGCTTTTATCAAATAAGAAACAATCCAAAAAGTTTTAGTAACATAGAAAATATAAACGTCAAGACATTTTCGAGCGATCACAAATTGATGTGAAGCCCATTCAACCTGAATAAATAAAAAAAATTTAGAGCAAAGTTCATAACCAAACAAAATGTGTTAACAGTAGAACAGAACGCGGTAGTCTTCCTAGATACATTAAAACAAATCAAAGAAAGATTAACTTGGACAACATTTGATGACATAGAAACTTACAGCAAAAAAATTGAGTGATCTATTATTCAGAGCATAAATTCTGTAAACTGTGCAAAACAATCAACAGAGATTCTATAAGACGAAACAAAAGAACTTATAAAAATACGCATAAAACTACAGCATAAAAAACCCAAGAATGCAGAAGGAAGGAAAGAACTTACAAATCCTTACAAGACAACAAATAAATTTTTGAAAAAAGATTATGAAAATCATAAAATAGCAATAATTTAAAGAAACCTACGGAAGAACGGAAGCCAAAGAAGAGCATTCAAACAACTAAACACCGATAAAAATGGATACCAAAACTGAAATCAAAATGCTCATCAATTAACACACAATAACGCTCTGATATAGTAAAAGTCGCCACAGAATTTTACAGATAGCAATAAGAATTGCGGGCACAAATACACGAATTATGTAGTAAACTAGAAGATCACAATGAAAAAATCCATCTAGTCCACCCTTTTGATGAATTAGAAATCCTGATTCAAATAGACAAACTAAAACCAGAAAAAAAGCCCAGGCACTGACAACATACCAAACGAAGCTCTTAAGCTGGGAAATTTCATCCTCATAGGCCCATTAACAATGCTTTTTAATAAAATGCTCGAAGAACAGTAAACCCCTCAGAGTTGGGGCGAATCGAGGATAATACTTTTCTATAAAAAGGGAGATCCGACTGACGTTGGCAACTACCGACCTATCAGCTTGCTTCCAGCTATATATAAACTGTTTGCTGCGTGCATAGACAAGAGAATAGAGTCAGATATATTGAATAATCAACCAGTAGAGCAGGCAGGATTCCGAAAAGGATTTTGTACGATCGATCATATACATACTCTAGATCAAATAATTGAAAAACACCTGGAATTTAAACAGCCGCTCTACCTAGCGATTAAAGATTACGCAAAGGCGGTCGACTCTATATCTCATGAAAGCATATGGAAAGCCCTTGACAGTCAAAACATTCCGAACACCTACATAAACATCATAAAGCACATATATAGCAACAGTGTGAGCAAAGTAAAGCTAGATGAAATGGGGCCAGAAATCAAGATATGTAGAGGTATGAAGCAGGGCGACCCCCTATCACCACAATTATTCATATCTGTCCTACAATACATATTGAAAGACCTAAGGTGGGATCAAAAAGGTATTAAAGTTAATGGAAATGAGCAGGTCATGTAGCACGCCTTCCAGATACAAGATGGACTAAACAGGTTACAACATGAGTGGGACCAAGTGGCAACAGATCCAGAGGATGCCCGTGCAAACGCTGAGCCGACGAAATTATACAAATTGGAGGATACAACTGGATAAACAAAGCCAAAAATCGAACAACCTGGACAATATTGGAGGAGAACTTTACCAGAAAAGGGCCTTAACTAATTAATAAATATAATGTTCATATATTATGTTCTAGTTACACTATAAAGTGTAACTAGCATGTTAAGGAAATAAAAAAGGCTTATTATTATTATTATTAGTCCAGTCCGCATGGTGGCTGAACATAAGAGAAATCTTGAAATAACAGTGGGGTCATGTCCGCTACACTGATTTTCCTTGATATGCGAGTATGCGCACAACAACCGCCATCTTGCATCGACTATCTGTCATCGGTGATTCGCTATCTGACAGATGTCATCTGTTATCGCTTCACAACTAAACACACTCGAGAAATCATTAAAGGCATAGAGTATCTCTATGCCAAGATTAAAAGTTTACTAAAATGAAAATAACTGCTCGTCATTCCATTAACTGTGATTTTTAAATAATAGGATACGACATACATATAAAGAAGCGTTTCTAGAAGTAGAATTTGTAACTCGAATTTGAAAGTATGAGTAAGTATAACATTTTATGTACGCATTACTTAATTATAGTTTAGATTTTATATTGTTTGTATTATTGTCTATTGTTGACTGTAGCTCGTTCAGGGAAACTTAATTAATCGATAGATAGGTGTGAACGCAACGGCCGCGCATAGTATGGCCACCACCCTATACACCCGTGCCTAGTACTCGTATGCGCGTGCGGCGCTGCGGGTGATCACACGCATCTATATTTTTAAATAAACCAAAGTTTTATCTTATGGTCATACGCCAAAACATCACAGACTACTCTTACGATAAAGATTTTTAAGACCAATTGGATTATACATGTCTCTTAAAACCCACACTTGTATAACACATGACAAAATATCAACTTATTTTGTTCGAAATAAAACTACATATAATAAGTTTAAACTACTTTTCAATGGCTTACTGAGTTGTAAGATCGGTTGGTAAGTGAGTTTCTGTGTTAATTAAAGTACGCTGGCACAGGACCTCGAGCGCAGATAAATGGAACTAAGGAAACTGAACGGGTTCTTATGGAAGCCTTCAATTTTAAATAGCAGATAAAAATAGTAAACGTGTTTTATTAAGTGACTTTAATATTGATTGAGAGACGGACGATTTAGCGCAGTGGTTAAGAGCTTAAGCCGCTCTGCCCACTGGGTCTAATAGTCGCGGGTTCGAGTCCCGCACGAGACAAATCTTTGTGTGATCCACAATTATTTGTTCCGGTCTGGGTATTTGTGTATGTGAATTTTCATGTTTGTAAATCGCACCCACGACACAGGAATAAATCCTAGTGTGGGGAAACGTTTTAAAAAAAAAATATTATAATAATAAATTCCGTATCAATGGGACTTACAGCAGCACAATGCTATTCGGTATCGGTAGCTTGCACTTATTATCCTAATAATATTACTACATACTGTAGTAATTCTCAACTATTCTGTTTTAGTATAGAAAGAAAAGTCGGCCTCCCGACTGATTTGTGTCCGCGACTGCGGCATCTTGCCTCATTAGCAAGAATAACGAAGGACAATTGTCCTCCTCGGCACCCCTCAATGGAGTCTGGCGATATCGCCACGCAAAGAGAACTCACCAAATTGCGGTAAAATGTATTCCGATTGTAAGCCGGTCCGTAATTGACACTGGCAGTTTTAATCCCTTCTTTGAAAATAAATTATAATGTAAAATAAATTCATAATGCTCAGTCGGCGAAGAAATCTTTTTTGGACAGTTGTACGATATTAGGATAGGTAGCAGTCTATTATTTATTTATCACAACTTTCTAAGATTGGCTAGTATCAAAATGGCGACTTTTAGTATATTTATAAATGAATCTGTATCGCTCCACTGCTGTATTCAAGCCTCTTAGAAATCGAGACAAGGTAGAGATTACACTACGCAGACCAAGTGCGAATTGGTGGAGGCAGATTTGTGGTTGAAACTTATCAAGTTGCCTATAAAGCTTCCAACATGGCATAACCACATTAAATTATAACCGGGACCAATGGCTTCGCGCATCTTTCTAAGCATGGAAATGCTTGAAAATGAAAGGGTCACCCATCTTGATGATCGCTACAAACGATTTTTTACGAATCAATTTTGAGAATCTGACTGTCCTTTAGTTGAGCATAAATACAATATGGAGTGATATGGCAGCCGAAAGGACATATAATTATGCACAAAAGACAACAAATCGACGACAACACTGATCTTACTTCAACCATATACGAGTAATTCTTGACAAAAAGTCATTTCGCCAGCCCCGATAATATTGTCTACAAATGTAAAAAATTATTGAACAATATTAGCGGTCGACATTTCATCAGCTCGGCTTCCAGTCGGTCTGATAGCCTGCTGGTCTGGCCTGAGGTTTGCCTAATGAGGTAGACGTCTGGTGCAGATCACCCCATATTTGTATTATGGTGCTAATTCAATCAACAACGACGCGAACGAACGTCCAATTTATATTTATTTTCCGCATTAGTCTTTTCTCATGACAAATCACAGCAATTTCTGCATCTTAAAATTAAAAGTTATATTTATAATATTATAACTATATAAGGGTAAAATCGACTTTTAGTGTTATTTCTGTTCACTCTTAACGATCTTCTATTCGATAGTCAGTTTAAATTAACTTACATAATCTCATACTATCGCATCCTTCTCCCTAAACCAAGTATCTTAAAATGATAGGATAAAAATATAAATTCAAAACATATTGTGTAGAAATCGTAGTTACGCGCGTTCCATCACCGAGAAATTTACGAGTTATCCGGAAACCCTCCGAAACCGTTTAACTTGTGTCACGATTTCCGGTTACTAATAATTTATTTTGAATTTTAAGAGTATTTTATCTGAGTTTGAATTGTTAAAGAAAATAAATAGTACTTCATTTGATTTGTTGCTTTGACGTAAGCGCTGATTTTAAACGGTATCTGATTTGACTCGAATACGAACATAATTTGATGAGACCGGCCATTTTTAAGTTAGTTGGATTCGAGCGCCCGAACAGAGCAGACGTATATAATCGAGTGTCCAGGATTTGTTAAAAAGTGTATCGTGTACCTACACGGAATTAATGTTCGAGAATAAAGGTATTTTGATAACGATATATTAAAGGTGTTTATTTGTTTCTTCATACTTGCGAGAATAGTTCCGATCCCTTGCGATTACAACGCAACATTTGGAAAAATTTGAACTGTTGCAAACGCATCTTTAAAATGAGTTTTTTATAACCTGTGAATGGCAAAATGAGCTCACAAAAAATATCAGCAGTGTAATTATATATTACATATATAATACCCGCCGCACACACCGCCCTTGCCTCCCCGTTTTTATTCTGAAAATGGGCAATTGTGTTCGCGGCGGATCATAGCTTTTATTCGATCCCCCGTTTGTGGCAAGGCTTTGATCTTCAAATCGATCACGTTTGAGCCCCGACATGCCTCGCGGTGTTCGCTATCCCCCGCGCGATGAAATGAGATGCTGTTAATGAGTGCCTATGTATTTAAATACTTAGTAATTGTTTATTTATTTTCGTATATCTCGTCGGCGGCTCCGCTCGGGTTGTTAGTTCGCTGAAGTACTCGTGAGCTTCAAAAATACAATTATACAGTACCTTTTACATATCAAAATGGAACAACAGAGGTTGTTAAATATAGCACATTATTAACTTGCTTTCTTGTCAGACACGTAAAATTTAAAAATAGCTCACAACTGGACAAAATAAAATTGTCAAGTAGAGAATATGGAAAAATTTTAAGTATTTAAAGGTCATCGAACATTTACACATAGTAAATATTCAACTGAACGGATAGCAGCTACATCGAACATTTGCACATAATATCTATTCGGCTGAACAAATATTTTTGCGTCCTACATCCATACGCTGAACAGACTATTACAAAGCTAAGTACGTTTCAATGAACACCGCCCGTTAATTCAAATATTTTCTATAAACATTTTATAACCAAGAAAACCCCCCGAATGTTCACTACCAAATGTTTGTTTAAATAACATCATGCCACAGGACGCCTATCGTATGTCTATTGTGTGTCGTCTCCACAGAACTCGCTTCGATCTCGTTTGTGAAGAAACGACGATAAAAACGGTGTGCCATATAATCTTTTCAAACCGGTTGGGGTAAGGTTATTTGACGCTGACATCCATTGGAATAAGAAACGAAATTTATTTTACAATATAAATCACATATGAACATAATAAAGTACCTCTAACTTATGATACACTAGTCTCTGCCCGCGACTTCGTCCGCGTTGGCTTTAGACAAGAATCCTATGTATCTATCTATTCAGGTAATAAACTATATGTGTGCTAAATTTCATCCAAATCTTTTAATCTATTTTTGTGTGATTGAGTTGCAAACATCTAGACATCCAAACATCTGTAGTTTATTTCAATCAAATTTTAAAACTTTATGAACACCATTTTTAGATGTTTTAGTTGTGGTTGCAGTCTATAACAAGTGTAATATGAAGACGACAGTGTTTAGTAATAAAAATGTCGTGTAATAAAAATGCTGTTAGCCAAAATTCGACGTTTTTTCCATTCCAGATAACAGAGTTAATAGAGTCTTTCCTAAAGTTGCCAAAAAGACCCTAAACTAACAGCTGGGGGTAATAAATAACTTTAGAAAGTAATTTATTTTACAATTTTAAGTGATGAGTGAATTGAATATTAATATTTATATTATATTTTTTTGCTTCGTTCTACAGTCAGGTATCTACAGGATAGATATAATACCCATAATAACGGAATCTATACATTCGTGTCGTTTGCCGTTAAGAAGTTACCTGGTGTATCTTCAACGTCCAAGGTTTAATAACGATTTCATTAAAATGGGACCAGCTAGAAACTATAATAAATCTAACGCAAAAAGAATCATCAAAATCAGTTCATAAATAAAGATGTTATAAAAAAACACAGACGAATTGTAAACCTCCTCCTTTTTGAAGTCTGTTAATATTCTAATTAGTTCTATGGTAAGGTACTAATAGGATCAACACAAAACTTATAGTAACTCAATCTACAGATTCGTATTATTTGTCTTTAAGGAGTTCCCTGGTGTATCTTCAAAGTTCAAGGCCCATACTGATGAAATTAAAGTAGAACCACCTTAGAACCCAATGCAAAAAAATCATCAAAGAAATATCGCTGAACTTCTATAAAAAAACATACATACAGACGAACATAGAACCTCCTCCTCTTTGAAGTCGGTTAATAAAACCGTTCCGTCGTTTTTGCGTAGTCGAGCTTTTGACTAGCGCTAAAACAACGCCAATGAAAGGACAAACACTATGAAGAAAGCTGTGGCGTAGTTAACACGTCTGTGCTGCTCTCATGAGGGGGGGGCAGAACATAATCAGTATGAAAGGGTCAAAGCAATGCAACCGGCAATGTAAATAAAACTGTAATGTGAGCCGACGAAACGCAATGATAACTTAGCTCATTACAGCACAGTTCCCGGCGCCACGAGGATACAGGCTCCATATGTTACGCGACTTCATTATGAAAATAAATGTCATAATGTGCGCGCTGAGTATTTCTTACGCACCTTTTTATATTTTTAGGAGTCTAACATTTATTTTAATAATTGAACCTGATATTTGTTTTCTACACCAAATAAAGCAAATTTTAAACGTGTATTAAAATATATTGACTTCTTAGATTTACGCCACGGTGAAGTTACGAATATTGTCGTCCAAGTATAAACGTATAAATACTACGTCATGGCTATGTTCCAAGTACGGATGGAAGTGCTGTACTGTGTACACCCACATTTCGCCAACGATTTTAGGTCACAATATAATAGGACCGCGTCTATTGTCATCATACTGAGCACAATTCTGGATTCCTAACTGCTACTGTAATTTTTTTTAAATAGAAATACCTTGATCAGACTTTGTTTTACCTAGGATTTGCATCGAACGAAAGGCATTGTACATAATAAATGGACGGGACGGAAATAGTACGCCGTGAGCTCCGTTGCAATTCTGGCTGAGTCGGTGCATCGCGGGTGATATTTTGACCCTCCTTAATCAAACGCGTAGAGTTTCTTCTTTAATTTTTAGTGCCCAGTCGCCCGAACATTCCTCCAACCGTGAACTGTCTACTTCACGACGGTTCACACATTTTCGTGGAGATACGACATCCGTAACATTATCAATTTCTTCGCTGGCCTCCGAAGAATTCCTCCCTTGGTGCGGACTTCCACTGCATGCACGATTCCACCTTCTCTAGGGTTGGTCCTTACTATTCTCCCAAGAGGCCAAATGTTCCTGGGGAGTACTTTGTCAACGATGAGGACGGTCACCTCCTATTACAGGGCGACTCCGCCGCGTCCGTAGGGCTCCTGCCGGTACTGAAGTCCAGGTAAGTACTCCCTTATCCATCGTTCCCAGAACACGTCCGCAAGTCTCTGTGCCGCTCTCCTGTGGGTGCGGCCGATGAGGTCAGTATCAGTAAAGGTTCCTGATCTTGGGTCGCGCGCCTTGCCGTAAAGCTTAAAGTGGGTCAGTGTCAGCGCCTCCAGGTCCTCAGAGCCGACGAGTATGTGTGTGAGCCGGTGGTTGTTTACGGTGAATTCGACCTCCGCCAGCAGTGTGGTAAGAACCTTCTCCGAAGGGTACCTCTCCGTCAGGATCGCGTACAGGCCTGTCTTTACGCTGCACACCAGTATTTCCCATGCCCCGCCTATGAGTAGGGCGCTGGGGAAATGAAGCGCCAGCCGATCGTCTTCTTCGTGGCCTCCTTTTGGGTGGCGTTGTCCAGCGCTTCCCATAGCTCCTTGTCGGCGCCGTGGAGATTGGTCTCATTTCCCGATCATATCTCAGTCTGGCAGCCACGGCAGGCGATGTATCGTCGGTGCTAAGTGACGCGGCGACTTTCAGGTGTACGGCGCGTGAAGTCAGGCAGGTGAAAAAGACTACGTAGCGCTTCTATATGTATCGGCCCACCGTCACAGTCAAGGTCCAAAATAATTTACCAGCTGTAGCACTAATGTATCACCATCCGGGCTACTGTACGTAATCTAGTTATCTTGCTGATGGTTACTTCTACTCCGACGTGGTGCAGCTGTCAGTGTACGTGCTTAATGTACAGGCGGGTAACGCGATGATCTCCGCCGAGCACTGCGGGGCACCGTTTTCGTTCGTCGCTAATGTCCGGCGTCGCACTTATTTGCGACTTAATCATTATCTCTCCATTGATAATCTGTAATGATAAGGGACGGATGCGATAGTCTACCACTATTTTTCAGTTCACTATTATACGAGTCTTGTTGTACTTCGCTTCCGCGATTCCTAGCCTGTCTCTTATAGTTCACTGATTGTCTATTCACACTGCACAGGTCGATGAACTGCAGTACGCGCGCTGTTGCTCGTAGCAGGCGCTCCCATATAGAAAAGCGCGCTGGATCCGGAACAACTGATCGCGGCGAGACAGGCCGTTGCTCGGTAATGTTGTGTGTCCGCTTCTGGCCCGTCGCTGCGTCGAGTGTCGGTCGCTCCACCGGCCATGTGGATGGCTGGTCGCGCAGGAACTCAGGCCCAAGGAATGGTGAGGAGATGTCCCTGGGTACTTTACACGTCACGTCGTCGGTCACGTTGAGTTTCGTGGGCCCCCATCTACAATCACTTATAGAGCTGTTTTGATCGCGGCGATGCGGTGTGCGACGAATGGGCGGAAGGATCGAGCGTCTGTCTTCAGCCACGTCATGACGGTGAGGATGTACGTCCGGTAGGTCACTGAGCTTGACTTCCTGTCGTGTTCTGCGAGATGCGAGTCGCGCCCAGGCGACAACCCAGTACGACGGCTTGCAGTTAGAGTCTCGGAATCGATGTTAGCTTGAGTGGTGCCACCTTCGCCTTAACCACCACGAGGGTTATGTGGTTCACTCGTGGTGGCTCTCTAGTACGCCGTTGTCGCGTAGGCTGACACGTGCAACTCGAGTGTCTCGGCGTGTGTGTACCCGTGGCAGCATGGTGATATCTTCATGTTCCGCAGACTCCGCAGGTGTTGGTTCCACTCGACCCACTGTTGTAATAGGTCATCATCGATGTTATCGTCCCATCCTGGGCCGCGCCGTCATATCTCCTGCATTATCTTCTTGGTCCTCATGGTGATAGGCAAAGCGATTCCTAACGGGTCGAACATAAGTCGAGATTTGAACACGAGAGGGGTGCGGGAGGCAAGGGGTTGATGTCGTTGCCCCCGGCGTACCTCCGATGTCAGCAGTAGATGCCAGTTATCTTGGCCGATGATGATCTAGGGCTTCGCTCTTCTGTAGGTGATGTCGCTCTGTATGTCCCGCAGATGCTTACAGTCGGCGATATCTTGCACTGTGACGGCTTGTGGCGTTGACTTTATGTTTTCTATGATACGTGCTTGAATTCGATGTGCGCGCTGGGATTCGCAATTATACAGTACAATTATTTGTCTCTATCTAAAGTTACACTCTTCTATCTTATTTATCCCTTTCTAGGGTTACTCTTCTATTATATCTACTTTTAACTACTATTTCTTATGTGCTATGAACTTAATCTATTTCATGTCTATTCTGAACTTAACCTAGTACGTATGCTTATCTATACAATATGAAGGCGTCGTCCCGAATAATAACTTATCTCAAAAACAATAGTCTCATCCTGCGTCGTACATCCGATTCTGAACAATGAAACCCTGTCACGTCATTATCTTAGAAACAACAACTTAGAAAAACAGAGCTGATTCATTTTTCCTTACATTCTTTGATGTCGAGTCACTGGACCTACACGTACATAGGTTTGATCCAACATGCCTATCATACAGACGAAAGACAGGCAGTTTAATACGGCAGAGTGACGTCTCGGCGGGACCGGCACAGGTGCGCGGGTCGCGAAGGGATGCGGCAGCCGACGTCACCCAGAACTTTTCGTGCGGTACTCCTACGAAAGTAATTAAATTTTTTTTGCTAATAAAATGGCACTGAAATACTTGCATACTCGCTCGTTTATAAATACTGCTTTGTAAATACTACTCTTTGTCATGTTCTGCTGTTTTGGAATACAGCATACCTACATATTAATACATTATTTATAAATATATTATATGGGGGTCTGTCCAAGAGCGTGCTAGTCGCGACCCTTGCCAGCCGCTACGGCTGCAATCTTGGACCGAGCAAGTACCGCAGTGCGGGCTAGGGCGTCCCCTCGAGGCGACGCGTACCGGCCCGCCCCCGTCGGTACGAACATAGGTGGAAGCGGCGATGGGGGCCGCCACCCATCACGCCGGGCCCGAACTGGCGAGTCGTGGGATGCAGAGTGCAGAATAGGCACCTGGAATGTACGAGGTGGTATGGAAGATAAGATGCATGAGGTGATTGATGTAATGAAAGAGAGACGCCTGGATGCTCTGTGTGTAACAGAGACTAAGCGAAGGGACAGTGAAGCCTGTGATCTCTCTGACGGCATGATGGCTCTGTGGTCTGGAGTGCCACAGAGCGATCGTGCCAGCATGGGGGTGGGTATCTAGTTGTCCCGTCGCCTGGCCTCTGGAGTGAGAGATTATGGCCTGCATGATGCGAGACTTCTCTGGGTCCGCTTGAAACTGGGTGTCACTAGAGTGTTTTTGGTTGGAGCCTACGCTCCTGTAAGTTCGTCGACACCCCCGGACCTGGACAAGTTTTGGGATAATGTCAGGAAAGTTCTGGATCTGGCTGATGCGAATGAAAAGGTGATTTTGTGTGGCGACCTGAACGGATGGGTGGGAACCAGGCGGCAAACTTGCGACGCTGCTCTGGGTCCTTATGGTGATAAGAGAGTGAATGATGCAGGTAAGCTTATTGTAGATGTGTGTTTGGAAAGAGGTCTTCTTGTGTCCTATACAATATTCCAACACAAGGATAATCATATGTATACGCGGAGAAGAAACGAACAGTGGTTTGTTCAGGAAGTGGAGGCACTGACGAGAGCGTATCCCCTTCGGAGGCCTTGAAAGAATCAAGGTTGAAAGGTTGCAAGATGAGAGTGTGAGGAGAACGTATGAAGACAGAGTCCGTGACAAGCTTTTGACAGCTGGTTCTTCGGACTCAAACATAGATGAAAGCTGGAATTGTCTGAAAGACAGTTTGGTAGAATCAGCGAAAGAAGTATGTGGCTGCTCAAAGAAGCATAGCACAGCAAAAGGGGATGCATGGTGGGACACAGAGTTAAAAAGCTCTGTAGAAAGTAAGAAGAAAGCGTGGCAGGACTATGTCTCTTCTTTGAATCTAAATGACAGTATGACGGAGATGAAGAAAGAAATATACCGGCAATGCAAGAATGCCACCAAAACCTTAGTGAAAGAAAAGCGTGAAAGAGCTAGTGTGATTGAGGAGGAGAGGCTGACGAAGAACTTCAAGAATAACACCAAACTCTTTTGGAGCAAGGTGAGAAAAGCTCGAGGTGATTCGTCAGGCTCCAGAATGGAAAAGATAAAATCTAAGGATGGTGACATTCTTGCAGACACACAAGCTGTGCTAAAACGGTGGAGTGAATACTTTGGAGAAATGTATGAGAATGTCCCGGATGTTGGTGCCAAAGACGAGCCCAGAGGCGAGTTTGCGGTACCAGAATCCACAGAGGACATCACTATGGAAGAAGTTGAATAGACATGATATCTGCCGAGATGATTAAATATGGTGGAACTTGCGTCCGGGACGCTTTTTGGGTCCTCGCAAATCTTTGCTGGAAGACCGGTAGAGTCCTTACAGATTGGCGCCGTGCAGTCATAGTACCCTTGTATAAAGGCAAGGGCTCACAATATGACTGCGCCAATTACAGGGCCATCAGTTTGATCAGCTTGGCAGCTAAGGTGTATGGTAAAATTATTGAACGGAGAATGCGCGAGAAGTCCGATGGAGTGTTGTGTGAGGCACAGGGAGGTTTCAGGTCTGGAAGAGGATGTTCGGATCAAGTTTTCTCCCTCCGCAACATCGTAGAAAAGCATCTGGCAGTAGGCCGGAAGGTTTTCTGCGGTTTTGTGGACCTGGAAAAGGCGTTTGATAGAGTCGTGCGAAAGAGACTTTGGGACATTTTGCCAGAGTGTGGTATAAACGGCACCCTGTTGCGAGCCGTCTAGTCCACCTACGTGGACAGCAAGGCATGCGTACGGGTAGGTGGTAACATGTCACCTTGGTTTGACGTTAAAATCGGCGTCAAGCAGGGTTGCGTGTTGTCCGCTAGACTGTTTATAGTGTATCTGGATAAAAGTCTTCAAAGACTGTATGCGATGTCTGAAGGGGTAAAAATGGGTGATCTAGTGATAAACCACCTATTGTATGCAGATGACGCGGTTTTGATAGCGCCGACAGCCACTGATCTGCAAACACTAGTCACAGTTATGAGAGACGACTGCATGAACAATGGCTTACATTTGAATGTGAAGAAAACCAAAATTATGGTTTTTGAACGGGAAGAAACCAGAACGAATGCAAGGATTGTGGTTGGTAACGATGTGCTGGAGCAAGTGAATGAGTTTGTATATCTTGGATTCGCCTTCAGTAAGGATGGGAAATACACCGCTGATATAGAGAGAAGAGTGAATGCAGGTAATAGAGTGAATGGTGCGATGGGAAGGCTACTTGGGAGCCGGCACTTAAGCCGCAAGGCGCAGCTGGCCATGCATAACGGAGTGCTTGTCCCAACGCTGTTATATGGCAGTGAGAGTTGGGTATGTAAGAAGGAGAACGAAAGCAGGATAAATGCGGTCGAAATGCGATCTCTGCGGAAGATGTGCGGAGTCACGCTGACCGACCGTATTCGCAACAGCGTAGTAAGAAAGCGAGTAGGTATGAAAGATAGTATCGGTGTAAAGATGAGAAAGGGTATGCTCCGTTGGTTCGGGCATATAGAAAGGATGCCAGAAGAAATAATGACAAAACAGATATACAATGCGAAAGTGGAAGGATGTAGGTGCCGGGGAAGATCTAGACTATCTTACCATGACCAAATAGACCGTGTCTTAGCTGAAGGGCAAGTCAAGAGTCTCCGTAACCGGCGAGTGTGTATGAGACGAACTATGAGAGTGGAGGAAGCCAGAGAGGTATGTAAGGAAAGAACCTGTTGGAACTCTGTACTCTCTGCCTACCCCGCGAGGGAGCTGGCGTGATGATATAGATAGATATATTATATTATACAAAACGCATTTCCACGCTATAGTCTTTTTCACGAGTCATGAGTACGGTGACGTTTGGGATTTGACGTTTCTAGAAATTTGGTGATGATAAAATTCAATGAAATAGAATCGATTCAATATCGTGTCGAGATTATATATAACAGAGAATCGATATTAATAACAATTATTTAGGAACAAAAAGAAAACAAAACACCTTCATTTTATTATTTACTTACAATTTAAGCGATTCGTCACAAAAATCGTCTGTCAAATTGCTTAATTCTTTGCGTACGTGAATTATTATTTAAAAATCAATGAGACTATCTATTTTAATGTGTCAAAAGGGCGCAGCTACGTTTTTTTTAATTCCTTGACTATGAGCATACCATGTCTTAAAGTCGAATACATAGAATAATATTCGTTAAGAAATAGGCAATCGATTTTTTACAATTTTAAAAACCATTGATCGATTATAACGATTTCCTTGTGTCAGTCCCTACAACGCAAACCGTTCCAATTTACGCTATTAACTAGTAGAGTTTTATAAAGTATTAAGTTTTTTAAAAAATTACGCAAATTTATAAACAGTATACATATTCAAAGAGATTTTTTGTTTATCTTTATATTCTTCTTTATTTTCTGGATTCTCTATTTTAAATATTCCGCAACACAATATGCGTAAATTGGAATTAGATGAAACATCACCGTACCCATCGCTCGTGATTACTACTACCGATTGTTCCGGAGCCGTTTCAGTGAGCGCGGTCACGGACATGATCTTCACCTGCACCAGCACCCAGAATGAAATAAAGAATATATTATTATGGTTTAATATTTCTGTAATTATAGGAATTGGGTATTAAATTTGTTTTTGTAATAATTGGAAAGACGAAGATGGCGTGACGACTTGGACACTTATGCGGGAAAGACATGGATATTACAGGCCCAGGATCGATTTGTGTGGGAACGTAAAGGGGAGGCCTTTGCCTAGCAGCGGGATACAAAATAGGCTATAAAAAAAGTGGAAAGACCATATATAAGTTTTATTTCAAAACTATTATTAGATTATTAGATTTTCGCTTTGATTAAAATATTATATAAAAATAAAAATAAATTTTTAAACTCAGTATCGAAAACACGCCGACCCGAACAAACTCGAGCACGCGTGACATCTCTATGTTAATTCTACACATCGTAGCACACAGCTGATAGTTTTTGTCTCACACTCGTTATTATCGTCAACATTTGTATGTCGCCAACATTGACTGCCTCCTTGGTCAAGTGGCCATGCGCATCGCTTTGCGATCACGATCCTGGGTTAGTCCTAGGTCGGACAAATGTAGATTTTCTAACGAAAAAATCCCAGTACGAGCCCGGAGTCTGGAACTGTGCCCGGTATATAGCAATAGGCTTGGCCCTTATATCGTCGTCGAAACGGTGACGGTGTGTATTATCGTCAATATATTGATAAATATATTAAAACTGTCTAATCTTTAAAGTTATCGTGCTTGCTTCGTACCATTAAAAACAAATCCCCAAACGATGTTTTAAATACCATTCTGTTTACTTTTTGAACTGAAACCGAATAACATTTTTTTAAAAATCGCTTCTCATAAATATATCCACATCAGATACATTATCGGAATTAGCCTATATCAATCCTTTATCACACATGACTAAATAAAATTTGCTGTTATAAATATTTTTTTGCACTAAATTTATGGACGGATTTAGGCACGGATATTTTTAGTCAACTCAGGTGCTGAAGCCGTTGTCACTGTCCTATCGTAAAATTCCTTTAACAATACAAATAATCTTCTCCTAAATCAGAAGAAGACAAAATGTATTCAATTTTTCATGCCAAATGTAAGACAGGTAGGAACCAATGTACAATTGAATGGTGTAGAGTTGAACCTTGTAGAGCCAACTGTATTTCTAAATATCGCTATTGATGTCCGACCACAGTGGGGTCCACATATTGAACAACTGACTAATAGGTTAAGCTCAGCGGCTTATGCCGTAAAGAAAATTAGATTATTGACTGATATTGAAACAGCTAGAATTGTTTATTTAGCTTATTTCCATAACATTATGTCATATGGCATACTGCTCTGGGAATGTTCTGTTGAATTGAATACCATATTCGTTCTTCAAAAAAGGCCTTTTCGTACAATTTACCATTTGGCCTCCATAGCTTTCCTTAGAGAAAAATTCAAAGTGATAAATATTCTTACTGTTGTTTTGCAATTTATATATGAAAATCTATTATATGTTAAAAAGAATATCAGTAACTTTAAAATTATAGCGACATTCATCATGTTCATACACGAAACGAAGACAATCTTATTTTACATTCTACTCGTCTCCACAGAATTAGCAACTCTTTTGTGGGGCAATGTATTCTACAACAAAGTACCCATACCTATCCGAAATATGCCTATTAATAAGTTTAAAAAGGCTATTAAAACTAGACTATGTAGTAAACGATATTATAATATTTCGGAATATATCGACGATAAAACTGCTTGGGTTTGTGCAGCTCCTCATTCGGCAACTCCTGAATATAGTCTGTAAAATACTTTGATATTAAAATACAATTTTGTAAAAAAAGAATGATAAATAGAAAGGTCAGTCCAATTAAGTTAAAAGACTAGGCCGCTGAGTTTCTCGACGGATCTTCTCAGTGTGAGGCCGCGTTCCTATTAGGGGGTAGTTGTAAAAAATTTAATAATTATTGACGTTTGTAAGCGCTCTTGTTGGCCTATATAAATAAAATATTTTGACGTTGACTTTGACATCATGACGTCACAAACGTGGCGACCCATCCGCGGCGCATTCGTAGTCATGTGATTCATTTTAAAATTTTATTAATTTTGAATTGTTTATAATTAAACAAGAAATTAACTTTTAAGATCACATTGACTATTAATATAATTCGTGGTAATGTTTTAAAATACATAAAAAATCGATCATTTTTATCAAATACCCAATTTCGGTAGTTAGTTCATAATGGAGATTTTGGTCGGTAGATTGTAATGAGACGTCTTCCTGCAAAAATTTATTATTATTATTAGTGTGGGTTATTTATCTCTCTATTGTACGTGTACTGTACACGAGACCTCCACAAAGTGAAATATAATGTAAAACAACAGTTTTCCTCTTTGTCCGCGAGCGCTGCGCGCGGCGCCCCGTCTTTCATTAGCAAAACACTAATTGTCATTTATGTAAAGAGCATTCTTTTTATAGAACGTGCCGCTAGAGTCGCTTTTAATGACAATAGCTATTGTTGCAGTGAACTGTACATTGTTTCTGCGCCATTACCATATTTGCCTTTCAAAACTTTGTTGGAGTATGAGCTTCAATCAAATATAAAGTTCCTGCAGGACATTTTATCAATAAAATCTTATCAAAAAAATAAATCTTCTTTTAGCGCTCTTCGCAGGCTCGCGACGTTCTTTGTGTCCGTGAAGCTCAGCGCAGATTCGTCGTAGGCAGCTTATAAGGTGAGCCACTCTTGGTGTGACCCACTGAAGTACGGCAATTCAGTAGCGAAGCGGTGGTTCGGGGCGCTCTCGGACCGGGCGGCGAGGACGATTGCGGACGCCAGCTCACGCAGGTCAATTTGCTGTGGCGGCGTCGCGACTGTCGTTTCTTCGTTCTTCGACACGGCGATGGGTGGTGGCTGGATCGGTGCAGGGTGCAACGGCGTTGTCGCCAGCGGCGCTGCATCGATGGTGCGCCCCACGTCCACCTCATGTGGCCTGTCGGCGATGGCCAGTACGTGAGCTCGCGAGTCGTTCAGCCAGCTCCCGACTCTTCTCTCCGTTTCTTGTTCGTCTGATATGCACGTGTCGGCATCACTCTCGCTTTCTTCATCTTCGGCTTCGATTTGTGATATTTTCGCAGCTGCTAATTGGACTTGCGTTGAGAGCGTCTTCTTTGTTTCAGTCTTCTTAGACATTGGTTTCTTCGTTTTCTCCGTTGCGGGAGTGTCTGTCATGGCGGTTGTTTCCGTCGTGACAGTGGTTTCCGTCGTGGCGGTCGACTCAGTAGCGGCGGTCGACTTTGTCGCTGTAGTCGACCCCGACGATTCGGCGACTGGGGCCGATGCTGCTGGTCTACTAGCGGTGGAGCGTGTGACTGGCATGTTTCTTTCTTCCATATTCTTCTTTGTTCAGCTTGATTATTCTATTTCCAGCTTGAATCTTTCGTGTTCAACTTGCGTCTTCGTTTTTTTTCTTCGTGACGATAATCCGGCTGCCGAAGTACCAGAATGAACAGGACGAATCTAATACATCGTGCGCTCTGTTCTGTTCTGGCCGGTGTGCATCACGAGGGAAGATTCAAATGAAAGCCAAACAAATCTTGAAGCAGTGCTCCACACTCTTTAGACGCGCAGAGTTTCTTCTCAAAAAATATGGGTTCCCAGTCGCTCGAACGTACGCGGCGCGATGTCGCGCGCGCTTAAGTGCAATTTTATAGGATCAGAACTAGCGGGCTTTGCAATGAGCCTTATTGTTCTAATAAACCAATCAGAGCGTACAATCATCTGCCCCTATCTAGGGTTTTACTTTCTTATCCTATCTATCCCTTTCTAGGGTTACACTCTTCTTTTCCTATATATTTCTACTACATGAGCCTTACGTGCTATAAACTTAAATCTATTATAATACTTATTTCTAATCTTAATCTATTACATAATATTTATTACGCTATGAAGGCGTCGTCCCGAACAATTTTGACATTAAAAGGTATTATGTATGCCACTGTCTAACCCTTTGAGGATAACTGAAGAGTAACACGTAAAAATGTTTCTTACTAGAAAAAACCAAACAAGAAAACAAAAATGATGCCAATAATATCTGCCTATTCCTTTCAAATGATACATCACGTGAATCTGTGTTCGGTTCGGTTTACTGTGAGTAGTCAATAACTAGAGCTAATTACGAATTGTGTTTGTGTTCCGCTAATTGGTTCGTGCATGTGTCGCGGCGCGGCGCGGTGTGGAGACACGAGTTGTTCGTTCGGAGTGGTTTGCGGAGGTGCGTTCTTCAATATAGTTGGTCTTAATTACATCTATTATAATTATACTGTTTGTTTTAATAAACTAGTAAATTGAAAACACCAATGGGTAATATTATGTACATCAGATCGTAGTGTAACGTCAGGTCACTTGCCACGCCAAGCTGAGCCAAGCCACGCCTCGCCGCGATAGTCGATTCTCCTGTCAATCGCTACCAGCCGAGCCGAGCCGCCATGTTAACACGGGGTGTGTTGACGCCCCGCCAAAGTGCCACTGCCAAAGTAGTGGGTATGTGTCTATAGAAGGTGTAACACAATAAACGCAAGGACTGAAAGTAGTTTGTTCAAAATCGATAACTGAATTGATTCCAACTATTTTTTAATGTATTTTAACTTTTTTTTAATATGCAATAGATGATTTTACTCCCTTAGTGCGCTATAATAATTTGAATTTATTCTTGTTTCAAAGCAATACGGAGATTTCAGATGCATTCTTAAAACGTATTTCTCAATTAGCACACATACACGTACAAGTTTTATTGTTAATTGGGGTATTTTCGTATGGAATTTGTTAAGCCATTATCCAAGCGGGGTCTCTGAACCCTTATTGCATGGTCTTGCGTTATTTATGATACACCTTGTATAAGCCTTAGCAAATGCATTTGTGACACTTTTTCGTACCAAGTAAAAGGGTAGAACGAAGCTCTTCTTTTTATATCTATCCTTTATACTAGGTACATTTAGTAATTAAATTGGCCTATACAGAAGAGCAGAAAAAAAAGCAGATTTTCTCTATCGTCTACTTATTTGTCAAATCTAAACGCCTCTCCTTTCTTTACTGGTGAAGAAAGCTGAACATCAGGGGCTTTAGTCACAGCGTCTCTATGCCAATCTTAAGGCTGGTTACTGCCTGCATTTTCCATTTTAGCTTTATAATTTCTTCAACAAAACCAAAACCAACACAACACCAACACTTGTAAGGAAACTAATAAGTCTGTGTAAGGATTTTTTTTCGCCTCTGTACTTTTTGCAGATTCTTTTGACACTTGAGCAAAGAGTATCATAGCATAATATGACGTTAAGGCAATTCAGTACCTAAGAAAAGTTTACAAGGATAGAACTGGTTTACCTCGCGAGGAGCTTGTGTGATATGTTTGTTATTGTAAATTTTTTACTACATTTAAAACTTTTTCCAGAAGCATCGCAACATACTACGCTACAAACAGCAGTGCTCCAAAACACAAACAATCCAAGCCAAAGATTCGCTGTGACAAAACGCGGTGCGTTATGAAAACTTCGTGAATTGATCATGTAACAGTAGTCTATATACCTCTGACGTATCGTTTCGCGATCATTTTACGAAGTTATCGTAACACGTCGCGTTACGTGTTTAATTAGTCATAGCGAATGAGAGTTCAGTCAATTCCGACATCAATACCGGTCGTAACGTGGTGTTTACAGTTCAGCGGACACAAAACAGCAACAGCCGCTGTGGCGCCACGCCGCAGCCACAGCCGTGTGGCGTTTAGTCGTAACTCACCGATATATTATTCGTCCTAACTATATAACCAACCACGATCAAAATAATAACAGGCAAAAACGACTGCGTTTAGATAAACTTAAGCTTATGTACCTACTCGTAGCTAGCAACTATACAAATTTGTTTTAATTATTAAGACCTCAGATCTAAGATCAATTATTACTCATGAACAGTACTGTTTTAATTATTAAAGAACTCTAGCATTGTGACAAGTCCTCAAGTTGGCTATGGTTAGCTCGAACTCATTCACCTGTATTGTATCACCTCATGGGGCGGAGCTCTAAATACTGTTTTACTGCCCCTTGAACGTGCCCAAAGAGCAGTTCTAAAAGCTGCCAATTTCCATCCTTTTCGCTTTCCCACTACCCTGTTATACAAGTTCTGCAAGGTGTTAACAGTCCGCCAACTTTTCATAATGTACGTATAACTTAAACAGCACAAAACACTCGCTTATGCTGCTGACATTACCATTAGTAAGAGACGGAAAGATATAGTCTGCCTTTCAAACTCAACCCAAAAACATATATATACTAATAGATTTTTCACTTTATAGGTCCACTTTTTAGGTTTCTGTACAATAGAATAAATAGAGAACTAAATATATACAAATAAATAATTTTAGCTGTAAACAAACGCTTTAATTATTTACAAAATATGTCTTACGATCAGACGGAACAATTACTTGCAATTTGTAGATAACGTTTGTTGTTAGCATATCATAATTTTAATTTTATTATAAAAGTAGATTAAAACATATGTTATTAGTTAAGTCACTTATCAATCAAATAAGTTATGTTATTGTGAAGAAACCATTGGATTTTACAATGCTACAGCACTAATCCTGCCTGAAACACAGGTCTCAACCTAGTTCAGGCAAGCCGTTAATTATACCTACTTAAATAAGTTCCAATAAGATTGTTACGCGTACTGATTTTAAATGAATAAATTATTTATTTATTTATTATTTTATTCGAAATAAGACCACACTTTTACTTGATCTCTTATTTTTAGTTAGGCCGTTTTCGGACTGTCACCTTTAAAAGTACAAATAATTGTATCAGTGGCGGGTTGTTTCAGACTTCTTTGGTGGCGGGTAATAAATCCATGGTAGCGTAACTGCCATAGAGGTACTAAAATCCTATCTTTATGGTAACTGCATCCGCCCATTTTAATCGTACACGTAGTGACGAGGGGAGTGGGGAGCGTGGGGCAACTGTGACGGATGGCTTGGTTTAATTATGTGGCCTATGCGCAACACTTGTCTGTGTAACTTGAAATATAATCAATATGCAACAAATTTGAGTACGCCTACATTTTCATTATTTATTGCGGGAATTCAAATAACGTTACTCGGAGCTCATTATCAATGGACAAAGTAGCACTTATATTTATTGAAGTTAAACTTAAAAAGTCATTAGATAGTGTACACTTAATGGAAATGGGATAACATACAGTCAAGAATTTATATTTACGTATCATTCAGTTCTGTAACACATACATTTTAATAATAAATATGTACCATTGTAGATATTTAACGATCTTAATTGACAATGAAATTAAAAGCATTTATCTATTGAGATAGATGACGTCCAGCGGCTTGAATTGCGGCACGCCGGCCGCCACGCGGCGCGGCTCATTAGTTGCGGCCGCTGCGGTTCAGCAATTTATATCCCACAACAGGATAACACGGGAATGATCACCTTTGCAAATTTCTTACTAAAAATATTTCTGGAGGAATTTATATTTTTGTGGAATCATGCTTTCAGTGGTCGGAATGAGAACACAGGGAACGTCTCCATTTATTATGCCACACTTTTATCCTCACTTTTTAGCCGCCCTATAACAAAGGAAAATACAAAATATTATACGGAACGTGATTGTCACGGCAATTACCTAATTTAAAATTAAGCTTTATCCAGAGAGATAATTGAACGAGGCGCGCGGGAGCGGGGTGGGCGCAAGAATTTTAAATTATGGCAGACGACTTGGTAAGTGATACCTCCCTAGTAATTATTTTTCCCTCAGACAAATTACGACTACGCCGCGTCTACAACTGTTTATTCCTGATATAAGTGTGGACACTTTTTAGAACATCGAATTAACTAAGGACTTAGCACGAAAAAATTTACGACATCGTGACGCCAGCGATTAATCGTGCTGTCATGTTTATGTTTATTTAATAAATTGTAGTATGACAAAGATGGTATATCAACTCGCTAGCGTTCCGCTAACGTCAATATTTTCGTGCTACGTAGCTAGTGCTCTATAACTTATATTGATATGACGACAGCATTCATCCCTCCAACATTTTTTTTACAAAAGAAGTATTTTAAAAGAATAAACGAAATGAAACATCGCAATGAAAAACGTTGCGCCGTCCATTGTGTAGGTACTATTTCCATTTGTCGTCGCAATGAAACCCATCTTTCTCGGCAAAATGTCTGCCTTTTATCTGGCGTTCATTAAAGGGACTGTGGATGGCGGGCCTGAGTCGGCAATCTGAGCCCTTAGCACGAATTGATTGACGATACCAATTTGATATGTCATCCTATTCAAACTAATAATTTACTAAATGAGGATGAAAGTGACAGCATGATTTCTTGACAACGTCACGCTAACGTCAATCTCTTCGTACTAAACCATAAGTCATAACACACACAATACATGGATCTGCAAGACGGTCAACGATATCTGATAAGTAATCTAGACGTGAAAAGCACCTACATAAGTATTTTTTAGTCGGAGAGATAGTCGCTGGCGTAGTTTTATTGTTTAAGTCAATAATAAACTTTTATAACCCTGTAGCTCAGAAATAGTCAGCAATTTGAAAAATGGATTCTTGGATACAATTATTACAAGGCTAGCTTCTCATCTGCGGTGTGTGCGGATGCGCAGTGAGAGATATGTGAATAGGTTGTGAGTGAATAAGATCGTTTCATTTTTAAAGATTACCATTTTTAACCGACTTCTAAAAAGGAGGACAATTCGTCTATGTTTTTTTATAACGTTAAATTTGATTTATTAATGAACTGATTTTGATGATTTTTTTGCGTTGGGTTTGGTAAAGTTTCTAGGTGGTCCCAACTTAATGAAATCGGTATTGAACTTTGGGCTTTGAAGATACATCAGGGGACTCCATAACGGCGAACAGCACGAATGTATAGATTTCTTTATTATGGTTATTATATCAATCCTGTACCTTGCTGTACAACTCAGCAAAATAATATAATATATGTATATAAATATTAGTAAATAATTCAATTGTCACTTAAAATTGTAAAATAAAAATCTTTTTATAAAATATAACCGAATTCAAAAAGCAAAATATAAAAAATATTTGAAAAGCCAAGTAACCGACTGCACTAACCGGTACTGATTTCAAATATTGATTTTTTGCTTTTTGAAGTCGGTTTTTTTAAAAGATTTTTTTTTTATGATTAGTTAAGGTGTACCCACATCTACACCTCCTCGGGCCTTGAAAATAGAAAGATGTTAAGTATAATAAAATAAAAATATTTGGAACGAAGTCCAAGTCAAAAATCATTTATTTGTATGGGCCAATAAAAAGTCTTTTAAACGGCAATATTGTTACTTTGGAATTGACTTAAAAAAAGGAGGAGGTTGGCAATTCGGTTGTATTTTTTATGTTTGTTACCTCAGAACTCCACCAGTCATGAACAGATTTGGAACTTTCTTTTTCAGTTTGGGAGGGAGCACTTTCCGATTGGTCCCATTTGAATTTGAAGAAAAAAATACCACCCCTAGGGGTGAAAAAATAGGAGATGATTTTTTTTATGGGCTCGAAGTTTATTTAGTAAAGTATCTATGAGAAAAAAAAAAAAAAAAAAAAAAAAAATTGTATAATAAATAACTTTTCACAGAAAGGGAAACCAACTGGAACGCGGCTTTACACTGAAGATCCGGCAAGAAACTCAGCGGGCTAGTCTTTTAACTTAAACTCAAATAATTTATATTTATATTATATTAGCCCAGCAGGGCTGGGCTTATACAAAATACGACTACAAATGGTCAATTTTTAATCTAATTTAATCTCAAATTGTCTCTACCACCGGATTGGAACGCGGCCTCCACTGAGAAGATCCGGCGAAGAAACTCAGCGGGCTTTTTTGATTTAATTCTCTTTTTCTCTTTTCCTTTCAATTTTTTTCATCATATTGTGCGGATAAAATGTTTAGGTTACAATTAAATAGCTTACAATCTAGCTCCAGCGTGATGCCGTGCGACCGAGATATGAGACTAATGAAGTTATTTATAAAGAGTGCCTTAAGGTTTCCAGAACTTACATTGTTCGCTGAATAAATAATATTATAATATCCACTATCCCTGCCCACTTCCCCGGGAACCGCCCCGCAATTAGGTCAGGAGTTCAAAACATCAGGCAAAGCCCACATTATTATGATATATCCTCGATTCGGTAATTGTATTACTGATTCCCCTCCTAGACGAAGTCTGGCCGGAGCCCGCCCGGATCCCGGCGAGTTGTTATCGTGGATCGGCCTCCAATAGCAAATTTGATTGTGTGCCCGCAGCTCTCCTGCACAAACATGTGCCCTGCGCCGATTTCTTATCTTATCTTATTTGGCAATTCTGTAAGGTTGATTTTCATCAAACGCACTTCGACCCAATGGGATCTTTCGTACTGCCCCTAGCCCTAGTGCTCTTACGTACCTGGTGTCCCAAATACTCCCTGTAATAGGCTATGTATTCCGCCAGGGGTGAAGAGCCGATATTCTCCTGGTGATGGATAGGCCACCCCCAGCAAGTTCATTCGCCGCGCCGCCAAAGCATCGCATTTGCAAAGAATGTGCTTCATGGTTTCAGTTTCTGTGCCACAGTTCCTGCATACCACGTCGTTAGCTAGGTTCATCTTGTGTAGATATTCATTTGTGATATAGCGACCTGTGTATGCTCCCATAAGTTGCCTTAGTTGAGTTCTATTGTGTCTTAGTATTCTCTTACTATCGTTTTCACTCCACGTGTTGGTGAATTCCTTGGAGTGTCTTAGTATTGTGTTTTTTCTGTGTTGTTCCTTAGCGGACTTGAACAATACACCTATATAGGCTCCATCTGGTATGCCTATGAATGGTTCAGGACCTATGAATTTTCACATGGATCCCTGCTTAGCTAAGTCATCCGCTCGCTCATTGCCCTCAACTCAAGCGTGCCCAGAGACCCAGACAAGTCTGACTGTGTTGCGCGCTCCGCATCTCTTAAGAGGGTGTGCACACTCCACTGCCAGTACCGAGTTTAGCTCATAGGAGCTGAGAGCTTTTAAGGGCAGCCTGACTGTCGCTACATATATAGATTTCTTGATCAGTAGTATGTGTGTCCAATATTTGCCTTGCACACATGGTAATTGCATAAGTTTCTGCTTAAAATATCGAAGTCATCTTACCCATGCTTAGATATAGACCAAGTCCTTCAGTGTATACTCCGGCTCCTGTCCCTTGTTTGGTTTAGGATCCATCAGTATACCATGTCCTCTGTTCTTTACTTTGCTTCGTTAGTCCTCCCTTCCATTGGTTACTGGTTGGGATGTGAGTACTAAACCTTTTGTTGAACATGAATGTGGTCAAGATTTTGTCGAAATTTCATGTCCCTTATATCATCCACCTCTTTAGCTAGTGTTAATGAGGTATGTTCGGATCTTGGCCCTGCGCCGAAACGAGCCATACTACTTTTATATTTAAGCGAAATTGCTAAGTCTTCGATATTGATACAATCAATATGACTGACAACGGCGTTGTTTAGTGGTTAAAGCGTAGATCACCTCAGTTTGTGGATCAAGTATTCACGGATTCGATAAGAGCCCCGAATGAATCTTTATGTAACCGACTAGTGTTAGCCAAAATCAGTCTTGGGGCTGAATTTTTGCAAGACCTAGACCACCTAATTTTAGCAAGACCAAGACTGATTCCGCGAGACCTTTGCGGTCTTGAAGTTCCGTAAGTAATTTTTTTTTATTTATCCTCGGTATTTCATCTCATTGGTCTGGATAAAGGTCTTTTTTACCACTCTCTATCGATTTCGGTCCCTAGCGATCTCCATCGAAATTTTTGGAACGCGGTCAAAGAATAAAGTAAATACCATATTTGTGTTTATTTATGTCACAAGCAATAATAATTATAAATAGGTACTTACTACGAATATTACTTTGATTTGCCACCATCACCGGTTGCTGCCCTGAGTACGAGGCATGCCTTTTAAGTTTTGTCGTTTGAAGAAAAAAACACAACTAGAACCTTATAGTACTTTTTATTGTTTTTCAAAGTATTCACCACGTAGCTTAATACACTTTTTCATTCGCTCAAACCAGTTATTATAATATTTATTCTACTCTAAAGTGCGGGGTGTTCAAAATGGCTGACTTGAAGGCGTCGACTGCTTCTTCACCGGACTGGAACCTTTGACCACGAAAACTTTTCTTAATTTTAGGAAATGTAAAGAAATCGTTAGGGCTTAGGTCAGGACTGTATGGAGGATGGTCAAGAATTTCTACTATTTCTTTTTCCTGCTTAAAATACTCAATCTTTTGACAAACGTTGTGTGAGCTTGCGTTGTCGTGGTGCAGGATGATGCGTCGCTTTGAGTTAGATTTTCGAAGTTCGGCGATGACTTGTGGTAAACAAACTGTGAATACCACTCTGCGTTAACCGTTCTACGATCTTCAAGTGCAATAGTCGCAACATGCCCGGTTTTTCCAACTAACGTGGCCACCATCTTCTTTGAAGAGCTTCGAGAACGAACAACTTTAGTCGGCTTTGGCTCGTCTTGAAAGACCCAGATTGTAGATTGTTGTTTGGAATCAGGATCGTATAGCATAGATCCAAGATTCGTCAACACTGATGATGTCGTAGACGTGATTTGACTCTCCTCGGTTGAACCTTTGCAGAGTTTTCTTACACCATCTGACGCGGGCCGCCTTGTGATCGTCGGAAAGCAGATGCGGTGTCCAACGGCAAACTAGCTTTCTCACACCAAGCGCTTCATGCAAGATCTTCTGAATGGTTGTCCCTGAGATGCCTAATAGAGCCTCTATCTCTCGATACGTCACGTGACGATCTTCGAGAATTAGTTGTCTCACAGCAATGATGTTATCTTCAGTGAAGGCGGATTTTGGGCGTCCTTTGCGAGATTTGTCACTTACACTAGTATGTCCACGCTGGAATTCTAAATACCAGCGTTCGACAGTCCGCAGACATGCGGCTTCATCACTGAACACAGATGTTAGCTCTTTAAAACACTGAAGCCGTGTCAGGCCTCTTCTAAAGTTGTAGAAAATTATTGCACGAACATTTTCCTTAGAAAGATTCATTTTCGTACGTAACCTGACAGATTCAAATCGACGCTGTGACTAAACAATAGCATTAATCCTAATACTTTCAACTGTTTTGACATTCAAAATTTAAACACATTCGAATATAGAACAGTTCCAAATTCAACATTGCCGGGAAATATGGAAACGACAGAACTTAAAAGGCATGCCTAGTACCTTGCTGGAACCAAGCTGCCGGTACCACCAAGGTACTCGCAGTTCCTAGCGCGACGACTGGACCCATAACAGACATTTCGACCCATATCTAATAAGAATTGAGCGAGATCAAGGTACGAGTATGTCAGTTATTTGATACAGTAGGTAAGTTCGCAGAAGTAGGTACCTACCTAATTAATCCTTATAAACCTAAATTAAATAATGAGCTCTTTGTTTTGTTGCTAATTGCACCTTTTATAAAATCTGAATCGACATCCATTATAACTTTTTGTAGGAACGTATGTATAGATTGATAAGAAGCATTAGGTCAATGCAAGACTCTTACTCAAGACCAAGACCAAGACCAAGACTGAGTGTGCAAGACCAAGACCAGGTGACTAATGAGACTAAGACCAAGAACAGGGTCAGTCTCGTCTTGGCCTTCCATTTGGGCAACACTATAACCGAAAAACGCTTATTTCGGTCTGAATGTTTATGTCTGTTGACACATCTACGAAACATCGATAATCCCTAGAGTGGCAATCTATTTTAAATAAAAGAAATAAAATACATATTAGGTATGGTGCGACAATGATCGGAGAGACGTTGACAGGAGAGCGTTGATGTGAAATTAGGGCTATCATTTAGTAAAATTTTCTACTCCCAGGGAAATATTTCAACAACACGGTTACGTATTAAAAAAAGAACTTGGGTAAATAGGAACCTGTAACTCATGCAGTGACATTTCACTTGATGACAGCGTTAGTTCCGATTATGGCCGCGAGCCAAAAGAACCTTGTATAACTATATGTAAGTATTTAGGTTAATATTGGAGTTATAGGCAAGTTACTTACTTACCGTTATTAATTTGTGAAAATATAAAGCCATTAATTAAATAAAATTAGAAAAGAAAGAAGAGACTTGTCTCTGTCTTGTGTTAATCGTAAAATCGGCTTCTCTTACAAATCGCTAATAAGTTATGGAAAATATAAACTTTCGAAAGGGAGATATTAAGTGTGAAAATATTTTGATAATGTCAAACTTATCAGTGGGCTGTCGTTTTCCGGCGATACACCGGAGATGACCCATTGATGTGACGAGTCGTGGTCACTTTTATTTTATTGTTATTGAGTATTGATTTTTTTTATATCGACGTTTTTAGTAAGTCTAAAGTGCCGTTATACTTTTTCGTCTAAATAAAGCTTAGTTTGTGGCAACACTGACACGCAATTGTAAAAACATCAAGAAGTATTTATGTTCACAAATTATAGCGCGAGTGTGCTGGAGGGAAGCCCAGTATAAAACCATGGTTTTTGTCGGGATGCCTTAGGCAAGTAGGTACATTACGGACATATATCAGTTCCTAGCTACGGAAACTGAACCTTAAGATGTAAGACTCAGTTTCAGTCGGGCACTAGAATGCCGAATACAGCAGTAGTTGAGTTATTAACCGACTTCAATAAGGAGGAGGTTCTATGTTCGTATGTATGTATGCTTTTTTCTATGTATGTTCACCGATATTTCCGTCCATTGTGGGCCGATTTTAATGATTCTTTTTGCATTGGATTCAGTATAGCTTCAAGATGGTCCCATTGGTATTGGACCTTGGACTTTGAAGATACACCAAGGAACTCTTTAACGAGAAATTTTACGAATCAGTAGAGTTAGTTCTTATAAATATTGTGTTAATTCTATAGGTACCCTACCATTGAACTAAGGAGAATATTAACCGACTTCAAAAAAGGAGGTTTAAAATTCGTCTGTGTTTTTTATAGCGTCTTTATTTATTTTATTTAGTACATTAACAGGTTAAAAACATTTATGAACTGATTTTGATGATTCTTTTTGCGTTGGGCTTAGTGTAGTTTCGAGGTGGGCCGCTTTTAATGAAATCGGTATTGAACCTTGGACTACGAAGATACACCAGGGGACTCCTTAATGGCAAACAGCACGAATATATAGATTCTGTTATTATGGGTATTATATCAATCCTGTCGGTACCATATCGTGGAACTAAGCAGAATAACATAATATAGGTATATAAATATTAATAATTAATTCAGTCATCACTTAAAATTGAAAAATAAATAACTTATACTACTTATACTAATACAAATAACGATACTTATGCTAATAACGGTATTTTGGCTCTGAAACACATAACTAAACTTCGAATAAATACTTTTAGTTTTCAAACGGCTCAAGCCTATATTATGAAACTTTCATAGATAACTAATAGACTTAATTGGGTCTATTTTCAGCTTTAAACCTTCAATGTAATCTGAATTTCTAGAGGCTGTGTGAAAATTTGCACAAATTGTCGAGCCCCCCAACGAAAGCGCCATTTCGTGACGTCACGTTTATGAGTTCGTCGTCGGCGCTAGAGGGCGCCACTGCTCACACATTACACGTTTATGGCTTCTTTAACCCTTCATCATGATGTTCTTATGAGCTATTTAGCGCACGTTTATATATAGTGAGAGGAGGCGATTTGAATGATAATGTGTCACGATACGCTGCTGAGTAAAAAGGAACACTATATTCCAGCGAATAAAGCACGTGAAATGAACCTTAAAATCTGTAAATAAAATAAGTGTCTGTTCATGTTTTACTTTGGTTACACATTAGTTTCAAACGAGGAAAATTTTAACATTGCGTCAGCTTGTTCCGGAATTCCTTCACCTTTGAGATTGTTCAAGTGGAGCACAGCTACTGGCAGCGCCTCAGCCGCACCGATGTAATTAAAACTACACGGCTGAAGACAGCGAACTTTACACTTCAAAATAAATGTTAAGTTAATGTTGTTGCGAAGTTAATTAATGACTGTCTTCAATAACGGGGCAATAAGCATTGAATGATACATATTGTCTATATATTAGTATATTAAATTGAGGCCAAGTCGTACAGCCGACCGATTATTTAAGGACAATACTTAATATATGATACGTCAATACTATTTCACAATATTATACTGTTCTCCAGAATCATGAATGTCGCACTAAACGAATTCAGTTATATCATCACCGGATTTCTAAAGCCAACTCCACTAATTATAGGCTACCCCCTAGCACGCATAGTGCCAGTTCGGCGAGATGTGGCCTGCTCCGTAGAAAAGTCAAAGCAAGAGACAACCCGACACCTAGAGGTGTCGGGTTGACATACAGCCCCCAAATTTCTCGAGTCCGCTACAAACTCCGCAAAAGCTCTTTAAAGTCCACTCAGACCGTGCAGAAGCTCCAAAAGCGGTCAGAACAATACAGAGAAAATAAACTCCCACCGCCTTACTTTGTCCCATGTTAGGAGCAACTATCTCCAAGGCAGGCACCAACTACCATGGCCAGTGTGGAAATCATTAAATTGGCTCCGCACTCAGGTAGGTAGATGCAGGTAAAATTTATTATAGGGGTTCGGAAATCCAAAATTAACAGCCTGCGATGTGGTGCGACCTCACAGACTATGCAGCACCTGCTGGTCTGCCTTTTGTGCTCCACCACCGATACAAGGGAAGAGCCATTGAACTAGCCACTAACTTAGCGGGACAAATAATGAACCATTGACATGAAAAGAAGAAGAATGTTTTAAAGACCTGCATGATTGAATATAGAGGATACTATGACACATATATACAATGTAAAAGTGGGTGTAGGTACCGGGAAAGGCCTAGACTATCTTACTGTGATAAAATTGATAGTGTCTTATCTGAAGGGCTAGTCAAGAGTCTCCGTGAACGGCAAACTTATATGTAACGTATTTAGAAAAAGTAATCCAGAAGCCACGTATTTGAATTAACGTGTAAGCGGAATCGTTAATGTGTAATCACGCCAATGACGTGTATTTGAATGCATATTAAACTCAAGATATAGATATACTTGATCTATTAAGGATTGTAGTAATTTAATGAAGGAAAACTATATTTTGACAATATGTTAAAACCATGATGTAGTAGTTAGCTATAATAATACCATTTAATACTAGAACTAATAAAGTCCTCAGCAAATAAAAGTAGGGAAAATTGTTATACTAGCAACACTAACAAAATGAACGCTTCATTTACTATGACAATTAAAGACGGAAGAATTAATTCGATATTTTAATATTACGGCACCTGAATGCGCTAGTTAGGTATGAAATATGGTCGCATCATGTTTCTCTTTGATCTCAACAGCATTGTTACAAGCAGGAACGACACAAGACGGCATAATTCATTCAATTACGGACGGCATAATTCATAATTCATTTAATTTGGCACACGCAGACCACGTTATTCCGCATGACCGTTACAGAGCGATTACTCGCGTGAACCTGGACGTGTGACTACTTGCTTTGAAGGGTGTAATTGTTGCTTCAATTTGATGTGCTCCTGCGGCTTCTGGATTCTGGATTTTTATTTTAAGGACACGAACTATGGGAGCGAAGGAAGCGAGAGAGGTCTATAAGGAAAGAATCCGTTGAAACTCTGTACTATCTACCTACCTTGCAGGGGATTTAGTGTGATGATATAGATAGATATATAGAGTAACTTAGTAGTTACTCTACCTATCTTTATCACCACAACATGTGTTGTTACCGCACACGAATGTTAGTTACTAGCAATGATATGTAGGCAATTTAGTGATTGCCTACATATCATTGCAGTGACTGACATTCGTCTGATGTCAGCGCAGCCTAATTGTTGACGTCAAGCGGATTCAAATTAAACTTGTTTAGTGGCGAATCCGTGACGTGCCCCTTTGTATCTCATTAGCGGCGAGCTGAGGGCGGCGGGGAGGGGGTTGCTGAAAGGGAGGGGCAGGGTAGTAACACAGATTGTCGTTTTTCCTCGCTAAATTGGCCGCAGCGAGCCGTCGCAGAACTCGTAAGAGCCTTCGACAAAAAGTTACCACGGGAAAGTGTCGCCGCAATTTTATTCCGAATCCATTTAATTGTGGGCTTCGCTGTTCTACTGAGAACAAACGATTGATGTTTTTTTATCCGCTTGTTTCATTTCCTTTTTGTAGTGTCCTCAGCGTATAAATCGGTCAAGTGCGATCCAAACATATGAGTTTTTAAAATGTTTAGATTAAAAGGTACTTGTATACAGAGTCCTCTTAAAACGTATTGCAGCTGACTATAATAATTCTCGTCCCTTACATTAATCTTACTCGCGCGTCTCTCCGTTCTAAGCCATCTTCTCTGCTGACTACCGTCTATATTTAAATTTTATGTACGTTTAGAATCCAATATATTTTTTTTTTACCTCTGTTGCTCATCTTCACACATCTTCCATTGCTACGCAAATGATCCTCTTCGTTCAGACTAATTAAACATTCCCTGTAATTAACATATTTATTGCAACCTCATTTCAATCAAAATTAACCTTTCGATATAAATGAAATCAACAGCTAGTACACAAGAGGATATTTGACGTAAGTCGGCCATTAATAAATTAGCTCAAGTTACGCCCTTCACCCATCGCTGAGTTCGGGAAGTACTCGAGTGGGTTATATTTATTTATTTATTAAAGTAGCTACACCATCAACTTAACACTAAACATTTAAAATAAAATAAAAAATACAATAGGAATGAGCCAAGTGCTAAATCTCTACAGGTGTATACAACATTATTTAAGAAATTAGAACAAAATTAGTCATCAAGTTAAGAGATAATGATAATAAATAGTATAATTAAAAATGTCCAAATTTATAAAATTATATATATGACAATTAAATAAAAATGAAGGTGGAAATAGAATTCGAAATAATGTCTTCTAATTTTAATGTCAAAAAGTCAATTCATAAAATAAAGAAATAAATTTAATAAATTTACGAATGTCAGTAAGATGAAAGATGTCAATATCTTTAGCACAGTTCAATTCATTATATGTATATAATAGTCGGTTTAGGGGTGCATTCTTCTTCAGATTTGTTTTGCTTCTCAGTACGGTAAATTTATTTCTAATAGGGTGTCTAGGTATATTACGGGGGACTGTGATTTGGACGCCAGTTAATAGTTCCGACGACAGTACGCCGCCATGTATGATTTTATGTAGTGTAGAAAGATCACAAATTTTGCGTCTAGTCTCAAGCGATTCCATTTTAAAGTCACGAAGCCTCATCTTATAGCAGGCCCTGTAGGGACAACTAGGATCCCTGAATGCAAGAAATCTTGTAAAATTACGTTGGAGTCGCTTAATTCTGTCACAATGAACTTTATACTGTGGATTCCAGATTGGAGATAGGTATTCGAGGTGACTACGGATCAACGCGTTGTACAAGACGATTATGGAACTAGGATTCCTGAAGTCCCTACATGAACGTTTTACGAAACCGAGCATCTGCCAAGATTTTCTAATTGTCTTGTCTATATGCTCTATAAAATTTAACTTCTTATCAAGGGTGACTCCAAGATCTCGAACTGATGTGGATTCTTGGAGATAATCTCCGGAAATGCTATATCTAGATGTGAAAACATTTCTGTTTCTTGTAAACTTTATGTGGAGACATTTTGATGCATTCAAATTCATACCATTCAATTTACACCATTCACTTATAGAATCAAGATCAGCTTGAAGGAGGTTAACATCGTTTTGTGTTCTAATACTTCTATATAGTTTAACGTCGTCTGCAAAGATAGAACAATTACTAGTCTTGATGCCGTCTGATATGTCATTTATGAAAGCCAGGTACAAGATTGGGCCAAGATGAGAACCTTGCGGTACACCAGACGAAGGTTCAAACGGTAATGAGCTAAAACCAAGAGCCGTCACCCGTTGGATTCTATTTTTTAAATAAGATTGGACCCAGTTTAACAAATTTCCATGAACACCATAGTTTTTGAGCTTACACAACAATATACCATGATTTACCCTGTCAAAGGCACTGCTAAAATCAGTGTATATTAAATCCATTTGAATCTGATTATCAACCCCATCAATAAGGTCTGTGACACAGTTCATAAGATTAGTGAGGGTTGATTTATGTTTACGAAAGCCGTGTTGGAAATTTGAGAGAAAGGTTTCTAAGTGCTTTGTGAGAGTTGAGCAAACAATTTTTTCCAAAAGTTTTGGAAAAATGCTTAAAATGGACACTGGTCGATAGTTTTTGATGTTACTTTTCTCACCTTTTTTATAAATAGGAATAACATTTGCGATTTTCCATTGGGTCGCAAAAGTACTATTATCAATTGATTTCTAAAAGAGAAATGTTAAAGGAAGTGCCAGATGCTTAGAAGTCATTTTAATGAAATATGGAGGAATTCCATCCGGTCCAGCACCCTTGCTTATGTCCACCGATTTCAGCAGTTTTGTTACGATTCCCTCCGTAATTCCTACGCCACTTAGCGTGAGTTGTGGATAATGATCTTATGCAATAGGGGTTGACGCTGATCGGTCATTAGACGAGGAAAATACTGAAGAAAACTGTGCGGCAAAAAGGTTACAAACATCCTCCCCAGTTGAAGCTACTTTATCATTAAAAAACATCTCCGCCGGTAAGTCCGAAGTATCCCCTCGCTGTTGTTTTATAAATGACCAAATTTTTTTTTGATTAATATGCACAGATCTTTCTGTATCACCTATATAATCGGAGTAACATGAAGCCATGAATGACTTGACTCGTTTGTTACATAGTATTCTGTATGATCTCTTGGATTTTTGTATTTCTTATATCTTCTTCGAATTTTATCTCTTTCACATATTAAAGCTATAAAGTTACGAGTAAACCAAGAGGGAAATTTTAGGTTTCGTGGCTTAGTTTAAGGAACTGTGGATTCAATAACCGAGTACAGCAAATCATAGAATCTGGCAACAACGAGATTGACATCCTTACAAGACGATAGTTCAGAGACCCAGTCAATCTTATTTAACTTTGAATTTATGATAGTATAGTCTGCTTTTCTAAAGTTATGAGTTGCAAATGGTCTATCAATTATTTTGCTCTTTAGTCTGTTTATCACTAATTCAATCTCAAGATCTGGATGATGTGAATCTAACTTAATCAGTGGATCATCGCAGGACTGTACAATCACTCCTTCAAAATTGCACAATACTAAATGCAATGTCCGATTATTTTGATTTTTTACGGAGTTATATTGAACTATGTTATTTAGTGGCATAAAATCTACAAACATGTAACCCAAATTACAATTAAGAGGCGTCAAATGAGACTGATTGGTTACGTCACAATGCCAGTCTATAAATCCCAAATTAAAATCGCCCAAAATAACAATATCTCCAGAGTGAGACTGCATGACAAGGTTAAAATTCTCTATAACAGAGTTAAGAAACGAAGATGTTACTGGGGGAGGTAAGTAGAGAGCGCAAAACAGAATTTCTTTAACTTTAGTACTACATGTTTTAAACTTAACTGAGACCCATAGAGCTTCGCAAGGACTTTCAAAGTGTTGTACTCTTATAGATTGGAGAGATTTTGCAACAGCCACTACGACACCTCCACCAGTTTTTCCAGAAATTCCGCTTGTGCAACGGTCTTTTCTGTAAACATTATAATTTGCACCGAAGAGTTCATTGTCCATCACTCCGTCATCCAACCATGTTTCAGAGCCAACAATAATATCATAGTGAGTTGACATCACAGCAAAATTTAGCTGTATGGTTTTTGTTTTGAGTCCCCTAAAATTTTGGTAGTAGATCCTGAATTTTAATATTTAATGTTCGGACTAAGATTACAAGTCTGATTTACAAATGATTTAATGATTCATAGTTCTTTATTTTTTTTGCTAGCGACTGATCATTCTTCCGCACGAAAATACGACCATTACGGATCCAGTTGTATTTATACTCCTTCTCCCGGGCAACTTGTCTAGTGCGTGCATGAAGAGCTTTGTAATAAGGGGCCAGATGCTCCGAGACGAAAATCGGAGATTTAGCCCCTCCATAACCAAGGTGACCTGAATATAGCTTATCAGTAGGATTTGCTTTGTTGAATTTCATAACCGCAGATAGGATTTCGTCTCTCATTCTAGTAGTCGGAAGCTTTATGATGACTGCACGTGGCCTATTACTGGAATCGTCCATTTTACGTACACGTGTGCATGATATAACATCTATGTTTTGGATGGGCGTGGAAACCGTGGAAAATAGTTGCTTGACAGTGGAAATCAGGTTTTCAGATTTATTTTCAGGAATGCCGTTAATTTCAATATTCCTTTACCGTGAATATTGTTCCAGCAAATTTAGTCTATTGGAAAGCTTTCCAATAGACTAAATTTGCTGGAACAATATTCACGGTAAAGGAAACTAACTAAATAGTAAAGTTGAGGAGCTCCTCAACTTTACTATTTAGTTTAGTGTTATTGTGTGAGAGTGTGTGTGTTGTGTTATATTATTAATAGCTTCCCGATATTAATTACTATCTCATAAAATAATATCTAATTTGCTAATTGTTACTAAACACCAATAAATTAGCCAAGTAACACAAAGAAACTGTAAAAAAACGGTGATTAACAGAGTTCCTCTAGTCTCTATGCTGCTAAAAAAGCCGTAGTTAAGCTGTAGACGCGACCTTGTCACTATAATTTCAAAAGGAAGAAAAAAGACACTCTGCTAAACATAGGTTCACAGTCTCGACAAATAAATCAAATGCGATCATAAAAATATGATCAGTGGTTTAGACGTAAAAATGTATCAAACAAACAGAGTTACTTTCGAATTTATGATATTTGTATGGATTTCTGAACGCACACAAGCCATATTCAAGCAATGCATTCCCACGTTCTGCCCATCCTATATTTAAAAGGATATTGTAACACAGTATCAAGATGTTCTCGATAATAATGAAGCATCGCTGTCGCGTGCACTAGTACTTTCGCCCTTGAAGCCGGCCCGTGACGTCCAATCGCCCACGCTCATTAATTGACATCCGTAATCAACTTAATCATCAATGACATTGCTATGAACCGCGATAATTGGTTTGTTTTCTTATAATACGCCGGAATATTGTGACTCAACCTTGTATGTTTAGTGAGGAGCTAACAGAAATACTTTTTATAGAAAAGAAAACCAAGCCCCACAACAGGAGTTAATCTTGCGAAAATTTACATACACTAACGCTCAGACCGAAACAAACATTCGTGGGTCTCACAAAAATTTCTCCCGTGCGTCGAACCACTGCGTCGAGTGTTCGCGGGTTGCATGGGGTGCGGCTTAAGTTTTCAACCACTCGTCCGTTAAATCTTGTAATTTTCTAGTTCTAGAAGTCCACGTCCACTGCAGGACGTAGGCCTTCCCTAAAAACTTCCACGACAACTTGTTTTACACTGTGTGGGCCTCTTTCACCACCCTCAAATAAAGCTTAAAGAAGGCTTTTCGATTAGAATTCCCCAACCTTTGTGTAGCCCTACTCGGTGGTCAAACTAGCCAGTTTTAATTGCTGAGCAAAGCTAATCGAGAAGTAACTTAACTAGAACTTTACTCGAGGGCAGTAAAAGAAACCCTAATCGTTCAACTTTTACATGCGACCTTCACTAGGTTATTGGCGTTGTGGGAGGACAGCCCACTCCACGAGTTCCAATACGTGATAGAATCTTTCTGCTTAACCGGCCGTAAGTTCAAAAAGCTAGGTGCCCGCCCACTGCCACACCACACTAAGTTTGACAATTCTCTGCGCTATTTCGGTGTATTTAGTTCTCTTGCGGATTATATCGTCAATCCTCTCTCCATTTACTTTTGGGTAGACTTTTATAAGGCCCGTCTTGAGTGACTAAGAACATTGTATTTTAAACAGATAACCAGACATGTAAAGATTACGAGAAGTTGCATAATTTTTGATTAATTACTTAAATTGAAATGCTTTTAATGCGTTGCTTTTAGAAGTCAAGCACGTGTACCTAATCTGTACGTACTTTATGCATGCTCGTTTTTTACTATAGTAATAATCAATCACAATATACTTTCTGAGTTTCTCGCATTTCTGATGAAAGCACTGGACATTTTGTACACAAATCAAGAAATTTATTAACGCTCTTACTAGTTAGTGTAGTATTATAACTTCTGGAAGTATTCAATTTGCCCCTCCGCCTCAGTTTAATGAGTGTTACACGCCTTAAATGTTAGAGTACTTTCAAACACCGCCGTATTTTCATTTCTTAGAATTCCACTAGTCATACCACAACAAGTCGCAACAAACACAAAATGAAATATTGAATATTTATAACACAGCTTAAAATATACAGTTGAAGGTATAAATCTATGTCACGTACGTATATTTCTTTTGACTTTGTATAAATTATCATATTATATCAGGGACTTATTTGTGATCGTATAATAACTTTATAACTTGACGAGCTGTGTTACGAACGAATATTATTTAGTAATGGGCCGCAAGGGATTTGACATGATGATATAGAGAGATAGACTATTTATTAATGTAACGTTTAAATAAAGGTCTATCTGCCTCAATTTCCCAAAACCATAAAGTAAACTTATTAACCAATACTGAGAAAGCGACCTAAAGCTTTATTGCTGCCATATCGATCGCCACGAAAATCTGAATATTAATCATTTAACAATAATTTTCTTAAAATCAAAATAATACGTTTTATATTTTAGAGACGCTATTATATTTTAAACAGAGCCCACTACGGCATTAGACCTCACCACTAATGGAATATTCAACAACTATGTATTAGCCCCGTGTATTAATTTTCCTCGTGGAAAGCCAGCAGACAAAACAAAAACAAAGGTTCAAGTTATTTAAAACTGGTTGGGGTGAAGGTAGCGAGAGTGAGGGCCGCGCTCTCAAAATGCGATATATTTGCTCCATTGCGTCATATGAACTTGCTAGGCACGCGTGCTTTTTCTCTTGTACAGATAAACATTTTTAAAATATTTTCAGTTCTCTGTAAGGAAGATTGAAGTAGGTGTGTTGTTGACCACAGGAAAAAAACCCCAAGGTAGGGGACTCCGTAGGCTCAAAACAGTAAGAACTGGTGCCCGTCTTTTGTCCCTCTCCGTAAACTTGACGCTAGCGGCCCACACTCCAAGATGTCTACAATCCCTGAAATGACCTGTCCTATTAACCCCGGGCAGCGGAACTCCTATACATAGCTTGGTTTTAAATTAGTAAAATGTAGCTAAAATCACAACAACACATATTCTTTCCCTTCTTTACAATATATTATTTAACCCTTCTTCCCCTCCCTATCTTAAAGAACGTTTCGAGTACCTTAAAAAAACTGGCACCCAATGCCTCAGTTCCTTAGAAGGTCTTAGCCTAAGGATGCCCCTTCACAATAGCAGCTTATATGCTCACATAAGCTCTTCAACTGTATATGATAAGTCTTTTACTGTCCAGGCGGTACGACTGTGGATTATGTGTGTGTGTGTGTGTGTGTTTGAGTGATATACGCTGTTGGCCGTGAGGCCTTTACAGCTTCACCGGTCTTAAGGGCGAGCGTGCAACCACTATGCTCGAGCCAGAAGGGCAAGGGGCGACATACTCGAGGGCGCCTCGGTTTTGACAGTCGCTACGGGGGGAGCGGGTGTAATTAGTGCACTGGTCGGTGGGCTAGGGGATCGGCGAGAACATGCCGCGGCCTGCGGTAGCAGCAGGGGTCGGGTTCGTAGTCGGCGGTGGCCACGATCAGCGGATTCGCATGGGAAGATGAGTTCGCGAACTGTCGAGTTGTCGCCCTTTTAATATAGGCGCGAATAGATTCGAGATCGAGATCAGAGTGGAGATCGACATTTCGTACGAACCACGGGGCTCGCACGCAAGTTTTGTAAAGTGTCACCTTATTTCTAAGGGACAATTTACTCCGCCGATAGTCTAGCCGAACTGCTCGTCGATAAGGATACCCCTGGACATTACAAAGTCTTTGAGCCGCGCCAGAAGTCAGCGCTCATAGGCCTTAGCCAGGGAGCTGAGGAGACTGATAGGGCAGTAGCTCGCGGGGAGATCGGTTTGCCGGGCTTGGGAATGCCTATGACGTCGGCTTCCTTCCACTTAGTGGGGTAGGTGCAGTTCGTCATGGCGGCGTTCAGAAAGGCCACTAAGAGGAAGATGAGTTGGGCAGGCAAGCATTTCAGAACGCAATTCGAAATGCCATCAGAGCCGGGGGACTTTTTGGTTTTAAGACCCATAATGAGATCTTTGACTTCGGTTTGGGTGATGGGAGGTAAGGAATCGGTGGGGGGGAGGGATGCCCTGCGCTCGACCTTCCTATCAACCATGTCGACGTGGGATGAGTCAACGGACAGAGTGCTGGGAGTGCACAGGCTCTCCAGGGTGTCGGCGAGAAGCTCGGCCTTTTCGTCGTCATCGAAGGCTGGGGATGCGCCTGAGGGGCGGGACAGCGGGGGCATGCCAGTCTTGGAGTCGGATCTGGCATACTGGAAGCTGGCGTGTAGCCTCAAGGCTACGCGCCAGCTTCCAGTAAGCCAGATGCGATGGCGCGAGGCCCTCTAGGAAGTCACCCCACCGAGCCTCCCGGACGTCCGTGACACGACGCTTTACCTCACGTTGTAAAGCACGCATCCGGGCCCGATTGGTTTCGGTGGGGTAGGAGTCGTACGCTCGGATTGAGGCATTCTTAGAACGAATGATATCCCTAACATCGTCTGGCAGTCTGAAGCGGTTGAGATCTTCCGCCTCAACTTGCTTAGACGATCGACTCACAGCCGATTGGATGTGGTCAGTGAAGGCATTTACGGCCTGATCGGTGTCCTGAGGGGACGGGATGGAGTCCGAGCTGAGGGGGAGGGGGGAAGGGTCGGCATCCGCCAAGGCTGTGCTTAGCGCATGCCAATCCACCACCGTCTTTTTGGGTTGCTGAGGGGCGGACGGGGGGGGGGGGGGGGGGACAGAGTCTCATGACTACAGGTCGGTGGTCAGAGTACAAGGAGCGCAGCCGTAAAGTTACACCCTTCAGAAGCGCCATGTCCAGGACGTCGGGTCGGTGGTTGGGATTGTCGGGATAGTGGGTAGGGTGCATAGGTGCGATGACGTCAAAGTCGAGTAGGTCGACCAGGGCGTCAAGGCTTCTACCGTTAGCGGAAGTGGTGAGACCATTCCAGGCCACGTGCTTACTGTTGAAGTCACCTGCCAGAATGACGGCGCTGCCCAGATTGAGGAGTGCTTCTAAGTCACTCCTGAGGACAAGCTTGGTGGGGGGAAGGTAAACGGAGGCGATCACTATGGGCTGGTGCCCAGTGAGAGAGATACGACAGACCGAGGCTTCTATGTTGGTGAGGACTGTGGATTACTCTACCTCTCAGTATACGGCGTGCATCGTCGCTAGAGAGCTTCAAGGGCCAGGTGAGGAAGTATTATTTATCTACTTGTTCACCCGGTCCTGCCGTCGTACCGTGATAGTTAAATATGTGTATGTGTAGTAAATTTTTGTACTATATGGCTCTGACATACTGTATTTAGTAGTATATGTTTGCATTTTTTATATTATATGAGTATTTAAGTATTTATTACTGTAAGTTAAAACTTCTGTGTAATAAGTGCACCCCCGTTTATTCCACAACCTAATCGTTTTCTCCATCCCAAGGTTGCCTGAAAGAGATTGCTTTTTAGCGATAAGGCCGCCCTTTGTGTAACTTTTAGTTCTTTTTTTTGTATTTTGATATCTATGTAATTGGTGTACAATAAAGACCTATCTATATATCACACAAACACGGTACACACATTTTTGTGTATCTTCTCCGTACTCTGTACTCTCTGCCTACCCCGCAAGGGATCTGGAGTGATGATATAGATAGATAGATTCTCCGTGTAAATCTTAAGCGGCAATGGAGAAGCAGCTAAAGTGACGTCGAATACACGCGCCAAAATCCTATTAATGTTATAGTCCAACTAATATTATAAATGTGACAGTTTGTATGTTTGGATGTGTGTTACTCAATCATGCAAAAACAGTGGAACTGATTTGGATGAAATTTGGCACACAGGTAGTTCATTACCTGAATTAATACAAAACATAGTTTTATCCCGGAAAAATGTTAAGTTAATGTCTAAAGTCAACGCGGACGGGGTCACGGGCAGAAGCTAGTTTACAATATTTCCTTGTATTTTGGTCAGGTTTAGTATTCTGGTGATTAATATCATATATTTAAACTCCAAAGAGATTTTAAGATATGGCAAAATTAACATTTGTGTATTACTACACCTACTACTTTTGCTAAATTAAAAGTCTTTATATACTTTTTGTATCTTTTAGTTTTTTCTATTTTGAAGCCATTTATGTCAATGTTGATGGATGAACGAGAGGCTACAAGGTCGCTACAGCTCCTCAGGCAAATAAAAGTACTTGATGACGCGTCGCGATACTGAAATAGGAGGCGTGATTGATTGACACCGAGTATCGACGCTATTTAACAGTTCAGTACCGCACCAAGAAATAAATAACCCTTATGCAATCACTCGTGCGTGTAAACTCAGGTAACGAAAAATAACGCACGTTAGTATTTTTGTTAAAGAATGGTCAGCGATAGACATCTATCTCACCTGATGGGACGTGACGACGCGGCCGAAGATATGGCTGACTCTCGCTGACTCATTAATAGTCTCTTCACACTGAATTTGAAGACTGACTAATTGTTAAATTTACCAAATGGTCTTAAATTACTAGGTAATTAAAATTTAGGTTTTTTTCTTTTTTATATTTTATGACGATTGGTAACTGTCGCTGCACACTTTAAGAAATATAAGACCTATTGTTTGTTATCTAGTTTGAAAACTTGAACCAATCTACTTAATCTTAGATCACGGCATACCCGATGCCTTCAGCGTGTGGCGCCTCCGTGAGTGCCGCCGGCCGACGCTCCCGCGCGGGCCATTAGTATGGTAATGTGAAGTGCGCCGCGCCGGGAGCACCGCCGGCCCGCGCCCGACCCGCCATAAATCACACGCCGCGACTTATCAACCCACGCATCTGATACCCCTTTGTAAGTCGCATTAATCAAGGTCACGGCCTAATGTAGGTATGCTTGTATTGTGTCCAGCCGAAGGTTCGTTGCCGATTATTTGTTTTACGTAAGCAGAATACGCTATGTGAAATATAAAAAGATACCCCTATATATAATTTTCTTTCTGTAACAATTTCAGTGTTTTTTCTTTTAGTTTACACAATAAAAATAAAAAAGAGAGGATTCTACTCGATAGACTAATCGTTCTTTTAACATTCAATGCGTATACAATGTAAACTGCATCTTAAATTTTCTTAACCTAACTACTACTTACTAACAAGTCTTTTTTGGAAGGGCATGAATGAAATGTTCATGTAAACACGCCAGTAGCTGCTGTGGTTCATTTCGCGTGCCCCTTGCGGCGTGACGGGTGCAACACACGGAGCGATGCGGTGGGTGCTGCGCTCGGTGCGGTGCGTCGGTGGGAGTCGTCAGTGTGGTGGCGATCGATCACAAATACAGGCCAGTGCGTTATGTTGTACACTTCGGAGCTATGGGCTTAATACGAATTTTGCGTTATCGTAAAGTGATTGATAATGCGTGATGTTCTTCTTTACTTAGTAATATATCTGTGTAAAAAGGATGGCATATCATCTTGATAGCGTACGCTAACGTCAACTGTTCGTGCCAGACCCTCTGTTGCATCCATTGCATCCATCCAGGCCACACATCGATATATTATTTGATTGCACACAAATTGCACGCCAAGGACGAATTGCCAATCTGGATATTAGGCACGTATTTATTATATAACTGTACACACCAAGCACACGTCACTTGCAAATACGAGCTCGTAAACCCGTATTGTGTACCAACGAGAGCTGAACCGCAGGGTAAAAGTACAAAGCTCGTTGTGTGGTTAGCACCAGTTCGTATTTACATCTAAATTGAGCGGCGATGACGCGCACACAGTGGACGAGCTTGCAGTGGGCCACCGCGGGAAGTGAATGCAGTCTATTCTCACTACAAGCCTTACCTGATCGCTCTGCGTGTTCAACTACTTTTGTTGGCCATCTGTACAATTTAGTCTTTGGCGCGAGTCGCTGCAGCGGCGCAGGGCCGTGGGTCATTTGATGGATCACATTAATCAAACATGAAGAAAAGTTTCGTTGTTGTCTCGCCTTCTGCTGGATCTTTGATTTCGTCCTAATTTCTGTTTGGTTTTGTTTGTTTTCTACTGACAAGCTCATTTTGAATTTACTAAAAAAGGTATTGTTATAAAAATAACTTTATTTTATGTTCCTCTTGTTGAGCTTTTTGATACTTATCAAAAAGCTTTTCTTTACTCAAATGTATCGATGCACGCTATAATCATTCATTTACAGTTTAAGCTATAACTTTCTTAATTCTAATTATAATGTCTCCTAAAACTGTAATTCACTCAAAAGAATTCCACTAAACTACAAATTTTACGTTTACGGCGCGTATTAAAGTCTCAGGCAATCAATGTCACTATAAATTATAATAAAGATGTCTCTAGCGCTGAGTGTTTGGTGATCGCTGCGAAGGTTTCATGTGAACATCTACATTTTGGAAAACTTCATTTATTTACATTTGTTACCCGTACCGTTTTTATTTTATCTGTTCCTGCCCTCCCCTGCCCTCCTCTGTCGTGTGGGTCTGTTGACTCAGGACTAATATAATATGCGTCGCCGTGCGTTCGAAAAACAGGATTAACTCCACAATGGCCTGCGCACACACCGGTGTTATTATATCCCGCTAATATCCCTGTGTTATATTCAATCAGGTTCGTATTCAGAAACAAATGTGTTCATATAAAATTGCTTTGACTGCCTCGGTCTGGTTGGTCTAGTAGCGAATAATGTGCTTTACGAGGTCCTGGGTTCAAATACTCGGTCGGACAAATGTAGTTTTTCTATTGCAAAACTCCAAGTATCAGCCCGGAGTCTGCAAATGTGCCTGGTATATGGCAGTAGGCTTGCCCCTTATTACATGGGACCTAACATCATCGGCGAAAAGTGGGTGAACACTGTACATCTCTGCCACCCTCGCTTAGGGAATATAGGCGTGACAGTGTTTAAAATTGCTTTACCCTTGTGTCCTGCACATGTATCCTGCTTGCCATGTATATTGTAAAGTAGTTAACATAAGCTTTTAGGTGATTCGACGAAGTTTTAGGAGCAAAGTCGACAACTTTACCCCTGACGATCTTCACAAAAAATACAATAAATCGAATGTTAAAATGATTAACTGTAACAGCATATTTTTCAGCATACTTTGATTTTAAATGTGGGACATATAAAATCAAAGTATGCTCCGGCACCGGGCAGCAATTACAACTTTATATGACACTTTCCCGCTCCGGCGCAGACACGCGGCCCGATGATCGCCGCTTATTAACTTATAAACCCGTTACCGCGAAAATTATTGTAGCCGAGTGCTCGTTAGCGAACAACTCGGCTGTTTTCACTCGTTTTTCAGCAGTCAGACGCAGGACATGAAATATAACGCTTTTGGTACGCGGCTGGTATTTCAGACGTAAGTACATTTGTTGTCGGGTTTACTTGCGCTATTCTTGAGATACACATTTTTTTTTAGTAACTAAATCTATCTATAACCTCACGCCAGATCCCTTGTGGGGTAGGCAGAAAATACAGAGTTCCAACAGGTTCTTTCCTTACATACCTCTCTGGCTTCCTCGACTCTCATAGTTCGTCTCATACACGCTCGCCGGTTACGGAGACTCTTGACTTTTCTATCAGATAAGACTCTGTTTATTTGGTCGTGGTAAGATAGTCTAGGTCTTTCCCGGTACCTGCATCCTTCCACTTTCACATTGTATATCTGTTTTGTCATTCTATCCTCTGGCATTCTTTCTATATGCCCGAACCAACGGAGCATGCCCTTTCTCATCTTTACACCGATACTATCTTTCATACCTACTCGCTGTCTTACTATGCTGTTGCTAATGCGGTCGGTCAGCTTCACTCCGCACATCTTCCGCAGAGCTCGCATTTCTACCGCATTTATCCTACTTTCATTCTCCTTCTTACATACCCAGCTCTGGCTACCATATAACAGCGTTGGGACAAGAACTCCGTTATGTATGGCAGCCTTATGGCTTAAGTGCCGGCTCCCGAGTAGCTTTCCCATCGCACCATTCACTCTGTTCCCTGCACTCACTCTTCTCTCTATGTCAGCGGTGTATTTCCCATCCTTACTGAAGGCGCATCCAAGATATACAAACTCATTCACTTGCTCCAGCACATCGTTACCAACCACAATCCTTACATTCGTTCTGGTTTCTTCCCTTTCAAAAACCATAATCTTGGTTTTCTTCACATTCAAGCGTAAGCCATTGATCATGCAGTCGTTTTTCATAACTGTGACTAGTGTTTGCAGATCAGTGGCTGTTGGCGCTATTAAAACCGCGTCATCTGCATAAAGTAGATGGTTTACCACTAAGTCACCCATTTGTACACCTTCATTCATCGCTTTCAGTCTTTGAAGACTTTTATCCAGATATACTATAAACAGTCTAGCGGACAACACGCAACCCTGCTTGACGCCGATTTTAACGTCAAACCAGGGTGACCTGTTACCACCCACCCGTACGCATGCCTTGCAGTCCACATAAGTGGACTGGACGGCTCGCAACAAAGTGCCATCTATACCATACTCTGGCAAAATGTCCCAAAGTCTCTTTCGCACAACTCTGTCAAATGCCTTCTCCAGATCTACAAAACCGCAGAAAACCTTCCGGCCCACTGCCAGATGCTTCTCTACGATGTTGCGGAGTGAGAAGACTTGATCCGAACATCCTCTTCCAGACCTGAAACCCCCTTGTGCCTCGCAGTACCTTTAGTAACTATATAAAAATAAAACATTATGTTGTTTACTTGTTATCAACGCAGCTTGTTTCTATCTGGCTCACGTATTATAGTTCACACGTGAGTCTGGTTAATAAAAATAGAGACTTGAAGTTTCTCATTTATATGTTACCCTTGCCATACCAACTTTGAGCCGGAGTTGACGGACGATTTAGCGCAGTGGTTAAGAGCTTAAGCTGCTCCGCCCACTGTGTCGAATAGTCGCGGGTTCGATTCCCGCACGGGACAAATCTTTGTGTGATCCACAATTATTTGTTCCGGTTGTAAACGCACCCACGACACAGGAATAAATCCTAGTGTGGGGTTACGTTTTAAAAAGAAAAAACAAAAAAAAAAAAGAAAACAAAACTTCCGTCACGTGAAACACACATAACCAATTCCGTTTGTCTACGTCTACGACAGTTCTCGTAGCGTCGTAGCAAAGCTACGAAAATCCTATGAGTGTCGTAGCAGTGCTACCACGGGCTATCCCTTTGCAATATCCATAGAGAGACTACGACAGTAGGTTTTTTCGAGCTACAAAAGACGAGAATAGACAGTAGTATTGGAGAATCAGGATATTATGTAAGCTTTCAAATTGTTAGAAGCGTCTTTATAAACGCTCCAATACTTGTTGTAAACATATATTTGTCGAAAATATATATAGCATGTTATCTATCTATCTATATCATCACGCCAGATCCTAGCGGGGTACGCAGAGAGTACAGTAATGTAACATGTAATGTTACAGTTAAATACTTATCGAATAAACCAAAGGTGGCGAGGGGTAGTTATATCGGAAAAACTTGAACCCACAGTGTAATGTAGTGTCGGTTGGAACGATAACGGTGAATTATTAGTTAATTATCACCGGCTTAGTTTATCGCCCGAATAACCCCCGCATTACGTGCGATATGGGCACCTTATTTCGGAATTACAGCCGAAATAAATAAGACACTAACAGAGCTAACAAGCCACCGGGGAGACTTTAATAATACTAATAGGTGTGTTTATGTACCGGCAGCAAATGAAAATTTACGGTAATTGACTTTATTGTAACTTATTTTTCTTATGTTTACATATCCGGGTTCCCGTGCGGAAGCTGTGTGCTTAACTGTCCATCATGGCTGTTTTTGGGACGATTTGCCAAAAATCCTTCAATTTGCAATAGTCATGAATATTGATGAGCTAAAGAATTAGTAGCCGTAGCTACTTTAAAGATATAAGTGGGTCACAAACAAAATAAATTCGATGTGAAGTACTTTATCAAGCTCCTTAAAATCCCCATGATGCCTATATTCCCAAGCGGGAGACGCAGAGGTGTACTGAGTACACTCACTTTTCACCGACGATGTTGATCCCAGGCAATAGGAGACGCTGGAATAATACGTTAATTTTAAACTGTACATAGCAGTCAGACCAAGATCATCAAGAATCCGGATTTGTAGTGTTTTTATTTGTCTATGCTTAAAACAATATAATTTTATTTCTATATCCATGTTTTATACGTCCACGAAAGCATATGAGTTACGATCGCGGCGGTCGACCACGCGCCGGTTCTCACGACCTTAGCGCCCATACATTTAGCGAGGAACAAATACTTTCATCCGAAATAAATAGTCAGTCAAATAAATATTCGTGTCGCGGGAAAATGGGGGGAATATCTGGAGCGGAAAGGGAATGAAGGGCCGCCGCGAGCGCCGACGACTGACAACTGAGGGCTTAGCACGGACAGACTGACACTAGCGTAACGCTATCGAGTGATATGCTATCCTTTTAACCATCTTTTAACACTTTACTAAAATTTACTAAATAAAGATAAATGTGAAAGTAAGCTTACTTGACAACATCACGATTATGTTTAATGGTGCTAAGCTCTCTGAGAACTGAGCACAAACCATTTGACGTTATAGCCATGTTGTCGAGATATCGTGTTGTCAAGTTTATTTTTACTTTGTTAATTTGTAGTGAAAAAGCATATCAATAGCGTTACGATAACGTCAGTCCTACTTGCTACGGTGTCTGAAAACATTTGCTGCCGAAATCTGTAACTCCACGGACAAAATGCCATATCTCTGAGAATAGTTTAAAGACGATGTTGTATATAAGCAGTGGATTCTTGTGGATTTTACAGAAGTAGTTGCACTACTTATACTTAACGAAAATTCACAAAAAAAGAACAAGAAAATAAATTAAATTATTTGATTTTATAATTCATGAATTTTTAAAAAGCATTTCGAGTGTTGCTGCCACACGGAGGGGCTGGCCGAAGCATACAATAATATCTACATACCTACCCCGTGGAAGAGTATTTTTCACTTCGTCTAAAGATTAGAGTAACTATAAGTAAATAATATTATAAGATAATATTAGCCCTGTTAAGAAACTGTCCCACCGTTAGGCACGGGCCTCCCAAGATGAGAAGGCTTAGGCCATAGTCCACCACGCTGGCCCAGTGCGGGTTGGCGAACTTCACACACCTTCGAGAAACTGTTAGGCATGCAGGTTTCCTCACGATGTTTTCCTTCACCGTTAAAGCAAGTGATAATTAATTTTTAATACGCACATGCTTATAAAAGACAAGAAGTGCGTGCCTGGGTTTGAACCCGAGACCTCTGACTTTGCAGTCCAACGGTCTAACCATTAGGCAATCACTGCTTAACTATTAGTATTAGTGTTTGATCCAAATTATAGAGTATGTAAGAGGAGATTCGATATAGAATGTAAGACTGATTTAGTAAATTTAAAAGTAGCGAAGAGGTTATATCACTTTTTCAGCCCAGTTCTTTACAATAAAGTAAATAAAGAAATTGAAATTTATCCCCTTGTAAGATTCGCACTGATAATTGGTTACATACCTTTATTTATAATTAGATAGAACATTTAATTAAAATTTAAGAATTATGTTTTAACCCTTCCAAATAAGCGTCGTAATATATCAACTCATATACTCGCACTTACACGCATACATACACGTACACAAACACACACACATACCTTTTTTCTACTTTGTTTATTGTGTTATATGTAAGTAAATGTCTATTTTATACTTAAGTTAGCTTCTGTTGGAACGCTGAGCCTTGTTCTGGAGGGCGGCGTGTCTGCGACACAGTTTTAACTAATGTAGCTATTATCGTACGCAATTCAATTTTGTACATTGTTATGGTTCCAAAATAAATAATTTGTATCTACATGCTTTAAACTTCGTAAAATCATTAAGGATTCCGTCTGTCTGAATATTAATCAACAGCGGCTAGAATCAATCAGCAATGTCTACACTGTCGGTACCTACTTTAGGAATATCGTTCATATTCGTAAAGTAGGTAATGGTCCGTTAAATTATTGAGGAGCCTATTGCTAAGATAATGAAAAGTTCAGTTTATTCACATAACGAGACTATTTCATTATCTTAATAAGCATATTAAATTCCCATCCATTAAGTATCTGTTTTTTTTATAAAAGAATATGGTAAGAATACAAAAAAAGTTTCAAACTCATTCTCTCTGTTACAATGAATACATAAATATTTTGCACGTAGTTAATGAAAGTTATTTCACGAGGGCTATAAAACTCTCTGCCTGTACTTAATTGGATCTGAGCGTGAGAATATTCCCACAGCTCATAAAACTAGTATGTTAGTCTCTATGACTTCTTGATATAAACCTAGCGCCTGGAGTACCTTAATTATAGTAAAGGTGAAATGTCATTTGACTGCCTCGTTGGTCTAGTGGCAAAGCGCGTCGCTTTGTGAGCACGAGGTCCTGGGTTCAAATCCTAGGTAGGACATGTGTAGTTTTTCTAACGAAAAACTGCCCAGTACGAGACTGGAGTCTAGAATTGTGCCCGGTATATGGAAATAGGCTCGCCCCCCATTTCATGGGACCTAACATCGTTGGTGAAACGTGGGTGTACTCAGTACACCTCTGCCACCTCTGCTGGGGAATATAGGCGTGACGGTGTTAAATGTGATATTATAGAGGTGAAATGAAAAGCCATAAAACCCGTTACCCCTACATTCCCGGTGCGAGGGTGGCAGAAGTGTATTACGTTCACTTAGACGTTTCAACAATGAACTGAATAGGAGGCAAGCCTTTTGATTTTATACCGGACATGATATTACACTTCAAACTGATACTGTTTTTTCTTCCATTCACCTCTATTGTAGCAAGGGATCTGGCTTGATGATATACAAAGATATATTATCACGCCCCGCAAAATAGTAGTAGTGTATTAATTTCTTACAGACCTCTCTAGCAGATTTTTTCGATAAGAAACCTAAATTTTTTTCCAATCTAGGATTCGAACCTAGGAGCTTTTGATCGTGACTCACGCCATTTCCACTTGACCAGTGAGGGGAGGTAATGGCATACACTCGCTGCCTATTATATTGTTATCCAACTTCGCCGGCAATATCAAACTGGTGTAAATCGATTTATTAATAAACTAAAAATTATCCAACTTCTAACAGCCATCATGTACCGTACGAAGACCGGAGTACATTACTGTACGTGTTATATTTTCTAAGCACAATGATTCGAGAATGCATATTTAGTCAATTTGGCTTCGGGCTGACAAGCGGGAACAATGCCAACCAAGTCTAGCTCTGAAGGCTGTTAAACGAACCGCCCTAACGTACTGCCGAACAAATTACATGTTTAAAGGAAATCGGCTAAAAGGAATGAGCCCGATAAGAAACAATTTCTCCGAACAAGCCTCATAGATTAGATCCCGGCTTATCATAGCGCTTTCTGTGATTGCGGGGCGGCAGAGTTGCTGCATTGCGTGAGAGGAAAATGTTAGAAAGGTTTATTCTGTGAGATGTTGTTCAGATTTATGTAGTAATTTGAAATGATTATGTGCCAATGTTTTAATTCGTCATTGAAAAAGTTATCTGAAGGACAAGCGTCTCCGTAACCGGCGAGCGTGCATGAGACGTACTATGAGAGTAAGGAAGCCAGAGTTTGTACTCTCTGCCTACCCCGCAAGAGATCTGGCGTGATGATATAGATAGATAGATAGAAAAGTTGTGTACATTTCAAAGTTGAAAAATATAATCTACTACTATAAAAAAAAAACATATGTATACTTATTATTCTAATTCAAAACGCGTACTCTCCGAGTCTTATTCTACTTAAACTCCGCTCCTGGCTAGGCTCAAGGGCAATTTAGTTCCGTGGTTAAAGCTTAAGCCTGAAGCTGCTCCGCCCACTGGTTTGAGCAGTGCCGGGTTGGTCCCCGCGCGGGACAAAGCTTTCTATATTTATTCTATTATGATATAGCCATTGATATCCCACTGCTGGGCAAAGGCCTCCCTCAATACTGTCCCTCTACACTGTTTAAAGCAATTAAGGACCAATCATAACACAATCTTTCTATAAATCAAAAATATTTGTAAGTTTGGGTCATTGTTGACATGAATTTCATGCTTGTAAACGCACTTACAACAACGGCATAAATCCTAGTATTGATCTACGCTTTTCTAAAAATGTAATCGACAAAATGTATTAAATGAAGAGAGCGATATTATCAGGCCCCGCCTTATCTAGATAACCATCTCGTCTAGAGTAGACACAAATCTTGACTTAAAGCGGGTCTGCATTGTCCTATAATGTCCTTTCTTATTAGAATGGCGGAGATAAAGACTAATAACGTGAAGTAGCTCTTAGTTATACCTGCCGGACTAAGGTGCGTACCTTAATCCTTTTAATCTTACTATGAACGTCTGTCTCATTTTCATGACAAAGTAATATTAAAATAATTTTTAGAGGTTAAGGTAACCACCCAGAAAGCCTTAAATAGACAACAGTTTGCCTTAGGGCTGGCCTACACATATTTAGTACGTAAGTAATTAACTAAAGTTTAACTTTCTTTAGTAAATTGAATTTAGTAGTAAGTTGCAGTGTTTACACATTCACTTAAAATTAAGTTAAAACTAAGTTAACTACTTAATACGTATAAATCAGCCTAAATAACTTAATTATTCAGGGTTCAAACCCCAGCTTGTACGGCTGAAGTTTTCGTAATTTATATGCGATTATCACTGGTATCAATAGTATACCTATCTATATAGTATAATAGTAATATATAATATATATATATATATATATATATATATCAATAGTAAAGGAAGAAATCCTGAAAAAAGTGGCGACTAAATATAACTATGCAATATAAACTAACGTTTTAAGAAAAACTAACTCAAGAAATATTTTTTGTCTCTCAATCTTAATCTCAGTCTTTGGCCTCCATCGGCCCTCAATAACAAGTTCTGGTCGAGACGTTATACAGTGCCAAGGTTCTGTTCCTCCGTGCGCGGACATGGCGCCGTTAAGATGTGCCGATTACGAAACCAATACCCGCTACAGATGTATCAGTGTTGTTGCTGCGGTTGCTGTTCGTGAAACACAAACTCAAACCATTTGTCTCGTGTACACGCTGCAGGGATAAGTATGATTGTCTATTTATTTCAAATGTTGTATAATGTATTCTAATTGGCTTAGGTATTTTTTAAATATGAACTGTCATTAGATTTGTCTTATTTGTGCGATTATAATAATATCCACAAGTAAAAATCAAGCAGGAGATAACAATATGGGTAATGAATAAAAGCTAGTAATTCAAATTAAAAATAACTGAACTGGAATATCATACCGAATATATCAGTCTAAATGATTTTTATTCTGCAACTTTTTATTAATTTGTGTTTTTTATCACTTTCCCATATAAACTCACTCGACCAGATATAAAAAAAAAACGCGACGAATAAAAAGTTGCAGATCACAAGTTCTTTAGTCTGACGTATAAATGCAACAACTTTCGACATGGTTCCCCAATTCTGGGACACCCTGTACTAATGCAGTTAGTATATTACAACACTTTTAGACTACTACATTAACACAAACTACTTAATAAAATAAAAAAAATAACTCTCTTTACCTTAAATTACATTTTACGCAGTCGGAATGTTAGTTTTTAAATAAGTACTACAAAAACGCAGCATTACAATATTCTAAAGAAAAAAACCGAAATAAATTAGTTAGTGTCAGCAAATGTTTAGGCATTGTGTTCGCGCCGCGTTTTTTCTAGTAATAAAGGAGTGTGGCTATAAAAGCCCGAGCTGTAATCATTATGATAATGAAGCCGCCGCCGGCTTTACAATGTGCTAATATATCACCGTTTTTATTCATCAACATTTTAGTTGGCACAACAAATTAATTATTTTATTTAAAATTTCTAAATTCTTGATATCTTATATAAAATATAGATGTTTTTATTCGGTTATAAAACATTTCTTAAATTTATTCTTTTTAGTAGCAACCCAAATGTACTCGTACCGATCTCTAATGCAATTCTGTTGAACAAAGATATTGAAGAAATAAATATTGTATACAAAACTACTTTCATAAATTTGTTTTACAATCGTTTTAGAAATTATTGAAATAGTGTTTTCGTAGCCTCGTGGATCATGCTTGTTGAAAATGAGCGTTATTTCACGATGATCAAATCTAATATTAAGACAGATGCAATCTAGGAGATGTTCACAGACTATAAACTTCAGATGGAAAAATACCAAGTTACACGCGATAATTTCCGCAAACTATGTCTATTTCATCTTATAATCCTAAACTTAAAAAATAAACAAGTGACTAAAAATCAACACCTAACATCCGTATAATCGATACGGATGGCCACAAGCCACGCATTAGACTGTCGCCAGCCCATCGAGACGAGCCGCCAGCATGCGAAGGTGGTGAATCAATGATCTATAACTACAGACTCTTCAGGGCCATTACTTTAACTTGTTGTCTATCAAAAATGTTAAATACTTTTGATGGGCTCAGATGAATTAAAATAATTGGATGGTAGCCGAGGATAGCCGAGGATCTTTCTCAGTGGCGAACCATTGGGTGAAGTCTAGGTCGAACTGTAGCGATCAGCAGTGGCCTTACATGATAAGGCCAGATGAGACGGAGCTAAGCGAGTAAGGTCATAGCGGTGACTTAACACTTACATCAATGTACGCAACCGGCACGAGCTTATAGTTTGTCGCGTCTGTCGTCAGCTAACAAGACTAAATTACCAAATATCGACGTACAAAATCCCAATTGCGTAAAATATGAACTGAAAAAAGATTACTATCTGTTTCACGTGGCTCCGCACGCGTTTATTTTATATTTAAACAAAGTTAGCACGAACAGCCGAAGCCACGAAATGGTATTAATATACTAAAGCAATTTAAAAATATTGCAAGGTTAGGACAAAAGCATGTTGTCATAATTATTTATTTATGTTTATGTTGTGACTAGATAGCATATCAACTGGATAACGTTACGCTAAATTCAATATTTTCGTGTGAAGCTCTCTGGAGAGCCGTACTCTTAAACATAATATCAGCTAAGCACGTACGTGCAGCTAAGTACAAATCGTCAGTTCACCTTTACTTAATAAATTTATAGTGTTTAAAAAGATGACATATCAACTCGATACTATCCCACTAACAACAATCTGTTCGTGCTTAACCCTCATTTTTATTGCCTTTTATCGTTTAAACGATGCATTCTCGGAGAATTACTGTTCTAATAATGTTAGCGGTTGAATGGAGGCTGTGAGCTCACGGGTAGTCTGGCATCCGACCATCATGTTTCATTAACGGCGCGGCTCGGGACCATTTAATCGGATTATAGACGCGAGTCAGCAGCCGAGATAATAGCGTGCATTCAACTGGTTTGTAGGTCACGTATTTTAGTTAAGATTACATAAACAAAGAAATTATGATTGAACAATTCGTGCAGTGGGTATCTGATAATACACTGCCATTTTTTTTTCTAAGTTGCCGCCCAGTAGATGTCGGTCTCACGTAACGGACGGCTTTGTACAGTGATTAAGAGTTTAAGAGATTATGCCCACTGGAGCGTAGTCACGGGTTCGATCCCCGCACGTGACAAATCTTCGTGTTGCTCATAAACGTTTATTTCCGTCTGGGTATTTGTATATATGAATTTCATGTTTGTAAACGCACCCATGACACAGAATAACTCCTAGTGTGGAGCTAGTTTTCATTTGAAATAAAACTAATTTTCGGATTTTATCGCGGTTTATTTTTGATTTTTAGTTCCCGACGTTTCGAGTGCTTTGCAGCACCCATGGTCACGGGAGGGAGTCCCTCTCGTGACCATGGGTGCTATAGTTTTATTTTATGCGTAATATTCGCGTAAATCTCAGAACTTAGTTTTTATTTTTTAAAATGTTTGTGAGTCATACGGCTTCCATTCCCAGGCAAGCATCGAACACTCTAACTTCTCGATCTAGTAAAGTTAGCTTGTGCTCGAACCACTAAACCAAGCCGTAGTCAATTATGCAGCGTGTTGCCAATGACTATGCCAACGCTGCTCAATTCTAGCGATTAATATAAACTTATAGTACTGTTCTGTGTTTTTCGGCGATTACCATGAATATTTAAAGAAAAACTTGACTGAACTTGAACTTGACTGCCTCGTTGGTCTGGTGGCAAAGCGCATCGCTTTGTGATCACGAGGTCCTGGGTTCAAATCCTAGGTCGGACAAATGTAGTTTTTCTAACGAAAAATTCCCAGTACGAGTCCGGAGTCTGGAATTGTGCCCGGTATATGGCAATAGGCTCGCCCCCTATTACATGGGACCTAAAATCGTCGGAGAAACGTGGGTGTACTCAGTACACCTCTGCCACCCCCTCTGGGGAATATAGGCGTGATGGTGTATTTAAAGAAAAACTAAATATTAACCTGGAATAAACACAAATTTCAATAATTCACTAATTTCCCCACCCTAATCATACAGCCAGTGGGACACGTGGTGGGGGAATATAATTTATTTATATTATATTCCCCCCTAATACAAGGTAACGCAGATTATCAGCTAATGCTCCTATATTGGTAGCCAAGGTTATAAAGTTAAGTTAGATAAAGATCTTTTTTTCTCTTAATAAAAACAAAGCCCTCCACTAGGATTTATTCCTGTGTCGTGGTGCGTTTACAAACATGAAATTACATACACAAATACCCACACCGAAACAAATTATTGTGGGTCACACAAAGATTTGTCTCGCGCGGGAATCGAAGCCGCGACTATTTGACCCAATGGGTGGAGCGGTTTAAACTGTTAACCGCTGCGCCAAATCGTCTGTCGATTTGGGACTGATGCAGCTAAATAATCAGTACCGTATATTCTACAAAAGTTAAACCACTCCTTAAAATAACAATTATATTGTTTTTGGGTAAGGGCCCAATGAACCTATCATCATGGCAGAAGGGATATCATTATATCAACAGAAGAGGGTGGAACACTTAATTTCAAAAGTGCTTGCCTAATAATACTGTTTCTGCTAGGAAAGAGTATCGTGCTCGTTGTTGTGGAATCTGGGATTCGTAATATTAGCCCTGTTAAGAAACTGTCCCACTGTTGGGCACGGGCCTCCTCTCCAACTGAGAGGGTTTAGGCCATAGTCCACCACGCTGGCCCAGTGCGGGTTGGAGAACTTCACACAACTCTTAGGTATGCAGGTTTCCTCACGATGTTTTCCTTAACCGTTTAAGCAAGTGATAATTAATGTTTAATACGCACATGCTTTCAAAAAACAGAGGTGCGTGCCTGGGTTTGAACCCGAGACCTTTGACTTTGCAGTCCAACGTTCTAACCACTAGGCTATCACTGCTTAATCATCTGGAATTACCAGTGGGATTACCAGTTGGTCCGATCTACGCAGAATGAGCTTACGGTGTCTTGAGGTACTGCAGTGTTATGCTTGGTTTTGGATTTGATTATATTAGTAACTGGATCCCAAGTCGATGTAAGCACCAAGCCTATCTTCTCTAATGAAATTAGGAGTTTTTTTTTTAATTTCAATAGCCTCACAAACCATCCTTGTTAGGAATCGATATTCTTTCACGAACATTTGTGGCCTATTAAATCTGATGTTATGGCGGGTGCGGTCAAGCACATGTTCACAGACTGCAGACTTCTTTGAGCGACGGTGTTTTAGGTCAGCTATGTGTTCTTTATCTGAGTTTTTACCATTCTTTTTATTTGTCCTATGTAAGAGAGACCACATTCAATCGTGTATACTTTACATCTTGCATAGGGATGTGACACTTGACAGATAGTTAAAATTGACTGATCTACTTCGGCAGCTTCTAAAATGTTTTAATTGAAGCACGCTTCAAGATGTAGCAAATCTTGTCCAGGACTCCTCTCATGTAAGGTAGTACAGCAGGGAGACGCTCGACTGTGGCTGGTTTCACTCGGTCACTGTGACGTTGGCGTGGGACTCGAAGCTTATTGTCGTGCAGGACTTGCTTGACATGTTGAAGCTCAGCAGACAGATGTTTCTTGTCACAGATCTCTTGTGCTCTCTGAAACAAAGATTTACCCACGGTAGCTAAATGTGTTGGATGGTGGTGAGATTTACCGTTTAAGTACCTATCAGTATGGGTCTTTTTTCTATAAACCGTTTGGCTTAAGGTGTTGTTGGGGTTACGGATTATTAAGTCATCTAGGAAAGCTAGGAAATTGTTTGCCTCCAACTATGTTGTAAAATGAATTTTACGGTTAATGAAGTTGAGATGTTTGAGCAATACATTGATTTTGTAAGATGGTAATATTGTGAAAGTATCATCTACGTACCGCTTGTAGAAACTTGGCTTTTCAGGTGATATGCCAAGAGCGGTCTCCTCAAAGTCTTCCATGAATATATAGGCAACAATGGGAGATGCAGGGGAGCCCATCGCCAGTTCAACTACTTGCTTGTAGAACTGCTCCTTCCACAGTAAGATGAAACGAAGAACGTCCGAATAGTTTTATTTCATAAGTGCCTTAATACTCGTAACTAACGTATTAGGAGATGGATACGTGCAGGTCAGCACTATTCATCATCATCATCATCATCATTTCAGCCTATACTTGTCCACTGCTGAACATAGGCCTCCCCAATCGCTTTCCAGCGTAACCGGTCCGATGCCACCTGCATCCAACGATTTCCTGCGATTTTCACAAGATCGTCGGTCCATCTGGCAGGCGGTCGTCCTACGCTGCGCTTGCCAATACGTGGTCTCCACTCTAGAATCTTTCTGCCCCAACGCCCGTCCGATCTTCGCGCTATGTGGCCAGCCCATTGCCACTTCAGCATGCTAATCCTGAGGGCTATGTCGGTGACCTTGGTTCTTCTACGAATCTCCTCATTCCTGATTCGATCACGTAGAGAAACGCCGAGCATAGCTCTTTCCATAGCTCGCTGAGCAACTTTGAGCTTTTGTATGAGACCTATTGTAAGAGACCACGTCTCTGATCCATATGTCATCACTGGTAACACACATTGACTAAAAACTTTAGCCTTTAGGCACTGAGGTATTTTGAATGAGAAGATGTTGCGCAGTTTCCCGAACGCTGCCCAGCCGAGTTGGATTCGTCGATTGACCTCTCTCTCAAAGTTGGACCTACCTAACCGGACTGCCTGTCCCAGGTAAATGTATTCGTCGACAACTTCAAGAGTAGAGTTCCCAACGGTGAGTGCGGTGGGTACGACATGGACATTAAACATTATTTTTGTTTTGTCCATATTCATTTTAAGACCCACTTGTTGGAATACTCTATTGAGGTCACCGAGCATTTGTCCTAGATTTTCCAGCGACTCCGCCATGACCACAATGTCGTCGGCAAATCGAAGGTGAGTGATGTATTCGCCATTGATGTTGATGCCAAGTCCTTCCCGCCCGGTCCCCGTCCCCGTCGCTCTCGTCGGAGGACGACTTCGTTCCCATAGCGAATGGGAAGCGCGCGCGCAAACCGCGCGACTCGCCGCCTCCCAAGATCCAAAAGGCCGGAAGCGTTTCCGTTTCTCCCGGCCCCTCCGGTCCCCGGCTGTCTCCGTCTCCCGACGCGGCAGCGAGGGCCTCCCCCCTCGCGCGCCCCGCACGTCCGAACATCACTCCCCCGCCGCTTGTCATTCAGGACAAGAGCGCCTGGGAGCGCATCTCCAAGGCGATTTATAATCGCCAAATCAACTACACGCACGCGCGTTCCACCGCGCAAGGCATAGCCGTCAAGGTGGCGTCCTCGGACGACCACCGACGGCTATCCGCGTTCCTGCGATCAAACAAGATCGCTTATCTCACATACACCATGGAGGAGGAAAGGGAGCTCAGGGTGGTAATCCGCGGTGTCCCTAGGGAGCTGGACACCGCCGTCATCAAGGTCGACCTCCAGTCCCAGGACCTTCCTGTGCGCCAGGTGCACAGAATGGTCAATGGGCGCTCCAAGGAGGCGTACGACATGGTGCTGGTCGTCCTCGACCGCACCGAGTCCGGCCGTAGGGTCTTCGACCTGAAGGCCGTGTGCCACATTTCTGGCCTCTCCGTGGAGGCCCCCCACAAACGTGGCACGCCCGGGCAGTGCCACAACTGCCAGCTGTACGGGCACTCTGCCCGTAACTGTCACGCGCGCCCTCGATGCGTTAAGTGCATCGGGGACCACGCGACGTCCCAATGCGCCCGCTCGAAGGAGACGGCGGCCGAGCCCCCCAGCTGCGTCCTCTGCGGCACCAAGGGGCACACCGCGAACTATCGCGGTTGCCCCAAGGCCCCGAAGGGGAAGCGCGGCCGGGCGAGGCGCGGCGGCCGCCGCCGCCCCCGCGCGGTTGCCCCCCCCTCTGCTCCCTCAGCGCAACACCCCCCCGCGCCCTCAGCGCACCCTCGTCCGGTGCCTTCTGCGCCAGCGACCACGGCTCCCCGCGCTCCCGCGCCTCTGAAGCTGACCCCCCCTCCCCCGCCGCTTAGGCCGTCCCTCGGCGCCAACGCGTGGGTGAAGCCGCTGCCCTACACCGCGGCCTCCCACCCTGCGTCGCATCTGGCCTACTGGCAGCTGGCGCGTAGCCTCAAATCCGACTCCACGACTGACATGCCCCCGCTGTCCCGCCCTTCAGGCGCAGCACCCCCAGCCTTCGACGACGACGAAAAGGCCGAGCTTCTCGCTGACTCCCTCGAGAGCCAGTGCGCCCCCAGCTCTCAGTCCGTTGACCAGTCCCACGTCGACGCGGTAGACAGGAAAGTCGAGCGCTGGGCATCCCTCCCCCCCGTCAATTCCTTGCCTCCTATCACGCAAACGGAGGTCGAAGATCTGATTATGGGTCTTAAAACTAAAAAAGCCCCCGGCCCTGACGGCATTTCGAATCGCGTTCTGAAATGCCTGCCCGCCCAGCTCATCTGCCTCTTGGTGGCCATTTTGAACGCCGCCATGACGAACTGCACCTTCCCCGCTAAGTGGAAGGAGGCGGACGTCATAGGCATTCCCAAGCCCGGCAAACCTCGCAATCTCCCCGCGAGCTACCGCCCTATCAGTCTCCTCAACTCCCTGGCCAAGATATACGAGCGTCTACTTCTGGCGAGGCTCAAAGACTTCGTAACGTCCAGGGGTATCCTTATCGACGAGCAGTTTGGCTTTCGCGCCAAACACTCTTGCGTCCACCAAGTGCACCGCATCACGGAGCACATCCTCTCCGGTCTCAATAGACCCAAACCCATCTACAAGGGCGCCGTCTTCCTATATGTCGCGAAGGCATTCGACAAAGTCTGGCACAACGGCTTGATCTACAAGCTCTACCAATTGGGTGTGCCGGACAGACTCGTGCTCATCTTACGAGACTTCTTGTCGAATCGCGCCTTCCGTTATCGCGTCGAAATGACGCGCTCCACTTCCCACTCCATCAGTGCTGGAGTCCCACAGGGCTCAGTTCTCTCTCCGCTCCTGTTTAGCCTTTACACGAACGACATTCCTCGTTCGAGTAAGGCGCATCTAGCCCTATTCGCGGATGATACCGCTCTCTACGTCTCGCATAGGAATAAGGGTTTCATTACCAGACACCTTCAGGCATCCGCCAATTCCCTAGGGAATTGGTTCAGGAAGTGGCGTATTGAGGTGAACCCGGACAAGAGCGCTGCGGTGTTCTTCTCCAGAGGTGCCACCCCGCGCCACTCCCTGCGCCGCCCTAGAAGTAATCTCGGCCAAGTGACCATGTTCGACCGACCCATTCCCTGGGTCAAAGAGGTCAAATATCTAGGGGTCACCCTAAACAGTACCATGTCCTTCGGCCCGCACATCAAGCGGGTCCGTCACCGAGCATCATTTGTGCTCGGTCGTCTCCATTCGTTAATCTGCAAGCGGAGTAAAATGTCCCTTAGAAATAAGGTGACACTTTACAAAACTTGCGTTTGACCCATCATGACTTATGCGTGTGTTGTGTTCGGGCATTCGGCCCCCTCTCACATCGATAAACTCCAAGTGGTTCAAAACCGCTTCCTCCATAAAGCCGTAGGAGCCCCCTGGTTCGTACGGAACGTCGACCTCCACTCCGATCTAGGTCTCGAACCTATTCGCGCCTTTATTAAAAAGGCGTCAACACGTCACTTCGCGAACGCATCTACCCATGCGAATCCGTTAATCGTAGCCACCGCCGACTACGATCTCCCCCCCGACCCCTGCCACCACCGCCGGCCGCGACATGTTCTCACCGACCCCCCCCGATGCTTTGTCATCCCTTCTTTCCGCTCAGAATACAGGCGACGACGACGACGTAGTAGTAGATCCCCTCCCATAGCCGGCGGTTGACCGGTGCACTTAGTAGTGCACCCGTCCCCCTACAGCGACTGTCCCAACCGAGGGCACCTCTTCGAGGCGCCCTCGAGTATGTCGCCTCTTGCCCTTCTGGCTGGCTAGAGCGTAGTGGTTGCACGCTCGCCTTTAAGTCCGGTGAAGCTGTAAAGGCCTCGCGGCCAACAGCGTACATCATTCATTCACACACACACACACACACGCCAAGTCCTTGCCATTCCAAGAGCTTGCAGGCGTCCTCTAAGGTGGCCGTAAACAGTTTCGGAGAAATGACGTCTCTCTGTCTTACTCCTCTTTTTATGGGGATCACCTTCGTGCACTGCCCCTGTACTCGGACTGACATGGTGGCGTTATTATACAAGCACTTCAACACTTCGATGTACCTATAGTCAATGCGGCATCGCTGGAGAGATCTAAGAACCGCCCAAGTCTCGATCGAATCAAAGGCTTTCTCATAGTCCACAAACGCCAAGCATAGTGGCTGATTATACTCCTCAGTCTTCTGTATAACCTGCCGCAGCGTATGTATGTGGTCTATGGTACTAAAACCTTTCCGGAAACCGGCTTGTTCGGGAGGCTGGAAATCATCAAGCCTTCGTTCGAGACGATTCGTAATGACTCTCGAAAATAATTACAATAATAAGCACTATTAATTTTGTTCGAATTTTGGTCAATTACGGAAATACAGCATACAGTTAACTGGATATATTTTTGTGTATTTTTTACACTGGATGCATAAGCACTGGCACATTATTAGCTTTCAGGTCAAACGACAAACAAAAACTAAGCTGAAATATTTTCATTCCCCGCGATTGTGAAAGCAATGAAATTTTTCTCAATTACGGCAGGTCAGTGAGCCTTTAGTCAGATTAATATCGATAAGACATTCCCGGAAATTGCTGATCGGACATGAAACACATTTTTTAAAAGTACAACTATCGGTGTCAAGCAGGGTTGCGTGTTGTCCGCTAGACTGTTTATAGTGTATCTGGATAAAAGTCTTCAAAGACTGTGTGCGATGACTGAAGGGGTAAAAATGGGTGATCTAGTGATAAACCACCTATTGTATGCAGATGACGCGGTTTTGATAGCGCCAACAGCCACTGATCTGCAAACACTAGTCACAGTTATGAGAGACGACTGCATGAATAATGGCTTACATTTGAATGTGAAGAAAACCAAAATTATGGTTTTGAACGGGAAGAAACCAGAACGAATGCAAGGATTGTGGTTGGTAACGATGTGCTGGAGCAAGTGAATGAGTTTGTATATCTTGGATGCGCCTTCAGTAAGGATGGGAAATACACCGCTGATATAAAGAGAAGAGTGAATGCAGGTAATAGAGTGAATGGCGCGATGGGAAGGCTACTTGGGAGCCGGCACTTAAGCCAAAAAGTGCAGCTGGCCATGCATAACGGAGTACTTGCCCCAACGCTGTTATATGGCAGTGAGAGTTGGGTATGTAAGAAGGAGAACGAAAGCAGGATAAATGCGGTCGAAATGCGATCTCTGCGGAAGATGTGCGGAGTCACGCTGACCGACCGTATTCGCAACAGCGTAGTAAGAAAGCGAGTAGGTATGAAAGATAGTATCGGTGTAAAGATGAGAAAGGGTATGCTCCGTTGGTTCGGGCATATAGCAAGGATGCCAGAAGAAAGAATGACAAAACAGATATACAATACGAAAGTCGAAGGATGTAGGTGCCGGGGAAGACCTAGACTATCTTACCATGACCAAATAGACCGTGTCTTATCTGAAGGGCAAGTCAAGAGTCTCCGTAACCGGCGAGTGTGTATGAGACGAACTATGAGAGTGGAGGAAGCCAGAGAGGTATGTAAGGAAAGAACCTGTTGGAACTCTGTACTCTCTGCCTACCCCGCGAGGGAGCTGGCGTGATGATATAGATAGATAGATACAACTATCTGTCTTCCCCGCAAGGGATTTGGCGTGATGATATAGATAGAGCTAGATAGCCAACTATATGACACCGAATACACTTGTTTATTTTAAAGTTTGTCTAGCACCGTTTATCAGTGCAGTGATAGCATAGTGGTTAGACCGTTGGACTGCAAAGTCAAAGGTCTCGGGTTCAAACCCAGGCACGCACCTCTGTCTTTTCGAAAGCATGTGCATATTAAAAAATTATCACTTGCTTTAATGGTGAAGGAAAACATCGTGAGGAAACCTGCATGCCTAAGAGTTTCTCGAAGCTGTGTGAAGTTCGCCACCCCACACTAGGCCAGCGTGGTGGACTATGGCCTAAACCCTCTCAGTTTATGAGGAGGCCCGTGCCCAACAGTGGGACAGTTTCTTAGCAGGGCTAATATTATTATTATTAGCACCGTTTATCAAATCCTTTAATTCTTCATTTTCGTTTTTATTAACTTTAGAAACATAACTATTAGAGTAATTAAAGATAAATATTTAATCAATATTTTGTCTTTAATACGTCAAAACTAAAATGAGATTGTAAAAATATTGGTGCTGCTCTATTAATAAAGTATGCAAATGTTTCTTAAGAAATAAATACACAAAAATATACTATCAACTAGCTCCAAACCCAAACACATCAAGATGGAAAATGTTACGGCCATGTTATCGGATCTTGTTCATATTGCCTCCAATTATATGAGAAGTGAAAACGTGACAGTGACACAAGCGCTGTTCCCCGCAAACCGACACGAAAGGCGTTTATAGCATAAAAGTAACCCTTCAAATATAGCGACAGCGGGTCCGGATACACTTGTAAGCACGTTGCCAACAGCGTTACGACAGCGGCGCGGCGCGGCGCGAGAGCGGGCCGGCAACGACACGACGTCGGCGCGGCTGGTGGCTACAAGCCGCGAGGTGCGAGGCTCCGCATGTGTTCGAGACTTGGCGTGAATACATTTTATTTGTTAAGATGCATTAAAAACGAAATTACATTTAATATATTACACGTTTGCTAATAACGCTTGAAAAATAATAACAGTGATAAAAAGCATGGTAAATAACAAGTTTTAATATCTGTTTTAGCGCTGTTCTTAGTTCGACCTTATCATCTAAGAAAATAAATCTTTTTTTCTTACTGTGGTTTTTTTTTTATTTTATTCTTTATTGTGCACGTCGCTCAATCCAGCGGGCGAAGTGATTCAAGCTCTTAACCACTGGACCAAGCCGTTCGTCAGTCAATCTACTAAACTTATCTACCAGTGCCATAATCATATTAAGTCGAAAGAGTCCACTACAGAATATAGCCTTCCCCTAAAGATCGCTACAACGGCCGGCCTCGACAACCGCGAAAATTACTAATCCCTTCCCGTCTCGATAAACCACATCGCTTATTACAACACAATCTATAAAACACACAATCTGTTCCATGCATACATATGAGGCGCTCAGCGGAGTCCGGTCAACGGCCACCGAGTGAATGTGTAATACTCGCGCTCGATATGCAAATGTGTGGACTCGGATACTCACGTGAGTCTGATACTTAAACCCCGCAGGTCACGTTTCATATCACACACCTACATTTATTGGCAATTTTTGTTTAAATCTGCCAATATATTACTACGAATATAAATATGACTTAAAATATTTATAATGCTATTATAAAATATGGGCCTTAAATTTGTATGAAACAGATAGGCTTCAAATAGATATAAGTTTCAAACGACCTTAAAAAATATGTATATTAGAGCCATTGCACACGACGATATATTAGTCCTGGCAGTGCCTCTCGCGCGTTCGGTTGTGTCACTGCGCTGCCCGCCCGCTCGCTATTTTCGTGTTACGTAATTATCGACTTCGACTTGCTTTGTTGGAAACGCCTGCGCTTGCGTGGAGTGGTAATCAGGTTAGCTCGTATACGTGTATACGTACGCATATACGGGCTGCGACGTTGCTTCTCCGCGTCTGGCTCGCGCGTAGCAACAAGGCGAGCCGCTAGGTAGACTCGCCGTTCTGACGGCGGTCGACCTTCCCGCGCTTTTAGTAACGGTCGTTTTCCGCGACCTACGTGGTTCGTCGCGGCTGTGCTTGCGTGTGTTGTGCTTGTGTGTCTACGTGTTTGCACTCGCTGTGCGTGTGCTTTTGCGTCCCGTGCAGGTACGGTTCGCGTATAGCCCGGCGTGACCAAGCACGTGGGTTGCTAGGCAGCCGCGTCGGCTAACGGCGCGGCCGGCCCTCCCGCGGTTTCTTCTCTAGGGTGAGTTTTTTAATTCGATTTATCTATTCTCTTATATCTATTCTATCCTATTCTCCGTGCGGCGGTTCTCTTCGCCCCGGAGCAGATAGGGTTTGGTGCCGCCCGTTCGCCCCTAAGGCGAAGGGGCACACCGCGTCTCCCCGGTAGTGCCACCCCCCCGCCTCTACCCGGTGGGGGGATCAGGGCAACGTTCACGCCCGGGTCTTAGGGCCCCTTGTTCTTGTTTTTTTTTAGTTCACTCGACCTGCCATTTCCCCTCTGGAAATGGCGGAAGACTTCCCTCCGGAGTTCGTCCGGGAGCACGCGAAGTACATCGTCCTACGCTGCCCGGACATAGTCCGGGAATTCAAGGCGACGTACTCGCCCGCCTCGCCCGACGCGTCGCCCGCGCGCGCGTCGGCCCCCGGCCCCGCGCACCCCGCGCCTTCTGCGCGCCCCGCGACTCCGTTCGCCGCGCCGCGAACTGATGTAGGGGCGCAGCCCCAGACCCCCGCCGACCGCCCCGTCTCGCCATGCGGGTCCGAGCCTCTCTCGGACTCGGACATGGAGGTCGAGCGCGCGTCCGCGCGACGCGCCGCCCCCGCCCGGTCCCCGTCCCCGTCGCTCTCGTCGGAGGACGACTTCGTTCCCATCGCGAATGGGAAGCGGGCGCGCAAACCGCGCGACTCGCCGCCACCCAAAATCCAGAGGGCCGGAAACGACTCTGTTTCTCCCGGCCCCTCCGGCCCCCGGCCGTCTCCGTCTCCCAACGCGGCCGCGAGGGCCTCCCCCCTCGCGCGCCCCGCACGTCCGAACATCACTCCCCCGCCGCTTGTCATTCAGGACAAGAGCGCCTGGGAGCGTATATCCAAGGCGATTTACAATCGCCAAATTAGTTATACGCACGCGCGTTCCACCGCGCAAGGCATAGCCGTCAAGGTGGCGTCTTCGGACGACCACCGACGGCTATCCGCGTTCCTGCGATCTAATAAGATCGCATACCACACATACACCCTGGAGGAGGAAAGGGAGCTCAGGGTGGTAATCCGCGGTGTCCCAAGAGAGCTGGACACCGCCGTCATCAAGGCCGACCTCCAGTCCCAGGACCTTCCTGTGCGCCAGGTGCACAGAATGGTGAATGGGCGCTCCAAGGAGGCGTACGACATGGTGCTGGTCGTCCTCGACCGCACCGAGTCCGGCCGTAGGGTCTTCGACCTGAAGGCCGTGTGCCATATCTCTGGCCTCTCCGTGGAGGCCCCCCATAAACGTGGCACGCCCGGGCAGTGCCACAACTGCCAGCTGTACGGGCACTCTGCCCGTAACTGTCACGCGCGCCCTCGATGCGTTAAGTGCATCGGGGACCACGCGACGTCCCAGTGCGCCCGCTCGAAGGAGACGGCGGCCGAGCCCCCCAGCTGCGTCCTCTGCGGCACCAAGGGGCACACCGCGAACTATCGCGGTTGCCCCAAGGCCCCGAGGGGGAAGCGCGGCCGGGCGAGGCGCGGCGGCCGCCGCCGCCCCCGCGCGGTTGCCCCCCCCTCTGCGCCCTCAGCGCAACACCCCCCCGCGCCCTCAGCGCACCCTCGTCCGGTGCCTTCTGCGCCAGCGACCGCGGCTCCCCGCGCTCCCGCGACGCTGAAGCTGGCCCCCCCTCCCCCGCCGCTCAGGCCGTCCCTCGGCGCCAACGCATGGGTGAAGCCGCTGCCCTACACCGCGGCCTCCCACCCTGCGTCAGTGGGCCCCGCCTGCCCCCCGAAGCGCGCGCCGGCGATCCCGCCGGTGGCGGCTTCTCCCCCTCCGCCCACTAACGTCAGTCAGGACGTCGACCTCATAATGAGTGTCTCGGCGGTCATAAGCCCCGCTCTGCTTCCCAGAGTCCGCGAACTCGCCCTTCGTCTCCGCGCCGCCACCAACTTGGCGGACCAGGTTCTCCTGGCCGCGGAATACAGGGACGTCTATGACGTCCTGACTTCCCTCAGAACCCAACCCCCCCGCACCCGATAATGGATCTGCGACCTCCCCGCCATAAGCCCCACAACCTATCCCTGGCGTTCTTTAACGCCGATGGCCTTCGCTCCCAGCGAGATCAGGTTGCTGATTTCCTCCGAGATCACCAACTTGATATCCTCCTCGTGCAGGAAACCTTCCTGAAGCCCGCACAACGCGATCCTAGGATCGCAAACTACAACCTCGTGCGCAATGACAGAATCGGCTCCCGCGGAGGCGGTACTCTCATTTATTACAGGAGGTCCCTGCACTGCATCCCTCTCGATCCCCCCGCGCTCACCAACATCGAAGCCTCGGTCTGTCGCGTCTCTCTCACGGGGCACCAGCCCATCGTGATCGCCTCCGTTTACCTTTCCCCCACTAAATCCGTTCTCAGGAGTGACTTTGAAGCACTCCTCAATCTGGGAAGCGCCGTCATTCTGGCGGGCGACTTCAACAGCAAACACGTGGCCTGGAACGGTCTCACCACTACCCCTAACGGTAGGAGCCTTGACGCCCTGGTCGACGTTCTCGACTTTGACGTCATCGCACCCATGCACCCTACCCACTATCCTAACAATCCCAATCACCGACCCGACGTCCTGGACATGGCGCTTCTGAAGGGTGTCACCCTACGGCTGCACTCCTTGGAAGTAGTCCAGGAACTCGACTCTGACCATCGACCTGTAGTCATGAGACTCGGTTCCCCCCCTTCCGCCCCTCAGCGACCCAAAAAGACGGTGGTGGATTGGCATGCGCTAAGCACGGCCTTGGCGGATGCCGACCCTCCCCCCCTGCCTCTCAGCTCGGACTCCATCCCGTCCCCTCAGGACACCGATCAGGCCGTAGATGCCTTCACCGAACACATCCGATCGGCGGTCAGTCGATCGTCCAAGCAAGTCGAAGCGGAAGATTTCTACCTCAACCGCTTTCGACTGCCGGACGATGTTAGGGATCTCATTCGTTCCAAGAATGCTTCCATCCGAGCGTACGACTCCTACCCCACCGAAGCCAATCGGGCCCGGATGCGCGCTTTACAACGAGAGGTAAAGCGTCGTGTCGCGGAGGTCCGGGAGGAACGGTGGGGTGTCCTCCTAGAGGGAATCGCGCCGTCGCATCTGGCCTACTGGCAGCTGGCGCGTAGCCTCAAATCCGACTCCACGACTGACATGCCCCCGCTGTCCCGCCCTTCAGGCGCAGCGCCCCCAGTCTTCGACGACGACGAAAAGGCCGAGCTTCTCGCCGACTCCCTCGAGAGCCAGTGCGCCCCCAGCTCTCAGTCCGTCGACCAGTCCCACGTCGACGCGGTAGACAGGGAAGTCGAGCGCAGGGCATCCCTCCCCCCCGTCGATTCCTTGCCTCCTATCACGCAAACGGAGGTCGAAGATCTGATAGTGGGTCTTAAATCTAAAAAAGCCCCCGGCCCTGACGGCATTTCGAATCGCGTTCTGAAATGCCTGCCCGCCCAACTCATCTGCCTCTTGGTGGCCATCTTGAACGCCGCCATGACGAACTGCACCTTCCCCGCTAAGTGGAAGGAGGCGGACGTCATTGGCATCCCCAAGCCCGGCAAACCTCGCAATCTCCCCGCGAGCTACCGCCCTATCAGTCTCCTCAACTCCCTGGCCAAGATATACGAGCGCCTCCTTCTGGCGAGGCTCAAGGACTTCATAACGTCCAGGGGTATCCTTATCGACGAGCAGTTCGGCTTTCGAGCCAAACACTCTTGTGTCCATCAGGTGCACCGCATCACGGAGCACATTCTCTCCGGTCTCAATGGGCCCGGAAGACCCGTCTACACGGGCGCCCTCTTCCTGGATGTCGCGAAGGCATTCGACAAAGTCTGGCACAACGGCTTGATCTACAAGCTCTACCGATTGGGTGTGCCGGACAGACTCGTGCTCATCTTACGAGACTTCTTGTCGAATCGCGCCTTTCGTTATCGCGTCGAAATGACGCGCTCCGCTTCCCACTCCATCAGTGCTGGAGTCCCACAGGGCTCAGTGCTCTCTCCGCTCCTGTTTAGCCTCTACACGAACGACATTCCTCGTTCGAGTGATGTTAAACTAGCTTTATTCGCGGATGATACCGCTCTTTATTATTCCAATAGGAACAAGGCCCGCATCACGAGGAAACTCCAGACCGCCGCCAATACCCTAGGGGATTGGTTCAGGAAGTGGCGAATCGAGGTGAACCCGGACAAGAGCGCGGCGGTGCTCTTCGCCAGAGGTGCACCTTCGCACCACTCTCTGCGCCGCCCCGGAAGGAACCGAGGTCAAGTGACCATGTTCGACCGACCCATTCCCTGGGTCAAAGAGGTCAAATATTTAGGGGTCACCCTGAACAGTACCATGACCTTCGGCCCGCACATCAAGCGGGTCCGTCACCGAGCATCCTTCGTGCTCGGTCGTCTCCATTCGTTAATCTGCAAGCGGAGTAAAATGTCCCTTAGAAATAAGGTGACGCTTTACAAAACTTGCGTTCGTCCCATCATGACTTATGCGTGTGCTGTGTTCGGGCATTCGGCCCCCTCTCACATCGACAGACTTCAAGCGGTTCAAAACCGCTTCCTCCGTAAAGCCGTAGGAGCCCCCTGGTTCGTACGGAACGTCGACCTCCACTCCGATCTAGGTCTCGAACCTATTCGCGCCTTTATTAAAAAGGCGTCAACACGTCACTTCGCGAACGCATCTTCCCATGCGAATCCGTTAATCGTAGCCACCGCCGACTACGACCTCCCTCGCGACCCCTGCCGCTACCGCCGGCCGAGACATGTTCTCACCGACCCCCCCGATGCTTTGTCATCCCTTCTTTCCGCTCAGAATACGAGCGACGCCGTAGACGCAGACGCAGTAGTAGATCCCCTCCCATAGCCGGCGGTCGACCGGTGCGCTTAGTAGTGCACCGGTCCCCCTACAGCGACTGTCCCAACCGAGGGCGCCTCTCCGAGGCGCCCTCGAGTATGTCGCCTCTTGCCCTTCTGGCTGGCTGGAGCGTAGTGGTTGCACGCTCGCCTTTAAAATCCGGTGAAGCTGTAGAGGCCTCGAGGCCAACAGCGTAGATCATTCACACACACACACACACACACGACGATATATTTACGCACAGTTGAAGCACGTCAAACGCATCAAAAAAGCGCTGCAATCGCGATATACTTAACACGTTTACAAAGTTTGTCCGCAGCGTGCGGACGCGCGTTTGTCAGACGCGCGGCTATGTACGCAACTAAGCATTCGTTATTGTAGGATATGGCCAATCGCTAGGTATTAACTAACATTGACTAAACGTCAAATATAATTAAGAATGTTTAAAAATATTGTTTTAAATTTCAAGTGGTGAGTTATTAACGTGATAACAAGGTGGATGTTTATTTTTTCAGTCATTTCCAGCCACGGAATATCTACGGCATAATTTTCATATACTATAACATGCCGCCTGTAAACTTGCGAACTGCATGCGCGAACTACTGGCGCGTGTGATCACGCATTTATTCACGCTCTCGTTTACACGCTCACCCGCACCAGTTACTTGCAACATGTAGAAGCGCTTTTAAAGAGCAAAATGTCAATACGGAAAAGACTGGTGTACTCTTGTACTCCAAATCAAAACACATGATTACCAGATTCTATTACGCAAGGCATGAGATATTCTTGTAAGCCGGCGCTGCATCCGCCATTGTCCCACTCGCCGTACTCCGCCGGGATGAAAGTAGCTCTTTGCCGAAATGAAAACTTTTTGAAAGTGGAACCGACACACTACTTTGAACATGTAGGCAACGCAAGTGCAGATGAAACCATGTACATATTTTTTCTTTCATTTAGTCTCTGCAGATACAAAGCAAGTTTTCTCATAGGTAGATACCTAAGTAAATGGATTCACCTAAGTAACTCTGTATCTACAGAGGGCTCAGCACAAATCGATTTACATCAGCACACTATCGTGTTGATATGCCATCATTGTCACACTACATATTTACTAAATAAACATGAGCGTGACATCACGCTGTCTCGGCAACGTTGTTATAAAGGCAAATGGTTTGTGTCTAGCTCTCTATACATTATAAAAGCACGCGCGCCTGTTTCGTTTCTCTGTGTAAAACTTTTTTTCTATCATATAATAAGAAATTTGAGAAGGGACCTTACAATGGAAGCTGAAATTAAAACGTGAAACAAAAAGATTATTTGAAATGCAGGGACAACGTAAACTCCTTTTGAATGTTGGCATTTTGACTAAATGAAACCGATACGAACCGCAACATTTTTTTATTAAATGGGAGGCAAACATATACGGCTGTAACAGCCTTATCAGGAGATAATTTAATTTGGTACCGGAACAGGTGGCGTCCGGTGCGCCCTGGTGCCTGACCCTCGCCGCGCCGCCATTCAACCCGACATTTATAAATAATTGTCTTTAGAATTACATATTGACCTACAAGTCATAAAATTGCGAAGTACGATATTCTCGGCTCAATTCCCAGGTCACAGGTTTAATAATAAAAGCAAACGACGCACTGAAAGTTGAAGTTATTAGCTTATTTTCTCTCAATTTCGTAGCGAAAGTAATACTTGTTGTAGTATTGAGTTATCTGTGGTTTTGGTTTATGGTAAATTGTCATGGGTTGTCATTCTTGGTGCTTGGAATAAAATGTAATTTAAAAGAATAACCGTTAATTTATTACATTGTGGCAGCGGTGGCTAATTTACTGGTGTTTTAGTGGTCATAGTGCGGGAAAACATAGAATTATGGAACACGCACGGCCACCGCCGGAATTGAATCTCGTTGGGGGACCATCGGCACGAGCCGACGCTTGGAGAAAATGGCAGCGCCACTTTTCAATATTTTTAAAGGCTTCTGGTGTTATTAGGGAGTCACCAGATATGCAGGCGAGTTTGTTACTAAATTTAATTGGACCAGAAGGTTACGCCATTTATTCAACTTTTAGATTTTCCCAAAAAGACGATCTAGATAACATTAAAATTATTATCGAAAAATTCGACGAGCATTTCAAAACCAAACCGAATACAACAATGGCTAGATTTAAATTTTTTACGCGGGATCAGGATAAAGGCGAGACTATTGACGAGTATGTTACTACCCTGAGATTGCTAAGCCAACATTGTGAATTTGAACATTTAGAAGATGGTTTAATAAAAGATCGTATCGTTTGTGGAGTTCTGGAACATTCTATCCGTGACAGATTGCTAAGAACTGACGACTTAAAGCTAAATACAGCGATTAAAATTTGTGAAGCGAACGAGCTGTCTAACGAGGAAAATTGTCAAATAGAAATTGGTAAAGCCGGTGCGAATGGCGAGTCGGAGGTGTCGGCGATAGCAAACACCGGTATCGATGGGCTGTTCGGTTCCCGAGGTGCGCGGGACCGCGGTGGCCGCGGCGAGGTGCCGCGAATGCTTGGTGCGCGGTTGGCACGTTCGGCGGTAGAGATCGAAGACGCGCCGATGCGGCGTTGTAATAAGTGTGGCGAATTTAAATGTAATGGCAATTCACAGTGTCCCGCGAAATATTTCAAATGTCATGCGTGTAATGAGCGTGGTCATTACAGAAAGATGTGCCCCTTCAGGTTGTCGCGTGCTAGGAATATTTATGAGGTGTCTCGGGGTGAAATCGATGAGAACGACGTTGATAGCCGTTTGTTTTTTATTTCAACTGTATCGGTGAATAGTATTGAAGATAAGAATTGTAAGTGGTATGAATGTTTAAACTTAGTCTCTAATGGTTTAAAAGTTAAGTTTAAACTGGATACGGGCACCGACTTTAATGTTATTTCTTTACATACCTTTAATAACTTAGGATTAAATGTCAAAGACATCATTGTGCATAAAATTAACGCTCAGTCATACTGTGGCAGTTATATACCAACCCTGGGTACGTGTATTATGTCGTGGATATGTAGGAATAAAATTTATCCGATACAATTTGTTATAGCAAATATGCACTGCCAGAGTATTTTGGGTAAAAAGACGTGTGAGAAACTAGGCTTAATCAAGCGCATTATATCATTGTCGTTGTCTGTTTATGATGATTTATTTAAAGGTCTTGGTAAATTACCCGGAAAATATACGATTATTTTGGACAAGAACGTGAGCCCTTTAGTGTGTGAGGAAAATTCCTATTGGGGTAAGGGACAAATTGTTAAATGTGTTAAATAGTATGATGGGTATGGGGGTTATTAGAAAGGTCTCTCACCCTACACCTTGGGTGAATGCGATTGTTTTAGCGCCAAAGAAAAACGGTGATATTCGCGTGTGTCTCGACCCTCGTCCTCTCAACCGGGCTATTCGGACTACCCTCTGCCGACGCTTACAGAGATAGCCATTAAGTTGCAGGGTGCTTATTTCTTTAGTAAACTAGATGCGAGGTCTGGATTTTGGATGGTTGAAATCGATGATGAGAGTGCAGATCTCTGTACCTTTGGCACGCCGTTTGGTAGGTATCAGTTTGTAAGATTACCGTTCGGTATCAATTCGGCTTCAGAAGTTTTTCATTCTAAAGTTCGTCAGTTGCTCGAGGATTTGGAAGGTGTGGATTCATTTAGCGATGATTTTATCGTGTGGGCGTCTACTAGAGAGGAACATGACCGTTGAACAGGACGAATAGTACGTCGTGCGTCCTGTTGCTGCTGTGGCTAGTATGCGTCGTGAAGGAGAATTTAAATAAAAGCCGAATAATCTTGAAACAGTGCTCCACCCACCAGTTGTGACCCTCTTCGCGCAGAGTTTCTTCCAATAATCTTCCAATGCCCAGTCGCTCGAACGCGCATGGCGCGATGTTTCGCTCTCTTAAATACTATTTTGGTGTGTCACAACTAGTGGGCTTTGCATCGAGTTTATTAATCAAATAAACCAATCATGATACAATTATTCCTGTCCCTTTCCGGGGTTACACTCTTCTTACTATTCCTATCCCTTTCAGGGTTACACTCTTCAATTATTCCTATCCCTTTCAGGGTTACACTCTTCTAATTGTATACTAGTGTTTATGCGCTAGGATTCTATGACATTATCTAATTTCTAACTTAAATTACATAATGTACTACAGTAACTTAATCTATTACATAATCTATTTATACAAATCATGCAGACGTCGTCCTGTACATTTCTCCCGCCGTGAACTGTCCGCTTCACTGACGGTTCATAAGTCTTCGTGGAGGGACGACGTCGGCAACACTATCAATTTCTTCGCTGGCCTCCGAAGAACTCCTCCCTTGGTGCGGACGTCCACGGCACGTACAATTCCATCTTCTCCAGGGAAGGTCCTTATTATCCTCCCAAGAGGCCACATGTTCCTGGGGAGTACGTTGTCAACAATGAGGACGATGTCCTCCTCTTTCAGGGCGGCGCCGCGTCCATGGGGCTCCCGCCGGTACTGAAGTCCAGGTAAGTACTCCCTTATCCATCGTTCCCAGAACATGTCCGCGAGTCTCTGTGCCGCTCTTCAATGGGTGCGGCCGATGAGGTCAGTGTCAGTGAAGGTCCCTGGTGTCGGGTTTCGCGCTGGGCCGTAGAGCAGAAAGTGGTTCGGTGTCAGCGCCTCTGGGTCCTCAGGGTCGACGGGTACGTGAGTGAGCGGTCGGTTGTTTACTGTCAACTCGACCTCTGCCAGCAATGTGGTGAGAACCTCTTCTGTCGGGTGCCTCTCCGTCAAGATCGCGTATAGGGCCGTCTTTACGCTGCGCACCAGTCGGCGCCGGGGGGAATAAAGCGCCAGCTGATGGTTTTTCTCGTGGCCTCTTCTCGGGTGGCGTTGTCCAGCGCCTCCCGTAGCTCTCTGTCAGCGCCGCGGAGATTGGTCCCGTTGTCCGACCATATTTCAGTCGGGCAGCCGCGGCGGGCGATGAATCGTCGTAGGGCCATCACAGCTGGCTCGGTGCTGAGTGATGCGGCGACTTCCAGGTGTACGGCGCGTGAAGTCAGGCAGGTGAAGAGGGCTACGTAGCGCTTCTGTGTGCCCCGACCCACTGTCACAGTCAGAGGTCCAAAATAGTCGATGCCGGTGTACGTGAAGGCCCTCTGATGGTGAGCCAGTCTGCAGGGCGGCAAGTTCCCGGTGCTCGGCTCTGGAGGCGCGTCTCTTCTTCGGCGACAGCTGTAGCACTTGTGTATGACCATCCGGGCTACTGTACGTAATCGAGTTATCCAGTACCTTGCTCGACACTCGTTGATGGTCGCCTCTACTCCGGCGTGGTGCAGCTGTCGGTGTACGTGCTCGATGTACAGGCGGGTGACGCAATGATCTCCGTCCAGCACTGCGGGGCACCGTAGCTCGTCACTGATGTCCGGCGTCGCACTTATTCGCGACTTGATCCTTATCACTCCACTGATAATCTGCGCTGATAAGGGGCGAAGGCGGCCCTTCGATAGTCTCTCACTATTACTCAGTTCGCTATTATACGAGTCGTGTTGTACTACACGCACTAACAACGCCTCCGCTCTTATCAATAGTTCTGCACTGAGCGGTAAACACTTAACACTGACCTTATCACTAAACTTAATTCTACACTTATCGCTACACTTATTCCTATTCTTAACACTATTCCACTGTAGGTCCTTTTCACGATTCCTAGCCTGTCTTTTATAGTTCACTAATTGTCTATCCACTCTGCACAGGTCGATGAACTGCAGTACGCGCGCCGTCGCTCGTAGTAGGCGCTCCCACGTAGAGAAGCGCGCTGGATCTGGAACAGCTGATCGCGGTGAGACGGGCCGTTGCTCGGTGATATTGTGTGTCCGCTCCTCGCCCGTCGTTGCGTCGAGTGTCGGTCGCTCCGCCGGCCATGTTGATGGGTGCTCGCGCAGGAACTCGGGCCCAAGGAACCATCGGTGATGAGAGCCGATGTCCCTGGGTACTTCGCGCGTCGCATCGTCGGCCACGTTTAGCTTCGTGGGCACCCACCTCCAGTCACTTATGGCGCTGTTTTCTTCAATCGCGGCGATGCCATGTGCGACGAACGGGCGGTAGGATCGCGCGCCCGTCTTCAGCCACGTCATGACGGTACGGCTGTCCGTCCAGTAGGTCACTGCGCTTGGCTACTTATCGTGTTCGGCGATGATAGTCGCGCCCAGGCGACTACCCAGTACGGCGGCTTGCAGTTCGAGTCTCGGGATCGATGTGAGCTTGAGCGGTGCCACCTTCGCCTTCGCCGCCACGAGGGTTATATGTACCTCGCCGTCGCTCGTGGTGGCTCTCCAGTACGCCGCTGTCGCGTAGGCTGACTCGCTCGCGTCCACGAACACGTGCAACTCGAGCGTCTCGGCGTGCGTGTACGCGTGGTAGCATCGTGGTATCTTCAGGTCCCGCAGACTCCGCAGGTGTTGGGTCCACTCAACCCACTGTTGTGCTAGGTCTAACCGATGTTGTCGTCCCATCCTGTGCCGCGCCGCCATATCTCCTGCAGTATCTGCTTGGCCCGTATGGTGATGGGCGAAGCGATTCCGAGCGGGTCAAACAGAGACATCAGTATGCGGAGTGTCTCCCGCTTCGTCGGCGTCGGTTTGTCGAGTATGTCCGGGGAGAGGCGCGCCAGGTCAAGGTTGAACCCGATGTCGTCGGTGTCCGGCCTCCACTCTAACCCAAGCACTCGTTCTGTCTTCCTTTCTTCATTAATTCCGATCGCCCGCTGTGTCGCGCCCGGTTCGTGAGTCTGTAGTACCGCCGTGGAGTTAGACGACCACTGTCTTAGCTCATAGTGCGCCGCCCGATGTATCTCGTCGATCTGTTTTGAGATGTTGATGGCGCTGTCTTCGTCATCGAAGCTGTGTAACAAGTCGTCGACATAGTGGTTGCGAACGATGGTGCGGCTCGCTTCTGGATGGGTGTCCTTATACTTCTCTGCGTTGCGATTCTTCACGTAGATTGCGATGGACGGTGAACATGTGGCCCCGAAGATGAGTGACGTCATCCTGTACTCTTCGGGCGGGTGTTCATCGCGCCGATCGCCGCGCCACAAGTACCGCAGCGCGTCTCTGTCTTCTGTCTTGATTTTTATCTGCATGAACATCTCCTTGATGTCGGCAGACACGGCGATTCTGTGCTGTCGGAACCTCATGAGGACGCCAGGGAGTGACTGCAGCAAGTCGGGACCCGTCAATAAATGGTCATTGAGTGACACTCCTTTCGTCTTAGCGGCGGCGTCGTGGACTATTCGCACTTTGTTAGGTTTCAATGCGTTCAGTACTGCAAAGTTCGGGAGGTACCACGTTCGATTCTCAGTTCTATTTTTTTGGTGCGGGCTCGGCGTATCCCTTCTGGATAAGTGCGTCCATCTGTTCTGTGTACTTCGTTTTCAGAGTCGAATCGCGGTCAATCTTCCTTTCGATATTGTGTAAACGCTTCAGTGTGTTTTCATAGTTTTCGGGCATCTTAATAGTGTCGGTTTTCCACAGTAGAGGGGCTTCATATCTCCCGCCGCTGTCGATACGGACTTCTTTGTCGAGCTTGTGAAGCGCGCGTTGATCTGGGCTGCTCTTCGGGTTTCTGGGCTCGACGGAGAGTGACTCGAGTGCGAAGTAGTGTCTCAGCTGATCGTTCATGTCTTCGTCTTCACTCTTGTCCGCGTTGAAGTTGACTTTGTGCGCATCTTGTACAGTGAGCCGTGAGCGCGCGCCGTGTAATACCCAGCCGAGAGGAGTCCGGGAGGCAACGGGTTGGTGTCGTTGTCCCCGGCGTACCTCCGACGTTACTAGCAGGTGCCAATTGTCTTGGCCGATGAGTATCTGGGGTTTCGCTCTTCTGTCGGTGATATCGCTTTCTATGTCCTGCAGATGCTTGCAATCGGCGATGTCTTGCACGGTGACGGCTTGTGGTGACAACTTCATATTCTCAATGGTGCGCGCTTGAGTCCGATGTGCGCGATGGGACGAACCTCTCAACGTCAGCTGGACCCGACGGGAGTTCGATGACCGGACGTTGCAATCGCCGATCGCCTCGATGTGCAGTGACTCGCGGGGGCCGCGCGCGCCTGTCTGGTTGGCGAGCTCGGCGTCGATGAGCGTCACCGTTGACCCGTCGTCAAGGAGGGCGTAAGTGTCTACTCCTCCCGCCGGTCCGGAAATGTGTACCGGCACTATTTTGAGATACGACGCGAAGCCTCTTGTCCACGTTGACGCGACTGTCTGCTTCTCCGCGTTGTCGTCTTCCGCGACCCTTTCGCTTTTGACGTGGTGAAGCAGTCTGTGGTGCGAGTATTTGCACCCGTCGGTGTCGCAAGTGTGCCTCTTGCAATGATGACTCTTTGTTCTGAAGCGTAGACACGCGAAGCATAGTCTTCGTGCCTTCGCGATGTCCCATCTGTCGTTGACCGTCGACTCAATGAATTTCTTGCACTTGGTTACCTCGTGCTCTGTGTCGTGACACGCCGCGCATTTTTCTTTCCTTGGGCTCGATACAGCGGTGCTATAAGTCTTGTTCGTCTGTCTTCTGTTCGCTGTATGTTCCCGTTCGGGCGTCACGTGTTCGGGAGGTGCGTAGCGCCCGCACCTATCAGCCTCCCTATTGAGTAAATTAGAGAGCCTCAGTAGGTCGGGTTCTTCTGTCTGTTCTTCCGCTGCGTAGTCGAACCATCTATACTTGAGCGCCGGTGTGAACTTGTCGATGGTCATCTTGACAGCCTCCGGGTTGTACAGGTACGCCACGCGGTTGAGTGCGCGTAGCGTTGCGACGATGTTCATCACCCGCGTGGCGAACACGCAAATATCTCTCGGGTTGTCGCTGAGTCGGGGCAGCGCGCGCAGGCGTTCTAATTCGCCCAGCGCGATGCAATCTGGTCGGCCGAAGCGTGCTTCGAGCGCCCGGAGTATGTCAGCTGTCTTGGCGTTGTAGATGAGTAAGTTCTCGACGGCTTCTTTAGCTTTACCTTTTAGCGCTCTTCGTAGTCTCGCGACGTTCTCTGTGTCTGTGAAGCTCGGCGCAGATTCTTCATAAGCAGCTTTAAAGGTGAGCCACTCTTGGTGTGACCCACTGAAGTACGGCAATTCAGTAGCGAAGCGGTGGTTCGGGGCGCTCCCGGACCGGGCGGCGAGGGTGATTGCGGACGCCAGCTCACGCAGGTCAATTTGCTGTGGCGGCGTCGCGACTGTCGTTTCTTCATTCTTCGACACGGCGATGGGTGGTGGCTGGATCGGTGCAGGGGGCAACGGCGTTGTCGCCCGCGGCGCTGCATCGATGGTGCGCCCCACGTCTATGTCGTGTGGCCTGTCGGCGATGGCCAGGACGTGAGGTCGCGAGTCGTTCAGCCAGCTCCCGACTCTTTTCTCTGTTTCTTGCTCATCTGATATGCACGTGTCGGCGTCACTCTCGCTTTCTTCATCTTCGGCTTCGATTCGTGATATTTTCGCAGCTGCTAATTGGACTTGCAATTCTAGTAGCTCCTCCTTGGCGCGGACGAGCTTCAATCTTCGCGTCTTCGTTGAGAGCGTCTTCTTTGTTCCAGTCCTCTTGGACACTGGCTTTTTAGTTTTCTTCGTCGCGGGAGTGTCTGCCGTGGCGGTTGTTTCCGTCATGACAGTAGATTCTGTCGTGGCGGTCGACTCTGACGTGGCGGTCGACTCTGTCGCCGTAGTCGACCCCGACGATTCGGCAACTGGGGCCGATGCTGCTGGTCTACTGGTGGTGGAGCGTGTGACTGGCATGTTTCTTTCTTCTATTTTCTTCCTTTTTCGGCTTGATTCTTCTATTTTCTCTTGACGACGATTATCCGGCTCTCGAAGGACCAAAATGAACAGGAAGATTAATACGTCGTGCGTCCTGTTTTTTGGCTGACGCGGTGCAGCGCGGGCGAAGATTCCAACGATGTCACGCAAATTCTTCTACGACGATAATCCGGCTTCCGAAGGACTAAAATGAACAGGACGAATAGTACGTCGTGCGTCCTGTTGCTGCTGTGGCTAGTATGCGTCGTGAAGGAGAATTCAAATAAAAGCCGTATAATCTTGAAACAGTGCTCCACCCACCAGTTGTGACCCTCTTCGCGCAGAGTTTCTTCCTATAATCTTCCAATGCCCAGTCGCTCGAACGCGCATGGCGCGATGTTTCGCGCTCTTAAATACTATTTTGGTGTGTCACAACTAGCGGGCTTTGCATCGAGTTTATTAATCAAATAAACCAATCATGATACAATTATTCCTGTCCCTTTCCGGGGTTACACTCTTCTTACTATTCCTATCCCTTTCATGGTTACACTCTTCAATTATTCCTATCCCTTTCAGGGTTACACTATCTTATCTATGACATTATCTTATTTCTAACTTAAATTACATAATGTACTACAGTAACTTAATCTATTACATAATCTATTTATACAAATCATGCAGACGTCGTCCTGTACAACCGTCGTCTTAAAAGTTTGCTTGATAAAGCTCGTGAAGTCGGTATTAAATTTAATAGGGAGAAGTGTGAATTTTGTGTAGGAGAAGTAACATATTTAGGCCATACGTTTAGTGCTAAAGGTATGCAGATAGATAAAAACAAGTTAAAAGCAATCATGGACATGCCCACACCGGAAGACAGGTGTGCGTTGGAAAGGTTCATGGGTATGGTTAATTACTTATCGAAATTTATTCCACATTATTCAGACACGGTTGCTCCACTAAGAGGCCTACTGAAGAAAGGTGTGAAGTGGAAGTGGTGGAGTGTCGCAGCTGAAACGGGGGCTGTGCAGCGCGCCCGTGTTGGTTTTGTACTCGCTTGATAAGCCTGTTCTACTGTCTGTGGACGCCAGTGCTGGAGCTCTGGGAGCGGTATTGCTTCAGGAAGGACGTCCAGTGGAATTCGCGTCACTCACTCTTACAGATACGCAAAAAAGGTATGCTCAAATTGAAAAGGAAATGTTGGCTATAGTTTTTGCTCTGGAACGGTTTCATCAGTATGTATTTGGCCGAGCAGACGCCGTTGTAGAAACGGACCATAAACCATTAGAATATCTATTTAAAAAATCTTTAGATGCAGTACCCACTAGATTACAACGAATGATGCTGCGCGTACAAGGGTATGATTTTGAGGTAATCTATAAACCGGGTAAATTTATGTACGTAGCTGACACGTTATCACGAGCCGCTTTATCGGAACTTATGTCAGACAAAGTGTCAAAGAAGTTGGAAGAGCAGACGTGTTTTTTGTTAGCGAATGTTCGGTTTAGTGCTGATAGATTGAAAAGTATTAAGGACGCTACTGTGAAAGATTATGAGTGTCAGTTATTGGTGGAGTATATAAACAATGGATGGCCAAATAATAAAAATAGTGTGGACGTTGTGGCGCGTCCTCTTTGGGCTCATAGGGAAACTCTGGAATACATCGATGGAGTTATTTTTAAAGATAATTTGGTTTATATACCGAAACAGCTTCGATGCGAAATGATTGGGCGCGTACATGAGGGTCATTTAGGTATCGACCGATGCAAAAGGCGTGCGCGAGATGTGATGTTCTGGTGTGGCATGGCGCGTGATGTGGAGAAAGCCGTGCGCCGCTGTCGCGCGTGCGCCGAGTACGCGGCGGCGCCGCCGCGGGAGCCCATGATACCGCACCCGGTGCCTGACATACCGTGGTCAAAGGTGGGCTCAGATATTTTGGAGTACAATAAGAAATATTATATGGTACTGGTTGATTATTTTTCAAATTTTATAGAATTGAACGTTCTTGGTAGTATTAATTCGAGAGCTGTGATTAACGCTATGAAAGAACAATTTGCTAGGTATGGTATTCCGGAGGAGGTCATCACCGATAATGGTCCTGCTTATGCTTCTAGAGAGTTTAGGAATTTTAGCAAAGAATGGGGTTTTTTTCATTCGACCAGCTCTCCTAATTTTGCGCAATCAAATGGTTTGAGTGAGAGAGCAGTAAGAACGATGAAAAATATTTTGAAAAAATCTGTTGCAACGAGTTCTGATCATTATTTAGGTCTGCTTAGCCTAAGAGCTACTCCAAGGGATGACATAGGTTCACCCTTCCGGCTGGTGCAGGTCCTGTCGGGGCACGGCTGCTTTGGCAGGTACCTGTGGAAGGTAGCCGGGAGGGAAGTCACCCCAAGGTGCCATGAGTGTGGTGCCACTGAGGACACTGCGCAACATACGCCGGAAATATGCCCTGCCTGGGCGGCCCAGCGCGGTGTCCTCACGGGTGTAATAGGGAGAGATATATATCACGCTGCCCACTGTAGTGAGAGCAATGGTCGGCAGCGAAAGGTCTTGGCTGGCGGTAGAGGCCTTCTGCGAGGAAGTTATCTCGCGAAAGGAGGCGGCGGAGCGGAGCAGGGAAAATGATCCCTTCGCTGCTCCGAACCGTCGTCGGAGAGTCGGGCGGAGGAGGCGGGCGGCTGCCGACCTCATGCCACCGTGATGGGGGCCGGCAGACGACAGCAACGGGGGTTGCTGACGTCTACGCAGAACATTTGGCCCCCGAGGTTGGAGGACGCGCCAAGTGTTCCGGTGCGCCTTCACCATGTAGAAGGACCAGGGCGGGGATACCCCGATAAAGTCGAGTTCGAAAAACGGACAGCCGCTGACGGGTCGCGGAAGTATGTCCGCGTCCCCGTGACTCGCCTCTATAGCGGGCAATGGAACACGGTGGGGTTTTAGTGGGTAGGACTTGCGCCAGCGACGGCCGGATATACGCCGACCGTCGCTGAAGCGAGTAGTCCCACATAACCTGTTAACGTCCCCGTCGTTAACGGGTATCCAAGAGAATTCCCCACGTAAAAAAAAAAAAAAAAAGTTCAGCCTCTCCGTTATTGATGGGTCGCAGGTTGAGAACTCGATTGCCTATTCATATAGGGAAATTGAGGCCTCAGTGGAATAATTCTGAGGATTACGCGAAAATTGTTCGGAATAAAGTACGAAGCAAATTATACTATGACATGCATTCACGTCATTTGCAGGAATTGCAGCCAGGAGATGAGGTTATTGTAAAAGGTGATAAAGCAGTATGTATGTCCAATCTAAGGCGCGGCAGCCGCGTTCTTATTTTATTACAAATAGTATGGTAAGCTAGTACGACGCAATAGGAGGCATTTACACAGATTGGAACAACCTTATGTTAAGCAGGAGGAAGTCACATCCTCTGCTTCCTGGGAGAGGAAGGAGGATGATGTTGATGATATGAACTCAGGTCAGTTGCAGGTCGCAGAATCGCCAGTTGACGATTCTCAGGGTATGAATCGTTTAGGGCGGGTTCAGAGGGAAGCGGCACGAAGAGCTTGCGATCTTATAGAATATATATATATATATAAGTGATTAATATTTCAAGGTTTCTGATGATTTGTTTTGTATTATATATGATAATGTTATCCACACTTATTTGTTTTTATTAAAGGGAAAGATGTTGTAGTATTGAGTTATCTGTGGTTTTGGTTTATGGTTGATTGTCATGGGTTGTCATTCTTATGCTTGGAATAAAATGTAATTTAAAAAAATAACCGTTAATTTATTATAATACTAATACACTTTTATGTTACATTATTACTTATAAATAACAAGTATGTACCACCGCGGTTGTATCCACCTTACAACCTAATAAATAACACCCATAATAATATAGCCGAGAGTATATCCATCACCGAAAAAATACGTGAAATTGACGACACTATAACGTTCAAACCAAATTTATATTAATTAAAACCTATCCTAGCTTAAAATGTACCTCACAGCCAAATTTTATCTAATTATATTAAGACGTGATTGAAAAACATCAAAACCAGATCCAAACTTACTATTAGGATTATATTGATGTGTATGAGACGAACTATGTGTGTGAAGGAAATCAGGGATGTTTGTAAGAAAAGAACCTGTTTAACTCTGAGGCCTACCACGCATAGCATTTCGCGTGATAATATAGACAGATAGATATTGGTAGGATAGTGATAGAAATACCAGGTCAGCGTTTTACCTCGACTTTCATCTGCATATAACAATGAGTTAAACCTTTTAATGAGGTGTGCCGGCGCGGCGCGGGTGCGCTAATGAGCGAAGTTGTACCGCGAGCCGCCGACCCGACAAAATACACAACTTTACTAATAACACATACATTACCGTAACATTTATGAGATGAATGTCAAGAGGGCTTAGCACGAACAGCTCATGATAGCGTGACGATAAAGAGTTGATATGCCACCTTTATCACTACAAATTTACTAAATAAAGATGAACGTGACAGCACGCTTTCTCGACCATGTCGTGCTAAGCCCACAGCTAAGCACAAACTATTAATGGAGTTATTATATTAGTGTTTATTTAGTAAAATAGTGTGAAATGGATGGCATATCAACTCGATAGAGTTACACTAACAATGGCCTGTTCTCTAGTTTTCTTCGCCAGAAATCCTATACCAGCCAGTGTATACGAACTAAGAACACATAGACTAAGAACATACAGACAAATAGTAGTTTAAGAAAGCAATTTGTCTGCTGTATGAAATTGCACCATTCCATTCTTCTGTAAGCATTCTAATGGTCGCAAATAATAGAGATGCAGCAACTAGTAATAAGTACCAAATGGTTCTTGTCATAATACCACATTAAAAAACACAAGTCAACTGAAGCAAGAACTATTACCCATTTACTCGAGTGATAGATGCCTGCTTTCTAATTTATAAAGTTACAATAACTTAGTTACAAAGAGTTCAAAGCACATCGCGTGTCTGTCTATCGTACTGTGTAATGGCTCTGAAGGCCAACCTTAATGTTGTCTATTTGTTGCTCTGTATTTGTCAAATAATTGGACACATTAATTACGAAGTTTGATAAATTACTTGAACATCGAAAATTATGGTTTTTGAAAGGGAAGAAACCAGAAAGAATGTAAGGATTGTGGTTGGTAACGATGTGCTGGAGCAAGTGAATGAGTTTGTATATCTTGGATGCGCCTTCAGTAAGGATGGGAAATATACCGCTGACATAGAGAGAAGAGTGAGTGCAGGGAACAGAGTGAATGGTGCGATGGGAAGGCTACTCGGGAGCCGGCACTTAAGCCATAAGGCGCAGCTGGCCATACATAACGGAGTTCTTGTCCCAATGCTGTTATATGGTAGCGAGAGCTGGGTATGTAAGAAGGAGAACGAAAGCAGGATAAATGCGGTAGAAATGCGAGCTCTGCGGAAGATGTGCGGAGTGAAGCTGACCGACCGCATTAGCAACAGCATAGTAAGACAGCGAGTAGGTATGAAAGATAGTATCGGTGTAAAGATGAGAAAGGGCATGCTCCGTTGGTTCGGGCATATAGAAAGAATGCCAGAGGAAAGAATGACAAAACAGATATACAATGTGAAAGTGGAAGGATGCAGGTATCGGGGAAGACCTAGACTATCTTACCACGACCAAATAAACCGAGTCTTATCTGATGGAAAAGTCACCGGCGAGCGTGTATGAGACGAACTATGAGAGTCGAGGAAGCCAGAGAGGTATGTAAGGAAAGAACCTGTTAGAACTCTGTACTCTCTGCCTACCTCGCAAGGGATCTGGCGTGAGGTTATAGATAGATAGATAGATAGACATCGAAAATACTACTTTTTGTAAGAGTGTTTTTCCAAGCCGATTCTTTGAAATATTAAAGAAAAAAGGCTAAGCGGAAAACGACACAATACAAAAAAATCTGAATAAATACAATCATCACGTCAGTACTTAGAAATATTCAAATATGAAATAATCTTAGCACTCATGAGTGCACTGCAACTTTCACAAGATCGTAACACCCCACTAAAGGCTGTCGCAATATTTATGAGCCGTAAGCCCCGCACACCGATGCACGTCCTCTGAGAGACAGCTTTCTCAAACAGCTGGCTCAATCCACACTAAGGCCCAAAATCAACCAAAACGAAGCTGGGTAGAGAGTAACGGTAGGGAATAACCAATATGATTTCACCTTGCTACATCTCAAGTCGGACTAGATTACTCAATTTTCTTTGTCAAAAATGCAGCTAAAATGAGGCATTTGTATGTCTACCACAAGCGAGTGAAGCCCGAGAACCCAGTTCAAATCGGCTCTAGGCAATATACACATGCCCACCCCGATTTAGTTAGTTCACATACCCAGCCATCAATAGCCCCAAATATAAATGACCGCTTGCGCGTTTTCTCGCATCATGCTACAGGTTTATGTTGGGTTTGCATCTATGAGCGAACTATTTTATCAGGCTGGATCAGAGCCGTAAGGTGGCCGAAACAAAAAGATTGTGAGGTGACTCCCGGCGCGGGACAAGGGTGAATTGCGGCGATACTTAAGGCGAACACACTTAAGGCGGCGATAAGCGCGCTTTACACAGATTCAGATTTATCGTAAGCTGATCAGAAAGCCTCGAATGTTGGTAAATGAATATTTTATTTAACGACAAAAAATGACATGTCTCTATAGACGAAAAGAGAAAATATGGTTTATAAGTTTGTTCAAAAAGTTTCCGGATTTCACCAAGCTGATGTTTGCCATCTAAGAATGCTAGTGGACCGACTTCCATTTTCTGCAAAATAATGATTGTTGCAGCGGTAATTAACTAAAGCAATGTATTAACAAATTATACCTTGCTAATGTAATTTTTCTAGGCGTAGACGCCTACGTTCATGTGTCATTCTAAATGTCATTTTTTTGTATATTCTCCAACAAACGGGTTCGCCGCGTGCTGCACATCATAAAAGAGTGTTTTAATTTCTCACCAAGCTATAATCTTCATCAACACCTCTCCAGCGTCTTCAATGATAATAAATTTGATGTGCAATATACAGATATACCTTCATGCGCCCAATATCAAGCTTGCGTGTGGTGCCGGCAGAGCAGAATAGCACCACCCCATATCTTCCCGTGGGTATCGTAAAAGGCGATTAAGGGAGTGTGAGAAAATACTGACTCCTTGTATCTTTCTCACCGTGATACTGCTCCGTCTGTCTGAGTCCTTCTCCGGTCGTAACGGTCTCCGTTCCACTGGGCCCAGAAGGATAAGGATGAGTATGTGCACCTGTGTCTCGCGCGTATACTTGTGCACCTTAATATTTCCTGCGCATCTGACCGCTTCCGTTGCTGGACTCCGAGTACGCAAAATTCCTGTGGCGATGGGTAAAAGTAGAGAGGTCTAGCCTGATGCAAACTAGGCTTTGTCTGATATCTGCACGCAGGCGGTCCCGGGGGCGTGAGAACACGCCGTGGTCGTTTCCGCGCTGCACATTTGGGACGACAGCACGGGCTCGGCAGCACTTGGGATGTCAAAGCAGCCCTGTTTAGGAGGCACTGCTTTCCCCGCTCAGCTGGGGAGGGGGCTAGAAAAGGTGCCCTAAAAAAATGCTCGTCCCGACATGGCAGTTAATTTATTATAATACTAATACACTTTTATGTTACATTATTACTTATAAATAACAAGTATGTACCACCGCGGTTGTATCCACCTTACAACCTAATAAATAACACCCATAATAATATAGCCGAGAGTATATCCATCACCGAAAAAATACGTGAAATTGACGACACTATAACGTTCAAACCAAATTTATATTAATTAAAACCTATCCTAGCTTAAAATGTACCTCACAGCCAAATTTTATCTAATTATATTAAGACGTGATTGAAAAACATCAAAACCAGATCCAAACTTACTATTAGGATTATATTGATGTGTATGAGACGAACTATGTGTGTGAAGGAAATCAGGGATGTTTGTAAGAAAAGAACCTGTTTAACTCTGAGGCCTACCACGCATAGCATTTCGCGTGATAATATAGACAGATAGATATTGGTAGGATAGTGATAGAAATACCAGGTCAGCGTTTTACCTCGACTTTCATCTGCATATAACAATGAGTTAAACCTTTTAATGAGGTGTGCCGGCGCGGCGCGGGTGCGCTAATGAGCGAAGTTGTACCGCGAGCCGCCGACCCGACAAAATACACAACTTTACTAATAACACATACATTACCGTAACATTTATGAGATGAATGTCAAGAGGGCTTAGCACGAACAGCTCATGATAGCGTGACGATAAAGAGTTGATATGCCACCTTTATCACTACAAATTTACTAAATAAAGATGAACGTGACAGCACGCTTTCTCGCAGCACTTGGGATGTCAAAGCAGCCCTGTTTAGGAGGCACTGCTTTCCCCGCTCAGCTGGGGAGGGGGCTAGAAAAGGTGCCCTAAAAAAATGCTCGTCCCGACATGGCAGATGGTAGTAACCGCGGCTATCATCGCATCATTCAAATCGTGGTCGACGCCACAAAGGAAATTTAAAAAGAACACCTGTTACGACATTCGGCGCGTGGAACGTGAGAACGCTTCTTGATCGAGATGTCAACGCCTGCCCTGAACGTAAGACCGCCATAGTAGCTCGGGAACTTCATCGCTATAACGTGGATGTGGCTGCTCTCAGCGAAACACATCTTCCCGATGAAGGAGAGCTGGTGGAAGTAGGTGGCGGCTACACTTTCTTTTGGAAAGGTACCGCTGCCTCCGAAACTCGACGATCAGGGGTAGGTTTTGCCATCAAGAATCACTTAGCAAAGCATTTAGAGGAGTACCCTGTACATATCTCAGACCGCGTAACCCCACTGCGCCTTCGCCTGGACAAAGACAACTACTTTAATGTCATCAGTGTCTATGCTCCAACGTTAAACAAGTCTGATGACATCAAGGAAAAGTTCTATGAGGAAGTGACACATTGCCTCGATAGCTTCAACGCCAGGGAGCAGGTTTCATTGCTAGGCGATTTCATTGCCAGGGTTGGACGGGACTATGAGGCTTGGCCTGGAGTTCTGGGTAGACATGGAGTTGGCAACATGAACAGCAATGGTCAGTTGCTGCTCAGTCTTTGTACTCAATACGGTCTGGCAATTACGAACACTATGTTTAGTCTTACCGCCAAGTACAAGACAACATGGATGCACCCAAGATCTAAGCATTTGATTGACTATGCTATCGTGAGAAAAAAAGATCTCAGCCAAGTACAGGTCACCCGCGTCATGCGTGGTGCGCACTGCTTGTCTGACCACCGACTTATTGTCACTAAGCTACGAATCCGCCTCCGTCGCCCGCGTAGATCTCTTATAAAAAAGCTTGCTTCTTTGAACTTGGATAAGCTAGAAGATATCGCGGTCAGGGAGAAATACGCTGAAGCCCTGTCTGAAAAGCTGATGCCAGCTAATGAGGTAGGTGATGTTGATGCTGCCTGGGGAACTATGTCATCTCATATCATGGATACCGCTTCAACTGTACTGGGTAAAAAAATCCGTCGCAACGAAGACTGGTTTGATGGAAATGATGAAACCCTGCGGGCAGCATTCGACAAACACCGAGATCTCCTGCGACAGCACAAAAGGCAGAGAGGAAGCGTTGCGGTTGTTAAAGCTAGTGACCTCGAATTGCGCAAGCTGTCTCGACATATGAAAGACAAGTGGTGGCAGGACAAAGCTAGTCACATGCAATGGCTCATTGACACAAACCAGCTGGGTGAGTTCTACAGTGAGGTACGTAAGCTGATTGGTTCATCCTACCAAGCTCGGGTGCCTTTAAGGTCTCTAGACGGTAGTCACATGTTGACAAGCAAGGAGGATATACTAAACCGCTGGGCGGAGCACTTCAACATTCTGCTAAATGTGGATCGATCAGCTGATCTGCAAAGTATCGGTTTAATGCCTCCAGCTCCCTCTCGCCTTGGAGCTGGACGAGACTCTATTGCGTGACGAGGTTGTTACTGCCATCAGACAGCAACAAAACAAACGGGCGGCTGGCATTGACCTTATACCGGGAGAGCTGATAAGATACGGCGGAGAGGAGTTGCACACGTTAGTGTGGGAACTATTTGTTCGCATGTGGGAGGAGGAGCGCGTTCTGGATACCTTTAAAGTATCGCGCATAAGTGCTCTTTACAAGCACAAGAGTGACCGATCTGACTGCAACTCCTACCGCGGTATTTCGCTCCTTTCAGCCCCCGGAAAGGTCTTTGCTAGAGTTCTCTTAAACCGCCTAAAGAACTTGTCTGAAAAGATTCTGCCTGAAACCCAGTTTGGCTTCCGACCGGACCGAGGGCCATGCGAAGCTATATTCTCTGTGCGTCAACTGCAAGAAAAGAGCAGGGAACAGGGCTGTCAGCTGTACCTTTGCTTTGTTGACCTGGAGAAGGCTTTCGACAGTGTGCCTCGGAAAGCTCTATGGTTGGTGCTAGGTAAGCTCGGGTGCACGGAAAAGTTTGTGAGACTTCTTAGACTCCTGCATGACGACATGAAATGCTGCGTTGCCGTAGACGGTGAACAGACAGACTTCTTCCCCGTTACCTGTGGGGTGAAGCAAGGATGTGTCTTAGCGCCTACTCTGTTCGCCTTATACTTTGCGGTGGTAGTTAGAGAGGTCTTACACACTGTTTCTCAGGGAGTCCGCATCCGTTTCCGCACAGACGACGGCCTTTTCAACTTGGCTAGACTTAAGGCTCGCACTAAAGTCTCTTACGCACTGATCACTGAGATCATGTATGCTGATGACTTGTGATTCCTATCAGAATCCCTAGACGGCCTGCAACAGCTGATGTCCGCATTCCACCAAGCCTGCCGTAAGTTCGGCTTAAAGATCAGTGTCAATAAGACGGAGGTGATGTCCCTGGACATACAAGGTCACGAGACACTGACCATAAAACTTGGTGAGGATGTGCTAAAGCAGGTGGATAGATTTCGCTATCTGGGGAACACTGTAATATCCAAGTGTGACCTTGATGCTGAGATCAATAGCAGGGTGGGTACCGCAGCTGCGGCATTCGGCAAGCTATGTACCAAGGTCTTCTGCTCGCATAACCTTAAGTTGCCCACTAAGATATCGGTGTATATGGCAATCGTGCTGCCAAACCTCCTATACTCCTCTGAGACGTGGTGTGTATACCGCCGCCACATTCGCACTCTGGATCGCTTCCACCTTAAATGCCTCCGTACCATTATAAGGATCAGATGGTCCGATAGAGTGCGAAATACCGAAGTTCTGCGATGAGCCAATGTTGGTGGCATTGAGGCCTATTTAATGCGTCGACAGCTTCGGTGGTGCGGTCACGTATCTCGTATGGCGGAGGAAAGAGTGGCGAAGCGCATCCTCTACTCTGAACTGGAGAAGGGCAAGCGGAATCATGGCGGTCCCCTCCTCCGGTACAAGGATTTCCAAAAGCGACATATGAAGAGATGCAACATAGAGCCCTCTCGTTGGGAACGTTTGGCAGCACAGCGGCCAGAATGGCGCAGGATGGTGAACAGCTAAGTACACGAGTTCGAGGCTCAGCGTAGAGCTGACCTTGACGCCAAACGCAATCAGTTAAAGGCCCGCCCACCTGCTGCCATATCATACAACTATGAGAACGGCGTACTCACGTGCCCTCAGTGTGCACGGAGTTTCGCCGCGAAGATAGGCTACATAAGCTATTTTCGAGCGCATCAGCGGCATTACTCCGACTAGGGGTCAAAGTGGTCGCCATGGACGAAATCGGTCGGATCAATCAATCAATCAAGCTTGAATGGTCCCTCCGAGCACTGCCTCAAGCGGACAGGAAGGTGTTCCTTTGTCAGAGTCCTACCGAAATCTATTCAGACCACTAAAGCACAATACAGTTATAAATATAGAAAACTTAGACGCAGCTTTCTTTCAGTATAATATCACCCACGAAAAAACTAATTATATACGGTAACGCATAAAATATACCTTTAAACTGGAAAGTTTCTTAGACACCGTTACCATATACCGAATATCGCTTTGAAAGATGCCTGAATAAGATTAAAAATAAATTGCAAGGTAAACGAGTCAACCAAACTCCCCAGAACCCATCTCGCGCGGGAAGCGCCGCCTAATGTATGTAACGAAGAGACACGGGCCCAGAGCCCAGAGCCATCTATAGATCAAAGCAGTTTGAAACAAAGCGTGACGTCACCTATAACGTAATCACGAGGAGGATGCTCCCGCACCGCCTCGAGTTTAATTGACAATTTAGCATATAAGTTACATAACGGTCCAAACATGAATGTGAAAAGACGTCTGGAAATATTCAAAGGCGAGATTTTAATATGTATCAAAGAACTGGACCTACACAAGTAGGTCCGCTTTAGAAAGTTTATAATAATTAAATTGAATCAAGAGTCTCCGTAACCGGCGAGCATGTATGAGAAGAACTATGGGAGTGGAGGTAGCCAGAGAGGTATGTAAGGAAAGAACCTGTTGGAACTCTGTATTCTCTGCCTACCCCGCAAGGGAACTAGCATGATGATATAGATAAATAGATATAATAATTAAATATTGCCTAGCCGATTGAGTGTTGATTTATTGTGTGCGAACGATTTTACTGTTGAGCGAAGGGCACGTTTACAAGAGAGCCAGCGAACAACAACCACGCTTCAGCCGCAAAGGTACCGTATTGTGATCGCAAATATAGCGTTGCAAAATATTTGAGAAAGCCGATCGGAGTAACAATAGCTCCCAAAGTTGATAATGTTATAAATGTGTAAGTTTGTATGTAAAGATGTTTGTTACTCAATCACGCAAAAACGGCTGAACGGATTTAGATGAAATTTGGCACACACATAGTTTATTACCTGGATTAACACATAGGATACTTTTTATCCCGAAAAAATGTAAGGTTCCTGTCTAACATCAACGCCGACGAAGTCGCGGACAGTAACTAGTAATCATATAATATCATCCCTCATCCCAGCGTAAATTACAGAAAACCACACACAGAAATGGGATCCGCAGTATATCGATCGCGCCGAGTGCTCACAGCTACTAAACCACTAAATCTTTACGACCAATAAACATTTTCTTTTTAAATTCATTTTACCAATAAATAATCAATAAAAATAGTCATTACATAAAATACTAGTTAAATAATAAAACTTGCTAAATATTTCATTACAGTTTTATTAGCAATTTTATAGATATTATAAGAGCAACAAAGTTGGTAAGAGCGTCGTTGTGACGCCTCAGAATCGTATTCTATAAACATCTCATTCGAACATACCAACTTTCCAGCCGATGTCTAAACGAGGGCAGACAAGTCTACATGATGAGACAGTGGGTAGTGTTCCATTTTTTATTACATGAATAAATTTATTTTAGAAAATTAGAAAGAAATAAGAAAGAAAGAAAAAACATTTATTTGACCAACACACTACAATACAGAGTAAACAGGCAGTTATGTAAAGAAAGGCACACTTGTGTGGGGCCAAACAGGACTCTGCCTCAGCATATTGCTGCACTATAGTTATAATGCAGCGCTGTAATTCTGGCAGAACCTTTGTAAGTGGCGTCACGGGTACATACACATATATATATATATATATATATATATATATATATATATATATATATATATATATATAAAGATAGTAAAAAAATAATAAGTATACAGAAAAAACTGACATATATAAGACACTCAGCTTGGCACTCAGCTCAGAAGTAGGCAGAAACATTATTAAATAATGTAAGTATAATAATATTAGCCCTGTTAAGAAACTGTCCTACTGTTGGGCACGGGCCTCCTCTCAAACTGCTCTCAGTTTGAGAGGAGGCCCGTGCCCAAACCAAACGTAACCTAAACCCTCTGGTTTAGGCCATAGTCCACCACGCTGGCCCAGTGCGGATTGGCGAACTTCACACACCTTCGAGAAACTCTTAGGCATGCAGGTTTCCTCACGATGTTTTCCTTCACCGTTAAAGCAAGTGATAATTATTTTTTTAATACGCACATGTTTTTCGAAAAGACAGAGGTGCGTGCCTGGGTTTGAACCCGAGACCTTTGACTTTGCAGTCCAACGGTCTAACCACTAGGCTATCACTGCTGCTAGGCTATCACTGCTTAAATAATGTAAGTAATACAATGCAAATAAATTTATAAATAAAATACAATTATATTTATAGTGAAGAATGTGTATCTATATTGTCTATGAGTTCGAATCCATATCACACAAATTAACATAACGAAAAATGTGAAATCAAACCAAGGACATGTATACGACAGTACTGGCTCCTCTAGACTTAAACTATATAGGTAGCCACCTATATAGTTTAAACAGTCAACAAATAACAAATAACCTCCAACACAGAACGTGCATAATATACTTGTAAGACTTTATATTACAGTTTTTGTTACAGAGTGGACATGACAAAGGTGCAAGCTCTTCTTGGCTGTTTGGAGTATAGTTACGCCCACTCTAACCTTTAATATAGATAACTTGGAGCTTTAGTTTTAATTATCCCAAAGAGAAGTGTTGCAAGGTGTGGTCTCCTTCGTGCGGCCATTTTTAATAAATTTGAGGCATTCAAATACGGTGTTATATGTGAGCGTGGGGGGACATGAAAACAAAAACGTGCACAGGCATTCTGAATACGTTGTATGAGCTTCTCTGATCTACTAAGCAAACAGGGGCCATAAACTGTGTCACAGTAGTTAAGCTTCGATAAGACCAATGACTCGCACATCTGTAATCTGACATCTTCACTTATATAAGGTCGAATTTTGTATAGCAGCTTTAGACGATAGAAATAATTACTTACACTTTCGGCAATATGTTTCTCAAAATGAAGGTTACTATCCATGATCAGACCCAGGTTTCTAGCCTCACAGACACGCTCAACAGCCTGACCGTCAACTAATATTTTGATAGGGACCTCCTGTATTTTCTGTAAACATTTTTTTTGCCCATGAGCATATATTTTGATTTCTTAGGATTGAGAATTAATGAATTTAGTTTCGCCCAATTAGATACTCGGGCCAAATCACAGTTCCCTTTTCTTACAGCATCCAAACAATCAAAAGGAGAGAACGAATAATATAGTTGCAGATCATCAGCATATAAGTGATAGTGGCAATTTGTGATTTCCTGTATGATGTCGGCGCTATACAAGATAAATAGTATTGGCCCAAGAATCGATCCCTGTGGAACACCACGAGGAACAGGATGCAGTGAAGATCGTACTTTGGTGCCATCAAACTTAGTCAGCTCAACACATTGCTTTCTGTGCTCAAGATAGCTATGGAACTACATTTATTCAATATGGAAATACATTTATTCAATCATTTTCCTTGCTGTATAAACTATGTTTTCCCTATAAAATAGTAATGATTAACACGATAAAAAATGGTGAAATGGATTTCACGAGGCTTAAAAAACTGCAGTAAAATACAAAGACAGTTACTATGGTTACACAGGTTGAATCGTAACACAAACAAAATCATACCTCAAAAAATATAGTAATATCTACAAAAAAGTTATACAACTAACTCAGAGAGCTTAAAATAACTACTACATACAAACTTCAAGAATTAAATGCAAAGCTACGTTGCAAGTCATAAATAGATATGAATATAATTTACCAAAGGAAACTATTATAATAATAATAATAATAACTTTATTAGCTTAAAACCATACTACACTATTACACAAACCAGGCTTACAATTTATACAAAAATATAATTAAAAGAGGGTAAGACTTTAAATAAAATACAATAGTTAAGCAACAACATGCACAGTTCAACCACTAAAACTTTGAACTGTGCATTTGTTGACAATTAATTCAGAACATTGTTTAGAAATATATATATATATATATATATATATATATATATATATATATATATATATATATATATATATATATATATATATATATATATATATATATATATATATATTTTATGCTACATATGACATTGTGTTTTTTTGTTTGTTTTTTTTTTTGTTTTTTAGTGTATATAAAGCCTATGTTGTCGCTAGTATCTAAACTAGGCCTAGCCTGTATCTTAGATACTAGACTCTTCCTTAAGTGTATTTTTGACAGAGTGCACACAAATAGTTATCATAATATGAATATATTATTAGGGGATGTTCTGATAAATTACATAGGTAAATTAAAAATTAAGCTCATTTTATTATTGTAAATAGATTTTCAATTTCTATATAAGTTTTTGTTTTCAGCCAAACTGTTAGTTTAGTTTTACAGTCAAAATTATTTAACGGAAATATGTTAAGACATTTATTAATTTTATTGTATAGGAATGGACCAAGAAAGCATTGGAATTTGTGTATGAAAAAAGTTCTGTAACGACTAGTGGGACATATATTGTAATTTCTTCGCTGTCGCCGTCTCTTAGGATCATAAAATAGACTTTTATGTTGGGTTAATATAGTTTCTACTATGAACAGTGATCTCACTGTCAGCACATCACACTGAACATATAATTTAATGGTAGGGAACCTAAATGGTTTGAAACTCATAACCTTAAGTAAAACTCGTTGGGCCCTTTCAATTTTTATCAAATGACTTTTTTTAGCTCCTCCCCAGGCTCTGATACAGTAAGATATTACAGACTGTGCCATAGCATAGTAGACTGTTCTTAGCAGTTTTGGATCAGCAACATGGCGCAATATTTTAAATACATATATCAGTTTACGAGTCCTTTCTGCTATCATGTCAATATGCGGAATCCATGTGAGCATTTGGTCTAATATTACACCTAGGTATTTAGCCGAGGTCGCCCTTTCCAAAACTGGGCACTGACAAGAAGAATTCGTATCGACATTATTTTTACAAGAGTGTGCTTTAATTGTAAAATTATTATTCGGGATTTGATTACGGGATAAGCCAAATGTGATATATTTAGTTTTAGTTGTATTTAATGCAAGTATATTTTGACGAAGCCAAAGGATTATAATTTGTAATCCACTTTCTGCATTGGTCCTAGCTTCTTCCCATGTCCTACCATTGAAGACTAATGCTGTATCATCAGCAAATGTAAATATATTACAGTTGTTCAGTTGTAGTCGACATAATCCATTTATGTAAATTAAGAAGAGGCTAGGACCAAGTACACTACCTTGTGGCACTCCATATGTGACAGGAGTATCAACACTAGAAATGTCACCTATTTTAACTCTCTGTATTCTATTTGACATATAACTTTTGAATAAATGAAGCGTTTTCCCACGAATACCAATTTTTTCCATTTTTCCGAGGAGTAGGGAAACAGAAACTGTGTCGAAGGCCTTCGCCATATCTAAAAATATACCTATGCATTTATTCTTCCTATCAAGGTTTTGAGCAATGTAGTCTGTGATTCCAATAACAGCGTCGGTGGTAGATTTGCCAGCCCTAAATCCATACTGATTATTACAAATAAAGTTTTGTTTATCTAGAAATGACAGTAATCGCTTATTTATAACCTTTTCTAAAATTTTTGATAGCGCTGGTAAGATCGATATAGGGCGATAGTTATTTACACTGTCTCTTGCCCCAGTCTTATAAATTGGATGGATTATAGATATTTTAAGTAATTGTGGAAAAACGCTCGTGTTTATGCATAGGTTGACTAAGTGTGTAATAACCGGTACTAAATATTTTTTACAAGTTTTTAAAGGCGTATTTGATATACCATCCCACCCTGTAGTGCAGTCTTTTTTTAGTCCCATAATAATGCCGTCAATTTCCTTATTTTCAGTTTCTAACATGACCATGGAATTTATAGGAGGGGGTGTTTCGATTTCATCTAGATTTAAATTTGCATTATTACTCTCTTTTAGTATTTCATTTGCATAACTCCTTCCTACATTCGCAAAAAACTGATTTACGCATTCAACCGATTTCTCAGGGCTATCTCTGATTTTTAGAAGGTCTTTGGCCAGTATTTTATCTTTTTTGTTATGAACAATGGATTTAATAGTGTCCCAGGTCTTTTTAGGATTTTTTGAATGCTTTTTTAATTCATTTCTTTCGTAAATTCTTTTTAGTCTTTTAAGTAAGTCATTGCAGTAATTTTTATACCTATTATAAGTTATAGCCATTATTTCATTTTGAGGTTCTCTTTTACATTTGAGATGCATTTGATCTCGATTCCTAATACAGCGTAACAATCCTGGCGTGATCCAGGGCTTAAGACAGCGGGATCTGCGAGGCACGAGTACTTTAATAGTGTGGTTAATTAGGTAATTTGAGAGGAGATTAATCAATTTCTCAGTTGCCCAGTTCGCATCCCCTGACATTAGTATCTCATCGAAGTTAGTTTTTTCTAGGTCAGAAAGAATACCTTCATAATTTACTTTATATTTAATAAAATTTCTATTTTGACTTTCATAGCTTTTAACAGCCAAACCCAAGCACAAAATTACTGCTGAATGGTCTGTTATTGGGCCTTTTAATACTAAAGTTGTTATTGACTTTTTTGTCTTTGCCATAGTATGGTCAAGACAATTTGCTCCTCTGGTTGGATGATTGTGACTTGCTAAAAATCCATGAGAAGCAAGAAAATTTAGATAAATCTGTGAGTTCTGGTCGTCATTATTCGGCTTAATATCTATGTTAATGTCACCCGTTATTATTACATTCTTATAGGACTTATGCAATATCAATAATTCATCTAATGAATCGATGAATGCGGATATATTTGTTTTAGATGGAGATCTATATAGGGCAATAACGAGAGAATCAGAATTTATTTTAATTAAGAGGCAACTAGCATCATTGAAATTTGGTTCTTCTACAGTACAAGTAAGACTATTTATACTATATATGACTATTCCATCGTTTTGATTACTATTATTTTTCGTATAGTGCAAATCATAGTTCGGAATTATAGGAAAGACTGAAGTCGTTTTATTCCAACTCTCTGTTAAGACATAAAGTTCACAATTAATGTTTATTCTTGCTAGTAACACGTTAAACTTATCGATGTTACAATTTATACTCCTTATATTTTGTGTTAGTATTTTGAAAAAATTAGATGCTAATGCAGAGGCCAATATAGGTTTACAAGATTCGGGTTCACACAAATATGAAATTCCTACATCAATGTTATCAATGTCGTTAACTGTATGTATATTATTTATGGGTCCGAATTTGGAAGTTTATCTAACAATGACTCAATTTGAAACGGTTTGGCAGAGCATTTTAACAATTTCATGATGTTTTGGTATATAGTAATATCTAATAGAAAGAAACGAGCGAACTTTACTGTAATTAATATGTAGGCATTATGGTCTTAAATAAACAAGTTTAAATTCAAACTTAATGTAAAAAGCATGCTAGAATTTAAATATAATAAAAATGTAGAAGTATAATGAAGTTGTAGCGAACAGAAACAAACAACCCTCACTAGTCACTTAGTGTTTTTTAGATTCATCAATTCGTTTTCATTCTTAATTTCTATGTACGGAGAGTCTTCGGTCTTACGCAGAAACACCCTGCCATTGCTTGTCCAGCAGAACTTGTACTGATTAGATGATGCAAAATCTCGAGTAAGATATAAAAGGCGTCCTTTGCTCGTAAGACCTTCGGATATATACACAGGTACAGAGCGATCGTCTAAACCCAAAATAGTTGAGTTTAATCGCTTGCTTGGTTGGGTTTTGTTGTAGGTTTTAGCATTTTTGATCACGGCTTGTTTTGTCATAGTTCTAATGAAATCCACCACAATGGTAGGTGTCCCTGACTTCCCTTTGGTGCGAAAGACGTCCTTAATATCAGTTTCCTGAACATCAACAGAAAGTATCTTACTAATATTTTGTACTAAATTTATTAAGTCTGTTTTGTTCTCATTCTTTGATTGAGGTACATTTCTCAGCTCTACAGTTGACGACTTTAGCGATCTTTGCATGTCCTCAACTTTTGTTTCTAGAGTGGAGATATACAAGAGATGATCCTTTCTTTCACGCTCCAAAGTTTCCACTCTCGCAGATATCGTATCGAATTGGTCAGATAGGAACTGCACCGACTTTTCAATCTCTTGGTTTGATGCTTGAATTAATGAATTTTGTAACTTTATTTCACCTACGTCCTTAATTAGTTTACTAAGACTTGAATTTTGGGCATCAGCCATCTCCTTAATCATTAATTTGATATCTTCCTTAAATTTTGACAGGTGATCCTCACAACATGCTTCCCTAGGCCTTTTATTACGTTGAGTTACGTAATGTTTGTCTGTTTGCTGTTTAACTAAGTTGGGGACATCAGAATCCGAAACTGAGTAAGCTACTGCACTACTAAAGGGCGGGCTTCTTGTTAATCGGCTCATTGTAAAAAGTGTCTCAGGTTCAAAGTTTATGCTTTCAGTGTACCTTGGTATTTTGCTGGACAGAATCTTGCAGGTAGTTTTGTATAACGCTGTTTTTAGTAACTTCACTTGCACTAATCGTACACTATATCTGAGAAACTTACGGTGCTATATATTTTATAAGAAATCAAAAATAATACAAATCATTTGTTGTTAAGTAACAAAATGAGTAATCAAAAACACAGAGCGCACGCACGTCTGTCCTGTAACAACAACAACAAAAGTCCTATTATGAAAATTAAAACAGAAACAAAGACAATGACGCGTCCATATGACATAACAAATGCGTTTAATGATTATTTTATTAACGAGACGACGAAAAATGAACTATATAATGGTTATTTTAAATAGTGACAATCATAATGACATTCCTAATAATAATGGTAACTTACATAAACAGAAACCTGATAGATAGTGTAAATCAATGTTCATGTCGCCCGTTATAAATAGTGATATAAGTTCTGTAATTACGAGCTTACGGATCACAAATAGTGTAGGATATGACGGTATAACAACACATGTCAAAAATATGTTGGGGATTTAATAACTCCTGTATTAACATATATAATAAACAGAAGTATATCAGAAGGAATATATCCTAAGGCATTGAAAATCTCGATCCTTAAACCCCTACACAAAAGGGAAAATAAAGAGTTAATGGAAAACCATAGATCAGTGACTCTAACTTCTGTACTTTCTAAAATTTTTGAAAAAATATTATGTAAATCTATATACGGATATCTAAACAATTTAATATATTATGTGACGAACAAAAGGGATTCCGACGACGATTAATATGGCTATTTTTGACTTAGTGAACAAGGTAATGACCAATTATTAAAATCATACCTAATAAACCGTAAACAACAAACTGAAGTTACTCGAATATGCTGGAGAACTAGAAAGTAAGTAAAATATTATTCAAAACTGAGATACGTACGCAAGGGTGTTCCCCAAGGAACAGTGTTAGGACCATTATTGTTTTTGATATATATTAACGACTTACCAAAATCTGTACGCCACTCAATAATTTTATTCGCTGACGATAGTACTGCTCTTGTACATCGCACTTATAAAAATGATTACGAGAAAGATATAAATGACACTCTTATAGATATTGTGAAATGGCTAAACAAAAACGGTCTAAAAATTAATATGACGAAAACAAAAATAATGCAATTTTATCAAAGGACGCAGTCAACAAAGGTAAATGTAAGTTATGAGGGAATTCAAATTTTGGTGTCACAGGGAAAGGTCGCGTCCGCGGCTCTGCTAATTATATAAGTTACCTAACAAAGTAAAATAATTCCTAATGTAATGAGAATAAAATTGAAAGTTAATCGAAGAACAGTGAAAAAAAATTGAAATTTAAATCTAAAATTGATTTAAAATTCTCAGAATCGCCTCGGCTCCCGGCCCCCGCAACCACCCGCGCTCTGCCGACTCGCTAGCGAGGGCACGCGATAAAGTGATTTTTGAACACCTGCGTCGCATAAAAATAATATAATAATTTGTCAACATGGTTAACAATTGTGCTGCATGTACCAAAAATATAAGAAGCAACCAGCAAAGTATTAAATGCACTCAATGCGATCTCTATTATCATCCGCTGTGTGTAAATATATCCGACCTTCGTAAAGCAACGGAGACAACAATAACAAACTGGATGTGCCCTCAATGTCACTGTTCAGCGTCAAACACACTCCGGTATTGGATGACTCTTGTGCAGGTATTTTACCTGAATTGCCTATCGGAACCAAACTATTTGAGAAGCTGTCTTCGCTAATATCGGAAGTCCAGCTGCTGCGTACGGACGTAGGTGAACTCAAAACACAATTCCAGGTGCTGACAGAAAACTTTTTTTTTTTTTGGTGGGGAAATCCTCATGGATACCCGTTCGCAGCGGGGACGCGAACGGGTTATGTTGGACTCCTTGCTCCAGCGACGGTCGGTGTAAACGGCCGGCCGTCGCTGGAGCAAGTCCTACCAACTAAAACCCCACCGTGTTCCTTCGCCCGCTTAACGACAAGTTACGGGTACGGAGACTCCTTCCACGACCCGCCAGCGGCTGTCCGTTTTCCGGACTCTCCTTATGCAGGGTAACCCCCCCCCTGTTCCTCTCCTTGGCGAAGACGTGCCGGAACACTTGGCGCGTCCTCCAACCTCGGGGGCCAGATGGTCTGCGTCGGCAACAACAACCCCCGCTGCTGGTGCCCGCAGGCCCCCCTCATGGCGGCATAAGATCGGCGGCCGCCCCTCTTCTCCCAGTCCTTCGGCGTCGATTCGGAGCAGCGAGGGGATCAATCTCCCTGCTCCGTTCCGCCGCCTCCTTCAGTGCAATGGTTGCCTGACAGAAGGCTTCCACTGCCTGCCACGATTTCTCGCTGCCGACCATGGCGCAAACTACTGTCGGCAGCGCAAGGTCTCGCCCTATGACGCCCACGAGGACACTGCGCTGGGACGCCCAGGCTGGGCATTCTTCCAGCGTGTGCTGGGCAGTGTCCTCGGCGGCACCGCACTCGTGGCATGAGGCATCAGCCTCTCTCCCGGCAACTTCCAAAGGTACCTGCCGAAGCATCCATGCCCCGACAGGATCTGCACTAATCGGAAGGTCAGCGCCCCATGTTTTCGGTTCACCCATTCCGCGAGGATTGGGCGAACCGCCCGTATGGTCAAGTGGCCTGCCGTTGGCTCGACCAGTCGTTCCCGCCACTTCCTTAACGCGCCTTCCTGCGCCTGTCGCCGCCATGCTGCCTGCTCGTCTGGCATGGGACTGCCGCCGTTCTGTCGGAGCTCCGCTCTACGATGATAGACGGTGGCTAACACCTCTGCTTCCAAGTCCCAGGGTGGGGTTCCCGCAAGTACGCACGCCGCCTCGCACGAAATTGTGCGGTATCCGCGTATCACCCTGACCGCCATGACCCGCTGCGGACGTCGCAGCAGGGCCTTGTTCTGGGCGGTCAGGGAGTCCACCCACACCGGCGCGCCGTACAGGGCCATCGACCGCACCCCAGTATAGAGGCGGCGACAGCTTGCGCTCGGACCGCGCTGATTTGGTAGGAGCCGACTGAGAGCTCCTGTCGCCTTGAGCAGTTTTGGGGCCAGCGCCTTAAAATGGGGCCCAGAGTTCCATCGCAAGTCGAGGACGAGGCCAAGATATTTCATCTGGGCCCCAACCGTGACTGCAACTCCGTCTATGACCAGGGCAGTGCCAGGCGGCGGCCGCCTTCGTGGCCCGTGAAAGCAGATAGCCTGGGTCTTCTCGAAGGCCACCTTCAGGCCCAAACGCTGGACACGACCGACCACTTCCGCTACTCCTCCCGTCGCAAGCCGAACAGCTTCCTCCACACTAGCCCCCTGAGCTGTGACAAGTGTGTCGTCTGCGTAGCATATCAGGCGCAAACCCCTCTCCAAGGAGCCGTGCAGAACCCAATCGAAACCGATGTTTCACAGGAGTGGACCTAGCACCGACCCCTGTGGAACACCGCACTTCATGGGACGGCTTAAAAGCCGCCCGTCGCTCGTCACGCAGACGACACACCTTGCCATTAGGTAGTCGCCGATGATATGGCGCAGGTACCCCGGTATCTTATGAAACCGCAGGGCCTCCGCAATGCACTCGAATGGCAGGGTGTTGAAAGCGTTTGCGATGTCTAACGACACCGCCAACATTACCCCGCGCCTCGCCACACTTTCCTCAGAGAGGGCCTTCACACAAAGCACTGCATCGACCGTGGATCGGCCCCCTCGCAATCCGAATTGGCTGCTGTTGAGGTCCGGCCCTACTGTGCGGAGGTGCTGGACGATGCGGTCAGCGAGCACGCGCTCAAAGACCTTTCCCGCCTCGTCCAGCAAGACTATGGGTCTGTACGCCGACGGCGACCCTGCAGGTCGTCCTTCCTTTTGCAGGAGGACGAGTTTTCCCCTCTTCCATGGCGTGGGAAACTTCCCCGCCCTAAGGCACGAATTGAGCAGGGCCAAATATCTGTCCCCCAAAGAGTCGAGGGCCAAGGCTAAAACTCGACCGGGCACACCGTCCGGGCCTGGGGCTGTATTTTTGGCTCGCATTTTGCAGACCGCGGCAGCCATCTCCTCCGACGTTATCTCCTGCACTCCGTTGTCGGTATCAGACCCCCTCTCTGACAGTGATGCTATTTCCGGGGGCACATGTGCGTTTCAGTCCGGAAATAGAACCGAAACTACTTCCTGCGGGAGGGCAGGTTGCAGGGTATCGGTTAGGGGGGGCGCCTGGCCATGCAGCTTGTTGCGCGCAGCCCGATACGAACGCCCCCAGGGGTCTCTGTCCAGAACCACTTTCAGGATACAGCAGCTATCGTTCTACAAGACAAATGAATACAAATGGAGGTATAATCATATATGTAAAAAATGGAACATACGGCAGCAACATTGCCGTTAGAGAGCACAAACTAGTTGATACTGATGGTATCATGCTAAATTTAAATGACGATATAGTTTTATTGGGCATCTATCGTTCCCCATCATTCACAAATACAGACAGGTTTTACAACTCCCTCGATTCGACCTTATCTGAAATTTCACATAAACACACAATAATATTAGCCGGTGACATTAACATTGACATTCTTGATACTGGAAGTAATCAAACCGAAAACTACTTATCTTCCATGGCGTTTCATGGTCTTCTTGCAACCATAACTCAACCTACTAGGAATCGTACTTGTCTTGATCACATTTTTATAAAATCACGTAGTAATCCCCGCGGTTTGGTCTGCGAATTACCTATAACGGACCATAACCTAGTATTAGCTCATCTTCCGGCAAAAATGGATTCTAGTAGCATCACAAATAAATATCGAAAAGTAAAAACAAACTGGGACTTGGCTGCAAATGAAGTCACCAACGCCACTTGGTCGAAAGTTCTTAATGATACCTGTGTAAACTCTGCTCTAAAATCCTTCAATGATATTATAGCTTGCGCAATAAATAATAACACCCATGAAATTAAAACCAGTAGGAGAATGAGAAATATAAATCCCTGGATTACTCCAGGACTAATCAGGTGTATGAGACAGCGAGATAAACTACATAGAGATAGTAGAAATGACCCTGATAATCATATGAAACGAACAATATATACAAGATATAGAAAATATTTTAACAAATTACTTCGCAACGTAAAAGCAGATTCCAATAGAAAAGAAATCATTGAAAATAGAAACAATATTAAAAATTTGTGGAAAAAAATCAAAAATATATGTGGAACTACGAAGACTAATCATTCAACAAAAATTCTTACATCAAACGATAACCCACAATCATCGCTTAATGACTGCAATAAACACTTCTCTACAGTAGGTGAGATATACTCTAAAAAAATACTTACTAATCTCTCTACAAATCAAACCAAATTAATACAAACATACAAACCTCCATATTTTAACCCGCACTCTTTTATCCAACTAATAAACAAGAAGTTACTTCCATTATAAACAATTTTAATGCTGACAGTTCACCTGGACCCGATCTTGTAACAGTTGCATTCATTAAAAAAATCCTTCTTAGCATTATGTCGCCCTTGATTTATATATTTAATCGAAGTTTAGAAACGGGTATATTCCCAGAGTCCTAGAAAATTGCAGCGATTTGCCCTAACTATAAAAGTGGGCCCATTGAAGCGCCACAAAATTATAGACCCATTGCCCTACTAAGCATTATCTCCAAAGTGTTGGAGAAAATTGCCAATAATCGATAAATCCCCGTTCTTGAAAAATATAATATCATTTCGAAGAGACAATTTGGCTTCCGTAGGGGCAAATCATCTGAAGATGCTGCGAGTCTCCTTGTAAATTTAGTATCCCAACATATTGAGAATAGTCATCGATGCCTAGGAGCATTCTTAGATTTAGCGCGCGCATTCGATACGGTATTTGTTGGACTCTTGCTGAAGAAACTTGAAGCTGTAGGAGTCAGAGGAGTTCCCCTAAATTGGTTTCAAAACTATCTGACTTCACGCAAACAATATGTCAAAATTGGTAACCTACAAAGTGATCAACTTCCCATTTCTTTTGGTGTCCCTCAAGGAAGCATACTCGGTCCTGTGCTGTTTACATTATACATAAATGACATAATAAATATCCCATTAGTCAACGCAGATATAAATGCATACGCTGATGATACAGCAATAATCTTTTACGGAAAATCTTGGGATCATGTATACCAGCAAGCACAACAGGGCCTGTCACAAGTAGCCGACGTGTTAGACACTAATCTTCTAAATTTAAATGTTAGTAAAACTAAATATATTGCGTTCTCTAAAACAATATCGTCTAGTCCCTCTTCAGATATGACTCTAAACATAAATTCCATTACTCAGCCTAACCAAAAAATACAACATATAACCACTAATGAAACAATAAAACGTACTTAGTCGATAAAATATCTCGGTGTCATTCTCGATGAAAATTTGACGTTTAAGGAACACAACGTAAAAGCAGCACTTTATCCACTAGAGCTCGAAAGCTTATTCATATCCGGAAGAAACTACGCAATTGCACTCCTGTTGATGCCCTACGCCTAATCTATTTCGGCTTGTGCCAGTCAGTCATTCAGTACTGCATTGGAGTATGGGGATCTGCCACAAAAACAGCATTTATATCACTGGAAAGAACTCAGCGTGCACTTATCAAAGTAGCTTTGTAGAAGCAATACCGTCATCCGATAGATGCCTTATATCACGAATTTGGGGTTCTAAGAGTACGCCAGCTATTTATCCTTAATGCTACAATCAAAACACACAAAAGCCTTAAGGACCGCCCAGATTACCTAGATATTATGTTAAAACGTATATACAGAATTCCTTTACCCCCCTACATACCGAACTCGCCAGGCGAAGTCCATCCTTCTGTCACCCTCATGTGTATAACAACGTAAACAAATTATGCAATTTGAAAAATTGTTCCGTCGCCACTTCTTCTTCTTCTAAAGCATTTTAGATACGTTAACAGTTGCTAACGTATCTAATATACTCATTTATTTAATGTAACTATGTTTTATTTAGGTAAATTTGAACTCAGAGTCTCAAAACACAAGCCATGCTTAGTTTGAGGCTCAATGAAATTGTGTACTACTGTTGTTACAAACTCGTGAATAACTGCTTTGTTATTTATTTTTTATTTTATTTTAATTAATTTAGAAGAAGTTGAAACAACAAAATACTTAAGTGTCACTTTAGATAAAAAACTTACTTGGAGACCCCAGATAGATGAAATTTCCAGAAGACTAAGCCAATCATCCTATGCACTATACAAATTATCTCAAGTAGCAAATCGTGAAACGGTTCTAACAGCTTACCATGGTCTAGTAGCATCAGTCCTATGGTATGGTATTATTTTCTGGGGCTATTCGACGCATAAGGATTTGGTATTTAAAGCCCAAAAGAGATGTATCCGAGCAATGTGTAATCTGAAAATACGAGGCATGCTTTTTAAGTTTTGTCGTTTGAAGAAAAAAACACAACTAGAACCTTATAGTACTTTTTATTGTTTTTCAAAGTGTGTTCAATATTGATTGAAAAATGTTATTATTCTGTCGAGACATTTCTTAATGTCAATTTCGTGAAAATTAATAGGACATAATTTATTATCAATTATAATTTAATATTCAATTTTATAATGTTATTTTATATTTAATTTTATTGCATGAAATTTGATTTAATAATGTAAATCATGACCATTGAATTTGTACGCCTTTGGCAAAACATGGTGAAACTTATTTTTAATTCATTATCAACTTTGCACTACCCGTGTTTAAACAGATAAAGAATTCCGATTCTGATTTTGTCTCGTAAGGTTCGAATTGAATTGTTTTCAGCTGTTTTCTTCAATAAGGCGCTGTTTTTTTTCACAAATATAAATTCACCTATGTCAAGGATATATACACTAGGCAATGTTAATATTTTTAAGGATATGAAATGTGGCTTACAGGTGTCTGTAGATTTTATGTTCACTATGGCTTTGATACATCTCTTTTGCGCCTTAAACACGGACCCCTTTTCGCAAGAATTACCCCAAAATATAACACCATAGCGCAATATGGAGTCTGGTAATGGCAATAGGCTCGCCCTCTTTTACATAGAACTTCACATTGTCAGTGAAAAGTGGGTGAACACAGTGCACCTGGTTTTGGTCACCCCGATTTAACAATACGATAAGATATACACACGATGTATATTTATTTTATAATTGCGTCTCCGGTGACATGAAGGTATCGGCTCCACGTCAAGGGTTGTAATATCAGCTGAGCGGGGAGCCCGCGAGAGGAGGGGGGGCACTTGCGACGCAAATATTGACTGGCGAAGGTCGAGGGCGCCCGGGGAAGATTTACTTACATAAGCTTACTACCAATAAGTACCTGAACGCAAATACATCGCCTCGTGTGGGCACAGCGGTTGTACGACAGCTCCTTGAGTAAACATGTAAACTAGATCAATTAAGCAGCCTATTTATACCAACTTGCTCTCCTTTTTAATGAGCTATATAACATTATACTATTTTTAATATCTATGCACAATAATGCACATTTCCTTGCGTGATTGCCGAGTGCTGCGGAATTACGGAAATACTCATTTGCCCTATAAATATGCGTAATGAGCGAAGAGTGAAACAATTACCATCGACGAACCTACAAACCTATTAAACGGCAACTCATTAACCACTTATTACTCGGGATATGAAAATTAAATCATTGATAAAATTAAATTATTAAAATTACTTATGTGAAAGTCCTTCCATCAGACATCAAAGGTTAGACTCATTCGTGCTTACTAAGTGCATATTAGCAAGATTCGCATATCTAAACCGCGTTAAGTTTAACTATCAACAAATTAATCTGTAAATTATGTTAACATGCTCTACTCTAAGTTACTAAGTAGTTGTATTACCATGTCTTATGATATTATACCTCACTGAGCATTAAGCAAACGTTTGATTAGATCACTAATGCGTGCATAAAGTAGATCGTTAACTCTGACTACTGTAATATTAAGTCCTATGCTAATGAGATTATTCCAATGAGGCAAATTTCTCTTCTCAAAAGCTGAGAATTTTCGTCATTTTCCACCAAAATTAACTCTTAAGTACGTCACGCAAAATCTAGTCGGTTTGGACATGCGATCTTTATCATAAGCCACGAACTAAATAGGTACTTTCAATTTTATTTACATATGGATTTCTTAAATTTGTCCCCTAAGAATTTCAACTTTATTAACTTTCGAGCGAGCGTTTGACCATTTTGTCTGTGATTAGTAGTAGCTGTAATAATAAAATTAATTTTCTATTATCTAAAATAAAATAAAATATTAGGACCTGGTTTACGAAGTTACCACCGTCTATGTATATATCTATAACCTCACGCCAGATCCCTTGCGGGGTAGGCAGAGAGTACAGAGTTCCAACAGGTTCTTTCCTTACATACCTCTCTGGCTTCCTCGACTCTCATAGTTCGTCTCATACACGCTCGCCGGTTACGGAGACTATTGACTTTTCCATCAGATAAGACTCGGTTTATTTGGTCGTGGTAAGATAGTCTAGGTCTTCCCCGGTACCTGCATCCTTCCACTTTCACATTGTATATCTGTTTTGTCATTCTTTCCTCTGGCATTCTTTTTATATGCCCGAACCAACGGAGCATACCCTTTCTCATCTTTACACCGATACTATCTTTCATACCTACTCGCTGTCTTACTATGCTGTTGCTAATGCGGTCGGTCAGCTTCACTCCGCACATCTTCCGCAGAGCTCGCATTTCTACCGCATTTATCCTACTTTCATTCTCCTTCTTACATACCCAGCTCTCGCTACGATATAACTGCGTTGGGACAAGAACTCCGTTATGTATGGCCAGTTGTGCCTTATGGCTTAAGTGCCGGTTCCCGAGTAGCTTTCCCATCGCACCATTCACTCTGTTCCCTGCACTCACTCTTCTCTCTATGTCAGCGGTGTATTTCCCATCCTTACTGAAGGCGCATCCAAGATATACAAACTCATTCACTTGCTCCAGCACATCGTTACCAACCACAATCCTTACATTCGTTCTGGTTTCTTCCCTTTCAAAAACAATAATCTTGGTTTTCTTCACATTCAAGTGTAAGCCATTGATCATGCAGTCGTCTTTCATAACTGTGACTAGTGTTTGCAGATCAGTGGCTGTTGGCGCTATTAAAACCGCGTCATCTGCATAAAGTAGATGGTTTACCACTAAGTCACCCATTTGTACACCTTCATTCATCGCTTTCAGTCTTTGAAGACTTTTATCCAGATATATTTATCCAGTTAGGCCGATGCCTTAATGGTAAGCGGTCGTGTTCACTAGAATCATAGTCGTTATTTGTGTGAAAATCAGTGGTGCTCAAAGTTTTATCTACTGTTGATTTTTATCTTGTATACAATTTATCTTTCCTCACAACTGCTTCGAAATGGATACAAGCCAGTGCAGCGTCTGTAATGATCTGCTATCTGATGGTGTGCATTGTACAGCATGCAATCAAGTGTTGCATTTTCACTGCGCGGGTATTACTGAGGCTGGCTGCCGGAAGCTGGGAGAAGCTAGGAAGCTCAATTGGCGCTGCCCTAAATGTAAGCAGATTGGCCCCTCTCATACGCCAACCTCGCCACGATTGGAATCCACCGATCCATCCGTTTTACTTGAAATACGTACTCTGTTAACAAAATTATCTCCTCTGGAGGGATTAAAGGATGAAATCTTAGCGTTGAAAAGTGAATTTGCTGACCTGAAATCCTCCATCACCAAACAGTTTGCCGAAGTCGTTAAAGAATTTAGTAACAAAATTAGTAATATAGAACAACGTATCGTACAGGTCGAGAAAGTCCAAGGTCAGGTGGACCAAATTCAGGTGCGATTGGATAAATTGGAAGAAGACTCTCACAGTAGGGACCAATGGTCACGTATGAATAATATCGAAGTCAAAGGCTTACCACAAAATAGTAACGAAAATTTGTTTGAAGTCATCAGCAAAATAGGGACAAAGATAAACTATCCCATCACCAAAAACCAGATCAATTTCGTGACCAGAGTGCCAACGCGCGAAAAAGATCATATAAAACCAGTTATAGTCTGCTTTAGTAACCGGTATGTGAAGGAGGATTTTGTTGCGGCGGCCAGGTACGAATCCAAGACCTCTCCCCTTACAACTAGTCAAATGGGACTGTCAGGAAACCAACGAATTTACATTAATGACCATCTTACACCGATAAACAAACTTCTATTATCGAAGACTAAAACGGAGGCTGCCGAAATGCATTTTCGTTATGTTTGGGTCAAGCATGCAAAGATACATGCAAGAAAAACAGACACGTCACCAATAATAATAATAAAATCAGAAAGAGACTTAGCAAAATTAAAGTGAATTCTATTAAAACTACTCTTTTATATCCGTTCAAATATTTATTTACATTTACTTAATTATAAAAAAATACAAATGGTCACTACAGTTTGAGAATCACTTGCCGCAGCGTGCTAGTTGCGTTTATCAATTAATACTGTGTCGCATCGCGGTGCATCTATGTAAGTACTTTAAACATTATCCTTATGCAGACAAACTATCTTTTTGTAATTACAGCCTTATATCGTGTACGTTATGGTTTGTTTTTCGCTACAGGTGGTTGTCGTTTAGGCCTATTTGTCGCTGGATGTCCTTATCTTTGCATTTTTTTATGCCTTTTGTTTTTATTCATAAGTCATTAGACGTGTGTTATTCAAAGTTATTTTTTGGTGGACACTGTGCACTGCTGTGCTCGCTGCATTCTATTCTTACCTGCAAATTATATTGTCAATTTGACCGGAATTTTTCCTTCTTTTACGTATTTTTACTTATTTTTATTATAGATTCCTGTAGAAATGGCCACCCTTAGTATTTATTACCAGAATGTGCGTGGTCTGCGTACGAAAACGAACAATTTCTTTCGTAGCATTTGTATTAATAGCTACGATGTCATTGTTTTGACAGAAACCTGGTTGGATGATAGTATTTACAACGGTGAGTTATTTGATGACCGGTACCTGGTATGTAAGAGAGATCGTGATTACTCTCGTACTGCACAAAAACGTGGTGGTGGTGTCTTAATTGCGGTTAGAAGCGACCTGGTGTCAGTGGAAAAACATGACTGGCGTAGCTCTGCTGAGGATATTTGGGTAACACTGATTTTAAAAAGGTATAAGCCCTCTGTGACCTATAACCTACATATTTGCGCCCTTTATTTATGTAAAGAAAACCTCGGGAATACGGACAACACACAGTTACATAATTTTACAAATAAAGTTAATTACATAATTTCCACTCATCCGCTTGATAAATTTGTGGTATTGGGCGATTTCAACTTTGGCAGTGATGTTGACTGGTGTCATTTGGATACTGACAGCACTGAATTATTTCCCCAAAACATTACATGTCAGCATATAGTTGAATTCTTTGACACGGCCCTCACTTGTAACTTGTCGCAGTACAACAGTGAACGTAATATTAATAGAAGGTTACTAGATTTGGTGTTCTCTAACGACTTAGTGTCTGTTAATAAATGTGACTGCCCGCTGGCAGTGCATGTTGACCTTCACCATACACCTTTAATTGTTCGTGCCGATTTTGTCGAGATTCATAAACTTTGTGCCACATCAACTAAAAAGTTTCTTTTCCATCGGGGTGACTATTTATCAATTAGTGCCGAACTAGACAAGGTGGATTGGGCAGAGTTGTTGAGTTCAAAACCGCTGGATGATGCTGTCAGTACCTTTTACGATAAACTATATGACTTCAGGGATAAATATATCCCGACAAAATCAGTACGTCAGTCTTCACATCCACCTTGGTATAATTCTGCTTTAATCAAAATTTTAAAAGAAAAATATAAATATCACAGGAAGTACAAAATATATGGTAATTTATCAGACTATCACTCATTTTCAATACTACGCAGTAGAGCTATAGAAGTAGAAAGATCCTGTTTTGATTCTTATATGGAGAGTATTGAAACCTTAATTACAAAAAATCCCAAGTCCTTCTGGTCTTATGTCAAAAATAAAAGGAATAGCAGTACCTTCCCCAACGTAATGTTCTATGGTGACCTATGTGCCACTACAGGTGAGGAGATCACTAATTTATTTGCCACCTATTTCCATTCAAATTTTCAAGAACGCCCCTCATCTCTTGATGCTGGCACATCCAGTGAGCCTTGTCTTGGTGTTGGTTTATCGGGCATTAGTTCAATAGAGGTATCACATTCTCGAGTTTTAGAGTTATTGAAGTCCTTGGACCTCAGTAAGTCTGGAGGCCCCGATCAGATACCGCCAATATTCATTGTTAAATGTAGTGACAGCATTGTCATACCTCTATTTATATTATTTAAGAGATCGCTATCCGAGGGTGTAGTACCTAAACTTTGGAAAACTGCTTTTGTTACACCGATTTTCAAAAAGGGAAACAGATCGAACATTGAGAATTATCGGCCAATCTCTAAGATATGTCTGTTCTCGAAAATCCTAGAGCGAATTGTGTACACTGATGTGTACGCAGCAGTAAAAAGTTATCTGGGTGATGAACAGCATGGTTTCCTCAGGAAGCGCTCTACTACATCTAATTTAATCTTATCGCATGAATTTATTTCTGAAGGAATGGCGCAACATGCACAAGTAGACGTAATTTACACTGATTATAGTAAATGTTTCGATCGAATTGACCACAGAATGCTCCTGAAAAAATTGACTTTAGCTGGAATACACGGAGACTTATATCGTTGGTTCTCTTCATATGTAGAGAAAAGGACTCAGGCCGTGGTACTTCTTGGATATATTTCTGGCTGGTGCCCTATTCCATCAGGTGTGCCTCAGGGCTCCATCCTGGGACCTCTTTTATTCACATTATTTATCGCTGATATCAGATATTGTTTTGAACACTCCTATATCTTACTTTATGCTGATGACATGAAGATTCATAAAGTAGTGAGAAATATTTCTGACACACATCTGTTACAAGCTGATCTTGATAGATTCCAAGACTACTGTTTTCTTAATAAACTCCAACTAAACGTCTCTAAATGCTTCCATGTTACTTTCACGCGGCAAAAGTCTATAATTGAGTCAGTCTATACTCTTTCCAACCAAAACGTCAGTAAAGTCAACAATATTAGGGATCTAGGAATTATACAAGACAGTAAGCTCCTCTTTGATCAACATATCGAGGGCATTGTCAATAAAGCATCAAAAGCTCTAGGATTCATTATGAGAGCTACGGCATGTTTCCGCTCGCTTAAGCCTATTAAGATCCTATATTGTTCATTCGTACGCAGCCACTTAGAGTATGCATCTTAAATCTGGAACCCTCAATATGAAATTTATAGGTCTCGTATTGAAGGTATTCAGAAGAAGTTTCTAAAGTTCCTTGATTTTAGGGCTCAGCAGTGCTCAGATGAATACACACATCGTTGCAGAAGGTATCACTTCCTGCCACTTTACTGTAGACGTCAAATTAGCGATATATGCTTTTAATGAAAATTGCTAATGGCTGAGTAGATTCTGTAGAACTTGTATCCAAATTAGAATTCAATACTAATCAAATTGGTTTTCGACAAAGGCCATTACTGCATGTACCTTTTGCTGTGGCTAATTACAGACGTAACGCGTTTTTCATACGAAGTGCAAGTGACTTCAATAAGATACACCGGGACTTAAACATAGATTTATTCTGCTCCAATATTAGTACGGTAAGAAGGATATTAGCGAAACATATGTTTTAATATAAGGTAAGTATATATACTTTTTTTTTCTCGCTATTATCTTTAACCTAAGTTACTTATAGTTGCACCTATCTATCTATTTATTTATTTTTGTCTGCGGCACGCGGCTGTCAAACTGTAGTATGCCTTAATAACTTAACCTTGCCTTAAAAATATCTACACTTAACTATAATTTAGATATTTATGTGTTTTTGCCACTAGTTTGTTCTACTAAGTTTTTTTTTTGTAAATAAGTAGTTTTGTGTTTGACTGTAGATTGTTGACCACTAGTTTCTCGAACTATGTTTTGCGAATTCCTAGAATAGAACACAGCTTGTTTTTATCTTATTGTCTGTTTGTAGAAGCTTGTAATTAGCAACTTGTATAACATGTTACATTACTATAGATTGTTATTAGTCTGTAAGCTTCTCTAAAATAATAAAATAAATAAATAAATAAAATAAATATTATAAACAGTCTAGCGGACAACACGCAACCCTGCTTGACGCCGATTTTAACGTCAAACCAGGGTAACCTGTTACCCCCCACCCGTACGCATGCCTTGCAGTCCACATAAGTGGACTGGACGGCTCGCAACAGAGTGCCATCTATACCATACTCTGGCAAAATGTCCCAAAGTCTCTTTCGCACAACTCTGTCAAATGCCTTCTCCAGATCTACAAAACCGCAGAAAACCTTCCGCCCCACTGCCAGATGCTTCTCTACGATGTTGCGGAGTGAGAAGACTTGATCCGAACATCCTCTTCCAGACCTGAAACCCGCCAAGTTAAAAGCCTATTAGGTGGCATGATAAGTACCAACAGCTGAAGTTACACATCATAAATATAATATTCTTATGTTGAAATGATTAAACTAACTTCAGTCCATGTAGGACTCAAGTAAGTTCAATATTTGTCTAATGCTGGTACATCGTTCCAAACCCAACCAGAGCCACTCGGTAATCGAAGCGCCGCCGCGCCAGCAGTGCCGCGTGGTGACGGAACAAATTGCTAATTAATTCATTCGCAAACGCTTAAATTATTGTCATTGCTATCAAGTTCGTTTGCTTAGCGCTTTTTAGGCATATTAATTTACTTGTTCTTTGTATTAGCATCAGAAACACTGGCTTATTAGAACTTGGTCTTATTATTTTTAGATCAAAGAAAATGTAATCTGTAGATTACTTTCCAAAGTGTAGCGGCCCTAAACTGGCGCAGTGTAAACATAAATAATTTTATTTTTAAGCTAGTAAGGGATAGAAACCATAGATAGTCTGTAGTCACCGTATCAAATAGCCTTTCTTCAGAAGAAGAAAAAACTGAATTCATAAAAACCACTAGTATGTCTATGTCCAACAGTGGACTCTTATCGGCTGATGGTGATGACGATCAGATGACGACCAGTATGTCTGTCTCAGATATTTTACTGAGAACCGGTAAATGGTACTTCAGAAATTGTCTATCTTAACGATTGCCATTCTTGCGTAAAGCCCCGCTAGGTTGATGACTACATTAGTATGTTAATACACTGAGCTATTCCGATGATCTCAGCTCTCTCACCCTTAAGCCGGCGGTTACGGAAACGCGCAATCAGACCAATCAGGCCAGAGGTTAATCGTTCAATCCTATGAAAATGAACCCATCATTTCTCTAAGTCAAAATAGTTAATTACGCAATGCTAGTGTTAGTCATAGCGGTTATATCATTACACATAATGGTGCATTATCGTTAAACGTGTGCCTGTACAAAGTATACAAAATTTGGTATTTTTTTTTAATGAACCTTGCCCATCTTTAGGAATTATTTCTGTCGTGGTTGAATCCACATACACAAACATAATTACCCAGAAAAAAAAACATTTATGCGTCACACAAAGATTTGTGCTGTGCGGGGAATGAACCCGAGACTACTCGATCCAGAGAGTGGCTTAAGTTCTTAACCACAAGTCCTAACCATCCAATATAGTACAATTTTCCAATATTCTGCTGGTGTTTCTTCTATTATTACACGTGTACGCGTACCAAGTACAAAACTTTTGTAAAGAAAGCTAAATTCAATATTCATAAGCGTAATACATACACAAAATACTGTCCATCACACAAACTTTTATTTTCCCCTCGTATCCATCCATAGGAATGTGTGCCGCCGTCACAAAAATGGAAAGGTTTTATTTCTGTGACAGGGCCCCGCGGCACGAGCCCTGTTTATCGCCCTAATTCCTAAATTAGCTCAGTCCGGCTTCGAACTGCTTTATTATTCAGTCGAGAGAACTTTTCCGGAGTCGACTAACAATATTAAATCTATTAACTGAGTCAGCAATATGGATTTTTACCAATTGTGGGACAAATTGAAGCTATCAGATAAAAAGTGCCCCATCCAATAGTCCTTAATTTTATGACGTGAGGGAGAAGTTTTCAGGTTAAAAAAGGTAGATGATCCTACTGGCATGATCTCGTACTGGGATTCTATCTAGCTGTAGTATGTACCTATAAATGACCTCATTAGCAATTAACAATAAAAACAAAGAAGCTATTTTTACTGTGTCCTAATTTTTACTGAAAATAGGCATAAATATTAGGGACTGATTACCTATTTACCCCCATTCTATTCTAAAGGAAGGACAATAGTTTAGGAACGACCGTTATAATGTGTTTTGTATAGTGATTACTATTTAAACAAAGCAGCGAGATATTAAAAGGGAACATAATTTATATATACCACGCCCCTTTAAAGTTGACTATCCAGTAAAACGAAGCTACACAAATGCATGTTAGTCACTTCACGGTCGCTACACATCTTCTGCACTATAACTATTAGTGATTATTTAATTACTATTTACACACGCTTCCAACGATTAATAAATGTATAGCTAATGATGATGATAATGATAAATATAAATAAATAAAACAAAATAAAAAGATACACACACGAACATACAAAAGCGACATCGGGTGGTGTTGACGTCGGTGTTACAATTGCATTATTTACGTATAGCCATAGCAATACAGCCGCTTAAAGCCACTGCGCTACTGCAGCGTAAGATATGCAAGGAGAGGCTTACCTCCATATTCATCCCTAGAGAACATAAATGCGCGTTTGTTGCTTGAGCATACCGTGACTGTAACGTTCTAGGAACATTTTTTTTCCAGTTCATACAACATAAGCAACAAAGGATGTGTACACAGTGCGTGAAATACCGAGTGAAATCATATTTACGTAGCAATATAAATATTGATACTAGCATTGTAAAGTATTCACAAATTATTTTCAACATGGTGTAACTCGTGTCGACCGCAGTGTCCCATTTAATATCATAATAAATAAATGTCACCATCAACACGAACCGCGCCATTCGGCTATCATTAACAATTCATTAGCGTTATAATTGATACAATACGAAACGTTTACATTAAATAAATAAAAAAAAAAAAAATAAAAAAAAAAAATAAAAAAAAAAAAAAAAAAAATTGTTATAGGCCAACCATTACCGCAGCGGGGGTACCGCAGACGTAGGTAATACGATAATTATCATTATGAAGGCAATGTACGAAGGGTTGGGAGCTATTAGTTCGTAAATGAAACAGAGATTGCTCGGAATCCCGCACTCTAGTAATTGTTTTATGTATCTGTACGAAGCTACGATGTTATACTTTAATGTAAGTAACAGTCCCCAATCCCCATATATGTAAAGGAAATATAAACTATAACAAGCATAGCCCGGCCATGCTTTTTGCATACAGGCGATCTTGCACATTAAGTCTTTCCATTAATTTTGAACGCACACACTTAGCCCTACTAGTTATGCTCAGCGATAAGGATAAGTATTTTTATACAGCTGCGCATACAAGAGCTCAAGTAACTATCTACTCAATCTATCTCCATACTGACAAGCGGACAACTCACAGTCAAAACAGGTGGGTGTAGCAGCATGAAATTGAGTTTCATAGCGTAAGCAAGCAGTAAGCGCTTACTTACAGCTACACTTCTATATTTAAAAATTTATGCCCTAAGGGGTTGGTAAAAACTATCGAAGGAAAATGACATCGGACACGTGGCTAGTTTCGTAAATAAAGAAGATGTTATAATGCTACTAGAGCACATAGTAATAAGCTACATACAACAAAGTGCAAGAATGCACCGCAGCGCGGGCCCGGCCCCGCCGCGCACTCACTGCAGCAGCGCTCGGAATGTGATAATAAACTCTGTAAAAGGTTTACAATAGTTTGGAACGCGGGACGCAGATTCAAACCTTTCTTTGCAAAATTAATCGACAGGTACATCAAAACATTTTGTTATTGAAAATCTCTTTTAAAGTATAACCTGTGCTATTACTGCTATACGTTTGGCAACAACACACCTTCATTCAGGACGATCCTTTCAACTGCCTATCTCGAAAGCAATACCCGACTTTCTATGATACATAAATTAAAAACTAATTTTCTCATAATCTACCTAAGATTACATTACATACACAGTAAAGTATCAATTCCGTTTATTGCAACGTAGTCTCTCTCCCGTGACCAAACAAGGCAATAAACGATACTATAAACTAAATGGTAAGGGCGCAAAGTACGTATACTATTTTTACCTGTTTGAGACTATATATGTGGATTTATTTCATTAAAGAACAACTGACCTAACAGTCATGTAATTAGCTATCAGACGCTCTCTCACATAAGCCCCATCATTTTTATTTCATTCAGGGTCAAAGACAAATACAACCCGTCATCGGAGGTTGTCAAGCTGGCTGGTGACGAGGGGCTGGCACGCCAGGTCGCACCACGTGTGGCGAGGATAGCCCTCAGTAATCCCTTTTATCTCGGTCACCTGCGACCCACATCGGATATGAAAACCATCCCTTTGCGGATTCCGGCCCCTTCGATCCAATCATCTTGTGTTATACACAAAATAGATATATGGTATAAATTTTGACGTAACTTCATCCGGTTGATCTGTTCCTTCCAACTCATTAGGTAGCCAAGTGTCGGGAAATATTGGGGTAATTACGTTATGATATATAGATGAAATATTAAAACGATACTAATATAAGTAAGTATTCGTCGAAAGAAAATGTCGCTGACGTGTTTATGTTAACTGAATGTAAAATGTAAACCAAGGACAAAAAAAACAGGTGAGATGAGCAGAGCTTGTCACGGCAAAACGTTCGTCATTATTGCGAGTGTTTTATGAAGTCATTTTGGTGAAATGTATGCGTTTAGTATTTTAATGGGCTCCCAATGACTGACCATTCCACCCGGGATAACAGTTGGAATGCAGTGTAGGATATTGACATAGCAGTCACCTGGCGTGCCAACATCCACAAGTGTGAACGAAGCACGTTTAATCGAACTGAATAGTCGATATCGAAAGTAATCCTCGTTTGAAGCACATTTTCCGGTCTCTTCTCTACAGTCTGTAGAAATTGGTAGGCAGAAAATGACAAGCTAAATTTTTCCTATATCTGTAATGTGAAGCTAAAGGCATAGTTTTAAGTATCAATGTGGACATCAATTTCTGCCTGATAGCACACCATTCCATAAATAACACCAGTCGAATCGTACACACACGGGGTTTCTTCGCAGCCACTGATCCTAACGTCTCCCCAAACGATCGAGTGCGTGTGCACTGGCGCGGGAAATGAGGTGTTTCCTGCCTCTAAAGTTGGGGCCAACAGCAGCCAGAACACGAGGGCATGTCGAGGAGGGGGAGAGATTACACGTTTCTAAACTCCTGATAGCTTTGGTTTAAGCTCGTCACATGTTGAGTGAACTGTGAACTCAGTCCGTGTGAGTGGTTAGGACGGCATGACGGCAGAGGAGGATGTATTGAAAGGACATTTATCAGGCACTTGAATGGAATAATTAAACATTAGTATTCAGGAGGTGAGTTTACGTAGCAGTTTATTAGTTATTTGAATACCTTTTATATGAAAAAATCGAAAGGATATAAATATGTAGAAATAACGGTTGTGACAGAACGGTTTACAAATTAGGAACAAACATTGATTCGAATCCTGTATTCTCCTCCACTCCGATCTAGGTCTCGAACCTATTCGCGCCTTTATTAAAAAGGCGTCAACACGTCACTTCGCGAACGCATCCACCCATGCGAATCCGTTAATCGTAGCCACCGCCGACTACGATCTCCCCCCCGACCCCTGCCGCCACCGCCGGCCGCGACATGTTCTCACCGACCCCCCCGATGCCTTGTCATCCCTTCTTTCCGCTCAGAATACGGGCGACGACGACGACGTAGTAGTAAATCCCCTCCCATAGCCGGCGGTTGACCGGTGCACTTAGTAGTGCACCCGTCCCCCTACAGCGACTGTCCCAACCGAGGGCGCCTCGAAGAGGCGGAGTATGTCGCCTCTTGCCCTTCTGGCTGGCTAGAGCGTAGTGGTTGCACGCTCGCCTTTAAGTCCGGTGAAGCTGTAAATGAAGCGTTTGTTTATGTCACGACCTATGAGAATAGAGAAGGCGAGAGGGGACTATAAAGAAAAACTCTGGCAGAACACTGTACTCTCAGCCAGAGCAGGACAAAAATTAATTGTGAGATAATTAAGTTGCAATTGAAATATTTTGGACTTCATGGCGGCTTGTTTGTGGTTTTAAAGTGTCCGACATTTCGAGTGATCTTCTGCACCCATGATCTCGGACGGGACTGAGGCGTTTGACGCCCAAAAGTCATTGTTATTCCGAAGTACCTCGGGGGGATTAATTTTATTGGATATAAAATTTCAATTGATTGATCCTACAATTGAAAAATGCTCAACACTGCTCTCAGCCTATCCCTTAAAATAACTGATGATACAGATAGATAGATAAATGAAATTAATATACACACACCTGCTCATGCAGGCAGCTGCGCACATTGTGTAAATTGTTCCACAAACAAACTCGCAGTACCTAATATTAAATTCTACAGCAAACTATTGACTATTCAACCCTTTTACTTTAATATAGATGTTAAATAATTCCGTAACGATATTTGAACGAGATGCTGAGCGTCGAGCGCCAACTTCGACGCAAATTAATTTATTAGATCCGAACTCTCGACGAGTGGAGTTCACGACAAGTTTGGGTGGGAACTAACTGCTGAATGCCAGATGACAATTACCTAATAATACTTACCTGACTAATTGTAACGCTCCGATATTAATGTTAAAAGTGTTTACGCTGTTAAGCTTAAAAACCAAACTTTTCAGACCAAGGCTTGTAGCCAAGTGGACTTTCGACAGTCGTCAAAGTTAATTACGAGTATTATTATCATTAAAAGCCATCATTGTCTTACCGCTGGGCAAAGGCTTTCCTCCAATTTTTCCACTCTCCCCTGTTATTTGCCATCTCAGTGACCTGCGTCGTCAATTTGCGTATTCAAAGTTAACTTTGATGATATTAATAAATAAAACTATTAATATAGGAATGACGACGTTTTCTATAAATAGAAATCGAAAATTGTGCGGGAATTTTGACATTACAATTTTACAATGAAGAGCCACGTAGTCAAAACAATGCGCTATCAACGGCACCTAGAGAATAGAAACAAATCGCTGAGCACTTCGCTTGGTCCTCTGGGTTCTAGTTCGCTCTGACCAATTAAATGCATAACTCGTCACGTTACGATAATTTTGTGGAGTCACTGTAACACGCCGCGTTTCGTTATAGCTAATAAAGGTTTAGATAGGTACTCGTAATCTGATTTTCTTAACGATGCCATTCAATCCATTACCCCGCTCTATAAAAATATATTCTAGCATCGTAGGTGCTTTTATAACCACAGATTGCTTCATGCTCTGTTCTATAAATATACATTTGATTCCCGACAGAAATCAAAACCGCGCCTATCCAATCCGATAAGTCGATAGAGTATTTTTTTTTTCTGAATCAACTTAAACACGGACCACGGACGTGCTCCAGCATTAATTTATGTCATCAGGGGTTTCGGCAGGCGATATAATTGTTTATAGCGTTTCAAAATAACTTCCAACCACAAGGTATCCGTTATTTCAGCCATGTTGGGCCTAAATAATAATAATCTTTATTCAATACTAATAAAATTACATTAAACAGGGGAAAATTATCATTTATTTGTTTATAATTATATTCTACCATACATATTGAGATCATTGTATATATATTGAACGCAAATAATCAGGTGACCTTCTTGATTTCATATCTGAGTAAAAATATAAAATATTTTCAAATTTCAAATAAACGTTTTAAAGTAAGTACTTTTAGTTATATACATTAAGAGGCCGAGCACGTTTTCATTCGAAAAAAGTACGCGTTTTTATGATAACTTCATTTTTATTTAGTTATAATATAATAATATTAGCCCTGTAAAGAAACTGTCCCACCGTTGGGTACGGGCCTCCTCTCGAACTGAGAGGGCTTAGGCCATAGTCCACCACGCTGGCCTAGTGCGGGTTGGCGAACTTTACACACTTTCGAGAAACTCTTAAGCATGCAAGTTTCCTTCACCGTTAAAGCAGGTGATAATTATTTTTTATTACTAGCGAAAAATGTGTAAATTAGTAAAAATACTCCTGAAGAAATTTTTTCGACAGACTTCTTATAGTATTGGACTTTAAACCATAGGAATTTGTACATATCTTAACCTAAAAATATATAACTAATTTGGAACATAATTTGATGACAAATCACATAATTTATACGAAATAAATAGACAGATAGATAGAGAAATAATTAATTTCGTATAGAAATAAATTATTTCTCTATTTATCTGTCTATCTTATCATCACGCCAGATCCCTTGCGGGGTAGGCAGAGAATATAGATTTTCAACAGGTTCTTTCCTTACATAAATAAATTATGTGATTTGTCAAATTATGTTCCAAAATAGTTAGACCCACTATTAAAGATTTATAGCAAATCCCTATCCACTGGCGTTTTCCCAGATTTTTGGAAAAAAGCAAAGATCGTTCCAATACACAAAGGTGATGATAGTCACAATATAGTTAATTACAGACCTATCTCAATTATGTCCTCCATTTCCAAAGTCTTTGAATCTTTGATATGCCCTCACATTCAATATCACTTACAGGTCTACTTGAATAGCTCTCAACACGGTTTTGTGGGTTTAAGATCTACTTGTACGAATTTAGTGACATTTACGGAATTACTGGTAGAAGCCGTAGACCCTAGTAAGCAGGTGGACGTAATCTACACCGATTTCAGTAACGCCTTTGATCGCGTCCAGCACAATGTTCTTTTAAAAAAGTTAGCAGCATATGGAATCACTGGAAATTTACTGGAGTGGCTGAGGTCCTACCTTGAAAACAGATCTTTATTTGTAGCTGCTAATAGCTACCAATCCCAGACATACACCGTCACTTCTGGCATACCACAAGACTCGCACGTGGGCTTTGTTCTGTTTAATGCATTTGTCAATGACATTCCGCACTACCTACAATTTTCAGAATGTTTTATGTATGCGGACGATCTTAAATTTGCCAGAATCATCGAATCCCAAGACGACGCCCAATTACTGCAGAAAGACGTTGACGCGTTGGTCCAGTGGTGCAGTGACAATAAAATGAATCTTAACGTCAAAAAGTGCTTTCACGTGAAATTCTCACGACAAATTAATTTAGTCAGATCAACGTATTCGGTGGGTCCAGTGGTAATTCAAGAAGTGGAAAAAATTAGAGACCTAGGGGTTTTGTTTGATAAAAAGCTCACATTCCTACCCCACACCGAGAATGTAATTAAAAAGTCATCGAAAACACTGGGATTTGTTATCAGAAACATTGTCGGTTTTAAAAACAATAAAACAAAAATTGCGCCGCGTGGTTCCCGGCTTAGAATAGGACCAACCTCATCCCATCGGGTGTCGTACAAGGCGACTAAGGGAAAACTAGGGAATGGGCAGCAGCGTTCCCTTAACACTTCTACAACCAAAAACTGCACTCGCCAACCCGCCTGCCAAGCGTGGCGAGTATGGCAAACACCCCCAACCAATATTATGGAAGAAAGCAAGAAAACCAGGCCCCTAGTCCCCGGCAGTCCTGTTCGCCCTGGCCACGGTAGCAGCCATGGTAACGACAGGACAAGGGGTGCTAAGAATCTCCGGCAGAGATTCGGCTACCACCAAAACCGAAAATTGGCCCTGGTGACATACAACGCACGCACATTGAGGACAGATGAGAAGCTAGTTGAGCTGGAAGAAGAGTTAAACAAGTTGCGGTTGAGTATTGTTGGTTTATCGGAGGTCCGAAGAGAGGGCGAGGACACGATAACCTTAAAATCTGGCAACTTGTTTTACTACCGGGAGGGCGAACAGCAGTCCCAAGGTGGTGTCGGATTTATCGTCCACAAGTCAGTCATAAACAACGTTGTGTCCATCACTAGTGTGTCGAGCAGGGTAGCGTACCTGATACTCAGAATATCCAAAAGATATTCGCTGAAGGTCATACAGGTCTACGCACCGACCTCGGCATACTTAGATGATGAGGTCGAAGTTATGTATGAGGACATTAGTAGAGCCATACATACTTCCAAAGCACACTTTACAGTAGTTATGGGTGACTTCAATGCGCGACTGGGCAAACGGGGCGATGATGAGTTGAGAGTGGGGCAATTTGGATATGGGCAGCGCAACCCCAGGGGTCAGAGGCTGGCCGAATTTCTGGAGAAGGAGGGACTCTTTATGATGAACTCTTTCTTCCAGAAGCCGTCTCATAGGAAATGGACTTGGATGAGCCCTGATGGTTTCACAAAAAAAGGGATAGACTTCATCATGAGCACCAAGCGACAAATATTTAATGATGTCTCCGTGATTCACAGGGTAAAAACCGGCAGTGATCACCGAATGGTCAGAGGCACATTAAATATTAATGTCAAAATGGAAAGATCGCGTCTGATGAAGTCTACGCTCCGACCTTCTAATGCACATATCCAAAACCCCGAGAACTTTCAACTCGAATTGTCAAACCGCTTCGAATTGCTAGACAGCAGCGCATCAGTGGACGAAATAAAAAATAGGTTGGTAGAGACTGTCCATACGGTCGGGTCTAAGCATTTTAAGCCCCACCGTAAAAATAGGCCTCAAAAGCTATCTGACTACACCCGAAACCTTATGGCTGAGCGACGTACCATGACACTCCAAACCTCCGATGATGCTAAGTCCTATAGGCAGCTCAATGGACAGATATTGAAGTCCTTGCGACACGATTTACGGTCCTTCAATACAAGACGTATTGAGGAGACCATAGAGCAGAACAAGGGCTCCAAAGTGTTCGCAAGAGACGCGTCTATTGGGCAAAGCTAGTTGACGAAGCTGAAGACGGAGGACGGAAACGTAACGTCGAATAGGTCAGAGGTGCTCAGGGAGATAGAGAGGTTCTATGGGCAGTTGTATACCTCAGTAGCTGAACCTGTTGTTGACTTGGTAAAAGACCCAAGAGCCAAGCTAACCCGACACTACTCTGAAGATATCCCGGACATCAGCCTGTACGAGATTAGGATGGCTCTCAAACAACTTAAAAACAACAAAGCGCCGGGTGAAGACGGAATTACCGCAGAGCTTCTGAAAGCGGGCGGATCGCCGGTACTTAAAGTCCTTCAGAGGCTGTTTAATTCCATCTTGCTCGAAGGAAAAACGCCGGAAGCATGGAACAGAGGTGTGGTGGTACTCTTTTTCAAGAAAGGTGATAACACTTTATTAAAGAACTATAGGCCCATCACACTGCTGAGCCATGTTTAAAAGTTGTTTTCGAGAGTCATCACGAATCGTCTCGAACGCAGGCTTGATGATTTCCAGCCTCCCGAACAAGCCGGTTTCCGGAAAGGCTTTAGTACCATAGACCACATACATACGCTGCGGCAGATTATACAGAAGACCGAGGAGTATAATCGGCCACTATGCTTGGCGTTTGTGGACTATGAGAAAGCCTTCGATTCGATCGAGACTTGGGCGGTTCTTAGATCTCTCCAGCGATGCCGCATTGACTATCGGTACATCGAAGTGTTGAAGTGCTTGTATAATAACGCCACCATGTCAGTCCGAGTACAAGGGCAGTGCACGAAGGCGATCTCCATAAAAAGAGGAGTAAGACAGGGAGACGTCATTTCTCCGAAACTGTTTACGACCACCATAGAGGACGCCTTCAAACTCTTGGAATGGCGAGGATTTGGCATCAACATCAATGGCGAATACATCACTCACCTTCGATTTGCCGACGACATTGTGGTCATGGCGGAGTCGCTGGAAGATCTAGGACGAATGCTCGGCGACCTCAACAGAGTATCTCAACAAGTGGGTCTTAAAATGAACTTGGACAATCTATTTATCTATCTATCTATAACCTCACGCCAGATCACTTGCGGGGTAGGCAGAGAGTACAGAGTTTCAACAGGTTCTTTCCTTACATACCTCTCTGGCTTCCTCGACTCTCATAGTTCGTCTCATACACGCTCGCCGGTTACGGAGACTCTTGACTTTTCCATCAGATAAGACTCGGTTTATTTGGTCGTGGTAAGATAGTCTAGGTCTTCCCCGGTACCTGCATCCTTCCACTTTCACATTGTATATCTGTTTTGTCATTCTTTCCTCTGGCATTCTTTCTATATGCCCGAACCAACGGAGCATGCCCTTTCTCATCTTTACACCGATACTATCTTTCATACCTACTCGCTGTCTTACATGGACAAAACGAAAATAATGTGTAATGTCCATGTCGTACCCACCGCACTCACCATTGGGAACTCTACTCTTGAAGTTGTCGACGAATACATTTACCTGGGACAGGTAGTCCGGTTAGGTAGGTCCAACTTTGAGAGAGAGGTCAATCGACGAATCCAACTCGGCTGGGCACGTTCGGGAAACTGCGCAACATCTTCTCATCCAAAATACCTCAGTGCCTAAAGACTAAAGTTTTTAGTCAATGTGTGTTACCAGTGATGATATATGGATCAGAGACGGTCTCTTACTATAGGTCTCATAAAAAAGCTCAGAGTTGCTCAGCGAGCTATGGAGAGAGCTATGCTCGGCGTTTCTCTACGTGATCGAATCAGGAATGAGGAGATTCGTAGAAGAACCAAGGTCACCGACATAGCCCTTAAGATTAGCAAGCTAAAGTGGCAATGGGCGGGCCGCATAGCGCGAAGATCGGACGGGCGTTGGGGCAGAAAGATTCTAGAGTGGAGACCACGTATTGGCAAGCGCAGCGTGGGACGACCACCTGCCAGATGGACCGACGATCTTGTGAAAATCTCAGGAAGTCGTTGGATGCAGGTGGCATCGGACTGGTTACGCTGGAAAGCGATTGGGGAGGCCTATGTTCAGCAGTGGACAAGTATAGGCTGAGATGATGATGATGATGATGAAAACAAAAATTCAAATATATAACTGCTTAGTACGTAGTATCCTAGAATACTGTAGCACGGTATGGAGACCACATTACGCCGCACACAGCTTGAGGCTAGAGAGAATACAAAAGAGGTTCCTCTGGCACCTTGCGTATGCTGTCGGCATAGCTAAAAAAACTCGCTCGTATGCAGCTAGACTGCTACACTTAAAGATGGTGTCATTGGAGAAACGCAGAAACATTATCGACTCTCTTTTCCTATACAAGCTACTTCATCAACAAACTTGACTGTCCCCAATTGTTGAGTAAGTTCCGATTTCGCGTCCCCGCTTGATATCCTCGCTATCCAATTACTCCACTGTATCCACCGCTTCGTAGAACAGTTCTGGGTGCTAACTCAGCCGTTCCCAGGATTTGCAAATTAATTAATAAAAATAGCGATCTATATGACCTGCATGCTGACTCACTGGGCAAGTTCCGCAGCATTATATATAAAGCCGCATAGTTAAATAATTAGATAATTTATTCAATTCGTTTTTTTTTTCTTGTCAATTAATTCCTTTTTTATTATTTTTTATTATTCACAAACTAATTTATAATTATTAATATAATTTCAATTGTACTATTTAATTCTTTTTACTAGTTGTCTTCTTACTGCTTGACATATCCATATATCCTGTTTTAAATTAAATTAAACTACTAACATCAATTTTTAGAGCACGCTGTGCACACCTGTTATAGATTGTTACACTGTGAATGTATTGGCCTAAGTTTTATATGTTTGTATATTGTGTAATCGAATGTTGGTGAGCCTATAAACTAAAAATAAAAAAATAAAATAAAATTATGTTCCAAAATAGTATATAGCCTTGCGATAGTTAGAAATTGACAATTTTACATTCTTTACATATTAATCTACCACCAGATTGAAACACCTGATTCCAAAGGAACGTATAAACTCATTTCTACAAAATATGATAAAATAGCGCCTCACAAACACAGTATATAATGTTAATACTTAAACTGAGAAAAAAGAGTTCCAGAAATATAATAAAAATCATGTAGATGTTTCAACGATATTACGCCGGCAGACAATGTTGTCTGCCGGCGTAATATCGTACTAATAAACGTTATACCCTCAAATATTCTCCCGAAATGGGGCGAGTGGCGGGTCGCGTGTGAAGTGGAGCGCGCCGGCCCACAACAACACACGGGGAAAAAGAAGCCGTAGGAAACGACTTTAACAACCCTCCAGCTACTATTGTAAGGTACTCAGCGAGTGCTGGGAGTCTATTTAGGTACCGTGGGAGGTGGTGTTTGACTTAATAAAAATATTGCTGCTTCTGTAAGTAGTTAGATGGAGCCTTAAAATCAGGCAGTTCTTCAAGTAGGTAACATTTGTTCGATATTTATATTATAGAGCACGCCAGTCGGTTTCGCTAAAGCGCGCGGGGATGAAGTTGTTTCAAAAGATTCTGCAAGCACGCTACGGTAAAAAAGTAACTAACGTGGATGAAATTCTAATTGAAAGCGTTAATTTTTTTACCAGTGTTAAAAATTGCAGAACTGCTAACACGAAAATACTATAAGGTGTAACATAGATAGATAACGCAGGACCTGAAGTAATTTGTTCCAAATTGTCAACTGAATCTATTCCACTTTTTTTTAATTCGACAAAGAGCTGTTACTCATTCATTGAGCTTTATACCAATATTCTATTTGGCATTTCTGAGCTCCTGCGCTATTTATGTTACACCTTGTAGGTATACTTCAATACATCCTATTTTTACGCTAACTCTTTTCTCTAAATTCTTTCGCGAACGGGAGAAATCAACTTTATTAAGAAGATAATTATTTCAAACGCTTACATTTCACAACCATTAAATGTAATTACCCTATTCCTAATATTATGTCATGTTTCTATGATTGGAGGATTTTTCCTAGGATTTTTTTTTCAAACAGCCATTAACGTCCCGCCGTTGGGCAAAGGCCTCCTTCCACTGTTTCCATTTCTACTTTCGGCTTTGAAACACGAAACAATTAGTAAAACAAGTAAAAAGCATGGGCTCGTCCGGGATTTGAACCCGGGACCTCTCGCACCCAAAGCGAGAATCATACCCCTAGACCAACGAGCCACGTGACTAATGCGTTGAAACATTACGTGTCATTACTATCACGTGACGTAAACAACTGCTTATGGCGTCTACATAATGTAACTGAAGCAGGTGCGGGCACTTATGCGCATCGTTTAAACGACTGTGTAAATAAGCTCGTGAGTTCAATGCTGGCACACGCATGTACCGCAATGTGGCTCGTGCGAGTTACCCGCTGCAATAGTCCGCTCATCCCGCACATTCAACCGCACCGGTTACTAGCACTTTAAGTTTTTAATGATTACGCAGATATTCGAATGATGTTTAATTTTATCTGACTTTCAGAACTGTGTGCGCCGCAGCAGTAAATAATCATGACTAGGAAAATGATGAATGTCTATAAAATGTGTATATTGAATTCCTTTTTTTTTGTTTGTTGTAAAAATCTTGTTACAAATAATCGATGATCGCGTAACATACATACAAAAAAAAACACCAAAACATACAGTCGAATTGAGAACCTCCTCCTTTTTAGAAGTCGGTTAAAAATCAAGAGATGACGTCGTTTCTACACTCCTAATTCTGCGTATATATTCATTAACCAGTGTAAATTAAAATTAATCCAATAGTATACAAGTCAGACTATCGATTGGTATCTGCCGGCGGGCGGCAAGATAAATGCCGCGAGTGCAAAACTTTAAAATGACTTGTTTTCAACTCACCGACGCGAATATTTCACTGACACTCCGCAGGCAACCGATTCGCCGAGATAATAAATTCCTAGTCGAAATTCATAAATTCCTTCATTACTAAACTTTAATTTAGGGGAGAATTCCTGATGACTTTTTTTCATACTATAATGGTTTTTCTCTTATGCTGTATTCAAGTTCTGAAAACTGTTTTAACTTCATTTTACCTGTAATCATTTGCACTTCAAGCGAATAGGCTGTGTCGCGCGAATTATAACTTTTTATTTATTTATCAACGATAAGCGCGGGCTCGACCTGGCCGGTCGAGTTCCGGGCGCAATGGATAATAAGTCATATGTTAGACACGTAGCGGGTGAAATTGGCGTGAATAGTGTTTAAATAAACAACAGTACGGATGCAGTGAATGCAGGCGATATTATTGAATGCAACGAAATTACAAATATGGAGTTTGAGGAAATATAAATCAGGAAAAGAACGAGAAGACGTGAGGATGAATCTTCAGAGGAAGGATGGCAGACTGTTTCTCGGAGACGTAAAGCAATTCGGAGATCTAGCTATGAATAACAAGAAAAATCACAGGTCGTTGTGACTTGTAGTACCGTTTTATCTCAACAATTCGGCTTTGATAAAAGTGCTAAGGGAAAAAACTAAATATAACCGCAAATATAAAATTTACGGTAACTTATCGGACTTCCAATCTTTCTCTAAACTCCGAAGTAGAGTCATTGACATGGAGCGTACTTGCTTCAAACGTTACATGGATGAAGTCGAATCATCGATTACGCATAACCCTAAATTATTCTGGTCATACGTAAAGAGTAAGAAGTGCGCCAATAACTTTCCGAATATAATGCGCTACCAGGAAACATCGGCTGGAACAGGGGAAGAGATTAGTGACCTGTTCGCAAGATATTTCTATTCTACATTCCAACAGTCCGATTTGGAAGATGAACCTGACTACGAGGTGAATTATGACACCAGCACAACAATTAATTCCGTCGAAATTTGTCCTGACAAGGTCTTACACTTACTCAAGACTTTAGATCTTACCAAGTCTGGTGGTCCGGATCTTATCCCCCCTTTATTTATTGTCAACTGTGCTGAGAATCTGGTGGTGCCCATCTGTATTTTGTTTAGGCGTTCTCTTTCAGAGGGTACGGTCCCAATAATCTGGAAGACAGCCTATGTAACTCCAGTATTTAAAAAAGGTGATACATCTGATGTTAGCAATTACCGCCCAATCTCAAAGCTATGTCTATTCTCAAAAGTTATGGAAAGAATGGTTCACATAGCAGTCTATTCTACACTGGCGGGTACATTCAGTGATGAACAACATGGCTTTATCAAAAGCCGCTCCACTACGACTAATCTAGTATTATTTAATGAGTACATCACGGAACACATGGACCGACGTGCCCAGATAGACGTAATTTATACTGATTACAGTAAGTGCTTTGATCGTATAGATCATCGGGTGTTACTGCGGAAATTGATGTCTGTTGGAATACATGGCGATCTATATCGATGGTTTGCATCATACATTGACAACCGGACTCAAGTAGTCGTGTTAAACGGTTATACCTCCACTTGGAAGTCTATACCATCAGTTGTACCACAAGGTTCGTTGCTAGGTCCGCTCTTATTTACAATCTTCATTTCGGACGTCACCAAGTGTTTCAAATATTCAACTATTTTGCTATATGCCGACGATATGAAAATATTAAAAACAATACGTAATGTGTCGGATACTCTGAAACTCCAACAAGATCTAAATAGGCTCTCTGATTATTGTATGGCAAACCAACTCCAATTAAACGTCTTCAAGTGTCATAGCATAACGTTTTCTAGGCTAAAAAATACTATTCACGCTGATTATAGTTTCTACAATCACATCATGACAAAAGTTTCTAACATTAAAGATTTAGGTATAATACATGACAATAAAATCATATTCGACATGCATATAGACTATATAGTTAAAAGGGCATCCAAAGCATTAGGTTTCATAATTAGAACGTGTGCCAGCTTTCAATCCCTTAAACCGATAAAAAATTTATATTGCTCATTCGTACGTAGTCTTCTTGAATATGCATCGCAGGTCTGGAACCCCCAGTATAAAATATATATATTAAGAATTGAACAAGTACAAAGGAGATTTTTGAAATATCTTGATTTTAAAACACGGGAACCCTTAATTGACTATTATCATCAGTGTCGAAAATACCATTTTCTGCCATTAGAAAACAGACGAAACATAAATGATGTATGCTTTTAAATGAAACTGGCTAAAGACTCAATAGACTGTCCTAATTTGTTAGCAAAAATACCCCTGCGCACAAATCACCTAGGCTTTAGACAGATACCTTTGTTAGACTTGCCGTTTGCGAGTACTAATTATAGGCAAAACGCATTTTTATTGCAAAGTTCTGGCAGCTTTAACAGACTATCGTTGAGATTGGATATAGATTTGTTTTGCACTAGCGACAACTTAATGAAAAAGGAATTAACCAAGGATTTCTTTTTTTCTAATTAATCACCAGATAATCGCTGGTTAAAATTAAAAATAGCTATTATTCATTGTTTTCCTTTTTTAGTTTGTTTAAGTTTTTCCTTTTTGGGTTAGATTTTGTGCTCTGGTTTATTACGTTTGTCTGATTTAAAAGATGCTTTTATTTATCTCGCGATCAAAAGTGCTTAGTTAATTAATTTGTTACAAATTGGTGGAGGCTTGTCATTAGCAATTAAGTTATTATATTTTTTATGTCATTGTGTAATTAGACTGTAAGCCTTCCTAAAATAAATAAATAAATAAAATAAATAATTTTGCACTCGCCAGATTACTAAGAGATAACAACGTCAATGCGATTAGCCGAGTAAAATATGTTCATACATACATAATCCTAATAACATTTGATCAAGACACTGCTGCCGATCGATTTATCGACTGTAAGGCATTTAGGGACCTTGGGTGGAAATGCCAAAAGACTTCAGAGGTAGGAGTTTCGTATGGTGTGATATAGAGTAGACAAGATAATAAGATATAGAATTGAACCTTACTGAAGAAGAGATAGTTAAGGATTTGTCATGCCATATTGAAATCATTTTTTGCAAAAAGATTAAATAAGAGAAAATATGAAGAAGAAACAGTTAATAGTTGGGTCAAATGTGGTTCTATTCACTGCCTGGGTATGTATATGTTCATGGGTTGAAGATGAACGTGGTACCCTATGTCTTCCCAGTTACTCAATATTCTCGTTGCTGGAAGTACGGTCATACTAGATTTTTATGTCCTAAGTGCACTAAAAACCACGAGAACTGCGAAACAACATCATTTCGTTGCGCGAACTGTACGGGAAATCATATGGCCCTTCAAAGGGCGTGCCCAATATTTAAAAGGGAAAAAAGAATAAGAGAATTGATGTCAGAGTTTAATTGCGCCTACAAAAAACCTCTAGAAATGTATGTTCCACCTTCTCCGCTCCCAGATAGATATTTATCTCCAGGCCCAACTTTAATGGAAATACAAAAGCCTACTCCAGCGCAACATGTCGCAGAACCAGTCTCTGAGGATACTATTCAGCCAGCTCTCAACGAAAACCAGAGGTCACCGTTGTTTACTGGCCCTGTAGATAACTTAGAATCTCAAAAGCATAAACGGAACAAGCAGCGTAAGCGGAAGGCTCTCTCGACTCCTTTCCCTTCTTTGACTCCGTCCCAAACCTCGGAACCGATAGAATCTAACCGGAACTAGGATTCAGATTATTCAGAGGACTATGAAAGTGTTAATAACGAAACGCCCAAGAAGCCTCAAGAAACTAACATAAAAGACTTGAGTTTTATGCGTTTATTAGCTAGGTTATACAAAATCTCAATTAACAGAGACTCTTTAGAGAATAAAATACAACAGATTGTAGGGATTTGCACAGAGTGGGTCATATCTAAGATAGTGAGTGGTATTTCGTCTGGGTCTTTACTTATTACTTTTATGAACTATGGATAATGTTGGCATTAATAGTAATATTAATATTTTTCAATGGAACTGTCAGAGTTTACGACCTAAGTCCTTATCGCTAGAAACGTTACTTACACAAGAAAAGATCCACATAGCCGTGTTAAGTGAAACATGGCTTGAACCTTAATATCAATTTTAACATCAATGGTTATAACACTTATAGATTAGATCGTGATAATTCGTATGGCGGCGAGGCGATTATAACACATAGATCGATTCAAAGCTATACTTGTATATCAACCGTTTCAAATCTGGGTATTGAACTCTTGCATGTTAAAATTTCTAACTGTCGGCACATTGAGAACATAATATCTATTTATTGTCCTTCGACTGTGCACACGTCTCAAAGTGACTGGGACTGCGCGTTTTCTCTTGTAAGTACTGAATCACTCTTGGGCGATTTTAATGCACATCACATAAACTGGTCGGCTAGAATGGACCAAAGAGGATCTCAAATTTTTGATTCTATGCTTTATTTTATTAATTATACATATTTAAACAACGGCGAACGCACCAGAGTAAGACTTGTAAATGGCATTCTGCAACAATTCTATTCCAAAAAATTCCCCTGATATTTCATTCGTGTCATCCGATTTGGCTACATTATTTACATGGAAAATCTGTAAAGTATCACTCGGAAGCGATCATCTTATTATTAAACTGTCTATCGCCTTAAATATTTATAGTGAAATAAGATTAATGCGGAACTTTAAAAACAGTGATTGGAATTCATACTCATTATTTATTGAAAAAACTTTTAGCGAGTGTTCCATCCCCACAGATTCCCAAGAATTATATGACATGTTTGAACTCACAATACAAACGGCAGCAAATAAATTTATTCCCCTAAAAAAATACACAACGTATATGCCATAAATTTTTGCCAAAAACCATATTGGAATTGCCAATTATCGAAGGCGGTTGCAGAACGTCGCAAAGCTTTGGCCAACCTAAGACGAAATCCAACCCCTGTTAATTTAGATATTTTGCAGGAGAAAATACGCAATGCCCAGCGACTTATTCGAGTGGCTAAGTGTAAATCTTGGCAAAGTTTTTGTACTTCCATAGATGAAACTACGTCATCATCGGACATGTGGAACAAGATGAAGTGAATGAAAGGTTATCGTTCGAATACACCTAATTACAACGTAAATCATGATCAGGCATCAAAACTACTCAACTCTTTGTCTCCCGATTACGTATGTCCACTACAACCACGATTTCGTCCTAGTAACAATCCATTGGAATCCGAAATATCTATCCAAGAATTAGAAAACTCAATTAGCAAATCAGTTACTGCCCACGGCTGTGATGAAATATATTTTTCTATGATTTGCTATTTGCCAGTTATAGGTAAAAACATTTTAGTTCAACTATTGAGTTCTTAGATTTACGCGAATATTACACATGAAATATAACTATTTTACGGATTTTATCGCCTTACCGTGACCATGAGTGCTGCAAAGCACTCGAAACGTCGGGAACTAAAAATCAAAAATAAACCGCGATAAAATCCCTAAAATAGTTTTTTTTTTCATTTTAGTTCAATTTTATAATATTTGTCTATATTCCGGTATTGTTCCTTCGCAATGGCGTCAAGTTAAAATAATAGCTATTTTAAAAACCAGGTAGGAATCCGAATTCACACTCGGCACTACGCCCAATTTCGTTATTATCCTGGATATGTAAGATATTTCATTCAATATTCCTCCTCCTTGCGTCGGTTTCCTCATTACTGAGGGTCGTGGTCATATCTTAGAGAGCAGTTTTCTGCAGATGATGAGTCGCCATCTACTCCTATCTGCAGCCGAGTGAAGAGCATCGTAAACCGTGGTATCAAGAGCTGTGCGAATCTGATCCGTCCAGAGTGTTGGGCTCCTTCCTCGTGGTCGCTTGCATTCAATTTTACCAGTGACCATCAGTTTTTCGAGGTTATCACTGTCTTTCCTAGCAATGTGACCAAAATACTCTAGAACCCTGCGCAGGCAAGTAGTGGACAGTCGAGTTTGGATCTTAAGTTCAGCTAGGATTGACACAATAATGCGGTGTGCTGTCAATGGTATACCTAGCATCCTTCTCCAGCACCACATCTCAAAGGCATCAATGCGGCTCAGTCTTCTTGAGGGCCATATCTCGGCACCGTACATAAATATGGAGGACACCAATGCTCGGACTGTTGCTCTTGGTGTTGGTAGAGATGTTTCTGTCTTTATATATCTTATCCAGCTGTGATATGGCACCTTTTGCCATCCCGATCCTTCTGCGAATTTCCATCTCACAAGAGCCATTGTTGCTTATGTTTGAGCCCTGGTATACAAAGTTGTTTGTAAATTCCAAATTGAGTGTCCAACTGAGCTCCAGCTTGCCTGAGCGATCAACGATCATAAGCTTGGTTTTAGATCTGTTAATTGCGAGTTCGAGTTTCCCACCAGTGCGCTCCATCCTGTCCAACAAAATGCTCATCTCGGCTTCACTTGCTGCAAGAAGGGTGGTGTCCTCATTCAATTCTACATATTCATATATACATTGAATATTAAATAAAAGGTTAGATTGGCATTTTGAAAAACAATCGATGTTCCCTATTTGGTAGATTTCCGGAGGTCTAGATTTGGTTTAGGCAACATTACTCGTTTGGTCACCTACACCAAAAAAGGGTTTTTCTAAAGACCTTTTACCTACAGCCTGTTTTATTAATATTGAACACGCTTATAACAATGTCGATGTGAGATGCTTACTAAATATTTTGAATCAATTAGGTGTTGGCCCTAAAATTTGTTCCTATCTCTTGTCCTACCTTACAAATAGACAGTTAAAAATTACTGTGGAAGACGACGATATTGTCAGATTCACTGGTCGAGGCCTAGCTCAGGGAGATCCATTATCCCCACTTCTTTTTAACGTGTCCACTATTGACACTTGTAAAAAAATACAAAACGTACAAATTTCTCAATTTGAGATGATTTTGTATTGTATATTTAAAATAAATAATATGGATTTAGCACTTAATGAACTCCAACTTGCTTGTCAGGATCTTTATAACATATTAAATAATTTAAGTCTGGTTATTTCTCCTACAAAAAGCAAATTATGTATTTTCAACAACAATTCTATGCCATTAGTTAATCATATAAAGTATCTAGGGTTGTGGCTGGATAGTTCTCTTAGATGGGGAAAACAAGGGAAAACAAAAAAGTTTCGAAGTTCATAAACATTTTGAAAGTGTTAAGTGGATCTGGTTGGGGTATTCACCAAAAACAATTAAGACGCTTGTACATATCCATTATTCGTAGTAGAATGGACTATGGTAGCTTTCTATACGATAATAGCTGTCAGACTAAATTATTAAAGCTTGATAAAATTCAAAACAAAGCATTACGGCTTCATACGAAGCACCCCGATACTCGTAATGGAGAATAAATTATGTCTTCCACCTCTTCACGTTCGTCGTAAATATATTGCCGGCAAATTTTTGTTAAAATCGAAAATTTTGGTCTATAGCTCCGCCATCATCCTAATACAGGAATCGACTTCGCTCTCGATATTGGCTCAATAAGAAAAATCCATTGCTTATCAACATTAAAAACGCATTGGAACCAATCTCTATGCACAGTAGTTCTCAGCTTGAAATGTACTCACTTGAGACTTGGGTTAGCAAAATACCGTCCGGTTAATAATATCCGATTCTATTTCTCTTATTATTCAAGGCAAAAATAGTTAAAGTAATTGCAGTCTAAAGAGTATTTGTACAAAGTTTATTAATAAAGAATATGCTGAGTACGATAAAATCTACACTCATGGATCCAAAGGTGAGAACGGGGAAGGAGCAGCCTTTTGGGACCCAAATCAGGCATCTTATATAAAATTAAAACTAGATTCTGACATCTCAATTAGGCACATAGATTTGTCATTTTGACTAATTCTAAAAGCGCTCTGCAACACTTGACTCGTTGTACCTCTCAAGTTAGAGGTACACCGATTGCCTATCGAATATTGGAATTTGTTTTAAGGTTGCTATCTCAGGAAAAAAGGGTGATTCTTCTATGGATCCCATCTCATATTCAGTATAAAGAGAATCGCAATAAAAGTGTTGGCTCTTTTTTCAGATTCTATAAAACTTGCAAAAGATTTATGCAGAGCTTTATGTCAGGAGTATTTTGATGAGAGGTCACGCGAAAAAGGTATAGAACTATCCAACCACAAGTATCTCACCATCCCTGGATAGATAAAGTTGCATTAAACAGGAACAATTGGAAAACAATTCTTAGGCTGCGATGGGGACACATTCCATCAAACAAATTCGCATTCATGATGAATAAAACTCCATCACCAAGCTGTGTTGAATGCGGAATCATTGAAGATGTTCAGCACATATTGTTTGAATGTGTTCGGAACGAAAGACTGAGAATATCTTGCTTTGGTACAAACAGGTTTCTAAACAGTATTCTATCCTGTTCATCATCAGATGAAGCCAAAATGTTAATTAAGTTTGCAGAATTAGCATTAATTAGACACTAAGCCGTTATATTTAGGTGGAACATTTGATAGATTTATAGGGCGACGTTGTCGCTTAGCGATAAATGCCTTTAAAAAAATACTTCATTTTACAATATACCATAACTACATTATTTTCGTAACTTGACAAAGGAATAATTTTACTAAAAAAATGAGCACAGACTATATTCCCCAAGCGAGTATGGTAGATAAATATATCCACATCAATTTAGGGTAGGACGTAACATCGTCTACTGGCAATAGGCTCGCCCTTGCATCATTGGTATGTTACGGGGGCGAGCCTATTACCAATACACCGAGCACAATTCCATACTCAGGACTACTATTGAGAATCTTTCCATGGAAAAACGCATGGTTTTGTCCAAGGACATTATGATCGCTAACCAAACTTGCTACACGAGACATTCCTTTTTCAATAAAGATGAAAAGACAGACGAAGACAATAGGCTTGTCATATAGCCTATGTATCCTGAACCTATTGTAATAACTTATACTTGACTTTAAAACTAAAGGACATAGAACGTGTCTCATTTCGTTTCAACACATCTTAGCATTCTCTGTGACAAGTGTAAAAAATGCGACGTTTAAACGTCGCAGCCGATAACTAAATAGTGGCATAATTAAATAAGTTTAAGTTGAGGGTTCATTAATTTCTGCGGGGCGGACGGGGCGACGCGGGGAGGGGTTCGCCAACTTAACGGGCGAGGTCTAGCTCGCTTAAAGGTAACTTGTTAAATGCCGCGTAACTATGTTTATGATGCTGCTTATTATGATGTACTAATAAGTTTTTTTGGTTATTTGTTTATCATACTCTAATGTGTTTCATAATGCAGTTAAATATACGATGTTCTCACATACAATCACGACTGTTATCCCAGAAGGGGGGAACGGATACGTTAGGGATACTTTTTTAATCAAAAATACTTCACAAATCTCATGATAATTTGAACACGCACGTGCCTTAGCACGAACAAATTGACGTCAACGTAACCTTGCTGAAAACGCGTACTGTCACGTTCATCTTTTTTAAGCAAGTAGATGACATCAATCTGGTGCTAAGCTCTCTGATAGTGAACAGCCACCGTCCCGCATACAACATTAACTCTTTTTTTGTTATTTTGACTCACCCTCGTATGGCGATGTACTTTTAATAATGCATCCCACGATCAAAATTTAATGTCAGAGTGGAGGAGCCATTGTTTAGCCTCTAGTGTCAGCTGGTGTAGCCCCTCAAATCCGCCGCTGAATTTCAGTGACACCTCCAAGATGTGCTGGATAGTTTGCACTGAGTCTCCACAGTCACAACAACCAGAAAACTCGGTATTGCCCCATCTGTGCAGATGATTTTTCCACATTGTTACTCCGGTTCTGATTCGGTTGTTGGAGGACCACACCAGCCGTTGCTCTTTGAAGCCCTGTACTGCAGTCGAGTACTATACTACTGTATTGACTACAAAACTAATAACATCTACTTATACTATCCCACTATTGGGTAAAGACCTTCTAATACAAATGAAGGTGAGAAATATTTTATTATAGTCCACCAAGAGGTCCCAGTGCGGATTGGCGGACTACAGTATACTTAATAAGTCGGACAACAATATATGAGAACATCGATTTATTTAATCTAATAAATCACATATGAATGTTAGTTTGCAACAGGATTATCCACTTATACTTACTATATCAATTTAGCAATTCTGATCATACAATATTCATTGTGCAGTATGAATTGTGTCCACACGGCCGAAAATTATATTTGCCCAATAGAAGGGGCCACAATTGGATTTGTGCCCGAAGTCGTTCCTGCGTCCCCGAACACACGACCTTCAGCCCTTTGGCAAATATTGCTGAGCCAATATACTAGTCTACTGTGAGTACAAATTGTATTCTGTAATCACTCAACTAAAGAAAACATTGTAGATTATTATTATATCTAGCACGTTGGCTGCTTTCCCTATCTTTATAATTAAGGCCAGATCCCTTGCATGGTAGGCAGAGAGTAAAGTTCCAACAGGTTCTTTCGTTGCAGGTTTCTCCGGCATCCTCCACTCTCATAGTTTATCTCGTACAGGCTCGCCAGATAGGGACACTCTTGACTTGCCAATCACATATAATAAGGTTCCACATCACGTTTCCTGATAATTTCGGCATTGATATATAATTATCTTTGTGCAAAGAGCTTTGGGTTCTACACTACGTAACGTTATTTCAGTTTCTGCACAAGGCGGATTCAAAGTTATGTTATTTCACTCCGGGTGTATGTGCAAAATTTTGTTTGTAAATGTCCGCGGAAAAATGATTAGACTTTTAGTGTAGGATTACATTTATATTTCTTATAGATAGTCATCGATCTGATATCTATATAGATAGTGTTTTATTTTTCTAAAAGTACTAAGGTGCTCTGTTATCCATAAAATATATACCTATATCACATCATTCTTCAGATCTGATAATGTCATACATAACAAATAGAAAACAAGCTACAATGATAACAAAGATATGTCCACTACAGAAAGAGGAAATCAAATACAAGTCGGAGTATAGATTGATTAAATTTGGAGTGCCACAGGCCAGTGTTCTGGGGCCATTTTTGTTTTTAATTAATGTCAGTGAGTTCCCTAAGACAATAAATGCACCTATGGTACTATTCGCTAATGATACCACTGTCATGTTCTCTGAAAAAAGTTACGATCTGCTTGAGGAAAGTGTGAATAGTTCTCTAATAGATATTATTAAATGGCTCTCAGAAAACAATCTATTAATCAACTTAGAAAAAACAAATATAATGCTTTTCCTAAACAGAACCACCCACAACAACAAACTTTCTATAATATATTCCACAGAAACAATTAAACAGATAGACGTCACGAAATTCTTAGGCTTACAAATGGACTGCAATCTGAACTGGAAGGCGCATGTTGAATCTGTATGTAGTAAATTGTGTCAATACTCATATGCACTGTATCAACTAGCAAAAGTAGTTAATATTTCTGCTGTTGTAACAGCATATCATGCATATGTAGGTTCTATAGTAAGATACGCTGTTATTTTCTGGGGAAATTCGACGGAGAGTGAAAAATATACTTCATCTATATGAAAAATTTAATAGTAGACGGCATGCTGGCAACATTCAGATCCCCGAAATAGAATTGCCTTATTTAATAAAAGTGTTTTCTGCATGGCTCCGAGAGTTTATAACAAACTGCCTAATTATATAATTGAAATCGAAATCATTGAAGTGTTTAAACATAAAATAAAAGAATTTTTAGAGAATAGGACCTATTATACTATTAATGAATATTTAGAGGATAGGAATATTAATATGTGATATCTAACTTATGGACTTTTTATAATTAATTATCTTATTTTATTATCATTGGTCTTATTTTTTGATGTAGTTTATAATATTATAATTTTGACATTTGGTTTATATAAGAGGACTTTAATTTTTGGATTCTATATATGTAACTGACATAACTGATTTATGCATACCCTTGGGATAAAATATGGTTAAAGCAACATAAATAGTATATGTACCCATATTTGCATAATAAATAATTTGAATTTGAATTCATTGTTTTTACGAACTAACTCTTGAAGGGTTTAACATGACACAGAGATTATTTCTAGTTTAATAAGTAATTCATAATTAACAAATCCAGTGTCAAACTCGTGTGATGCTGCTGGCTGGCAATCATGGAGTCCTGGGTGCGAATCCTAGGTCTAAGTCGCAGGCGCCCAGGTTCTGGAATTGTAACCGTAATAATGGCAACAGGCTCACCCGCTAGTACCCCGGATCCTAACATCGTCGACAAAGATCAGTATACACGGTAAACCCCTTTCTTACTTTTTGTAGTGACACATAAAAATCTTATAACCCCGTATAAATACTGTGAAATTTATAAAAAAATAGTAGATTAAAACAGAAACAAATAACACCATTTATAATATTAGCCCTGTTAAGAAACTGTCCCACCGTTGGGCACGGGCCTCCTCTTAAACTGAGAGGGTTTAGGCCATAGTCCACCACGCTGGCCATATGGGGGTTAGCAAACTTCATACACCTTCCAAAAACTCTTAGGCATGCAGGTTTCCTCGCGATGTTTTCCTTCACCGTTTAAGCAAGTGATAGATTCTTAGAATTCTAAATACGCACATGCTTTCGAAAAGACAGAGGTGCGTGCCAGGGTTTAAACCCGAGACCTCTGACTTTGCAGTCGAACGGTCTAACCACTAGGCTATTACTGCTTATGACACCATTTACTAAGGTCAAATAGAATAGAAATATACGAGATTGTTGAGTCCGGACGCGCGTGGCTCCGCATAATTACGCCTAACGAAGCTAATTCGTTGACAACTTCACTAACGACTCGTCGTTTGACATTACGGCGAACTTGGCACGTATTGTGAGTTCATTCGACTTCTTCAGCGAGGAATTATCTACCGCGATGCCTGAGCGAACGAAGAGCAGTGCAGGAAACATATAAAGACATTAAAGATATGAACCATTTAGTTAATATATACTACATACCAGAGAAGCCAATCCAAACAAAAAATGACGCGTAGCTTGATAACCGCAGAGTTAGTGAGTTTGTGTTTTCATAGATAATAAAATACTGCATTTCTCGAGTTGTTTAAACAGTATCTCATTGCGCATGGACGCATATTTTTGAAATAAATGTATCATGGGTGCGTTCAACAAAGTTGTCATAAAGCAGTGAAATGTTGTGTACTCGGGACATGAACTGCGACACAAAATATACTAAGACAAGTAACTAAAAAATGAAAATGCATGCATCCTTCTGGCCCTTCTATCCGATGGAAGATTGCTAGATAGATTTAGCCACCTAACAGGTTTTTGACAATTTAAATGATTTAATTTGAAATTTGATCTGATTTACACGATGGACGGAAGATTCTGCAGCTCATAATGGTGGGATAGTAGTCATGGTAGCGTAACATCCATGAACGGACAGTTATTGCGAGGATTACCGAACTATCCGCCAGTGACGAGGCAAAATAACTGACTGCCAGCTTTCCCTAGTTGAAGACGCAAGAATAAGTAGCTTGATATTATCATTTGTTTGATACAAATAGGGAAGTATCTACCTCTTTTTGTTCTATGAGGAGGATTCTTACGGTACCTGTCCCAAGAAATTTCACCCCACATAATAAATCCATTTCCGCCCCAGAAGATGTACTGACTGCTGCAACTGTTTTACATTTATACAGTCGGAACATAGGTATTTAAGTTAGTTTTGATTGATAGTAATGTTATCAGTGACCTCGGTTCCCCTCTCGGCTCGGGTTACTCGTCGGCCTCCCAACTTCCCGTTTCCCGGCGAAGGCAACTTATTAACAAGATGTTACGAACTACACAGCGCGGTAAGCAAATTTAGATTCTATGCAGTAAATGTAAGTACATGGTAATTCCTTTTTAATGTAAGTACACGGTAATTTCACCCCTAATTCTTAAAAATTAATTTGAGCTTTCGTTTGTAATATAACTTGTACCCTACGCAGGTTCTATCTATCTAAATCATTACACCAGCTCCCTCGCGAGCTCGGCACAGAGTACAGAGTTCTAACAGGTTCTTTCCTTACATACCTATCTGGCTTCCTTCACTCTCATAGTTCGTCTCATACACGCTTGCCGGTTACGGAGACTCTTGACTTGCCCTTCAGATAATACACGGTCTATTTGGTCATGGTAAGATAGTCTAGGTCTTCCCCGGTACCTACATCCTTGCAGTTTCGCATTGTATATATAATTTAGTATATTTCGACAGATTCGATTGAGACAAAACAAAAATAAATTAAACAATTGACCTAAACCTTAACGGTATGTTTACTTGATTTACTAAATAACAAAATATTAGACAGAGCTGATCATATTATTCTTTACCAAAAAGCAAACCACCTTGGGATCCACGGCTCACTCTTGCGCTGGCTATCCTCACCTGGCTAACCGTACACAAATAGTAAAAGTACACGGCTATGACTCCCATCCCTTCATTGCAAAGTCTGGTGTTCCTAAGGATTTGAACCTGGGACGTCTTCTGTTTGTACTCTTCATTATCGACTTAGTAGACTCCATCACATGTAACTGCCTGGCCTATGCTGACGATTTAAAAATGTACTGCGAAATAAAGTCCACTGATAATTGTATCGTACTACAAAACGACATCAATCGACTGTACCAGTGGAGTGTAGATATCAACATACCCCTAAATGTATCTTAATGTTACCTTTTTACCTTTACCAAAAACAAATCCCCTGTTGTCGATCCGTATAATATTAACACTACTACTACTGCGCCAAAATGAGGTTAGAGATCTTAGGTTCTGGTTTGACTCTAAACTCACATTTACACCTCACTATAACAGCATAGTAACTAAAACTAATAAAGCTATGGGATTATTTTTTTTAATAATAAAACTGTTTAAAAAACCAGATTGTTTATTATTTCTCTATGGTGCATTGTCAGGAGTATAGTAGAATACGTCTCGGTCACCTGGTCCCCTTTCTATTGCACCCACATCTTTTGAGCACAATCACAATTTTTGAGCTATTTCTCTCTAAAAACTAGTGGTAGTAACCGTACACAAAATACATTCTCGGTGCCCCATTCTAACAATAAACCTCGTACAATAAGCCTGTTGCTTGAATGTGTAGAGGGTATAATAATAATCACTTGTATAACAATCACTCTGTGGCAGGTACTTACGGACCTTGGCGTACCAAGTCTTCTAACGTCGCTGCTTTAATCCTTATATTAAAAAGTCAAGGAGTCGTCAGAATTGATGAAATCTCATCCCAACCCTTCTGCTTTGGCAAAGGTGTTCGCCAGGGTTGCATCCTATCCCTCATCTTATTCAACGCCTACGGAGAGTATATCATGCGTCACACGTCAGAATGAAGGCGTACGGAGGCGTATGGAGGCGTACGGATTGGCGTAGTAAAGATTACAAACCTCCGATACGCCGACGACACGACGTTGTTTGCTACAAGTGAAGCTGAAATGACCTTGATTAGCAATGGCTTAGGCCTCTCCATTAATAGGTCGAAGACCAAAATCATGGTGGAGGACCGTGCCAACAAACTGAACTTCACTGGTGTACTGGACTTACAGACTGTCGACAATTTTGTTTACCTTGGATCCACCATCAGCAATGACTCGGCTTCAAAAGATTTGGAAGAACAGAGGAATCGGCCTTAAAACGAAAATCAGGGTAGTGCGGACCCTCGTCTTTTCTATCTTTCTCTATGGAGCTGAGACTTGGACCCTTAAAGCAGCAGACCGGGGTTGTATTGATGCATTCGAAATGTGGTGCTGGAGGAAAATGTTAAGGATACCTTGGACTACTCATCGAACTAACGTATCGATACTGAAACAGCTACGAGTCACGACAAGACTCTCTACCCTCCTCACTAACGCGCTGCTCACGGCGACGTGGGCCACACCACGCCGCCGTCCTCCTCGAAGTCGCTCGTGAACGACGGTCACGTCCCCCGCCCGTTGCGTCCGCGACCCCGAAGGCCCCCTGCTGATTTTGGAGCAGCGGGGTCCCCCGCCTGCTTCCGTGGCCGGTGCCTCGGGTGCCGTCTGGGGTTGTATTTAGGAAGGGACCAGCTTTTTCCCTTGCCTTTCCCCTTTGCGGGGACACACTTTTTGGTGAGCAGACGATGATCTGCTGCACACCCCTTCGCGGAGAAATGAGGACATTTAAGCTCCCGCACTTTGCATGCCCCGGCCCTGTGATTGGGCTCAGCGCAGACTTAGCACTGTGTGCTCTGGTTGACCCCCTTGGAGCACTTACCACAATTTTAGACATGGTGGCCAATGCACACTAGATCCGCCCGTTCCCATTGCTGTGGCCATCGAGGCAAGCCTCGCCTCGATGGCCTCCAGCTGCGCGGTGACCATATTGCCTACTTCCAGCATAATGGTGCGCGCATTCCTCTCTTACTCTTCTTACGATGTTTGAGAAGGAGGAGCTTCCCGCGGCCGTGTCTTGACGAGCTCTTCCCGCAGCGCCGCCAGATCTCCCTTTATCTCCACCAGTTCGGATTACAGGCGGGAATTATCCGCCTGTTATTTAGCGGTTTCCGCTGAGGCCGACCTTGCTTGCAGTATATCCGTAGCTGCCCTAATAGAGGTCGCTGCGTCCTTTAGGTCACGTTGGAATGTGCTTCAGCTTTACCGATCTGGGTGCGACCCTCAAAATGATGGCCACATCCTCCTAAACACGTTCTCCGAGAGCCGCCGTGGTGGGACCCTCCTGCGCAACGTCAATGCCCAGCGCGACTTTTCTGACGCGGGCTTCATCGGACAGTTACATTCGCTCATTATCCACAGTGTTCTTCGTTATCTTCTTTCGGGCTTTGGCTTCAGTCAGCTGCGAGGGTCCTGTTGAGTCAGACTGAACCTTACTCGCAGCCGGTATATCAGCCCTTTCCAGGAAATGGCTTTTCGGTCGCGTTTGGGTCCGGCAATGCCGCCTCGTCTCCTGCGCGCTATCGCTACCTTTTGCGTTGCCGGCATTAAATCACAGTCAGACACCGAATTAGGCTCAAAACAATTCCTTTTCTCGCAACTGCGATAAAGACCGCTGGTTTTCGGGCGCATTGAACGATGCTCCAAGCTGCCGCGGTCGTTACCAGTAGGTTCCATGCTGGAACAGCGCTGCCTTCATCGTCTTTTGTTTTGTTATTTGTTTTTTCCATATATGGTCCCACAATATGGAGAAAATAAATCGTCGACCCGGGCAGAGCCCCCGGCACCTGGACAAGCCATATACACCTAGGGGTCGATCCATACCTCGGGTTGCCGCACTAGCGGCTGTTAATTTTTTAATGTGGTTGTCTTCCCTCGTCTTTCCCAAAGGCAAAGCCCCCGTCCCACCGTAAAGCCGAAGGTCCTCATTGACGGTAACGGGTTTGCCGTCGGCGGTCCTTGAATGGACCATGTCTGGAGACAAACATTGTTCTGGATGCAAAACCATTGAGGACGACGACATTTGTTTTCGACATAAGATAAAAACCATCTTTACAGATTACTTCTTATAACCATGGGCAGCAGTTTGCGCAGTAGTATTATATGGTTCGTGTTCGGGTCAAGTTTTCTCCCTCCGCAACATCGTAGAGAAGCATCTGGCAGTGGGCCGGAAGATTTTCTGCGGTTTTGTGGATCTGGAGAAGGCGTTTGATAGAGTCGTGCGAAAGAGACTTTGGGGCATTTTACCAGAATATGGTATAAATGGCACTCTGTTGCAAGCCGTCCAATCCACCTATGTGAAAGAAAGAAAGAAAAAATATTTATTCAGCACAGCACACAAAAAAATATATGAAAGGTAACAAAAGAAAATAAAAACGAAAAAAGACAAATAAACTGCTACTGCTTCTTGTGACGTTTGCCTCGGTGTGAGCTGTGCCGAAAGGCATTGGACTCAGCATGTGTTGGAGGGGAACAAAGTCTCCCCCAACGCTGGTTTTCAGCCAAAGCCTCCTCAGCTACTATTTATTGTTTATAAATTTTACCCTTAATGCTGACGCAATCGCGTATACTGCGTATTACAAATACAGTAAATACCTAATTATGTAATATAAATGTATAAATAAAGAGACATAAATATTGTATACATATATAATGAAAGAAAAAGTTATGATTTACTATGAAATAAAAAGCGTGTTTATATAGTCACAATATAATATATAGTACCTTGTGCTACCACAGGTGGCATGGGGTATAAATTGATTTAATTACGATTGTGCGGAACCGGTTCTCCGCGCGGCATTCCGGCGCATCTTTGTTGATATCACTCCACTCACGGGCACGACGCGCTGTACTGTTGCGTAACTACGTAATATAATATTAAGTACTTAACAATAAACCAGCAGATTACGTATTTGCAAATAAATAAGTAAATAAGTGACGAATACAGTCGTGTGTTAATACTATAAGTAATATAATAATTATAAGTTATGGGTGAAGTGCATATAATATAATACCATGACCACCATGACTCGATGCATCCGCGAAAAAGAAACTAAAGGAACCAGGAGGTAAGCACTACAGTCTGTTTATCTAAATCATCACGCCCGCTCTCTTGTGGGGATTAGTATCCCTCTCTCCACTATGATAATTTACTAAATAGTTTAGCTAAGAATTAATAGACATAAGAGGTCATTAAATTACATATTTTATAATTGTATTTTAAAATGATTTCATTTTCTCATTGGTCCCTACAGCTCCCCCTCTCAGTTGCAGCCCTGATATTGTATACAGTGCAAATATGAAGGGTGGATGAAGACTAAGAGTGAGTGGACCAGACCCTGAGGTAAGTCATTTTTACTGTTTTTATTATATTATTATTATTATATTCTAGTAAATATTAATTATATAATTATTTATTTTTTAAAATTCCAGGTCCCCATTAATCAGGCGAGTTATTGAGTGAAGGTGTATATGCTACTTATCAGAAACAGTGGACAGGGACATTTAGCTAGCTATCTAATAGGGTATATATTATTTATTTATTTATTACAATTTGTGTTATATTATAGATATATCCAGATTAATATTATTGTATTCTCGCTGCACCTCGACCATGTGTTTCTTAAGTCTTATCTTAAATTTGTTTATAGATTCCAGGTTTCTGATTGGCGGCGGCAGATTATTCCAACACTTGGAGGCTGCGTACCTGAAACTACCCCGGAACGCGGCAGAACTGTACTGTTCGATGGCAAGTTGTTGTGAACACTGCCTGCGGGCGCAATTTCTTTTGGCTGCTACCCAAGTAAGCTTCTCGTACAAGTATTTTGGAGTATTGTACTTAAGAACACCGAAAAGAAGACACGCCAAGTGTAGTTTGCGTCGGGACTTCATTTTTAGGCAGTAGTGTTGGTTTAAAAAGGGGGTTATATGGCTTCTCGGTGGCACAGTGAAACAAAATCTTGTACATGCGTTTTGGACCCTTTGGATCAACCGTTGCGTACGCGCAAGTAGCCTTGGTCCGTATACGGTGTCCGCATAATTAAGTTTGGACAAGACTAGTGTCTCAACTAGTTGTGTACGCAATTCTTCCGATAGGAAATGTCTAATTTTATATAGCACCCTTAATCTGTAGAAACAGTTACGTGCGCACTCAGTGATATGTTTCTCGAAACGCAAATCGGCGTCCATACACAGACCCAAATTGCGAGTTTCGTACGAGCGCTCGATAGTCTCACCCATAAGTCGTATTTCAATGGGAGAGCACAGGTTAGCTAGTTGCGGTTTGGTTCCGAGAAGCATATACTTAGACTTAGTAGGATTAAGTACGAGGTTATTTCGTTCAGTCCAAGCTGCTATCTCAGTAAGATCTTCATTTAGTTTTTTTATTGCTATTTCCTGGTCACCTGGTCGAAAGGATATATAGATTTGTAAATCGTCAGCGTATATATGGTATTTGCAATTTTTTATGCAGTGTTTAATATCGGCCGTATAGAGTGTGAACAGCACTGGGCCCAGGATAGAACCCTGAGGAACCCCCCTGTTCACCCCTACAGACTTTGAGCGTGTAGCTGTTGGTACACTGCTTGTTTTTATTTCGACGTATTGGTGACGGTTACTCAGATAGCTATGGAACCAATTAATTGTGGCCGAGTCGAATCCATAGTAACTAAGTTTCGATAGCATCAGTGTGGTGTTAATAGCGTGCCCTGGAGAAGTCCAACAGCACGAGTAGTGTGCACATACCTTTATCCTGTGCAAATAAAATATTATCAGATACATCTAATAATGCTGTGGCAGTACTATGGCATTTTCTAAAGCCAGATTGGAGTTCTGGTAGGATGTTATTTTTCTCCAGGAAACCAGTAAGCTGCTGACAAACCACCTTCTCAAGTATTTTGGATACACAAGGTAGGATGCTTATAGGCCGTAGGTCCTTGATTTCCGACGGGTTAGGCTTTTTAGGCAAAGGGCGCACTATAGCTAATTTCCATATGTCCGGGAATGTTGAGGTGGTAATAGACGTGTTAACCATGGCCGTTATTGCAACAAGTGAGTAGGGACAAGTCATCAGTAACATGGTCAAGTTTAGTGTGTCGACCCCCTCGGCATTTGATTTTAATGTTTTTATAATGTTGACTATAGAGTCAGAAGACACAGTATTTAATGTAAAAATTTCGTCACAAAAGTTGTGGAATTCGTAAAAAGTGAGGAGTGAGATGTTAACCTCTGAGGTTCCCGGTACTTTTAGAAAATGCGTGTTGATTTTTTCTACGTCGTTGAGATGTGAAGGTATTTCGAAACCTTTTTTGCAGGGAGTATGTTAGATTTCAGGTTTTTCCAGAGGATTTTCGGGGTTTTTTGTTTATTGTTAATATTTTGCTTGAAGTAAGCGACTTTTTCGAAATAAATAGATTTATTTGCTAGAGAATTTAAACTCTTATAATACAGTTTCTTTTCTTCTAATTTAGTTTTCCTATAGCTTTCTAGAGCTTCTTTCCTAAGGCGCAGCATAAGCTTTACATTGTCTGTAAACCATGGGTAGGTGCGATCTTTAATTTTGCATATTTTTAGCGGGGCGTGGAGTTCAAAAACAGAAAGAACACAGTTGTTAAAGCAACTTACCATGTCGTTTACATTAGCTAGTTTTGAGATCTGATCCCATTTAATTTTATTTATATCTTCATTGAAGGAGGCAAGATCAATATTTTTAATAGGGCGATATGTTATTATCTGTGGGGTTATTTTATCTCGTTTAATGTTTAGCTCGCACAGGACATAAGCGTGCCCGCACAGTGTCTCTGCAGCCTCTACTGAGACTTGACGCACTCGCAAATCAGTTATAATTAGGTCTATTAATGACTCAGACGTCTCTGTAAAGTGGGTTGGCGTGGATACCAATTGAGTTAATCTGAGACAGTCCAATAGAGTCATTAGTTTTTTCGTACAGCCGTTGTTTTGGTTAAGGAAGTTAATATTAAAATCTCCCATCACCAGTATGCCGTCGCAAGTGGACAAAGAATTAATACTATCCGATAAAGCGTCTAAGAAAAGGTCTACATCGAGCCATGGTGGGCGATATGCAGTACCGATAGCCAGTTTTTTCCCATTGACAGTGAGCGTTAACCACATCTGCTCCGCGGCTGTGCGGCTAGGATCGATTGGGTGCGTGAATGTGCGCACGTTGACCCCACATTTGATGTAAAAACCAACCCCTCCCCCACGGCCGCCGCGTACCTCCGTTGGGCGCGGAATATGCCTCAACCGATAACCAGGGACAAAAGGGGCGCGGGTCTCCTCGCCGGGCCTTAGCCAGGTCTCGTTAATAGCCATTATATCCACTTCGAAATTTTTCATTGCTTCGACGAAGGAGTCATGGTTAGTTCCCAGAGATCCTGCGTTAAATAGACCAACTTTTAGATGACCTTTGGACGTCATTTATTATTATTATAGATTGAATGAAAAATTGAATGAAAAATAAAAAAGATGTTATTAGAACTTAAATAAATAGCTGGCGGGACCCATAAGTATACATTGTTGCCTAGACTATAAGGATATAGTAATATAAGATTATACAGAAATGTTAAAAGAGTTATATACTTTATATAATAATATTTAAAAAATAATGTTGCGGTAGGTGAGACAGTCGGTGACAATGATGATATATTGTTGTAAGTAGATATAGATGGAGTGTTTGAATCATCATCATCATCATCTCAGCCTATACTTGTCCACTGCTGAACATAGGCCTCCCCAATAAGGGGTGTTTGCCATACTCGCCACGCTTGGCAGGCGGGTTGGCGAGCGCAGTTTTTGATGGTAGAAGTGTTAAGGGAACGCTGCTGCCCATTCCCTAGTTTTCCCTTAGTCGCCTTGTACGACACCCGATGGGATGAGATGGGTTGGTCCTATTCTAAGCCGGGAACCACGCGGTGTTTGAATAAAATTGGTAATTGCTAAGAGTCATTTTGATATTATATTTACTGAGGTATGTTAGAACCTTAGTTTCTGCGACCCAGCTCACAACGAAACAGACGACAAATATAAAAACGCAACATAAAGTAAACAAAAAAACAAAATAATCCGATATAATTAGTGTTTTATGACACGAAACATGTGTATAAATATGTTTTAGTTCAAAACATTGCTTAGACCGAAAAACCTATTAATATCCTTTTCAGATCTTATGCGCTCCGCTGGTTGACCCTCGTCCTTTCGAATGAGTACCTTTCCGTTCCTCGTCCATACATATTTCCAATTGTGGTTGCGGCCCTCTTCCCGCGCCCGGTAGAAAAGTTGCCTGTTGGTACGCGTTAGACGCTCATTAATATACACGGGGCCTGGGGGCGTGCCCTGCACCTCAAGGTCGGCGGCGGTAATGACGCGACGAACACGCGCGGCACGCAGCAGCTGGTCTCGCGTCGCTCGGCGCGCCAGCCGCACGGCGATGCTGCGCGGTCGGGTGGTGGGCGGCGCCCCGTCGATCAGGTTGCGTCGACTTGGCCCGACCCGTTCCGCGTGTACCACGTCATGATCCTCCAGGTTTACCCCGAGCTTTACAGCTAACACTTTGACAAGGTGTAGAGGGGATTCCTCCTTACACTCAGGAATACCCGAGATGTCAAGGTCGTTAAGGAGCAGCTCTTGATCACGCTCATTAAGTTGTGTCCGGAGATTATCAACAACGCCTTCGACGAGAGAGATGTTGGTTTTGGCTTCGAAGTCGGATAATCGAGCTTCAAGTTTGTCTAGCCTATCGGTACATGTTTTTAGGCCCAACCTGAACTCAGCTATTTCCGACCGCGTCTCCCGGATCTCTTCCTTAAGCTCAGCTCGCATTGCTCGCATTTCTTCGCGGAATGCCGATATTTCCTGAATTATGCGTATATTTGACTCTTGTGGGGTGGGAGCAACCTGCGCATAAGAGCTACTGGGAGTGGGAGAGTGAGGCCCGGGCGGTAGCTTCTGATCCTCCCGGGCGGTAGTTTCACTACCTTTAACCGGGGTTGATGAGTTGTCCCCTCTGGGTAGCTGTATTTTGCACCCCGGACAAAGCCACCCGACTTTCAACTTGGTAGCCGCCGTTATCGCTACGCACGCATGGTGAAAAGTGCCGGAGCATTTACCACACTTAATGCATTCCGACGACGACGAAAATTTGCCACAAGCCCCACATTTGTTGACCATTTTAGCAATAAGGAACTACACTTGGCTATATAAAACAGTTTCGCTATCCGACGAGAGATGGCGCTAGTTGTATATAAAATATAACGGGATGTTTTGAGGATTAACAGTTGCATAACACAACTAGAATACCACTGTGCACACTTTTTTGTTTATATAGTTTAGTTAAAATAGTAATCGTAGTTATTTAGGTACGATAGTTAAGTTTTAATTGCACTTTATATGGAAATCGGGTAGGACTGCAAAATAGTAAACAATCCGTGACGAATTTTTACTGTTTTTCCACCAAAAATCGTATACAATTAATGCACTTTATTGTAAAAACACTTGCCACAATAACTGTCTTCTATAGATAATAAAGTTTTAATAATTGAAATGGTATTTTATTTTATTTATGATACAGAAAATTAATAATAACTGCGTCAACATTGGGTGTCTACCCTCTCCTATGTGGACAGCAAGGCATACCTACGGGTGGGTGGTAACATGTCACCCTGGTTTGATGATGAAATCGGCGTCAAGCAGGGTTGCGTGCTGTCCGCTAGACTGTTTATAATATATTTGGATAAAAATACAAATGGTTGATCTAGTGGTAAATCATCTACGATATGCAGATAACGTGGTTTTGATAGCGCCAACAGCCACTGATCTGCAAACACTAGTCACAGTTATGAAAGACGACTGTATGAAAAATGGCTTATATTTGGATGTAAAGAATACCAAGATTATGGTTTTTGAACGGGAAGAAACCAGAACGAATGCAAGGATTGTTGGTAACGATGTGCTGGAGCAAGTGAATGAGTTTGTATATCTTGGATGCGCCTTCATTAAGGATGAGAAAGGCACCGCTGACATAGAGAGAGGAGTGAGTGCAGGGAACAGAGTGAATTGTGCGATTGGAAAGCTACTTGGGAGCCGGCACTTAAGCCAAAAGGCGCAGCGGAGTACTTGTCCCAATGCTGTTATATATATATATATATATATATATATATATATATATATATATATATATATATATATATATATATATATATATATATATAACGGAGTACTTGTCCCAATGCTGTTATATATATATATATAGAGCCGGCTATGTAATAAGAAGAATGAAAGTAGGATAAATGCGTTGTTAATGTCTGCGGAACTTAAGAGCTTTTACACTTCAAGGTTGATCTATAAACCGGACGATACGTCAACAGTTGCATTATTAGAAGAGTGACATCTTTCAGAGGGCAATGGACATAACGACGAACTGGCCGGTAAAGAAATTGAGTAAAAAAAGTCTCCAAATAAGTTACAGATATCTGTCCCGTCATCAGAAGCGCGGTTCTCGTACTTAATCACAGATGGGTAAGAGTGTGATTCTTTCTTGATTTTACATAAGACCAAAATAGTTTGGGGTTAATTTCGATATTTTGTTCAATTTGTTATATATATTTATTGAACATTTATTTTTCGAGTGTCTTAGCTCGTTCGCGAAGCAATACAAAAGACTAATTAATAGTCATTTATGTTGACAATCGTTTAAGTTCCTGAAAGTTGTTGTCCAAATCGGCAGGCGTGGGAGGTTTAGGTGACGTGGTTGGACGGGGATTAGCAACCGCTGTCTTACAAGTACTGCATTTCCATGTTGATTTTCTATCACCAAGCTTTGCGCTATCCACCTTCTGATATTCCAGCGCAAGGAAAATCGAGCCGCTGCAGACACATCGAACATTGAACGCCAGAAATAAATTCGACTTCAGCAAGCGTATATGTAAACATTGCGAAAAATATTCGAACACGAAAATAAAACTTTGAAAACCGTAGGCGATTGGCTCATCAGTGTGGGTGCGTATGTGCGTTCACTTGGCCGACAACCAGCTGACTGCACTCACGTCTATAATAGAATTATGGACGTGGTGATAATGTGCCCGTCAGCCCGTCCCAGGGCGTGAGATTTAACCCAGGCGCAGAGCTGGTCGAGGCGGGGTAAGTTGAAGGCCCAAAAGTTATTGCACAGTCCACCTGAACTATCGTATCGTACAGCAGGGTAGGGTATTTTGGGATTCGAAATATAGTCGTTGTGCTATGAACCTAATTACGTTATAAAGAAATGCCAAATCCATATTTTACACTAAGCGTCGTCATGGTAGAGCTTAATCGACTTTAAAAAGGAAGAGGTGCTGTGTTCGTCTGTATGTATGCTTTTTTATGTATGTTTACCGATATTTCCATCAATTCTGGACGGATTTTGATGCTTCTTTTTGCGTTGGGTTTAGTACAGTTTCAAGGTGGTCCCATTTTAATGAAATCGGTATTGAACCTTGTAAGGTACACCAGGATACTCCTTAACGACAAACAGCACAAACATTTAAATTCCGTTATTATGTGTATTATATCAAGCATGTAGGTACTTAACTGTAGCACTAAGCAAAATAATTTATATAGCATAATAATGGAACAATTAATTCACTCATCACTTAAAATTATAAAATTAAATAGCTTAAAAAAAGAAACAAAAATAAAATTGAAGTCGGTGCCGGTTAGAGCAGTCGGTTACTTGGCCGACTTCAAATATTTGTTTATTGTTTTTAAAGTTTCCCTTTTCTTTTAAAATTTTTATTCCGCTAACAGGTCCTTTGTCTGTGTTTAATGAAGGATCATTTAATAGAAACCATCTTTGTCTTTAGAGAAGGATCATTGATACTGACTTGTCTTGGTCTTTAGTAATATTTTCAGGATTGTGGCGACTTCTTCTCGGACAATTTGTATAAATGTATGCCTCAATCTCCAAGCAGACACTTTAATTCCACGTGAAATAAAATTACGACAACGCGACGAATAAGCGTCCTGCGGAACATAACACCTACATTTCGTTCCCCGAATAAACCTTACAATATTTTTGTTATCTTAAATTCTATGTTATCTACAATCGCTTTAAGTTACGAAAATTCAGGTATTATGAGTATTATATCAATCCTGTAGGTACGTTACGGTAGAACTAAATAGAATAATATAATATAGATTTATAAATATTAATAATTAATTCACTCATCACTTACAAAAAAAATCAGTTTTCCTTTTTAAAGTTTTTTTATTTAAAAGACAGTCCATTAAATTCGCTTATAAATAAAAATACTTTTCTAATGAGGCAATTCTTAATAAAGCAATCATTTAGGTACTTGAGAACTAAATGAAAAAGATTATCTACTGAAATTACTTCGTGCTTTTAGATTTTTAGTTTATTATCAGCAGACAAAGTGAAACGTAATGTACCTATTCTCTAGCATTAAAATCACCGGATTTACTTCGTAGTATATTCTTGGACATACGATATTTTAAGCAACAGCAACTGATGATTTGCATTTCGGAAAACTAAATTTTACAACGCATATTTAATCGTTACTATCAAAATCTAGAAGCAGTTACTGAATTTCGAAATTCAACGTTACAATGCAGTATCAAACCAATCGCAAAAACGTGCGACTTTGATACTGCGATCGAGCATTCACGCAGGGATGGCACAGGAGTACTGTGTGCACCTAGCACACAGTACTCCAATTTTAGGTCGCAATATAAAGGGGGGTGAGCCTATTGTACATATATACTGGGCACAATTCCAGACACTAGACTATTACTGAGATATATACTATAAAAAATAATTAAAAAAGACTTTATTACCTAGGATTTTAACCCAGAAACCTGTGCTCTCTAGGCAGAGCACACCACTGTCACTAGACCAACAATGCGATTCCTTGCACATTTTATTCAAGTTTCTATCTCCTCAAGTATTATCCATACAAATATCTTGGAGGTCTGTACGGAAAGAAACTGTTGGAACTCTGTACTCTCTGCCTGCCCCACAAGGATCTGACCTGATGATATGGATATATAGAAATGTCTTGACGAACCAATATGAATAAGTACTTAAGACATGCCTAAAGATATTATATTAACAATTTATTTTCTAAATAACACTATACACTCCATTTTTGCAAATTATTTCTTTCCAGTGTAGGTTAACATTTTCTAGTGATACCCGCACTAGGCGAACCTGTATCGCGGGCATCTTTAATAGACCGTGTGGCCACGAAAAGTTGCAACTTCGTAAGCGTCGTTGTTCTATTACTTTTCTTACTTACTTAATTGTAAATATTTTATTAAGTTTAATATAATAGTAATAATAAAGAGCATGCCCAATAACCTAAATCTTATATTTGTATGAAATCTGATAAATAATATATATGAGTTTAACAAATATATATGAGAGATATATAACATTTATATACTTCCACACACGCACACACTCGCACACACACACTCGCACACACACACACGCACACATACATACACTCGCACGCACGCACACATATATGTAACGGACAATTATAGAATGTTAGATATTATTTTTTCCGCTTGCTCATAATTTATACTGAATAGGTAGTTTCTTACGATTAGCTTAACTTTTGTTGGAGGAAGTTGTTTTATTTGGCAAGCTTTGGCTACTTTATTATATAAATATGGGTGCAGAAAATAGCTGTGCCTCTGTGCAAATGACGTACTAACCGCAGCGACTGGGATTCGATACACTCTTTTATTTAAAACATATGCAACAATAAGCCGCGCCACTCCCTCGGTCTCGAAGAGGCGGCTCGTTCACAATCGTAAATTAATTAATCTCAGCGCAAAGGTAATTAATGAGCGCCATTATTGCTAATTTGCCGGCTCCAGTGTCACCGAACTGCGTCTCCATTATTTTTGTTTATTCCCCAAAATCGCCCAGTAGAAAGATTTAATACCTTTCAAAGAAAATGTCAAGAGCTCTTAATTAACTTTTGTTGAATATTGTAAATAATAACTGCTTACATTTTTAGTAACGTATTTTATTATTATTAAGCAGTGATAGCCTAGTGGTTAGACCGTTGGACTGCAAAGTCAGAGGTCTCGGGTTCAAACCCAGACACGCAACTCTGTCTTTTCGAAAGCATGTGCATATTAAAAATTAATTATCACTTGCTTTAACGGTGAAGGAAAACATCGTGAGGAAACCTGCATGCCGAAGAGTTTCTCGAAGGTGTGTGAAGTTCGCCAACCCGCACTGGGCCAGGTGGACTATGGCCTAAACCCTCTCAGTTTGAGAGGAGGCCCGTGCCCAACGGTGGGACAGTTTCTTAACAGGGCTAATATTAATAATTTTATCTTATAATTAAAATTTTTAGAATCGTATTTTAAACATTTGTAGTAAAAGATTGCTTTAATCCACTTTTACAAAACAAATTTGATGTAACAGTAATTATAAGAGGTCTATAAGGGAAAAACCTGTTGGAACTCTCTAGTCTCTGCCTACCCCGCATGGGATCTGGCGTGATGACATAGATAGATAGATATGAAAAGCAATAAGATTTTTGTAAGTTGATACAGTTCGGTACACTATTATAGTATTTAAGTGTTTATGGATCGTCAAAAAAGTAACAAAGATTCCACCATCACTTCGGAATGTCGTACTTGTGGAGGGGAAGGGCAAGAAATTCATGGTTGCTTTTAAATTGTTTTTTTTTGTTTTACTAGGTAGGTAAACCTATATGAATAATACCTAATTTTTTTGCGACCTACTATATTCGTTTTTGCGCATTATTTTTTTTGCTTTCATAGGTAAGTTCAATTATATAATTGTAGGGTATCATTGCATTTACAGGTTATTGTTAGCTTAAGCCCGAGTAATATTAAATACCGTAGTATTTAATTTGCCGTCGACATAAGCTTCAACGATAAAATTCCTACTTTTACGATTTAACGCTCAAATAAACAAACTATTCTTTCATATTCCAAAATAAAACGGAGTTGTATAATTGACAGCCGCACAACAAATAATGCAAAACCAGGCCCGAAATTGGATCTCGAGTTAGGGAATAAATATAATAGTATAAAACGATTAGTAAATTCTTTGGGATATAAATGAAGTTATATGAACGATGTTATGATTTGTTTATAGAATGCAGTTGGGTGCGCGAGTTGGGATTATCAGCCACGGTGTACGAGCATTATGGACAAAGGTAGATAATAGAAATCTGTTGACGATGATGTGATACCAATTATCACCATCATCTGATCACAAATATCCTGCAATTTTAATTTGAATTTGCAGCCCTGCACTAACGCAAGTTCTTTTCAACCCTCATATTGATGTGATAAGATTAAGAAAACGTTATTAAGATACAAGAATTGGGAAGGTCAAGACAGAAATGAACAAACACATTTTACTGAGATATTTTAGTCCCATATAACGGGTCCTATATAGCCTGCCATCATTCCTCGGACACATTGTTTCACTTATCCTTTTTTTTGGTATGCATGAAAAAGGCCTTTCCGTGTGCGTAGCTTACGTCCGATCAGCGCACCCGAGTAACTACCGGCTATTTCCCCACGCTGATTGACCAATGTTTGTACCACGATAGATAACACCACCAGTGCCGCCCTTAAGCCGGCCCTGTGTGTAATCTCTATTAACACCAAGGGTTTCTCACAGGATAGCTCAGAAATATTTACGAAGTTATGTTCTATGAAAACAAAAATACCCATAGAGACGAAGCCCAAGGCCGGTCAGACATTCCTGGACTCACACTTATCACCGAGACTTGCCACCCGAAGCACGGTAATGCCAATTTTATTAACTTATTTAATACAATAGTTACTGGCGAGAAAGTTAATGAACACAAAACAAAGCAATTAACATTGCATATGAGGACGATGAAATTACTTCAATCAAAAAAAGTAACGCACATACCAAATGATTGAATAAGGTACTATTAATACACACATGGAATCGCCTCTGTTAAAAATATTTTATGATATCACGAGCACACGGGCGAGTGGTGCTTAAACGTCCATTACCGCGGGCACCTGGATTACCGCGGGGTAATAAAAGGATCCCTAAGGCAAACAAAGTGGTACAACAGTTGTTAGAAGCCGAAATCTGTGGAAGATAATCTTCGTCGGAGCCAAGGTCACGAAGAACATTAACATTCGTTTGCTCATCGCCTTGGAAATACATACTTAATGGTTGTCTAGACTAATCAGACAAACCTGGCGGCTAGCCATGATTGTGGTTTTTTTAAGGTTAAAATTGTGGTCAGTTTTTAATGTCGCCCGAATCTGTCTACATATTACGACCGTGTCCCGACAATATCCGAGAGACCAAAATAAAAAGTTGAAATAGGGTTGAAAGTTGAAGTTTTTAATGTTCGCCCGCGTCCCCCTGAATCTAAACAAAAGGTGCAAGACATATCTTCATTTGGTGTTACGTGATTATATTAGAGCCTTACAAAACTAGATATGAGATAGTTTAAATCGATTAGATTATACAACGCAATTGAATCACGTGCGGCGGAGCCAGCGGCAGCACAAAATTGGTTCAATTCCTAGACAGCAGGTAACTCAGGCGGGTCCCACGCCGCCGCGCCACCTGACACGCTCCATTCATCTCGGCCGGCACCTGATTTATTGCCTTTTAAAACCTCTGCTACACGTGCACACCATTTAATGGGTCAATTTTAACTAATAAAATACCAATATTATGTTAATGGAATCGTTTGGAAAATTTCCACCACTCGTCAAGCTACGCTTTGTAGTTGAATCCTCCAGTGAAATATAAATTTGATCGCATTATTAAAGGTACATCGCAATGCGATTATGATGATGCTATGTAGTTTTAGAGTATTAACTAGCCTTTAAAAAATACATATGTACCGGTATATATGTAATTTGCACTTTCTATCGAGAAATCTGAGTCGCTGTTGGTAGTCTGGAATCTTATCACATTAGGACCTTACATTGTCGACTATAAATGGGTGTACACAATACACGTCTGCCAACCCGGTTAGAGGAATATAGGCGTGACGGTGTTTATTTTTTTACAAACATAGCTCGGCCATCCTTTACTCCCTATCCTTTGAAGATTTTCTACTTCCAAACCGTCAAAAGGGCGGATACGGCAACACACATCATAAAAAATCTTTTCCACGTTTATTTTTGTAACTGAATCGTGCTAAATTAGCCCTACAAGGGACGATCCTAACCTAAACGCAACACAGTATTATTCTTTGGAACAAAGGATACTCTCGTCCCAGCTCAGTGACTCCCCCGGCGTGACCGACTCGACTCCGATACAATAACAAGAAAAATAAAACACGCTTCGCATTGTAATGCTTATGTCTCTGGAGGATATTATGTTACGCATATCGAACTTCGGAATGTATACAATATACGTACATTGGCTACGTATTGCTGACGGCGCTCATAACCCTTCGGGACCACGGTGTTCGTACTCGGTTTGTTCAGTCTGTGATGGGTGACCGTTTGTGGCAATTTCGTTTTCGAGCATCTCCGTGCTTCGAAAAGCAAGTTAAGCCGTTGGTTCCTGCTGCCACTTAATAAGGTAGTTCTTAAGCCAAATTGGATACGTTATAGGCGGCGTGCTAAGTTTCACTGCAACAACTACGCTTCCACCAATCCGAATTGGGGTCCGTGTTAATTTCTCTCACCTCGATTTGTGAGAGAATACTTACATATACTAAGTAGTAGGATAAATATACTGATATATTATAGATTATTATTTTTTTTAAATGTTGCCACATCTGAACTGATTTAGGCTGGATATTTTTGGAAGCTGGATAGCGCTCCTTAAAATGGTGGTGTCTACATGCATGGCATCTGAATCCGGTGGGTCACTGTTACTCTAATATGTCATACAATGAATAACACACTCGTGACTGTGCATGCCAAAGGGAACAAAGGTACGACTAAACAAAAAACCGCCAAACACTTGAGGTAATATACAAAAGATTTATTCTTGGAAGGAGGCAGCAATTACTCCTCTTCGCAAGCAGAATCTTCAAAAGATGTGTAAGGGTTCTGGTTTATGTGGTATGTCAGGTTATGGTGAAAATAAGAAGATCAGTTATTAGAGAGATTAATGGTTTATTCACTGGTACCCTAGCACTGTACTCCAAATAACTGGTAAATAATGAATGGAAATACTAACGCACACGCGATGGTTATACGTGAACGATGAAAATGGTAATGAGCGCGCGATGGTTAATTACGTACTAAACTTAAATTATAAAAAAGTTATGGTGTAGCGATGCGCCGACTGGGAAATGCTGACGGCGCCACCTTGCGCAATACATGTACAGCGTAGATATTTCCCAGCGAGAAAGATGGAGATGTTAATAAGGAATTAAGATGCGAAAAGTTGATGATATGGTGCTATGGTGATACAAGATGATGATTCCAATAGGTTGTTAGTAAAACTTATAGTCTCTATGGATCCGTAGGCATGGCTAAGGTATCCTTAAATTGGTTATTAGGCGAAGGCGAGGTACTCTTATCAATACGCGCACTACACGTGGCATTATTTTCCTGTACAGTAACACAAAACACATTAGGACTATCACTTCTGTATTGGTTGTCTTTAAACTAATACCCTTCACTTCAACACTTTCTTCCACATTGACCTGGCGAATGGCAGGGCGGTGCGAACGCTTGCGCATACGCTGGCATACGCACGCTACCGCCACAGCTGCTACGGTGGCCCACAAAACGTAGATAGCGACATAATGGTGAATGTCGTGAGACGAAATTTCCTCCAAGAGACCCTCTTGTGATTTCATGAGGTGAATTCTTTCACCTATATCTGCGAATTCAGCATTGTAGTTACTGGTATGCATGCCAAAATTTGCAATTGGTAGAGAAATATTAACGACGTGGTTTATGGATGGTATAAGTGGCATCACGTTATCTAGTTGAACGTTCAACTTAGAGCTGAATGTTTTATAGGCCGTTATAGTGAAAGTGTCACCTTTCATGAGACAATATTCTTTCAACGTGAGGATACCGGCTCCGGTGATTCTCAGCGCTGTTATCGATTGTCCACATATCCACGATTGTCACAACATGAGAAAAGATAGGTGTTTAGTGTGCTAAGTTGCGTCCACATATTTTGGCACGGAGCAACATTGGTGTTACACTCCTTGTTGGTTAAATCCTTCGTACAGAGCGACTGGTCAGTTTCGTATTGGTACATGGGGCTGTACAATGAACACAGATGTGTGGTGGTGTCTAACTGAGCACACGATAGCAAATCATCATCAGTTAAAGGCCAATATAAATACTTTTTCAAGTTAATCGCCACGTACGTTTTTGGCAGCTATTGGCACTAGGGTGACCATAGTATTAACCTTCTGCGGAATCGGTATTAATTTGTAAAGATCGGACATATCTCGACTAACCAAAAGGAATTTTAATTTCAACTAAAAGGTATTCGTTGCTAACTCGCGCCTTAACCTTCAATAAGTGGTAAATTTTGTATAAATCTTGTATATTATCCACAGGCAACGATAAATCCTTGTCTAGATGGCCAGATATCAAATTCAATACCTGTTGAAGTTGTTCTGGTTTTAACAGATGGATTTTAATGTTTTCATAGTAAATATTGGTTATGGTGTCTAATAGAGTATCCTGTATATATCTCAAGCTGGTCAGTAGATTACTGGCGACTATAGACGACATTGCAAAATTCTTGATAGTTTCAACATTTTGAAGTGCTGTACTCGCTGCGTTAGATGCCCTTTCTAATGCCATTATATGCTGATTAAATTTCTTATGTTGACTGTCCATGTTACCTTCCACTCTCTTCAACAGGTTATATTGCGCTTCTACTATACTGGTTTGGTTTTTCCACAAATTTGACAGATGTATTTGATTGATTTTAATTAAATCTATACCTTTTCTGTATTTTTCTGCGAAATCTTCGTCCATAATCCCAAATAAGCTACGAGCGATATACCCTACTCCATTAACAAGGCCGCGACGCCGGCGCGAGTGCGGTGTGAACTGCTGACCCATCAGCATTTTATTATAATACGCGCCCTCACTGTAGCCATGCTGTAATTGTAATATGATAATATCGCATTGGGATTTTATCTTTTCATTGAGACATGTGTATTCTAAGTGCTTGAAGTATTTTTTAAACAACTCGTTTCCTTGCCAATAGGTCTCCATGTCATAATAAACGGCTAGTTTCCACTCATCACGTATAGGGTACATTATTGATATCTGGTCAAAGTAAATGGTTTGGGTTGTTGGTAGATTAAAAACGGTGTAGGAGCATTGGACTGGTGTGATTACGAGCATGAATAACATCAACATCATGGTCATAAAATTGCACGAGTGTCTTTTAATAGTATTTCTTATTTATTATCATCATTTTTTTTTTTTTCATTTCAGCCTATACTTGTCCACTGCTGAACATAGGCCTCCCCAATCGCTTTCCAGCGTAACCGGTCCGATGCCACCTGCATCCAACGACTTCCTGCGATTTTCACAAGATCGTCGGTCCATCTGGCAGGCGGTCGTCCTACGCTGCGCTTGCCAATACGTGGTCTCCACTCTAGAATCTTTCTGCCCCAACGCCCGTCCGATCTTCGCGCTATGTGGCCAGCCCATTGCCACTTCAGCATGCTAATCCTGAGGGCTATGTCGGTGACCTTGGTTCTTCTACGAATCTCCTCATTCCTGATTCGATCACGTAGAGAAACGCCGAGCATAGCTCTTTCCATAGCTCGCTGAGCAACCTTGAGCTTTTTTATGAGACCTATTGTAAGAGACCACGTCTCTGATCCATATGTCATCACTGGTAACACACATTGACTATACACTTTAGTCTTTAGGCACTGAGGTATTTTGGATGAGAAGATGTTGCGCAGTTTCCCGAACGCTGCCCAGCCGAGTTGGATTCGTCGATTGACCTCTCTCTCAAAGTTGGACCTACCTAACCGGACTGCCTGTCCCAGGTAAATGTATTCGTCGACAACTTCAAGAGTAGAGTTCCCAACGGTGAGTGCGGTGGGTACGACATGGACGTTAGACATTATTTTTGTTTTGTCCATATTCATTTTAAGACCCACTTGTTGGGATACTCTATTGAGGTCACCGAGCATTCGTCCTAGATCTTCCAGCGACTCCGCCATGACCACAATGTCGTCGGCAAATCGAAGGTGAGTGATGTATTCGCCATTGATGTTGATGCCAAGTCCTTGCCATTCCAAGAGCTTGAAGGCGTCCTCTAAGGTGGCCGTAAACAGTTTCGGAGAAATGACGTCTCCCTGTCTTACTCCTCTTTTTATGGGGATCACCTTCGTGCACTGCCCCTGTACTCGGACTGACATGGTGGCGTTATTATACAAGCACTTCAACACTTCGATGTACCTATAGTCAATGCGGCATCGCTGGAGAGATCTAAGAACCGCCCAAGTCTCGATCGAATCAAAGGCTTTCTCATAGTCCACAAACGCCAAGCATAGTGGCCGATTATACTCCTCAGTCTTCTGTATAACCTGCCGCAGCGTATGTATGTGGTCTATGGTACTAAAACCTTTCCGGAAACCGGCTTGTTCGGGAGGCTGGAAGTCATCAAGCCTTCGTTCGAGACGATTCGTAATGACTCTCGAAAACAACTTATAAACATGGCTCAGCAGTGTGATGGGCCTATAGTTCTTCAATAAGGTGTTATCACCTTTCTTGAAAAACAGCACCACCACACCCCTGTTCCATGCTTCCGGCGTTTTCCCTTCAAGCAAGACGGACTTAAATAGCCTCTGAAGGACTTTAAGTACCGGCGATCCGCCCGCCTTCAGAAGTTCTGCAGTAATTCCGTCTTCACCCGGCGCTTTGTTGTTTTTTAGTTGTTTGAGAGCCATCCTAATCTCGCACAGGCTGATGTCCGGGATATCTTCAGTGCAGTGTCGGGTTAGCTTGGCTCTTGGGTCTTTCACCAAGTCAACAACAGGTTCAGCTACTGAGGTATATAACTGTCCATAGAACCTCTCTATCTCCCTGAGCACCTCTGACCTATTTGACGTTACGTTTCCGTCCTCCGTCTTCAGCTTCGTCAACTGGCTCTGCCCAATAGACGCGTCTCTTGCGAACACTTTAGAGCCCTTGTTCTGCTCTATGGTCTCCTCAATACGCCTTGCATTGAAGGACCGTAAGTCGTGTCGCAAGGACTTCAATATCTGTCCATTAAGCTGCCTATAGGACTTAGCATCATTGGAGGTTTGGAGCGTCATGGAACGTCGCTCAGCCATGAGGTTTCGGGTGTAGTCAGATAGTTTTTGAGGCCTATTTTTACGGTGGGTCTTAAAATACTTGGACCCGACCGTATGAACAGTCTCTACCAGCCTGTTGTTGATTTCGTCCACTGATGCGCTGCTGTCTAGCAATTCGAAGCGGTTTGACAATTCGAGTTGAAAGTTCTCGGGGTTTTGGATATATGCATGAGTAGGTCGGAGCGTAGACTTCATCAGACGCGATCTTTCCATTTTGACATTAATATTTAATGTGCCTCTGACCATTCGGTGATCACTGCCGGTTTTTACCCTATGAATCACGGAGACATCATTAAATATTTGTCGCTTGGTGCTCATGATGAAGTCTATCTCATTTTTTGTGGAACCATCAGGGCTCATCCAGGTCCATTTCCTATGAGGCGGCTTCTGGAAGAAAGAGTTCATCATAAAGAGTCCCTCTTTCTCCAGAAATTCGGCCAGCCTCTGACCCCTGGGGTTGCGCTGCCCATATCCAAATTGCCCCACTCTCAACTCATCATCGCCCCGTTTGCCCAGCCGCGCATTGAAGTCACCCATAACCACTGTAAAGTGTGTTTTGGAAGTATGTATGGCTCTACTAATGTCCTCATACATAACTTCGACGTCATCATCTGAGTATGCCGAGGTCGGTGCGTAGACCTGTATGACCTTCAGCGAATATCTTTTGGATATTCTGAGTATCAGGTACGCTACCCTGCTCGACACACTAGTGATGGACACAACGTTGTTTATGAGTGACTTGTGGACGATAAATCCGACACCACCTTGGGACTGCTGTTCGCCCTCCCGGTAGTAAAACAAGTTGCCGGATTTTAAGGTTATCGTGTCCTCGCCCTCTCTTCGGACCTCCGATAAACCAACAATACTCCACCGCAACTTGTTTAACTCTTCTTCCAGCTCAACTAGCTTCTCATCTGTCCTCAATGTGCGTGCGTTGTATGTCACCAGGGCCAATTTTCGGTTTTGGTGGTAGCCGAATCTCTGCCGGAGATTCTTAGCACCCCTTGTCCTGTCGTTACCATGGCTGCTACCGTGGCCAGGACGAACAGGACCGCCGGGGACTAGGGGCCTGGTTTTTCTACTTTCTTCCATAATTGGGGGTGTTTGCCATACTCGCCACGCTTGGCAGGCGGGTTGGCGAGCGCAGTTATTGGTCGTCGAAGTGTTAAAGGAACGCTGCTGCCCATTCCCTAGTTTTCCCTTAGTCGCCTTGTACGACACCCGATGGGATGAGATGGGTTGGTCCTATTCTAAGCCGGGAACCACGCGGCAATTATTTATTATATTTTATATTAATTTTTAGTGTCTCTTAATATTATGTGGTTTTTGGGTACAACTATTTGGTGCACCCGGTGCACTGCTGTTTACTGATAAAACTGCTAATGGCTAACTGCTAATTTGTTAATGGTCTTTTGATGACATTGTTCTTGGTTTTCAATACAACCACTCTGACGTAGCCATCTTGTCCGAGATGTAGTTCGTCGTCGTGTCGTAGTGACCCGCCCTAGTGCCCGTTTTCCCGCTGGTAAATTGTCGTCTTTAATTATAACGATATCATCGATTTTTATATTTTCCTTTGATTACCGCCATTTGGTCCGTGCTGACAACTGCGTCAGGTATTCCGACTTCCATCTATTGCAAACGTCACGAAAGATTTTCTGGATGAGTTGCCACCTGGTTCTCAGGTCTAATTCGGTTTCAATAAAGGTAAGTAGAGGTCCGCTCGCTAGAAAGTGTTGGATTGATCCAACCGTAAATCTCAATCTGGTAATCGGATAGGCATGTTTTGATTTTGGTAATTAGTCTGGCCAACAATATTGTTCCACAGTCTTGGTAAGCTGACAGTCTTGCCGGTAGATGCAAGACGAGCCTTGGATATGACTAAAACCACTGACGATTGGTTCTCCTGATTGATTTTACAGTACACCACACTTGCATATGCCTTAGTTGAGGCATCACAAAATCCATGGAGTTTAATGGTGTCCTTCTCTCTTGTGCCTATCCACCTTAGTATCTGGATCTGTTTAATTTGGTTTATGTCATCCCTAATATTCTTCCACTCTGTACAAATATGTTCTGGTAACTCATCATCCCAATAGGTTTGTAACTGCCATACAGAACGAAATAACAATTTTAATGTTATAGTAACCGGCGACAGCCAACCTAACGGATCGTATATCTTGGAGATATTTGACAGCAAGGTGCGTTTAGTATGGTGTGATATTTTTTGGTCGATTTTAAGCCTAATAGTAAAATTATCACTCTGCGGGTTTCATCTTAATCCTAAGGTCTTGGTGGCCTCCATTTACCGAAAGTCTAAGTGTTCCTGGTTATCACTAGACCCAGGTAATAATTCTGCTGCGTTTCATTTCCGCTTTCTCAAATTAAGCCCCCCTGACCTGAGAAGTTGGATAAGGTCCAACTGGAGTCGTTTAGCGTACGGTATTCCGTGGGCCCCATGTAAAAGATCATTCATATACATTGATTCCCTCAGGACTTCTGGTGCGTTGGTTTTGGTGTAATTATGGGTTTCATCAGAAGCAAGTTGTCTTAAGGCCATCATGGTGAGGAATGGTGCCACCTTTGTGCCATAAGTAACACTAGTGAGCTGGTATTCTTGGAGTTAAGAATAAGAGTTGTCCCGCCAAACTATTTTTTGTATCTGTTGGTCATCTTTATTCACCCAAATTTAGCGGAACATTTTTTTAATGTCTGCGCTAAAGGCATAGCGATATTGTCTCCATTTTAGAATTATAGATAGCAAGTCCTTTTGTAGGTTAGGATCTACCTACATAAGGTCATTGACACTTAACCCACTGGACGTCTAAGCTGACGCATTAAAAACAACTCGAAGTGACGTAGTCGTCGATTCCGACCTTTTTCTGTGGCAAATAACATTCTCGCGTCGTATTACCGACGACGGCAGGTATCATATGGTCTAAAGATAAATATTAATTAATAAAATTCTTATAATCATGAGCTACTTGTTGGTTTCTAGTAAATCTACGTTCCAATTGAATTGATTCGAAGCGCCTAAATTTTCCTCAAAATTTGGTTTGATTGGAAGTCTGACGTCATATCGCCCGTCCTCGTGTCTTTTGGTAGTAGCCTTATAAAACTAGATACAATGGTCATCACAGCTCGATAATGATGAATCTTCTGGTACATCCCCTACTTCCCAAAGTCTTTGTATGTCGTCTAGTTCATGTAGGACGACATTGCACTGGAGTGGGTTTACGCTTCCGCACTGTGGATTACGCACAGAATCCATCCCAATTGCGTCTGTTGCGCTACTGGTTGAGATAAAACTGGTTTGATTATGCCTCCAAGTCTTATAGCAGACTAAACGTCGGCCCCTAGCAACATATCCACAGAGCGACTTGTGTTAAATTCAGGATCAGCGAGTTCTTTATTAGAGTCTGGTAAAAGATTGGTTTGGTAATCTATTTATAAGGTTATTCATTATATAAACATCCATGGTGTAGGTAAAATCGTAATGTAAAGATGACAGAGTGATGGTTATAATGCCTTTACAGTTGTTTTCTTTCGCGCCGACTCCAAATACAACCTCCTTGCATCGTTGCCTTGGTAATCCTAATAGTTGTGCTGCGTTTTCGATAATTAATGATGTTTGGGAACCTTGGTCTATAAAGGCATGCATTCGATTGGGACGACCATTGACTCCCTCTACGCATAATATGGCGGTTGCCAACAGGATTTCGGCCATGTTCTCTTGCGACACGTGACAATTTTGCTGAGTCCTTTGGAAATTATTATTGTTGCTTGCTGGTGTCGCAATTGCATCGTGAAGAAACGAATTGTGTTTTTCATTGCAATGACGGCATGTTTTGCTAGACAGGCGTTCTTTGCATTGATGGTTAACAAAACAATTATAACACAAATTATATTTCGCAATGATTTTAAGTTTCATGTTCTGTCTTGATTGTCGAAACCTGTTGCAATAAAATACTAGATGGTTCTCTTTACACACTAGACATTTCGGTGCCGTCACATTCGTGGTTTTAAATGGTGATGGCTTGCTGTTACTCTTATGGTAATGGTTGACCGGGAAATATTGAGTAACTGGTTTCTTGAAATTAAATTCATGGTTTAGTGTCTTGGTAGTGTTCTGTTTTCTTCTAAACGCCTCTAACGATATAAATTTGGTTTCTAGATAACGAAGAAAATCTTGAAGGGATGGTAATTTCCTGGGTCTACTAGTGACGCTACGTAGTCGTTATGAGATTCAGCGTCAAGTTTTTTTGGACAATAAATGGACTAATAATGGATCCCATGACGATGTATTCGCTCCCAACTTCTGAATCGCATGTAAATATTCATTGGTAGTATCATGCAATTTTTTGATGTGAGCTGCAGTCTGAGCACGATATTTGGTATTTTTTGGAACTAATCGCCAGATATTGAAATATTTTTTCAGCCCTCAGCTTACTTTTCAAAAATTGTAGTTTCTGGGCACTGAACAGTGAATGGTTGTTATGTATGGCTTCTTGATAAAGATTTTTAAACGAAGTCCACTGCTGGTAACTTCCGGAAAAGTATGGTATGCCCATTTGGGGCGTTATCTTCTTCCGGTGCGAAACAGCCCACATTTTATTGTGTATGGTTCTTTTCATGTCGACGTATGTTTTTTCGTGTTTATTATACATCAGTTCATACGATTCGTAGTCGCCGTTTGATTCGCTATCTATGTCCCAATGTAAATTATCTATCACTGACCGGCGAGATTGAAGAGTTTTAAGGGCATCAATATTCTTAACAGTTCGAGAGAATGCCTTGAAGTTACTTTGCTGTTTTCGCAGCATCTCGTCAAGTTTGCTCTCTGTCCCTTCTGTCTTGGACGTACCCGGAGCTGGTTCTGAGCCTTGACTTGAAAGTAACATGTTTGGTTTGAGTATTGGTGTTGTTGGTTTAACATCTGGTTTATAATTCACAGTAACCTGCCTAGCTTGACTAGAAAAATCCCTGGTTTTCTCATAATCGGTCTCCACAAAATAAGAATAATCCTGGTCTCCTAACGAACATAACTGGACATGGTTAGAATGGAATTCCTTTCTGTAGGAATTCAGTATCTCCAGCCTGCGTTTTATATAATGTGTCTTACGGTCACGGCCATCATTCTTGAAATTTTGTTGACACACCGAGGTTATAGGTTGCACAGTACTAATTCCTTGCACACGGAATAAGTCCCGATTCACCGTTAACACTCGCGAATGGCCCCCTTCGCGATCAAAGGACCATGTAAGGGTTCTGGTTTATGAGGTATGTCAGTTTATGGTGAAAATAAGAAGATCAGTAATTAGAGAGATTAATGGTTTATTTACTGGTACTCTAGTACTGTACTCTTAATTACTGGTAAATAATGAATGAAAATGGTAATGAGCGCGCGATGGTTGATTGCGTACTAAACTTAAATTATAAAAAATATATGGTGTAGCGATGCGCCGACCGGGAAATGCTGACGGTGCCACCTTGCGCAATACATGTACACCGTACAAGATGCTTAGTCTTAAGAAGACGCTCAGTTAAAATTACTAGGGTAATAATTTCCATGGTCACCTTCTTGATATTGACAGAGGATCTCTTAAATCGCAAAATGCAGAACTCGGTACAAGATTATATTATGTGTTCTAAATTCTTTGGACTAGGCTGATCAACCAGTCTCGAAACAGCTGCTAATAATAATGGAATGATGATATAAATAACTATTAGTAAATCGCGTTTGTGTATAAATTTCATAGATAAGTCGATATTGCACCACTGGGGACCATTTTAATGACACCCACACCACAAATTTCAACAACATGGTTAAGATCACCGGGACTATCAGCGAGTTCAGTAGCTTTTGCAGAGGCCCAGACCTCTAAATCTCTATGCGACATTTTTGGCAACAGAATCAGTCTCCTAAGTCGATTACCTAAGCCATACTAATTCAATAACTTCGGCGCGCTTGAATCATATTACAAGCTGGAAAGCTATTTATACGGCGCTATGCAAACTCATTGAGAAGAATATAAAAAGGTTTTCTTCGCAGATTGTTCGGCACAAGGCAATAAAACTTTACAAATACGGCATCGAAATGAAGCCCGTGAAATATGTAATGTAGTCACGAGGCGCTAAAATTTATCGAGTGGATTCAATGACTCGCTATCGGCTTGCGATCTCTTCAGTTACACGATGCTCCTTTAATACGGAGGAAAGGGAGTCGTGCATTTTGCTTGCGTATCAAATAAATATCGACACCAGCTCGCTTGCGTTTAATTTTATAGTTAAATATTCGTTTCAAATAACTTTTCCACTCTTTTTCAATATTAAGAGCCTACCTTTCCCCAAGAAATCTTGAGTTAGTGATAAAATAATTGCCATGAAAAATAACGCATTATTTTAGCTGGTTTAACGGCAAGCTCTAATTCATTAAAAGCTAATAAAAAAAGACTACCTAAAAGTCAAGCTATGACCAAATTTATGGGTCAATTAAAGAACAATCGAATGCAAGTGAACTAGCAATAGGTACCTATCGTCAAACATCGAGGTCCTTAAACTTGGGCCTCCTTCCCCCGCTCAAACCATTACGAGGTTCAGTTAAACGAACAAGTTTGTATACGCCGATTAACAACTAATGGCTTGGAATTATACCCAGTGAAGCGAAATCGCCTAAGATTAACTTTGGGAGCAAAAAAACTAAACTTGTGCCACCCTGTATCAAAAAGTTTTAAGGCTGCAGGCGTCTTACCTCCCCGGTCTGATTTACCTAATCCTCGTTATTTTAATTCAAACAATACACGACAAATTGACTAAACGAACAAGTAAAAATTGTGTGGTCAATACAAGTGTATGTAGACGATCTTAAAAGCTGAGGTGAAAGTGTAAAGGGAGTTGACAAGCACATTATTTTCTCTGTTTATCCGGCAAGGGATTTGACGCGTCACGTGCTTGTCTAGAACGTCTCGTCACACTGAACTTCGCGTGAATTGTTCTCGAGTCGCGCACCGGCTCACGGAGTATAGATGTACATTGACCGGATAATCCCAAAGGATGCACCATTGCGCGGCCGGACGAGGCGCCTTCAGCACCAGTGAACTCAGCTCCCCGCGCTCCCGCGCCACAGAAGCTGACCCCCCCTCTCCCGCCGCTTAGGCCTTCTCTTGGCGCCAACGCGTGGGTGAAGCCGCTGCCCTACACCGCGGCCTCCCACCCGTCTGTGGACCCTGCCCGCCCCCCGAAGCGCGCGCCGGCGATCCCGCCGGCGGCGGCTTGTCCCCCCCCCGCCCACTAACGTCAGTCAGGACGTCAACCTGATTATAAACGTTTCGGCAGTGATAAGCCCCGCGCTAATCCCCAGAGTCCGAGAACTCGCCCTCCAACTCCGCGCCGCCACCAACTTGGCGGACCAGGTTCTCCTGGCCGCGGAATATGGGGACGTCTATGACGTCCTGGCGTCCCTTAGAACCCAACCCCCCCGCACCCAATAATGGATTTACGACCTCCCCGCCATAAGCCCCACAACCTATCCCTGGCGTTCTTTAACGCCGATGGCCTTCGCTCCCAGCGAGATCAGGTTGCTGATTTCCTCCGAGATCACCAGCTTGATATCCTCCTAGTGCAGGAAACCTTCCTCAAGCCCGCACAGCGCGATCCTAGGATCGCAAACTATAACCTCGTGCGTAATGACAGAATCGGCTCCCGCGGAGGCCGTACTCTCATTTACTACAGGAGGTCCCTTCACTGCATCCCTCTCGATCCCCCTGCGCTCACCAACATTGAAGCCTCGGTCTGTCGCATCTCTCTCACTGGGCACCAGCCCATCATGGTTGCCTCCGTATACCTCTCACCCACTAAATTCGTTCTCAGGAGTGACTTAGAAGCACTCCTCAATCTGGGAAGCGCCGTCATTCTGGCGGGCGACTTCAACAGTAAGCACGTGGCCTGGAACGGTCTCACCACTTCCCCTAACGGTAGGAGCCTTGACGTCCTGGTCGACGTTCTCGACTTTGACGTCATCGCACCTATGCACCCTACCCACTATCCCAACAATCCCAACCACCGACCCGACGTCCTGGACATGGCGCTTCTGAAGGGTGTCACCTTACGGCTGCACTCCTTGGAAGTAGTCCAGGAACTCGACTCTGACCATCGACCTGTAGTCATGAGACTCGGTTTCCCCCCTTCCGCCCCTCAGCGACCCAAAAAGACGGTGGTGGATTGGCATGCGCTAAGCACGGCCTTGGCGGATGCCAACCCTCCCCCCTCCCTCTCAGCTCGGACTCCATCCCGTCCCCTCAGGACACCGATCAGGCCGTAGATGCCTTCACCGAACACATCCGATCGGCTGTCAGTCGATCGTCTAAGCAAGCCGAGGTGGAAGATCTCAACCTCAACCGCTTTCGACTGCCGGACGATGTTAGGGATCTCATTCGTTCCAAGAATGCCTCTATCCGAGCGTACGATTCTTACCCCACTGAAGCCAATCGGACCCGGATGCGCGCTTTACAACGAGAGGTAAAGCGTCGTGTCGCGGAGGTCCGGGAGGAACGGTGGGGTGACCTCCTAGAGGGCATCGCGCCATCGCATCTGGCCTATTGGCAGCTGGCGCGTAGCCTCAAAACCGACTCCACGACTGGCATGCCCCCGCTGTCCCGCCCTTCAGGCGCACCCCCAGCCTTCGACGACGACGAAAAGGCCGAGCTTCTCGCCGACTCCCTCGAGAGCCAGTGCACCCCAAGCTCTCAGTCCATCGACCAGTCCCACGTCGACGCGGTCGACAGGGAAGTCGCGTTCTAAAATGCCTGCCCGCCCAACTCATCTGCCTCTTGGTGGCCATATTGAACGCCGCCATGGCGAACTGCACCTTCCCCGCTAAGTGGAAGGAGGCGGACGTCATAGGCATTCCCAAGCCCGGCAAACCTCGCAATCACCCCGCGAGCTACCGCCCTATCAGTCTCCTCAACTCCCTGGCCAAGATCTACGAGCGCCTACTTCTGGCACGGCTCAAAGACTTCATAACGTCCAGGGGTATCCTTATCGACGAGCAGTTCGGCTTTCGAGCCAAACACTCTTGCGTCCACCAAGTGCACCGCATCACGGAGCACATCCTCTCCGGTCTCAATAGACCCCAACCCGTCTACACGGGCGCCCTCTTCCTAGATGTCGCGAAGGCATTCGACAAAGTCTGGCACAACGGCTTGATCTACAAGCTCTACCAAATGGGTGTGCCGGACAGACTCGTGCTCATCTTACGAGACTTCTTGTCGAATCGCACCTTCCGTTATGGAGTCGAAATGACGCGCTCCACTTCCCACTCCATCAGTGCTGGAGTCCTACAGGGCTCAGTTCTCTCTCCGCTCCTGTTTAGCCTTTACACGAACGACATTCCTCGTTCGAGTAAGGCGCATCTAGCCCTATTTGCGGATGATACCGCTCTCTACGTCTCGCATAGAAATAAGGGTTTCATTACCAGAAGCCTTCAGACAACCGCCAATTCCCTAGGGAATTGGTTCAGGAAGTGGCGTATTGAAGTGAACCCGGACAAGAGCGCTGCGGTATTCTTCTCCAGAGGTGCCACCCCGCGCCACTCCCTGCACCGCCCTAGAAGTAATCTCGGCCAAGTGACCATGTTCGACCGACCTATTCCCTGGGTCAAAGAGGTCAAATATCTAGGGGTCACCCTAAACAGTACCATGTCCTTTGGCCCGCACATCAAGCGGGTCCGTCACCGAGCATCCTTTGTGCTCGGTCGTCTCCATTCGTTAATCTGTAAGCGGAGTAAAATGTCCCTTAGAAATAAGGTGACGCTTTACAAAACTTGCGTTCGACCCATCATGACTTATGCGTGTGTTGTGTTCGGGCATTCGGCCCCCTCTCACATCGATAAACTCCAAGTGGTTCAAAACCGCTTCCTCCGTAAAGCCGTAGGAGCCCCCTGGTTCGTACGGAATGTCGATCTCCACTCCGATCTAGGTCTCGAACCTATTCGCGCCTATATTAAAAAGGCGACAACACGACACTTCGCGAACGCATCTACCCATGCAAATCCGTTAATCGTAGCCGCCGCCGACTACGATCTCCCCCCCGACCCCTGCCGCCACCGCCGGCCGCGACATGTTCTCACCGATCCCCCCGATGCTTTGTCATCCCTTCTTTCCGCTCAGAATACGGGCGACGACGAAGACGTAGTCGTAGATCCCCTCCCATAGCCGGCGGTTGACCGGTGCACTTAGTAGTGCACCCGTCCCCCTACAGCGACTGTCCCAACCGAGGGTGAGGCGAACCTACTCGAGTATGTCGCCCCTTGCCCTTCTGGCTAGCTAGAGCGTAGTGGTTGCACGCTCGCCTTTAAGTCCGGTGAAGCTGTAAAGGCCTCGCGGCCAACAGCGTACATCATTCACACACACACACGACAGCTGAATCATAATTTTAGTGCAATACGCAAATTATTTATAATCCAAATTTAATGAGTAACAGATCAGTTCGTCATCGGTAATCAAATACACCGCATGTCCTCGTTACACACCAGTCTCACTCATTTGACTTTTAAGGAAAGATCTAAATATATCAGTTATTTTATCTTTTTATCAGTGTTTCAGTTTATCAGACTTTATCAGACTCAATTGGCCTGTATTTACTATAAAATATCGATTTGTTTTCGAAAACGACATGATTAAACTCAATAGAACACTTTTTTATCAGAGGAAAGGATGTAAATTGTTTCGTTCTGAATATCATTGTGAGTGTCCGTGACTGATATTAGGTATTTTCAGAATTATATTTGAGGTTATAAACTACTGCATACGCAAATTTAACATGAACCGCAACTTTCCTAGGTTTTCTATATACATCACATATAGCTATTTTTCTATTTATGCATATCATCACGCTAATTTCTTGGGGATTGGGCAGAGAATACAGAGTTCTAACAGGTTTTGCCTTACTGATCTCCGGCTTTCTCCATTCTCATAGTTCATCTTATACACGCTCGCGGTTCACAGAGACTCTAGACTTTTTCGAACTATCATACTAGTTGGTCCGGGGTACCCTCAAACTACTTAATTATTTTTGTTGGTCCGATCTACGCAGAATGCGCTCACGGTGTCTTGAGGTCTTGCAGTTTTATGCTTGGTTTTGGATTTGATTATATTAATTACCGGATCCCAAGTCGATGGAAGCATCCAGCCATCTCTATTGAAATTAGGATATTTTTCTTATTTCAATAGCCTCGCGAACCATCCCTGTTAAGAATTGGTGTTCTTTCACGAGGATTTGTGGTCTATCAAATCTGATGTTATGGCGGGTGCAGTCAAGGACATGTTCACAGACTGCAGACTTCTTTGAGCGGCGGTTTAGGTCAGCTATGTGTTCTTTAACCCGAGTTTTTACCGGTCTTTTTGTTTGTCCTTCATGTGTATATTTATTGTGTAAGAGTTTTATTTCAAGTGTAATATTCGCGTAAATTTAACCCACTTCATGCATAGTTATAATGTCTAAATAAAGGAAAAGTCAATGCACAACATAACCCTGTGAGCCGAGGGATATTACAAATATAAATAACTTCAATTCGAGCTACTTGCCCAGTCGAGTGGCGGCCCTTACCGATCGACCAGCGGGACTTTTACAATTTATAGCAAGTAAGATCTCTCAAGGAACGTATTGAAAAAGACCTTTATTTTAATGCTTCTTTTTCCTACGACTCCAACTCGTCGATTTCAATACCTTAAATTGAATCTGAGCATAAAAGAAGTAATATAAATGGGTAACCATTTTTACGTAGTCAAAGTACCTAATTTCTGGGACCAACATTCGTAACTTTTTTGTCTTGGAAATTAATTTCACGCATTTATGTTAAGCAGCGTTCGGGAAACTGCGCAACATCTTCTCATCCAAAATACCTCAGTGCCTAAAGACTAAAGTTTTTAGTCAATGTGTGTTACCAGTGATGACATATGGATCAGAGACGTGGTCTCTTACAATAGGTCTCATAAAAAAGCTCAAAGTTGCTCAGCGAGCTATGGAAAGAGCTATGCTCGGCGTTTCTCTACGTGATCGAATCAGGAATGAGGAGATTCGTAGAAGAACCAAGGTCACCGACATAGCCCTCAGGATTAGCATGCTGAAGTGGCAATGGGCTGGCCACATAGCGCGAAGATCGGACGGGCGTTGGGGCAGAAAGATTCTAGAGTGGAGACCACGTATTGGCAAGCGCAGCGTAGGACGACCGCCTGCCAGATGGACCGACGATCTTGTGAAAATCGCAGGAAATCGTTGGATGCAGGTGGCATCGGACCGGTTACGCTGGAAAGCGATTGGGGAGGCCTATGTTCAGCAGTGGACAAGTATAGGCTGAAATGATGATTTATGTTAAACCCTTGATATCATAAAAACTCACTTTTAATTGCACGAACACAGAGACAGACTAATCTTTATTTTTAATTCCATAAATCACGTCTCTCCTCATTAGATTTTGTATAAATATTGGGCAGTGACTGCCACATTGGCCTAGTAGTGAACAATACGCGTAGCGACCCTAGCTCGAACAAATACGTATTTTTATCGTTACGAAAATTTCCAGTACTAATCTGCAGTCTGAAATTCTGCCAGGTACATGAGACCTAACATCGTCGGCGAAATGTGGATGTATACAGTACACCTCTGCCACTTCTACTTGGGAATATAGTCGTGACGGTGTTCATTTTATTATTTATAAAACCTGTTTAAAGATTTTTTTTAAGTACTTCTATACGAATGTTAATTGTAGGTAATGATTTAAATAATTTCGATATAAAATAGGCGTTTCACTGGGTACTTTACACAAAACCTAATCGCTAACAAAAAATCACATAAAAATTCTCTAGAGTGGAGTGACACGATACTGGTACAGCATCGACTCACTCCCTTTTTGTTTTTTTCTTCTGCACTAAACCTACTTTTTATATTTCTAAAATTTCGGCGAAACGTGGGTGTACTCAGTACACCTCTGCCACCCCCGCTGGGGAATATAGGCGTGACGGTGTTTTTTACTTCAATTACGCTATAACTCACTTTTACTGAACATCGCATTAATACACTTCTACTAGATGCCCCTATAATGTTACTTCTTAATTTAATATTATGTGGAAATATTATGTAGTTGGTTTTAAATTTATATACACTACCATAGCCAACACTATTTGTTATCCTCATAATGTATAACTGGTTCGATTCCAATAAAAAAAAAATAAGCAGAAAAATAAAATTGACGCCAAAAACGTAACCTTCAAACGCACGGTGCTACATAAAAACGTTGCACTATGAATGTCCATGAGTTCAAACACAAATTAGCATGTCTAACGACAACATCGCAGTTAGCCCTTCATAAACACGAGTGTAAAGACTGCCTGACTAAAATAATCTTTAGAACAAACTACCCGTGTGTGGGCTATTTAAATGAGGCGAGGGGAGTCAAAGCGAGGCGATGAGGTGAATGCGGTAATTCGAGCTATCACTGCTCCGTTGCTACACAGCCTAATAGTAATGTGGAGAATCAAATTTGCATATAACTTAAATAAATTAGGGAAATCATTGCACCCGCGTGGTTATCTATATTGGCAGTGTCGCGCCAATTTTGGTTCCCTTAGATAAGTAAACGGACGATTAATTGTGTGAAAACGATTTAAAATCTACTTAGCAGTTTGTCAATACGGCATTATTTGCGAGGTTTTTTACATAAGTGATTAAAAATTGTTTTGGAATTTACGACTAAGCTGGCTTAATCTATATTGATTTCCGCCGCAAGATTGAATGTTTTTTGAAAGTTTATTACATATAGGAAATACACAAAAATAATTTGAAAAGACCTTTTTAAAAACAATGTTTTATAGCAAAAACGCAGCAGAGACCATCAAGTACTATGGTACTTATCAAGACAAATCCAACGAGCTCAATCACGGTGCAATTATGTTGAGTAGTCGGGTGGTTCCATTGGCCACCATTCGGCTTCATCATCAGACCCTGATCACTATCTGGCTGTAAAGTACTCATCAATACCAATCTAACGAACCGAGGGGGTTACGTTGTATAATTCACATGTTCCTATGACCACCTCCCGACTCCATCATCAGACCAGCTCCATGGCACAATAGTATTCAATTGTCATCGACTTTTCACACCTATTCCAAATTTCAGCTCAATCGGATATTTGCAAGTGCTTAAAAAATGAATCACGAGATTTGAACCGGAAAGACAGATAGACAGACAGAGATACGAACATTGTAACTTAAATAAAAGCTTGTAATAGTTATGTGAAATCACGAAGATCAAGCCTATAAGAACAACGATGACGTTTGTCTGGCTAGATCTATGTTGTGACCAATCTGCCAAATGTGAAAACTAGCCATCCATTGCGCAAACTTTACTTACATTGCATCTATAAATTCGTAAAATCTATCTATCTATCTATAACCTCACGCCAGATCCCTTGCGGGGTAAGCAGAGAGTACAGAGTTCCAACAGGTTCTTTCCTTACATACCTCTCTGGGCAGTTGTACACCTCAGTAGCTGAACCTGTTGTTGACTTGGTAAAAGACCCAAGAGCCAAGCTAACCCGACACTACACTGAAGATATCCCGGACATCAGCCTGTACGAGATTACGATGGCTCTCAAACAACTCAAAAATAACAAAGCACCAGGCGAAGACGGAATTACCGCAGAGCTTCTGAAAGCGGGCGGAACGCCGGTACTTAAAGTCCTTCAGAGGCTGTTTAATTCCGTCTTGCTCGAAGAGAAAACGCCGGAAGCATGGAACAGGGGAGTGGTGGTACTGTTTTTCAAGAAAGGTGATAACACTTTACTGAAGAATTATAGGTCCATCACACTGCTGAGCCATGTTTATAAGTTGTTTTCGAGAGTCATCACGAATCGTCTCGAACGCAGGCTTGATGACTTCCAGCCTCCCGAACAAGCCGGTTTCCGGAAAGGCTTTAGTACCATAGACCACATACATACGCTGCGGCAGATTATACAGAAGACCGAGGAGTATAATCGGCCACTATGCTTGGCGTTTGTGGACTATGAGAAAGCCTTCGATTCGATCGAGACTTGGGCGGTTCTTAGATCTCTCCAGCGATGCCGCATTGACTATCGGTACATTGAAGTGTTGAAGTGCTTTTATAATAACGCCACCATGTCAGTCCGAGTACAGGGGCATTGCACGAAGGCGATCCCCATAAAAAGAGGAGTAAGGCAGGGAGACGTCATTTCTCCGAAACTGTTTACGGCCACCTTAGAGGACGCCTTCAAGCTCTTGGAATGGCAAGGACTTGGCATCAACATCAATGGCGAATACATCACTCACCTTCGATTTGCCGACGACATTGTGGTCGTGGCGGAGTCGCTGGAAGATCTAGGACGAATGCTCCGTGACCTCAACAGAGTATCTCAACAAGTGGGTCTTAAAATGAACATGGACAAAACGAAAATAATGTGTAACGTCCATGTCGTACCCACCGCACTCACCGTTGGGAACTCTACTCTTGAAGTTGTCGACGAATACATTTACCTGGGACAGGTAGTCCGGTTAGGTAGGTCCAACTTTGAGAGAGAGGTCAATCGACGAATCCAACTCGGCTGGGCAGCGTTCGGGAAACTGCGCAACATCTTCTCATACAAAATACCTCAGTGCCTTAAGACTAAAGTTTTTAGTCAGTGTGTGTTACCAGTGATGATATATGGATCAGAGACGTGGTCTCTTACTATAGGTCTCATAAAAAAGCTCAGAGTTGCTCAGCGAGCTATGGAGAGAGCTATGCTCGGCGTTTCTTTACGCGATCGAATCAGGAATGAGGAGATTCGTAGAAGAACCAAGGTCACCGACATAGCCGTTAAGATTAGCAAGCTGAAGTGGCAATGGGCGGGCCACATAGCGCGTAGATCGGACGGGCGTTGGGGCAGAAAGATTCTAGAGTGGAGACCACGTATTGGCAAGCGCAGTGTGGGACGACCGCCTGCCAGATGGACCGACGATCTTGTGAAAATCGCAGGAAGTCGTTGGATGCAGGTGGCATCGGACCGGTTACGCTGGAAAGCGATTGGGGAGGCCTATGTTCAGCAGTGGACAAGTATAGGCTGAGATGATGATACCTCTCTGGCTTCCCCGACTCTCATAGTTCGTCTCATACACGCTCGCCGGTTACGGAGACTCTTGACTTTTCCATCAGATAAGACTCGGTTTATTTGGTCGTGGTAAGATAGTCTAGGTCTTCTTTCTATATGCCCGAACCAACGGAGCATGCCCTTTCTCATCTTTACACCGATACTATCTTTCATACCTACTCGCTGTAAATTCGAAAAATATCGAGTCAAAAAGCAATAAGCGATTACAAATAAATGGTAAAAGCATTACAATAAAGGTAACATAATAATAATAAGTTTTAAAGACTTTGGGGGAAAATTTAATATGATCGACTTTGAGCTGAATGTCATAAATTTTTTTTAGCGTGTTTTTACGCTAGTTCCTAGATACTTTGGCTATACCTGACTAGCTATGACAATGTTTATTATGTTATATATAATTATGCTGTGATATGTTCTTTGAAATACATATCTTCCTCCGCTCGGTCCTCCGCTCGCATTTGTCGGTGGCGGTCGTGTGCAAGCTTAGTATTAATTTATATTCTTATTTTTAATTTGAAAATTTCTCATTGGTGGAGCGTCAAATTTAAAATTCCTTGTTGCTCTAACGGCGATCTTACCTGTCGACTCCGCCCACTAGGAGGATCAAGAGAGGGACAGCTCTTTTTTGTGAGTTACTTCTTGTTTTACACAATTACTTTGATACAAAAACAACAGCAGCGGTCAGCTGGGTTTGAACCGCGGACCATCCGACGTCGAGTTGCGGAGGCCGGGTGCTGTGACAATAGAGCCACGAGCGCATGCTGCTCGCGCAGGAAAATATTGATGACTATTATCGACATCCTGTGTTGTTGACCCTAATAAAGAGATAGCGCCACTGATCCAGAGGCGTAAATAAATCACTGTAAAGCAGTACCGTACAGCAGTAACAGGTGGCGCTAGTAGTACACACAGTGTCGTTATTTATTGAACAGCGGATTAAAAATGCCTCGTGTTCAACGTTCTCCGCCAAAATCCTCTAAAAACATTAGCAATACTCAGTCTGAACCGGATATGGCATCTCTACATGCAAGTGGGACTTTTTCGGACGGAACTAACATAACTTCTAGAGCAAAACGGTTTCGTCACGACGACTCCTTCTCGCAACAAACTGAACTTGAACAACTAAAGGAAATGATAATATCGTGGAAAAACGAACAGTCTACAGTTTTAAAAAAGTTAGTCGTGGATATCGTCGATTTAAAATTTCAGTCTCTACAAATACAAAAATCAAACTCAGAGATTGAAAAATCCCTTGAATTTTTTAATGCAAATTTCGAAGAAATGAGGAGTCTAATTGAAGCGCTGGAAAAAGAGAGAACTTTTTATAAACAGGCCTGTGAAAACTTGGAAACTAAACTACAAGATGTACACCTTAGCTCACGTTCTTCCAGTATCGAGGTTAGAAATATACCATTTACAGACACAGAAGATACGAAGGAACTTACATCGATTATAACTAAAATTGGCTCGATAATACAAATAGAAATTCAACTCTCCGAGATACATGATGTATATCGAATCCCTGGGAAACAAAATACAAACAGACCCATTGTTGCTGAGTTTCCACGGTCCCCTGTAAAACGGCCTTCATGTCTTCATTACGTTCTTTTAATAAAAACCGTAAAATAGAAGAAAAACTGAACACGACTAAAATCGGTCTCAGCTGCGGAAAACAGCCTATATGTATAAGTGAATATCTTTCATCAATTACCAAAAAGCTTTTTTATCTTGCAAGAGATTTTGCTAAAAATAATAAAATATATTTGCGGAAAGAGATCGGCGATAAACAAATATATGTTAGATCCGAACAAAGTCTCGCTGATCTAAAGCCTCATCAATAACTATGTTTCATAAAAATGAAATCAGATTTTATAACTTTCATAATGTTTTTCTACTATTACTATACAAAACAATTTACACACCAAATCATATTACACACACCTCTTACAAATTACTGCACATACCATACACAATTTATACACACTTTTCCATTTAAATCGACTATTCCTAAAACAATTTTAACTCAGGCCTCTATCATTTCTTTATACAACGAAATTATTTTAATGGGTTTACCCCTTCAATGCCATAGTTATAATTTAAGGCTACCATTAATTAATGGTAAATATGATTATCAACATGCTTGATAATATAGATAAAGTTGCTATGGATTTGGACTCTTTACAAGTTTCCTAATCATATAAAATTTCGATAGACGATTGCCAAAAAACTATAGATACTTATGTCACTACAAATCATGTTAAAATCCTACATCTGAATATACGTAGCATCAATAAAAACTTTGATAGCTTCATATCATTCTTACATATGTCAAAAATAGAGTTTGACATAATAATTTTAACGGAATGCTGCCTAAAAAAGACACTAACAACTCCTAATTTAAGAGGTTATAATGTATATTACACAAAAAACAATATAAATCAAAACGATGGTGTTGTTATATATACAAAATCAAGTTTAAATTGTGTTGTTACCGAACCTGAGGTTACAGATTCGAACTGTTTGCTTTGTAAAGTTGAGAACAAGTTTGCCATCCTCGCTGTTTATAGACCTCCATCATACACCAATATCAAAAATTTCATAAACACTTTGGACCAAATGCTACTTAAATTAATGTAACTCACTGTTACGTAAACTTAAAATAAATTACGATAAAACCGAATTTCAAAAACGAAAACATAGCGCTAAAGCCACGTGGGATTTGATAAAAACTGTAACACACACCACTCATGTGCCATCACCACCTAATGAATTATTACAAATTAGAATAAACTCAGTAAACAATTATTTCGCAAACATAGGAAAAGGACTAGGCACTAAAATGCAACAGCGCATTAAAGGAATTCAACTTTCATCCCATATACGTTTCAAAATTCCTTATTCTATATGTATCTTGGGGACTGACGAATTGGAAGTAGAAAATATAATAATGTACCTTAAATCTGATTCCACCGTAGGCACAGACGGAATTCCGAGTAAACTTTTAAAACTATCACGTAAAATCCTAATTCCATGTATAACCCATATTTGTAACCCAGCAATTACTTCGGGTAAATTTCCACATGCATTCAAAACTGTTTTAGTTCACCCCATTCATAAGACGGGAGACAGAGACAGTGTCAATAACTATAGACCTATATCTATTTTACCATCTATATCCAAAATTTTAGAAAAAATATTAAACAACCGCCTGCTCGACTATTTAAAGAAACATAAATTCCTATCCGACAACCAGTATGGCTTTAGAGCAGGTGTTTCCACAGAGGACGCAGTTATAGCTTTCTCCAATAAAATAATTCAACAAATGGAGGCTAAACAAAAATGTCTGGGTATCTTCTTGGACATATCTAAAGCATTTGACACTGTCTCTGTCCCACTACTTCTATCAAAACTAGAACACATAGGGATACATGGCATACCACTGGCCCTTTTTACTGACTATCTGAGCAACCGGTATCAGCACGTAAAAATTGGCGATGTTATCAGCGAAAAGACTATAATAGAATACAGGGTTCCTCAAGGTAGTATATTGGGCCCGACCCTTTTTTTTCTATCTATCTATCTATATCATCACGCCAGCTCCCTCGCGGGGTAGGCAGAGAGTACAGAGTTCCAATAGGTTCTTTCCTTACATACCTTTCTGGCTTCCTTCACTCTCAATCCTTTTTTTTCATTTACAGAAATGATCTGTGTACGTTGCCACTCATGAATTGCTCACTATACACTTACACAGATGACACAGCTCTACTTGTGTATGCGAAAAACTGGACGGAAACAGAAAAATGTGCACAAACTGCTCTTAATTCTATAATGGATTGGTTTACAAGAAACTTGCTCACACTTAATGTTGACAAGAGTAATATAATAACCTTCTCAGTGAGTAACCAAACACAACCAAATACCTGTTATAAAAGTACACACTTGCTCAAACCATCTGATGTATACATCTTGTACATGTAAGGTATTGTCGATTATATCAAATACTAAATACTTGGGAGTATTTATCGATAAGCACCTCAATTGGTATACCCATATAGATAACATAGTGGCACAAACAAGAAAATTAATTTACATTTTTTAAAAATTACGCCATTCTATTGATCCAAGAACTTTGAAGACAGTTTATTTTGCTTTCGGCCAGTCAATACTCCTTTATTGCGTCACAGCTTGGGGTGGAACATACAAAACCTACTTTCTTAAATAGGAGAGGGCCCAAGAGCCATTCCCAAGGTCATATACAGTAAACCTTACAGATATCCCACCGAACAACTTTATAAGGACTGTAATGTGCTGACTGTGAGAAAGCTCTTTGTTCTACAATCTATACTTAGGAAACATCGTGCTCCTTTCACAATGCCCAAAAAACGGCGTACGGATATTGTCTTCCCTAATGTGAAGCTTAAAACTACCTTTGCCAAGCATCAGTTCTACTATCTTGGTGATAAACTTTATAACAAAATTAATCGTATCCTTCACATGCATAAGCTAAACTTATAGGAATGTAAGAGTCAAGTAAAACTATGGTTGTTGTCACTAAATTACGATGAAATGGATTTTTTTTTATTTCCACAAACTTAAAGAATAGTCGCACCGCTCACACTCACACACACAAATTCACAGACACACACACGCACACGCACACACACACACACACACACACAGGCACACTTGCACACACACACACACACACATGCATGCACATACACACACACCTTCTTGGTTGTCATATTTTTATAATTTATATTAGTTTCAGTTATTTAAGTTTTAAAGTACATACATGCTAAAGCCAATAATGCTTTTCTTTGCTTAAAGTCACTGTAATCCGACGATCTCTACTTCGGTGCAACTGTTTCATACACAAAAGGAGGTACACTGACTTTCAAGTCACAGGTTTATAAACCGTTTGATAGTCAGGGGACCTATAATTTTTCTGTGTTACTGTACCCCATGTCATCAAATAATGTAACAAACATGTCAACCCTTTTCCCTTTTAAAATAAAAGAATTTGAATTTAATTTGAATCTTCATAATGATAAAAATTAAATAGGGCAATATGTACTAGATTAGCTCATAAATATGTATCCAGTTCGGGATTCGTGAAATATTGTATCTCACCGTAGATTCTATTCTATTCTGTATTCTATTTTTAAAAACGTAGCCCCACACTAGGATTTACTCCTGTGTCGTGGGTGCGTTTACAAACATGAAAATTCACAAACAAATACCCAGACCGGAACAAATAATTGTGGATCACACAAAGATTTGTCCCATGCGGGAATCGAACCCGCGACTATTCGACACAGTGGGCGGAGCAGCTCAAGCTCTTAACCACTGCGCTAAATCGTCCGTCATTGGGAATAGCCAACATCTCATGCATACATTTGCGCAACCTATCCTAATCCTCAGCACGATATGAGTGCATAAACTTGTATCGAAACACATTTCTGTATCGTCAGCGTAAAATATGAATCTGAGCCAAGACAAGATTTAAAGTTATAAAACTGAAATATAGAGCACGAGGTTATTAATAATGGAAGACAAACGTAGAAAACTTCTCAAAAATTAAACCTCTTGCATGTAGCCTTAGATGTATATATTGGTCACCGACTCCCGGAATGACAAAAGTAAATACCTTCACACCTATATTCGCCACGTGAGGTAGCAGAGGTGTACGGTGTACACTTATAAAATATAATTAATACCAATCTCTGTTTATTTCAATCGAAATGTCTACAAAATACAAAAGCCATACATAATTTATATTACATTAAAGTACAAACCATTATTAAAATCTATTCAAAACTGTAACTTTACACAGTAAAATAAACTAGATAAGGATCAACAATAATCAAATTGAAACACAATGTGCCTCGTTAGCATTGGAATTCGAAAACTTCTTAGCTTTATTATTTCACATGAGGTAATATTAGAGGAGCCAGTACGGCAAGAAATATCAAAGAAGGGATTATTATAACGAGCTGAAATTAATTGTAACGCGACGGAGAATCGCGACACTGTCTACATCATCTTGCTGATATTCAAGTAAATTAGAATAGAACTTATTTAGTTCACTTTGCTGTTACAAATATTTAGTTTAATTTATATCTTATTCGTACTTTATAATTTCGCTTTAAACGTACTTTTAAGAGGATTCTTATTAAAAAGGGGCATTTTATTCCGTTCGATCGCCTACGAAACCCGTGCTATGTAACTAGTTCCGTACAAAAATAAGTTTTTGTTTTCCACGTGACCAGTTTTGAACGTTTTGTACTTTCTATTAGGTAATTGGGTGCAGTCCTACAAGGATCCTTTGGATCGCGGCCAAAATCAGAACTAACGCTATCATCAAGTGAAATGTCACTACATGACAGTTGCAGAGTTGCAATTTGCTATGAAATTTACCAAAATTTTTTTTCATTAGTAGCCGTGTGGACCCTCCTGTTGAAATATCTAACCCCAACCCCTTAACCCTTCACACCAAACCCCCCCCCCCTGTCAATATCATCGACGGGCCAAAAGATCCTTGTCGGACTATAATTGTTACATTCCTTTAAAAAAAAAGGCTAAAGAAAGAGTAGAGACTCCAACAGGCATTATACATTGCTTCCTCCACTCTGACAGTCCGTCTGATACGTCATTGTTATTGATAATGCTTAATTTACTAAAGTTTATACAGAATCACTAGTTTTCCCCAGTATCTTTAGGTGCAGTCTCCAAATCTCTATTATTTGCTTAAAAGGATCAGGGCGGGTGCCACAATCGCTTAACCACTCTATTTTAAACTAAATGTATCGTAACATAGAGATATGGATATACACAATTTATAGCTCTATGCTTTTTCACAGCAAAGTAAGAATAATATAATTTTGCTGAACAGGTTGCCACACAACCTCTCAGCTCATCAGAAAGAAGTTTACATTATTCCTTGTTATCATGTTAGCACTTGATCTGAACACTTTAGTACCTTGCGGATTTAGTGCTAATGGGTGGAATTTAGAATTGAGCCCGTTATAATACGGTTTCAGACATTTAATAATGGCAATAGGTTCGGCCTTTTTTTACTGAACCCTAATATCAACGGCGAAATGTTGGTATACAGTACACCTCTGCCATAGTCGCTTGAAGAATATAGACGTGTCGGTATCTATTTATATTATTGTCTATCGGATCACTATAAGGGGTTAAACTAGAGCACGTTTATATAGATAACCTAAAAGAAACACTTTCATTCTTGTCTGAGAAGCCCCGACCTCTTGGAATCACCGGCGACGTTATCTCTTGTACGTATTCATTTGGTTGAGACCTCTCATCCCTCACTCCAAGTCTCCGGGAAGCTTCAGACTCAAGCCCCGGATTTAACGACGCTTGCTCATCCCGGCTCCGACGCGGAACAACTCATTAGTGTCACTTAACATCTTCCTTCCCTTAGAAATTAGTTAAAGATATTCCTCTAAAATAAAAGCTAAGTTTTAGCACCATATAGGGATAAAACTTTCAGCGCACTTATATCCTAATAATCAAGTTATAGTTAGTTATTGCTTTTGCACTTCAAATTTCGGCCAAATATTTTAAAATTAAAAAGTAATTGATATTTTCGCGCGATATAGGATCTTCAGCGGGGGTGGCAGAGATATACTATATACCAGGCTGGCGAACGTCTTGTAGAAATAACGATTTATATTGGATTTGCTGTCTTTTTAAACCTATTGAAAGCAAAAGCCGTGTATCCTCAATACGTACTATATAACTGTCTACTTTTCAATTTGACATAAATTTTGTCTACTTTTCAATTTGTCAAGTCCAAATGACAATTCAAATTGTCATTTGGACTTGACAAATTGTATTGTATCTATATATTATTAATGAACCCCTATTTCTCCTGGTCACGCTTTAACTTGAGAACGGCTTTACCGATTTAATTATTTTTTTTAAATGTTTTCTAATACCTCGTGGAAGGTTCCCACATTAAAAAAAAAATTAGAAAATTGCGCAGAAACTTAGAAAAGACAACGTAACGACTACCTTTATTATAAACTTTTTTAATGTAACCTTTGCCCCAGCGTTATATACTCTTTGCTAAGCACGTTTGAAATAACTGTCAGTCGTTTGACAGTTGTCTGTCAGTTGTTCAGAAAGATCGCACACCGCCAATATCGTTTACAAAGATCGCATAATTCTAGTGTAACGTTATAATCTCTTTGCGTTAATTAGTTGTATCGTTCGGAATCAAAGACTTCAGCATGGAAATCCATGGTCGGCATTAAGAACGAATTATAGCCTTTACCCAGCTCCCTGGTCGGAATGATATCTTTGACGAGGTAAAATTAAACCATTTTGCTTTGATTTTGCATATTGTTAATGAATTATGGTTTTCATTTCTTAGTGCACACTGCACAGTCGATTGCATCGGAAAATTTATGGAGTTTTAAGTTTGTTCATATAAAATTTTCAATTGAAATTTTGATATTTAAAATGCCAAGAAGTAGACGTACAAACATAGGTCGCAGAACTCGCAATGCCGCAAGTCAAAGATATTTAAGAGCAAGTCAAACTGATGAGCAACGCGAAGCGCGAAATGAAGTTAAACGGAATCGATATCAAGAACATAGAAATGTTGCATTTGATCCACATCTAGCTGCATTCAATTATAACATGGCAATCGATTACAGTTCACAGGAAATTGTTGCTATTGGACCTATGAACGTAGTATGTTCACATTGCAAGGCATTGAAGTTCAAAAATGAAGCCACTGGATTGTGTTACGCCAGCGGCCAGGTCAAATTTATGCCATTGCAAGCGCCACCAGACCTACACTACATTCGTTAATTTCTGGAAATGGGCCAGATTCCAGACATTTTTGACTCATATCCAGCAATACAATAATCGCTTTCAAATTCGGTGCCTCATTTGGGGCAACAAAAATTATTCGAGATAATTTAATGCCCACTTTCAAGGTAAGTGTAATGGGAAACATTAAAGTTTTCCCACCAATTTTACTTTTACCTGTTTTACATCTATTTACCGTTGCAGATTCTGGGTCAAATATGTCATCAAACAGGTTCCTTATTGCCAACGCCGGACAGTGACTACAAATTTTTTCAAATTTATATTATGGGCAATTCAGCAAGACAAGTCGATCAGCGTTGTGCACACAATAATTCAGTGAAAAGACCAATTGTGGAACAACTCCAAATATTTTTCCATCAACACAATGAATTGGTTGCATTATTTAAGACTGCATTAGATCGCATGTCATCTGATTACCACAAAATTGTCATCAGAGCCGATAAGACGCCTGTAGGACAACACGCAAGACGTTTTAATGCGCCAACAATTGATGAAGTCGCTATTGTCGTCGTGGGTGAAAAATCGAGATATTGTTTTACATCGGCGGAGCGGTCAACTGCAGCGTGTGTCCGAAACACATCGATCATATGATGCGTTACAATATCCTATCTTATTTTGGGAAGGTAAAGATGGGTATCATTTTTGAATAAATAATAAATCTAATTACAGGTAAATAAACAACGTTTACTACCTTAATCACAACGATAATTTATCATGGCGCAGCATGGCGACAGCGACAGGCGCAGGAAGGCGCCTTAAGGAAGTGGCGTGAACGACTAGTCGAGCCAACGGCAGGCCACTTGACCATACGGGCGGTTCGCCTACTCCTCGCGGAATGGTTGAACCGAAAACATGGGGTGCTTCCGATTGGTGCAGATCCTGTCGGGGAATGGATGCTTCGGCAGGTACATGTGGAAGGTTGCCGGGAGAGAGGTTGATGCCTCATGCCACGAGTGTGGTGCCGCCGAGGACACTGCCCAGCACACGCTGAAAGAATGCCCAGCCTGGGCGTCCCAGCGCAGTGTCCTCGTGGGCGTCATAGGGCGAGACCTTGCGCTGCCGACAGTAATTCGCACCATGGTCGGCAGCGAGGGATCGTGGCAGGCAGTGAAGGCCTTCTGTGAGGCAACCATTGCACAGAAGGAGGCGGCGGAACGGAGCAGGGAGAGCGATCCCCTCGCTGCTCCCAATCAAGGCCGAAGGACTGGGTGGAGAAGACGGGCGGCCGCCGATCTTATGACGCCGTGAGAGGGGCCTGCGGGCAACAGCAGCGGGGGTTGCTGTTTCCTGCGCAGAGCATCTGGCCCCCGAGGTTGGAGGACGCGCCAAATTTTCCGGCGCATCTTCACTAAGGTGAAGGAGCAGGGCGGGGTTACCCTGCATAAGGAGGGTCCGGAAAACGGACAGCCGCTGGCGGGTTGTGGAAGGAGTCTCCGTACCCATAGCTCTTCGATAAGCGGGCGAAGAAACACGGTGGGGTTTTAGTTGGTAGGACTTGCTCCAGCGACGGCCGGCCGTTTACACCGATCGTCGCTGGAGCAAGGAGTCCAACATAACCCGTTCGCGTCCCCGCTGCGAACGGGTAGCCATGAGGGTTTCACCAATGAAAAAAAAAATTGGCAAAGCTCCGTTCCGATGAATACGTTCATCTGCGGGATGCCATTAATGTTGATGGAAATGCACAGAATGTCGGCAGAACAACTATTCTCCCAGCAAAATACGTCGGAAGTCCTCTACGTCGTTATGGCACACCAGATTTGTTTATCACGTTCACGTGCAATCCACAGTGGACTGAAATTCGACAAGAAATATTACCTGACCAATCACCCATTGATCGCCACGACATCACTGCAAAGATGTTCAAAAGAAAATTAAAATCGCTCATGAATTTTATTGTCAAGCATCGCGTGTTCGGCGAGATGCGTTGTTGGATGTATTTAGTCGAGTGGCAAAAGCGCGGATTGCCATATGCACATATCCTCATTTGGTTAGTTGAGAGGATAAGACCTAATGAAATCGATGATGTAATATCAGTAGAAATTCCCGATAATGATGTAGATCCACTGTTACATGAGGTGATTATGTTCACCGATATTTCCGACAGTTGTGGACCGATTTTGAGGATTCTTTTTGCATTGGGTTTAGTATAGCTCCAAGGAGGTCCTATTTTAATTTTATTGTTATTGGACCTTTAACTCCGCCATTGACGGTCCCAAGCCCGTATGAAAAAGGAGGAGGGCTGACTGATACTAGACCTAGCAGTCGTAAGAGGTCAACGCCGAGTATCGGGCGGCGGTAAATTAACCTGATCAAGACCAAACTGATGAAGATAGGAAATGATCATCATCACCCGCTACTCAGTGATCAACGCACAGACTCGGGGACATTGGCTTCATTGCCCGTGTCAAGAGGTAGAAAGCCTCAATAAAAATCTTCCCTAATCCTACGGTGGAGAACGCGCCTACAGGATGCATGGCTGAGGGTTGTTCAGTCTATAGCGCCAACCTTGGTGAACCTGGCGAACACCATTGTATCTAGCCTTCTCACAGGAACGGCGTCACCCTGTGAGTGACCACCCTATCGTCCTTACTCGTGGGAATCACATGCAGAATAACGAAAACAAAACCCAAAAAACTTACACACAACAACTCCTTCACAAAGGTCTTTTTGAAACAAGACCAAGATCCTGGTCCTTCAGTGGCAGTACAAACACTGATATGCAATCAGAACATCCAAAACTACATAGCAATTTGGCTGACATCCATACAAGCCAAACACAAAACGTATTCAACAAGCAAACAAACACCCTGTCACCTCACAAGGACAGCTCAGAACAAAGAAAGGATGGAATCCCAAACAATGAATGGCAGCGAGATGAAGTCCCAAGCCAAAAACGTAAAAGACCTGACAGCCCAACTGAAGAAACCAAACGGTCAAACGCCAAAAGAACCGGTTATAAAGTTCCTATACAAAATCAATTTGACATACTCAGCGATGAAGAACCGGTAACTACGAATGTAAACAAAGAGTATATACCAAAACCTGAACCAATTTTCGTAACTGGTATAGTCAACATAGCGCCACTGAGAGAACTCTTAACCAAAGTTGTAGATATAGAAAAGTTAACTATGACTACATTGAGATCAGGTCATATTATTAAGTTAATGCCTGCTGATATTGAAACATATAAAACAACAAGGGACAATCTCATTAAAAACAATATCAACCACTACACGTATAAATTAAAGAGCGAGAGGGCATACAGAATAGTTATTAGAGGCTTGCATGCCTCAGAAAACATCGAGATGATTAAAGAAGAACTACAGGCGAAAGGACACCAGATCCGTCAAGTAGTCAACGTATTGCACCGAAAAACAAAAGAAAAGCTACCTCTATACTTTGTCGACCTAGAACCGCAAGCCAATAACAAGAACATATTTAACACAAAATACATCAATCACGTCAAAGTGACAGTTGAGGCACCATACAAGAAAAAAGAAATCCTGCAATGTAAGAGATGCCAAAGATACGGGCACTCTAAAAATCAATGCTTTAGACCCTACCGTTGTGTTAAATGTGGGAATGATCACCCAACAAGTACATGCACTAAACTTCCGGTGACAGATGCAGTGTGCGCAAATTGCCAAGGCAATCACCCGGCGAGCTATAAGGGATGCATAAAATATAAACAATACAAAGAAAAAATTCTCAAGCTAAAACCTACTCCACAACAACAAAAACCACCACACGGGACAGTACTTCCGACACCGAACATACACAACAACGCCAAACCAAAGGATCACCCAAGACCTAGCTATTCTAATGTGCTAAAAAACAAACTAGACAATGACGTTTCTCAACCGCATGGTTCCGCACAGGACAGTCAACAGAGCATAACAAGCTTACTAGACACAATGTTTAACAGATTTCAAGCAATCATGAAAGACATGATGGACAGCATGATGGATCAGATGATCAAACTAATCACACGACTTACAACACAGAGGGCCTAAATATCCGCATCATCACCTGGAATGCCAATGGGTTGACCGACAGACGAAAAGAACTAGAGCTATTCATGTACAATGAAAATATAGATGTTGCTCTTATATCTGAAACAAGACTAACACCTAGAACACATGTTAAATTTGACAGCTACACAATCTATAGATCTGATCATCCATCTGGCAACTCTCATGGTGGGACTGCAGTCATACTAAAAAATAATATCAAGCATTATCCTCTCGAACCATATAAAACAGAAAAAATTCAGGCTGCATCAATTAAAATACAACATAAGAACACTGAGACAACACTGTCTGCAATCTACTGCCCCCCACGACACAAAATCGAAACAGATGAGTTCAAGCAGTTCTTCAACAAACTAGATACAACTTTTGTCTGCGGAGGAGACTGGAATTCCAAGCATACATTTTGGGGATCAAGATTAATTATCCCAAGAGGTAGACAGTTATATAAAGCCACACAAGACCTTAATCTTAATTGCATCTCACATGGAGAGCCAACTTACTGGCCCACAGACACCAACAAAATACCTGATCTGTTAGATTTCTATGTTACAAGGAATATTGGACACGAATACTTTAAAATCGAGAAATGTGAAGACCTTTCATCGGATCATACTCCTGTGATCCTGAATCTATATAAACAGGCTGTTCTCATAGTGTCACGTCCATATATCTACAACAAAAACACAAACTGGGATCTATATAGAGACATCATACAAAGTAATATAGACTTAAACATCAAACTAAATACAAACGAGGACATTGAAAAGTGTATCGAAAACTTAAACGAAATTATACACTCAGCAGCATTTGCTTCCACTCCTAAAAATAGAAAAACAAAAACTACTCAAAAAGAATACCCTAAAAATATTATAGAGAAGGTCAAGGAAAGACGAAAACTAAGAAAAGAATGGCATAAGACCAGATACCCCTCCGACAAAACAAAGCTTAACAGATCAACAACAGAGCTAAAAAATATGATAAAGGAGTACGAAAACGATTACCTACAACGTCGCTTGTCCCAACTCACCGCCCACAAAGACACCAATTACTCGCTGTGGCGAGCAACTAAGAACTTCAAGCGCCCAAAAGACCATATTCCCCCTTTGAGAAAGTTGGATGGAGGCTGGGCTAGATCTGACGCCGATAAAGCAACAGTATTTGCCGAACACCTAGAAAAGGCATTTACGCCACTGCCTTGCACTGACCCACTTAAGGACGATGAGATAGCCGATTACTTACAGATTCCTAGTCAACTATGTTTTCCACTGAAGACTGTAAGTCCTAAGGAAATACACCGCGAGATAAAGTCACTACCAGCCAACAAAACACCGGGATATGATCTATTGGACTCTGTACTTCTGGGTAAACTCCCAAAGAGAGGAATAATTTTCTTGGCGACTCTTTTTAATTCATGTCTGAGACTATCCTACTATCCATTCCAATGGAAATTAGCTCAAGTCGTTATGATCCTTAAACCGGGAAAGCAGCCAGAAGAAGTATCATCTTATAGACCAATTAGTCTCCTTCCCCTTATTGGCAAACTCTTCGAAAAAGTTATCCTAAATAGAATGCAACCCCACCTAAACTCCATTCTCCCAGAGCACCAATTTGGATTCAGGCAAAAGCATGGAACCATTGAGCAGGTCCACAGATTGATAGACACTATCAGCCAAACGCTAGAAAATAGAAAATACTGCTCGGCTGTGTTCTTAGATATAAGCCAGGCCTTTGACAGGGTCTGGCACGATGGCCTCTTGTATAAGATCAAAAAACACCTGCCTCACACATTCTTCCTCACACTGAAAAGCTACCTGGACAAAAGATGCTTTGAAGTCAAATTGAACGAGACCGCATCAGTTTTGTATGGAATAAACTCAGGAGTGCCCCAAGGAAGTATTTTGGGTCCCGTTTTGTACCTCATATACACTGCTGACATCCCAGTTAATGACAACACCTTTATTGCCACTTACGCTGATGATACCGCAATACTGTCAGTACACGCTAAACCTGAAATTGCTTCAGCAATTTTACAAAACCACATTACGGCGATTGAAAATTGGTCGCGAACATGGAGAATAAAGGCAAATCAAAGCAAATCAGCTCACGTCACTTTCACCTTAAGAAAAGGTGACTGTCCACCAATCACACTGAACGGTGAACAAATTCCTCATGACGTTACCGCAAAATACCTAGGTATGCATCTTGATAGGAGGCTGAACTGGCAGAAACACATCTGGAACAAAAGGAAAGCCCTAGACGCAAAACTCAGATCTATGTATTGGTTGATTGGTGGAAAGTCACGGTTAACCAACGAAGGTAAAATAACAATTTACAAAACAATACTAAAACCAGTTTGGACATACGGTATAGAGCTCTGGGGTACAGCAAGTAACAGCAACATTGAAATTCTAGAAAGATTTCAGACCAAAGCTATCAGGTCGATGTTCAACATTCCAAAATGCATCCACAATAAGTACATTCTACAAGACTTAAGACTTAACACTGTGAAACAAGAAATCGCTGCTCGAAGCAAATGCTATCAACAAAAACTAACTACACACGTTAATGCTCTAGCTGCCAAACTATCGGGTTCAGGAAGTGTTACTCACACGAGACTAAGAAGGAACAGCGTTCCTAATCTTATAACCCGATTCTTCAAAGAATAGTGAGAGTCGTCAATGGACGATCACTCACTGCTTAAAGAATAATATTAAACTGGCAAAGTCCAGCCAAAGGAGTGGCTAAATGTCGATAGACAGATCGCAACGCTGAGCAGGATTAAAAAAAAAAAAAAAAAAAAAAAAAAAAAAAAAAAAAAAAAAAAAAAATTGGACCTTGGACTTTGAAGATATATACCTGGTATGCCAGGGAACTAATTAACGACAAACAACAGGAATGTGCAAATTGAGACAATATGGGCGTTACGTCAATCCTATAGGTACCCTAATATAGAACTTAGCACAATGTTAACCGACTTCAAAAAAGGAGGAGGTTCATAATTCGTCTGTGTTTTTTTATAACTTATTTACTTATTAACCGATTTTGAGGATTCTTTTTCCGCTGGATTCAATAAAATTTTAAGGTGGTCCCATTTTAATTTCATCAGTATTGGACCTTGAACTTTGAAGAAACACCAGGGAACTCCTTGACGATAAACAATACGAATGCGTAAATTGTGAAATTATGGGTATTAAGTACAAAAAAGGAGGAGGTTCATAATTTGTCTGTATTTTTTTTGTAATTTCTTTGCTTATAAACTGATTTTGATGATTCTTTTTGCATTAGGTTCAGCATAGCTCCGTGACGGTCGAATTTAAATTTTATTGGTATTGGACAATGAGCTTTGAAGATACACCAGGGGTTTCCTATACGGCAAACAACATAAATGTGAAAATTCAGTTATTATGAGTTTTATATCAATCTTGTAGTTACCTCACTGTATAAATAAGTAGGATGATATAAAGGAGGTATATAAATAATAATAATAAATTTACCCATCACTTAAAATTGTAAAATAAAAACTTTTTTAAAAAGGGAAACCGACTTCAAAAGCAAAAAATAAATATTTTAAGTATTAATAATTTATTTTTTGCTTTTTGAAGTCGGTTTCCCTTTTTTAAAAAGTCTTTTATTTCATTTGCAATACATTAAAGACATCCCACAGTTGTTCACTTGGTCGTTCATTTGGAAAATGGTCAAAGAGTGTATTTTATAACGGATAATGTATTACAACGAGTTGACAGGCCGCCATCGACAACATTGACCAGCTTCTTTGAAATGTGCCAGAATGATGACTTTGCCAGAACGCTGCTTTACTCTGAAATGCCAAGACATTATACCTGAAACCAATCGTCAAAGAAATTTCAACGACGGAAACAAGGGCAACCAGTTCCAGGTTACCCACAAATATTTTCCGCCGATGCACTAGGACGTCTTTACACATCCATCCCAGTCAAAACGAGTGTTTTTATTTGCGTTAACTGTTAGTCAATATTCGTGGCCCAACATCATTCCAACATCTGCGAACAGTTAATTGTGTATTGTGCGGCACATACAGAGAAGCTTGCCAACATTTGGGATTGCTAGAGAATGACGCTCATTGGGTGGTCCCACACTCGAAGAAGCTGTAATGTCGTCAAATGTGAAACAAATACGAACATTGTTTGCTATAATTTTGTGCACATGCTTCCCATCCACACCGATTGATATATGGAACAAATATAAAGATCATATGACGTAAGATATATTGCATCAAATGCAACTTAGAACATTCAATGCAGATTTGCAAAGGAACGAAAAAATTTACAATGAAGCATTAATTTTAATTAAGGACATGTGCTTGATGCTTACCAACATAAGATTATTACAGTGAGGAATAACCACGCCCAATCGCCTAATGCACGACGCATTTAATCAAGAGTTAAGACGCGAAACCCAATACGATTTATTTATTGACATTGTAAATGCAAGCCGCTCTGGAAATTGTATCCGTTTAAAGTCGAATGGCATGTCTTGGAATCATAGAAATGCGTGGAATCAAAACGTCTTCGACTTTATACTTGCCTTTTACAATTGTGGCTTCGATGACGTTGTTCATTAATTTCATTACCGCAAGCCGGGTGCCATTACAAAGACGTGGCTGGTTTATGCTTCGTAACATTACCGATCCGATTTTAGTTGCAGATTATAAGGTGGTAATCTGGGCAATTCCAGGGAATTTAAAAATTACGTTGGATCGTTGATATCATCACAAAAGCCGTCGGACCAGATAATATACACCCCATTTTTCTGGTTATATGTGCAGAAACATTAGCGTTTCCACTAGCTAGTATATTTAATCAATTACTTCAAACAGGCACATTCCCGGACAAATGTGAGGGCCCCATTGTAACTTAGAATCAAGCGTAATCCCTAAGAAAGATGTATCATTGATAAACTCAAGTTTCTCGTTGTTCAACATAATATCACATGCAGTACTTTTCACATTTGGTAAAGAAAACCTTATAAATTTAGTTTTTTTTCTTATTAAGCACTAAGTTCTTAGTTGTGAACCAACTATGTACTTGAAGGATAGTTTCATTTACTTCGTCAACGTTATGTAAATGTCTATCTACTTCAAAAATTAAAGAGGTATCAATAACACTACCTTCGCTTGTTTTTCAATTACTTGAGGTAGGTCGTTAATATATACCAAAAATAGAAACGGACCCAGTATCGATCCCTGTGGAACGCCCATTTTAACTAGAGCTCCTAGAGATTTAATTTCGATTATTTGAATACACTGCTGTCGGTCTCATAGGTAAGATTTTAAAAGATTAAGCTTTGCTCTACCACGGATTTCATAGTGCTCTAGTTTAAGCAATAGTGTTTTATGTTCAACGCAATCAAATGCCTTCGATAGATCGCAAAAGATGCCAATGGCGTCCTGTGAGTTCTCCCACGCATCAAATATATGCTTTATTAGGGTAACACCGGCGTCGGTGGTATAACGTCCTTCGGTGAAGCCATATTGCTGATCGTGGAGGACGTTATTAGTGTTAAAATGTTAAAATCTAACATTTGACTAAGCATTACTTTTTCAAACACCTTGCTGAGCACTTGCTGATCGTGGAGGATCTTATTAGTGTTAAAATGATCTAACATTTGAATAAGCATTACCTTTTCAAACACCTTGCTGAGCACTGGAAAGACAGACACTTGCCTATAGTGGTTCGGATCATTACTATTGCCGGATTTGTACAGTGGTATTACTTTACTTAACTTCATTAAATCAGGGAATACTCCCTGATCTATATACATATTAAAAACTAAAGCTAAGTGAGGTGCGATTGTATGAATAATAGATTTACACACTTTTACAGACATGCCCCATAGGTCTTCAGTTAATTTTAGTTTTAAATCTAATAACCGACCGTGGACTAATATGTTTGAACCTAAACTCTACAGAACAAGCACCAATGTTCTATTTAACAAATGAATTGCAAGAGTTGAAGAGGAATTCAAAGATTTAGTCGTCTCTAGTGGAATATTAGTAAAAAATCTTTCAAATTCTTGAGCTACTTCTCTATCTGTGTCATACCTCAGAAACCGCTTTTCTATAGTAGCTGTCGAAGGTAAACAATCACATTCCTTTGTGGCACCCTCAGGTATTCCGCAGGGATCCATACTGGGTCTTTTGTTTTTCAACGTATTCGTTAACGACATCACGCAGGTTATAACACATAGCCAAATATACCTATTTGCAGACGACTTAAAATTAATGAGTCTTCATTCAAATTAATCAATCTTCCACCACTTCAGATACTAAGGACCTCCAGAAAGACATCAACAACCTTCACAGATGGTGAAGTACAAACAAAATGTGTCTGAATGCCTCAAAGTGTTACCAATTAACCTACACTAGAAAGAGAAATAAAGTACGATTGGAATATTATATCGCTGGTGGAAAGCTTCAGGAGGTTAGCACTATAAGAGATCTTGGCGTACAAATAGATAGTAAGCTCCGATTCTCTGATCATTTAGACAAAATACTAAGTGATGCTAATAAATCTTTAGGTTTTATCTTAAGATCCACTAAAAGTTTAAAAAAAACAACAACCATCATACAGCTTTATAACAATTACGTAAGGAGAAAGCTTGAGTATTGCAGCACAGCATGGCGTCCCACATATAAGATTCATATTGTTAGAATTGAAAGAGTTCAAAAAAAATATACTCCGAAGCCTAACTCACCGTTTCCTAATACCCAAAACCCTCAAATCGTACCAAGATAAACTTAAGCACCAACGCATGGATCGACTATCTTCACGTCGATCCTACCTAGATATGATGTTCCTATATAAGTCGGTTAATAATGATATCGACTGTACACCGTTACAAAACAAAATTCATTACAATGTCCCTGCTAGAATATCACGCTACCCCAGTGATCTCTTTAAAAGTTAACTTTGCAAAACCAACTGAGGTCGCGACTCACCAATGGTCCGTATTCCACGTCTCTACAACGAGCTCGTAAAGACAATTCCTGACCTCGATATCTTTTTTGACAGTGTTTCAATATTCAGGACAAAAATTAATAATATTAAATAAAGAAAATAAATATCGACATTCTCCTACTCTATAATGCAACTCAATATTTGAATTTAGTCCAATGACAAAAAACAAACAAACGAAATTACAATGATAATTATGTGTATTTGTATTCAATGGGCCTTGTCTGTCGTAATTATCAAATCAGACGATGTTTATACTTAATTTGAACTTGTATAGTACCCTAACACAATGTCTTTCTTTTTAACCGACTTCAAAAAGGAGGAGGTTCTATGTTCGGTTGTATGTGTTTTTTTTTTTTTTTTTTTTATGTATGTTCAGCGATATTTCCGTCAATTGTGGACCGATTTTGATAATTTTTTTTGCATTGGGTTCAGTATATCTCCAAGGTGGTCCCATATTAATTTTATTGACATTGGACCTTGGACTTAGAAGATACACCAGGGAACTCCTTAACGACAAACAATAGGCATGTGTAAATTGCGATATTATGGGTATTACGTCAATCCTATAGGTACCCTACTATAGAATTCACTGGTCACTTAAAATTGTAAAATAAAAATCTTTTATAAAAAAAGGTAAACCGACTTCAAAAAGCAAAAAATAAATATTTGAAGTCGGTGCCAAGTAACCGACTGCACCAACCAGCACCGACTTCAAATATTTATTTTTTGCTTTTTGAAGTCGGTTTACCTTTTTTATAAAAGATTTTTTTATAACTCCTTTGCTTATGAACCGATTTTGATGATTCTTTTTGCATTTGGTTCAGTATAGTTTTGAGGTGGTCGTATTTTATTGTTATTGGTATTGGACCTTGGACTTTCAAGATACAAGAGGGAACATCTTAACGGCGAACAGCACGAATGTATAGATTCCGTTATTAAAGTCATTATATTAATCCTGTAGGTACCTTACTTTGCAACTTAGCAAAATAATATAATATCGGTATATAAATATTACTAAATAATTCACTCGTCACTTAAAATTGTAAAATAAAAATCTTTTAAAAAAAAGGTAAACCGACTTCAAAAACCAAAAAAATAAATATTTGAAGTCGGTGCCAAGTAACCGACTGCACCAACCAGCACCACCTTCAAATATTTATTTTTTTGGTTTTTGAAGTCGGTTTACCTTTTTTTTAAAAAGATTTTTTTATGCGTTTTACAGCTACAAATTTCTAACATTTTTATTTAGTGACATTTTAATTTTAATTAATTGCTTAACTTCCGTTTTCCCTGACATTGTACTCCAATTCTTAGCAAGTAACAAAGATAATGACATTAGTATTTCCAATTTACTAGTTTATTGTAGTCAATTACAGTGCATGATGTTTTTTAAGGTTGCCTATAATCGGAATTATTTAAGCAATACACACTGTAGTGAAGTATTTTGAAATTGTAAAAATTGATGTATATTCTGTTGGTGATCCATAATAAATAAATAAATATATCATCTAGGTTAGTAACGGAATGAACGTATTTGTATGTCATCAATTCGCCAGCTGTCTTAATTTGAATTTAAAAATTCATTTCGTTGACATCAACGTTTCTTTTGCAGCCAATATAACACCTTCACTTAACCAAACATAATTTTTGTAATTTTCAGTTTTGGAAAACCATCTCGATGAGTTCGGTCTTTGATTCATTAAAGTGACAAAAATTTGCAGGGAATGTAATGTATCCAGACGATGTGTCAACAGGAATTTTGGCATTACTAATATCGAGCAATTGTTTGGAAAATACTTCACCAGATTCATCATTTTGCAATACGACTCACATATTTATATTTAATTTGAGTGTCTTGACGTATTTCCATAAAATGGACGACTTCAAACATGCATTAAGCTCGTCGGCTGGCGTTGATCGAGGCATTACTGGCAATGTGTGTCGAAAATCACCTGCCAATAGAATGATCGCTCCACCAACCGGTTTTGGTTGTTTCGAAAATCTTTCATTGTGCGGTCTAATGCCTCCAAAGATTGTTTTGTGTGCCATCGTGCATTCATTCCAAACGATGAATCTGCTTTGCTGCAACTCTTTGGCCATTGCAGAATTCCTCGAAAGGTTGCAAGTTGAAGTTTTATTAACTTGCATGTTCAACGGCAATTTGAGTGCTGAATGAGGTGTACGACCGCCTTCCAACAACGTTGCTGTAATACCTGATGATGCAAGTGCAAGTGCAATACCGTTTTGCGATAGAATCGTTGCCAAAATCAGTGATATCAAGAATGTTTTTCCAGTTCCACAGGATGCATTTAAGAAAAAAATGTTTACTACTTGCATGAGTGTATCGTCGGCATATTTTAGTTGCTGATTTAGAAAGGGTACGTGTCTTTGAACGGTTTCTCTTAATGTTTCGCAATCATATTGGGTTTTCCGTCTCAACTCTTGATTACAGCTTCTTCGAGTGTGTGGTCCCAATGAGCGTCATTCTCTAGCAATCCCAAATGTTGGCAAGCTTCTCTGTATGTGCCGCACAATACACCATTAACTGTTCGCAGATGTTGGAATGATGTTAGGCCACGAATATTGACTAACAGTTAACGCAAATAAAAACACTCGTCTTGACTGGGATGGATGTGTAAAGACGTCCTAGTGCATCGGCGGAAAATATTTGTGGGTAGCCTGGAACTGGTTGCCCTTGTTTCCGTCGTTGAAATTTCTTTAATGATTCTTCTGACTTCAAGAGGCTCCCCTTTTTTTACAAAGTTCTTTTATTTCATTTGCAATACATGAAAGACACCCCACAGTTGTTCACTTGGCCTTACATTTGGAAAATGGTCAAAGAGTGTATTTTACAACGGGTAATGTATTACAACGAGTTGACAGGCCGCCATCGACAACATTGACCAGCTTCTTTGAAATGTGCCAGAATGATGAATTTGCCAGAACGCTGCTTTAATCTAAAATGCCAAGATTATACCTGGAACCAATCGTCAAAGTATAAAGACATTTTGATTCCACGGAAGTATAAAGACGTTTTGATTCCACGCATTCCTATGATTCCAAACAACATGCTATTCGACTTGAAACAGGTACAATTTTCATTGCGGCTTGCATTTGCAATGTCAATAAATAAATCGCAAGGGCAGTCGTTAAGTGTTTGTGGCATTAATCTTGAAAATCCATGTTTTTCACATGGCCAACTGTATGTCGCCTGTTCCCGTGTCGGAAAACCATCAGCATTATTTATTTACGCACCAGGAAACAAAACTAACAATGTTGTGTATCAACAATAAGAGATAATAAAAAATTACAAACATATACAATATCAAAATATACAACAATAGAAATAATTATTATTAGTATAATATGCCAGTTTGATTTGAATGACATAACAACGTCTGTCGGGTCAGCTAGTTAATAATAATAATAACATACAGCATTCTGTTTGATCCTAATACTCCTTTATACCTCAAAAAACGATTCGAGTTCCTCTGGGAGTCACATTCAAGGTTCTTAAGGTCGTCGGAAAATCTCAGACTAGAAACACCAATGCATTCCAAGATATTTCTTGATAAATCCTTCTTATTCCAAGCTGTGCGTCTATGGAATGCATTGCCTGTATCAGTAGGACGCGCAGAGTCATTTGCCATTATTAAAAAAATGGTTAAGGACCACTTTCTTTCGACTATTCTTTAATAAGTCACCTACTCTCATGCCGTTTCTTTATACCTATCTTTATGTATATTTATATGTTGTTATGTATCATATTATATATATTTATAAGCATATGAACCTATACCTATTACACAAAATAAAAGTAACTAATAAATGTACGCCACCTACTGCCCTCTATTTTTGTATATATATATATTTTTTTGTTAATTCAGTTTTGGTTGTCTGGAAGAGATCGCTATTAGCGATAAGACCGCCAATTGTACCTCCTTTGTTTATTTTTTATCAATGTAAATGTATTCAGTCAGAAACTTTAATAAAAAAAACGACTCGGAGAAACTAAATAGCAGCCACGTTGGTATTGGCGGTGAAAGGCAACCGATTTTTGTAACAGAGAATTTAACTTCTGCAAATAAAAAACTTCACGCAGCAACGAGGATTGCTGCCAAGGAGAAGAAATATAACTTTGTATGGGTCCGAAATGGTCGCGTATTTGTGAGAAAAGATATAACATCTAAATCTCTTGTAGTTAAAAATATAGAGTATCTGGAGACTTTGTAAATTATTAATTTTTGTTTTGCAAGATATATAGTGTAATAAGTATTAAAATTTATGTTTAAAATTTATTATCAAAATGTAAGAGGCTCGAGAACCAAGACCGAGGGAGGATTTTTATTCTGCTGCTTTGCATTTTAATTATGACATAATTGTTGCCACCGAAAGTTGGTTAAACGACAACTGTGTCGTTTCGCTAGATCATGAAATTATAGATTACCGATAGAGAGTTTTTAGGCGCGATAGGTCGACTACGGTTTCTTCAATCACCAAAAAAGATGGTGGAGGTGTAGCTATTGCAACACTGGATAAATATGAGGTCTTAAGGAGATTTAATTGGGAATCACAGGAATTATGGATAACAATAAAATGTGAGAACGGCCTAAATATTAATATTTGTGTGGTTTATATTCCACCGCCAATTAAACTAGATTATTTGAATACTCTCTGTAATAACTTTACAGAAGTAATTAGTAATAAGAGCAAAAGTAATTCCATTAACATATTAATCGGGGATTTCAACATGGGTAATATTTATTGGGAATATGACGTAGGTTCTGGTCTTTTGGTCCCCAAAGGATCCAGTAATAATCAAGAAAACATTTTTTTAGACACGATTGCCTTTAATGATCTTCATCAATGCAACGGAATAGTAAACGCTTCAAATCGTACTCTAGATCTTCTTCTTCTTCTTCTTCAGCCGAAAGACGTCCACTGCAGGACAAAGGCCTCCCCTAACGACCGCCACAATGACCGGCTTTGTGCTGTACGCATCCAACTTCTACCCACGACCTTCACCAGGTCATCGGTCCATCTTGTAGGGGGCCTACCCACTCCACGTCTTCCGGTACGTGGTCGCCATTCGAGAAACTTTCTGCCCCAACGGCCGTCAGTTCTAGATCTAGTTCTTACCAATAGTAGTAATAGGACTGTATTGGTATCACAAGCCACAAGTCCACTACTACCAATTGATCCCCATCATCCAGCGTTGGAAATCTTACTTATATCTAATTATAGTAGTCCACTAGTGCAAAGGAAAGTCTCCAATTTAAATTTTTATATTTGTAATTATGATGATGTTAACGACGAACTAGCGAAAATTAATTGGTCTGATGAATTGAATTCTATTACTAATATTGACGAAATGGTGATTAGATTTTACGATATTCTAATGCTAATCATTCAACAACACACACCTATTAGCCGACCATGCGATGAGCGCTATCCCGTCTGGTACAGTCGAGCTTTACTAAAAGTCATAAAGGAGAAAGCTAAATATCACATTTTATATAAAAAGTATAAGAACCCCAGAGATAAAATTACGTTTGGTTGCTTGAGAACACGCTGCAGAGTGTTAATAAAAGACTGTTACGCAAAATTTAAAAGCAATATCGCCACACACCTGCGTCGAAATCCTAAATACGTTTGGAAGTACTTCAAAAACAAACGGATAACAGTTATATTCCTAATAAAATAACAACAATACAGCTAAGGGCGGTCAGGAAATTTGTGAATTGTTTTCCGATCATTTTCAATCGATCTATAGAGTTAATCGAAATACATGCCATCCCTCAAGTTCAGCTTCACCTAACCCTTGTAACAATAACACGTTTAGTAGTTGTATACTTGAAATAAGAGAAGTTTTTGAGTATTTGTCTTCTCTTGACTCCGATAAAGGACCAGGGCCTGATTCAATTCCTCCTCTTTTTGTCAGAAAATGTGCAGCAAACTTAGCTGTTCCTCTGACCATGATATTCAATTATTCTTTAACACAAGGGGTTTACCCCAACTCGTGGAAAATTGCACACATCACGCCAATCTTTAAATCTGGTAGTGTTGATGATGTTAAAAATTACAGACCAGTGTCTATTCTTTCTACATGTGGTAAAGTGCTTGAATCCCTAGTACAGAAAAAAATGTTCTTCCTCATAAAAAATGTATTGGATGATAACCAGCATGGCTTCCGCCCCAAAAAATCAACATTGTCTAATCTCACCGAGTATGTGTCTTATATATTATCTGCACTAGATGGGGGTAATGAAGTTCATGCAATATACACCGAATTTAAAAAGGCCTTTGATTTAGTGGATCTATCTATCTATCTATCTATAACCTCACGCCAGATCCCTTGCGGGGTAGGCAGAGAGTACAAAGTTCCAACAGGTTCTTTCCTTACATACCTCTCTGGCTTCCTCGACTCTCATGGTTCGTCTCATACACGCTCGCCGGTTACGGAGACTCTTGACTTTTCCATCAGATAAGACTCGGTTTATTTGGTCGTGGTAAGATAGTCTAGGTCTTCCCCGGTACCTGCATCCTTCCACTTTCACATTGTATATCTGTTTTGTCATTCTTTCCTCTGACATTCTTTCTATATGCCCGAACCAACGGAGCATGCCCTTTCTCATCTTTACACCGATACTATCTTTCATACCTACTCGCTGTCTTACTACGCTGTTGCTAATGCGGTCGGTCAGCTTCACTCCGCACGTCTTCCGCAGAGCTCGCATTTCTACCGCATTTATCCTACTATCATTCTCCTTCTTACATACCCAGCTCTCGCTACCATATAACAGCGTTGGAACAAGAACTCCGTTATGTATGGCCAGCTGCGCCTTATGGCTTAAGTGCCGGCTCCCGAGTAGCTTTCCCATCGCACCATTCACTCTGTTCCCTGCACTCACTCTTCTCTCTATGTCAGCAGTGTATTTCCCATCCTTACTGAAGGCGCATCCAAGATATACAAACTCATTCACTTGCTCCAGCACATCGTCACCAACCACAATCCTTACATTCGTTCTGGTTTCTTCCCTTTCAAAAACCATAATCTTGGTTTTCTTCACATTCAAGTGTAAGCCATTGATCATGCAGTCGTCTTTCATAACTGTGACTAGTGGTTGCAGATCAGTGGCTGTTGGCGCTATTAAAACCGCGTCATCTGCATAAAGTAGATGGTTTACCACTAAGTCACCCATTTGTACACCTTCATTAATCGCTTTCAGTCTTTGAAGACTTTTGTCCAGATATATTATAAACAGTCTAGCGGACAACACGCAACCCTGCTTGACACCGATTTTAACGTCAAACCAGGGTGACCTGTTACCACCCACCCGTACGCATGCCTTGCAGTCCACATAAGTGGACTGGACGGCTCGCAACAGAGTGCCATCTATACCATACTCTGGCAAAATGTCCCAAAGTCTCTTTCGCACAACTCTGTCAAATCCCTTCTCCAGATCTACAAAACCGCAGAAAACCTTCCGGCCCACTGCCAGATGCTTCTCTACGATGTTGCGGAGTGAGAAGACTTGATCCGAACATCCTCTTCCAGACCTGAAACCCCCTTGTGCCTCGCACAACATTCCATCGGACTTCACGCGCATTCTCCGTTCAATAATTTTACCGTACACCTTGGCTGCCAAGCTGATCAAACTGATGGCTCTGTAATTGGCGCAGTCATATTGTGAACCCTTGCCTTTATACAAGGGTACTATGACTGCGCGGCGCCAATCTGTAGGGACTCCACCGGTCCTCCAGCAAAGGTTTGCAAGGGCCCGGATAGCGTCCCGGACGCATGTTCCACCATATTTGATCATCTCGGCGGATATCATGTGGACATTTAGTGGATCACGACCTATTATTACTTAAATTGGGAAGTATGGGCGTTCATGGGTCGTTGCTGCGTTGGTGTGAATCCTACTTGAGAAATCGTTCGCAATTGGTGTATCTCAAGGGTTTTAAATCCAAAAAATGTTTGATACCATCAGGAGTACCTCAGGGCTCTCACCTAGGACCTCTATTTTTTCTAATTTTTATAAATGACAATAAAATTGATTCAGAGTACAAACTTTTTGCTGCTGATTTAAAAATATATCGAACTATATATAGTGATTCTGATACTAATCAACTACAACTGGATATAAATAACTTATGTCGATGGTGTGAACAAAACAACATGTCATTAAATGAAAACAAATGTTACTTCATTAAATTTAGTAGGAAAACAATAACAAACCAAGCTTTTTACTCAGTTAATGACAACCCGCTCCAAGAAGTGGACACTATTAGAGACCTTGGTATCCTGATAGATCTATTTCTATCTATCTATATCATCACGCCAGCTCCCTCGCGGGGTAGGCAGAGAGTATAGAGTTCCAACAGGTTCTTTCCTTACATACCTCTCTGGCTTCCTCCACTCTCATAGTTCGTCTCATACACACTCGCCGGTTACGGAGACTCTTGACTTGCCCTTCAGCTAAGACACGGTCTATTTGGTCATGGTAAGATAGTCTAGGTCTTCCCCGGCACCTACATCCCTCCACTTTCGCATTGTATATCTGTTTTGTCATTCTTTCTTCTGGCATTCTTTCTATATGCCCGAACCAACGGAGCATACCCTTTCTCATCTTTACACCGATACTATCTTTCATACCTACTCGCTTTCTTACTACGCTGTTGCGAATACGGTCGGTCAGCGTGACTCCGCACATCTTCCGCAGAGATCGCATTTCGACCGAATTTATCCTGCTTTCGTTCTCCTTCTTACATACCCAACTCTCACTGCCATATAACAGCGTTGGGACAAGCACTCCGTTATGCATGGCCAGCTGCGCCTTTTGGCTTAAGTGCCGGCTCCCAAGTAGCCTTCCCATCGCACCATTCACTCTATTACCTGCATTCACTCTTCTCTCTATATCAGCGGTGTATTTCCCATCCTTACTGAAGGCGCATCCAAGATATACAAACTCATTCACTTGCTCCAGCACATCGTTACCAACCACAATCCTTGCATTCGTTCTGGTTTCTTCCCTTTCAAAAACCATAATTTTGGTTTTCTTCACATTCAAATATAAGCCATTGTTCATGCAGTCGTCTCTCATAACTGTGACTAGTGTTTGCAGATCAGTGGCTGTTGGCGCTATCAAAACCGCGTCATCTGCATACAATAGGTGGTTTATCACTAGATCACCCATTTTTACCCCTTCAGTCATCGCATTCAGTATTTGAAGACTTTTATCCAGATACACTATAAACAGTCTAGCGGACAACACGCAACCCTGCTTGACGCCGATTTTAACGTCAAACCAAGGTGACATGTTACCACCCACCCGTACGCATGCCTTGCTGTCCACGTAGGTGGACTCGACGGCTCGCAACAGGGTGCCGTTTATACCATACTCTGGCAAAATGTCCCAAAGTCTCTTTCGCACGACTCTATCAAACGCCTTCTCCAGGTCCACAAAACCGCAGAAAACCTTCCGGCCTACTGCTAGATGCTTTTCTACGATGTTGCGGAGTGAGAAGACTTGATCCGAACATCCTCTTCCAGACCTGAAACCTCCCTGTGCCTCACACAACACTCCATCGGACTTCTCGCGCATTCTCCGTTCAATAATTTTACCATACAGCTTAGCTGCCAAGCTGATCAAAACTGATGGCCCTGTAATTGGCACAGTCATATTGTGAGCCCTTGCCTTTATACAAGGGTACTATGACTGCGCGGCGCCAATCTGTAGGGACTCTACCGGTCTTCCAGCAAAGATTTGCGAGGACCCAAAAAGCGTCCCGGACGCAAGTTCCACCATATTTAATCATCTCGGCAGATATCATGTCTATTCCCGCAGCTTTACCATTTTTCATACTTCCTATCGCCCATTCAACTTCTTCCATAGTGATGTCCTCTGTCGATTCTGGTGCCGCAAACTCGCCTCTGGGCTCGTCTGTGGCACCAGCATCCGGGGCATTCTCATACATTTCTCCAAAGTATTCACTCCACCGGTTTAGCACAGCTTGTGTGTCTGCAAGAATGTCGCCATCCTTACATTTTATCTTTTCCATTCTGGAGCCTGACGAATCACCTCGAGCCTTTCTCACCTTGCTCCAAAAGAGTTTGGTGTTATTCTCGAAGTTCTTCGTCAGCCTCTCCTCCTCAATCACACTAGCTCTTTCACGCTTTTCTTTCACTAAAGTTTTGGTGGCATTCTTGCATTGCCGGTATATTTCTTTTTTCATCTCCGTCATACTGTCATTTAGATTCAAAGAAGAGACATAGTCCTGCCACGCTTTCTTCTTACTTTCTACAGAGCTTTTTAACTCTGTGTCCCACCATGCATCCCCTTTTGCTGTGCTATGCTTCTTTGAGCAGCCACATACTTCTTTCGCTGATTCTACCAAACTCTCTTTCAGACAATTCCAGCATTCATCTATGTTTGAGTCCGAAGAACCAGCTGTCAAAAGCTTGTCCCGGACTCTGTCTTCATACGTTCTCCTTACGCTCTCATCTTGCAGCCTGATAGATAGTAGATTAAATTTTAGATCACTATGACCTAATTATATGTAGGGCATCAAAATTGTCAGGGTTCATTGTCAGAGAAAAGAAAATCTTTAAAGAACCGTTCCTAACTATTTTAATTTATAACAGCATTATACGAAGTATTCTAGAATACTGTAGCACAGTGTGGAGTCCGTCATACCAGGTGCACTCCGATAGAATAGAGCGAGTCCAAAAATGGTTCCTATATAACTTATGCTATTCAGACAACAAATGCCGTATTTTGAATTCCTATAACTCTAGACTGAGTCACTATAAAATGAAATCGTTGAGCGCACGTAGAAAATCACTAGACGTTATGTTTCTGTTCAAGATAATTAATGGCTTAATAGATTCACCTGGGCTTTTAGAGAAATTGCATATTTGTATTCCGCGTACTGGCAGCCGCTTAATTAATCGGAAAACTTTTATTATGCCTCACAGTCGCACAAATATTGGTCTTTTTTCGCCCATATCTCGTATGCTTTCGCTTGCCAACTCCATTCGCGGTGAAATGGATGTCTTTGCTGGTTCTGTAGCCTCAGTAAAGTCTAAAATCAGTGACTTGATTTGTTCATAGCAGATTATAGTAGGTTACATTAGACCCACTTAATTCTTGTCTTGCTTAAAATATGCATGCTGGATTCACATCTAGTAGATGTCAATCAGACCTAATGTATTATACTCTGTAATATTGCATAAGATATTGTACATCAGCTTTGTGAATTTAATAAAAAAAAAATAAAAAAATAATGTCATCGGCTTTGGTGGTGTAGTGTAGCCGTGACACTTACAGTAGCGTCGTCGGTACTGCTGAACGCAGGAGTGTGTCATCGTCGACCAGTGCAGACCCACACCGGATTCTTCGAGGAGGCTTCTTCTTCTTCTTTTTCACCTTGATGAAGCCTTCCTCATCAACTTGACCCTTTGTGGTGGTCCGAGGCACCCTACGTGCCTTCCCAGTTGTCCTCTTCGGTGCGCGGGTGTCAGCGGCGGCGTAATCACGACGACGAAAAGCCGTGTTTACGTTTGACGTGTCCGGCGGGGCCGTGGAGCAGGCGGCGGGACGCGGTGTACTGCGGACGGTGGGGTGCGGTGTGCTGCGGGCGGCGGGGCGCGGGGTATCGCCCGGGGCCTTAGCAACAGCTGGCGACGCATCGGCTGACTCAAAACTGCCGACGGATGCATTACAGGCCTCGTGCGACCTACTTTCCGGGCTGGGGCCACGCAATGACGCCACCTCTTCTCGTAGTTCGCGGATGTTAGTTTCCGAAGCCTCTAACCTGAATTGCACCTCGTCCAGGCTGGACTTCAGAGTGGTTTTATCCTTCAGCAGCCTGGTAACATCGACGTGGTCGAATGTGACAGGGGGAAACCTATGTAGCTGCTTCGCCACAAAAGCGGGCACGTCGTCGGGATCGGTCTCCTTCAGCAATCTGATTACGAGTATGTTTTGGAGACTTCTCTCGCCTTTTTCGTCCCTCCTGCGAGACGGCATCTGATCGCTCTTACCGAGCGATTTGTACAACAGCACCTTAGCATTGCAGATCTCTTCCTGTTTGAAGTTAGACTTGCATATCTGCTCGATGCTAACTTCATCCATGGTATCGATGGCGTGCTGTAAAAACGCCAACACTTCGTTGGCTATGAGCTTTTCGGTAATCATAGCGGAAAGGACGTGCCGCGCAAATTGCGAATTGCAATAATTCGTATATGCAGTGTGGCACGTCCGAATCCGAGTGCGTACTGCACTGCACTTAAGTTTCAAACATAAAATGAACTATATTTAAAATATATGAAATTGTCACTTTATAATAAATATGATAATAACAAAATGAAAAATTATCATACTCTTGCAAATGACTCACAAAATTTATTAAAACAAATAACAACTGGAAATACCTAACTGATATTAATTATTTACAAATTATTCAAAATAACAACCGTTGAACACTAATTAATCGTTAACTATAACCTAATTAAAAATACACCACGAGCGACATAGAGCGACGTCCGTTACGTCCGAAAGCTGAATGAAGAATGCAAACGTTGACAGCGTCGACCGTATTTATAGCCTGCTGCTCGGACCGGGCTTGAGGGTAGACTGATATTCCAAGACGGCCGTTCCTGACAGCGGGGCGTCCTCGACCGCTTATGAGGCTGTGGGGTCACCAGTAACTAGATCGTCATCGATAAATCGCCTTCTGTAAACATTGACTTATAAAGCAACACATGTAATGCCGAAGCCTTTATCAGAATTTGAATCTGGGGCATTTTACAAACGAAAAATATTAGATCCATAAAGTTTACTCAAAGAAGTAGGTCCCATTCTACAAACACAAGCGTGCACTCAAGCGTCCATAGAACAGGTCTAGAGGGGGTAAAGCAAAATTTACTTTTAAAGCAATAATTCATATAGCAAAAGAATAAAAGCAATTATTGCAATGGCTTCAGCTGCAATAGATGTAATGAAGCAGTTAAGTAAACAGGAAAAATTAAAAATGTACTGCTCTTAACAGAATTCCGGACTTCCATCAATCACAGCACATCAGCAAAAACGAAGAAACAAACTTTATGAACAGCATAGTATTTCAAACCCGACGAAATTCCTATGCCCTTCATACAGCGCGTGTGACAAAGGCCCTAACGTTCGCATGTCACCCTCACGAATGCATAACCTAGGCTTAACGTTTGCATGTTATGGATTCGTGAAAACTGTCAAAACAAGTACAAACCACGTGCTTTGTTTATCATAGGCCTCAACATTCGCCTTTCTGAACGTCCTTATGACGTAATTCACCGCCCGCAAAGAAGGCTGCACAAACGTCCGGTGTCCATTCACCTCGCCATTGTACCACATGTTCAGCGGCAGCTTAAGTCATCTTCCCGTATGACCCGGCAAGCAGCTCCAAACTGTAGCGGTGATGTGGAAGGACGCATACGACCTTGTAAGGGCCACGCATACCGGAGTCCAGTTTGCCAGTCATCTGAGCAGTCCCGCTCACGAACACGAAGCCACCAACGGCGAAGGCACGGGGCCGATGCCGGTCCCCATCCCGACGCCGCCGAATCGCCGCAAGCAATTCTGACGCCCGCCGCGTCCCGAGGGCCAACAGAGCCCCACGACCAGGATGACAGCCTCCCAGCGCGACATCTCGCACCAGGGATCTGATGGCTGGAGCCGCCGCATCCATGCCGACCAGGAGCTGTAGCGGTGAAGCCCGCGTCGCGGCCCCTTTTGTGATATTGAGCGTGAGCTACATCTTCCACAATACCTCGGACCACTGACAACCTTTGTTCCGAACTTCTATGCGCAGCATGTCAAAGACAGTTCGTACCTTTCCACCTGTCCATTCTCTCTATGCATACCTGGTGTAATGAAATGTATAGTACATCCGAATTCATTTCTCCAATTCTTAAGAACAGTACTTTCGAACATTCTACCGCGGTCACATACCACCTTAGATGGGATGCCAAACAATGACACAGTATTTGAAAAGTCACGTTTCAACTCATCAGAATATTGCCTATATATGGGATACAGTAAACAATACTTCAAAAAAGAGTCAACTACTAGTAAAATATACTTGAATCCTTTTGAATCCGGGAGTGGTCCAAGAACATCTCTGTATGAAGCACAGTAAATGGTATTTCTGGTTTTGTCCATGACTGGATGTGTTGCTCAGAAGCCTGTGGTGCCCCTTCATGAGCTAAACACCTAATACAATGACCTATTAATTTCTTTACATGAATTCTTTTACTTTGTCGAAGGCCAGAAAACCAGAAGTGGTGTAAAATTAAGTCAGTTGTTCGGTCAGCACCAATATGATCATGATCGTCATGGAATACCCTCAATAAACTCAGCCTGTGACCTTAGAAATTAGCAAACCTCCCTTGTATTTGTGGGTTTGGTGATTTGACAAGAGCTTCGACCGTACCTGACCATGTTCAACTAGTCGTACACTTCTTCAAATTGATGGAAAAACTCGCAACTTTTAAAATTCCCAAGACTTCTCGCAAAGTCTCTAGACCCTCTTCGAGTAATTGGTCGTGATTAGGACGTCATCGATATATGTAAGTACCCTACCACTGTCTATCAGTGGCTTTAGTGTTTTAGTGATAATTCTTTGGTAAACAATAGGCGCATTAGCCAAACCATAAGGCATTTTTTTAAAAACTCATACTGGGCTTCGGGAAATAAATAAATCAGAAAATTCGCAAACAATTCCCATTAAGCGCTCCCTATCAACACCCAGCAATGGAGTCTTAATGTTCTCAACCTCCACAGCGGTCACGTGCTGCACAGTTAACGGGCTATCTGATCTTGTTAACTGCTGTTCTTCATTAGTACGGATATATATTAGGCTCTTACGATTCAATACATTTGTTCCGATCAAAATTCGCGCGTTGATACATTCGGACGGGACACCATACAAATTAACCTCTGGTGAGATCTCAGAAAACTCTAGTACAGTCTTTATATAGAAAGTTGATTCGATCTCTTGACTCCCTATACCAAGCATCAAACGGTACGTTGGAATTCTATTAAAAGAACAATACGGACTCAGAAATCAACAAAATATTGGACCCGCTGTCAATCACAATGTCCACTGGTACCTGTTGAACTACGGCCGACATCACGTTATTTTGTTGGGATTCAACTCTAAGCAAAAATTTACATTGTTGGTATTATTTTTAATCCTACCCTCCGATCGTTGTCTTAAAAAACAATCCTCATGCAAATGGCCATTTCGTTTGCAGAATGTACAATACCGAGAACTCCTACTGGCGCTTGATGTTGGAGGATTAGATGTCGAAGCCACAGAATATTTATGAGCAACAGTGGTCTCAACCTTGACCTTTTTAGACCACTTCATATGGCCAAGTTTGCCGCAATTGTGACACGTAATATTGTCATTCGACCTAGAAATTTCACGTTTCCGACGATATAACGACCCCATACTACTGGCCGAACGAACAGAATTGTTGAAAGGACGCACATCCATCTTAGGTTTCACATACGCAGACAAGAATTCTACCAAATCCTTTAACAGGGGTTTGGCATTAGTTGCTGCGGCCTTAACCTGGGGGTCGGCAATGTCTCAAATGATGATACTAACTTTCAATTCATCGGTCAAGCCTTTAACAATGTTGAGACGCAAAATCGATTTACGGGCATAGTCAGCATAAGTCGAATACTTGTTCGAGTTGGTGGACATAACTTCGTATAGTACGTTAGCAGCATCGACGCTACGCGGACACAGTGATCGAAACTTGGTTTTAAAGTTACTACACGTTCTATCGTTAGTCACCACCCAAACAACCGATCATTCTGATTATTTAACTGCCGCGCGCGGTCAACTTCTGCGAACCACACGTCAAAGTCATGTACGCTTGGATCGAAAGGCGAAATATAAAAGTTCTGAGACCTTTCTTGAATTATTGCGGGTAGCGTTCCAACAATCCTGTTCATTGCGTCTATATCTTGACCTATCCTCGTACACGATGCTACCCCAGCCGTTCCTTCCGTCATGGGGGTGGTTCGACCACCAATCGGGGTTGGCACCGACGATGGCGTATAGCGTTCTGAATGAGGATGCGATGGACAATTGTTCGATGTACTTATCGACGGTAACCTATATTCTATCGCCACAAGTCTCATGAGAGTACGATCTGACGCTGCATCTCGAGAGCTATCTCCACGTCCGTGGGAATTATCGCTTCGAGCACGTGAGCTATGTGTGCTCAGGCATCTAGGCGTCGCGATGCGACGCCTAGACGCCTGAGCTTGATTAATTTGCGAAAGATGATGTTTCTTTAACGACGGCGTACCCTCACGTTTATTCGAAATATCGCGACCCTCGCGGGAACTACTTTTATTACGTGGCCGTCGGCTGTGGCTTTTATTACGATCGCGTTTCACGGACCTGGATGAACGATCCGTCATCACTAACAGACTACAGACTACTAATCAAAAACAAATTATTTACACAACACACGCACCAACACAATCACAATTTAGATGACGAGCAAAATTAAGACACGTGGTAGATCCAACTTCTGATCTTGTAAATGACTCACAAAAAATATTTAAAAAAATAACAACTTATTTACAAATTATTCGCCCCCTATTACATGGGACTTAACATCGTCGACGAAACGTGGGTGTACTCAGTACACCCCCTCTGGGGAATATAGGCGTGACGGTGTTTATTTACAAGTTATTCAAAATAACAACCGTTGAACACTAATTAATCGTTAACTATAACCTAATCAAAAATACACCACGAGCGACATAGAGCGACGTCCGTCACGTCCGAAAGCCGAATGAAGAATGCCAACGTTGACATCGTCGACCGTATTTATAGCCTGCTGCTCGGACCGGGCTTGAGGGTAGACTGATATTCCAAGAATATCATATAACCTGAATAAGAATGTTTAACGGCAGTGCAAAAACTCACCCTCGCAGTCCTTTCCAATTTACCCCACACGACTGTCATGTAACACCTGTTCATTCTGTCCACAGCGAAATAAATTTCGCGCACAAAAGCGTTTTAAGTGAATACTGACACTCGGAATTAGCCGCGGAATTTCCGTACAACACCACATCGAATGATATATTACTACACAATGAGTGCGGGGACTTCCCAAGGGATTTCGAACTTGTTACATACATATATTGCTGTTTTTCATTATTTTTTTTAGACGTAACCGCACACTTTGAAGGACTCCTGTGTCATGCGTAACATAAAATTCACATGAACAAATACCCAGACCAAATCAATTGTTTGTAGGTTACACAAAAATTTGTCCCGTTTGAGAATTGAACCCGTGACTACTCGGTTTAGTGACCGGTGTGGAAAAAAATCGACGGACGACTCCGTTTAGTAGTTAAGAGCATAGGCTCTAAAGTACTAAACGAAGCCGTCCGTCGATTTTTGTTTTCCAAAAGCAGAGTGGTAGATTAGTAGTTAATTAAATAAAAAAAATTATAATATATAAGTACCCCGCAGGGTTAACAAATAAAAATATTTGAGTTTGAGTATGACGACAATTTTTCGATAGAAAAACCACAATGTCTGGCCTAAGTTTCAAACTGGACCTAGGAACCTCGACGAATTGATCCTAGGACCTCATAATCGCCAGCTGCACTATACACCACTAGACGGAGGCCAAATTTTCACCCCTTCCATCGACGAACGTTATAGGTTATAGGCGAGTGGAAAAGTATGATTTAACATCGCTGAAGCAGTTTATCATAATGGTTATAGGCTCGCTGCCTATTACTTGGGCTCTTCGAGATCACTCTCGTGAAGTGCCCACATTCGGTTATTTATAGAATGTATTTCCATATTTTTGTGATCGCCGAATATATTCCGAATTATGTTCGTAATTTATGAAGCCATCAGTCTCAGCTTAGTGGTTCAATTTATTGTCAAAAAACCGGTCAAGTGCGATTAGCACTCGCGGTACGAGGGGTCCGCTCAAGCCTTTAAATGTTGCCATTTCAAATAATCATCGAATTGAAGGGAAATATCTTTTTTATGTGACATAATTACAAATTAGTAATATTTGCTTTTTTTTCCTTTACTTGCACTTAAACCCGGCTTTTTGTCAAATTTCATGATATTAGGTCACCGGGAAGTAGCTTGAAGGTTTTGTTGAGTGAGTTTAAATGGTGCAATCTTTTGATTGTGTTGACTTGAAAGCTTCATGTTTGACGTCCCCAAATAACCGTGGATTTTAGTATTTAACTTAAATACGTTGGACAGGTAGACACGGACAAAAAAGTGATCCTTTAAGTGGTCTGTTATTATTGATTGAGGTACGGAACCCTAGAAAGGCCGAAACTATAAAGATACACATGATTCTAAATCTGTCTACTATTGATCGATACTTGATAATAGAAGACTTAGTTGCACAGCGACGAATATTCCAAAATCTGCCATCCATTTACAGATGTCATAACGTCGCAACTAACAACAAATAGGACACCTTTTGACAAATTAGTTACAAACCTTTCTACAATACGAAAACAGCCTCAAAATAAAAGCGCTTAGGTACGTGACATTACACTCTTAAGAAAACAGACTTCAAAAGGACACGTTTAGAATGCTCTTTTAAAACTTCAGTCGGTCTTTCATCTCGCGCCCTCGACGCGGAGAGCTCGTCGGCTCGGCATCAACAAGTTTCGAACTTTAAGTTTGCTCTTACTAGTAACCGTAGACCGCACATTTCCAAGTCTTAAACATTATAATTACTTTACATTTTGTGTAATAAATAAAAATGAGGGCAAAATTTAAGCATAATAACGCACGATTTCAATATTATAATTTATGTTCCTCCATGGACCGCTGACCAGATGAAGGAAGTTCGTGGGTAAAAGTTTAATGTGTACAGCATAAAACTGACCGGCAATATTTGGCCTTTACCCTGCAGTAGATTTATTTCGACTGCTAATAACCGATGATACTGTATCATCTTCTTTCGGCTGATAAAGATACTTAAGAAAAGTCTTATGATTTAAATTGATACTGGAAAAGTGGAGGTGATTGCCGTAAAGGTATAGAATAATCCTACCCCCTTTTTATTACCCAATCACTATTACCAAAACTATTAACAAAAATGTCCATAGTTATAAAAAAAAAAAACATAATTATTTCACCACTTACAAATGTTTACAATACTTTTTTGGAATCTCCTGTTAAGCTAAAATTATTGCTTGTATTAGGAGGTTCTGCTCTTCCATCAGACAATATCTTTCATAAGTGAGTAATCATAGTAAAAGGCTTAATAACTAAATAAACATGAGAGTAGTTGCATTACATTATCCGAGTAACTATGCGCCTGAAGTGTGAATGTGTGCGAACGTGTGTGTTTGTGTGTGTGTGTGTGTGTGTTTGTGTGTGTGTATGTGTTTGTGTGTGTGTGTGTGTGTATGTGTGCGTGTGTGTGTTTTATTAAGAGTAAGTTTAAGTAAGAGTAAGTCTAAATGTGTGTGTGACTGATCCACGCTGTAAGCCGCAGGGGCTTTACAGATTTACCGGACTAGTTCAGCTTAAGTCTGAGTCAGCCCTACGATCATATCTTGGGATCGGAAGATGCAAGCATCTTCCACTGACGGCATGTTCTACATTATTATTTTAGATATTGAGTAGTGTGTAATAGACTCTCCACTTCCTCATGTTTTTTTGGTTTTCAGCCAATGAGTGAGAACCAGTTTCTATTTATGGTATGTCAGAGAATAAAATCCTAATTCTTTGTTCAGTACATTGTATAGGTGTGAAGATTGCCTAATGTATTGTCTATTAGCGAAAGTTGATTTAACTGCTATTGTAGGAGCTACTTTATTCTTCCTTCTGGAGTTGATCCTACTGGGAACAAAGGTAAGGGATGTATGTTTTCTTAGGATAATATGTAGAACGTATAATTTTCTAACAGAGAGGAGATTCGAAGCTAAATAAAGATTTTCAGTTGGAAATTAATAGGGTTTGAAGAACATAACTTGAAGAGAGCTCTCTGGGCTCTTTCGAGCTCCAAGAATTTTGTCTTAGTTGCCCCTCCCCAGACTGGAAGACAGTACGAGAGCACAGATTGAGCTAGTGAGATAGTTATAAAAGAATTCTAAAACCTACACAATATACGTAATGTACTACTAGACTGTATTGCGTACGAGGGGTTCCAGATGATGCTACCATATTCAACATGACTGCGTGCCAAAGCTTTATAAAGCAAAATTATCGTTTGAGGCTGAAGAAATTATTTTGTGTTTCTCTTGATGAACCCAATCCTCTGAGCTGCTTTTTTACAATCCCATTTACGTGAGACCAGAAATGCAACTTACTATCCAAAGTAACGCCCAATTCTCTAATCTCGCTTACTTCTTGCAGGTCCGTTCCTCTTATAGTATACTTTGAGGGTGTAGGTTGCTTCTGCCTTGTATATTTTATATGATAACACTTTCCTGCATTGAGGATCATGCCATTCATAAAACACCAGTCTCCAATCCTGCTAAGATCACATTGCAAGAGTTGCACGTCAGATAGGGAGTTGATTACCATATATATATTTTAAGGTCGTCAGCAAATAATGTAAATTTAGAATGTTTTATATGGTCTGTAATGCCATTAATGAATATAGAAAATAGTATTTGTCCTAGATGCGATCCTTGAGGCACGCCGGATTCGTAGTAAACTCTGGACTCATATCTTTTTACTGCAACATATTGTGGTTTTTTATTGAGATAGGACTGGAACCAGTTCAAAAGACTACCATGAATTCCATGCGCCTCAAGTTTTTTCAACAGTAAATTGTGATTGGCCATATCAAAAGCGTAAAAACTCTGTATTATATTGCATCAATTTGTTTACCCTTATCGTTTTCTACAGATAAATCTGATACAAATGTGGCAAGATTGGTATGAACAGAACGACTAGACTTGAACCCGTGTTGGGCATGTGTGATAGAGTTATTGATATTAAGTGTGAGCGTTGGGCAAATAAGAGATTCACATAACTTTGAGAAACAAAAGAGGATTGATAAAGGTCGGTAGTTCTTGACATTACCTTTTTATAGATTGGTACTATTCGGACTTTTTTCCACTCATCAAGAAAGTGGCAAAGCGAGAATAGAACCACATCGTTTTATAAATACCAGAGGAACATCATCTGGACCGGCACCCTTCCTGACATCTAATTGATTAATTTTTTTTATTACTACCTTCTCGCTAAATCTGATCCGGCATGGAGACTTGTGTAGTGAAATAGGAACGCTACAGTTTAGTTGATTTGACACGTTATTACTATAAACGGAAAAAAAGTGATTTGCAAAGAGATTGGCTATAACACTACCATTGTCGCCAGTTAATCTGCCCTCCTATCTCAATTACAATGACTACTTGGGTTTCTTGAATAATTTTGAAAATGTTATTCTATTGTCTTCTGCTCATTACACTCTTATTGTTGGTGACTTCACATATCCTGATATTGACTGGTCACGCCCTTCATCTTCTTTGATAAGAAATCGTAAAACATGTTCTCTATCTGATTTCATTACGAGAAAAGATCTTAATCAATCCAGTTCAGTACGAAACATTCACGTAAAAATACTAGATCTTGTTTTAAAACTCTTCAAACACATCTCTCACTGTCACCACCACCACCACCACCTTTACCACCCCTCTTTGGACATAACCGTCATGTGTAAGAAATGATCCACTTTAATTATTAATGACAAATTAAGATACAATTTTGCTAAATCGGATCATTTGCAATGTAACTATGAACTTTCGCTAGTTCCTTGGGATCTATATACTGACCTGTCCTGTGATAAATTTCTCGAAGTGTTTTATACACACCTCTGGGAATTTTTTGGAAAAACTACTCCAAAACTAAAATCAAAACGAAACTGGCCGTCATGGTTCCCCCAATCTAATTAAAATTATAAAAGAGAAAGATAAATATCACTTGAAATATAAAAAGTATGCTAACCCTCGTGATTTTGATACCCTTTCATTGTTGAGAACAAGAGCAAAAAATGCATTTGATACGTGCTATACATTAATAAAATTGAAGACGGTCTTAAAAATAATATAAAATGCTTTTGGAAATATACTAAGTCCAAAAAGTCCAGCAATGATTTACCAAATCAAATGAACTACAACTCTGAATCTGCCAGCACAGGTATTGATATCGCTAATTTGTTTGCCCAGCATTTTTCTTCGGTCTATAGCGATCCCTCCACCGTACCATTTATTCCTAGTTTTCCTGAATCATGCACGAACATTTCACCCCTTACTATCTCAATTAGTCAAATAAAATCAGCTCTTAAATCCATTCATATTTCTAAAGGCCCAGGCCCCGACGGAATACCACCAGTTTTTATTAAAAACTGTAGTAAAGTCTTGACCAAACCTTTAAGCATAATTTTCAATAAAAGTCTTAGTAGTGGATATTTTCCTCAAGCGTGGAAAAGAACCCACATCGTACCTGCCTAAAAAGCTGGGAGTAAATCGGAGGTTAAAAATTACAGATCTATTAGTATTCTTTGTTTTTTCCACCTAAAACCCCTAATAAGTCATAGACAACACGGTTTTGTAACAGGTCGCTCCACTTCCTCTCACTTCCTAACCTATGTCCACAGTCTGAGTTCTGCACTCAACAACCGAATACAAGTAAACTCGCTTTACACAGACTTTGCCAAAGCATTTGACATAGTTGATCATAACATTCTTTGCCGAAAAGCAAACCACCTTGGGATCCACGGCTCACTCTTGCGCTGACTATCCTCCTCCTGGCTAACCGTACACAGATTGTAAAAGTATACAGCTATGACTCCTATCCCTTCATTGCAAAGTCTGGTGTTCCTCAGGGTTCGAACCTGGGGCCTCTTCTGTTTGTACTCTTCATTAATAACTTAATTGACTCCATCACATGTAAATAAAAACCACTGATGATTGTATCGTACTACAAAACGACATCAATCGTCTGTACCAGTGGAGTGTAGATAACAACATGTCCCTAAATATATCCAAATGTCACCTCATTACCTTTACCAAAAACAAATCCCCTGTTCTCCATCCGTATAATATTAACAACGAAGTTTTGGCGCAGTAGTACTACTGCGCCAAAACGAAGTAAGAGATCTATGGGTCTGGTTTGACTCTAAACTCACATTTACACACCATTACAACAACATAATAACTAATTTTGTTTCACTGTGCCACCGAGAAGCCATATAACCCCCTTTTTAAACCAACACTGCCTAAAAATGAAGTCCCGACGCAAACTACACTTGGCGTGTCTTCTTTTCGGTGTTCTTAAGTACAAAACTCCAAAATACTTGTACGAGAAGCTTACTTGGGTAGCAGTATAGCGTGTACGCTTTTGTGGTATTGGGTGATAGTGAGACAAATACGTCCGCTTACTTCAAGTATCGTTTAATGTCTGTTTAACATTACTCTTATACAAATAATGCTTTCATAGCATAATACTACACGCTACATCATCCCCCTAAAATAATAAAAAAAATTACATACAAGTACATTTTTTATTCTAACATCAAAAAAAAAACAAATTACATTTTATATTTCTTAGTCCTATTTTTATGAACAATCATAGGTTTATTTTTAACCATAATTTTAACATTCGGTTGTAAATCTTTAATTACAACGTAAGGACCTGAGTACAATTCATCTAACTTATTACCGGTTTCGTTTTTCAATAACAGTTGGTCACCTGATTCATAAATAACTGGATTAATTGCTTTGTCATACTTTTGTTTTCTAATATTTTTACTCATAATCAAGTTATTTTTTGCATCGTTTTGGGCTTTTTGAATACGATATAAATATCGTATTCAACTCCAAAGCATAATTATCAAAATTATATAAAGGTTCCACTGCATCGCATAAATTATTAGGTAATCTACATACTTGTCCAAACACTAACTCATAAGGAGTGTATTTAGTCTCAGGGTGCACCGAAGTGTTAAAAGAAAAGCACCAATACTGTAGCCATGAACTCCACGATGACGGATGATTATTGGTTTGGATTCGTAAATAGGCTCCTAACATTTTATGAGTATTTTCTAATGATCCAATACTTTCATGATGGTATGCTATCTATCTATCTATAACCTCACGCCAGATCCCTTGCGGGGTAGGCAGAGAGTACAGAGTTCCAACAGGTTCTTTCCTTACATACCTCTCTGGCTTCCTCGACTCTCATAGTTCGTCTCATACACGCTCGCCGGTTACGGAGACTCTTGACTTTTCCATCAGATAACACTCGGTTTATTTGGTCGTGGTAGGATAGTCTAGGTCTTCCCCGGTACCTGCATCCTTCCACTTTCACATTGTATATCTGTTTTGTCATTCTTTCCTCTGGCATTCTTTCTATATGCCCGAACCAACGGAGCATGCCCTTTCTCATCTTTACACCGATACTATCGTTCATACCTACTCGCTGTCTTACTACGCTGTTGCTAATGCGGTCGGTCAGCTTCACTCCGCACATCTTCCGCAGAGCTCGCATTTCTACCGCATTTATCCTACTTTCATTCTCCTTCTTACATACCCAGCTCTCGCTACCATATAACAGCGTTGGGACAAGAACTCCGTTATGTATGGCCAGCTGCGCCTTATGGCTTAAGTGCCGGCTCCCGAGTAGCTTTCCCATCGCACCATTCACTCTGTTCCCTGCACTCACTCTTCTCTCTATGTCAGCGGTGTATTTCCCATCCTTACTGAAGGCGCATCCAAGATATACAAACTCATTCACTTGCTCCAGCACATCGTTACCAACCACAATCCTTACATTCGTTCTGGTTTCTTCCCTTTCAAAAACCATAATGGTATGCGGTTGCTATAATTTGCTTAGTTCCTAAAATGTTACATATTTCCGACATTACACTGGATATGAACTCGGTACCTCTATCACTCGCTATTTCTCTCGGTATGCCATAACGTAAAATAAAGTTCTCTGTAAAATTCTTCGCAATTTCTGTCGTTGTTTTGGTTTTTAAAGGGTATGCTTCTACGTATTTACTCAGTTCACATTGTAAAGTAAGAATGTAACAAAATCCTTCGTCATCTCTATCTAAAGGACCCATGACATCCAAAAATATTTTATCGAACGAAGATGATGCTGTAGTTGTAATTGTTAATGGTTCTTTATGAATTTTAGTGTACTTTTGTTTTTGGCACTTATCGCATTTTTCGATATAACAACGAATGTCTTTTTCTAAAGTAGGTCAAAACTAATATTTTCTTATGTTATTAACCATTCTTCTAATACCTACATGACCACTACTAGGTAATAAATGAAAATCATTCATTATAATCCTTTTTTCGTCTTCTGTATAAATTCTTTGAACGTCTTTTACAATACATAACCTAGGTAAAGTTAATGTTTTGTTTTTCATTATATTCGTAGCTAGCCATTTTATAATATTTTTATTTTTACGCGTTCTTATTATAACAACTTCCGTAATATTAAAATCTTTGTATAAATTAGCCATTTCTTTCAACAAATCATCTCGTGAGTTTATCGGTAAAGAATGTTGGCTTGCAAATATTTTTCCTTTACTCTTATTAAAAATTAAGTTTCTATTCCTCGAAAAACATAAATCAGTACTGTCTATCTTCCTTAATATTCTGCGCAGCGTATTGTCCGGTAAAATAATTAATTCTATATCCGTGTCCGATATTTTGAGAACTTCCACAACTTTAGAGTGATCAGACCTATCGTCAGTTGAAGTCTCTAGTTTACTCGTCAAATCAGGATTATTATTTGCTTAGTTCTTTTTAGCTTGTGCTCTAGTTAAAACGCACACTAATCTACTATTCATTTCTTTCAACTCGTCAGATGTAATAATGATTCTTGATAAAGCGTCTGCAACTACATTTTCCTTTCCTTTTACGTATTCTACTTTGAAATCATATTCCTCCAACGCTAAACGAAATTTAGTTAAGCGACTTGAAGGGTTTGACATATTAAACAAATATATCAGTGGTCTATGATCGGTTCTAATAGTAAATTTTCTACCATATAAATACGGTCTAAAATGTGTTACGGACCAAAAAATCGCTAAAAGTTCTTTTTCAATAGTTGCATAATTTAATTCAGATTTATTCAAATTTCTACTAGCATAAGCAATTGGTTTTCCATTTGAATTACTTAAAACACATCCTAGTGCATAATTTGAACTATCAGTTTGCAAAATAAATTCATTTTCTGGCAAAAAATTTGGGTAGTCTAAAACTGGTGCGTTTGACAATGACTTTTTAAGAGTATCAAACGCATTTTGGCATTCTAAAGTCCATTCAAATTTAGTGTTTTTGCGACTTAATTTATTCAAAGGTAAAACAATCTCAGCAAAGTTTCGAATGAATTTCCTGTAATAATTGCTAAATGCAACAAAACGTTTGACGTCGTCCGCCGAAGTCGGTATCGGATAACTTTCGATGACTCTGACTTTAGCCGGGTCGGGTAAAATGCCGCCTTCTGATATTACATGCCCTAGGTATAAACATTGTCGTTTTAAGAATTCGCACTTTAATGGATTCAACTTCAAATTCACCTTTCGTAATCGTGAGAAAACTGACATGAGATTTTTGTTATGATCTGATAAATTTCTACCAAAAATAATTAGGTCATCTAAATAAATTATGCATTTATCATAATTAAGGCCTGACATGGCAACTGTCATTAATCTACTAAATGCTGAAGGGCTTATTTTCAATCCCATAGGTAATCTACACATTTGAAATTGACCTTTGTCAGTTGTGAATGCCGTATATTTTCGTGACTCTTTTTGTAAATTACACTGAAAAAAACTTTTACTCAAATCACAATGACTGAAATACATGGCACCTGATAACGAATCTAATATGTCTGTTATATTTGGGAGAGGGAATTTATCATCCTGGACGCGCTCATTTAATTGCCTATAATCGACAACTACGCGCCATTGTTGATTACCGCTTCTATCTAACTTTTTAGGTATTAATAATAATGGACTAGACCAATCGCTACTAGCTTTTTCTATTATCCCATCTTCTAACATCTGATCGATCTGTTTATTAAGTTCCTCTTTTTGCGCAAAAGGTATTCTATATGGTTTTTATACACAGGCGTTACGTGATCTTTTAAATGTATCGACTGTTCGTAAACATTTGTAACACTGAGTTTATCACCTGGTAAATGAAATATATCGGAATATTTCGCACATATTTGCTCTATACATAATTGCTCTTCTTTTCCTAAATATGTATTTAACTTGAGTAAAGAAAACAATTCCTTAACTCTATCTACTCTCACATCCGATTTTTCAAATGAACAAAAATTATAGTTGTCTAATCTGTTTATCTCAATATCTTTTAAACTTAATGTTTTTTCTTCTGACGTTGTATTTAAAAGTCTTATAGGAATTTTTCCATTTTTCGGCTGAGTACACTAGCTATAAAAACATCATCACAAACCTCTTTAGGCGAAACAACACACTCATAATTAACACCTGTCGGTATATATTTAATTACCTCACGCCGTGGTCCTATTGTCAAAGAATAATCATAATAATGCATCCGCAATATTACCTTACTTTCACCTATTCTAAGCGAAATAGTATCTGTTTGATAATCTATGATGCTTCTATAATTTTTCATAAAATCTTGACCTAATATACCTATAGCTTTGCAAGGTAGGTATTTAAAAACATAGAACTTATGTTCAAAAAATATATTATTATATTTTAGCGTCAAAAACACATATCCTATTGCATTTAAAGTACCACCAATGCCTCTTATACTTAAGTTACACTCATATAAATCTAATTTCTTCATATTTAAAACATTATAGCTAATCGCTGATAAGTAGGCCCCCGTATCTACTAAAAATTCTAACTGTATATTATTATCTAGACTTAAATTTACCCAATTAATATTATCGCAAGCTAAAATTTGATTAGGGACGAAAAACTCGTTAGAAGGCTCTAGAACAGTATTTTTACTAGATGAACAACAATTATTAGTAGTGAAATGGTTCAAGGTTCTATTATTAGAACGAATTGCGCCATAACCATGTCGACGATTCGCATAATTGCGATAATTCCCACGTTAACCTGAAGCACCGCGGCCTGGACGCGAACCTCCTGACGCAGCTAAATTTTGTTGCGCTATCGACTTGTTATACGTGGAATTATTAGAGTTATAATTATTGTAAAATCTGTGACCTCGAGGTCTACGAAATCTAAAAGAATAATTATTTCGTCCAACTCTATTGTCATAAGACATCACCTGATAGTCCGTAGATGAAATAGATTCATCTTCCGCCACACGAATTGCATCCTTCAATGAAGATAAATTACGAGCCGAAATAATTGTGCCTAATCTTTGACTTTTTAACCCATCGGCAAAACGTTTAATGGCATTCTTTTCATTAAGAGGACATAATAATCTATAAGCCTCGTCGTTACCATTTGCCTGAAAAATAGTTAAGTCCACAAACAGTTTTTCGGTCTCTTCTCCAAATTCGGTTACAGACCTATCGCCTTGTATAGCTTTCTGTAATTTAGACTGTAAGGCAGTGTCGGACTATGGATGTAATAAATGAATACGCATATCCTTTAAAAGCAAACTAACAGTAGTATAAGCACTTGATAATCGCATTTTCGCTCCACTTGTTAATCTACTTTTTAATACGAAATTTATTAGCAACTTCTTACCATCATCGTCAAGCATTGAGTCGTACAATTCGATAGCCTCAATTAAATCTTGAGTAACACTTTGATCTCCAGTCATCTTTGGCAAGAGGCTCACAGCCGTCTTTAAAGAAAATTTCTCACCTGACATGTTTTCTTTCGTTGTAACACTACTAGACAAAACAGATTTTTCCTCAAACTTCAAAATTTTACAATACACGTCGTCAATACTGCAACATAATATCAATATTTCATCAGAACTTTTTGACTAAAATCTTCTTCTCAAAATTACTACCTATTCTTCTCTTAGGACCTAATTTACTGATATTTTCTCTAAGTTTTTCTAACTGATTGTAAATGTCTGATAACTCTAATATTGTTACCATAATCAACAAAAAAAAATGAATCTTAACGCATTTCTACTTAGTTATTTTATTCATTATAATGACTACAGTAATAATCTAAATACTTTCGAAATTATAAAACGTTTCTCTGAAAAAATAAAATTAGGTATCTTATATACTAAAACATAATTAAAACTCGCACCTTACTCTTCTCACTGTCACTCACACACTTTATAATACCTATAATACCGCAGCGGGGTCAGCAGGGCTTCTGGCTTCTCTCCGACGGTAGCTCAACCGGGACAGGACACGCTCCATGGCTTCTCATCTCGTGCTCACCTCTACACCTACAGCGCCCAGCTGCACCATCATCAGATGCCAACGACTCCCAGCGCTCAGCAAGTCCAAATAATTGCCATTCTTCTTATACATTTTTTCCAGATTTTTCAATGCTTTATTTCTTTTTATTAAAATCTTCATCCAAAAAGTCTCTTCACTCAATAAAACCTAGCACAGAACTGCCCAAAGGCAGCCCTGGCAGGGTCGCCATATAGCGTGTACGCTTTTATGGTATTGGGTGATAGTGAGACAAACACGTCCGCTTACTTCAAGTATCGTTTAATGTCTGTTTAACATTACTCTTATACAAATAATGCTTACATAGCATAATACTACACGCTACAGCAGCCAGAAGAAGTTGCGCCCGCAGGCAGTGTTCACAACAACTTGCCATCGAACAGTACAGTTCTGCCGCGTTCCGGGGTAGTTTCAGGTACGCAGCCTCCAAGTGTTGGAATAATCTGCCGCCGCCAATCAGAAACCTGGAATCTATAAACAAATTTAAGATAAGACTTAAGAAACACATGGTCGAGGTACAGCGAGAATACAATAATATTATTCTGGATATATCTATAATTGTTATATAATATAAATTGTAATAAATAAATAAATAATACATACCCTATTAGATAGCTAGCTAAATGTCCCTGTCCACTGTTTCTGATAAGTAGCATATAAACCTTCACTCAATAACTCGCCTGATTGATGGGGACCTGGAAATTTAAAAAATAAATAATTATATAATTTTAAATAATATTTACTAGAATATAATAATAATAATATAATACGAGAGACGTGGTCTCTTACAATAGGTCTCATAAAAAAGCTCAAAGTTGCTCAGCGAGCTATGGAAAGAGCTATGCTCGGCGTTTCTCTACGTGATCGAATCAGGAATGAGGAGATTCGTAGAAGAACCAAGGTCACCGACATAGCCCTCAGGATTAGCATGCTGAAGTGGCAATGGGCTGGCCACATAGCGCGAAGATTGGACTGGTCCACTCACTTTTAGTCTTCATTCACCCTTCATATTTGCACTGTATACAATATCAGGGCTGCAGCTGAGAGGGGGAGCTGTAGGGACCAATGAGAAAATGAAATCATTTTAAAATACAATTATAAAATATGTAATTTAATGACCTCTTATGTCTATTAATTCTTAGATAACATATTTACTAAATTATCATAGTGGAGAGAGGGATACTAATCCCCACAAGAGAGCGGGCGTGATGATTTAGATAAACAGACTGTAGTGCTTACCTCCTGGTTCCTTTAGTTTCTTTTTCGCGGATGCATCGAGTCATGGTATTATATTATATGCACTTCACCCATAACTTATAATTATTATATTACTTATAGTATTAACACACGACTGTATTCGTCACTTATTTATTTGCAAATATGTAATCTGCTGGTTTATTGTTAAGTACTTAATATTATATTACGTAGTTACGCAACAGCACAGCGCGTCGTGCCCGTGAGTGGAGTGATATCAACAAAGATGCGCCGGAATGCCGCGCGGAGAACCGGTTCCGCGCAATCGAAACGATTCTCAATCGCTCAACGCAACATTTGCAATAGTAATTAAATAAATTTATACCCCATGCCACCTGTGGTAGCACAAGGTACTATATATTATATTGTGACTATATAAACACGCTTTTTATCTCATAGTAAATCATAACTTTTTCTTTCATTATATATATGTATACAATATTTATGTCTCTTTTTTTATACATTTATATTACATAATTAGGTATTTACTGTATTTGTAATACGCAGTATACGCGATTGCGTCAGCATTAAGGGTAAAAATTTATAAACAATAAATAGTAGCTGAGGAGGCTTTGCCTGAAAACCAGCGTTGGGGGAGACTTTGTTCCCCTCCAACACATGCTGAGCCCAATGCCTTTCGGCACAGCTCACACCGAGGCAAACGTCACAAGAAGCAGTAGCAGTTTATTTGTCTTTCTTCGTTTTTATTTTCTTTTGTTACCTTTCATATATTTTTTGTGTGCTGTGCTGAATAAATATTTTTTCTTTCTTTCTATTGGTATTGTGACACCGTCAAATTTAATTTGGGGAATTTGGGTCCAGTCGACACGTGTAGTAAGCCTGGAGCTACCAATAGCAATAGCTTGCATTTTAACTGGGTTGACCATGAGGCCATAGCTTTTACTCCAGTCGCATATTTTATTTAAATCATTATTAATCTTATTAACAGCCCCCGACAGCCTGGCCAACGGAGCTTGTATGTAAATTGGAGATCATCTGCATAAAAGTGGTATGAAGAACGGAATTGGTTGGAAATAGAATTAATAAAGACAGCGAAAAGTAAAGGAGATAAAACGCCACCCTGCGGAACACCGGCACTGACATTGCACTAAGAAGAGTGAGTATCTTCGATGCGAATGCCTTGCCGGCGACCAGACAGGTAATTACGAAACCAGTCAATCACCGTTGGAGATATGTAAATAGAGCACTCCAAGTAGAATATCAAAATCCACTGTATTAAAAGCATTGCTGAAGTCGAGCAATGCAAGTATAGTTAGATTACTATTTTCCTTTCCAAGTCTGATGTCATCCGTAATACTTACCAGGGCAGTAACGGTACTATGACCAGGACGAAAACCGGACTGAAAATGATTAAGGAGACAATTCTAGTTAAGGAAATTACTGATCTGATCATGGACGAGGCGCTCAAGAACCTTGTCTTGGAAAGGCAATATGGATATGGGACGATAATCGGAGAGGGAAGTAGGATCCGATTTTTTAGGTAACGGAGTTATTTGAGCTTATTTCCATAACGATGGAAATTTTCCACTGGATGTGGTTTAAAATATGGCAAATAATATGTAGGATTTCGTCCAGGATAGGGAGGATTATATTACGGGTTATACAATCGCTGCCGACTGCATTGGATGTGATCGATTCTATGCTCTTTTTATCATCACATTAGGAAAATTGACTAAAAAAAACGGAGAATCATCGGGCACCGGAATGGATGAAAGATAGTTTAATGTATTTAATTTTGTAGACTTATCAAAGTTAGACGAAGCAGAGAAATGTTTATTAAGAAGATTTATTTCTAAATCTTTAGAAATGTTTTCTTGTCGCGATTTACCGATCCCTATTGATTTCAGAAATTTCCAGACCTTTGCTGGGTTACCGTTTTGAACAGAAGTATGGATATGTTGGCGTTGAGCATCTCTACACACCTTGTTGCAGTGATTCCGAATGGCGACGCATTTATTCCAGTTTAAATCTGTGGATCTCACTTTAAATTTAGATTTACGTGCCCCTTTTTTATTCATTAATAGATTGATATCATCGGTCAACCAAGGTGCCGGAAGGTGTTTAACTTTAATAGGACGAATTGGAGCGTGTATATCGATAACCGAATCAGTGTCCATGTGAAAATATCAACTTTGTCATCGAGTGAGTTAGAAAATAATAAAGCCTCCCAGTCAATGATAGCGGCATCTTTCCGAAGTTTCCCAAGATTAATACCACTAAAATTACGGTGCATGAGGATTTTTGCCTTGGCCTTAGGTGGCCGGACTTTATAGGATATGTAGACTAAGTAGTGGTAGGAAAAGGCATCCACTTAGTACTAACCATGTTTAGCGACATGCTCAGTTGACGACACAAAGATAAGGTCAAGAAGTGACGGAGTTGAATTAGGGAAATGATGCGTAGCTTTAAGTGGAAGAACAGACATGTTACAGGAATCAAGAACAGTGTGGAGACTGGAAGAACGGGAGTAGTTTTTAAGCAGACATGTGTTGAAGTCACCCACTATGATGCTATGACTGTAAGAGGGGACCGAATTCTCTAGATATGCTCAGAGGAAGAATAGAAGTCTATACGTGACGAAGGGCAGTAGAATTAGTAGAATACACTAAAAAGTACTTTGGAATGATGGAGCTCAATCTCAATAAAAGGATGTTCACCAGCATTTGGCGAGGAGGTTGCGGTGATAAATCTATTAAAGAGAAAGGAATATTGGATTGAAGATATATTGCCACACCGCCACCACCGCCGACGGCACGATCATTTCTGATGAGATTAAAACCGGGGAGGAAATAAAGTGTCGATGGGAGACATGGCTTCAGCCAGGATTAAGAGACAAGAATAGCGTGAATATTTTTACAGTCAAAGCTTGCCAGCATGTCGGAAAAATGAGCCGGAATACTTTGGGTATTAATGTCAACAACATTAAAGTTCCTAAAAACATCGGAAAACGTTGTCATCAGGGTGTCAGCAAGAGAAGGGATAGTAACGAAACTGTCATCGTTGCTTTCTACTGAGGAAAACGTTTCTGCATCACTGTTACTGTCATAATCAGACATACTCATACACTATTATTATTTTAAATGTATATCAAAGAAGTGTAATTAAAAAGTAGGTTACAATATATATCTGTATATTAATAATTATTATACTTCGTATACTTATAAAACTATATAATCTAAAGTATAAAAGCAAAAGAAAATAATTATAATAATTTCAAACATAAGTACAATGTACCTAATTCAATAAAAGAATTCACCTGCCGCACAAGTTTTATAGATTAAAACTTTTATAATCTTCAAAGACTGAAAGCGATGAATGAAGGTGTACAAATGGGTGACTTAGTGGTAAACCATCTACTTTATGCAGATGACGCGGTTTTAATAGCGCCAACAGCCACTGATCTGCAAACACTAGTCACAGTTATGAAAGACGACTGCATGATCAATGGCTTACACTTGAATGTGAAGAAAACCAAGATTATGGTTTTTGAAAGGGAAGAAACCAGAACGAATGTAAGGATTGTGGTTGGTAACGATGTGCTGGAGCAAGTGAATGAGTTTGTATATCTTGGATGCGCCTTCAGTAAGGATGGGAAATACACCGCTGACATAGAGAGAAGAGTGAGTGCAGGGAACAGAGTGAATGGTGCGATGGGAAAGCTACTCGGGAGCCGGCACTTAAGCCATAAGGCGCAGCTGGCCATACATAACGGAGTTCTTGTCCCAACGCTGTTATATGGTAGCGAGAGCTGGGTATGTAAGAAGGAGAATGAAAGTAGGATAAATGCGGTAGAAATGCGAGCTCTGCGGAAGATGTGCGGAGTGAAGCTGACCGACCGCATTAGCAACAGCATAGTAAGACAGCGAGTAGGTATGAAAGATAGTATCGGTGTAAAGATGAGAAAGGGCATGCTCCGTTGGTTCGGGCATATAGAAAGAATGCCAGAGGAAAGACTGACAAAACAGATATACAATGTGAAAGTGGAAGGATGCAGGTACCGGGGAAGACCTAGACTATCTTACCACGACCAAATAAACCGAGTCTTATCTGATGGAAAAGTCAAGAGTCTCCGTAACCGGCGAGCGTGTATGAGACGAACCATGAGAGTCGAGGAAGCCAGAGAAGTATGTAAGGAAAGAACCTGTTGGAAGATAGTTATAGATAGATAGATAGATATAATAAAAAAAAAAATAACACTAAGAGAAAAAAAAATATGAATCAAAATATAAAAACATTTATAAGAACAAAACAAAGTCCTCAGGTACGATTTTATAATGCCAGAATGACAATATCGCGCGAATCGAAAAGTATTTTTATCGACACATTATTGAACCTATTAAAATACGATAAATTAAAAAAAACGTAGGTGACATTGTCATTCTGAATAAAAATTGAATTTAACATTATTAAAGTCAACAAGCTCGATACCTACATTAAATAATATTATGAAGTAGAAAAAAAACGGCTAAAAAAATTAAGGTATAGGTCAGGCTTACCGTAAAAAGCAAACAAAGGTTTTGTTGCCTATAAATCCAAAAGTGTAAAAGCACATGAAAACAACTGCAGAACATTACTTTTTGGTTTGATTGATGCGCTTAGACCTCGCCCCTGTTGTGCTCGTGGTCGGCTTCATAGCGGCCGACTTCACAGGATCCGGGTCAATGTTGTTCAGATCCAGCATACACTTCACCTGGTGTCGCGTACCATTGGCGCCGAGAACGAGCACATCGCCACTTCTGGTTCAACACTTTCCTACTCCAAACTTCGCCCTCGCAGCCAAAAACAAGTCGTGGCGCGTCTTCGTCAGAAATTCGGAGATTGTGACCCCTGTGCCCTTCAACTTCGTTTTGGCTAACCAGATCTTTGTGCGGATAGCCACATCATTAAGTTTTATAAGGATGGGCCTAGACTTTTGCGAAGCGTATATTCAGTGTTCAAAGTCACAGAGCTCGAGTTGGTCCGTGAAGATATTAGTAACCACCCGCATGACGTCCTCATTCTTCAGAATCAGAATATTTTTTATTCATGTAAACCATTACAGTATTTATGAATCGTCAGAAAAGTAACAAAGACTCTACCACCACTTCGGAATGTCATTCCTGTGGAGAAGAAGGGCAAGAAACTCCACGGTCACAATTTTTTTTTTTTTTTAACGTAGCCCACACTAGGATTAATTTCTGTGTCGTGGGTGTGTTTACAAACATGAAAATTCACATACACAAATACCCAGACCGGAACAAATAATTGTGGATCACACAAAGATTTGCGCCGTGCGGGAATCGAACCCGCGACTATTAGACACAGTGGGCGGAGCGGGTTAAGCTCTTCACCACTGCGCTAAATCGTCGGTCACTTTAAAATAGTATTTTTACATTTTCTTTTTCCATCTACATTTTGTTGTGGGATATGGGAGAACGATGTAGGCTGGTCCATCAGGTAGGCCTAAGTTAAATTATACTATTCATGTGAATGGCTAGATGGTTCCTTCATTTATAGAGAAACAAATAAGAAAAAAAGAAACATTTTACTAAATTAATAGAAGGAAGTGAGGGAATATTAAATAATAATAGCTAAACAAGTTGTCCATATTCAATCAAGTGGACATGGAACAGCCCCTATCCAAGTATTTTTGTCTTTTAAATAATCATCTATCGTAAAATAAGCTTGTTTACTAAGCGTACGTTTAATACAAGCTTTGAACTTATTGTCAATAAGTTTAGTGACGTCAAGAGGAATTTTATTATAAAATCTAACACAGTACCCCATGAAAGAAGTGTGAACCTTTGACAGACGAAATTGCGGTTGATCTTATTTATTTCTATGTCGCGTATTATAGCAGTGCCTATCGCCTAGCTGATTAAACAGAACTATATTTTTTCTAGGGTCTGTCCAAGAGCGTGCTCGTCGCGACCCCTGCCAGTCATTATGGCTGCAATCTTGGACCGAAGACGTACCGCAGTGCGGGCTAGGGCGTCCCCCCGAGGCGACGCGTACCGGCCCGCCCCCGTCGGTACGAATATAGGTGGAAGCGGCGATGGGGGCCGCCACCCATCACGCCGGGCCCGAACTGGCGAGTCGTGGGGTGCAGAGTGCCGAATAGGCACTTGGAATGTAAGAGGTGGTATGGAAGATAAGATGCATGAGGTGATTGATGTAATGAAAGAGAGACGCCTGGATGCTCTGTGTGTAACAGAGACTAAGCGGAGGGGCAGTGAAACCTGTGATCTTCCTGATGGAACGATGGCTCTGTGGTCTGGGGTACCGCAGAGCAGTCGTGCCAGCATGGGGGTGGGTATCTTGCTGTCCCGTCGCCTGGCCTCTGGAGTGAGAGATTATGGCCTGTGCGATGCGAGACTTCTCTGGGTCCGTTTAAAACTGGGTGTCACTAGAGTATTTTTGGTCGCAGCATATGCTCCCGTAAGCTCGTCGACACCCCAGGACCTTGAGAAGTTTTGGGATAATGTCAGGGAAGTTCTGGATTTGGCTGAGGCTAACGAAAAGGTGATTCTGTGTGGCGATCTGAACGGATGGGTAGGAACCAGGCGGCAAACTTGCGACGCTGCTCTGGGTCCTTATGGTGATAAGAGAGTGAACGATGCAGGTAAGCTCATTGTAGATGTTTGTTTGGAAAGGGGTCTCCTTGTGTCTAATACGATATTCCAGCATAAGGACATACATATGTATACGTGGAGAAGGAATTAACAAAAAAGCATGATAGATCTGATCCTGGTTGATAACCGTCTCCGAAGCAAACTACAAGATACGCGTGCGTATAGAGGCCCCACTCTGGAATCAGACCACTATCTCGTAGTTGCGCGGTTTAGTGGTCTGTTCAGGAAGTGGAGGCACTGGCGAGAGCGTATCCCCTTCGGAGACCTTGAAAGATTAAAGGTTGAAAAGTTGCAAGATGAGAGCATGAGGAGAATGTATGAAGACAGAGTCCGGGACAAGCTTTTGACAGCAGGCTCTTCGGACTCAAATGTAGATGAATGCTGGAATAGCCTGAAAGAGAGTTTGGTGGAATCCGCGAAAGAAGTATGTGGTTGCTCAAAGAAGCATATTACAGCAAAAGGTGATGCATGGTGGGATGCGGAGTTGCAAAGCTCCGTAGAAAGTAAGAAGAAAGCGTGGCAGGACTATGTATCTTCTTCGAACCTGAATGCCAGTATGACAGAGATGAGGAAAGAAATATACCGGCAATGCAGGAATGCCACTAAAACTTTAGTGAAAGAAAAGCGTGAAAGAGCCAGTATGATTGAGGAGGAGAGGCTGACGAAGAACTTCGAGAACAACACCAAACTCTTTTGGAGCAAGGTGAGAAAGGCTCGAGGTGATTCGTCAGGCTCCAGAATGGAAAGGATAAAATCTAAAGATGGTGACATTCTTGCAGACACACAAGCTGTGCTAAACCGGTGGAGTGAATATTTTGGAGAAATGTATGGAGATGACCCGGATGCTGATGCCGCAGACGTGCCTAAAGGCGAGATTGCGGCACCAGAATCAACGGAGGACATCACTATGGAAGAAGTTGAATGGGCGATAGGAAGTATGAAAAACGGTAAAGCTGCGGGAGTAGACATGATATCTGCCGAGATGATCAAATATGGTGGAACTTGCGTCCGGGACGCTTTCCGGGCCCTTGCAAACCTTTGCTGGAGGACCGGTAGAGTCCCTACAGATTGGCGCCGCGCAGTCATAGTACCCTTGTATAAAGGCAAGGGCTCACAATATGACTGCGCCAATTACAGGGCCATCAGTTTGATCAGCTTGGCAGCCAAGGTGTACGGTAAAATTATTGAACGGAGAATGCGCGTGAAGTCCGATGGAATGTTGTGCGAGGCACAAGGGGGTTTCAGGTCTGGAAGAGGATGTTCGGATCAAGTCTTCTCACTCCGCAACATCGTAGAAAAGCATCTGGCAGTGGGCTGGAAGGTTTTCTGCGGTTTTGTAGATCTGGAGAAGGCATTTGACAGAGTTGTGCGAAAGAGACTTTGGGACATTTTGCCAGAGTATGGTATAGATGGCACTCTGTTGCGAGCCGTCCAGTCCACTTATGTGGACTGCAAGGCATGCGTACGGGTGGGTGGTAACAGGTCACCCTGGTTTGACGTTAAAATCGGCGTCAAGCAGGGTTGCGTGTTGTCCGCTAGACTGTTTATAATATATCTGGACAAAAGTCTTCAAAGACTGAAAGCGATGAATGAAGGTGTACAAATGGGTGACTTAGTGGTAAACCATCTACTTTATGCAGATGACGCGGTTTTAATAGCGCCAACAGCCACTGATCTGCAAACACTAGTCACAGTTATGAAAAACGACTGCATGATCAATGGCTTACACTTGAATGTGAAGAAAACCAAGATTATGGTTTTTGAAAGGGAAGAAACCAGAACGAATGTAAGGATTGTGGTTGGTAACGATGTGCTGGAGCAAGTGAATGAGTTTGTATATCTTGGATGCGCCTTCAGTAAGGATGGGAAATACACCGCTGACATAGAGAGAAGAGTGAGTGCAGGGAACAGAGTGAATGGTGCGATGGGAAAGCTACTCGGGAGCCGGCACTTAAGCCCTAAGGCGCAGCTGGCCATACATAACGGAGTTCTTGTCCCAACGCTGTTATATGGTAGCGAGAGCTGGGTATGTAAGAAGGAGAATGAAAGTAGGATAAATGCGGTAGAAATGCGAGCTCTGCGGAAGATGTGCGGAGTGAAGCTGACCGACCGCATTAGCAACAGCATAGTAAGACAGCGAGTAGGTATGAAAGATAGTATCGGTGTAAAGATGAGAAAGGGCATGCTCCGTTGGTTCGGGCATATAGAAAGAATGCCAGAGGAAAGACTGACAAAACAGATATACAATGTGAAAGTGGAAGGATGCAGGTACCGGGGAAGACCTAGACTATCTTACCACGACCAAATAAACCGAGTCTTATCTGATGGAAAAGTCAAGAGTCTCCGTAACCGGCGAGCGTGTATGAGACGAACTATGAGAGTCGAGGAAGCGAGAGAGGTATGTAAGGAAAGAACCTGTTGGAACTCTGTACTCTCTGCCTACCCCGCAAGGGATCTGGCGTGAGGTTATAGATAGATAGATAGATATATTTTTTCTTGTATACATTATGTTTTCATAAATATACTGACATGGGACCGGCATAATATTGGCTTCTTTAAACAATTCTCTGAGATATTCGCGACTAACTAAGTTGTAGATGGCTCTTATAGCCCTTTTTTGCAAGAGTAATAGATAGATATACTCAATGTCAGCTGCCCTACCCCACAATAATATACCGTAAGACATGACATTATGAAAGTAACTGAAATAGACCAACCGCGCTGTGTCCACATCAGTAAGTTGTCTGATCTTTCTTACGGCATAGGCAGCGGCACCGAGCCGTTTACCTAAAGTCTTAATGTGAGGACCCCATTGTAACTTAGAATCAAGCGTAATCCCTAAGAAAGATGTATCATTGATAAACTCAAGTTTCTCGTTGTTCAACATAATATCACATGCAGTACTTTTCACATTTGGTAAAGAAAACCTTATACGTTTAGTTTTTTTCTTATTAAGCACTAAGTTATTGGTTGTAAACCAATTATGTACTTGAAGGATAGCGTCATTTACCTCATCAACGTTATGTACATGTCTATCTACTTTAAAAATTTAAGAGGTATCATTAGCAAATAACACTACCTTCGCTTGATTTTCAATTACTTGAGGTAGGTCGTTAATATATACCAAAAATAGAAACGGGCCCAGTATCGACCCCTGAGATACGCCCATTTTAACTAGAGTTCCTAGAGATTTAATTTCGTTTATTTGAATACACTGCTGTCTGTCTCCTAGGTAAGATTTTAAAAGATTAAGCGCTCTACCACGGATTCCATAGTGCTCTAGTGTAAGCAATAGTGTTTTATGTTCAACGCAATCAAATGCCTTCGATAGATCGCAAAAGATGCCAATGGCATCCTGTGAGTTCTCCCACGCATCAAATATATATTTTATTAAGGTAACACCGGCGTCGGTGGTATAACGTCCTTCGGTGAAGCCATATTGCTGATCGTGGAGGATGTTATTAGTGTTAAAATAATCTAAAATTTGAATAAGCATTACCTTTTGCTTGCAAACACCTTGCTGAGCACTGGCAAGACAGACACCGGCCTATAGTTGTTCGGATCATTACTATCGCCGGATTTGAACAGTGGTATTACTTTACTAAATTTCATTAAATGCGGGAATACTCCCTAATCTACACACATATTCAAAATAAAAAAATCAAAAACAAATGTTTTTTATTCATGTAGACCAAACGGCACTTATGAATAGTCAAAAAGAGAAAATTATTAATTACTTAAGCCTCTACCACCCGTTCGGAAAGTCATTCCTGTGGAGAAGAAGGGCAAGAAACTCCACGGTTACTCTTTTTTAAAAATGAGTTTTACAATTCTTTTTGTATACATTGCATTTATGGAGTATGGGAAAACAATGCAGAACGAGCTAAATAGATGTGCTTAAGTATAGATTAATCATAAGTGTACTTAGATTCATGATATTGGTCAGTGTCTACATAGTCCTCTCATTTACAAAATAGAGATGTTGTAGAGGTATATAATAAAAAGCATAATAATAATAGTAAGAGAAAGTATTACTATAAAATATGTAAAGAGTGCGTACAAAACAACTGGTCATAGCTCCAGTGTGATGCCGAACGAGATAAAATTCAACAGCATTATGGTACACGTTCAGTTAGACAAAGGACAGGGGACGGACCGGTCCCCACCAGCAGCACCCGTTCACGAGTATGACAGCCATCACTCTCCTCAACCATTTTAGAGGGAAAAGAATGACCCGCTCCATAGAGCCGCCACTAGCAAAGACATTTTAGTGAGCATGACCAATCCACGACCCTGTCGACATCGTTTGAGAATAATATTTAAACTCAATGAACGCTCGCTAGGCAGGACACGCTGCACTTAACATTATATTCTTCTAAATTTCAGTTAATTTGTGTAAAGGCATTTTTATTATTTAAAAAATCATTTAGTGTATAATATCCTTTACTCATTAGTGAATATTTAATATACTTTTTAAATCTGTCAAGTGGCAACTCTAACATGGGCTTTGGTATCTCATTGAAGCAGCGAATACCGACTCCTACGAAGGAAGTAAATACTTTTTTAAGCCTAACAATTGGTAATACCAGTTCATGTTTATTTCTAGTGTTTAATTTATAAATATCGCTCACTTTATCAAATAAATGGATATTCCTACGTATGTACACTATGTTGTCGTATATATACTGTGAAGTGACCGTGAGAATGTTGATCTCTTTAAAAAGTTCTTTGAGGGAAGCCCTAGGTCCAAGATTATAAATGGCACGGATAGCTCTTTTTTGCAGTATGAATACAATTTCCACGTCAGCAGCGTTACCTAAGTACGAAGTAACTAAAATAAACTAGACGTGCTGTATCCACATCCGTAAGTTGCCGTTCCACACTGCATAAGCAGCGGAGCTAAGTTTACCCGCAAGTGATGAGATATAGGCCCCCTATTGGAGTTTGGAGTCTCGGGTAATGCCTAGAAAGACAGTGGAGTTCACGAGGTCCAGCTTTGTGCCATTAATAAGAATATTCGTAGCATTATCTTTTACATTGGGCATATTTAATTTAATACACTTTGTCTTGAGTGAATTAAGCAATAGATTGTTTATTTCGAATTAATTTGATATTCGTGAAAGAGCACCATTCACATTGTCAAAATTAAGCTTAGCTCTGTCAACTTTGAAGATCAAGGAGGTATCATCTGCTAATAGTACAATGTCACAGACGTCACGGACAAAGTTCGGCAGGTCATTAATATATACTAAAAATAGAAAGGGTCCTAAGATGGAGCCCTGTGGAACACCAATTGAAATAATAACTTCCTGAGACTTGACCCCGTTAATCTCAACACATTGAGATCTTTCACCTAAGTATGAAGCTAATAAATTAAGGGCAGTGTTTTTAATACCGTAATGCCTTAGCTTTTTTTAATAATGGTTGCATGCTCAACACAGTCGAATGCCTTAGAGAGATCACAGAATACACCAATTGCATTCTGCGATGCCTCCCAGGCACCGTAAAATTGCTGAAGCAGACCTACTCCCGCGTCTGTGGTTGAACGTCCCTTAGTAAAACCATATTGATCACCGTGTAACAGCTTATTCTCATTAAAGTGGTTAAGCAATTGATTGAGTAGGATCTTTTCATAAATTTTACTCAAGGCCGGCAAGATGGAAATCGGTCTAAAATTAGAAGGCTCGCTTTTTATCCCTGATTTAAAAATCGGTACAACTTTACTAAGTTTCATTAAGTCGGGGAACCTACCCTTCTCTACACATCTATTAAATATCGTCGCCAGCGCAGGTGCTATAGCCATTACTATGCTATCTAGTATTTTTAATGATATACCCCAGAAGTCGACAGTGTTTTTAATGTTTAACGACTTAAAGGTTAAGATTATGTCTGTCGGGGTCACATATTTAAATTCAAACAAGACATTGCATTCTTTTACACAGATTTTTAAAATTAGTTTAGCTTTTCGGGAAGAGGAGTTCAAGGAGCCAGTAGTATGAACTGGAATTTCACTAAAAACTTTATTAAAAGTCTGCGCAATATCGAAATCATCTGTTAAGATATTATTATTAATTACAAGTTCAATATGATCTTTGCGTGGTTGAGTTCTCCCAGATACACTGTTAATTATACCCCATGTGGTTTTGATCTTATTTGATGACCTTTTGATCATATTGCTATAATATAAAGACTTTGCTGCAGTGCACACCTTCCTAAAAGTCTTCGAGTAGTTTTTAACATATTCCAAGAAAGCTGGGTTTTGATTATATGTTTTCGTATCATACAGTTCATACATCTTAGCTCTACTTTTATGAATTCCTACAGTAGCCCAATCACTAAACTTTGCTTTTTGGCCGTTGAAAATGTTTTTATTTTAAATATATTATCGAATTCTGATTTCATGGTATCAAAAAGGTTTCGATATAGGTAATTGGGATCATTATGTAACCAATCCATATTAGATATGCGATTGTAAACTTTATCCCTAAAACAGTTTATACGTCGATCTGATATCAGCCTACAAGTAACCATACATAACTTAGATATAAGGTGGCCGGGTACTGACACCAACAGACCACTATGATCTGAGGGCAAAGCGTTTATAATTAATTTATCAAACACTTCACAGTCGCAAAACACATTATCTAAACAGGTAGCAGACGTAGCAGTGATTCTAGTCGGTTCATTAAACAAGCATACTAGATTAAAAGATTTAAAAAGATTAATTAGTCTACAGCTAATGGATGACTTTTCGATTAGATTGACATTAAAGTCACCACATATAATGCTTTGCTTTTTAATACCAGATTTTTTTTTTAACACCTCTTCCATGACCTTTTCAAATGTATTAAAATCACCTGAGGGCGGACGGTAAACGCATGCTACAACATAACTATCCAGTTCGACACAAGATATCTCAACAATGCGTTCAATAGAAAGATCCATAATGTCCTTGCGTTCTTTACACTTGATATCGTTGGCGACTAATATTAGAGACCCTACGCGTATGGCTGTTTTTCTTGTGAACGCACTCAACACTGTGTATCGACTTTGATATTTGATTATTTCATGAGATTTGAGCCAATGTTCAGTAACACAGAATAAATGGACGTTGTATTTCCTAAGAAATAATTCTATCTCGAGATCTTTGCCAGCTAAACCTTGCATATTCTGATGAAAAATATTTAATTCTATTGACTTAGCTGCTGTCGCATTTACTAGTTTAAACTATGATCATAACTATGGTCACACAACCTAATGTTGCTGCCAGTATCAATCATTATATTTTGGTTTATATTGCATATAACCGCGTCATTTCTTTGTATATTAAATGCTTACAATGTAGCCAACTGTCGTTTAGTTGTAAAGGGCAGATACATAGTATCTTCTGTCAGCCTAAACTTGCGAATGAATTTATTTATATCAAAATAAAAAATGGCGTCACTATGACGGTGTGTTAAGTTATAAATATAAAAATTTATGTCATAAATGTGCCTGTTTTGCTGAATGGTTAAGTTACTGGCATATGGCAAGGCACAGAATACAAATTTACTATTTAATTTGGAATGCAGCTCTAATAATTTTTCAATACCCCTAGTCAGGTCCTTCCTCTTAACTGATAAACTATCACCATAAAATATAACAGTGGTTGTGTCCTTATCTAAATTAGCTTGACTAATATTATCAATTAAGTGATTTAAACTGGCCCCAGGTGAACAAAAATTAGTTACTTTCTGATCTAAATGCCTAGATAATAAGGAACCTAAGTCTTGGCCTATTTTATCTGAATAAACCATTACAGACTTTTGTGGATATGTAGGTTTTTTGCATGTTTTTGTGGCCGGTTGGCTAACATGATTATTTAGGTAAGGGCTAGCACTATTATTTACTTATATTACATTACTAGAGCAATCAGATTATAATGTGTCTGATGAGGGGGTATCGAATGGGGTGGGTGGGATAGCACAGCTTAGTAAGAGATTCAAACCGCTCAAGGTTGTATTTTCCCATTTTTAGGATCTCATCAGTAGCTCTGATATGCTCTTTGATCTGCTTTTGAGCATCTTCATACCTTGAGGTCATTTTCCTAAGTTCAGACTGCAGATGAAAGATTTCAGTCTGCAATTCATTTACCTCTGTGTCATACACACAGTGACTATGAGCAAGCTCTAAAACTAAAGCTAAGTGAGGCGCGATTGTATGAATAATAGATTTACACACTTTTACATACATGCCCCATAGGTCTTCAGTTAATTTTATTTTTAAATCATTAAAGACTTTAATAACCGACCGTGGACTAATATGTTTGAACCTAAACTCTACAGGACAAGCACCAATGTTCTTTTTAACAAATTAAATTGCAAGGTTTGAAGAGGAATTGAAAGATTTAGTCGTCTCTAGTGGAATATTAGTAAAAAATCTTTCAAATTCTTGAGCTACTTCTCTATCTGTGTTAAAGAGACCGCGCGGAGTCTCAAGAGTCAAGTCTGTACTGCGTTGTTTAAACCTCCCAGTTTCATTATTAATAATTTTCCAGGTGGCTTTTATTTTATCATCCGCAGATTTAATTTTTTTACTTATATGAAGCGCTTTAGCTACCTTACACACTCTTCTAAACGTTTTAGAGTAAACGTACCTTGCAAAACTTTCACTATTAGTTTTGGATTTGAGATCATACAATTCAAATAGCCTTTCCCTACTTCTACGAATTCCAGTAGTAGCCCAATCATAGAAGGTAAACTTGGGTTTAATATTTCTTACTTTAACGGGAAATTTACTAGTAAAAAAATTGAGCATAGAATTTACCATGGTCGTTTGAATTACATACGGGAACACCTAATATATTCTTTGAAAACACTATTAAATTTTTGCAAACTCATGGTCTTATATGTCTACATTTAATGGTAATACCTTTTTCTGGTGTAATATAATTAAAGGTAACTGATTGTCCTGTGTGATCCGATGGGAGATAGTTAACTACTGCTTGATCTAAATAATCGCAATTACAAAAAATATTGTCAATGCATGTAGCAGAAGTTAATGTTATTCGAGTCGGTTCTAGAAAAACGTTAGTTAATTAAAAGAATTAAATAAGCTTAATAGTCTGTTACTGTACCATGTTTTTTTCTAAAATATTTATATTGAAGTTACTGCAAACTACAACAAACTTGTTACTCGTGAAAGTTTTATTCAGCACATCTTCCATTACTGATTCAAATTTTGAAAAATTTTGACTATTTGGGGGTCTGTATACACACAATAATATGCTTATCCAGCTCAACACAAGAAATCTCAACACACTGTTCAACTGAAAGCCCAACTATATCACTACGTTCTCTCGATTTCATATTTTTCTTTACCAAAATTAAAGTACCCCATGAAGCCTAGACTTACGACTATAGTGACTTAAAACCGAATAATTGGCATTATTGAATAATATTTCATGTGATTTAAGCCAATTTTCACAAATACAAACAACATCATATTTAGTTTTTTTTCCAAAAATAACTCAATCTCTAATGATTTTGAAGAGAATCCTTGTATATTCTGATGGAATAATTTCAAACTACCAGGCCTCTCTTCCTCCTTAGTTAAAACGTGTGATTTGCTAGAGGTTCTATAATGTACACCTGTTGTCACCCTCTGTCGTTTAAACAGTTTATCACAGTATTAATAGAAAAACTATATACTACTGGCTCGTCTCTTATCCTAGATTTCGTTATATTATTCATAACTATCTATCTATCTATCTATCTATAACCTCACGCCAGATCCCTTGCGGGGTAGGCAGAGAGTACAGAGTTCCAACAGGTTCTTTCCTAACATACCGCTCTGGCTTCCTCGACTCTCATAGTTCGTCTCATACACGCTCGCCGGTTACGGAGACTCTTGACTTTTCCATCAGATAAGACTCGGTTTATTTGGTCGTGGTAAGATAGTCTAGGTCTTCCCCGGTACCTGCATCCTTCCACTTTCACATTGTATATCTGTTTTGTCATATTTTCCTCTGGCATTCTTTCTATATGCCCGAACCAACGGAGCATGCCCTTTCTCATCTTTACACCGATACTATCTTTCATACCTACTCGCTGTCTTACTATGCTGTTGCTAATGCGGTCGGTCAGCTTCACTCCGCACATCTTCCGCAGAGCTCGCATTTCTACCGCATTTATCCTACTTTCATTCTCCTTCTTACATACCCAGCTCTCGCTACCATATAACAGCGTTGGGACAAGAACTCCGTTATGTATGGCCAGCTGCGCCTTATGGCTTAAGTGCCGGCTCCCGAGTAGCTTTCCCATCGCACCATTCACTCTGTTCCCTGCACTCACTCTTCTCTCTATGTCAGCGGTGTATTTCCCATCCTTACTGAAGGCGCATCCAAGATATACAAACTCATTCACTTGCTCCAGCACATCGTTACCAACCACAATCCTTACATTCGTTCTGGTTTCTTCCCTTTCAAAAACCATAATCTTGGTTTTCTTCACATTCAAGTGTAAGCCATTGATCATGCAGTCGTCTTTCATAACTGTGACTAGTGTTTGCAGATCAGTGGCTGTTGGCGCTATTAAAACCGCGTCATCTGCATAAAGTAGATGGTTTACCACTAAGTCACCCATTTGTACACCTTCATTCATCGCTTTCAGTCTTTGAAGACTTTTGTCCAGATATATTATAAACAGTCTAGCGGACAACACGCAACCCTGCTTGACGCCGATTTTAACGTCAAACCAGGGTGACCTGTTACCACCCACCCGTACGCATGCCTTGCAGTCCACATAAGTGGTCTGGACGGCTCGCAACAGAGTGCCATCTATACTATACTCTGGCAAAATGTCCCAAAGTCTCTTTCGCACAACTCTGTCAAATGCCTTCTCCAGATCTACAAAACCGCAGAAAACCTTCCGGCCCACTGCCAGATGCTTCTCTACGATGTTGCGGAGTGAGAAGACTTGATCCGAACATCCTCTTCCAGACCTGAAACCCCCTTGTGCCTCGCACAACATTCCATTGGACTTCACGCGCATTCTCCGTTCAATAATTTTACCGTACACCTTGGCTGCCAAGCTGATCAAACTGATGGCTCTGTAATTGGCGCAGTCATATTGTGAACCCTTGCCTTTATACAAGGGTACTATGACTGCGCGGCGCCAATCTGTAGGGACTCTACCGGTCCTCCAGCAAAGGATTGCAAGGGCCCGGAAAGCGTCCCGGACGCAAGTTCCACCATATTTGATCATCTCGGCAGATATCATGTCTACTCCCGCAGCTTTACCGTTTTTCATACTTCCTATCGCCCATTCATAACGGAGTTAATATTATAAGCTAATAAATTAGCAATTTTTAATTTACATTTCTTAGAAAGGAACATTGCTTCCTGAGTCAATTTAAGCCCACAAACAAACTTGTTAATGTCAAAAAATAAAACATTGTCATTATGACTTGACAACATGTACATATAATTATTCAAATAATGAATAAGTTTATTTTGTTTTTCTGACAAGTTGTCAGAATAAGGGAAAGTACACGAAATTAAATTCCCTAAGTTTAATTGCAATAAGGTATTGATACCATCAACAAAGTCCTTTTTTTGTATACCTAGGCTGATTCCAAATAACAAAACAACTGTAGTTGTACTATCTATTTTTGTCTGCGTAATCTTATTTAATAACAAGTTATAAGGTAGATTATTATAACAACTGGTTATATTATGGTTTAGTTGACTGTGTAAAAGTGAACTAAAGCCTGCCCCAAGTTGGGCAGAGAAAACTAATGTTTTGTAGTCCACATCACGTTGAGTGAACTCTTGTACGGGCGTTACATGCCTGAATCCAGAAGTGGATGTCAAGGGAGTACAGGTACATGAGAGATTGTTGGTCAGAGACTCATATCTCTCTGCATTATATTTTACTAAATCCATCAACTCACTAGCTTCCTGCATGCGGTCACATAATTGTATCTGAGCGGCGTCATATTTAGTAAAAATATCTTTTAAAGTTATTTCCCTAACTAACAACTTATTTCGTAATTGTTGAGTATCTCTATCATACCTACATTTGTTATGTTTTATTTCTTTGGCACATAAATCTAACTTATTTATTAGTTGGAAGCGCTCTTTTCTTAGATAAATATTTGTTTTAAAATAATTTTGCCTAGTTAGAGCCTTTTTAGTTTTCCTGATAATGCTTTTTATTTTTAAATACCTTTTTATCCTATTGTGACCTCTGATAGAAGGAAAATTGTTTTTGGTATCATCACCAGTCAAATCAATAATGGGTGGCATGTCACACACAGAACTGGACTCTTTACCGACTAATTCCTCATACAAGCTCTGAGTAGCAGCAGACTGCTTACTGATTTGGAGGGATTCCAAATCTGAAATGGTCTTATGAGCTTCATTCAGTTGCATTTCCAGCTCCGATATACGTCTCAGAGCCAGTTCCTGTGTGTCACCGCACTGTTCTAAGCTAGATACATGTGTCCATATGTTGTATGTGCAAAACAACTCGGCCAAATCGTTCTTAAGCTCGGTGTTCTTGTCAATGATTTTCTTCACTTCCATCTCGCTGTCATCTCTCTCCTGCAACAGTTGTTGGCACAGGTTTTTTGACAACTCCAGTTCCTTGAAAATTGCCCGGAGCTTGTCCTCTGTATCACGAGTTGTTGCTCTGCGGGTCATCATTTTGCTGGAACGTGAGAATAGGTGTCAGTAAAAGGAAAAGTTTGTAAAAAGCTTTGGTAAAAGGAAAATAAAAGTTATTAGATAATAGAAAAGGAATATTATTGTTGAGTGACTATAAAATAGAATAATTAAGACAGGGATCTAGTTTCAGGGAAGTAAGTAAATATTACATAAGGTATAAAGTGATGAAAAGATGATTGATTATATTGTTTGTATGTGGGTAGGTAATTTTGTTGCATGTAAACCTATTTTATAAGCAAATTATATGCCAATGAACTTGTGAACTTAATTCTTATATTTAATTATTTACAATACAGGCTTATGCAGTGTATTTGTAGTGTTTAAAATGTCTGTGGCGAGCGTTAGTCGTCGATTTTGTTTCCACTACTTGTCAAACAAAAGGAGACATGACAATGCCCGTATTTATTGGACGTGGCTCACCAGGATGAGCTGTTCACAAATGTTGTGGAGTGTGTAATCGTGATAAAAATAAAGATGTTGGAACAATACTTAGGTTTAGGTGAAAATTTCAAATCCTTTTCGTTGCAATGACAGCCGGTCGAAGTTTCTTCACTTTTTATTATGATTCAGCAATCACTGGCTCTTATTAACAGCATATACACGTAATATCATGTAATTTTGGTCAATATACACACAAAATATGGAATTAATTTAATTATTTTAATTAATACAACGAGAGCTATTTTTACTACCCTCTTCTCATCTGCCACTCCATGCAATAGTAGAATGTTCTTTCGCCCACGCATCTCCATGTCGTCAAGCGTTTGAGTGAGCATGGCCACCTGTTGTTGGAGAGTATTCAGCGCTTGGATGATGAATGCTCTAAATGAATTGAATTCCGCAGCCAGGTTGTCAGTAGAAGATGATGTGCCTGATGTATTTTGGAGCCCATGTTCGAAGTCTGACATTTTCTGATTGAACATGTCAGTCATTTGCATCACGGAACTTTGCAATGCCTCCAGTGTGATAGTTTGTTTTATGTGATTTTAGGACAGGAAATAACACTTATACGGCAAGTAAACACTGTTAGCTAGTACATGGAAACATTTATAGTTTTAAGTTTTGTAAATATTATTTTTTAATCCGAAAAAAATATATTTAGTAATAAAGCCGAATGTTTAGGGTATAATTTTGATGCCAAACTGGGTGGTGCCATCGTAGTCACACATGTCAAGTTTGTTAGAATGATGTCAAGATTTTTTTGTCAGCATTACTTATATCATTAACATGCTTCAAATTATTCTGATAAATAAAATCCACAAGAGAGTAGCCCAAGGCACAGTTATAATTTGAGGGAATGAGATTATGATCATTATCTTTTTTCCAATCAAGAAAACTCAAATTGAAATCGTCTAATATTACTACATCGTTAACATGATTTAAAAAATACAAAGCATTTTTTAGAAATTTTTCTAGAGCCTCCATTTTAAGAGGTGGTGGCAAATACACAACACGTATTGCGATTTTTTTCAAGGCATTGTTTATTTTCAATTGAATCGTGATCCATAGGTCTTGCAGATATGGTATATCTTATAGATAGGATATTTAGCCACCACCATCCTTCTTGGACCCGCTTGACAAACAGTGGTCCCTTCTGTACACTATGTATCTTGAGTCTATAAACTCTCGATTATTGATACTTGCGTTTAGCCAGGTCTCAGTAAAAGCAACGACAGCGTAATTTGTCAGAAATAAATTATTATATATGTCATTTGTTTTAGTGCGCATGCCACTGATATTCTAATAATAGATATCAAGCATTATTATAAATAAAAAAATAAAAATAAAAAAGCCTTATATTTCTCGCAAATTATAAAAAGACAAACACAACATTATGAAAAGTATTAGTGTTTAAGCAAGAACCCCTCTACAGGTGAAGGCCTCCTCCAGAGATAGCCATACGTCTCGGTCTTGAGCTACTTGTAACCAGTTACGCCCCGCCACCATTCTAATATCGTCTTCCCATCGTGTGTACGGTCTTCCTACGCACCTCTTGCCCTGTGGTCCTTTCCATGATGTTACCCTTAGAGTCCATCTCTGATTTTTAAGTCGTGCTAGGTGGCCCGCCCACTTCCATTTTTGTTTTTGCGCGTACTGGACTGCATCTGTTACATTGGTTATCTGTCTTATTTTTGAGTGCCTTATCTTTTGGATTTTCTTCATATTTAGCATGCTACGCTCCAATCCTCTTTGACAAGTACTTATTATATTTTTTGTTTTGTTAGTAAATTTCCACGTCTGGCAGGCGTACGTCAAGCACGGTAAGAGGCAAGTGTTCATCACTTTGGTTTTTAGTTTTGTTGGCAAATTACTCTTAAATATTTCTTTCTAACTCCAATATTTGTTCTACGTGATTTGTTTTCTTCGTTCTACTTCTAACTCATTGTTTTTTCTGTCGAATCCGATTTGTTTTCCTAAATATATATAGTTTTCTGTATATGTCAGTACTTCGCCATTCACGAATATTGGTCTCTTTATGCTGTTAGTCATTGTCATTGTTTTTGTACGGTTCACTTCTAAGCCCACCTGTTTGCTAGCTTTATGTAAGGTCTCGATCATATTTTGTAGTTCAGAGCTCCGTTCTGACAATAGTACCAAGTCATCTGCAAATCTCAGATGAGTTAGATATTTACCTTGTATATTCAATCCATAATTCTTCCAGTCTAGTTTGTTAATTACTGATTCTAATACGGCAATAAATAATTTTGGGGATATGGGGTCGCCCTGCCTCACTCCTCTATTGATGGGAAATCTTGGGCCAGTTGTTTCTAGTTTAATTTGACCTGTACTTTTGTTATAAATGTTTTTTATAATTTTTATATATTCCTGCTCCACCTTTTGTTCTCTTAGCGTTTCCCATATGCTAGTGTGTGATATCGTGTCGAAGGCTTTTTGGTAATCGATAAAGGCAACATATAAGGGCTTTTGCTGCTCTTGATATTTTTCTATCAATAATTGTAATGTATGTATGTGATCGACTGTTGAAAAACCTTTTCTAAAACCAGCTTGCTCTATAGGTTGTCTAGTTTCAAGTGTAGTGTTTATCCTCTTGTTTATTATTGAGGAAAAAAGCTTGTACAGAGTTGGTAGTAAGCTTATAGGTCGATAGTTTCCAATGTCTTTTGGGTCCCCTTTTTTGTCAATAAGTATAATATTTGACTCTGACCATTGCGAGGGGGTTTCCGCATTTGTCATAATTAAATTGAACAATTTCGTTATAGGTATACATAGGATTTCGTAAGCTGATTTCAATGCTTCATTAGTAATATTATCAGAACCCGGGCTTTTGTCTAACTTTAGTCTCTTTATTGCTTCTGTAACTTCTTCTTCATCAATTGGTTTTAAATTTTCTTTAAAGTATTCGTCTGTATTTTCTGTGGTCGCTATTTGGGCTTCAGAACTATATAAGGTTTTGTAAAATTGGGTGGCAATATTAACAATATCTCTGCGATTATGCAGTGTTTTTCCTAAGCAGTTCAATCCTTCTATCCAAGTTTTATTTGTTTTCATTTCTTTATAAGCTTTTTTTGTGCTGCCTGCTTTTTTAAGATGTTTTTCTATTGTGTTTAGCCTATAATTAGCGTAGTCTTTTTTTATATACCGGCTTATTAGCTTGTACAGAGCCGACAGTTCATTTTTAATAGATCGAGTTTTGTTCTTGTAGTGTTGCAGTCATTGTCTTCTCTTTATGAGTGTCGTTGTGTGTGGCGATAGGATATTTTGTGATTTAGAAGTTGAGTTGGTTGTTTCAGCATTTTTCAGACTATTTGTGATAGCATTTACCAGTTTGTCATGGTAATTTTGTATTGATGTAAATCCTGTCTCGTAGGTTAAATCTGGCAAACATTCTTCTAGGGATTCTTTAAATTTGCTTATTTCGTTATCGTTCTTTAACATGTTGCTTAATTTATTCGTGTACTTAGCTCTACATTTTTGTAGTTTTGACAGCATTATCGTTGTTCTGACAGGTCTATGATCTGAAGGGTAATTTATGTTAAGCGTTTCAATATTTTGGAATAAGCCTGGTCTGTTTGACAATATATAATCTATTTCATTCTTGTATTGCCCGTTTGGGGACCGCCAGGTCCATCTCTTTTTGATCCTTTTCTTGAAAAAAGTATTAATGATAGAAAGTCTATTTTCGAGAGCGTAGTCGATTAATCTCTGCCCTCTGTCATTTCTATCACCGTATCCATTTCTTTTCATTATAAGGTATTCATCAAGTCTAGGCATACCTATTTTGGCATTAAAGTCACCCATTATTATAAGATTCCTATATGCTTTTTTAATAGCCTTATTTATCATTGAATAAAATAGGTTGATTTCCTCTAGTTCTGCGGCTTCTGTAGGAGCATATACTTGAATTATGCTTAAACAAAATCCTTGAAAGTTTAAGTTAAGCAGAGCAACTCGTTCTGAGATACCGGTGAAACTTTCCACATTTCTTTTTAATGATTTGTTTATAATAAAGCCGACACCATATTGGCCAGGCGTATGTCCTATATGGCAAAGTATAATGTCCTTATATTCCTCTATTTTGTTACCTAGTCTTCTGGTTTCTGATAATCCAATGACATCGTATTTTATTGTCGCGAGGGCTTCTCTTAGTTCGATTAATCTTTCATAAGATGATAGTGTTCTCACGTTATACGTTATTATACTGAGCTGCTTGTATTTTTTACGGGAGTCTGTGTGTAATGTAGTTAATTTCTCTGGAGGGTTTTGGTCGTAATCTTCCACGGTGACCAACCGGATTGGAAGATGTATTTCATTTCTTATTTTTTTTTGATGTGTTATACTATCTGTGTTTATTTTGAGAGGGGCGGGAATTAATTGTTATGCACCTTTTTTTATGTTTTCTTGTGTATTATTTGTACTTTTATTAATCAGAAAATTTATCATGCCTGGTTTTAAGACACCTTCTGACGGTTTTTGTGTCAAAGTTTGAGCAGGCAGAGCTTTGTTCTTCTTGTTGGCTTGAGTGATGTTGTTTGATCGATTTCGATATTCTTTATCTGGAGATTCTGAAAGATTTCTCTTATTGTTGCTGTTCTTTACGTTAACTTTGTTTTTAGATATTACAACCAATTTATCGTATTTTATAATGGCTAAATTTCCTTTTTCTTTTTCCATTTGGACTTGTTCCTGTAATTTCTTCCTCTTTTCTAATACTGCTTGTGGGAAATCTTCTTTTATATAATAAGGAGTATCTTTTAGTGCCCATTTTTGCTTGTAGATATTTATTTAAGCCAAGTGTTGAAAAAGTTACGATTATTGGCCGCGGCTTATCGGTTTTTTTCCCTATTCGTCTGATCGCCTGTATGTCTCGAGGGCCAAGTTTCATAGAGAGATAGTTTTCTATAAAACTGATAATGTTAGTCTCTAAATTGGAATACGATTTTTCAGTTTCTTCTATACCAAAAAATACCGTGTTTCTCTGCCTTGTCTCTTTTTCCATAAAGTATAGTCTCTTTTCTTGGTTTTCAATTCTTTCTTGAAGTTTATTATACTTTACTTCCCATGTCTTAAACTTATCCTCAATCATTTGGTTAATATTTTCTGTCACTCTAGCGGTTACATTTTCTCCACTTTTTAAAATAGTTGACCTCTGTTCATCCAGTTCGTTTTGAATTTTTCGCAGAGCAATCATAATTTCTTCCTTTTTTTTTTTTTTTTTTTTTTTTTTTTTTTTATTATTATTTTTTATGCCCTCTAGTGATGATTGTAAGAATCGCTTTCTGTAGTTAAGATTTGTAGGCGCGATCAATTAGGTGTATATCAGGATCATAATTTATAATATCCGATAGATGGTGTAAATTTTTGTTTGTTTCCCGTAATGACAATATTAAACAGGATGAGGTTCGCCTCTTGCCGTTAGATGGCGCTGGCGGTCGGTACGTTAAGTATCTCGGGTCAATCATTCAACAATTTATCACTTTTTGGTAATTAAAAGTTTTTATTTTGGACTGACCTGTCTTAGTCTTTAATGTTGAGTCCTTGGTGTATCATTCATTTATTAACCTTCTTCTAATTACTTTTCTTGTTTTTTTCTATCTACCGCCTTATTCACTTTGTTGACATCACGGATGAATATAGTTTTGAAAAGGTTTTTCACAACAGATTTCAAGAGTTAGGGTTAAACCACATCTTCTTCACTGTATTTGGATTGCAAAGTGACTTTTCGTTATAATTTTTTACTGTAACTGACGATGTTTATATTTTATTTCACTGCTTAACTCGCTAACAATTGTACTGCTGTTGGCACTGCAGCGCCCTCCATTAAGCATTATTATATTAATATGTAAAACATTGGCCGATAAATTAATGAAGTCCGATTATGCTATCAACTTCAAGCTGTCATTACTTCGAACACAAATTGCCTGACTCGTTTCATTTTTTGTGTACAAAGATTCTACCATTTCGTAACCATGTGAATTTATAGGATAATTGTTTGGCCTTGAGGCGAGCTGCTGCGTGAAGTGATTTATTGGCTGGTGGTAGGTGCTCTCCTACATAGACGGGAACTCTAGGACCCCCGAGCCCTAGGTGCTATGAGCTCAACTTATCTTGTTGGTTTCTTTTTATTAAACTGGGAAATCGCCGCTAGCAAAACGTCTCGGCTCCGTGGATTTCGCAGCTCTGCTTACTAGAAAAATATCATCATAAGTGATCGAGTTTCCTACTACCTTGCCCAGTTGTATAACTGTATTTATTAAGTTTTCGCTCCGGAACTGCGGTACTCCAACGATTTTGACGTTACATTCCCGTATATTCTGCTCCACTGAAGATAATCGGTTAAAAAGATTTTTAACAGTTGTTTTTAGGGCTTCGTTATCTTTTTGTAATGAGGTGATATTCGTTTCCGATCGTTTTATTTTCCAAATTATAGTTGAGCTCTTCAAATGTTCTATTAAAAAAATACATGGCCTCCTATATTCCTAGATAAAAATAATTACGGTTAGGGTTTATTATACGGTTTGGCAAACGACACTCGCTAACCTGGAAACCCTCCATTGAACGAAAATCGGTTAAAATATAAAACGATCCGGTCCAAACTCAACCAATTAAGATTTTGAATGGAATAACAATAAAGTGGCGGCACCTGACGGCCGGTGCCGCCCGGGAACAGACCCCGCCCCCGCCCAGTAATTGAATAAACCGCCTTTTACCATAACTCCTCCGTAAACTTGCGAAAAATATATCCTTTTCTATCGGATTCTCTTAGATATTTCAACATGAGCACCATTCGAAAAGTTTTCGTGAGTATAATTTCGATCTAAGATGGAGGTGTTATGAAGATTCATGATCTCCATTCGGACGAATATAAGTTGAAGTTATTCGCCTACGTGTCGAGAAAATAACTTAAGTGGTATTTGTAGCTTTGATCGGTGTGCCCGATCATATTTTATTCCAAAGCTACAAGCCTTTGACAGAAATGAAACTGTTGTCGCCGTTAAAATTCGGAGTCGCGTTTTTTAAATACTGGCAACACTGCGAAAGGTCGCCATCTTGAAACCGCCATTATTATTATTTATTTATTTAATTACGATCACAACATAATGCACAATATAAAAAACATCGCCCCACAAAACTGTGCAACCAGTTTGACTGTGGGGTCAGTTGAATCTACAAACTTAATATAATGGTAACACTAACTTAACACAAACTTAGGTAATGTTTTTTCAGAATCCTTTTAAATTTTTTTATATTTGTCTCGCCCCTTATGGCCGCCGGCAGACTATTCAAAATGTATGGGATGGATGGATTCTTATGTTGGCTGATCGTCGGTTGTCGACGAATTCTCGGCCATTTTATTTTTATCCAGCATCAAGGAGGGTTGTCGTAAGAACTCCTTTGAGTAGGATCTACCCTCGGTCATTAAATTATAGTTGTGGTGATTATTGTAATAAGTGGGTTCAGAATTTATAATTTGTTAAATAATTAAAAATTTATCTTATTTACTCGCCATTTTATTCTATAAACGAATAAATTTATCTAAAAGTCTATATACCCTGTGTATATGTAACTATTAAGTGAATATTGGTGGTGTTTGAACTGATTCTCCCATATATCAGAAGTGCAAACAAATATCTCCCTAAAATGGCGCCGAAGAATAAACGTCGAAATAGGAGGAGAGCACCTTCGTCCTCGAGCTCCAGCAGCAGCTCCAGTACAAGTTCCTCGTCAAGCAGCAGCACGGACACTCGTAAAAGAAGGAGACGGATCGAGTCAAAATATGTTATCCTCTGTAGTGCCTGAGTTTGACCCCCTTGCCGATGATATACAAATGTGGATAAACGTAGTAGAGGCCAATGCACGCGCGTTTGGTTGGTCAGATCGGGCAATTAGATATCAAGCCTTGCAAAAATTACATAATACTGCCAAGACTTGGTATGATTCACTTTTGAAGAATGATACTACTAGGAGGGATCAAAAAGTAGTGAGAACGACATACTCCTTGGTAAAAAAAAATACTGGGAGGCATAGCTCAGATACATATTTGTAATATTAATAAAAAAATATCTTCGATTCTCTTTTGTTTTTTTCTGAATGTAGTTATTTGTTTGCTTCGTGTCAGAACGTGTTCTCGAAAATGGAGAAAAACGAAGTGCGAGCCGTTATTAAATACCTCTCTTTAAATAAGTTAACGACGCAAGAGATTCATTGCGATTTGGAGGCAACATTAGGAGAGTCTGCTCCGTCGTATTCCACTATCGCAAGGTGGGCTTCTCAATTTCGAGTAGGGAGAACGAGCACGGAAGACGAACATCGTTGCGGCCGTCCATCGACGTCAGTCACCCAAGAAAATGTCGCGAAAGTCGAGAAAATTGTATTGAGCGATCGAAGAGTTACCATCCGATACCTAATTCAAGAAACGGGCATTTCATATGGAAGTATTCAATCCATATTGAAACAATCTTTGAATATGAGAAAAGTCTCCGCAAGATGGGTGCCGAGAATGTTAACCGACAGTCAGAAACAAAATCGACTTGACATTTCGAAGATATTGTTGGACAAGTTTCAAGAAGATTCTGAAAACTTTTTGTCTCGTTTCGTAACAATGGACGAAATATGGGTCCATCATTTTGATCCCGAGACAAAACAGAAATCTTTGCAATGGAAACGGCCATCATCACCGACCCCGAAGAAGTTTCGTGTCGTGGCATCGGCTGGCAAGGTCATGGCCTCAATATTTTGGGACTCAGAAGGAATATTGTTGATTGATTACCTGGAGCGTGGAACCACTATTACAGGCCAATATTATGCAGCTTTAATTCCCAAGTTGAGTTGAAAGAGAAAAGGAGAGAGAAACTTCGAAGGGGCGTGCTGTTTCATCACGACAACGCACCCGCGCACAGGTCGGCAGTTGCGATGGCTGCCATTCAGCAAGCTGGCTTCGAATTGGTTGACCACCCCCCTAATTCACCAGATCTGGCGGCTAGCGATTTTTATCTGTTCCCCAAATTGAAAAAATACTTAAGGGGAAACAGGTACGAAGACGATAACGAGGTGATGGATGCCGTGGAGAGCTTTTTGCAGGAAACTTTTTTGTGAAAGGGATTGAAGCCTTGGAAAAGCGCTGGACTCTGTGTGTAGAGAGACTCGAAAACTATGTAGAAAAATAAATTATTAAGTTATCAATAGTCATTATATTCTATCTCATTCTCACTACTTTTTGATCCCTCCTCATAGGTGGACATCATGGCGATGGAAGGATTGGCGTAGTATTTTGTTAGATACATTTCAGTTTAAGCGTAACATGTTTATTTTATTAAAAGAATTGATGAAAATGAGACCACGTGAAGGACAATCTTTACGAGTGACGTTGAAAATAGATTTCAACAAAAGGGTAGAATCGATAAGCTACAATTATCTTTTTCGGAACAGAATATAATTTCAATAATTGTAGGGTGTATTGGTGATAAAAATATTAGTACAGCAGCCGAAGCGGGTAGTTTCCGTAGTTGCGATGAACTATCATCCTTTTTACATAGTAAAATCCATTTCCTAGTGGAAGTTAAAACAACGCAAAAATCAAACAATTTTCCAACTAGATCAGGTACAAGCCGATCATTAATTAATAGCTATCCAGAGCGAAAAAGCGATAATCAGAACGAATTATTTGTGAACAGTATTGGGTAATCTAAGATTTGTTAGTCGTATGTTTCATGGATGATTTGTTGATCGCTACAGTCACTGTAGAACAAAATATACAACAGTTAGAGTCAGTTTTGTGTATATTGCAAGAACACGGGTTTATTATAAATTTAGAGAAGTGTCGTTTCTTGAAAAATTCTATTAACTTCTTGGAATATGAGGTTTCGGGAGAGGGGATTCGACCTGGGTGTAAGAAATTGTCTACCATCGAAAATTACCCCACTCCCAAAAATGTACACCAAATTAGACTATTTTTAGGCTTAATCAATTATATTAAGAAATTTATAAAAAACTATGCTGTGCTTTGTAAACCTGTACCAACGCTTTAAAAAAAAAAGGGTCATCTTGGGAATGGACACGAGATCAAATTGATGCCTTTGTCCGTTTAAAGTCCGAGTTGGTTAGTGACGCTTTACTAGCTTTATTTGATACGAAACTACCTATAATATTGTATATGGATGCTAATCGCGATGGATTAGGTTGCATTTTAACTCAAGTCACAGATAAGGGAGAAAAACTAATTCATTTCTACAGTAGGCAAACTACTACTGAAGAGAAACGTTACCATTCGTTTGAATTAGAATTTTTAGCCTTAGTTGTAGGTCCGCAAAAGTTTCGACATTACCTTTAAGGTACTATATTTAAAATTATAACTGACTAATGCAGTAAAGTATACAATAAATAAACAAGAAATCAACTCGCGTATAGGTAGGTGGGTGTTACAGACCCAAGAATTTAAATTTGATATATTGCACAGACCTGGATCTCAAATGCAGTAAGTAGATGCAGAAACAGCAAGAAAACCTTAAGCAGAAACCCAGTATCGACAGGTATAAATAATAATAATAATAATTTTAATAGAAAAGTAATGGCTATAACGGAAGCAGGTTGGTTACTTTCAGTACAAATGCAAGATGTCAATATTTGCGCTATACGCGATATACTATTGTCAGGTGAGGCCGATGCAAATAAACATATTTTCAAAAACTATGAAGTTTTAAGGAACAAAGTTTATCGTCGCACAGAATATGGCCCCAGATGGTTAGTACCTAAATGTTGTGTATGGCAGATAATAAGAGCTAATCACGATGATGTGGGACAAAACAATAGAACGAATTAGGTCAATGTATTGGTTTCCTAAACTAAAGAAAATAGTTTCAAAATACATCAATAATTGTGTCAGTTCCATCTATTCTAAAAACACACATGGTAAAAAACCAGGGAAATTATATCCCTAATTAAATCCCTAAATTTGCGCGGCCTTTTCACACGCTGCATCTGAACCATTTAGGTCCATTTGTACAAACCACTATAAAAATACCTATTTACTCGTGCCGTGCCGAAACCGATTCCGATAAAATAGAGTCCAACGCCGATGAACAGGCAATTGATGTTACACAACTGCGACAAACAGTAGATGCTAACATACAAAAAAATGCAGAAATACAAAAGCAAAGGTTCGATTCTAAGAGAAAGAATACTAATATCTATAATGTAGGAGATCTTGTCGTAATAAAAATACCTACTCAGTGCAATGATGGTCAAAGCACTAAGCTACTACCGATATTCAAGGGTCCATTTCAGGTAACCGAAGTATTAGGTCACGATCGATATAAAGTCGCTGATATGAGGGGTGCAGAGCGAACAAGCAAACGTTATGTGGGAATCACCTGTGTTGAGAACATGAAACCCTGGGTGAAAATAGGAAATAATTTGGAAGAATAGAAGAATACTCCGGATGTTGTCGGGTATGCAACTTATAACATTTCTACTAGGTATATCTGTTATTCTGTGTTTGTCTGATGCTGCTGCTTCGGACAGTTAAGATGTGGGTGGTTATGATATCGTGCAGTGTAAGTGTGGTCACTTTGTAAGGAGATACAACTAGGACTGGCCGTCGATGGAATAGCTTTCACGAGGGGATTTTCAAGCCTTAAGTTTAGTCATAATGCTCTTTTTTGGTTGGCCGCTGATAGGATAGCCAATAAAGTGTTATTAACTGAAAATAGTTCTAGAAAGTAGTAGTAGAATGATCACTTGTTTGTCCTAGCAACCGCACCAGACTATTACTCTATCCAGGGACGGATGCATGAGCAGGACGGCCGGATGTTGTCGCCGTTTAAATTCGGAGTCGCGTTTTTAAATACTGGCAACACTGCGAAAGGTCGCAATCTTGAAACCGCCATGTTGGCTGATCGTCGGTTGTCGACGGATTCTCGGCCATTTCGTTTTGATCCAGCATCAAGGAGGGTTGTCGTGAGAACTCCGTTGAGTAAGATCTACCCTCGGTCATTAAATTATAGTTGTGGTGATTATTGTAATAAGTGGGTTCAGAATTTAATAATTTGTTAAATAATTAAAAATTTATCTTATTTACGCGCCATTTTATTCTATAAATGAATAAATATATCTAAAAGTCTATACCCTGTGTATATGTAACTATTAAGTGAATATTGGTGGTGATTGAACCGATTCTTCCTTATAAAACTGAACCTATGTAATAGAACATTTTAAGTCCATGTCATTTCAATGTCCATAAATTTCATCCACCATGATACTTGAAAAGCTCAAAGCAAGAATTTCATACATGAGTCTGTTTTACAGCACGAATAATTTTGAAATAAAATAACACACTAACCTTAATTCCATAAAGAAATCCTCCTCTATTGCAGTCTCCCACGCCTGGCCAATTGCGTCTCCAGCCGATGGAAACCGCACAATTTGCCGAACTATTCTCTCTAGTTTTCTACAAATTGCACTTATACCCTTTATTCTCTTATTTTACTTCTCATACACCGCTCAACCCTCAACCAAACGACGGGAGTTATTTGCAAATGTGGGTAGAATGAAACTTTTAGAATGAGCTTGACAGGTCATTTGTATTTTCTATGTATATCCATTCATTGCCATAACTAATAGATACCGGTTGCATTTGTATAAACCCTTCTTTCACCTCTATTTCATTAAAGTATAATCATATTGGTGTATAGTAACTTTGGTGAATAAAAATAAAGTTATAAAGTTAAGTTTTTTTATAAAATTAACATTTCTTAATCTTCTCTAAATTTTCAGTGATAACATTATGTACCTACCATAGACTAAATGTAATCTTTATTCTAAGGTAGCTATATAGATATTTTTGATTATTTAAGATAGTAATACATTTTTTAAGACTCATCTTATATTCTCATACTACAAGATGTATCGAAATTAACGCAAGACCTCAGACCCGATTAGATATATGCTTTACAAATTCGATACGAAAACCAATTTCTCATGTTTAACATTTTTAACCACTTTTAAGCACTTTTATACCCCAATTAACAATGAAACTTGTACATGTATGTGTGCGTATTGAAAAATACGTTTTAGAAATGCATTTCAAATCTCCGTATTGCTATTAATCAAGAATAAATTTAATTTATTATAGCCCACTAAAGGAGTAACAGCATTTTTACAAATTATAAAAAAATGTTATGTGATATCCTTGCAACGATGCCAAGTCGACTGGCGATACATCCAAGTATTAAGAAGTCTCTATAACGCCGCGACCATGACATCCAGTTACAAAACCAGCAGACCAACCCTATCTCAATGCATCGAGGAGTGAGACAAGGGGACGTTATCTCCCCCAAATTGTTCACAAATGCATTGGAGGATATGTTTAAGACGCTGGACTGGGAAGGTCATGGCATAAACATAAATGGCAGTCATATCTCACACTTGAGATTTGCAGACGACATCGTCATTATGGCCGAAACGTTGCAGGATTTACAACAGATGCTGACCAGCCTAGCCGATTCTTCCAAACAAATAGGTCTCCGCATGAACTTGGACAAGACCAAGGTAATGTTTAACCGACATGTGGTACCGGAACCTGTTGCAATACATGGCGCTATTCTCGAGGTTGTTCAAGAATATGTTTACCTAGGGCAAACTCTGCAGTTGGGGAAAAACAACTTCGAGAAAGAGGTCAACAGAAGAATACGGCTGGGCTGGGCGGCATTTGGGAAATTACGTCGAGTATTTACATCGCCCATTCCACAAAGCCTAAAGACAAAAGTCTTTAATCAGTGCGTCCTGCCCGTTATGACATATGGAGCCGAGACGTGGACACTCACGGTTGGAATGGTTCATAAATTTAAAGTCACTCAGCGAGCTATGGAAAGGGCTATGCTCGGAGTTTCTCTGAAGGATAGAATCCGAAACGAAGTCATTCGACAGAGAACCAAAGTTATCGACATAGCCCACCGGATTAGTAAGCTGAAGTGGCAATGGGCCGGTCACATTAGCCGAACAACCGATAACCGCTGGGACAAACGAGTTCTTGAGTGGAGACCGCGGACTGGCAAACGTAATGCAGGACGCCCTCAGGCTAGGTGGAGCGATGACCTTCGTAGGGCGGCTGGCAGAAACTGGATGCGAGTAGCCGAGGATCGTACCCAGTGGCGTGCACTTGGAGAGGCCTATGTCCAGCAGTGGACTGCTATAGGCTGATGATGATGATGATGATGATGATAAAAAAATGTTATAAACATTTAAAATTGTTGGAATCAATTCGATTTATCGATTTAGAACAATCTCTTTCTTTCAGGTCTTGCGTTTATTATGTTACACCTTGTATATTATTACGTCACGTCCCTCGTAAGATACAAAACCCCTTAAAATGTGTAAACAAATTGTGGAACTCCTGGCCGTGTCTATGTGAACCCTGTAATTAGGAGATCATATAGGACTGCCATACTCTAAAATGCTTCTCACTAAGGCAAAGTAAAGATACAGAAGTTGATTAGCTCGAGATGTGATGAGCTGGTAATGTGGTCGAAATGATAATTTATCGTCAAATAAAATACCAATATCCCTTGCAATGTGTGATCGGCTAAGTAGTTGACTGTTGATGTGGTAATCATTTACAATTTTATGACGCTTGTTTGTAAAAGATATTATAAAACATTTATTAATATTAAGCGAAATATGATTGTTCTTGCACCATTCTGAGAATGGTGCAAGAACAATCTTCAATTCTAGATATAGAATGAAATAATTTTAAATCATCTGTATATAGAAGGCAGCGGCAAGTTAAGCGTTTAACTAAATCATTGATGAACATTACAAAAAATAAGGGCCCCAAATGTAACCCTTGTGGAACTCCAGATGTGGCCACAACAGCTGAAGATAAAAATCCTTTGAATGGTACCAATTAACTTCTGCTGTTAAGGTTAGAGCATATCCAGCAGTAAAGGCTGCCATGAATTCCATATGCTATTAGTTTAAGACAAAGCAACCTGTGGTTGACTTTGTCAAAGGCTTTTGAGAAATCAGTGTAAATCGAATCAACTTGACCTCCGGCAGCAAATGTCGGACAAAGATAATTTTTGTAGACTAATAAATTACTAACAGTCGACCTTTTTCTAACGAAACCATGTTGTTTATCGAATATCATTGGTTTGAAGTGATGATAGAGATGGCCATACACAACAGATTCGAATAATTTTGCAAAACAAGATAAAATACTTATTGCCCGATAATTCTCGCAACGTGATTTGTCACCACTTTTATAAATCTGGATATGTGCAGTATTCTATGGCTTAGGGAATACGCTAGTATTTAATGATTTATTAAAAATAATTTATAATGGAATGGCTAACTCTTCACCGCAACGTTTAACAAATAAAGGTGGTAATCCATCAGGACCAGCTCCCTATTTTTATCCAAATATTTAATTTTATTTAAAATGTCCTAGCTGTTAATTGAAATATTTGACAGTGTATTATTATTACAACTATCATTAAAAGCCAAGTGTATGTGATCAATGGGATTGTGAGTAGACACATTTTCAAAAACAGAGTTTAAATAATCGGAAAAGAGTTCACATACTTCTTGACCGTGTGACGATGAGGTATTTCCACATGTCATCGTAAGTGGGGTCGAAACTTGTCCTCTTCTATGGTTGACGAAACTCCAAAAATACCTTATGTTCCTTTGCAAGTTATCTTCAGTAGCTATTAAATAATTATTATAGTATTCTTCAGTAAGCTTTCTTACACCAATTGCATAGCATTGAGAAAGTGTCATAATCCCGAGGATTCTTGTATATTTTGTAAAGCTGTGATACTTATTTTTTTCTCTAATGCACTTAATTAAAGGTTCACTATACCAAATATGATAAGATGAACAAAATGGTAGTTGTTGGAGTGTGCTCGTGTAAATTTTTTTAGAGTACGTTATAAAAAGTATCAATGCACATGTCAACATCAGAAGAAGACACTAAATCGTGCCAATTTAAGGAGTGTAATTCTGTGTTAAATTGTCATAATTACATTTAAACCACTGATGAAGTCAGTTGTGCTCGTGAAATCAGCCTTCAATCCTCGAGGTATTGAAGGATACATGATGCACCTCTGCAGCTACCATTTCTTTGATATCCTTTTTAAGAACGGCTCGTAATTTTGTCATAAAAGTGGAATTCGGAGAAAACTTTAAATCAAATAATTTACCGATACTCTCCATGGAAACAGTACAACAGAGCCTGAGGAAATACTTTTAGCTATCTGCGAATGCGAGTCATATGATACCTGACTAAATAAAACATTCATTGTTTGGCGCTTGCGCTTCAGGCGCTTGAAATTTGCGAGCTTGACGAACAGGAGTATCATCGTTATTCCTGCGGCTTGTAATATTCTGGCAAGATGGACAGCTTAGCGATGCTTATTGATTTGCGTTCAGCTGATTAGTAGGCTCAGTGCTAATATTTAAGCATTCATAGCAGTAACCAGATAAGCAATTATTACACTTCAAGAAGTTGTTTTCTTTTAATCCTATTTCACAACCGTGGCAATGCATTGTTATTATATAAAAGCGATGTATAGTGCCTTGCAAGGTACTTATGTTTCATGCAAAAAGCGGTAAGAGTAAGTCCAGAATATGTCTGCAATGTTTGATTTTATGCGTCACGTTTTCGTAGCACAGTAGCACGGACGGCGATTCCAAGCAAAGACTGCCGGCACAGGGGTATCGAGTTTGAGCCTCACCGACCGGCGAGTCTTTTTAGAAGCAATTCAAAATTGGTTTGAATGTTACACGTTCTCTTTCGTAGTAGATGGTGGGTCCGCACCAAGCGCTCAACAATCGCACCAGAAAAGGAAGTCCTTCAAAGATGGCCACTGGGTCTCACGGTAACAGTCACAGGTAAAAACAAGAGGGTCTACTTATTAGATTATCCACAAGTGAAAGGTCCGACACTGTCCAATATGGCCACTGGGTCCTATGGCAACGGCCCCACGCGAATCCGAGAGCGACTGATGTTATTATCCACTCCAAGACTACGAGGTATAAAACTTTAAAATTAAAGATTAAAATTTGAATCAACTAACACACGTCCGCTCGATACATGAGCGCGAAGCGAAAAAAAAGTTAATTGATAATCCCAAAAATATGATCTAGAATTTGAAGGCGCTCAGTTATTCCAAAGCCATACGTTTAAACTCATAATCTGAATACTAATCTCTAATATCCTCTGCAGATACAGTCATAGATACTCGTATGGTAGTGTCCGACTGAGCTTTCGGTTTCGGTTGCGGCCAATTTCAACCCGAAATTAGAGTTTTGGTTTCAGCCGAAAACTGGCCGATCAAATCGAGACTTAAAAGTTATTGTTAATCGATGAATCAAGGTCGATTTTAACTATGCAATATAACCCCATCGTATTTGGTCCTGTTGAATCTTTATTTACTCGTGCTATAATTCTAGGTAGTTTCCAGGATCTGATAACAAACCTGAAAGATAGACAGGATGGCTCCATTATGTTTGTATTTTGATTTCTATGAACTACAGTTGCCAGGGCCTCATGATTTTTAATAATGATGGAGATAAAAGGGGGTCACACGAATTTTCCAAAAACGTAACCCAGTGATACTTATTTTAACATCTACCATATGACTAGGTGGGGCACATTCTGTCTGACAAAGCAGTCTGGCTTCAAAGCAGTCTGACTTAATGGCGGCCAGAGGATCTCCTCAATTAAGCAAGACATATCGGACGGATTATCTATTTTCGCAGCAAAAACTTATTTTAAAATATTTGCGCTTTCTATAATAAATATTGGTATAAGGTGCAACAAGGATCTTTTGGCCGGCGGCTAAAATCTGACCTAACGCTGTGATCAAGTGAAATGTCACTACATAAAAGTCGCGGAGTTGCCGTTTGCTGTGAAAGTTACCCAAATTCTTTTTATAATTAGTTACTCTGCAGACCCACCTGTTGAAATATCTCCTTGGAAGTAGGAAAACTTTCCTGAATGTTAAACCAAATTTCACAGTTCAAAGCTGAATACTAATGCTTAAATCTTTGCTGTAAAGTTATTCGAGCCGCTACAGGTTGCGTGCCGGCAACTTCAGAAGTAACAAGTTCTCGGAACAAAGTTATTTGATTGTGCGGTTCCTTCTTTCGCTAGTACCGGTGGTGGTGTGTATTTGGGATATACAAATCTTATTTTTAATACTGGATTTGCATTATGCCACTGCCGCCAATTTCCGTTTACAGCATAGAGCTGGTGCTTGGAAGCATCGACTGATCATTTAGTAAAAATTTTGTAAAAAAAGACGGACGATTTAGCGCAGTGGTTAAGGGCTTAAGCCGCTCAGCCCACTGTGCCTAATAGTCGCGGGTTCGATTCCCGCACGGGACAAATCTTTGTGTGATCCACAATTATTTGTTCCGGTCTGGGTATTTGTGTATGTGAATTTTCATGTTTGTAAACGCACCCACGATACAGGAATAAATCCTATCGGGCTACGATTTCTTAAAAAAAAAAAAACAAAAAAAAATATATTGTTTATTTCTTTAGATTTTAGTCTTCTACTTTTTTAAAAAAGTATTTTCTTCCCCGAAAACTGCGAAAATAGTTTTTAATACTTTTACTACTTAAGCCATACCATATAATGAAGGTAAAATTGCGACCTGCGAAGTATTATGTTTCTTCAGAAATGCCAGGTTTAAGCTTAGCTACAGGAAACGAAAATGCGTTCCTTTTTATAATGCAACGGGGTCAACTGTAATTAAAGATTTTATTCTAATTCCCACGGGTAGCCAAACGACCGTGGCACAAATTATCATAAGTAACTTCCTTTCGGCTCTGGGTTGTGGGTCTCAGCTTTCCCTATAATTGAAAAGGCACCTAGTTTTATACGAGAAAATTCGATTTTATAAGCAATGTGTCAAAGTTGGCTGAAATAGATCATTGGGGAGAAATTATGATGTGAAAATGAGGAGAAACTAGATAAGATAGTAATATTCTTTTCAATATACTGAGTTCATAGACTTACGCGAATATTACACATTAAATAAAACTGACGGGAAGGATGGTCCTTGCCGTGACCATAGGTGCTGTAAAGCACTCGAAACATCGGGATCTTAAAAATCAAAATATACCGCAATAAAATCCAAAAAAAAAAGTTTTATTTCTTTTCAATATTTTTTTATAAAATTGTTAATGTTTTGCTTACTTCATTTGGAAAACAGAAATGTCCTAACGAAAGTGAAGGCAATAGTAATACACTTCCATTTAAAATTTAAAGTTCTATTAAAAACCTTGGACCGACACACTGTTTTCTTAAAATAATACGAACATTCCCGTGCTCAATAACATATATTTTTTAGATCTTATACACTCACGCCCACGCATTTGTAGGTTTTAAGTCTCGAATTAGAAAGCGTTTTAAAGACAAAGAAAACTCATGGTTTTAAACGGTCGCCTGAGTTGGAAGATAAAATGATAATTACTGGAGATAAATCCCTCCCGGGTCAGGCAAAAGAGCCCAGACAGCAGATATTATTTGTACACCTATGTAGATATATATACTACGCAAACTTCATTCATGTGAGGGATGGCTGGCGTTCATTCTTATTCCTAAACCTTATAAACCTCACTAAAAACTTACATTTGTTCTCTCTGACTTACAATGCCATTAATTTTGCGAGGAAAAATACTTTTATCTCAAGTATTCAGATATTCGTGTCGCGACATAAGGGTGAAATGTCTGAAACGTGGCGGGAATGACGAGCGATCAGACACACTCGAATCAACCACAATTATAAAATGGTTACGTTTTGTTAGTAGAGTATCTGCTTATTATATGACTCGAAGACTTAGCTTATAGCTCCGCCCACGTTGACCTAGAGTATTGAAAAAGATATGAATTAAAATAAAGCAATATTAAGATCTTGTCCACATAACTTGAGCTCGCCGTAAACACCTGCAAATCACGAATAGGTCAAGCTTGATATCAGGTTCTTTCCGACTGATTTTGATCAATTTTATTTTAGTTAGACTATATAACGGTATATATCTATAACTATATAGATATATACCGGTATATAGTCTGACTAAAATAAAACTAACTTACAAACGTGAATCTATACAACGCTGTTGGCCGCGAGGCATTTAAAGCTTCACCGGACCTAAAGGCGAGCGTGCAACCACTACGCTCTAGCCAGCCAGAAGGGCAAGAGGTACACTCGAGGGCGCCTAGAAGAGGCGCCCTCGAGTATGTCGCCTTGAGTAGCCCGGTGGCGGCAGGGATCGGGGGGGAGATCGTAGTCGGCGGTGGCTACGATTAACGGATTCGCATGGGTAGATGCGTTCGCGAAGTGACGTGTTGACGCCTTTTTAATAAAGGCGCGAATAGGTTCGAGACCTAGATCGGAGTGGAGGTCGACGTTCCGTACGAACCAGGGGGCTCCTACGGCTTTACGGAGGAAGCGGTTTTGAACAACTTGGAGTTTATCGATGTGAGAGGGGGCCGAATGCCCGAACACAACACACGCATAAGTCATGATGGGTCGAACGCAAGTTTTGTAAAATGTCACCTTATTTCTAAGGGACATTTTACTCCGCTTGCAGATTAACGAATGGAGACGACCGAGCACAAAGGATACTCGGTGACGGACCCGCTTGATGTGCGGGCCGAAGGACATGGTACTGTTTAGGGTGACCCCTAGATATTTTACCTCTTTGACACAGGGAATGGGTCGGTCGAACATGGTCACTTGGCCGAGATTACTTCTAGGGCGGCGCAGGGAGTGGCGCGGGGTGGCACCTCTGGAGAAGAATACCGCAGCGCTCTTGTCCGGGTTCACCTCAATACGCCACTTCCTGAACCAATTCCCTAGGGAATTGGCGGATGCCTGAAGGTTTCTGGTAATGAAACCCTTATTCCTATGCGAGACGTAGAGAGCGGTATCATCCGCGAATAGGGCTAGATGCGCCTTACTCGAACGAGGAATAACGTCCGTGTAAAGGCTAAATAGGAGCGGAGAGAGAACTGAGCCCTGTGGGACTCCAGCACTGATGGAGTAGGAAGTGGAGCGCGTCATTTCGACGCGATAACGGAAGGCGCGATTCGACAAGAAGATTTCTCGTAAGATGAGCACGAGTCTGTCCGGCACACCCAATTGGTAGAGCTTGTAGATCAAGCCGTTGTGCCAGACTTTGTCGAATGCCTTCGCGACATATAGGAAGACGGCGCCCTTGTAGACGGGTTTGGGTCTATTGAGACCGGAGAGGATGTGCTTCGTGATGCGGTGCACTTGGTGGACGCAAGAGTGTTTGGCTCGAAAGCCGAACTGCTCGTCAATAAGGATACCCCTGGACGTTACGAAGTCTTTGAGCCGCGCCAGAAGTAGGCGCTCGTAGATCTTGGCCAGGGAGTTGAGGAGACTGATAGGGCGGTAGCTCGCGGGGAGATTGCGAGGTTTGCCGGGCTTGGGAATGCCTATGACGTCCGCCTCCTTCCACTTAGCGGGGAAGGTGCAGTTCGTCATGGCGGCGTTCAGTATGGCCACTAAGAGGCAGATGAGTTGGGCGGGCAGGCATTTTAGAACGCGATTCGAAATGCCGTCAGAGCCGGGGGCTTTTTTAGTTTTCAGACCCATAATGAGATCTTCGACCTCCGTTTGGGTGATAGGAGGTAAGGAATCGACGGGGGGGAGGGATGCGCTCGACTTCCCTGTCGACCACGTCGACGTGGGACTGGTTGACGGATTGAGAGCTCGGGGTGCACTGGCTCTCGAGGGAGTCGGCGAGAAGCTCGGCCTTTTCGTCGTCGTCGAAGGCTGGGGGTGCGCCTGAAGGGCAGGGAAGGGGACAGCGGGGGCATGACAGTCGTGGAGTCGGATTTGAGGCTACGCGCCAGCTCTCAGTAGGCCAGGTGCGATAGCGCGATGCCCTCTAGGAGGTCACCCCACCGTTTCTACCGGACCTCCGCAACACGACGCTTTACCTCTCGTTGTAAAGCGCGCATCCGGGCCCGATTGGCTTCGGTGGGGTAAGATTCGTACGCTCGGATTGAGGCGTTCTTGGAACGAATGAGATCCCTAACATCGTCCGGCAGTCGAAAGCGGTTGAGGTAGAGATCTTCCGCCTCGACTTGCTTGGACGATCGACTGACAGCCGATCGGATGTGTTCGGTGAAGGCATCCACGGCCTGATCGGTGTCCTGAGGGGACGGGATGGAGTCCGAGCTGAAAGGGAGGGGGGAGGGTCGGCATCCGCCAAGGCCGTGCTTAGCGCATGCCAATCCACCACCGTCTTTTTGGGTCGCTGAGGGGCGGAAGGGGGGGAACCGAGTCTCATGACTACAGGTCGATGGTCAGAGTCGAGTTCCTGGATTACTTCCAAGGAGTGCAGCGTAAGGTGACACCCTTCAGAAGCGCCATGCCCAGGACGTCGAGTCGGTGGTGGGGATTGATAGGATAGTGGGTAGGGTGCATAGGTGCGATGACGTCAAAGTCGAGAACGTCGACCAGGGCGTCAAGGCTCCTACCGTAAGGGGAAGTGGTGAGACCGTTCCAGGCCACGTGCTTACTGTTGAAGTCGCCCGCCAGAATAACGGCGCTTCCCAGATTGAGGAGTGCTTCTAAGTCACTCCTGAGAACGAGTTTAGTGGGTGAGAGGTATACGGAGGCAACCACGATGGGCTGGTGCCCAGTGAGAGAGATGCGACAGACCGAGGCTTCAAAGTTGGTGAGCGCAGGGGGATCGAGAGGGATGCAGTGAAGGGACCTCCTGTAGTAAATGAGAGTACGGCCTCCGCGGGAGCCGATTCTGTCATTACGCACGAGGTTATAGTTTGCGATCCTAGGATCGCGCTGTGCGGGCTTGAGGAAGGTTTCCTGCACTAGGAGGATATCAAGCTGGTGATCTCGGAGGAAATCAGCAACCTGATCTCGCTGGGAGCGAAGGCCATCGGCGTTAAAGAACGCCAGGGAAAGGTTGTGGGGCTTATGGCAGGGAGGTCGTAAATCCATTATTGGGTGCGGGGGGGTTGGGTTCTAAGGGACGCCAGGACGTCATAGACGTCCCTGTATTCCACGGCCAGGAGAACCTGGTCCGCCAAGTTGGTGGCGGCGCGGAGTTGGAGGGCGAGTTTCGGGGGCCGGGCAGGGCCCACTGACGGGTGGGAGGCCGCGGTGTAGGGCAGCGGCTTCAACCACGCGTTGGCGCTAAGAGACGGCCTAAGCGGCGGGGGAGGGGAGGGGGGTCAGCTTCTGTGGCGCGGGAGCGCGGGGAGCTGAGGTCTTTGGCGCTGAAGGCACCGGACGGGGGTGCGCTGAGGGCGCGGGGGGGTGTTGCGCCGAGGGCGCAGAGGGGGGGGGGGGCAACCGCGCTGGGGCGGCGGCGGCCGCCGCGCCTCGTCCGGCCGCGCTTCCCCTTCGGGGCCTTGGGGCAACCGCGATAGTTCGCGGTGTGCCCCTTGGTGCCGCAGAGGACGCAGCTGGGGGGCTCGGCCGCCGTCTCCCTCGAACGGGCGCACTGGGATGTCGCGTGGTCCCCGATGCATTTCACGCATCGAGGGCGCGCGTGACAATTACGGGCAGAGTGCCCGTAGAGTTGGCAATTGTGGCACTACCCGGGCGTGCCACGTTTGTGGGGGGCCTCCACGGTGAGGCCAGAGATGTGGCAAACGGCCTTTAGGTCGAAGACCTTACGGCCGGACTCGGTGCGGTCGAGGACGACCAGCATGTCTTAGGCCACCTTGGAGCGCCCATTGACCATCCTGTGCACTTGGCGCACAGGAAGGTCCTGGGACAGGAGGTCCTCCTTAATGACGGCGGTGTCCAGCTCCCTAGGGACACCGCGGATGACTACTCTGAGCTCCCTTTCCTCCTCCCTTCCCTCCGATCTTGTTCGATCGCAGAAACGCGGATAGCCGCCGATGGTCGTCCGAGGACGCCACTTTGACGGCTATGCCTTGCGCGGTAGAACGCGCGAGCGTATAATTTATTTGGCGATTATAAATCGCCTTAGAGATGCGCTCCCAGGCGCTCTTGTCCTGAATGACAAGCGGCGGGGAAGTGATGTTCGGACGTGCAGGGCCCGCGAGGGGGGAGGCCCTCGCGGCCGCGTTGGGAGCCGGCCGGGGGTCGGAGGGGCTGGGAGAAACGGAGTAGTTCCCGGCCTTTTGGATCTTGGGAGGCGATGAGTCGCGCGGTTTACGCGCCCGCTTCCCATTGGAAATGGGAATGAAGTCGTCCTCCGACGAGAACGACGGGGACAGGGACCGGGCGGTGGCGGCGCGGAGTCGCGGGGCGCGCAGAAGGCGCGGGGTGCGCGGGGGCGGGGGGCGGCGTGCGAGCGGGCGACGCATCGGGCGAGGCGGGCGAGTACGTCGCGCTGAATTTCCGGACGATGTCCGGGCAATGCAGCACGATGTACTTCCCTAGATCCCGGATGAATTCCGGAGGGAATTCGTCAGCCATTTCCAGAGGGGAAATGGCAGGGCGGGTGAACTTAAGCAGGGCCCTAAGACCCGGGCGTGAACAATGCCCAGATCCCCCCACCGGGTGCCGGGCGGGGGGGGTAGCACTACCGGGGAGACGCGGTGTGCCCCTTGGCCTTAAGGGCGAACGGGCGGCACCAAACCCTAGCTGCTCCGGGGCGAAGAGAGCCGCCGCACGGAGAATAGGATAGCGGGATGGGTTAAGGTGGCGAAATCAAGTGCCCTGACTAGGGAAGCCCCCAAGGCTAGAGCTCAAGCCCTTCCGAGATGGCCGCCCTCTGAAGGAGGGAGGCGAGCGCTCGGGTCCCGCTCAAGCCCGGCTTACGACACCGTTAGGCGTCCACCGGACTTACCACGAACGAACAAATAACCGTTAAGGAAAAAAAAACCGCGTGAGGGCCGGCCGCGTCGTTAGAACGACGCGGCTGCCTAGCAACCCACGTAAGTGCTCACATGCGAGCGATACGCGAAACGTACCTACACGACACGTGAATGCATACGCGCAGCGAATGCAAATACGTAACACGCAAGCACGTAACACGCAAGCACAGCCGCGACAAACCACGTAGGTCCCGGAAAACGACCGTTACGAAAGCGCGGGAAGGCCGACCGCCGTCAGAACGGCGCGTCAACCTATCGGCTCGCCTAGTTGCTACGCGCGAGCCAGACACAGAGAATTAATATCGTAAGCACGTATAACGAGCCAACGAGATCACTGATCCACGTAAGCGCAGGCGTTACCAACAGAGCAAGTCGATTATCTAATACGTACGTACGTGCGAAAATACGAAAATAGCGAGCGGGCGGGCTGCGCAGTGACACGACCGAACGCGGGCGAGGCACAACCAGAACTGATCAAAGAGCATCAAACCAAGCATCAAATCAAGCCGCTTCGCCCACTTTGTATAATAGTCGCGGATTCGATTCCCGCACGGGACAAATATTTGTGTGACCAACAATTATTTGGTTCAGTCTGAATATTTGTGCATGTGAATTTTCATGTTTGTAAACGCACCCACGACACAGGAATAAATCCTAGAGTGTGCCTACGTTTTTTTTTTAAATAAGATAAAAAAAAATAAAAAAGTAAGTTGTTACCCACCGCTACATTGTGCATACTAATGATACTAATTCATCGCAATATAAATATGTTTATATCTATATCTATTACATCCTTCATTCAATCAATCTAAACGCCCGAATAGCTTCATTGCACACTTTGATTACATTTCTAATTTTAATATTGATCTTTAGCTCTGCTAATCAATAGGAATACTTACAATGACACGAACAAAGAAGAAAATGAATGTCAATGTACAAATACAGTGTTATTTTACGTAATGAGATATCTTAGAAATGAGTATTTCATTAGGAAAACGGACCACTACTTATTGATCTGATATCAAGTAACTGTGTTCAATCGTATATTACTTTTAGTAGAACGTAAATAGCTAATTTACCAAACAGTTATTTATTTTAAAAAAATCATTCCCTCCATTTGTAAAACAACTTCTTATTAAATGTTCTCCTGAATATTTACCACTATTGGAAGAATACCAACACATAAAAATGTCACCCTTTATCCAAACCAACTTCCTGGTGGAAAATGACTACCGTTTACCTTGCCATTCGGGTCACTTATATAAAAACTTATTGGAGTTCTAAAATTACTTTTTTTATCTCTTACTTCAAAGGAAGTCCCCTCGTCGTTTGGGGTTGAAGGCTGATAATTTAACGATAAAAATTAATCCGACTAATGGCCAGTAGAGTTTTGACAAATTTTCTATACAAAATATGTCAAAATTCTATTCATAGTAGGCAAATCTATCCTTGAGTTAAATATTGAAATCGGCCGTAGAAGAACCGACTTACGTCCGAATCGTAAGCGAATCTGCAATTTTTACAAAATGAACAAATTTTTACACCTTCCGATGTCGCCAGGAATATTACCCGTAAAACAAAATGATCATAAAGTGAAGCCTCTGTAGAGAGTTTGACTTCCATATTACGTCTAAGTAACAATCGCACTGATTTTGAAGACTATTGACAGAATATTTATGAATATTACAGACTATGTTTTCCCCCCTCGTAAGCCCAATCACTATAACGTTTTCTATTTGTTATTTTTTTCAAATTATCCGGATTAAAAAGTTCTTTTCATCTGTAGCATTGAAAGAAACCAATTGTTCCTTTCGCGAAAAAAAACTAAGAATTCGTTTATTTTACTTTTTTCGTATTTTTGGTCAAAAGTTGAAGCCACGTGACTTGTTGAAAAAAAACTAGATTTTTATGAAAAGAATTTATTGGGGTTAAAGGTTTTATTGAATAAAATGATGTTTTAAATATAAATATTTGGTTTTTTAGTTCTGCTATGTTCGGACATAACATTCGTTCGGGGCTCTGCCAGTGCCGCTTGGGAAAAGATATTTTAGGACCTAATGTCGTTGGCTAAATGTACGCTAACAAAGTATGCCTTACGTAGGTGAAATCGTAGGTGTACATAGTAAACTTCTGCCACTTCCGCGCGAAGTAATATATTCTTAGTCCACATTTCGCCGACGATGTCGGCGAAATGGGCGGAGTGGGCGTACAAGCTGCACCTATCGTCGGAGAAATATGAGTACAAAGTACATCCACAATTCTTAACACCTCGCGTCAGTCTTATTGTGTAAAATTTTAGCCATTCATGCTTACGGCTCTTTATGTAAATGATAGAAATGGTTTTTTTCTAAAACTTCCTTCTTTTACAGTTTTATTAAGAATAAACACGTTTTATTCCGCATCAGCTGTCATTTGTTTTTATTAAATGAAACATGAAAGAACGGTCGATTTTGAAAGAAACGGGAAAGTTTCAAGATTTTTTCAACGCTATTCACCTTCAAGTTGGATAAGCAAACCGTTTACAACCTGATATTGGACAAAGATAAAATACGGCGATGGGGGCCGCCACCCATCACGCCGGGCCCGAACTGGCGAGCCGTGGGGTGCAGAGTGCCGAATAGGCACTTGGAATGTAAGGGGTGGTATGGAAGATAAGATGCATGAGGTGATTGATGTAATGAAAGAGAGACGCCTGGATGCTCTGTGTTTAACAGAGACTAAGCGAAGGGGCAGTGAAACCTGTGATCTTCCTGATGGCATGATGGCTCTGTGGTCCGGGGTACCGCAGGGCAGTCATGCCAGCATGGGAGTGGGTATCTTGCTGTCTCATCGCCTGGCCTCTGGAGTGAGAGATTATGGCCTATACGATGCAAGACTTCTCTGGGTCCGTTTAAAACTGGGTGTCACTAAAGTATTTTTGGTGGCAGCATATGCTCCCGTAAGCTCGTCGACACCCCAGGACCTTGAGAAGTTTTGGGATAATGTCAGAGAAGTTCTGGATCTGGCTGAGGCTAATGAAAAGGTGATTTTGTGTGGCGATCTGAACGGATGGGTGGGAACCAGGCGGCAAACTTGCGACGCTGCTCTGGGTCCTTATGGTGATAAGAGAGTGAATGATGCAGGTAAGCTCATTGTGGATGTATGTTTGGAAAGGGGCCTCCTTGTGTCTAATACAATATTCCAACATAAGGATATACACATGTACACGTGGAGAAGGAATGAACAAAAAAGCATGATAGATTTGATCCTGGTAGATAACCGTCTCCGAAGCAAACTCCAAGATACACGTACGTATAGAGGCCCCACTCTTGAATCAGACCACTATCTCGTAGTTGCGCGGTCTAGTGGTCTCTTCAGGAAGTGGAGGCACTGGCGAGAGCGTATCTCCTTCGGAGACCTTGAAAGAATAAAGGTTGAAAAGTTGCAAGATGAGAGCGTGAGAAGAATGTATGAAGACAGAGTCCGGGACAAGCTTTTGGCAGTAGGTTCTTCGGACTCAAATGTAGATGAATGCTGGAATAGCCTGAAAGAGAGTTTAGTAGATTCCGCGAAAGAAGTATGTGGTTGCTCAAAGAAGCATATTACAGCAAAAGGTGATGCATGGTGGGACGCGGAGTTGCAAAGCTCCGTAGAAAGTAAGAAGAAAGCATGGTAGGACTATGTTTCTTCTTTGAACCTGAATGCCAGTATGACAGAGATGAAGAAAGAAATATACCGGCAATGCAAGAGTGCCACCAAAACCTTAGTGAAAGAAAAGCGTGAAAGAGCCAGTGCGATTGAGGAGGAGAGGCTGGCGAAGAACTTCGAGAACAACACTAAACTCTTTTGGAGCAAAGTGAGAAAGTCTCGAGGTGATTCGTCAGGTTCCAGAATGGAAAGGATAAAGTCTAAGGATGGTGACATTCTTGCAGATACACAAGCTGTATTAACCCGGTGGAGTGAATATTTTGGAGAAATGTATGGAGATGCCCCGGATACTGGTGCCACAGACGAGCCCAGAGACGAGTTTGTGGCACCGGAATCAACAGAGGGCATCACTATGGAAGAAGTTGAATGGGCGATAGGAAGTATGAAAAATGGTAAAGCTGCGGGAATAGACATGATATCTGCCGAGATGATCAAATATGGTGGAACTTGCGTCCGGGACGCCTTTCGGGTCCTTGCAAATCTTTGCTGGAGGACCGGTAGGGTCCCTACAGATTGGCGCCGCGCAGTCATAGTACCCTTGTACAAAGGCAAGGGTTCACAATATGACTGCGCCAATTACAGAGCCATTAGTTTGATCAGCTTGGCAGCCAAGGTGTATGGTAAAATTGTTGAGAGGAGAATGCGCGAGAAGTCCGATGGAGTGTTGTGCGAGGCACAAGGGGGTTTCAGGTCCGGAAGAGGATGTCCGGATCAAGTTTTCTCCCTTCGCAATATCGTAGAGAAGCATCTGGCAGTGGGCCGGAAGGTTTTCTGCGGTTTTGTGGATCTGGAGAAGGCGTTTGATAGAGTTGTGCGAAAGAGACTTTGGGACATTTTGCCTGAGTATGGTATAAATGGCACTCTGCTGCGGGCCGTCCAGTCCACCTATGTGGACTGCAAGGCATGCGTACGGGTGGGTGGTAACATGTCACCCTGGTTTGACGTTGAAATCGGCGTCAAGCAGGGTTGCGTGTTGTCCGCTAGACTGTTTATAATATATTTGGATAAAAGTCTTCAAAGACTGAAAGCGATGAATGAAGGTGTACAAATGAGTGATCTAGTGGTAAATCATCTACTATATGCAGATGACGCGGTTTTGATAGCGCCAACAGCCACTGATCTGCAATCACTAGTCACAGTTATGAAAGACGACTGCATGAAAAATGGCTTACATTTGAATGTGAAGAAAACCAAAATTATGGTTTTTGAACGGGAAGAAACCAGAACGAATGCAAGGATTGTGGTTGGGAACGATGTGCTGGAGCAAGTGAATGAGTTTGTATATCTTGGATGCGCATTCAGTAAGGATGGAAAATACACCGCTGACATAGAGAGAAGAGTGAGTGCAGGGAACAGAGTGAATGGCGCGATGGGAAAGCTTCTTGGGAGCCGGCACTTAAGCCGAAAAGCGCAGCTGGCCATACATAATGGAGTGCTTGTCCCAACGCTGTTATATGGCAGCGAGAGCTGGGTATGTAAGAAGGAGAATGAAAGTAGGATAAATGCGGTGGAAATGCGAGCTCTGCGGAAGATGTGCGGAGTGAAGCTGACCGACCGTATTCGCAACAGCGTAGTAAGAAAGCAAATAGGTATGAAAGAGAATATCGGTGTAAAGATGAGAAAGGGTATGCTCCGTTGGTTCGGGCATATAGAAAGAATGTCCGAAGAAAGAATGACAAAACTGATATACAACGCGAAAGTGGAAGGATGTAGGTACCGGGGAAGACCTAGACTATCTTACCATGACCAAATAGACCGGGTCTTATCTGAAGGACAAGTCAGGAGTCTCCGTAACCGGCGAGCGTGTATGAGACGAATTATGAGAGTAGAGGAAGCCAGAGAGGTATGTAAGGAAAGAGCCTGTTGGAACTCTGTACTCTCTGCCTACCCCGTAAGGGATCTGGCGTGATGATATAGATAGATAGATAAAATATTAAATAGGGCAGTGATTTAAGGGAATTGAGCAAAAACAATGGCAAGGTCGACTGAAATAACACAAGTATTCTGTGTAAGAGCACAGGACTTTGAGACAGTATACTGTTTAACCCGATACAACCTCTGATGTCTGTGCTTATATGTTGTAATTGTTATTATTTCTTTGTATGTGGTTGAGTAAATGTATTTTCTTTCCTTCTTTCTTTTAGTGTGTGGTGTTTAGTTTATAATTGCAGCGTTACCACGTTACCAAACTAATTCTCCACACAGTGTGAGCACATTATTCAGCAGGTACTAAAGTCCGTATCGTGATTACGTTCGTTTTCACAGACACAACAATAGCGTAAATACAAATCATGCAAAGGTATCATTGTATTAGTTTGGTGATATGTATATTTTTAAAATATACTCACTACTGCTGCTCGGATACAGTAGCGGTGGTAGTTTTTGGAGGTACTTATATTTTTATGAATTTTCAGTAAAGATCCTTGTGCTCAAATGCCTCGTTATTCTAGTGGCGCGTGATGTGGCTGGCGATCTCAAAGTCCTAGATTCGGAACTTAAGTTGAATAAAGTATTGTTGGAGACTTTCTATAAAAAAAATTCAGCGGAAACTGGAATTATGCTCAGTTCCAGGCCCTGGCATAATTTGTAGCTGTATGGAAATACACTTTGAGAGCGAACCTATTGCCTGGTGCCGACGATTGACCATTTTCACTAACCATGAATTCAATTTAATGGATACACCCCAGCTTGAAGAATATAGACGTAATTGTTTATTTCGCAATTTTACACAGCGTTTACTGAACATAGCAGAACTAAAAAAGTTCGTTTGAGATAACTTCCTAAATACCATTAATAAGGAGCACGGAGGGTCGACTCCCGCCCCGGCGTCAAGTCGCGGACCTCCCCCCCGGCCCGTAGGGAGGCTCCTGGGAACCACCCGGCCTTTTTTTGCCAGTAATTCAATTAAACATCCCAAGAATCTGACTTTTATTTCGAAGAATAAGTGTTTTCTGTTAAGAGGAAAATAAAACAAACAGTTGTACTAACTTAATGTACTTAAATTTATTTATTGTTGCGAAAATTTTCTTTTTAAGACATGTTTTGTGATGTGGATAATTTTCAGTTTCTTGCAAATAATCATCGATAATCGTCGATATCTTTACCAAACTAGGTAAATTGCATCTTATTAGGTAATTTGTGTCTGGTTAAACTTTACTCGTAACCTAAAGCGAAAGTTTCAATCTTTTACGGATTTTATTGGTATTTATTTGCAGTAGTCACCATGATAGCCATTTAGAATAAATCGAGATGAACCACAGTATTTTGTTGGGAATATCTAACAAATTTAGTACTTAATGCTATCGTAATTGACACGTCAGTCCTTCCCGAGACCAGGATGCTCCCAAACCGTCAAAACCTTCGAAACTTACTCGTATAAAATTAAGATAAGCAGATAATAAATCTATGAAATCAATAAGCAGTACGCGGTAATTGATCATGTTTTGGCTGATGATAATGCAGCTCTACTCCCCCAATCCGCACTTTGTCCGCGTGGTGGAGTATGACATAATCTCTCTCACCACGAGTCGAACAGAATAGGCGGTTATTATTAATGCAGCAAATAATATTTTTAGCCAGCAAAACCGATCTTAACTTTTTTTTTAATGTTTCGATTCATAAACGCCACAAAATCATTTCCATCCTATTATTATATAACTTAAAAGACGCGCCGCCACCGCCGCCCCCAGCAACGCCCACAAAGCTATTATTTATAAGCAGAAATAGATCGAATAACAACAATAGATCAACAGATAAACATAACTTTCTAACAGCCAAGACTGAACTGAAAGAGCCGACGGCTCCTCGGCCGAATGCTGCTATTGTGCGGCGTCCATTTATCATCGTAATAAAAAGTATATTTCTAGAAAAAGCGTACGGCTGCGGTTAAGTACTATGAAGATGAAGCTGCCAACGACATTACGAGGTGATATATCAAGCATGTTCAATGTCTTGGGTAGTTATTGCCGTAAGCAAAAAGAGTCAAGACTCGTTGATGAGTCTTGATCGAAATTTTAACTTTTATTATCTTTTACCTAACTTTCATTGCTTTTGTCAATTTTTTCACTGTCACCACGGCTACATGAGCACTGCTTATCTATACTAATATTATATTTTAAGACCCAGTAGGTGGCACTAGGCGGGAAACTGCTACTGCTTTGATAAAGAACATTTGAACAAATATAATAAGAAGATTTAAAATCAGCGTTTACGTTAAATCCACAAATCGAATTAAGTACTATTTATTTTCTTTAACAATTCAAAGTCAGATAAGATACTTCTAAAATTCATAAAAAATAATTTGTAACCGGAAATCGTGACATTCGGCCATCCGGCATCGTGATGCCTCCTGTCAATAACTTACTTATAATATAAAAAAAAACACTCTTATACATAAACAGGCATTCTAATTTGCCTTAATAGTTTCTGATAAGTGATAACATACCCATTGTGTGTAAATAACCAAAACTAACATCATGGTACGTTAATTTATTTTGTATAAAAGTAGTTAAAGGCGTACCTAAATCGTGGCATTGGCTATACACAAATTATAATTATTAAACGTATTTCTGTTAAACCGATTATAATCACAATTTTCAACCTAACCAAACCCGAATTACATTCTATAGCAATCATTTAGATAGATACCACGATTTATTCCATCTGCCAAACACGTGAAGAAACTATGAATAATAAGCGATAAAAGTAATTATTTTCCTCCAATTTCTACCGGGTGATTAGTAAGCCCCACCGCATTACTTTCTTTACAACCGCGTTAATGTGTGACATATGTACTCGCTCCCAAGACGCAACAATAATGACTAGACCTCAGACATCCCAACAAAATGTTTGCTTTACCAATACAACACCAAAACCGAACTTTCAATTTTAAAGGGTTATTTACCACCTTTCAAGCATTTTCATATACAAATTAACCACGACACTTGTGCCTATTCGTCTACCGCGAAAAATATTTTGGAACTGAATTTGAAATCTTATTTATTTTTATTTATTTATTTTTCACAAACGTATAATAACATTGATTATTTAGAACATTTACACAAAAGACGTACAAAGGCGTTCTTAACTCAATTTGAGTTATCTGCCAGTTAAGCCTAGAGTGAAGAGAAACTATGTGAAAGTGAGGGCCATTGTAGATAGATAGATAGATAGAATACTCTTTATTGTGCACACCAAATACATTATAACAAAACAAAGTAGTTGTTGTAAAATAACAAGCACAATTGGCGGTCTTATTGCTAATAGCAATTTCTTCCAGACAACCAAGTCGAAAGAAATACAACAAAAATAAAGGGCAGTTGGTGGCGTACATTTATTCGAATAAAGTAACTATACATATACAAAATATGACATACATATATAGTAAGAAATATATTAAATTTATACATAGTGCAATAGAAATAAACGTAACGTATAAATAAGGATAGGTAAATACAAAAGGTTAGAGGTTATGATGGCGTCTCACTATTGACAACAGAGAGGAAGTGGTTCTTAACCATCATTTTAAAAGTAGCAAATGTCTGTGCACGTCTAATTAACTCAGGTAATGCATTCCACAAGCGGACAGCTTGAACTGAATAAGATTTATCATAGAAATTTGTGGAATGCATCGGTGTTTTTAGTCTGAGATTTTCCGATGACCTTAGGAATCTTGAATGTGTTTCGTGAAGAAACTCAAATCGTTCTTTGAGATAGGATGGAGATGCTGGATTGAACAAGATGTTGTATAAAAGCGATAACAAGTGAGTATTCCGGCGAAGACGAATTGGTAGCCACTTGAGCTTAGCACGGAATTCTGAAATATGATCATATTTTCGCAAACCAAATATGAATCTTATGCAAAAATTTTGAAGCCGCTCAAGTTTATTAAGTTGGCTCTCAGTAAGATCGACATAACTGGCGTCTGCATAATCAAGGATAGGAAGAAGGAGGGATTGTGCGAGTGCAATTTTAGTGGCAGTGGGGAGAAAATTTCGCAGCCTCCTCAATGAACCTGCGGAAGCAAAGATCTTGCGGCTGAGATTTTGAAGATGTGGACCCCAAGTGAGATTGGTGTCGATGTAAATCCCCAAATTTTTCACAGTGGGACTTATTGGTATTGTGACACCGTCAAATTTTATCTGGGGAAGTTTCGACCAATCGACACGCGTAGTAAGCCTAGAGCTACCAATAACAATAGCTTGCGTTTTAACTGGGTTGACCGTGAGGCCATGACTTTTACTCCAGTCGCATATTTTATTTAAATCATCATTAATAGTGTAAACAGCCTCCGACAACCTGGTCAGTGGAGCTTGTGAGTAAATTTGGAGATCATCTGCATAAAGGTGGTATGAAGAACGTAATTGGTTGGAAATAGAATTAATAAAGATAGCGAAAAGCAAAGGAGATAAAACGCCACCCTGTGGAACACCGGCATTCGTATTGCACCAAGAAGAGTAAGTATCTTCGATGCGAATGCGTTGCCGGCGACCAAACAGGTAATTACGAAACCAATCAATCGCCGTTGGAGATATGTTAATAGAGCATAGCACTCCAAGTAGAATATCAAAGTCCACTGTATTAAAAGCGTTGCTAAAGTCGAGCAACGTAAGTATAGTTAGATTACTATTTTCCATTCCAAGTCTGATATCATCCGTAATATTCACCAGAGCAGTAACAGTACTATGACCAGGGCGAAAGCCGGACTGAAAAGGATTAAAGAGACAGTTTTTGTTAAGGAAACAACTGATCTGATCATGGACGAGCCGCTCAAGGACCTTGGATAGGAAAGGTAATATGGATATGGGACGATAATCGGAGAGGGAAGTCGGATTGGATTTCTTAGGTAATGGGATTATTTGGGCTTCTTTCCATGACGATGGAAAGTGGCCACTGGATATGGAATGGTTTAAAATATGGGAAATAGTAGGAAGGATTTCATCCAGGATAGGGAGGATAATATTACGGCTGATACAATCGCTGCCGATTGCGTTAGATGTGATCGATTCTATGCTCTTCTTAACATCACAAGCGGAAAATTGACTGAAGAAAAATGGAGAATAGTCGGGCATCGGTATGGAAGAAAGATAGTTTAACGTATTTAATTTTGTAGTCTTATCGAAGTGAGACGAAGCAGAGAAATGTTTATTAAGAAGATTGATATCTAAATCTTTAGGAATGTTTTCTTGTCGCGATTTACCGATCCCCATTGATTTCAGAAATTTCCAGACTTTTGCTGGGTTACCGTTTTGGACAGAACTATGAATATGTTGGCGCTGAGCATCTCTACACACTTTGTTGCAGTGATTCCGAATGGCGACGTATTTATTCCAATTGGAATCTGTGGCTCTAGCTTTAAATTTAGATTTGAGTGCCACTTTTTTACTCATCAATAGCTTGATATCATTAGTCAACCAAGGTGCCGGAAGATGTTTAACTTTAATAGGGCGAAATGGAGCGTGTTTATCGAATAACCGAATCAGTGTTGATGTGAAAATATTAACTTTGTCATCCAGTGAGTCGGACAACAATAAAATCTCCCAATCAATACTAGCTGCATCTTCTCGAAGTTTCCAAAGATTAATACCACTAAAATTACGCTGCATGAGAATTTTTGCCTTGGCCTTAGGGGGCCGGACTTTATAGGATAAGTAGACTAGGTCATGATAAGAAAAGGCGTCAGCTGAGCACTGGCCATGTTTAGCGACATGTTCAGTTGACGACACAAAGATAAGGTCAAGAAGTGAAGGAGTTGAATTAGGAAAATGATGTGTAGCTTGAAGTGGAAGAACAGATAAATTACAGGAATCAAGAACGGTGTGGAGACTGGAAGACCGGGAGTCGTTTTTAAGCAGACAAGTGTTGAAATCACCCATTATGATGCTATGACTGTAAGAAGGGACCGAATTTTCTAGAATATTCTCGAAAGAGGAAAAGAAATCTATACGTGACGAGGGACAGTAGAATACACCAAGAAGTATCCTTGAATGATGAAGTTCGATTTCTATGAAAAGATGTTCACCAGCATTTGGTGGAGGTGGTTGCGGCGATAAATCTATTAAAGAGAATGGAATATTGGATCGAAGATATATCGCCACACCACCCCCAGCTCCGACAGAACGATCATTTCTGATGAGATTATATCCGGGGAGGGAATAAAGTGTCGATGGGAGGCATGGCTTCAGCCAGGATTCAGAGACAAGAATAGCGTGAATATTTTTACAGTCAAAACTTGCCAGCATATCGGAAAAATGAGCCGGAATACTTTGGGCATTAATGTGGACAACATTAAAATTCCTAAGGGCATCAGCAAACGTTGCCATTAGAGTGTCAGCAAGAGAAGGGATACTAACGAAACTATTATTGTTGCTGCCTACTGAGAAAAAAGTTTCCACATCACTGTTACTGTCATAATCAGACATAATAATATACTATTATACCTTTTAAGATATGTATATACCAATGAAGTAAAGTTTAAGAAGTAAATATATATATGTATATATAATAGTTATACTTATATAGTTAATATATTTTAGTATAAAAAAGAAAATATAAAAATGCCAAAATACATACAATGTAGGTACCAAATTCAACAAATGCATTCACCTGCCGCAAGTGTTTTATAGATTAAAATTAATATAACAGAAAAGAGACAAAAAAGAAGAAATAACAAAAAAACAATAATACAAACTAAGATAGAGGTTTTTCAATGCCAGAATGAAAATATCCCGTGAATCGAAACGCAACCATCGACAAAATTTTGAACGAAACACAACGAGAAACTTTCAGTTTCAGAACGTAGCTGACATTGTCATTCTGGTTGCAAATTGACTTTGACAGTTATAAAGTAAACAAGTTCGTAATACACATAACAATCGAAAAAGTTAAAATAATGAGGGTATAGTATAGGTCAGTGTTAACGAAAAAGTAAGATAATAAACAAAATTTTGCTACCTATACATCCAGAAATGAAAAGCACAAGGAAACAACCGCAGAACATCACTTTTTGGCCTGATTGGCGCGCTTAGACCTCGTCCCTGTTGTGCTCGTGGTCGCCTTGATGGTGGCTGGCTTCTCAGGATCCGGATCGATGCTGTTCAGATCGAGCATGCACTTCACCCGATGCCGCGTTCCATTGATGCCGAGAACGTGTACCTCACCACTTCTGGTCCAGCACTTTGTTACTCCAAACTTCGCCCTAGCAGCCAAAAACAAGTCGTGGCGCGTCTTGGTGAGAAATTCGGAGATCGTGATCCCTGTGCCCTTTAAGTTAGTTTTGGCGAACCAGATTTTAGTGCGGATAGCCATACCATTAAATTTTATGAGGATGGGCCTAGACTTTTGAGAAGATCGTCCCATCCTATGGCAATGGCGTATATTGAGTGCTTGAAAGTCGCAGACCTCGAGTTGGTCCTCAATGATGTGGGTGACCACCTGCACGATTTCCTCATTCTTCCCCTCTGCCACTCCATGCAAAAGAAGAATCTTCTTTCGCCCACGCATCTCCATGACATCAAGTGTTTGATTGAGCATGGCCACCTGTTGCTGTAGGGTGTTGAGCGCTTGGATAATAAATGCTCTAAATAAATTGAATTCAGTGGCCAGGCTTGCAGTAGAAGATGATGTCCCCGAAGTTTTCTGGAGCTCATGTTCAAAGTCGGACATTTTCTTATTGAACATGTCAGTCATTTGCGTCATGGAACTTTGCAGTGCCTCCATAGTAAAGGTGTTTTTGTTTTATGTGATTTATGTGATTTTAAGATAGGAAATAACACTTACACGGCAAGTAAAGACTGTTAGCTAATATTTGTAAACATTTGCAGCTTTAAATTGTGTAAATATTACTTTTTAATAAATTAATTAGCACAGAGCTTAAACTTTGCGTCTTGTTGTAGCAACTACCCGAGAAAAAAAAAAAAAAAAAAAAAAAAAAAAAAAAAAAAAAAAAAACAATGAAGGACCTAAAAAAGATAACAGAGAAAGAATTCGGAGCATATAGTAAGAAGTACCTGAATGATATAGACACAAATACGAATTAGTATAATAATTACACAATACATATACATAATATATATTAACTGGAAAGGAAATACTCTATAACTCTTCTTTTAAAAACATCTAGAGAACAACTATCGCGTATGGAGTGTGGAAGGGAATTCTAAAGTTTCACCGCACGTACAGTAAAGGAGCCATCTTCATTTTGAATTAAGATTTAATTTTGTTTAATACAGCGGACTAGCCAGACACTTGACCAAAGCAAGTGACAGCAATTCTTGCTAGCTTACGAGTATAATAAAAATAAATGGGCCTCAATCGATCCGGAACCAACCACCTTCAGTTACCGCGCCGTCACGTCACACGCCGTATACACACAATTTCTTTGGCACAGCTGCTTTCATCAACTACCGTAGGACAGAGATAGCAGATTCTTCTGTTTAACCTTTATAAACCTGCAATGACGTAGGCTCGGAGATGTAAAGTCGGCAGCATGCCGCCCAATACTCATAGTCGCAGACCGTACCAGGTGGAGTACTAGCATAACCCTCTGAAGTCATTGCAATACCTCACTACAAATAATAGCAAACATTCGACGTGTAGTAAACCTGTAAGTATTTAGTATTCTGTAGTTTAGTATTCCAGCGGAAAACATATCCACGGAATCTGCTAACAAGTGAGCCATCCAGTATCCAGCGGAAAACATATCCACTAAATCCGAAAACAAGTAAACCATCCTGTATCCAGCGGAAAACATATCCACTCAATCAGACAACCTGCTAGTTACCCAGCATCCCGTGGAAAACATATTCACTCAATTATCCGACAAATAGCAACCTACTCAACATCAAGCGAAAAACATCTATGCTCCCCCTCTAGCATAATATCCCAGCAACCATTCCTAGGCCTCCTCAAATTTAACCATGGTGAAATACCTTGATCGTCGTTACTCTTATCATGGACTACAAAAAGAAAGTCTTGAAGTGTAGCATTGAGAATTAATGCATGTACGTCGAGAATGTAGCCTTTATAATGAATTTACATAGAACCATCCGAATACAAGACTATATCTTTTGTAAATCACGCAAACGTAATATTATAATCAAAGCCTAAAAATAATTAATTTCTCCATATCGTTTATACCTACTGTATTTCTAATCAGTCTTATTTTGTTTCTATTAACCTTCACTCAACCCCCACTGCTCGCATGTATGTGAGTCTGTCCGTCTATCCCCCCGGTCCAAGTTTCGTGATCCATCCCCAAGCACCCGCAGGCATCAGACTGAGCCGAAATTTGGCATATGTACATAAGTTGGGAGACAATGACAATATGGAGCCGGTCTGATGACAGCGGCCACACAACCTTCCTATGTTTAGGTCTGTTAAATTAGTATTGACTAGCACTACACAACCAGATGGTGTCCAGGGTCCGATGGTAAAGCCGAAAGGTGACCTGATGAACCACCCAAGTACTCAACATGATTCCATCGCGCTTGGGGCTCGTTAGAACGGCGTGTGTGTGAGTGATGTACGCTGTTGGCCGCGAGGCCTGTACAGCTTCGCCGGACTTAAGGGCGAGCGTGCAACCACTACGCTCGAGCCAGAAGGGCAAGGGGCGACATACTCGAGGGAGCCTTGAAGAGGCGCCCTCAGTTGGGACAGTCGCTGTGGGGGGACAGGGTGCACTACTAAGTGCACCGGTTAACCGCAGGCTATGGGAGGGGATCTACGACTACGTCGTCGTCGCCCGTATTCTGAGCGGAAAGAATGGATGACAAAGCATCAGGGGGATCGGTGAGAACATGTCGCGGCCGGCGGTGGCGGCAGGGGTCGGGGGGGATCGTAATCGGCGGCGGCTACGATTAACGGATTCGCATCGGTAGATGCGTTCGCGATGTGAGAGATTACTTCTAGGGCGGCGCAGGGAGGGGCGCAGGGTGGCACCTCTGGAGAAGAACACCGCAGCGCTCTTGTCCGGGTTTACCTCAATACGCCACTTTCTGAACCAATTCCCTAGGGCGGTTGCCTGAAGGTTTCTGGTAATGACACCCTTATTCCTATGCGAGACGTAGAGAGCGGTATCATCCGCAAATAGGGCTAGATGCGCCTTACTCGAACGAGGAATGTCGTTCGTGTAAAGGCAAATGTGTTTCCACTTTAGGATCGGTGCAAGTTTTGCAAAAATTACTCCAGCTGATTTGAAAATATGGGCAATCTACTGTATTGTAACCATAAAAGTTATTATTTTGCTAGATGCCGTTAATCTGGCTGTGACCGTAAGCAGTCAGTTCCTCCTCACAAAATTATGACCAAATCCTCTTTACTTTAAAAAATAAGATCTTATCATGTTACATAAATATATGGCAGGCTTCTAGAAAACTTGGAACCTTTGCTTAAATAAATGGTTAAACAAATATTTCCCGCGAAACTCAACCACAGCCCAGATGCTTGCTTCTTATAAAAAACAGTAAGCAGGGTATGAAATTTGTTTTTATCCACAAAATATACATTAAAGTCATACAAAAACCACCACAGTATTGTAATTGCAGAAGCGATTGTAGTATCGACTTAATGGAATTTAATACATTATCAATAGAATTCGTAGGATTCCCCTTAATTCAATACTTAACTTTGCAATCAAACGACCTACTAAGTCATCATATCTGTGCTGATACTTTAACACAATTACCAAAAACAATGTAAGACAGAAGTGATAGAATTCGCTTTATCGGTTCAATAAATACCAAAGTCAGCCGCATTAATGAACATAAATATTGGCCCAAAATTCAACTGAACTATCACCTAGAAACCTTTGAAATATTTAAATCTTATTAACAAAATATTAACCTCAGATATATGTATATAATATGTATGAGATAACTAATGATGCTTGCTGATGGATGGTCGAAAATTTTGTATGATTGTCAGAGGTTTTGTGAAAAGGATAAATGAATGTTGACACTTTTAAGTTTAATAAATTAATGTTTAGTTGTTATATATACATTAGTGTAAATGGTATATAACCGTGTTAATTAAATAAATAAAAATAAATAAATGACTGTTTTATTGAACCCACACATAGTTTGTTTTATGGATTGCGCCTTGTCTCCAGATATTTTTTAACATAGCATCTTGAAAATAGTATTATAGTAAGAACAACTACAATTATGGAGCTACAAGGCTAAGCAACATCTACAATTAAAAATAAAGTACTTTTAAAAGTAATTATAAAATAGCATCTAAATATCCCTGAACAGTGAGGGATATGTAATCGAATATATAAATAAAACAAACATGAACAAAAATTAATTATGAAATATAAACAGTAAGTTGTAATAAAAAAGTAAACGCGAATGATTTTAAGATTACTTCATCAATAAGATTACTCTGATACCAGTTTTAAGCCAAATGGTTACTGCACCCACAACAACTTGCAAAAAAATTAATGTTCCTGGCTCCACATTTAGGTATCTAGAAAGATTAGTTTTCCTAAAAATAATCTTATGGACGATAAGGATCCTGTGCAGAATTTTACAACAATAATTGAAATTGTATTTTTTTTTAATTGAGTAGGGATACAAAAGTAATTTTTAAAATGTTTCAAAGCCTTACAAAAAAAGAGATAGTAATTTCAAAAGGAATAATATGGTGATATAGACAGATGCTTTTAATAAAGTAACGGGCGTAGATAATCCAAAATTGCTAAGAATAACCATTACTAATAAACTTGGTTGGAAGCCGCAAATCCAGGAAAAGAGTAATAAGTGAGTACATACTAGTTCACCAGGGATTATGCCCTGTATCAATTAGATTACTCATATAAAAACTAATCCTGCACTAGTGACTTTATTTCGCATTGGTAAGTCCAATACATTATAATCAATCAAAAGGAACTTGCACTACGCTGGAGTAATTGAAAGTAGGGAAATGAAACTTTCGCCTCCTAGGCCTCATAGGAAAATTTAAATTATAACAATAATAATGATTACTATTGTAAGCCGACCGCAATACCAAGTGATCGCCACGGATAAATAGATAGCAATAACTAGAATCAGAATATATTTTTCCATTCATGTAAACCATTACAGTACCTATGAATCGTCAAAAAGTAACAAAGACTCTACCACCACTTGAAATGTAAGTAAGAAGGTGCCGGTTCAAATTTTCACTAAAGACCATCGGAATGTCATTCCTGAGAGGAAGGGCAAGAAACTCCACGGTTACTCTTTTAACTACACGGTTACTCGTTGTGGGGTAGGGGAAAACAATGTAGGCTGGTCTATGTCAGGGTCTAGGTTTAATTAAACAAATTATACCATGGCTGGTGTTCGCATCCTCAGAAATAGACAAGCTTCTATCCATGAAAACCTGACTACCTGTCTTTTTTAACCGTCCCATAGATAATCTGATCAGGCAACTCACATAATTCTAACTTCTCGCAAAGGGCCTCTTTTCCATGACCAGGTAAAACTCGTGATCTCAACGAAACATACATAACTATAATATAAAACCATTTGGAAAGATAGCTTTATGTCAAAATGAAATAAATATTATAGAATTCGGCTACTATTTCACATTGACATTTTCTTATTACTATTGTAACAGTCTTTACTGACACTAACACTCATCAATATTAATTTCAACAATATACACATCCTGAAGTTTTGTGAATAGGACTTGAATGGATTAAAATTTTTATACGCAAGTAAACTGTTGTGATTATATATAGATAATTATTACAATCAAAGATCATTATTGATATTGCTGTGTATACATATACCCAAAAAGTGTATATATATAAAAAACGTGAAGTCAAGTAGATAAACCCAATTATAAATCGCAAATAAGTAAATAAGAGGGCGTGTAGCAAAGCATAGTTGTATAATCAGGTGAATACTAAAACATTGTGGCTCAAAATATTATCATCATAAAATGCTAATAGATCTTCATGTATTCATTTAGATTTAGAATAGAAGAAAAGAAAAAAAAATATTGCTGAGCATACCTTGTTGGTGTGTCCCGCTTCTGATATGTGAAGAAACAAATAAAACACCTTTAATGTTATCATACCTTTAATCTCGTACATAAATTCCGTGTGGGTACACGATACACTCTTTAACAAATCCTGGTTACTACGTCTGCTCCATTCGAGCGCTCGAATCGAACTAACTTAATAATGGCCGGCTTCATCAATTTATACTTTTAGTTGAGACAAATCAGATACCATTTAAAATTAGCGTTTACGTTAAATCAACCAATCAAATTAAGTACTATTTATTTTCCTTAACAATTCAAAGTCACATAAAATACTCCTTAAATTCAAAATACATAATTTGTAACCAGAAATCGTGACAGTAAAAGGGTCATTGTTGGTCTATTGGAAAGCTACGGTAACTGTCCTGTCGAGTGTGGCCCGAGTGTCACCCGTAAGTGACTTGTACAATTTTGAATCTTGAAAAAATAAAATAAGTACCTTTTATTATCGTTATCTGACTTAACGAACAGAATACTTCCAATATGTTCACCTCGTTTACGACAATGCACAAAGCGAGTGCAATCAAGCATCAAATGAGCCAGCAGTCACGGCACGGGGAAATGGCTCCGTTTAAACGCTGCTCGAGTGCAACCAACGCGGCAACAATGAGTGGCAATTAAAAGCACACTCCCGCCCCTGTCTCTTAATTTTGAATAATAGAGATGTATCATCCACGAACAGCACAATGTCCTGATTATCCCCTACATAGCAGGGTAAGTCATTGATATACATGAGGAATAGAAATGAACCGAGAATCGAACCCTGAGGAACGCCCATTGTCACATTAGAATCGGGAGATCGTTTTGCATTAACATCGACCTTTTGAATTCTATCACACAGATAAGAAGTCAAAAGGTCGAGAGGCCTGTTCTTAATTCCGTAATGGTGTAATTTCCTGAGAAGTTTCATGATGCACACAGTCAAAAGCCTTAGACAAGTCGTAGAATACACCTGAAGCATCCTGCGCGTTCTCCTGGGCTTCAATAATATTCCCCATTAATTCTACGTCTGCATCAGTAGTTGAACGATTCTTAGTGAAGCCAAACTGGTTTTTGTGAAGTAGTTTATAATTACTAAAATGGCTTATCATCTCATTTATCATAATATTTTCAAATACTTTACTTAATGTGGGCAACACAGAAAGAGGCCGAAAGTAATTTGGATCTGATGTGCTACCTGATTTGAACAAAGGAATCACTCTACTAAGTTTCATAAGATCAGGAAATACACCACGAGCAACAAACACAACCGTTGAACACAGATGCCAAGTGGGAAGCAATAATATGGATTACAGAACTAACTGTCTTTACAGACATCCCCCATATGTCCGCCGTGTTTTTAATATTGAGATTATTAAAAGTATTTATAATATCTTTCCCAAATTATCAAATTAATGTCTCTATTTCTCCTTGTTGTCCTACCGGTTCACGATGTACTATTAATAACGTTCCAAGTCATTTTAATTACATTACCGGATTATTTAATTTTATTTCTCAAGTAAATAGATTTAGCACAAGAACAGGCTCTTTTAAATTTTTTTGAATAATTTTTAACATATTCTAAGATTTTTCATCATAAAGCTAATATAACCGATTTAGCGCAGTGGTTAAGAGCTTAAGCCGCTCCGCCCACTGTGTTTAATAGTCGCGGGTTCGATTCCCGCACGGGACAAATCTTTGTGTGATCCACAATTATTTGTTCCGGTCTGGGTATTTGTGTGTGAATTTTCATGTTTGTAAACGCACCCACGACACAGGAATAAATCCTAGTGTGGGGCTTCGTTTTTTAAAAAAAATAAAAAATAACCTCAATCTACTTTGATAAATACCACCGGTTGCCCAGTCACTAAAGCCTGTACGATCACCAACTGTGACATGTTTGGGTGTGGAATGTTATTGAATTCATCACTGATAAGGTGGAACAGTTAATTATATAAATTGTTTGGGTCATCCTGACAGGGCAACTTAGGTACTATCTCAATTAAATTGCATTTATAACGCTCTAAGCGGCCTAAATTACTAGTCCTAGGGAACACAACCAACTAACCGCTATGATCAGATTCTAGTTTATTTATTACAGAATAATACCTAGGTCTAACATTAGTAAAAATATTATCAATACATGTTGCACTAGTACCATTATCTAGTAGGTTCCAAGAAACCATTGTACATATTAAACGATTTCATGAGGATTATAAGCTTCCTAGTAAGGATATTGTTTTCTAATAAATGGATATTAAAGTCTCCACAGATTGCTACTTTTTTATTTGAAGTGGAGGTTTTATATAAAATGTCCTCCATTAATCGCTCGAAATCATCATAAGGTGGTCGCAGGAGGTCTGTATACGCACATAACAATGAACAGCTCAGACTCAATACATGCAACTTCCATAACTCTTTCAACAGATAGGCTCACTATGTCCTTACGTTCTTTAAATTTACTATTATTATTTATGATTATTAAAGAGCCACCATGTATCATATTAACTCTGCTGAAAGAGCTAGCAACCTGGTGATTTTAGAAATTGGACATGATCTGGATATTTTTAAGCCAATGTTCCGTAGTACAAAGAATATCTATCTCGCAACCATTTTTGAATAATTCAATTTCTAAATCTTTACCCTTCATACACTGGGTATTTTGATGGACCAGGTTAATTTAATTTTGTTTTTTTTTGCTTAATATTTCATGAATATTAGAGCAAGAGGATTTTTCTGTATTCTTAAAGTGTCAATTAAATTACTAGAAATGTCAAAATTTTTATTATTAAAAAATTCTGAATTTAAATTACGTATGTCATAATTGTGCGATATGATTACGTTTGGTCAAAGCGTAGGCATTTTTTGCCGCAGACGCTTGCGTCGTAGGACAAAAGTTTCGAACGTAGGACAAACTCGAACGGGCGCACTGGGATGTCGCGTGGTCCCCGATGCATTTCACTCATCGAGGGCGCGCGTGACAATTACGGGCAGAGTGCCCATAGAGTTGGCAATTGTGGCACTGCCCGGGTGTGCCACGTTTGTTGGAGGCCTCCACGGTGAGGCCAGAGATATGGCAAACGGCCTTTAGGTCGAAGACCCTACGGCCGGACTCGGTGCGGTCGAGGACGACCAGCACCATGTCGTAGGCCTCCTTGGAGCGCCCATTGACCATCCTGTGCACCTGGCGCACAGGAAGGTCCTGGGACAGGAGGTCCTCCTTAATGACGGCGTTGTCCAGCTTCCTAGGGACACCGCGGATGACTACCCTGAGCTCCCTTTCCTCCTCCAGGGTGTATGTGTGATACGCGATCTAGTTCGATCGCAGGAACGCGGATAGCCGCCGATGGTCTTCCGAGGACGCCACCTTGACGGCTATGCCTTGCGCTGTGGAACGCGCGTGCGTATAATTTTTTTTGGCGATTATAAATCGCCTTAGAGATGCGCTTCCAGGCGCTCTTGACCTGAATGACAAGCGGCGGGGGAGTGATGTTCGGACGTGCGGGGCGCGCGAGGGGGGAGGCCCTCGCGGCCGCGTTGGGAGATGGCCGGGGGCCGGAGGGGCCGGGAGAAACGGAGACGTTCCGGGCCTTCTGGATCTTGGGAGGCGGCGAGTCGCGCGGTTTACGCGCCCGCTTCCCATTGGAAATGGGAATGAAGTCGTCTTCCGACGAGAACGACGGGGACGGGGACCGGGCGGGGCGGCGCGTCGCGCGGACGCGCGCTCGACCCCCATATCTGAGTCCGAGAGAGACTCGGACCCGCATGGCGAGACGGGGCGGTCAGCGGGGGTCGGGGGCGACGCAACTAAGTCCGTTCTCGGCACGGCGAACGGAGTCGCGGGGCGCGCAGAAGGCGCGGCGTGCGCGGGGTGCGCGGCGTGCGCGGGGTGCGCGGCGTGCGCGGGGTGCGCGGCGTGCGCGGCGTGCGCGGGGTGCGCGGAGGCGGGGGGGGGGGGGGGGGGGGGGCGCGCGGGCGACGCATCGGGCGAGGCGGGCGAGTACGTCGCGCTGAATTTCCGGACGATGTCCGGGCAATGCAGCACGATGTACTTCCCTAGATCCCGGATGAATTCCGGAGGGAAGTCGTCAGCCATTTCCAGAGGGGAAATGGCAGGGCGGGTGAACTTAAGCAGGGCCCTAAGACCCGGGCGTGAACCATGCCCAGATCCCCCCACCGGGTGCCGGGCGGGGGGGGTAGCACTACCGGAGAGACGCGGTGTGCCCCTTCGCCTTAAGGGCGAACCGGCGGCACCAAAACCTAGCTGCTGCGGGGCGAAGAGAGTCGCCGCACGGAGAATAGGATAGCGGGATGGGTTAAGGTAGGGCCCTGGCGAAATCGAGAGCCCTGACCAGAAGCCCCCAAGGCCAGAGCTCAAGCCCTTCCGAGATGGCCGCCCTCTGAGGGAGGGAGGCGAGCGCTCGGGTCCCGCTCAAGTCCACCGGACTTACCACGAATCGGACAAGGGTCGTGGATTTATAACACAAACACTATTACGTAATCGAAATTAAAAAACCGTTATGAAAAAACAACTGTTAAGAAAAAAGGGCCGATCGCGTCGTTAGAACGACGCGGCTGCCTAGCAACCCACGTAATTGGTCACACGCGAGCGATACGCGAAACGTACCTACACGAGACGTAAAAGCATACGCGCAGCGAATGCAAATACGTAAACACGCAAGCACGTAACACGTAAGCACAGCCGCGACGAATCACATTACGGAAAGCGACCGTTACGAAAACGCCGTAGGCGCAGGCGTTACCGACTATTCAAGTCGAGTAACTGATAACGTACGTACGTGCAAAAATACGAAAATAGCGAGCGGGCGGGCTGCGCAGTGACACGACCGAGCGCGGGCGAGGCACAGCCAGAACTAAATAATAAATCATTTATTGCCAGAATAGTTTGTAATCTTAATTTTGTTTGTAATCGTGCTGGACACGACGGCACACAGCGGCGACGGGACGCGACGGTTGCCATCACGCCAACGTCCCGTTGGCATCGAGTCGCCGACCCGCCCCGTATCAGAGGCAAAACCTTTAGGCTACAGATGTACACAATTACAGGCAGAAAGTTATAAATTGAAAAGTTAATGAATAAATAACTGTACAATATTGTGTTTCGCGTTGATATACCAGTTCTTGGGTGTGGGGTGTAATTTTTCTGTTAGATCAAGTATTTGTCCCTAGCAAAAAGTATAATAGACATAGACATTATTAAAATATTAGAACAATATTAAAGCTGAATGGACGACATAAGAATCGCTCTTACACAATAGAAGCTAAAACCTCACTGTAAATGAGGATAACTGAAGAATACACGTAAAAAATGTTCTTACTAGAACCAAACAAGAAAACAAAGAAAACAGAAATAGTGCCAATAATATCTGGCTATTCCATTTTTTTTATAAAAAATCGAAAAAACGAAGCCCTACTCTAAGATTTATTTCTGTGTCGTGAGTGCGTTTACAAATATAAAAATTAACATGCACAAATACCTAGACCGAAACAAATAATTGTGGGTCAATCAAAGATTTGTCCTGTGCGGGAATCGAACCCGCGGCTATTAGTCACAGTGGGCGGAGCGGCTTAAGCTCTTAACCACTGCACTAAATCGTCCGTCTTTCACATAGTGCATTATCTATCCTTTCAAATAATCAATAATCAGAGCTAATTATCAATTGTGTTTGCGTGTTCGCAGCGCGGTGTGGCGACACCAGTTGTTTGTTCGTAGCGGTTTGCGGGGGCGCGCTGTTGAATACAGTTTGTCTTGATTACCTTTTTTATAATTATACTGTTTGTTTAAATAGTAAATTTAAAATACCAATGGATAATATTATGTATATCAATCACTAGTGTAACGTCAAGTCACTTGCCACGCCAACTTGATTCTCTTGTCAATAGCTATCAGACTAGCCGAGCCGCCATGTTGACATACCCTTTGACGCCCCGCCAAAATGCTACTGCCAAAGTAGTGGGGACGTATAAGCGTTAGCAAAATCATTAGTGATGCTTTTTTATTAGCAAGTAAAAGAGTAGAACGAAACTCTGCTTCTTGTTATTTATATCCTTTATACTAGGTACTTTTAGTAATTAAATTGGCTTGTAGAGTAGAGTGGTGACATCTTTCTTCCTTTACCTGTGCGTGGCAGATAACACCATGACCACGCCATTCTTAATGATAAGGGCATACAGATGATTTAGCATAACATGGTTTAGTTCAGAAACAATGTAGACTTACAAGATAGATGAGTATCCTTATTTAGTATTACTTTAAAAAGATGTGGTGGTAATGGAACTGAATTTTTTTCCCAAGGCTTTGACTGGGGGATTTCCTGTGAATACTCAGTTTGAGAACTGCTATACACTCCTTCACTATCCGTTGCAAGTGCTTGAAATACTTCGAAGTCTTCGAAGTCTTTGCTTCGGATACAATTGTTAATAACTTTCACAGTGGGATCTTGACGCCACTCTCCATCAACAAAGTACTTGTATTGGTGTGCACCTTCAGGTTAATTAATTATTGTCACAAAGTACCCATGAGACTTCACTATAGGAATTGTTTTCCAGTCAGTAAAAGTACCACTTCTAAACACTTGTTTACTACCTCCCTCCCACTTGAAAACTGTTGGTAAAACTTTTCAATTAACTATTTTGCTGCCTTCTTTCAAAGTATTACGTCTTTCGCGTGGGCCACTGTATTCTACGTCAGCACCATCATCTCTGCGGTCGTCATCTATTTTTATGTCAAATATAAACGCCTCTCCTTTCTTTACTGGTGAAGAAGGCCCAACATCAGGAGCTTTACTCACAGCGTCTCTGTGCCAATCTTTAGGCTGGTTACTGCCTGCATTTTCCATTTCATCTTTATAATTTATTCACCAAAACCAACACAACACCAACACTTGTAAGGAAACTAATTAGTCTGTGTAAGGAATTTTTTTGTCGCCTCTGTAATTTTGCTGATTCTTTTGACACTTGACCAAAGAGTATCATAGCATAATATCATAGAGATAGGATGAAACATAAAGGGGGCATGTACAAGATTATATATTTGCACTGCTTACACTTATAACATATCAGTGATAAGAAATCGACAAATTCATCATTACCGGTTACACCCTTGTACATTTTTTTTTTGGCATTAATGACATAGACTATAGATCATACTTGTATTTTCCCACAGGTGTAGTATTGATACTTTCCCATATAACTGCGATAGCTTTGTCGATGAAATCATTTTGAAAATATGTCGAAAATCAAATATTTTTTACAATACAAATTATCGGTGTATCTCCAATTATAGATGCGTATTTTACTTAAGTTTTGTAGTAATCAATAATAGTAATTGTATCTAAAGAATCTTCACATTCGTTATATGTTAAAAAGTTGAGGAGTTTCATTGGCCACCTTCCGGCTCTATCATCAGACCCTGGACACTATCTGGGTGTAAAGTACTCGTCAAGACAATTCAACGAACCTAAACACGGCAGGGTTATATTGAATACTTGTGTGCTTCCATTGGCCAACTTTCGGTTTCATCATCAGACCCTGAACTCTATCTGCTTATATAGTATTTCTCCTATTTTCGACTGCCTCGTTGATCTAGTAGCAAAGCGCATCGAATTGTGATCACGAGGTCCTGGGTTCAAATCCTAGGTCGGACAAGTGTAGTTTTTCTAACGAAAACTTCCTAGTATGAGTCTGGAGTTCGGAATTGTGCCCGGTATATGGCAATAGGCTCACCCCCTATTACATGGGACCTAACATCGTCGGCTAAACGTGGGTGTACTTAGTACACCTCTGCCACCTCCGCTTGGGATATAGGCGTGACGGTGTAGTATTTCTCAATACCAATCTAATCAACCTAAATATGAGGGGGTTATGTTGTATAGTTCACATGTTCCTACACTCACTTTCCGACTCTATCATCAGACCAGCTCCATGGTACCATATTATTGCATTGTCATCGGACTTACATACGTATGCCAAATTTTAGCTCAATCGGCACGTGCGCGTGCACGTGCTTGAAAAATGGATCACAAGATTTGAAACGGAAAGACAGAGAGACAGACATACGAACATTGTAAGTTAAAGAAAAGCTTGTAAAAATCAAATTGAACCTTTCCTGATGATTTTATTTATTTCAATAAGCGCGAACAAAATATATAAGAAAAAACCAATTGCAAAAGATAGCATAAATTTAAAAGAGAACAAATTGAAGTTAATTTTACATTGTAACTGCTACTGGTTGTAATCTTCGCTGTTTGAGTCCAACATCGAAGCACTCTTTTGGAAAATGTTTTGATAAGATGCAACTATACTGAGTTCACTCTTAGTATTACATAAAAACACTATTCAGTTAGGTTGCAATATCTGTAGGCATACTAAAACAAAAAAAAACATGCGTTAACAATTATATCGATAACGATGTAAATTTTCCTATCATTATGACTAATCTCTTTGGGAATACGATTATTAAGATTCTATCTAAATCTATCTATCTATCTATAACCTCACGCCAGATCCCTTGCGGGGTAGGCAGAGAGTGCAGAGTTCCAACAGGTTCTTTCCTTACATACCTCTTTGGCTTCTTCGACTCTCATAGTTCGTCTCATACACGCTCGCCGGTTACGGAGACTCTTGACTTTTCCATCAGATAAGACTCGGTTTATTTGGTCGTGGTAAGATAGTCTAGGTCTTCTCCGGTACCTGCATCCTTCCACTTTCACATTGTATATCTGTTTTGTCATTCTTTCCCCTGGCATTCTTTCTATATGCCCGAACCAACGGAGCATGCCCTTTCTCATCTTTACACCGATACTATCTTTCATACCTACTCGCTCTCTTACTATGCTGTTGCTAATGCGGTCGGTCAGCTTCACTCCGCACATCTTCCGCAGAGCTCGCATTTCTACCGCATTTATCCTATTTATTCTATCTAAATCTAATCATTTATGCTAAAGAAAAACAGTCAATCGGTTGTAGTTATTATATATCTTCAAACTAGTTACATCTTTTATAGCAAATACATTTTATCTTTACCATTATACAGCAAAACCAAGTCACCGGCCGAAGCTTACATAATTTAGCTTCTGATTTTCTAGACTAATAAGATTTGCATTCCAATATAAAGCACGATATCTTAGTTGTGTGTTAACCGATAAATTTTCGTGGTGCCTACGTCAAAATGACAAGTCATAAATTTTGAATGAAAAAGAAGTTCGAACCATGTAGAAACAAAGATTTTTAAATTGGTTTCCTAAATGGTACCAAGTATCCAGAAGTGTACGCCTCAACTTCTGTTTATAATCCCTCTATATATAATATGACGTCAAGGCAATTCAGTATCTAAGAAAAGTTTAAAACGATAGAACTTGTTTACCTCGCGAGGAACCTGTTTGATATGTTTGTACCTTTTTTACTACATTTAAAACTTTTCTCCGTACATATGTATGTTTTTGTCATGTGAATGCAAATCAAATTTTACGGAATGACTCATTTTATAATTATGTTTTTAATTATAGCGTTACTACCCGAGCCAATCAAAAACCAACACAATACTATCCGGTCCTGTCCTGTGCATTGTTAAATAAAATACACAGAGCGTACACCACGCAATGCGGACACACCAGAAGCATCGCAACACACCACGCTACAAACAGTAGCGCTACGAAACACAAACAATCCAAGGCCTTTATTCGATATGACCAAACGCGGTGCGTTACGATAACGTCGTGAATTGATCAAGTACCAGTATTCTGTATGCCTCTGCAGTAGAGGTGGGTCGTTTACTTTTTTGACGTCGACGAAACGAGTCCGTTTATCATCGACGGTGAACTAGTTTATAAAACAGTCAAATTTTTGACTAGTTTAACCCTCGTTGACAAAACAGTTGTTGTTTAACAGTCTATCTATTGCTACAGTCCTATATTGTGACCAATATTCATTGATAATCAACTACTTTCTAATTTATTAAAATATACCGGCCCCCCCTCTCCCGTTTTGTACTTTTTCCAGGCTTAGGACTGGTAGGTTGGACTTGAAACTAAATACATCTTGAGATTTACCAAATATTGCTTTATAGCTGGTATTGTCTTTTTGGAAATGGTACCATAAAGATTGTGATATTCTTGCGGTCCGCCATATTAAATGTCTATATTTATTCAAATTAATACTCAAAGTCAAGAACTATTTACAGATAACAAAAACACACTAACTTTATTTACAATATACTTATTTCCACATCTATGTACAATTTCAATATAATATTATAATAATAATATAATATTAGCATTACTTTCAACTTTGACCTACGCGTAACGCATTACTAGCGGGACTTAAAAAAATGTAATGTAAACAAAGTTTATAATATAATAAAACTCCACAAATTCACAACAAACTCAACTTTATTGCACTCTTGCACAACTTAACAAATAACACTTGTCGTCCGTCCGCGCCGACGAATCACACCCAACTCTCGCCTTTTTTCCCGATCGCCTCCCTACTCCCCGTCGACAGTTTGAATCCATTTTGAATTATATCAGTGTTGCCAGTGCGTATAAAACGATTTAACAATTAGTCGATTACATTTAGTAAATAAATCATTACAAAATATAGTAAAATAATCATGTATAACACATTAAACCTAACACTCGTCCATCCTGACGACGTGTATGTCCTCATACACTAAAACAAAACCTAACACTCGTAATTGTATCCTAATTTTAAACATTAATACAATATAATTTAATATACCTAGTAAATATAAAATATCATGATACACTGCTTGAAATGTTAGGACTTGCATACATCATTGCTAGTAGGTAAACTTATTCATCATTTTATCTAAAATCTCTATGTTATTGTTTACACCCGAGTAACTCCTCCTTTTGGAGTTCTTTAGTCAGCTCTAACTTTTAGAGCTTTCCTGATAGTCTCCAACTTTTAGAGCTTTCCTGATAGTCTCCAACTTTTAGAGCTTTCCTGATAGTCTCCAACTTTTAAAGCTTTCCTGATAGTCGCCAACTTTTGGAGTTCCTATCCCGTCGCCAACTTTTGGAGTTCCGCCGTTCTTCTCCAACTTTTGGAGCATCCCCGTTCTTCTCCAACTTTTGGAGCATCCCCGTTCTTCTCCAACTTTTGGAGTACCCCGTTCTTCTCCAATTTTTGGAGCATCCCCGTTCTTCTCCAACTTTTGGAGCGACCCCGTTCTGCTCCAACTTTTGGAGCATCCCCGTTCTTCTCCAACTTTTGCAGCATCCCCGTTGTTCTTCAACTTTTGGAGCTTCCCCGTTCTTCCCCAACTTTTGGAACTTCCCCGATCTTCTCCAACTTTTGGAGCTACCCCGATCTTCTCCAACTTTTGGAGTACCTACCCCTTCTTCAACTTTTGGAGCCCTTCTCGATCTACTCCAACTTTTGGAGTCCCTTGCCCTTCTCCAACTTTTGGAAACCCTGATATTTCACAACTTTGAGAAACCTTTTAACTGTCTTCAACTTTTGATACAATACAAACACAATATACTGACTAATCATTATTTATCCATGGAAAAGTAATTACGATTTGTCAAAATTAAATTCATTTATTTCTTATTATGATTCAAATGTTCTATGCACTGCTTTTCAATTGTTAATCAGCAGAACATTTATAGACGATCTTATTCGTATTTATCTACTTACAAGCCATTTTTTTGTTATTTGACTTTTCCAACATTAACTCATTAGCTTAGCATAACAATAACCATACATTATAAAATGCATTCCTATAATCTTGTATAACTAAATATCACAATTTTGTTCATCAAGATGATGATCGGTGTCTGAATCACTACTATTGAGCTCTAGAGCAGCTACATGAACCCATGGTAACATTCTACTGGCGGCTACTACTGTCTTATGTTTATTTTTTGTGGTACTCAGTCCAGGTATCGCGGCTAGTTCATAACGGCCTTTTCCGAGTGATCGAACAACACGATATGGCCCTACATATGCCAGGAGAAGCTTTTTACTCTTACCGTCATTATTAAATGAAGTCTTTGTTATCTTAACCAAATCGCCTATGGCATACGTACGAGCGGGGCGCCTACCTCTATCATAGCTATATTTTTGTTTAACTTGTTCTACGTCAATCCTATGTTTTACTTGGTCGCGTATAGCAGTTACTTCGGTTTTGTCTCTAGTCGCTTGGCGTATTTCATTAAACCGAGGATCTATTTCACTATTCATATGAGTACCGAACATCACTTCTGCCGGCGTCCTCTGGGTCGTTTTTTTGTGTGGTATTATTGAGCCCCCATTGGATTTTACCGATCTTAGTGTCCCAAACCCTATTATCGTCCCTAATATTCTGTGCTATCAAGGAATCGAGAATAGTGCGGTTGTACCGCTCTACCTGCCCGTTCGATTGCGGACTGGCAACCGCATTTAATACGTGCTTGATACCTCTCTCAGCACAAAACTTGTTAAATGTATGAAAGGTAAAACATGTGCCTCTGTCACTGATAATACGATCAGGTACCCGAAAAGTATCAAATATACCATCCAGACCTGCCACTGCGGTCAATGTTTTTGTATTTTTGATAAGTTTAATGAAAACAAACTTCGTAAATGCGTCAATTATTACCAACAAGTAACAATTACCTTTCTTGGACTTAACAAATGGGCCAAAGTGGTCTATGTGGAGCATGTGAAACGGGATTTCTATTTTTGGAATAGGGTGCAATAGTCCTTCAGACTTATTTGATCTTTTTTTTTGAAATAAGCACATTCAATGCACGCGCCTACGTACTTCCTTACAAACTTTTCCATTCGGGGAAACCAATACGACTTTCTGATACGTTCCAGCGTTTTCTCAATACCAAGATGACCTATGTCATCGTGATTAAGGCGACACAACTGCCACCTCGCCCCCTTTGGTACTACCCAACGTATATTGCTAGAATCGCCGCCAATACACCTATACAACCCGTTTTCTTTGATTACATAGTTATCTCTAATATATTGCAGACCTTCGGGGTCTAATTTTGTTTGCAAAATGTCGCGTATTCTACCTAATTCTAAATCACCTAGTTGGAGGGTAAGTAACCAATCGTCACTACTTATCGTCATGACCGCATTTAACCCGTTTTCAGATATAGGGTTTCTGGACAAAGCATCGACATGTGACATTTTGACCCCCGGGCGATACTCTATTATGCAGTCATATTCCTGCATCATAAGCCACCACCTTGCGATTCGAGGAATCAAATCGCGCTTTGCAAAGGTGGTCCGAAGCGCTCCGCAGTCAGACACAATTTTGAATTTTAGACCTAAGAGATAGACCCTGAATTTTTTTATGGAGCATACAACCGCCAAAGTCTCTAATTCATATGAGTGGAAGTTTTTCTCTTCCGGAGACGTTTGGCGGCTATAAAAAGCCACAGGTCTTAAGGACTCTGTGCCCGAAACACGCTGCAAAAGGATACCCCCAATTCCAACCCTACTGGCATCAGTGTGCAGCTCTGTTACGGCAGATGGATCGTATATTGCCAGCACTGGTCTCGCGACCAATCTCTATTTAAGTGTTTTGAAGGTCTCATCTTGATCGCAAGACCAAGCCCAAGCAACATTCTTCTTTAACAATTTACTCAACGGATGTGCGATCTGGGCAAATCTCTGGATGAACTTTCGGAAATAGCTTGCCAAGCCCAAAAACTGCCGCACGCCATGCTGATTTGTAGGACAAGGGAAATCTACTACCGATTGAATCTTTTTAATACCAGGTCTCACCCCCGCCGAACTAATCTCATAACCTAGATAGTCAAGCCTATCCTTCAGAAACTCGCACTTTGTCAGGTTAAGCGTCAAGTTAGCTTTTTCAAGCAACTGTAACGCACGCTCCAGCTTAACTAGACAATCATCTATACTTGTACCGTAAATAAGCAGATCATCCAGGTACGCTGTAGCCTCAGTAAACCTAGCAGATCCTAACACTTTGTTCATTGCGCGTTGAAAAACTGCCATACGGAGTATTAGTTCTATTTGCTGCCCTATTACTTAATACTACATTGGAATCGTTTAAAGATTTAAACCGCGGATTGGCAAAACGATCTACACCGACATGTGTTTCTTTGTTGCTCATCAGGAATTGCAGAAGATTATCGGGATGACTACACCGTAGCGCTATAGCACTGGTCTTGACCGTCTTGTCGCCAGGTGTTTCTCGATGCAAAGATGATTCCCTTGAACGGGAGGAATGTCGCCGCTTTGATAAACGACTGCGTGCTCTGCTTACCTCCTTTCCCATGGCTCGGAGACGCTCCCGCTCCCGTTCCAGTTCCTTTTCATGTTGCCGCAGACTTAAAGAGCTACGCTCTCGAGAGCGCCCACGACTCTCGTGTCGACTGCGCCTACGACTCTCGTGTCGACTGCGCCTACGACTCTCGTGTTGACTGCGACTGCGACTGCAACTCTGCCTTGCTCTGTCACTGTAGCACCCTGTCATCCTGGCTTCGTCTTCTGTATGGCGTGACTGGCCTCGCAGAGGTGTCACCAATCTTCGAGAACAACTCTTGCCGCCACGTGGCATGATCCGGAGCTCGCAAAACATAATTAAATCGTGTTAAAAACACAAAAAAAGTACAATACAATTACAATAGTTTAAGATTTTAAAGTACAACAGTTGCCTATCTCAATGAGGGTACGTCACAACTCCAATATAAGTTTTCAACTTTTATAAAAAATAAAAATATATTTTTTTTTGTTTACCCATATCGTCGGCCATGTGGCAATTTCAAGGATCCAATAACGTTGTAGCAGATTACTAGTTTCGTGATTTGTTTTTATAACAATATTTAAAAAAAGTAGTCATACAAATAACCTGAACTAATTAACAAAATATATTCGGAATAATCACAATTTCGTTTCACTTTTAAGCTAACACTGTTTAAGCTAATAAATTATATGTTTTACTGGCGTAAACTTCCCACTTCTGAAGTATAATAAAACTCCACAAATTCACAACAAACTCAACTTTATTGCACTCTTGCACAACTTAACAAACAACCTTTAACCTTTTTTCCCGATCGCCTCCCTACTCCCCGTCGACAGTTTGAATCCATTTTGAATCATATCAGTGTTGCCAGCGCGGATAAAACGATTTAATAATTAGTCGATTACATTTAGTTAATAAATCATTACAAAATATAGTAAAATAATCATGTATAACACATTAAACCTAACAATAAAAATCTACTACATATATTAATAGAGTACTTGCAACTGCTATTCAAAAACTTATTTTTTTTATAATACATTGATATTCCGATATGTATTGAAAGTTTCACCAAGTGATATACACGTTCAATGTACAATGAAACTTTTAAATCACGATGGTTGCAAAAATTGCCGAATTTCGATCGAGAACACAAGAAACGAAAGCCGATAGCGAACGGACTGTTCATACGCTTCTTCTACGTTCGGCTGAGTTCGTGTTTCACTAGTTGATCGTTGACAGTTCACGCAACGCGCGTCGTCGACAGCACAATGCATAATATCGTTAATGATTCAACTAGTTTATGATTGGACGATAAACTAGGTTATCCGTTTACGTTACATAAACAGTCTAAAAAACTGTTTGTCCATTCAACGACCACCACTACTCTGCAGTATCGTTAAACGATTATTTCACGAAGTTATCGTAACACGCCGCGTTACGCGTTTAATTGATCATAATGAATAAGTCAATTCCGACATCAATACCGGTCGCAACGTGGTGTTTACAGTTCGGCGGACACAAAAGGGCAACAGCCACTGTGACGCCACGCCGCAGCCACAGCCGTGTGGCGTTTAGTCATAACTCACCGATATATTATTCGTCTTAACTATATAACGAACCACGATTCAAATAGTAACAGGCAAAAAAAGACCGCGTTTAGATAACTCAGGCTTATATTACCTACTCGTAGCTAGCAACTATACAAATTTGTTTCGATTATTAATGACCTCAGATCTTAGATCAATTATTATTAATGAACTGTACTGTTTTAATTATTAAAGAACTGTAGCATTGTGACGCGTCCTAAAGTTGGCTACGGTTAGTTCGAACTAATCCGAAATAAGACCACACCTATACTTGAGCTCTTATTATTCAGTCAGTTTTCCGACTGTCACGTTGAGAAGTACAAATAATTGTGCCAGTGGCGTACATGAATTTATTACCCAAAATAAATCCATGGTGGCATAACTGCCATAGAGATACTAAAGTCCTATCTCTGTGATAACTGCACCAGCCCATTTTACATCGTACACGTCAGTGACGATGGGAGCAAGGAGCGTGGGGCGGACAGCTTGGTTTAATTGTGTGGCCAGTGGGCGACACTTGTCCTTCGTCGCATCCAGAGCACACAATAATTGTTCTTTGTAATTGCTCCACTTGTCGACTTTTGGGTTGAAATATAATTTCCGCCTACATTTCCATTATTTATTGCTGGAATTCAAATAAATATCTTGGAGATCATTAGCATCGGCCAAAGAAGACATCTATATTTATTGAAATTAAACTTAAAAAGTCATTTAACAGTGTATACTTATTAGAAACGGGATAATATACAGTCAAGAATTTACATTTACATGTCATTCAATTCTGTAACACATACATTTAAAAAAAAATATGTCACCATGTAGATATTTAACGATCTTAATTGACAATAAAATTAAAAACATTTATCTATTGAAATAGATAACTTCGCTGCGCGGCTCATTAGTTGCGGCTGCTGCGGCTTAGCAATTTCTATCCCACAACAGAATAACAATGGAATGATGCCGCCCTTTGCAAATTTCTTACTAAAAATGTTTCTGGAGGGAATTTAGATTTTTGTGGAGTCATGCTTTCAGTGGTCGGAATGAGAACACAGGGAGCATCTCCATTTATTACGCCACACTTTTATCCTCACTTTTTGGCCGACCTAACAAAGGAAAATACAAAATATTATACTGAACGTGATTGCAACGGCAAATTACTTAATTCAAAATTAAGCTTTATCCAGAGAGATAATGGAACGAGGCGTGCAGGAGCGGGGTAAGGACAAGAATTTTAAATTATGGCAGACTACTTGGTAAGTAATACCGCCCTAGTATATACTATTTTTCCCCCAGACAAATTACGACTACGCCGCGTCTACAACTGTTTATTCCCGATATAAATTTGGACACTTTTCAGAAAATTGAGTTAACTGACCACTAAGCACGAAAAAATTGTCGATATCGTGACACTAGCGAGTAATCGTGCTGTCACGTTCATGTTTATTTAATAAATTGTAGTATGACAAGGATGGTATATCAACTCACTAGCGTTCCGCTAATGTCAATATTTTTGTGCTAAGCCCTCTATAACTTATATCGATATAACGGCAGCATTCATCCCTCCAATAAATTTTTTTTACAAAATTAATCTTTTATAAAATAAACGAAATGAAACATCGCAATAAAAAACGTCGCGCCGTCCATTGTGTAGACACTATTTCCATTAGTCGTCGCAATGAAACGTATCTTTCTCGGCCTGCCTTTTCTCTGGTATTCATTAAAGGGACTTTCGATGGCGGGCCTGCGTCGGCAATCTGAGCCCTTACCACGAATCGATTGCCGATATCAAGTTCATATGTCATCCTATTCACACCAATAATTTACTAAATGAGGATGAAAGTGGCAGCACGATTTCTTTACAACGTCACGCTAACGTCAATATCTTCGTGCTAAACTATAAGCCATAATACACACAACATATGGATCTGCAAGACGGTTAACAATATCTGATAAGTAATCTAGACGTAATAAGCACCTACATAAATATTTTTTAGTCTAAGAGGTAGTCGCTGGCGTAGTTTAAGCCTATAATAAGTTTTTATAAACCTGTAGCTCAGAAATGTTTAGCAATTTGAAAAATAGATGCTTGAATACAATTATAACAAGGCCAGCTTTTCATCTGCGATGTGTGCGGATGCGCAGCGAGGAATATGTAAATAGGATGTGAGTGAATAAGATCGTTTCATTTTTAATGATTACCATTTTTCATTATGATGAGCTAAGGTTTACCTTCATATACGCTGCGCATCCTCGCGCCTTTAAAATAGAAAGGTATTGAGTATAATAAAATAAAAATATATGGTATGAAGTCCAAGTCATAAATCGTTTATTTGTATGGACATTGGCCCATACAAATAAAAAAGCACTTATAAACGGCAATAATGTTACTTGTTAACCGACTTTAAAAAGGAGGAGGTTCGCGATTTGGTTGTATTTTTTTATGTTTGTGACCTCAGAACTCCGCCATTTAGGAACAGATTTGGAAAATTCTTTTTCAGCATGCGATACTTTCCGTTTGGTCCTATTTAAATTTGAAAAAAAATATCACCCCAACGGATAAAAAATAGGAGATGAAATGTTTTATGGGCTGGAAGTTTATTTAGTAATGTATCTATGAAAAAAAACCTGTAGGTACTACTAACTATATAACTAAGCAGAACAATAAAATATGGGTATATAAATACTAATGATTAATTGAATCATTACTTAAAATCGTAAAATAAATAACTTTTCATAAAAGGAAAACCGACTGGATCGCGGCTTTACAAAGATGTTCGGGCGAGAAACTCAGCGGTCTAGTCTATTAACTTACATTGTTCGCTGAATTAATAATATTATAATATCCACTATCGTGCCCACTTTCCCGGTAACTGCCCCGCAATTAGGTCAGGAGTTCAAAACATCAGGCAAAGCCCACATTATTATGATATATCTTCGATAAGATAATTAGATTACTGATTCCTACGCGAAATCTGGCCGGAGCCCGCCCGGAGCCCAGCGAGTTGTTATCGTGGATCGGTCTCCGACAGCAAATCCGATTGTGTGCCCGCAGCGCTTGTGCACAAACATGTGCCCTGCGCCGATACGAACCATACCACTTTATTGTACGAGCGAAATTGCTAAATCTTCGATATTGATACAATCAATATGGATGGTCGTGGACGGCGTGGTCTAGTGGTTAAAACGTAGATCACCTTAGTTTGAGAATCAAGTGTTCGCGGATTCAATAAGAGCATTGCATGAATCCTTATGTAACCGACTAGTGTTGCCCGAAATCAATCTTGGTCTTGAATTTTCGCAAGACCAAGACCACCTCATTTTAGCAAGACCAAGACCGTCCCCGCAAGACTTAAGCAATACCAAGACTAATTTTAATTTATTTTTTATTAGAACTTAATTACATTTACAAAGGACATGAACGGAAGCAACCGTAGTAGTGGAGCACTGTGGCGCAGTCGCTAACGCCCTCGACAAGAGCTTTATACAGCAGTATGAAACTAAGTTCGAACAAGCGCATACATATTAAAAATTAATATAAATTTTTGAATAAAGCATGTAATTACGGATACAATTTTGGAATCAGCAAAATTCAAAGAAAAATGTAAATAATGTTGAGTTATTATTATTACTAATAAAACTATAAATGTGTGTGTGTGAGGTGTGTGACTGTGAAAGTTTTTACCGAAGATATAATAAATTCCTATATAACATCGGCCCGGACAAAGGTCTCTCCCACCACTCTCTATAGATTTCGGTTCCTAACGATCTCCTTCCAATTTTTCTTGAAAGCGGTCATAGAATGAAGAAAACCATATTTGTGTTACACAGGTTACGCAACAATAATTATAAATAGGTACTTACTACGAGTATTACTTTGATTTGCCACCATCACCGATTGCGAGCAGCTTGGTACCACCAAGCTACTCGCAATTCCTAGCGCGACGACCCATACATATCATATCACTTCGACGCATAACAGACATTTTGACCCATATCTAATAAGAATTTAAAAAAGCGATCAAGGTATGTCAGTTATTTGATAAGTAAGGAAGGTTCGCAGAAGTAGGTACCTATGTAATAAAACCTAAATAAAATAATGAGCTCTTTGTTTTGTTGCTAATTGCACCTTTTATAAAATCTGAATCGACACCCAATATAACTTTTTGTAGGAACATATGTATAGATTGATAAGGAGCATTAGGTCAATGCAAGACTCTTCCTCAAGACCAAGGCCAAGACTGAGTGTGCAAGACCAAGACCAAGTGACTGATACGAGATTAAGACCAAGAACAGGGTCAGTCTCGTCTTGGCCTTGCATTTGGGCAACACTATAACCGACAAACGTTTACTTCGGTCTGGATGTTTATGTCTGTTGACGCATCTACGAAATAACGATAATTCCTAGAGTGGCAATCTATTTTTAACCGACTTCAAAAAGGAGGAGGTTCTATGTTCGGTTGTTTGTATGCTTTTTTTTATGTATGTTCAGCGATATTTCCGTCAATTATGGACCGATTTTGATGATTTTTTTTTGCATTGGGTTCAGTATAGCTGCAAGGTAGTCCCATTTTAATTTCATTGGCATTGGATCTTGGACTTAGAAGATACACCAGGGAACTCCTTAACGACAAACAATAGGCATGTGTAAATTGAGATATTGTGGGTATTACGTCAATCCTATAGGTACCCTACTATAGAACTAAGCAGTATATTAGCCAACTTCAAAAAAGGAGGTTCATAATTCGTCCTATTTTTATAACTCCTTTGCTTATGAACCGATTTTGATGATTCTTTTTGTATTGGGCTCAGTATAGTTTTGAGATGGTCCTATTTTAATGTTATTGGTATTGGACCTTGGACTTTAAAGATACAAGAGGGAACTCCTTAACGACAAACAATAGGCATGTGTAAATTGAGATATTGTGGGTATTACGTCAATCCTATAGGTACCCTACTATAGAACTAAGCAGTATATTAGCCAACTTCAAAAAAGGAGGTTCATAATTCGTCCTATTTTTATAACTCCTTTGCTTATGAACCGATTTTGATGATTCTTTTTGTATTGGGCTCAGTATAGTTTTGAGATGGTCCTATTTTAATGTTATTGGTATTGGACCTTGGACTTTGAAGATACAAGAGGGAACTCCTCAACGGCGAACAGCACGAATGTATGGATTCCGTTATTATAGTCATTATATTAATTCTGTAGGTACCTTTCTGTACAACTCAGCAAAATAATATAATATCGGTATACAAATATTACTAAATAATTCACTCGTCACTTAAAATTGTAAAATAAAATTCTTTTAAAAAAAAAGGTAAACCGACTTCAAAAAGCAAAAAATAAATATTTGATGTCGGTTCCAAATAACCGACTGCACGAACCAGCACCGACTTAAAATATTTATTTTTTGCTTTTTGAAGTTGGTTTAACTTTTTTTTTAAAAGATTTTTAAATAAAAATATAAATAAAATACATATTTTGTATGGTGCGACAAGGATCTTTTGGATGATATTGACAGGAGAGCGTTGACGTGAAATTAGGGCTATCATTTAGTAAAATTTTCTACTCCGAGGGAAATATTTCAACAACACGGTTACGTATTAAAAAAGAACTTGGGTAAATAGGAATCTGTAACTGTGCGACTCTCATGCAGTGACAATTCACTTGATGACAGCGTTAGTTCCGATTATTGCCGCGAGCCAAAAGAACCTTGTATAACTATATGTAAGTACTTAGGTCAGTATTGGAGTTATAGGCAAGTTACTTACTTACCGTTATTAAGTTTTGTTAAAATATAAGACCATTAATTAAATAAAATAAGAAATAACGAAAGAACGAACGAAAGAAAATAAAGTAAGAAAAGAAAGAAGACAAGTTGTGTTAATCGTAAAATCGGCTTCTCTTACAAATCGCTAATAAGTTATGTAAAATATAAACTTTCGAGAGAGAGACATTAAGTGTGAAAATGTTTTGATAATGTCAAACTTATCAGTGGGCTGTCGTTTCCCGGCGATACACCGGAGATGACCCATTGATGTGACGAGTCGTGGTCACTTTTATTTTATTGTTATTGAGTATCGATTTTTTTATATCGATGTTTTTTAGTTAGTCTAAAGTGCCGTTATAATTTTTCGTCTAAATAAAGCTTAGTTTGTGGCAACACTGACAAGTAATTGTAAAAAGTATCAAGAAGTATTTATGTTTACATAGTATAGCGCGAGTATGGAAGCCCAGTATAAAACCATGGTTATTGTCGGAATGCCTAAAGCAATTAGGTTAATTACGGACAGATATCAGTTCCTACCCACTGAAACTGAACCTTAAGATATAAGAATCAGTTTCAGTCGCGCACTTGAGTGCCGAATACAGCAGTAGTTGAGTTATTAACCGACTTCAAAAAGGAGGAGGTTCTATGTTCGTTTGTATGGACGCTGTTTTCTATGTATGTTCAACGATATTTCCGTCCATTGTGAGCCGATTTTAATGATTCTTTTTGCATTGAATTCAGTATAGTTCCAAGATGGTCCCATTGGTATTGGACCTTGGACTTTGAAAATACACCAGGGAACTCCTTAACGACAAATAATACGAATCTGTAGAGTTAGTTATTATAAATATTGTGTTAATTCTATAGGTACCCTATTCTATAGAACTAAGCAGAATATTAACCGACTTCAAAAAAGGAGGAGGTTAATAATTCGTTCGTGTTTTTGTCTTTATTATATTATAATAGTAGCAGTGATAGCCTAGTGGGTAGCAGTGATAGCCTAGTGGTTAGACCGTTGGACTGCAAAGTCAAAGGTCTCGGGTTCAAACCCAGGCACGCACCTCTGTCTTTTCGAAAGCATGTGCGTATTAAAAATTAATTATCACTTGCTTTAACGGTGAAGGAAAACATCGTGAGGAAACCTGCATGCCTAAGAGTTTCTCGAAGGTGTGTTAAGTTCGCCAACCCGCACTAGGCCAGCGTGGTGGACTATGGCCTAAACCCTCTCAGTTTGAGAGGAGGCCCGTGCCCAACAGTGGGACAGTTTCTTAACAGGGCTATTATTATTATTATTATATATTATAATATTATTTTATTTGGTACATATGCAGGTTGTAACATTTATAAACTGATTTTGATGATTTTTTTTGCGTTGGGCTTAGTGTAGCTTCGAGGTGGGCCCCTTTTAATGAAATCGGTATTGAACCTTGTACTTTGAAGATACACCAGGGGACTCCTTAATGGCATACAACACGAATATATAGACTCCGTTATTATGGGTATTATATAATAATAATAAGCCCGCACGGCAGCTTGTGGCGAGCTGTTGGTGAGTAACGACACCACGGACCCGAGTGCTTCAGAGAGTCGGTCAGGGCCCCAACTCACGTCTTCGTGTGGAAACCGAAGGGTGCCCGCAGGACTCTCGGCTCTAGCTAGCCTTAATTAGCCGTCCAGAGAGGAGCCGTGAGAGCTATATCCACGTAGGAAGATAATGCGGTCCTACGTCGATGTATTCCAGGGGTGGAAGTGTTAAAGGGCATAACGCCGCGAGTAACTTCGGAGAAAGCGCAGCACACTTCTCTATACCCCTGAGCCGCTCACACCGGTGTTGCCCTCAGTTGTCCTAGGACGACCGTTTGAAGGCCCATCTAGTAAGCGGCGAGTCACCGCCGGCCACGGGTAATTAAGTATCACTAATTATGGCCAGGTGTTCGTCCCCTTTGAGATAGTCTAGTTTTTGTCCATTAAGCCTCATTTACATAACTCTTGATTTCTTACCATAATTTAGTCCTTGCACCTGCCGGGGTCAGTTCGCTGGTTATGTTTTTCCATTTTCAGCAAGTGATCTCAGCAGGTGCCTTACATTTACATTAACTTCTCGCAAAGGGCCGCTACGTGTTTGACCCATGTCCCCATGCAAGCCTTTCAAAGGTAAAGCCCGTGAATCTCAGCGAGATACATATAATAATAATAAAACGTTTATTTCTCCTCACATTGTGTAAGTACAGGGTAATAATATAAGTAAGGTAAGATTTTTTATAATATCATATCAATCCTGTAGGAACCATATCGTAGAACTAAGCAGAATAATATAATATAGGTATATAAATATTAATAATTAATTCAGTCATCACTTAAAATTAAAAAATAAATAACTTTCCAAAAAAAGGAAAATCGACTTCAAAAACAAAAAAAAAATTACATGTGAACGTCGTACACAGGTAAATTTTTATCTAAAGACATACGAGTATTTCATTGATCTCAACCTACTTACCGGCATTTTGGCTCTAAACACATAACTGAATTTCGAATAAATACTTTTAGTTTTCAAACGACTCACTCCGACAAGCCTATTTTATGAATTTTTCATAGATAACTAATAGACTTAATTGGGACTATTTTCAGCTTTAATTTAATCTGAATTTCTAGAGGCTGTGTCAAAATATGCACAAGTTGTTGAGCCCGCCAACGAAGGCGCCATTTTGTGACGTCACGGTTATGAGTTCGTCGTCGGCGCTAGAGGGCGCCACCCCTCACACATTACACGTTTGTGACTTCTTTAACCCTTCATCATGATGTTTTTATGCGCTATTTAGCTCACGTTTATATATAGTGAGAGGATGCGAGATGAGGCGATTTGAGTGATAATGTGTCACGATACGCTGCAGAGTAAAAAGGAACACTATATTCCAGCGAATATAGCACGTGAAATAAACCTTAAAATCTGTAAATAAAATAAGTGTCTGTTCATGTTTTACTTTGGTTACACATTAGTTTTCAACGAGAAACATGTTAACAATGCGTAATCTTGTTATGGAATTCCTTCAACTTTGAGAATGTTCAAGTGGAACTCAGCTACTGGTAGCGCCTCAGCCGCACCGTTGTTTACTATTAAAACTACACGACTGAAGACAGCGAACTCCACACTTAAAAATAAATGTTAAGTTAATGTTGTTGCGAAGTTAATTAATGACTTTTCACAATAATGGGGTTCATATTGTCTACATATTATTATATTAAATTGAGTCCAAGTCGTACAGCCGACCGATTATTTAAGGACAATACCTAATATATGATACTTCAATACTATTTCACAATAATATACTGTTCTCCAGAATCGTGGATGTCGCACTAAACGACTTCTGTTATATCACCACTGGATTTGTAAAGCCGACTCCACTACTGAGTTCTTAGATTTACGCGAATATTACACATGAAATAAAACTATTTTTTCGGATTTTATAGCAGTTTATTTTTTTTGTTTTTTAAATTAATCTCCGACTCCACTAATCATATGCTACCCCCTAGCAGGCATAGCGCCACCTTAAGTTCGGCGAGATGTGGCCTGCTCCGTAGAAAAGTCAAAGCAAGAGACAACCCGACACCTAGAGGTGTCGGGGAGCGAAGGAAGCGAGAGAGGTCTATAAGGAAAGAATCCGTCGAAACTCTGTTCTAACCTCCTTGAAATCTACCTACCTTGCAAGGGATCTGGTGTGGTGATATAGACGGATAGAGTAACTTAGTAGTTACTCTACCTATCTTTATCACCACACTGTGTGTAGTTACCGCACACGAATGTTAGTTACTAGCAATGATATGTAGGCAATTTAGTAATTGCCTACATATCATTGCAGTGACTGACATTCGTCTGATGTCAGCGCAGCCTAATTGTTGACGTCAAGCGGATTCAAATTAAACTTGTTTAGTGACGGATCCGTGACGTGCCCCTTTATTCCTCATTAGTGGCGAGCTGCTGGCGGCGGGGAGGGGGGTGGTGAAAGGGAGGGGCAGGGTAGTTAGACAGATTGTCTTTTTTCATCGCTAAATTGGCCGCAGCGAGCCGTCGCGGAACTCGTAAGAGCCATCGACAAAAAGTTACCACGGTAAAGTGGCGCCGGCATTTTATTCCAAATCCATTTAATTGCTTCTTTGCTGTTCTACTGAGGACAACCGATTGATGTATTTTACCCGCTTGTTTCTTTTCCTTTTTGTAGTGTCCTCAGGTCATAAATCGGTCAAGTGCGATGCAAGCAAATGAGTTTTTTAAATGTTTAGATTAATAGGTACTTGTATACAAAGTTACAAGTACCTATTAATCTTAAAACTTATTGCAGCTAGCTATATTATTACCCGCTCTTTACTTTAATCGCACTCGCGTGTTTGATTTTGAAAAAGTAGAGCTAGAAAGTAAACACAGAATACAATTTATACCTTTTATTTTACCTTGACCATATCTGTAAATGCCAATATTATTACACAGGCATATTTTAAGTCACTCTTTACACTCCAAAAGAGGCACAGCATAATTACAACGAAATATATCAAAATAATAGGGTAGATATTGGGTAGTACTTAACTTAAGAACGGTGTCTTCACGCGATAACTTTAGAATCCAAAATCTGCACCTTTGCTCAATTGATTACCTTATATACCCTACGTTACAAATTATATTAGTCTGTTCTGACCAATCACAAACATGTGTTGTTTTTACTGAATAACATATATAATGTTATAATGTTATTTAAATACAACCCATTTAAAATGTTTTAAACCATATATCGATGTCTTTAAATATTTTTAAATGATAAATCTTCTATCTATCTATACATACAATAAAACTGTAACCAAGCCATATCTGTAATTTGAATCTTTTTTGAAAATTTTAATTGTAATATATCCTTAGCGATATAGAGGCCGAAACAATTTTTAGAATTATTGTCTGTCTGTCTGTCTATTTGTGTTTCAATCACGCAAAAAACTACCAAACGGATTTCACTGAAATTTAGTGGTTCTAACTTATACACTAACTTAAAATAATAAATACTTTTTTATTCTAGAAACAAGATCCAATCCGGGATAATCGCAGGATAAACCGTAAGGCTTTATTAATGTTATTATGCTTGTCAGTCTCCAGCTGGAATGTTACATTTAAACGTGTGATTTGGCTACACATGAATTCCTCCATGATCTGACATTGGATTCAGGTTCGTCTCCTCATCATCAACTCTTCAGTGGTTAAAAGCACTTATCTAAAATAATGCATACACGTTTGACTTAAGCACTCCAGGATAGTCTTTTCTGGAGAGAACTTTTTAACGATGAATGACCTGGACACGAATCTTTGTATATTAATTTATTTAAGATCCTAAAAATGATTTTGATCATGAAAATTGACTGTATATTCTCGCGAGACGACTGACACGAAATGCACTGACAAAACTTTGTTACATACTTAGCTGGCAATGTACCTTTTTTAAATATGATTACGCCAGATTACGATCTTTGGCCGGGCAGGTAGGCAAGTTTTATTTCAAATAAAATTAAAAAATTGTTTTGAAGTAAATAATATTATTGCCGATGCTGACACGCGCGTCTCTCCGTTTTAAGCCATTTTACCACTGTATGTTATGTACGTTTAGAAACTAAAATATATTTTTTTGCCTCTGTTGCTCACCTTCACACATCTTCCATTGCTACTCAAACGATCCTCTTCGATGAGACTAATTAAACATTCCCTGTAATCAACATATTTACCGCAACCTCATTTATATCAAAATTAACCTTTTACACAAGAGGATATTTGACGTAAGTCGGTCACTAATAAATTAGCTCAAGTTACGCCCTTGATTGGGTATCGGTAGGGCCGTGGTTGTAATAACACCGCTGAGTTGGGGAAGTACTCGCGTGGGTTATATTATTAATAGATTCCCGATATTAATTGCTATCCCATAAAATAAAACCTAATTTGCTAATTGTTACTAAACACCAATAAATTAGCCAAGTAACACAAAGAAGCTGTAAAAAATGGTGATTAACAGAGTTCCTTTAGTCTCTATGCTGCTAAAAAAGCGGTGGTAAAGCTGCAGACGCGACCTTGTAAGTATAATTTCAATAGAAAGAAAAAAGAGACTATGCTCGACATAGGCCCACAGTCTCGACGAATTAATGAAATGCGAGACGATGCGGCTGCTTACATCTTTGGTAGATCTTGCAACTAACGATGGGCAATCAGTTCCTTTCGTAAACAGCATTTATCTTACTTGGGTACGTTTATTAAAATACAACCAAGCCCTGTGTGTCATGTCATGTATCTCTTCAAAGGGTCACTGGTTTCCCTTGAGTAGTTTTCAGAGGCAGTCTAGAGTTTAAAAAACTATCTTTCTATGTAACGTCAGATCCCTTAGGGGTATGAAGAGAGTACGTTGTTCCACAGGTTCTTTCCTTACAGGTTTTTTTAAAAACTAAGTATATATTATAAATAACCACGAGTCCGGCGAGTTTGTATGAGACGAACTATGAGAGTAGAGGAAGCAAGAGAGGACTGTGAAGATAGAACCCGTTGGAACCGACCACAATGAAAAGGTATTGCATTGTATTTAATCCACTAGCTGTAACCGCGGCTTCGTTCGCGTGGTTTTCAGGCTTGAATTTCACACCCTTAAGTTTATTTTTGAGAAAAAACGTAGACTATATTTTACACCTTGCCAAGTTTCATAAATTTCTGATCAGCGGTTTAGGCGTGAAAATGCAACAAATAGACAGAGTTACTTTTGAAATTATAATATTAGATAGTATGGATTCATGAACGCACACAAATCATTTTCAAGCAGTGCATGACCATGTTCCACCGATCCTATATTTAATAAGATATTGTAACACAGTAACAAGATATTCTCGATAATAATTAAGTATCCGATGTCGCGCGCACAAGTACTTTTGCCCTTGACGCCGGCCCGTGACGTCCTATCGCCCACGCTCATTAATTCACATCCGTAATCAACTTAATTAATCAATGACACTGCTGTTTTCTTATAATACGCCGGAATATTGTGACTCAACCTTGTATGTTTATGAGAAGCTACCAGAAATACTATTTAAAAAAGAAAACCAAATCCCCACACCAGGAGTTATTCCTGCGAAAATTCACATACACAAACGCCCAGACCGAAACAAACATTCGTGGGTTACACAAAAATGTCTCCCGTGCGTCAACCCACTGCGTCGAGTGTTCGTGGGTTATATGGGGTGCGGCTTAAGTTTTCAGCCCCTCGTCCGTCAAATCTTGCAATTCTAGTTCTAGAAGTCCACGTCCACTACAGGACATAGGCATTCCCTAAGGACAGCCACGACAACGTGCTTTACACTGTGTGGGCCTCTTTCACCAGCCACAAATAAAGCCTGAAGTAGGCTAATCGATTAAAATTTCACCAACTCTGTGTAGCCCTACCCGGTGGTCAAACTAGCCAGTTTTAATTGCCAAGTTACGATAATCAAGAAGTAACGAACCAAAACTTCACTCTAAGGTTGGTAAAAGAGACTCTAATCGTTCAACTTTTACATGCGACCTTCACTAGGTGGTTTTGTGGGAGGACTGCCCACTCCACGAGTTCCAATAAGTGACAGAATCTTTCTGCTCAACCGGCCGTAAATTCAACAAGCTAGGTGCCCGCCCACTGCCACTTAAGTTTGTGCATTACAATTCTGTGCATTATTTCGGTGTCTTTAGTTCTCCTGCGGATTATATCGTCAATCTTCTCTATTGACTTTTGGGTAGACTTTTGTAAGGCCCATCTCGAGTGACTAAGAACATTGTATTTGAAACAGATAACCAGACACGTGAAGATTACGACAACTTGCTCCTTCAAATATAATAATTTTTGATTAATTACTTAAATTGAAATGCTTTCAATGCGTTTCTTTTAGAAGTCAAGCCCGAGTACCTAATCTGTACGTACTTTATGCATAATGGTTTTTTTACTATAGTAATAATCAATCACAATATACTTTCCGAGTTTCTCGCATTTCTGATGAAAGCACTGGGCAATTTGCACACAAATCAATAAATTTATTAACGCTCTTACTAGTTAGTGTAGTCTTATAACTTCTGGAAGTATTCAATTTGCCCCTCCGCCTCGGTTTAATGAGTGTTACACGCCTTAAATGTTAGAGTACTTTCAAACATCGCCGTATTATCATTTCTTATAATTCCACTAGTCGTACCACAACAAGTCGCAACAAACACAAAATGAAATATTAAATATTTAAAACACAACTTAAAATATACATTTGAAAGCATAAATATATGTACGTATATTTCTTTTGACTTTGTATAAATTATCATATTATATCAGGGACTCGTTTGTGATCATATAATAACGTTGTAACTTTACGAGCTAAGTGTTACGAACAAATACTATTTGGTAATGGGCCGCAAGGGATTGATGGCATGGTGATATAGAGAGATAGACTATTTAACAATGTAACGCTTAAATAAAGGTCTATTTGCCTCAATTTCCAAAAACAACAAAGTAATCTTAATAACCAATACTGAGAAAGCGACCTAAATAAAGGTTTATTGCTGCTATATCGATCGCCACGAAAGTCTGAACATTAAAATATTTCGTTGTATATTTTAGAGACGCTATTATATTTTAAGCGAAGCCCACTACGGCATTAGACCTCACCACAAATGGAATATTCAACAACTATGTATTAGTCGCGTGTATTAATTTTCCTCGTGGAAAGCTAACAGACAAAACAAAAACAAAGGTTCAAGTTATTTAAAACTTGTTGGGGTGAGGGTAGCGAGGCTGAAGGCGCGAACCGCGCGCTCAAAATGCGATATATTTGCTCCATTGCGTCATATCAACTTGCTAGGCACGTGTGCTTTTTTCTCTTATACAGATAAACATTTTTAAAATATTTTCATTTCTCTGTAGTGTGTTTACCACAGGAAAAAGCCCCCGCGGTGACCCCCTTCGTCAAGGTAGGGGACTCCGGAGGCTACAAACAGAAAGCACTGGTGCCCGTCTTTTGCCCCGCTCGTGTGCGTCTCTCGATTGAGCAGATCTTAAAGAATCAGAAACACTTCTCCCATAATCTCTCCCACGGGGTGACTAGCTAGGCGCGGCCAGCTCCATAAACTAGACGCTAGCGGCCCACACCCCAAGATGTCTGCAATCCCTGAAATGACCCGTCCTATTAAGCCCCGGGCAGCAGAACTATACGTAGCTTTGTTTTAAATTAGTACAATGTAGCTGGAAACAACAACACACAAACACGGCACACACATTTTTGTGTATCATCTCCGTACTCTGTACTCTCTGCCTACCCCGCAAGGTATCTGGCGTGATGATATAGATAGATACTCTATGTAAATCTTACGCGGCAATAGTGAAGCAGCTTTAAAGTGACGTCGAATAACACGCGCCAAAGTCCTACTAATATTATGAATGTGTGTTACTCAATCACGCAAAAACAGCTGAACTAATTTGGATGAAATTTGGCACACCGATAGTACATTACCTGGATTAATACAAAGCATACTTTTTATCCCCGAAAAATGTTAAGTTCCTGCCTAAAGTCAACGCGGACGGGGTCACGGGCAGAAGCTAGTTTACAATATTTCCTTGTTATTATTGTCAAATTTATTATTCTGGTGATATAATATTCAAACTAAAACAGACATTTTAAGCTATGGCAAAATTAAAATTTGTGTATTACTACACCTACTTATTTTGCTTAATTAAAAGTCTTTATATACTGTGTTTTTGTATCTTTTATTTTTTTCTATTTTTGAAGCCATTCATATCAATGTCGATGGATGAATGAGAGGCTACAAGGTCGCTACAACCCAGCTCCTTAGGCGAATAAAAGTACTCTAAGACGCGTCGCGATACTGAAATAGGAGACGTGATTGAGCGGGCGCCGAGTTGTGACACCGACTACCGACGCGTTTTAACGGCTCCACCTACAAAAATAACCCTTATGCAATCACTCGTGCGTGTAGGTAACGAAAACGATTAAACTTTAAAGCACGTTAGAATTTTTATTAAAGAATGGTCAGCGATAGACATCTATCTTACCTGATGGGACGTGACGACGCGGCCGAAGATATGGCTCGCTGACTTATTAATAGCCTCTTCATTCTGTATTTAAAGACAGACTAGTTGTTAAATTTACAAAATGGTCTTAAATTACTAGGTAATTTCAATTTAGGTTTTTTTTCTTATATTTTATGACGATTGGTAACTGTCGTTGCACACCTTAAGAAATATAAGACCTATTTGTAGTTATCCCATTTGAAAACTTGAACCAATCGACTTAATCTTCGATCACGGCATACCCGATGCCTTCAGCGTGTGGCGCCTCCGTGAGTGTGTCGGCCGACGCTCCCGCGCGGGCCATTAGTATGGTAATGTGAAGTGCGCCGCGCCGGGAGCACCGCCGGCCCGCGCCCGACCCGCCACGCCATGTCTTATCAACCCACGCATCTGATACGCCTTTGTAAGTCGCAATAATCAAGGTCAAGGCCTAATGTAGGTATGCTTGTATTGTGGCCAGCCGAAGATTTTTTGCCGATTATTTGTTTTACGTAAGCAGATTACGTTATGTGTAATTTGAAAGATACCCCTATATATAATTTTGTTTTTGTCACAATTTCAGTGTTTTTTCTTTTAGTTTACACAATAAGAATAAAAAGACAAGCTTGCTTACTTTCATACCGGATTATTTTGGTGTGGACTGAATCCGGTGGTTTAAAGTTTAACATAGTGTTTAACAAAGTGGCTGAAAATAAAAAAAATCCTCTCGATAGACTTATCGTTCTTTTTTCATTCAACTCGTGTACGATGTAAACTACATCTTAAATTTTCTTAACCTAACTACTACTTACTAACTAGTCTTTTTTGGAAGGGCATGAATGAAATGTTCATGTAAACACGCCAGTAGCTGCTGTGGTTCATTTTGCGAGCCCCTTGCGGCGTGACGGGTGCAACACACGGAGCGATGCGGTGGGTGCTGCGCTCGGTGCGGTGCGTCGGTCCGAGTCATCAGCGTGGAGCCGATCAGCCGAGCAAACACACCACACAAACACACGCCAGGGCCTTTAATCGCTATGCCACATGAGATTCCCCGCAAGTAACGTGTGACGTCATAACAAGTAGTAAACGTTAACCCGCTTCCTGGACGAGCCTACGCGTGGAATTACAAAATGGTATTCGGTATGCCATAAGGAATGTTTTCTACGGCAATTTTATTTTTAATTTGAGATTTCGCTGGATTCGTTCATAATCTTACATCTGTTAATTTCGGTGAAGTATCGGTTTTTCGAATATTCGTTTCAACTTATTCAATTTCGGTAAAAATATATTTATATGTGCTGATAACATGTTTTAAGTATGCGTCTATTGAAAACTAAGTAAATAAGTAGGGCCAAATATAAAAAAGGCAACTTTAATTAACATTAAACAAAGATCCAAGTTTTAGAACGTACGAATGTCAAATACAATAACCTATACCCACACCTAAACAAACAAAGACTTGTCCCACACATATATATAGTCTGTTTTTTGTAAGTGGTCAATTTTACATAAAAATATTGTGTGATAACTTAAGGCAATACAATTGGTTCAAAATTAGTTTCTTTTATTCATTCATTAATTCCCCAATCCTTGCTCTTCGTCCGAACCGACCACTTTAGTGTCTTTAGTTGTCACACCATGTTTTTTCATAAAATTGGCCACTTAAGAAAAACCAGACTAAACCTAGCACCATTCCGATCTCAGCCTTGAACCTATTCGCACCTATATAAAAGCCCTTTTTAGCTGCAGCCGCCTACGCACTTGACTCGCCTCCTATCAGCCGTTATTGCTGCCCGCGCCATATTCTCAGCAACCCTTACAATATTCTTACTTCCCTTCTATCAGATACCGATATCACACACAGGATTAGACACCGACCTCGCCGGCGACGTGGAAGAATCCCTTGTCCGCTGGTCAGTGCATCTCTGCACTGGCCAGCGGACAAGTTTCTTCCACGTTCACCACGGCGAGACACCTAATGTATGCCTTCCCCCATAGCAACAGCTCAAGCCGAGGCCGGTCCTCCCTGAACCTAGGTGCCCCTATGCCCTTGTGTCCCCCACTCCGGGAATACCGGCGTGACGGTGTTTATTTTTTATTTTAAAGTTTGTTTTGCAAATATACATACAGTGAATTAAAAGGTATACTTTTTTATTTAGTTTATTTACTATGTATCTTTATCTTTACTAGCTATCTATTTACACAGATACATAGATAGATACATAATCTATGTCTGTCTAAATTAAATAATAAATAAAGAAAATATAAAATAAAATAATAAAAACATCATCAAGCCAGATCCCCTGCGGGGCAGGTATGTGTATAAATGAAACAAAAGTAATTGGTAAATCAACAAGTTTTATTTATAAATAACAAATCAATAATCACATGAAAGTCATTTGGTATTGTTAAATGGAAACTAAGTAAGTAAGTCCTCATCAGAACAACAACACATACCATCTTTGTAACCTATGACCACAATAAACGCCATTTGATTTGAACAATGAACATTCAAAATTATACAGTTTGGTATACCACACAGTAATGGTTCCACTTTGCTACCAAGGTTACCACACCATAATTATGCAGCTATAATTGAAAAACAAATTGAAATAAAAACATTTTTCTTTCATTCATTAGTATAAAAATTCCCACCACAGATGACATCACCGCACATCTTTCTCTACAAGAAAGAGTCAACTTGGGTGTTCTAATTTTCTCAACCATCAGCAATTCTGTAAAAGAAGTTTCATATGAAAGATATGATTTTTATGCTTTATAATATAGGCAACACATTATTTGATGGACAATTAAGACTCACTAATAGAAAGTGCATTATAATAACCCTACATTCTACTTTTAATGAAAATTGATATTGAAAAATAGCCTATTATGTTATTTTAGGTCAACATCATCCACCTATGCCCTATAATTAAATCAATGATACAAATATTAAAATTACCACAAAATCAATAATGTAGCACACCACAAATTATTTGTCTTTATAAAATAACAAAAGTCACATTTATTTTAGAAGACACGTACCTGTTTTTTATGATCACAGTTTTAAATGGGCCTCCTAACGCATTTAATTGGTAGGGTCTTTTCACATTTCTCGATGACCTTCCTTGAGGAGAACAATTGATATGCCCAGATTCCACCTGTGGGTGGGTAAATATGCTAATTGGGCTGTAGAAGTTTTCGTCCGGTTCATTGTGACTACAAACTTAAACAAAACACCATATTTTTAAGATAAATGTGTACACTATTGTTGAAATTTAGAAGTTCACTTTAATAGATGAGCCACCACAATTTTCCAATGTCACTGGATATGAGTAATAATTTATTACTACGACGACGACGCGATGATCATAATATATCATTTAAATTGCAATAAAACTATTTAAAAATGTTTGTTTACATTGAATTACCTTAGCAAGTTTTTAACAAGTTTTCAATAACACGCAAGCGCGGAGAGTGTTATATTGACAGTTCGAAACATCTGACAGTGGCATACAGAATTCCATTCCACGCCAATAACACGTATGTTTGATAACACGTCTTGTTTCATGTTTAAGTGGTCATAGCGAATAAGGGCCCAGTGCGTTATGTTGTACACTTCGGAGGTATGGGCTTCGCACAAATTTTGCGGTATCGTAAAGTGATTGATAATGCGTGACGTTCTTCTTTATTTAGTAATATTACTGTGTGAAAAGGATGGCATATCATCTTGATAGCGTTACGCTCACGTCAATATGTTCGTGCCAGACACTCTTTTGCATCAATTGCATTCATCCAGGCCACACATCGATATATTATTTGATTGCACACAAGTTGCACGCCAAGGACGAATTGTAATGCCGTACCAATGATACACATAAACGACCGTAACAATGATACACACTTATCAGCAATCACCATTTCTAGGTAGTTGTGTGAAACAGAATCCCGAAATGGATTATTTCACACAGATCCTTACGATCACACAGCTCACTGATTTGAATGTTTACAGATTTGATCTCCGCATGAGCGTATTATATATTATATATATTTGCGTAATCCGATCATAGAAATATTTATTTTAGACATTTATTTCAATCTGGATATTAGGCATACATTAATTATGTAACTATACACACAATGCAGAAATTCTAGTGTAATGCACATTTCTTTTAAACAACAAAATTAAAGAAATAGCTCCCTTTGAAAGCATCTTCCTTAAACTTTAACTTTTTTGTTTGTGTCTTTGTTGAATCTCCGTTCCATAATTTATCTGAGTAACAAGTTTGAAGAGAGGAAAGTGTCGACAAAGCAGCGCGAAATAAAGCAACTTTGCGGAATCCTCTCGCCGAGGGCTGCAACAGTTGCCCGCCGAGAGTTTAACACAACAACTATTTTATTCCTCGCCCATGGAAACAAAATCTCCACTGTTATTACGTGGCACGTGGCACACAAACTGACTTTGAAAAAAGATTTCAAATAGTTCTTTTTATACAAGCAAAAGGAAATGTATTTTGTGTTTATCGTCAGCCTGTGGCAGACTACTGTTGGAATTGTCCCTCCAATTGAATGCCATTGAGTAAAATCCTCGGCCCCTCACGTCTAATTTCTACCAGCCGTCGGGCGAAGATTATCACTCCACCAAGCCTGAGGACATCCTTCAATAAGTTTGCCAATAACATGCATCATAGTAATATAATAATATATAGCATGATACAGCATAACAGCATAGTTTATCACTGTTAAACAATATAATTACACGTCATTCCAAAATATGACTTACGAATGACAATAAATATATTTTCACAGAAATCAATAAATCTTAAACAGAATCTATCGACACGTTGCCGCGACAAATCCTTAGAAGCTTTTAACAACAAAACCTTATCTGAATGCAAAAAGAAATTACCATTAAGCACCAAGCACACGTTACTTACAAATACGAGCTCGTAAATCCATACTGTGTACCAACGAGAGCTGAACCGCGAGGGACTCAAATAAATCCGAGAGCTAAAAATGCAAAGCTCGTTGTGTGGTTAGCACCAGTTCGTATTTACATCTAAATTGAGCGGCGATGACGTGCGCACAGTGGAGGAGCTTGCAGTGGGCCATCGCGGGAAGTGGATGCAGGACATTTCATAATCGCGGTACTTTTGAAAGGTAGCTGCTCACGCCACAGACTATAAATCTTAAAGCATCACAATCATGTGGAGCACAAGGCGCGAACAGGCTTATGTAGCTTAATTACTAGTAAGCAACAGTTTTCAGTTTCAAAATGAATCGGTATCACGCCGATTCCTCTTGCGAAAGAATCCTGTGGTATTTAACCCTTATTTTTAAACACACTTAGAATTATTCCTGTGTCATAGGTGCCTTGGAAATTCTCATACACAAATACCCAGATAGAAACAAATATTTATGGGTTCCACAAAGATTTTTCCCTTGCGGGGACTGACTCAGCGATTACTCAATTCAATGAGCAGAACGTCTTAAGCTTTTAACGACTGGAGCAAGCCGCCCTGTGAACACACAAGCCGCTCTGCGGGTTGAGTAATCGCGCTCGATCCACGCACGGAAAAAAATCTTGGTAAACCACAATTTTTGTTTCCGGTTTGAGTGTTTGTGCTATGTAAACTATTCATCAGGCATAATTCCGAGTCTGGGGCTGCGTTTAAAAATATGAAAAAAAAATACTTTCAGGCTACAGGCAGGATTCATTTTGCAAGCTAAAGCAATGTAATAATTTTGCTAGCTAAAGCAATGTAATAATGGTTCATGTTGAAGCCACGTAAATGCCGTTCACTCTGTCATTAAGCTACATAAGTCTACTCTCGCCTCACGCCCCACCTACTTTCGTCTGTAAATTTTACAGACGGCCAAGCCGGCCAGTCTTTGGCGCGAGTCGCTGCAGCGGCGCGGCGCCGGGGGTCATTTGATGCATCACATTAATCTAACATGAAGAAAAGAGTCGCTGTTGTCTCGACTTCTGTTGGATCTTTGATTTCGTCCTAATCTCTGTTTGATTTTGTTTGTTTTCTACTGACAAGCTCATTTTGAATTGATTGAAAAAGGCTTTGTTATACCGATAACTTTATTATATGGTCCTTTTATTGAGTTTTTTGATATTCATCAAGCTATTTTTTTCTCAATTTTATCGATGCAACGCTATAATCATTCGTGTACAGTTTGAGCTATAACTTTCTTAATACAAATTATAAGGTCTCCTAAAATGTTATTTACTCAAAAGAATTCCACTAAAACTACCAAATGTTACATTTACGGCGCGTATTAAAGTCTCAGGCAATTAATGTCACTATAAATTCCAATAAAGGTGTCTCTAGCGCTGAGTGTTTGGTGATCGCCGCGAAGGTGACATGTGAACTATCTACATATTAGAAAACTTTATTTATTTACATTTGTTACCCCTACTCCCTCCCGTCCCTGCCCTCCCCTGCCCTCTGTCGTGTGGGTCTGTTGACTCAGGACTGATATAATATGCGTCGCCGTGCGTTCGACAAACAGGATTTACTACACACTGGCCTGCGCACACACCGCTGTTATTATATTCCGCTAATATTCCTGTGGTATATTTAACCAGATTCATATTCACAAACAAATGTGTTCATATAAAATTACTTTGATTGCCTCGTTGGTCTAGTAGCGAATCCTAGGGCGGACTAATGTAGTTCTTCTATCTAAAACTCTAAGTATCAGTCCGGAGTCTGGAAATATGCCCGGTATATGGCGGTAGGCTTGCCTCCTATAACATGGGACCTAACATCGTGGGTGAAAAGTAGGTGTACACTGTACACCTCGGCCACCCCCGCTTAGGGAATATAGGCGTGACGGTGTTTAAAATTGCTTTTTCCCTTGTGTCCTATCTCCATTACGGTAAATTTAATACTCTGCACACATGTGCAGGGAACATTCCCTGTTTGCCATGTATTTCGTAAAGTAGTTAAGCTAAGCTTCAAAGTTATTCGAAGAAGTTTTAGGAGCAAAGTCAACAACTTTAACCCCAACGAACTTCACAAAAAATACAAAAATTCAAATGTTAAAATAATTAACTGTAACCGCCTATTTTTCAGAATACTTTGGTTTTATATGTCCCAACTCCAGCGCCGGGCGGCCATTACAACTTTTTATGGCAATTTCCCGCTCCGGCGCAGACACGCGGCCCGATGATCGCCGCTTGTTAACTTATAAACCCGTTACCGTGAGAATTATTGTAGCCGAGTGCTCGTTAGCGAACAACTCGGCTGTTTTCACTCGTTTTTCAGCAGTCAGACGCAGGACATGAAATATAACGCTTTTAGTACGCGGCCGGGATTTCACACGTAAGTACATTTGTTTTCGGGTTTACTTGCTTTATTCTTGAGATACACAATTTTTTTTTTTAATAAAAAGTTAAAAATAAAATATTATGTTGTTTACTTGTTATCAACGCAGCTTGTTTCTATCTGGCTCACGTATTATATCTCACACGTAAGTCTGCTTAATAAAAATAGAGACTTGAAGTGCCTCATTTATATGTTACCCTTACCATACCAACTTTGTGCCACTTCCGTCACATAAAACAGTCACACACAACCAATTCCGTTTGTCTATGTCTACGACAGTTCTCGTAGCGTCGTAGCACTGCTACGACAATCCTACGAGCGTCGTAGTAGTGCTACGACGAGCTACCCCTTTGCATTATCTGTAGGGAGACTATGACAGTAGGTCTTTTCGCGCTACAAAAGACGAGAATAGATAGTAGTATTGGAGAATCAGCATATTATGCAATCTTTCAAATTGTTAGAAGCGTCTTTTTAAACGCTCTCATACTTGTTGTAAACATATAAAATTGTCGAAACTATAAAAAGCATAAAATGTACTAGTTAAATACTTATCGAATAAATCGAAGGTTTGGAGGGGTAGTTATACCGGAAAAACTTGAACCCACAGTGTAATGTAGTGTCGGTTGGAACGATAACGGTGAGTCAGTAGTTAATATCACCGGCAGATTTATTGCTTAGTTTATCGCCCGAATAACCCTCGCATTACGTGCGATATGGGCACCTTATTTTGGAATTACAGCCGAAATAAATAAGACACTAACAGAGCTAACAAGCCACCGGAGAGACCTTAATAATACGAATAGGTGTGTTTATGTACCGGCAGCAAATGAAAATTTATGGTGATTGACTTTTTTGTAACTTATTCTTCTGATGTTAATATATCCGGCTTCCCGTGCGGAAGCCGTGGCTTTTGTTTTTCCTTTCCCATATGCAAATGGAGGGGAGCTGGGGATTAGCAGGGGAAGTCAACACACTCCGGAACTGGGGAATATACATGAATATGATGGTGTAAGACAAGTTATCCACGGCAAAGCTTCTTTAGAATGGTTTGCCATTTGTGAAGGGTTCTGTACCTCGAAAAGAAAAAAAAAATCTTCAAGGTCCCTTGTGTGTTTAACTGTCCATCACGGCTGTTTTTGGGACGATTTGCCAAAACTCCTTCAATTTGCAATAGTAATGGATATTGATGACGTAAAGATTTAGTAGCCTTTGCTACTTTAAAGAAATAGGTAGGTCACAAAGAAAAAAAATTAGACGTGCAGTACGGCCATCATTTTATAAAGCACCTAAAAAAACCCATAATGCCTATATTCCCAAGTGGGAGTCTCAGAGGTGTACTGAGTACACTCAGTTTTCGCCGACGATTTTCGTCCCAGGCAATAGGAGAAGCCGTAATAATACCTTAACTTCAAACTGTACTTGAATGGGCTGGTAGCAGTCAGATCAATATCACGATCTTCAGAGCGGGAATCCGGATTTGTAGTTCACCAGTGTTTTTATTAGACAAATAAATCCCTTATTCAATAAAATTTTATTTCGATATTCATGTTTTATACGTTCACAAAAGCATATGAGTTACGATCGCGGCGGTCGACCGCGCGCCATTTTCCTCACGACCCTAGCGCCCATACATTTGGCGAGGAACATATACTTTTATCCGAAATAAATAGTCAGTCAAAAAAATATTCGTGTCGCGGGAAAATGGAGGGAATATCTGGAGCGTGAAGCAATGAAGGGCCGTCGCCAGCGCCGACGACCGACAAGTGAGGGCTTAGCACGGACAGACTGACACTAGCGTAACGCTATCGAGTTGATATACCATCCTTTTAACACTACAAATTTCCTAAATATAGATAAATGTGGCAGTAAGCTTTCTCGACAACGTTACGATTAGGTCAAATGGTTCCTGCTTAGCTCTCCAAGAACTGAGCACAAACCATTCTATAAGTCAGTTATGTCTATAAGTCATATCGTCGAGATATCGTGTTGTCAAGTTTATCTTTTTTTATAACGTGACCATTTGATTATCCTCATAACCATATTAAATCCCCACCCATTAGTTTATTTTTTGTTATAAAAGAATATGATATAAAATATAAGGTGTAAAATAATAAACATAGTAGTAGTTTGTTCTAAATCGGTAACAGAATTGATTCCAACAATTTTTAATGCATCTTATTTTTTTTCTTTAAATTTGCATAATATGCTTATACTCCTTCAGTGCGCTATAAAAAGACTTAATTCATAGCAATAAGGATATTCCAAATGCATCCCTAAAACGTGTTTCTCAAAATGCACACATACACATCCAAGTTTCTTTGTTTATTGGGATATAAAAGTGCTTAAAAAAAGCGTAAAAACCCGTAAATTTGGATATTTGGTGTGCGTTTTGAATTAATCACGCAATTCTCTAATCGGGGTGTCTGAGTTCTTGCCTTTATTATGTTACGCCTTGTATAAAAAGTTTCAAACTGAAATTCTCTCTGTTACAGTGAATACATAAATATCTTGTGTGTAGTTAATGGAAGTTATTTCACGAGGGCTATAAAACTTCTCTGCCTCTACTTCATTGGATCTGAGCTTGAGAATATTCCCACAGCTCATAAAACTAGTCAGTTAGTCTCTATGACTTCTTGATCCTTAATCCTAGCGCTCGGATTAGTTTAATAATATATAAAGTCATCATCATCATCAGCCGAAAGACGTCCACGGACAAAGGCCTCCCCCAAAGATCGCCACAACGACCGGCTTTATGCTGTACGCATCCAGCTTTTACCTGCGACTTTCACCAGGTCATCGCTCCACCTTGTGGGGGGCCTGCCCACTCCACGTCCTCTGGTACGAAGTCGCCACTCGAGAACCTTTCTGCCCCAACGGCCGTCAGTTCTACGAGTAATGTGCCCCGCCCACTGCCACTTAAATTTGGCAATTCTGAGAACTATATCGGTGATTTTGGTTCTCCTGCGGAACTCCTCATTTCTGATTCGGACTCGCAGAGAAACTCCGAGCATAGCTCTTGCCATTGCCCTTTGGGTGACCTTGAGCCTTCTTATGAGGCCCATCGTAAGTGACCATGTCTCGGTGCCGTACGTCATCACTGGCAACACACACTGATCAAAGACTTTTGTCTTGAGACACTGCGGTATTTGGGACTAGAAGATATTACGTAGCTTCCCGAACGCTGCCCAGCCGAGTTGGATTCGACGATTGACCTCTTTCTCGAAGTTGGACCTACCTTATTGGACTGTTTGTCCCAGGTATACGTAATGGTCTACAACTTCGAGTGCAGAGTCTCCAACCTTCACAGGAGTGGGTACGACATGGGTGTTTGACATAATTTTCGTCTTATCAATGTTCATTTTAAGACCCACTTGTTGAAAGACTGTGCTGAGGTCATCGAGCATAGTGCCGAGGTCTTCCAGAGTCTTAGCCATGACCACGATATCGTCGGCAAATCGAAGGTGAGAGATGTACTCGCCGTTGATATTGATGCCATGCTCTCCCCAGTGCAGAAGCTTGAAAACGTCTTCCAGCGCGGCGGAAAACAGTTTTGGGGATATGACGTCTCCTTGTCTCACGCCTCGCTGCAGTTGGATGGGGTTTGAGTTCTGGCCATAGAGACGGCCAGAACTCAAACGCTTTTAAAGCCCACAAACTCTAAACATAGTGGCCGGTTATACTCCTCTGTCTTCTGTATAACCTGCCGCAGCGTATGTATGTGGTCTATGGTGCTAAAGCATTTTCGGAAACAGGCTTATTCGGGAGGCTGGTAGTCATCGAGCCTGCGTGTGAGACGATTCGTAATGAATCTCGAAAACAGCTTATAGACTCAGAAGTGATATGGGTCTATAGTTCTTAAATGGGCTATGTCGCCCTTTTTAAAGAAGAGACCCACCACACTTCTGTGCCATGACTTTGGCGTTTTGCCCTCGACAATGACGGAACTAAAGAGCTTCTGGAGAGCCTTTAGTAACTTCCCACCAGCCTTGAAAAGCTCAGTTGTCATCGCGTCATCGCCTGGCGCCCTATTGTTTTTGAGCTGTTTTAGAGCTATACTCATCTCGTACAGACTGATGTCCGGGATATCTTCGGTGTAATGTCGGGTCAATCTGCCTCTTGGGTCTTTGGCAAAATAGCTAACAGGGCGTATTGAAATGTATAACTGTCCGTAGAACTCCTCGACCTCCCTCAAGAGTTCAGGTTTGGTAGATATAATCCTGCCATCTCCGTTGCTCAGCTTATTTAACCGGCTTTGTTCTCTCAGATTTCTAGCAAACGCTTTGGAGCCCTTGTTCCGCTCTATAGCCTCTTTTATTGAGCTGGTATTGTAATCGCACGTGTCGCGAATCAGAGACTTAGAGATCTGCCTATTAAGCCGCCGGCATGCAGAAGCATCGTCCAGAGAATGCAAGACCATCCTGCGTCTTTCCTCCATTAGCTTTAGGGTATGGTTTGAGAACTTTATGGTTCTTTTTAAACGGTAGGCTTTGTAGTACTTTTCCCGATCGCATGGACAGTTTCCACGATGCTGTTATTGTAATCGTCAACGTCTACGCACTCGCCTAGACATTCGAAGCGATTTCAATTCGAGCTGAAAGTTAACATGGTTCTGGATTTGGACAGGGTCTGGACGGAGCGCAGACCTCATCAGTTTGGACTTTTTGAGCTTGAAATTAATATTCATTGTGTCTCTTACCATTCGGTGATCGTAACCTGTTTTGACCGAGTTGATCACAGACACATCATTGAATATTTGCCGCTTTGTCGACATGATGAAGTCTATCTCATTTTTTGTGACGCCATCGGGACTCACCCAGGTCCACTTGCGTTGTTCCCGCTTCTGGAAGAAGGAGTTCATCATATAGAGTCCCTCCTTCTCCATGAAGTCCACCAGCATCTGCTCCCGGGAGTTCCGTTGTCCAGTACCAAATATTCCTACTCTCAGCTCATAATCCCCTCGTCTGCCCAGTTTCTCGTTGAAGTCCCCCATGACAACCGTGTAGCGAGATTTCGACGTATGTATGGCTCTAGATATATCCTCATACATAACCTCCACCTCGTCGTCAGGGTGTGTGGAAGATGGTGCGTATACCTGTATAATTTTCAGTGAATACCTTTCGGTCATTTTGAGCTTCAGGTACGCTACCCTGGTCGACACACACTCGATCTTAAGGACGTTGTTCACGAGGGACTTGTGGATGATAAACCCGACACCACTCTGGGACCGATGGTCGCCCTCCCGGAAATAGAGCAAGTTACCTGATTTGAGTGTTATCGAGTCCTCGCCCTCCCTTCGAACTTCGGATAACCGTACAACATCCCAGTGTAACTTGCTCAGTTCTTTCTCCAGTTCATCTATCTTCTCGTCGGACCGCATTGTGCGCGTGTTGTAGGTTGCCAGGGCCAATGGTCGTCGTTTGTGGTAGCCAGGTCTCTGCCGGAGATTGTTAGCACTCCCTGCCTCGCCGTTACCATGACCTCTACCTTGGCCAGGACTAGCAGGGCCGCTGGGGACTGGGGGCCGTTTAATTTTAGTCTCGTTCATTGGGGGGTAGTTGCCATTATCGCCACGCTTGGCTGGTGGGTTGGCGATCGCAGTATGGTATTTTATATGAGATAAGAGAAAGCTGCTGCCAACCCTCTTTTCTGGTGTCCCTTGGGTGTCTAGTACGGGACCTTCAGGAAACGATGTTATTCTCAGTAGTAACCCAACTGACTAGGGCTATGGATTCCATAGGTGCCGCAATCCCAAAGAGCGGTGTCCTGCTTCCGACCACACTCAGCTCCTCCGATGTGGCACCGGAGTGCCTTGTCTGAACTACCGCTGTATGCGGTATTTTTGCGATTTTGTCGCCTCCTACGACCCGCTGTCTATCTAGCATGAGGTGGGGAGATTGTACTCTTATGCCGTCCCCATACGAACTATATACGTATAAAGTACATACGTTATATTATAGAGGTGAAATGAAAAGCCATAAAACCCGTTACCCCTACATTCCCGGTACGGGGGTGGCAGAAGTGTGCCGCGTATACTTAGATTTCGATAATGATGTCAGGCCCGACTGAATAGGAGGCGAGCCTTTTGCTTTTATACCGGACATGATTCCACACTCCGAACTGACAGTGTTTTTTTCTATTCATCTCTATTATAGAAAGATATATCATCACGCCCCGCAAAATACTACCAATAGATAATTTTCTTACAGACCTCCCTTGCAGAATTTTTTCGATAGGAAACCTACATTTTTGTCCAATCTAGGATTCGAACCTAGGAGTTTTTGATCGCGACTTACACCAGTTCCACTAGACCAGTGAGAGGATATAATGGCACAGGCTCGCTGCTAATTATATTGGGATCTAACATCGCCGGCAATATTATACTGGTGTTAATCGTTTTATTAATAAAATAAAAATGATTCAACTTCAAACAGCCACAATGTACCGTATGAAGACCGGAGTACATTACTGTCCGTGTTATATCTTCTAAGCACAATGATTCGAGAATTTGTATTTAGTCAATTTGGCTTTGGGCCGAGAAGCGGACAAAATGCCAAGTCTAACTCTTAATGCTTTTAAACGAACCGCCCTAACGTACTGCCGAACAATTTCCTGTTTAAAGGAAATCGCCTTAAAGAAATGAGCCCGATAAGAAACAATTTCTACAAACAACCCTCATAGATTAGATCCCGGCTTATCATAGCGCTCGCTGTGATGGTGGCGCGCCAGAGTTGCTGCATTACGTGAGAGGAAAATGTTAGAACAGTTCATTTTGTGAGATTTTGTTCAGATTTGTGTGGTAGTTTGGAAATTTGAAATTATTCTGTGCCAATGTTTTAATTCGTCATTGAAAAAGTTATCTGAAGGGCATGACAAGAGTGTCCGTAACCATAATAAATGAGAGTGAGGAAGCCAGAGAGGTCTGTAAGGAAAGAACCTGTTGGAATTCTGTACTCTCTGCCTACCCCGCAAGGGATCTGACGTGATGATATAGATAGATAGATAGAATAGTTAGGTACAGTTCAAAGTCTATAATCAATTAAAAAGAAAAAAAAAGTACACTTATTATTCTAATTCAAAACGCGTACTCTCCAAGTCTTGTTCTACTTAACTGCCGCTCCTGGCTAGGTTAGGAGTAGGGTTGGAGTTAACCACTGTTAAGCCGCTCCGCCCACTGGGTTGAGCAGTGCCGGGTTGCTCCCGCGCGGGACAAATCTTTCTATAATTATTTTATTATATAAAGCCGTTGGTGCCCCACTGCTGGGCAAAGGTCTCCCTCCATACTTTTAACTCCTCTCCGTTTAAAGCAATTGAGGGGCAATCACACATAATTTTTCTATAACCCAAAAATATTTGTAACAGTTTGGGTCATTGTTTACATGAGTTTCATGCTTGAAAACGCACTTACAATAAAGGCATAAAGCCTAATATTGACCTGCGCATTTCTAAAAATGTAATCGAAAATATGTATTAAATGTAGGGAGCGACATTATCAGGCACCGCCTTATCTAGATAACCATCTCGTCTAGAGTAGACAAGAATCTTGACTTAGGGCGGGTCTGCATTGTCCTACAACGTCCTTTCTTATTAGAATGGCAGATATAATGCCTAATAATGTGAAGTAGCTCTTAGTGATACCTGCTCGACTAGGGTGCGTACCTAAACCCTTTTAACTATGACCACTATGAAATATATATGGATATACGTCTGTCTCTTTTTCATGGCAAAGTAATATTAAAATAATTTTACTGTAGAAAACCTAAAATGGTCAACCGTTTGCCTTAGGGCTGGCTTACACATATTTAGTACGTAAGTAATTAGCTGAATTTTAACTTTTTTTAATAACTAATTGAACTTAGTACTAAGTTGCAATGTTTACACGTGTTAAGCACCTTTAAAAAATAATTTAAAACTAAGTTAACTACTGTTAGGATATTGCGGGTAGTTTCGTATACAGTTGTTAATTTGTATGGATAAAACGTGCTGGTAGTTTCATGTAGGGTTGACATATTGATTTTGACAACTGCCCATCTTGACATTTCGATGTCAACACTGGTCGCTAGATGGCGTCAGTTGCTAATAATATTATAGACGAATAATCAAGAGACGTAAGTCTATAGATAAAATGTTAAATTGAACACTTTTGCTCAAGACTTCGTCAGAGACGGTTGTGTTATTAAAAAATATAAGAAGAATTTATACCCGCCATATGATATGCGATTATCACTTGCTGAAAGTAAAGAAACAAATCTTGAAAAAAGTGGCGACTAAATAGACTAAATAGTAGTAAGATTTTACTTCGTTACAATTGTTGGAATGAAGAGCGTACAGAGCAGACGTGTTGCTTAATATTCAAAAATAAAATAAGAGTGTCATCTTATAATTTTTAACCTTAAACTATCAACAATTAGTCGGCGAATTACCTGCACAAGTCAAGTGATTAACGACTTAATACTTCGGCGTAAACAGTGGCAACGCCCCTTCGGGTAAAAGGAACGGGCTCCTTATTTTTTGCTCGCTCTCGCATGCCGGTGCATGCGCCGCACTTGCTGTTACCACGCACATAAAACACAGATCAATGCGCGTTCCAAGATCTCCAACTGGAAGCGGCCTAAGTGCTGGTCGTAGTGGATCGCATCCTGGCTTAGCTAGTAAAAGTCAATTTTCAAACTCACCTGATGCAGCACAAATAACTTTTCGCCATAATCGAAATTAGCCAGTGAAGACGATGAAATTAAACTTGAATATTCAGAGATGAAAAGTGAAATGCAAAGATGCAAAGTCAAATGAGTGAGATGATGGCGTACCTAACATCTAATAATAGTATGCATGTCGAAAATTTTAATAAAATAAGTGAAGATATCTTAGTCATTAAAGAACAAATTAAAGATATCAACTCAACGACTGAACATATGGCTGAACAACAAAATAAAATTGAATTTGATATAACAAGTATTAAGCATTTCATTAGTACTACGGATAAAAAGATTCAATGTCTAGAATCAAGCTTTCAACTGCTAAAGACTACCACTTCAAATCTACCACTCCCCACGATACATGCACAGGAGGATATGATGATAGAACTTAATGAGTGCAGATTAAGGTGTAAAAACGTTTTAGTTTCTGGTATGGCAGAACCAGTATCCACAAACCCAAAAGAAAAACAAGAACATGACAAATCTGTTCCTTAATATATTGAAAACAATATGTACACCATGTCTTGAATCAATTGTAAAATTATTTCGTATAGGAAAATACCACCCAGAAAAAAAGCGAATTCATAAAGTATGTTTTGAATGCCAGGATACAGCTCAACATATACTGCGAAACAAACAAAATATAACAGAAGATTATACTAAGATATTTTCTGACCAGACACCCCAGCAACAAACTTATATGAGAGCACTCAAAGAAGAACTTGACAACCAGATTAAAAATGGTGAAGCAAATTGTTGTTTGTTATTAAATACATTAGAGTCGTTGCAAAGATAATTTCTTCTACTCCAAAAACTTAAATCGTTAGATACTGCGAACAGTACTATGGAACGCACAGATGGTGATATTACGTATCAAGTCACAAGTTCTTATACCAACATTATAACAAGTAAAAAAGGCGCAATATATAATCCTGGACGTACTATTGACAAAACATTTCTGGACAATTATTCAACGCAGCTAGAAAAAAGGAAAAGAGCCATCATATTTGGCGACTTTAATTATGATCTATTAAGTTTAGACAAATGGGTTAATAGCTACAGGGCAATAATAAAAGAGAGTGGCTATGACATAATCAACAAAATATACAAAGATTCCTGAACCCGTGAAACAAGCAAAACGTACTCTATATTGGATCATGTGTGCTCGAACATAAAAGAAAATGAATGTCACTTAACTATTGTAGAAAATAATATGTCTGATCACAAACAACTGTATTTTGAAATGAAGAAATACAAATCAGAACTTGTACAGTCGATCAAGTACGAAGCTATGAACTATAGAAAATTAAATAAACTAGTTGAAAAGCGCTGCTGTAACAACAAAGACTGATTTTTCTATGTTAGAACAAAAAATATCATCCAGTATTCATCAAAGTAAAATAAAGAACACCAAAAAGTGTAACCCAGTAAAGCAGGACTGGATTAACAAAGAAATTATATATGCAATAGATAAAAGAAACGTAATGAAGAATTATTAGATTAAAGAATTCCAAAAGATAAAAAGATAGAAGACTTTTTGAACATTCATACATACCGGCTGCGCTTATAAAGACAGTGGTGGTGCCTGTTCCTAAAAACAAAACTGGCGACCTATCTGATAAAAATAACTACAGGCCTATATCCTTAGCAACTGTTATAGCTAAAATTATGGACAGTTTGCTTGACAGTTGCCTAGGTAGGCATTTATTATTAAATAACAGACAGTTTGGTTTTAAGAATGGATTATCCACCGAGACAGCGATTATGACACCTGTGTATGCATGCTATGTATCTTCTTTGAACCTGAATGCCAGTATGACAGAGATGAGGAAAGAAATATACCGGCAATGCAAGAATGCCACTAAAACTTTGGTGTAAGAAAAGCGTGAAAGAGCCAGTATGATTGAGGAGGAGAGGCTGGCGAAGAACTTCGAGAACAACACCAAACTCTTTTGGAGCAAGGTGAGAAAGGCTCGAGGTGATTCGTCAGGCTCCAGAATAGAAAGGATAAAATCTAAAGATGGTGACATTCTTGCAGACACACAAGCCGTGCTAAACCGGTGGAGTGAATATTTTGGAGAAATGTATGGAGATGACCCGGATGCTGATGCCGCAGACGTGCCTAAAGGCGAGATTGCGGCACCAGAATCAATGGAGGACATCACTATGGAAGAAGTTGAATGGGCGATAGGAAGTATGAAAAACGGTAAAGCTGCGGGAGTAGACATGATATCTGCCGAGATGATCAAATATGGTGGAACTTGCGTCCGGGACGCTTTCCGGGCCCTTGCAAACCTTTGCTAGAGGACCGGTAGAGTCCCTACAGATTGGCGCCGCGCAGTCATAGTACCCTTGTATAAAGGCAAGGGTTCACAATATGACTGCGCCAATTACAGAGCCATCAGTTTGATCAGCTTGGCAGCCAAGGTGTACGGTAAAATTATTGAACGGAGAATGCGCGTGAAGTCCGATGGAATGTTGTGCGAGGCACAAGGGGGTTTCAGGTCTGGAAGAGGATGTTCGGATCAAGTCTTCTCACTCCGCAACATCGTAGAGAAGCATCTGGCAGTGGGCCGGAAGGTTTTCTGCGGTTTTGTAGATCTGGAGAAGGCATTTGACAGAGTTGTGCGAAAGAGACTTTGGGACATTTTGCCAGAGTATGGTATAGATGGCACTCTGTTGCGAGCCGTCCAGTCCACTTATGTGGACTGCAAGGCATGCGTACGGGTGGGTGGTAACAGGTCACCCTGGTTTGACGTTAAAATCGGCGTCAAGCAGGGTTGCGTGTTGTCCGCTAGACTGTTTATAATATATCTGGACAAAAGTCTTCAAAGACTGAAAGCGATGAATGAAGGTGTACAAATGGGTGACTTAGTGGTAAACCATCTACTTTATGCAGATGACGCGATTTTAATAGCGCCAACAGCCACTGATCTGCAAACACTAGTCACAGTTATGAAAGACGACTGCATAATCAATGGCTTACACTTGAATGTTAAGAAAACCAAGATTATGGTTTTTGAAAGGGAAGAAACCAGAACGAATGTAAGTATTGTGGTTGGTAACGATGTGCTGGAGCAAGTGAATGAGTTTGTATATCTTGGATGCGCCTTCAGTAAGGATGGGAAATACACCGCTGACATAGAGAGAAGAGTGAGTGCAGGGAACAGAGTGAATGGTGCGATGGGAAAGCTACTCGGGAGCCGGCACTTAAGCCATAAGGCACAGCTGGCCATACATAACGGAGTTCTTGTCCCAACGCTGTTATATGGTAGCGAGAGCTGGGTATGTAAGAAGGAGAATGAAAGTAGGATAAATGCGGTAGAAATGCGAGCTCTGCGGAAGATGTGCGGAGTGAAGCTGACCGACCGCATTAGCAACAGCATAGTAAGACAGCGAGTAGGTATGAAAGATAGTATCGGTGTAAAGATGAGAAAGGGCATGCTCCGTTGGTTCGGGCATATAGAAAGAATGCCAGAGGAGAGAATGACAAAACAGATATACAATGTGAAAGTGGAAGGATGCAGGTACCGGGGAAGACCTAGACTATCTTACCACGACCAAATAAACCGAGTCTTATCTGATGGAAAAGTCAAGAGTCTCCGTAACCGGCGAGCGTGTATGAGACGAACTATGAGAGTCGAGGAAGCCAGAGAGGTATGTAAGGAAAGAACCTGTTGGAACTCTGTACTCTCTGCCTACCCCGCAAGGGATCTGGCGTGAGGTTATAGATAGATAGATAGATGTACGCATGTTTTCTGGACTTGTCTCGGGTATTTGATCATGTTCCGTATGACATCCTATGGAGTGAGCTAGAACAGGAGACAAGTCTACCACCAGAAATCATACAAATTTTTCAGTACTGGTACAATAATTAGTTAAACTGTGTACGATGGGCAAACACCTACTCAGATGTTTATAAGCTCGAGTGTGGAGTGAGGCAGGGGGGCTCAACATCACCCAAATTGTTTAATATTTTTATTAATAAGCTGATCGATGAACTTAGCAGCACTGGTATTGGATGTTCGATAGATGGAGTTTCATTCAACAACATAAGTTATGCTGACGATATGGTGCTGCTGAGTCCGTCGATCAGTGCGCTTAGGAAGCTAGTAAAAATATGCGAGCGCTATGCGGAGGCCGATGGACTGAGTTACAATGCTAGGAAAAGCAAGCTACTAGTTTTCAAAGCCCGGAATAAAAATTACGATACTGTACCCCATGTCTCGCTATGTGGAACGCCATTGAGCAGAACAACACGTTACGGAAGATGGCACAGATGACTGTGATATAGAAAGAGAGCGTAGGGCGCTAACTGTAAGATGCAACATGCTGGCCCGCAGGTTTGCGAGATGTGACAGTATTGTCAAGATTACTTTATTTAAGGCATTCTGTCAGTCTTTTTATACCTGTACCCTGTGGACCAGATACACACAAAAAGCATATAATGCCTTGCGCGTGCAGTACAATAACGCGTTTAGGGTACTGTTGTCGCTGCCTCTGTTCTGCAGCGCATCAGGTATGTTTGCGGCGGCGCATACTGACGACTTTTTCGGTATTATACGCAAAAGATGCGCATCCCTGTTGCGACGTGCTCGAGACAGTGACAACAGTCTGTTATTGCTGAGAGTTGTTGCCAGCAAAACTGAGGGCCATTATATGGAGCACCTGTGTAGGATACACCTGGTGTAATGGTATAAAAATAATAAATGTAAATTTACTAACATATGAAATAAAACTATTTTTCGGATTTTATCGCGGTTTATTTTTGGTTTGGTTAACCGCGATAAAATCCGAAAAATAGTTTTATTTCATGTGTAATATTCGCGTAAATCTAAGAACTTTACTAACATAGTTTAAGCAAATGTTTACTAACAACTTATGGGTTTGTTTTTTTTTGAGCCTGAAATAAACATGATTTGATTTGATTTTGATTTGAACGAAAGGAAAGCTGTGGCTGAATTGATACAAAAAACAAAAACTCGGTATTACCATACAGCATTTAAAAATTGCCAAAACAAGCCTGCTAAAATGTGGTCCTTGATAAATGACCTTAGCCACAATAAAGTTAAGCAAATAACTATCCCTTTAAAACTCCAGACTGAAACTAGTACTATTTCCAACGAACAGGACATCTGTGAATACTTCAATGACTTCTTTTCAACCATCGGTAAGAACCTAGCTGATGCGATACCTGAGAAGTATCATAAGAATAATATATTAAGAGATACAAAGCATACTACTGAATCAAATCTACAGGAACTATCACAATTATCTCCAGCAACTACATCGGAAGTCAATAAAATCATTGATAATCTGAACTCAAATACGGCCTTAAGCATAGATGGCATTAGCACCAAAGCTATTAAATGTGTAAAATGTGTGATTCTTGAGGAGTTGAACTGGGTACCTTCCCCGATAGCCTTAAAGTAGCAAAAGTGTCCCCTATATTTAGGTGAGGAAGTAAATTGAATCCTGGTAACTACCGACGGGTATCCGTCCTTCCAATTATGTGAAATTTTTTTGAAAAGATTATATACAATCGCTTAAAAAAAACCTGGACTCAAAAAGATTTTTGTCGGAAAAGCAATATGGCTTTCGAAAGAAATCAAATACATTGGCAGCAACAATAGACCTTATAACAAAAATAAAAACTAAAATAGACCAAAAACATAGAGCACTTGGAGTTTTCATTGACCCAAATAAGTTTTTGATACAATAAGCCATGATATACTTTTGAATAAGTCAAAAGATATAGATATCACTGGAGCGGCGTACAATATTTTTAAATCATATTTATCAAATCGTAAACAGATTGTAAAAATCGCTAACTTTTAAAGTCAACCTAAAAACCCAGCTACGGTGGTCCACAAGGATTAATCCTGGGGCCTTTACTGTTTTTAATATATATAAATAATATCTACGACATAGGTTTAAGGGGAGACATATCGTTATATGCTGACGATACAAGTTTATTTTACTTTGGTCCTTCAAGGCACAGGGTTATTACCGACGCGCAAAACGATCTTGACTTGCTGTACAAATGGTTCCAGTATATTCTCTTAACCATCAATATCTTAAAAATTAACTACATTGTTTTCAAGTCCAAAAATAAGAAAATCGCGGACTACTCCCCTTAAAAAATAAATAATCAGAAAATTAACAGGACTGACTGTGTAAAATACCTCGGCCTTGCCCTTGATAGTAATCTTACATGGAAACCACATATTGATACAGTTAAATCGAAGCTATCTTCTCTTACGGTAGCCATACGACGTATCGCTAAATGTCCTGTACACTTGTGTCTCACGTAAAGTACGTTACTATATGATAAAATAAAATCCCAGACAAACTTGTTTTCTGCTTTATTGTCTTTAAACACCAACGAAATATTCCTTCCGCATAAATTCCTTCTAGATAAGTTTTATATTCCTTCCAATTAACAACATTCCTTCCAAAATAATTCCTTCCAATAATAATTCCTTCCAACAGCAAATATGTTTCACGTGCTAAATTGTTCAAGAACAAGCAATAGAATGACGCTTAATTTGTCAAAACAGCTTATTTATAGATTCGCCTCGTAACGATTTTAAAGTGTTGCCAACTTACAAAATAATTACTACTACACTTTGATAGAGTTGCCTGATTTAAAAATGTATGTTTTCATTAAAATATTTATAAAGCTAACATATATTTATAAGTCTCTCGTTAAATCTCATATCGATCGATTATCTGGTCGAAATTTGGGGTACAGCTGCAAAAATTAACTTAAATTTGATACAAAGAGCACAAAACAAACTAATAAAAGTCCTTTTTCTACCAGTACTTAACGCCTACCGATACAGTGTACAGAAGAACTAAATTATTGAACGTGACCCAAACATTTGTATATAATACTTGTTTATTAATACTACTGTTTATTAATGCTACTAAGAAATGCAAATAGTATAGTATTGCGGGCACCGAGAACAAATTACGGCAAATAGTCTATCGTGTTTGAAGGCGCGCAGTTGTATAATAAACTCCCCAAAGAAATTAGGGAAATCAGCATATAACGATATGTCTCCCCTTAAACCTATGTCGTAGATATTATTTATATATATTAAAAACAGTAAAGGCCCCAGGATTAATCCTTGTGGACCACCGTAGCTGGGTTTTTAGGTTGACTTTAAAGTTAGCGATTTTTACAATCTGTTTACGATTTGATAAATATGATTTAAAAATATTGTACGCCGCTCCAGTGATATCTATATCTTTTGACTTATTCAAAAGTATATCATGGCTTATTGTATCAAAAACTTATTTGGGTCAATGAAAACTCCAAGTGCTCTATGTTTTTGGTCTATTTTAGTTTTTATTTTTGTTATAAGGTCTATTGTTGCTGCCAATGTATTTGATTTCTTTCGAAAGCCATATTGCTTTTCCGACAAAAATCTTTTTGAGTCCAGGTTTTTTTTAAGCGATTGTATATAATCTTTTCAAAAAAATTTCACATAATTGGAAGGACGGATACCCGTCGGTAGTTACCAGGATTCAATTTACTTCCTCACCTAAATATAGGGGACACTTTTGCTACTTTAAGGCTATCGGGGAAGGTACCCAGTTCAACTCCTCAAGAATCACACATTTTACACATTTAATAGCTTTGGTGCTAATGCCATCTATGCTTAAGGCCGTATTTGAGTTCAGATTATCAATGATTTTATTGACTTCCGATGTAGTTGCTGGAGATAATTGTGATAGTTCCTGTAGATTTGATTCAGTAGTATGCTTTGTATCTCTTAATATATTATTCTTATGATACTTCTCAGGTATCGCATCAGCTAGGTTCTTACCGATGGTTGAAAAGAAGTCATTGAAGTATTCACAGATGTCCTGTTCGTTGGAAATAGTACTAGTTTCAGTCTGGAGTTTTAAAGGGATAGTTATTTGCTTAACTTTATTGTGGCTAAGGTCATTTATCAAGGACCACATTTTAGCAGGCTTGTTTTGGCAATTTTTAAATGCTGTATGGTAATACCATATATATATATATATATATATATATATATATATATATATATGCAATGCAATATAAGGTTATATTACATAGGTATATTTAGTCGCCACTTTTTTCAACGTTTGAAGACAAATTAACTCAAGAGATATTTTTTGTAGCACTGAACCGACTTCCTACCCTAGAAATATAAATCAAGAATTTCAGTCCTTGACCTCCGTCGGCCATCAATAACTGGTCGAGTCGTTATACAGTGCCAAGGTTCTGTTCGTCCACGCGCGGACATGGCGCCGTTAAGATGTGCCGATTACGAAACCAATACCCGCTACAGATGTATCAGTGTTGTTGCTGCGGTTGCTGTTCGTGAAACACAAACTCAAACCATTTGTCTCGTGTACACGCTGCAGGGATAAGTATGATTGTCTATTTCTTTCAAATACTGTGTAATATATTCTAATTGGCTTAGGTATTTTTTAAATATTAACTGTCATTATCTTTGTCTTATTTATGCGAATATAAAAATACCCACAATCAAGAATCAAGAAGGAGATAACAATATGGGTGATAACAACAATCATCATCATTTCAGCCTATACTTGTCCACTGCTGAACATAGGCCTCCCCAATCGCTTTCCAGCGTAACCGGTCCGATGCCACCTGCATCCAACGATTTCCTGCGATTTTCACAAGATCGTCGGTCCATCTGGCAGGCGGTCGTCCTACGCTGCGCTTGCCAATACGTGGTCTCCACTCTAGAATCTTTCTGCCCCAACGCCCGTCCGATCTTCGCGCTATGTGGCCAGCCCATTGCCACTTCAGCATGCTAATCCTGAGGGCTATGTCGGTGACCTTCGTTCTTCTACGAATCTCCTCATTCCTGATTCGATCACGTAGAGAAACGCCGAGCATAGCTCTTTCCATAGCTCGCTGAGCAACCTTGAGCTTTTTTATGAGACCTATTGTAAGAGACCACGTCTCTGATCCATATGTCATCACTGGTAACACACATTGACTAAACACTTTAGTCTTTAGGCACTGAGGTATTTTGGATGAGAAGATGTTGCGCAGTTTCCCGAACGCTGCCCAGCCGAGTTGGATTCGTCGATTGACCTCTCTCTCAAAGTTGGACCTACCTAACCGGACTGCCTGTCCCAGGTAAATGTATTCGTCGACAACTTCAAGAGTAGAGTTCCCAACGGTGAGTGCGGTGGGTACGACATGGACGTTAGACATTATTTTTGTTTTGTCCATATTCATTTTAAGACCCACTTGTTGGGATACTCTATTGAGGTCACCGAGCATTCGTCCTAGATCTTCCAGCGACTCCGCCATGACCACAATGTCGTCGGCAAATCGAAGGTGAGTGATGTATTCGCCATTGATGTTGATGCCAAGTCCTTGCCATTCCAAGAGCTTGAAGGCGTCCTCTAAGGTGGCCGTAAACAGTTTCGGAGAAATGACGTCTCCCTGTCTTACTCCTCTTTTTATGGGGATCACCTTCGTGCAACAACAATAAAAGCTAGTAAATAAAATTAAAAATAACTGAACTGGGGTATCATACCGAATATATCAGTCTAAATGACTTTTGTTCTGCAAGTTTTTATTGTGTTTGCGTTTTTTATCACTTTTCCATACAAATTCACTAGACCAGATAATAAAAAAATATCGCGAGGAATTTAAAGTTGCAGAACACAAGTTGTTTAGTCTGACGTATAAATGCAAGAACTTTCGGCATGGTACCCCAATTCCGGAACAGCCTGTACAAATGCATATATTATAACACTTTTAGGCTACTTTACACACTTCACACAAACTACTAATGTAATTTAAGCGGGATGTAAGTTTTTCATTATTCATATGGTTTGGACTTTTCTACTACTTAAATACTACAAAAACGCAGCAGCACAATATTCTAAACATAAGAAAACAACGGAAATTACTTAGTGTCAGCAAATGTTTAGGCATTGTGTACGCGCCGGGTTTTTTCTAGTAATAAAAGAGTGTGGCTATGAAAGCCCAAACTGTAATCATTATGATAATAAAGCCGCCGCCGGCTTTACAATGTGCTAATATATCACCGTTTTTATACATCAACATTGTAGTTGGCAAAACAAATAACGAATCTTTATGAATTTGCTAATTCTTGATATCTTATATAAAATATCAATGTTTCTATTCGGTTATAAAACATTTCTTAAATTTATTCTTTTGAGTAGCAACCCAAATATACTCGTACCGATATCTAATGCAATTCTGTTGAACAAAGATATTGAAGAAATAAATATTGTATTTAAAACTACTTACATAAATTTGTTTTACAGTCGTTTTATAAATAAGCTTACAAGAATTATTTATTTGAAATTTGAGTGTTCTTTTACGATGATCAAATCTAATATTTAGACAGATACGATCTAGAACATGTTCACAGACTCTAAATTTTATACGGGAAAAAATACAAAGATCCCCGCGATAAAATCCGAAGAGTAATAAGTAAATTATGTTTCATGTCTAATATTCCTAAGCTTATTAAATTAACAAGTGACTAAAAGTAAATCTACATTCACGTAATATATGGCCTATTAGTCCTCGATGATCGATGCGGATGGCCATCAGCCACGCATTAGACTGTCGCCAGCCCATCGAGACGAGCCGCCAGCGTGCGGGGGCGGTGAATCAATCAAGGTCTATAACTACAGCCCTTTTGCTGCAGACCCTTTAGGGCCATTACTTCAACTTCACAAAATTTGTCTATCATAAATGTTGAATACTTTTGAACGCCTCAGACGAATTTAAAAAAAAAATGTCTGAGAGCAGAGGATAGCTGAGGATCTTTCTCAGTGGCAAGCCATTGGGAGCGGCCTAGGTCCAGCTGTAGCGTGTGTGGCCTTATCATAAGATGGGACGGACTAAACGGGTAAGGTCATAGCGGTGACTCAACACTCACATCAATGCACGCCGGCACGAGCTTGCAGTTTGTCGCGTCGGTCGTCAGCTAGCAAGATTAAATTACTAAATATCTACGTACAATATCCCAACTGCATAAAATATAATTAACTGAAAAAAGATCATTTTAATTTATTACTTTTACTATCTGTTTCACGTGGCTCCGCACGCTTTCTTTTTATATTTAAACAAAGTTAGCACTGACAGCCGAAGCCACGAAATGGTATTAATATACAAAAGCAATTTTCAAAATTTTCAGAGGCAAGATTGAAAATGGTGACATGTTGGAAAAAATAAAGTTTTGTGTCCCGGATAGGTATGTGTGGCGACGCCGGCGGCCGCCGCTAGTAGCTGTGCCGCGCGCGTGCACCAACCTTCTGCAGGCAGCAGGCTCCGCTGACGCGCGCTGCACACTCTCCTCTCAACCGGGTCGCCGTCGAAACAGACTTATTTAACTGTACTCTTAGTGAATTCACAAGGGTAACAACATATATATATATATATATATATATATACATATATATCAGCCTATTCTGCCCACTGCTGGGCAAAGGCCTTCTCTCACAAATCGAGGTAGGAGAGATATTAGGTCATACTCCACCACGCGGACCCAGTGCGGATTGGTTGAGGCAGGTTTGTGGCCACCTAGTGTTAGAACTTATCAAACCGCCTTTAAGGCTTCCAACTCGGCTTAACGACTACCACATTAAGTGGTAACCGGGACCAACGGCTTAACGTGCCTTCCAAAGTACGGAGACGCTCGAATATGACAATGCCACAAACGGTCACCCATCTCAGGCCGACCAAGTCGAACGCTGCTTAACCTTGGTGATCGGTAAGAACAACGCGGTCGCACAGCGCTACGAGCGCCTCAGCGTTACAAATAAAGAGTATCAAAATAAGATGTCGACACTACTGTATTAGGGTAGTAATATCCTGTCAAAGCACTCGTAGTTGTAACAGTGGAAAATAAATACATTTAAAATTATTGCAAGGTTAGGACAAAGCATGTCGTCATATTGATTTATTTAATAAAATTGTTGCGACTGAACAGCATATCAACTGGATAGCGTTACGCTAACGTAATTATTTTCGTGCGAGACTGGTGAGCCGTACTCTTTAACATAATATCAACTGAGGGCTAAGTACAAATCGTCAGTTCACCTTTACTTAATAAATTTATAACGTGAAAAGGATGCCATCTCTACTTGATACTATCACACTAACAACAATCTGTTCGTGCTAAACCCTCATTCTTATTGCCTATTATCGTTTAAACGATGAATTCTCGGAAAATTGCTGTTCTAATAATGTAAGCGGTCGAATGGAGGCTGTGAGCTCACGGGTAGTCGGGCATCTGACCATATTGTTTCATAAACGGCGCGGCGCGGGATCGTTTAATCGGATTATAGATGCGAGTCAGCAGCCGAGATAATAGCGTGCATTCAACTGGTTTGTAGGTCACGTATTTTAGTTAAGATTGTATAAAGAAAGAAATTTTGAACAATTCGTTTTGTGGGTGATGGATGATACACTGGTATCTTTTTTCAAAGTTGCCACACAGTAGATATCAATCCTATGTGGCGGACGGCTTTGTCCAGTATCTAAGTACTTAAGCCGCTCCGCCCACGGGATCGAGTAGCCGCGGGTTCGATCCCCGCACGGTAAAAATCTTTGTGTGGCCCATAAACGTTTATTTTGGTCTGGGTCTTTGTGTATATGAATTTCATGTTTGTAAACGCACCCATGACACAGCAATAACACCTGGTGTGGAGCAAGTTTTCGTATGTAAAAATGTTTGCGTGTCATACAGATTCCTTTCCCAGGCAAGAACCGAAGTCATGACTACACGATCCAGTAAAGTTGGCTTGTGCTCTAACCACTAAACCAAGCCGTCGTCGATTATGTAGCGTGTTGCCAATTCTTACGTATCAAAAAACTAAGTGCCTTCATGTAAGTATTCAAAGAGGGATAGGTGCAGTTCAACACTATTAATTTTGTTCAGATTTTGGTCAATTACGTAAATACAGCGTACAGTTAACTGGATATATTTTTGGGCATTATTTACACTGGATGCAGAAGCACTGGCACATTATTTTATTAACCTGCGAGCTATGTAGCTTTTAAATCAAACTACAAACCCATATTTCATGACCCCGCGGTTGTGAAAACAATGTTTGTGAAACAGTGAAAACAACAGGTTTTTCTCAATTACGGCAGGTCAGTGAGCCTTTAGACACATTTTATACGCCCAATCCAACGGAGCTTTCTTATCTTTACACCGATACTATATTAACATTTTTGTTTTATAAAAATTTAAAAACATAACCATTTAACTATTTAAAGATAAATATTTAATTAATATTTTGTCTTTAAATACCACTCACGTAATTATCATAACTTGCATGAGCCGAACTTAAAATAGGCATGTAAAAATATTGGTGCTGCTTTATTAATAAAGAATGCAAATGTTTTTTAAGAAATAAATACTGAATAATATACTGTCAACTGACTTTGAACCCAAACACATCAAGATGTAAAATATCACAGCCATTTTATCGGATCTTGTTTATATTGGTTCTAATAATAGGAGAAGTGAACACGTGACAGTGACACGAGCGCTGTTCCCCGCAAACCGACACGACCGACGCTGGCAGTAGCCCCTTTAAATATACTGACAGCGAGTCCGGATACACCTGTAAGCACGTTGCCAACACCGATAGCGAGAGCGGGGCGACAACGACGCGACAGCGGTGCGGCACGTGGCTACAAGCCGCGAGGTGCGAGGCTCCGCGTGACAAGTGTTCGAGACATGGCGCAAATAGATTTTATATTTTGAGATTCATTGAAACCAAAATATATTACTCGTTTGCACATAACGCTTGAATATAATAAATATACAAGGTGTAACATAATAAACGCAAGACCTCAGGCACCCCGATTAGAGAATTGCTTCACAAATTCAAAACGAAAATCAAATTTCCAAATTTAAAAGTTTTTACCCCTTTTTTAAGCACTTTTATACCACAATTAACAATAATAAATATTTATACTAGATGCTATTATAAAATATGGGCCTTAAAATTGTATGAAATAGATAGGCTTCAAATAGATATTAGCTTCAAACAACCTTAAAAAAGATGTATATAGCACACGACGATATATTTAACACATTTGACGCACGTCAAACGCATCAAAAAAGCGCTGCAATCGCGATATAACACGTTTGCAAAGTTTGTCCGCAGCGTGCGGACGCGCGTTTGTCGGACGCGCGGCTATGTACGCAACTGAGCATTCGTTATTACAGGATATGGCCAATCGCTAGGTATTAACTAACATCGACTAAACGTCAAATATTATTAAGAATGTTTAAAAATATTGTTTTAAATGTCAAATGGTGACTTATTAACGTGATAACAAGATGGATGTTTATTTTTTCAGTCATTTCCAGCCATGGAATATCTACGACATAACTTCCGTATACTATAACATGCTGCCTGTAAAATTGCGAACTGCGTGCGCGAACTACTGGCGCGTGTGATCACGCATTTATTTACGCTCTCGTTTACACGCCCAACCGCACCAGTTACTTGCATCGTGTAGAAGCGCTTTTAAAGAGCAAATCTCAAACTATACGGAAAAGACTGGTGTACTCTTGTACTCCATATCAAAACACTTGATTACCAGATTCTATTACGCAAGGCATGCGATATTCTTTTAAGCTGAAGGCTGCATCCGCCAGGATGAAAGTAGCTCTTTGCTGAAATGAAAACTTTTTGCAAATGGAACCGACATTACTCTGAACACGTAGGCAACGCAAGTGCAAGTGAAACAGAGTACCTACTTTTTCTTTAGTTTAGTCTCTGAAGATAAGACGCAAGTTTTCTCATAGATCCAGGGGGCTCAGCACAAATCGATTTACATCAGCACACTATCGTGTTGATATGCCATCATTGTCACACTACATATTTACTAAATAACATAAACGTAACATCACGCTGTCTTGAGAACGTTGTTACAAAGCCAAATGGTTAGTGTTTAGCTCTCTGGAATTATAAAAGCGCGCCCGCTTGTTTCGTTTCCCTGCGTAAAACATCTCTTTATCTAAAATTTGAAACGGGACCCTACAATGAAACCTGAAAGTAAAAAGTGAGGCAACATGATTACTTAAAATGCAGGGACAACGTAAACTCCTTTTGAATGTTGGCATTTTGACTAAATGAAACCGATACGAACCGCAACATTTTTTATTTAATGGGAGGCAAACATGTACGGCTGTTATAGGAGATTATATGAGATAGATTAGCGTTATCAAATCAAAATCAAAAATCAAAAATCTTTATTTCGGTAACAACAAAACATTCTTTGACAGTGGTTGAAGACTCCTTTTAAGTATGTTTATACTTGTGTTAGGAGACTCCGCTCTTCCATTAGTAATGTTACAAAAATAAAGGGACACAATATGTCCTTACAAAAGAAATAAATTTAAAAGCATGCTAAATTACAATGTATATATGAAAAATAGACTAAAGTAGAGTACTATATGTGTTGTATGGATGCGAATCTGTGTGCGTGTGTGTGTGTGTGTGTGTGTGTGTGTGTGTGTGTGTGTGTGTGATTGTTCAAGTGTTAAGTGAGAGTGAATTTATTTTATTTGCCATTTTTAATTTTAATTTTAGCTAATTATTTACATGTTCGCAGTAGAGCTTCAGTTTCATCATATTCTTTAGTTTTTAACCACGCTGTCAGGGTCTTTTTACATTCATAATAGTTCATTGAGTAAATTTGTATGTGTTTATTAATTAAGTTGTATAGATGAGCAGATAAATTAGTAAGCTGACGGCCAGCATATACTGTTTTAACAGGGGCTACAGATAACACAATATCTTTTCTTCTCCTCAATTGTATTCCAGGATCATACGGTAAAGTCTTATGTAATCTTAGAACACAATTCAGCATATATAATTTCCTAACCGTTAGTAAGTCTGCTAAAGAGTACAAAGTGAGAGTAGGGAACTTATATGGTCTACGGTACATTACCTTTAACATAGACCGTTGAGCCCTTTCTAAATCTAGATTTTTAACCTTTGTAGCACCTCCCCAGATCGAAATACAATAGGTAATAATAGATTGAACCAAAGCGATATATATTTGATTAAGGAGATTCTTAGAAACAATGTGTCTTAATATTTTAAATAGCCAAATTAATTTTCTTACTCGACCCATGACCAGTTCTATGTGTGTATGCCAAGATAAACGCTGGTCAATAATAACTCCTAGATATTTAGTATTAGTTACCTTATTAAGTGGCGTACAAGAGCACCTAGTATTCTGTGAGGTATGACATGTGTGAAGTGTAATTTTGTAATCACTATTTGGTTGTGTACTGTTATATATTGAAAAACACATGTAGTTAGTTTTTGTCGTATTTAATGAAAGAATATTAGCCTTTAACCAGCTCGCAATAGTGGCAAGCCCTGTTTCAGCTGTGTTCTGTACTTCAGTCCAAGTTTTGCCCGTAAATACGACCGCAGTATCATCTGCATAGGAGAATACTTTACCATTAGTTAGGTTCATGCTACATAGGTTATTAATATAAATTAAGAATAGTGTAGGACCTAATACGCTCCCTTGAGGGACGCCGAATGTAACAAAAGACTTTTCACTCACATATTCTCCTATTCTCACTTGCTGCTTGCGATCAGAGAGATAGCTTTCCAATATTTTAAGTGGAGTACCTCTAATGCCTACACTTTCGTTATCAGGAGATAATTTCATTTGGTACCGGAACAGGTGACGTCCAGTGCGCCCTGGTGCCTGACCCTCGCCGCGCCGCCATCCAACCCGTAATTTATAAATAATTGTTTTTAGAATTACATATTGACCTACAAGTCATAAAATTGCAAACTGCGATGTTCTTGGCTCGATTCCCAGGTCACAGGTATAATAATAAAAGCAAACGACGCACTGAAAGTTGAAGTTACTAGCTAATTTTCTCTCAATTTCGTAGCGAAAGTAATACTGAAACTCTTTTATGTTACATTATTACTTATAAATAACAAGTATGTACCACCGCGGTTATATCCACCTTACAACCCTGAAAACCTAATAAATAACACCCATTATAATATAGTCGAGACTATATCGATCACCTAACAAAAACGTGAAATCGACGATACATATAGGATAACGTTCAAACCAAATTTAAGTATATTATAAGCTATCCTAGCTTAAATTGTACCTCACAACCAAATTTTATCTAAATATATTAGGACGTGATTGAAAAACATCAAAACCAGATCCAAACTTATTATTAGGATTATATTGATGTGTATGAGACGAACTATGTGTGTGAAGGAAATCAGAGATGTTTGTAAGAAAAGAACCTCTTTAAACTCTGAAGCAGAGGCCTACCACGCATAATATCTAGCATGATGATATAGACAGATAGATATTGGTAGGATAGTGATAGAAATACTAGGTCAGCGTTTACCTAGACTTTCTTCTGCAGATAAAAATGAGTTAAAACCTTTTAATGAGGTGTGCCGGCGCGGCCCGGGCGCGCTAATGAGCGAAGTTGTACCGCGAGCCGCCGACCCGACAAAATACACAACTTTACTAATAACAATAACACATACATTACCGTAACATTCATAAGGTGAATGTCAAGAGGGCTTAGCACGAACAGGCTCATGTTAACGTGACGTTAAAGAGTTGATATGCCACCTTTTTCACACTACAAATTTACTAAATTAAGATGAACGTGACAGCACGCTTTCTCGACAATATCGTGCTAAGCCCACAGCTAAGCACAAACTATTAATGGAGTAAAATATATGTATATATATATATATATATACATATATATATAATAGTAAAATAGTGTGAAATGGATGGCATATCAACTCGATAGAGTTAGGCTAACAATGGTCTGTATTCTAATTTTGTTCGCCAGAAATCCTCAGACCAATAACACATAACACTACAGACAAACAGGTATTTTAAAAAATAAATTTGTCTGCTGTATGAAATTTCACCATTCCATTCTTCTGTAAGCGTCCTAATGGTGGAAGGTAATAGAGATGCAGCAACTAGTAATAAGTACCAAATGGTTCATGTCATTATACCACATTAAAAACACAAGTCAAGTGAAGCAATACCTGTTACCCGAGTGATAGATGCCTGCCTCCTAATTTATAAAGTTACAATAACTTAGTTACAAAGAGTTCAAAGCACATCGCGTGTCTGTCTGTCGTACCATGTAATGGCTCTGAGGGCCAACCTTAATGTTGTCTATTTGTTGCTCTGTATTTGTCAAACAATGGGACACATTAATTACGAAGTTTGATAGATTACTTGAACAGCGAAAATACTAGTTTCGGTAAAAGTATTTTCTCAAGCCGATTCTTTGAAGTATTATAGAAAACAGACTATGCGGAAAACGACACATTACAGAAAATCTGAATAAATACAATCATCATGTCAGTACTTAGAAATATTCAAATATAAAATAATCTAACATCACACATGAGTGCACTGCAACCTTCACAAGAACGTAACACCCCACTAAAGGCTGTCGCAATATTTATGAGCCGTAAGCCCCGCACACCGATGCACGTCCTCTGAGAGACAGCTTTCTCAAACAGCTGGCTCAATCCAAACTAAGGCCCAAAATCCACCAAAACGAAGATGGATAGACAGGAAAGGAGTTGGTTTGGAAACAACAATAGGATTTCGTTCTTGCTATATCTCAAGTCAGACTAGATGACTCAATTTTCTTTGACACAAATGCAGCTGAGGCATTTGTCTACCACAAGCGAATGAAGAACGAGAACCCAGTTCAAATCGGCTCTAGGCAATATACACATGTCCACCCCGATTTAGTTAGTTCACATACCCAGACATCAATAGCCCCAAATATAAATGCCCGCTTGCGCGCTTTCTCGCATCTTGCTACAGGTTTAAATGTATGAGCAAGCTGTTTTATCAGGCTGAATCAGAGCCGAAACGTGGCCGTAACTTAAAGATTGTCAGGCGACTCCCGGCGCGGGACGAGGGCGGACTGCGGCGACACTAAACACACTTAAGGCGGACGTGAGCGCGCTTTACACAGATTCAGATTTATCGTAAACCGATCAGAGAGCCTCGAGTGTTGGTAAATGAATATTTTATTTAACGAAAAAAAAATTCATATCGCTATAAACGAAAAGAGAAAATATGGCTTATAAGTTTGTTCGAAAAATTACCAGATTTCACCAAGGTGATGTCAGCCATTGAACAATGCTAATGGGCCGACTTCATTTTCTGCAAAATAATGATAAAAAATGTAATGTGCAATATACAGATATACCTTCATGCGCCCAATATCAAGCTGGAATGGTCCCACCGAGGACAGCCTCAAGCGAATAGGAAGGTGTTCCTTTGTCAGAGACCTATCCTATTCTATTCAGACCACTAAGCCACAATACAGTTATAAATATATAAAACTTAGACGTAGTTTCTTTTAGTATAATATGACCCATGAACAAGCAAATAATATACGGTAACGCATAAAATATACCTTTAAACTGGAAAGTTTTGTAGATACCGTCATCGTTACCATATTATATCGAATATCGCTTTGAAAGATGCCTGAATAAGATTAAAAATAAATTGCAAGGTAAACGAGTCAACCAAACTCCCCAGAATTCATCTCGCGCGGGAAGCGCCGCCTAATGTATGTAGCGAGGAGACACGGGCCCAGAGCTCAGAGCCATCTATAGAGCAAACCACTTTGAGAAAAAGCGTGACGTCACCTATAACGTTATCACGAGGTGGATGCTCCCGCGCCGCCTCGGGTTTAATTGACAATTTAGCTTACGAGTTACATTAAGATACAAATATGAATTTGAAAAGACGTCTGGAAAAATTCCAAGACGAGATTTTAATATGTATCAAAAAACAGGTTGTGTAGGTTCGCTTGAGAAAGTCTATAATAATTGAATTGAATCAAGAGTCTCCGTAACCGGCGTGCGTATATGAGACGAACTACGAGAGTGGAGGAAGCCAGAGAGGTATGTAAGGAAAGAAACTGTTGGATGACTAACGTGATGATATAGATAAATAGATATAATAATTGAATATTGCCGAGCCATTTGAGTGTTGATTTAAGGTGTGGACGATGTTACTGTTGAGCGAAGGGCCTGTACAGCGTTACCAGACAAGAGAGCGATCGAACAACGACCACGCTCCAGCCGGATCCTTTTCATCCCGAAAAAATGTTAGGTTCCTATCTAACGTCAACGCGGACGAAGTTGCGGGCAGAAACTAGTAATCTTAGAATAATATCCCCCATCCCAGTATCAATCACAGAAAACCACACACCTGAATGAGATCCGCAGTATATCGATCGCGCCGAGTGCTCAGAGCTACTAAACCACTAAATCTTTATGACCAATAAACATTTTCTTCTTTGAATTCATTTTACCAATAAGTAATCTATAAACCTATATCTATTACATATAATAACAGCCCAATACTAAAACTTGCTTAATTTTCATTACAGTTTTATTTGCAATTTTATAGATATTTTCAGAGCAAAACAATATTGGTTAGAGCGTCGTTGTGACGCCTAAGAATAGTATTCTATAAACATCTCATTTCGAACATACTAACTTTCCAGCCGATGTCTAAACGAGGGCAGACAAGTCGACATGATGAGACAGTGGGTAGTGTTCGATTTTTTTATTACATGAGTTAATTTATTTTAAATTATTGAGTTCTTAGATTTACGCGAATATTACACATGAAATAAAACTATTTTACGGATTTTATCGCGGTTTATTTTTTTTTTTTTAGTTCCCGACGTTTCGAGTGCTTTGCAGAGCACCCATGGTCACGGGAGGGACTGAGGTGTTAGACGTCCAATAGGCATAGTTGTTCACGGGGTACCCTCAAACTTCTTAATTATTTTTGTTGCTGTTGGTCCGATCTACGCAGAATGAGCTCACGGTGTCTTGAGGTCTTGCAGTGTTATGCTTGGTTTTGGATTTGATTATATTAATTACCGGATCCCAAGACGATGGAAGCACCCAGCCATCTTCTCTATTAAAATTAGGATGTTTTTTAATTTCAATAGCCTCGCGAACCATCCTTGGTAGGAATCGGTGTTCTTTCACGAGGATTTGTGGTCTATCAAATCTGATGTTATGGCGGGTGCGGTCAAGGACATGTTCACAGACTGCAGACTTCTTTGAGCGACGGTGTTTTAGGTCAGCTATGTGTTCTTTAACCCGAGTTTTTACCGGTCTTTTTGTTTGTCCTATATAAGAGAGACCACATTCACAATCAAGCTTGTAAACTCCTGCATCTTGTAGAGGGATCTGACACTTGACAGATGGTAAAAATTGACTGATCTTCTTCGGCGGCTTGTAAAATGTTTTAATCGAAGCACGCTTCAAGATGTAGCCAATCTTGTCCGTGACTCCTCTCATGTAAGCTAGTACAGCAAGGAGACGCTCAACTGTGGCTGGTTTCACTCGGTCACTGTGACGTTGGCGTGGGACTCGAAGCTTATTGTCGTGCAGGACTTGCTTGACATGTTGAAGCTCGGCAGCCAGATGTTTCTTGTCACAGATCCCTTGTGCTCTCTGAAACAAAGATTTACCCACGGTAGCTAACTGTGTTGGATGGTGGTGAGATTCACCGTTTAAGTACCTATCAGTATGGGTCTTTTTACGATAAACCAAAAAATAAAAAAAAATAAACCGCGATAAAATCCGTAAAATAGTTTTATTTCATATTTTAAATTACTTTTTTTAGAATATAAAAGAAATGTATTCATGTTCCCTAAGCGGGTGTGGCAGAGCTGTACTGTGTACACCTGCTTTTCGCCGACGATGCTAGGTCTCATGTAATAGGGGGTGAGTATATTGCTTTACACCGGGCACAATTCCAGACTCCGGTCTGATACTAAGAATTTTTCGATAGGAAAATTACGCTTGTCCAATCAAGGATTTGAACCCAGGACCTCATGCGTGTATAAACCATACTATGAGAGTGGAGAAAGCCAGAGAGGTCTGTAAGGACAGAATCTGTTGGAACTCTGTACTCTATGCCTACCCCGCAAGGGATCTGGCGTGATGATATAGATAGATAGATCGACCTCATGATCGCAAAGCGCCTTGAGCTATCACTTCGTCGGTCGTACGGACCTAGATCTTCAACTATTTAATTGTAACCTAAACATCGTATCCAGACAATATAATTAAAAAATAAAAAAGGAATGACTTTCTTTGCCAGTGGTAGATTAATAGTTAAATTAGATTTAAAAAAAATGGTAAATTGTGTCTACGTAACCGGTGACTGTGTATGAGACGAACTATGAGAGTGGAGGAAGCCAGAGAGGTATGTAAGGAAAGAACCTGTTGGAACTCTGTACTCTCTGCCTACCCGCAATGGATCTGGCGTGTTGATGTGTTGTTGTTGTTGTACATTGACTATTTGTAAGCGCCCCCGCAGGGCTTATAAAAATAAATTATTTGGGTTTGACTTTCACTACATAATATAAAACAAAGTCCCCCGCCGCGCCTGTCTGTCTGAACGCGATAAACTCAATAACTACCGAACGGATTTTCACCAGCGGCGGAGTGATTCAAGAGGAAGGTTTATGTGTATAATTCACCCGTGCGAAGCCGGGGCGGGTCGCTAGTGTCATAAGTATGAAAACAATAAAGGCTTGCAACAGTTTCCAAGGTGAAATAAAACTATTTTTCGGATTTTATCGCGGTTTATTTTTGATTTTTAAGTTCCCGACGTTTCGGGTGCTTTGCAGTACCCATGGTCATGGTTAAAAATCAAAAATAAACTGCGAGAAAATCCGAAAAATAGTTTTATTTAATGTGTTATATTCGCGTAAATTTAAGAACTCAGTAAGTTTACAAGGTACTTGGATTGCACTGACATTACGAGAACAAAACAAATTAGTATAAATAAGCAATGTTTTATAAAGAAAATGAGACGCTCGTAGCGGTAGGCTACTGCGGTGTTCGTAGCGATCACTAAGGCTAAGCAGAGTTCGCCTCAGTCAGTCTGAGATGGGTGACAATGTGTGGCATTTCCATTTTCGAGCGTCCCCAGACTGTGGAACACACGATAGCGCGGTCAGTCCCGAGCACTACTACATACGGAAGCCTTATGGGCGGCTCGATAAGTTCCTACAGCGGGTGTAGCCACGAACATGCTTCCGCGGCGCCGCGCTGCGGCCGCGTGGCGGAGTACAGCCTGTTACTTTTATTGAGTTCTTAGATTTACGCGAATATTACACATGATATAAAACTATTTTACGGATTTTATCGCGGTTTATTTTTTTTTTTTATTTTTAGTTCCCGACGTTTCAAGTGCTTTGCAGCACCCATGGTCACGGGAGGGACTGTTACTTTTATTTGTGAGATAAGGCTCTTCTCAGCCTTGGGACAAAACAGGTTGATTCATTGTTATTACGAAAAGGAAAAATAAAAAATGATTTGTTTTAATGTCATAACTTTACGACTCTCAGAATGCTGTTACTACCTTTATTGTTCTTCGAAGCGATATTATGGAATGCTCCCTATCTCTTTCAAACTGTGTATGAATAGTTTCTTTATCCTCTTCCTCCTTGCGTCGATATCCTCAATGTTGAGGGTCGTGACCTCCAGGAACAACGATATCACTGATTATGTTCCGACAACCAACTCGGTTCTCAGCCGTGTGTATCGCATCAGAAATTGTGGTGTCCAGAGCGGGTCGGATCTAATCGGACTAGCGCATAGGGCCACTACCTGTTGGTCTCTTTCCTTCTACTTTGCCGGTGACCAGTAGCCTTTCGAAGTTTAGTTTCTATAAAAGTAGATAAATATTATTAGATCAAAAGAACTTGTTTCTTACTAAAGCTATTATATCCTCTCGAGAACTGATAGACCTGTATAAATGTTTTAGTTTCGGCAACGTGAACGACGGCAAATGTACATATTTTCCGCAATCACATATTTACACAGGCAAGCTGCACGAGTTTCTCCAACTGCTTCATAACTGTAAGCAGCTCAGAACTCAACGAGTGCAGTAAACGGTTCGCAGGGGCTTACGGTTGTTTGTTCGCTTTAAACATCACAACTCGCGCTTACGGATGTGTCCACACAGGGCACTTATTCGGCATGACCAAACGTGACCTCGTACAAGACTCGGTTTGGGTAGATCAGTGGCTAACGGGAGTGCTATAAACTCGGTGACATTATCAATTATCAGTGAACATTATCAGAACAATTATCAGTGAACTTTACTAGAACAATTATCAGTGAAATTTATCAGAACAAGTATCAGAGGAGTAATCAGTGAACTTTATCAGGGGAATATCAAATATCAGGCAGGATATCAAAAGGAATCATAACAGGCTTTTATCATTGGGAAAGATGGAGGAACCATATTTCAAAGAAAAATCGTATGAACAGGCGGAAATGTTATATCAAGAAATCAGAAAATATATAAGCGAGGCGTCGGTAAAAGTATCAAGTGAAGCGGAGAGTCCATATCAGAAGGAAGGCGTTGCAGGTACAACAATATCAGATGGAAACGCTATCAGTGCCAGAGCCAGGTCACACTCATCAAATACATGAGGAAGAAGTATCAGAAGAAGGACAAAGGGATATTTATCAAGAGAAAGTATCAAATATATCAGTAGAAGCATATCACAAGCCGTCAGGGAACAGGAAGTCGCAGGGGTCTACAAGTAAATTAGATGACATGCTTTACTTGCAAACTGTTAATTTTAAGGCTTTGATGCGCGCAGTTAACAGTGTTAATGTCGAAAATATATCAGAGAAATGGGAATTTGAAGATGCGCTTTCTCGACTGAATAACAGGTGATCAATTATTGATACACAGCATTGGCTAATTATAGCAGAAATGGGCGAGGAGTATCAGGTACGCTACCCTGCTCGACACACTAGTGATGGACACAACGTTGTCTATGAATGACTTGTGGACGATAAATCCGACACCACCTTGGGACTGCTGTTCGCCCTCCCGGTAGTAAAACAAGTTGCCGGATTTTAAGGTTATTGTGTCCTCGCCCTTTCTTCGGACCTCCGATAAACCAACAATATTCCACCGCAACTTGTTTATCTCTTCTTCCAGCTCAACAAGCTTCTCATCTGTCCTTAACGTGCGTGCGTTGTATGTCACCAGGGCCAATTTTCGTAGTTGGTGGTAGCCGAATCTCTGCCGGAGATTCTTAGCACCCCTTGTTCTGCCGTTACCATGGCTGCTACCGTGGCCAGGACGAACAGGACCACCGGGGACTAGGGGCCTGGTTTTATCCTTTTCTTCCATTTTAATAAATTGGGGGGGTTTGCCATACTCGCCACGCTTGGCAGGCGGGTTGGCGAGCGCAGTTTTTGATGGTAGAAGTGTTAAGGGAACGTTGCTACCCATTCCCTAGTTTTCCCTTAGTCGCCTTGTACGACACCCGATGGGATGAGATGGGTTGGTCCTATTCTAAGCCGGGAACCACGCGGCCATTTACACCTTTACTTCCTAGAAATGACATCATTAGTCTCATATCTCGGTCGGAAGACATCACTCTGCAGCTAGATCGTTCTAAATTGCTAACCTAACCTAACCTAACCCAAACGTTGTACCCACACAATTTTACTGAAAAAATAAATAGAAAGGAAAAAAGAGAAAGACAATTAAATAAAAAAGCCAAGCCGAGTTCCGATCCCGTTAGTAGTTAAATTAGATAAAAAAAATGCAATTCTCTTCACTTCCTTCCCTCTAATATGGTCGAGGGAGGTAATGGCTGCTCAAGTAGTCGTACTCGTGAACGGGTGCTGCTGTTTGTGGAGACTGCTCCACCTAGAGTCCTCTAGCTTTTCATTATAACATTAAAAATATTATTATTAGTCATATATCTCAGTTGTAGGGCATCACACTGGGGCTGGAGCATTAATGATTTTGTAAAATATAAAAATGTATGTATCTAAACAAAAAAATAATGAAAAAATGAATAGAGTAACAGACAAAACAGACAAGCCCGCTGAGTTTCTCGCCGGATCTTCTCAGTGGAGGCCGCGTTCCGATCCGGTGGTAGATTAGTAAGTAAAAAAATAAATAAACGTAAATATGACACTTTGTAAACAAAAAGTGATGATATAGATAGATAGGTAAACACAAAATAAAGGATTTGAGTTTGAGTTTAAATTCAACAATTTGTAAGTAACAGGGTTTATGCAAAATAAATTATTTCAGACTGAGTTCATCGAGAATCCAACTGTCTTAGTACACATAACACATTATAAGCTTATGACTCACTCACACTGGCGTTTTGTCACATTTGTCACTAATAAGCTTTTGCAGCAGAACAACAGTAACCCAAGTTGGGTATAATATGATGAACACTAAAGTTCCAGTTTAAACATTTTAACTATTAGCATCTGTGTGACACCGAAGTGTCGCTTAGTTGGTTTGGTTAATTCCATTCTACGACGCGCATACTACAGTTCGTGTCAGCAAATCGTCGATTGCTTAATAACACGAACGATTATCGCCACTTAAAATACACCTGCATGGTACTTTCATAATAGTTACTGTAAATAGATTAATCGGCTAATGCCTACGATGGTGGACGGCTAATGATTACGATCACGAGCTCCGGATCCGAATCCCAGGTAGAACGAATTGTAAATTTTCGATATGGACATTTCCAGTCAGTCCGTAGTCCGTGTAGTTTTTATGTTCACTATGGCTTCGATACATCTCTTGTGCACCTTAAACACGGACTACTTTTCGCAAGAATTACCCCAAAATATAACACCATAGCGCAATATGAAGTCTGGTAATGGCAATAGGATCGCCCCCTTTTACATAGAACTTCACATTGTCAGTGAAAAGTGAGTGGACACAGTGCACCTGATTTTGGTCACCCCGATTTAACAATACGATAAGATATACACACGATGTATATTTATTTTATTATTACGTCTCCGGTAACATGAAGGTATCGGCTCCACGTCAAGGGTTGTAATATCAGCTGAGCGGAAGCTAGGGAAGGGGGGACACTTGCGACGCAAATATTGACTGGCGGAGGTCGAGGGGGCCCGGGGAAGATTTACTTACATAAGCTACCAATAAGTACCTGAACGCAAATACACCGCCTCGTGTGGGCACAGCGGTTGTACGACAGCTCCTTGAGTAAACATGTGAACTAGATCAATTCAGCAGCCTATTTATACCAACTTGTTCTCCTTCTTAAAGAGCAGTATAACAATATACTATTTTTGATACCTATGCACAATAATGCTCATTTCCTTGCGTGATTGCCGAGTCCTGTGGAATTCCGGAAATCGATAAACAACAATCTCATTTGCCCTATAAATATGTGCAATGAGCGAAGAGTGAAACAATTATCATCGACAAACCTACATACCTATTAATCGGCAACACATTAACCACTTATTACTCGGGATATGAAATTTAAATCATGGATAAAATGAAATTATTTCAAATTACTTATGTGAAAGTCCTTCCATCAGACATCAAAGGTTAGACTCATTCGTGCTTACTAAGTGTATATTAACAAGATTCGCATATCGAAACCGCGTTAAGTTTAACTATCAACAAATTAATCTGTAATTTATGTAAACATGTTCCATACTAAGTAGTTGTATTACCATGTCTTATGATATTATACCTCACTTGGCGATAAGCAAGCGTTTGATAAGATCACTAATGCGTGCATAAAGTAGATCGATTGAAACCCTGACTACTGTAATATTAAGTCCTATGCTAATGAGATTATTCTAATGAGAAAAATTTGTCAGCTCAAAAGCTGAGAATTTTCGTTATTTTCTACTAAAATTAATTCTTAAGTCATCATCATCATCATCATCTCAGCCTATACTTGTCCACTGCTGAACATAGGCCTCCCCAATCGCTTTCCAGCGTAACCGGTCCGATGCCACCTGCATCCAACGACTTCCTGCGATTTTCACAAGATCGTCGGTCCATCTGGCAGGTGGTCGTCCCACGCTGCGCTTGCCAATACGTGGTCTCCACTCTAGAATCTTTCTGCCCCAACGCCCGTCCGATCTTCGCGCTATGTGGCCCGCCCATTGCCACTTGAGCTTGCTAATCTTAAGGGCTATGTCGGTGACCTTGGTTCTTCTACGAATCTCCCCATTCCTGATTCGATCACGTAGAGAAACGCCGAGCATAGCTCTCTCCATAGCTCGCTGAGCAACTCTGAGCTTTTTTATGAGACCTATAGTAAGAGACCACGTCTCTGATCCATATATCATCACTGGTAACACACATTGACTAAAAACTTTAGTCTTTAGGCACTGAGGTATTTTGGATGAGAAGATGTTGCGCAGTTTCCCGAACGCTGCCCAGCCGAGTTGGATTCGTCGATTGACCTCTCTCTCAAAGTTGGACCTACCTAACCGGACTACCTGTCCCAGGTAAATATATTCGTCGACAACTTCAAGAGTAGAGTTCCCAACGGTGAGTGCGGTGGGTACGACATGGACGTTACACATTATTTTCGTTTTGTTCATGTTCATTTTAAGACCCACTTGTTGAAATACTCTGTTGAGGCCGCCGAGCATTCGTCCTAGATCTTCCAGCGACTCCGCCATGACCACAATGTCGTCGGCAAATCGAAGGTGAGTGATGTATTCGCCATTGATGTTGATGCCAAGTCCTTGCCATTCCAAGAGCTTGAAGGCGTCCTCTATGGTGGTCGTAAACAGTTTCGGAGAAATGACGTCTCCCTGTCTTACTCCTCTTTTTATGGTAATCGCCTTCGTGCACTGCCCTTGTACTCGGACTGACATGGTGGCGTTATTATACAAGCACTTCAACACTTCGATGTACCGATAGTCAATGCGGCATCGCTGGAGAGATCTAAGAACCGCCCAAGTCTCGATCGAATCGAAGGCTTTCTCATAGTCCACAAACGCCAAGCATAGTGGCCGATTATACTCATCGGTCTTCTGTATAATCTGCCGCAGCGTATGTATGTGGTCTATGGTACTAAAGCCTTTCCGGAAACCGGCTTGTTCGGGAGGCTGGAAATCATCAAGCCTGCGTTCGAGACGATTCGTAATGACTCTCGAAAACAACTTATAAACATGGCTCAGCAGTGTGATGGGCCTATAGTTCTTTAATAAAGTGTTATCACCTTTCTTGAAAAAGAGTACCACCACACCCCTGTTCCATGCTTCCGGCGTTTTTCCTTCGAGCAAGACGGAATTAAACAGCCTCTGAAGGACTTTAAGTACCGGCGATCCGCCCGCTTTCAGAAGCTCTGCAGTAATTCCGTCTTCACCCGGCGCTTTGTTGTTTTTAAGTTGGTTGAGAGCCATCCTAATCTCGTACAGGCTGATGTCCGGGATATCTTCACTGTAGTGTCGGGTTAGCTTGGCTCTTGGGTCTTTTACCAAGTCAACAATAGGTTCAGCTACTGAGGTATACAACTGTCCATAGAACCTCTCTATCTCCCTGAGCACCTCTGACCTATTCGACGTTACGTTTCCGTCCTCCGTCTTCAGCTTCGTCAACTGGCTTTGCCCAATCGACGCGGCTCTTGCGAACACTTTGGAGCCCTTGTTCTGCTCTACGGTCTCCTCAATACGTCTTGTGTTGAAGGACCGTAGATCGTGTCGCAAGGACTTCAATATCTGTCCATTGAGCTGCCTATAGGACTTAGCATCATCGGAGGTTTGGAGTCTCATGGTACGTCGCTCAGCCATAAGGTTTCGGGTGTAGTCAGATAGCTTTTGAGGCCTATTTTTACGGTGGGGCTTAAAATGCTTAGACCCGACCGTATGGACAGTCTCTACCAACCTATTGTTGATTTCGTCCACTGATGCGCTGCTGTCTAGCAATTCGAAGCGGTTTGACAATTCGAGTTGAAAGTTCTCGGGGTTTTGGATATGTGTATTAGAAGGTCGGAGCGTAGACTTCATCAGACGCGATCTTTCCATTTTGACATTAATATTTAATGTGCCTCTGACCATTCGGTGATCACTGCCGGTTTTTACCCTGTGAATCACGGAGACATCATTAAATATTTGTCGCTTGGTGCTCATGATGAAGTCTATCTCATTTTTTGTGAAACCATCAGGGCTCATCCAGGTCCATTTCCTATGAGACGGCTTCTGGAAGAAAGAGTTCATCATAAAGAGTCCCTCCTTCTCCAGAAATTCGGCCAGCCTCTGACCCCTGGGGTTGCGCTGCCCATATCCAAATTGCCCCACTCTCAACTCATCATCGCCCCGTTTGCCCAGTCGCGCATTGAAGTCACCCATAACTACTGTAAAGTGTGCTTTGGAAGTATGTATGGCTCTACTAATGTCCTTATACATACCTTCGACCTCATCATCTGAGTATGCCGAGGTCGGTGCGTAGACCTGTATGACCTTCAGCGAATATCTTTTGGATATTCTGAGTATCAGGTACGCTACCCTGCTCGACACACTAGTGATGGACACAACGTTGTTTATGAGTGACTTGTGGACGATAAATCCGACACCACCTTGGGACTGCTGTTCGCCCTCCCGGTAGTAAAACAAGTTGCCGGATTTTAAGGTTATCGTGTCCTCGCCCTCTCTTCGGACCTCCGATAAACCAACAATACTCCACCGCAACTTGTTTATCTCTTCTTCCAGCTCAAATAGCTTCTCATCTGTCCTCAATGTGCGTGCGTTGTATGTCACCAGGGCCAATTTTCGGTTTTGGTGGTAGCCGAATCTCTGCCGGAGATTCTTAGCACCCCTTGTCCTGTCGTTACCATGGCTGCTACCGTGGCCAGGACGAACAGGACCGCCAGGGACTAGGGGCCTGGTTTTCTTGCTTTCTTCCATATTGGTTGGGGGTGTTTGCCATACTCGCCACGCTTGGCAGGCGGGTTGGCGAGCGCAGTTTTTGGTTGTAGAAGTGTTAAGGGAACGCTGCTGCCCATTCCCTAGTTTTCCCTTAGCCGCCTTGTACGACACCCGATGGGATGAGATGGGTTGGTCCTATTCTAAGCCGGGAACCACGCGGCTAATTCTTAAGTACGTCACTCAAAATCTTGTCGGTTTGGACATGCAATTTTTATCATAAGCAACAAACTAAATAGGTAATTTCAATTTTATTTGCATATGGATTTCTAAAATTTATCCCTTAAGAATTTCAACTTTATTAATTTTCGAGCGGGCGTTTGACCATATTGCCTGTGATTAGTTATCATAGCTGTAACAATAAAATTTACTTTCTATTGTCTAAAATAAAATAAATTATTAGGACCTGGTCTACGAGGTTACCACCGTGTTAAATGTTAATTCAACTATCATTATACCGATAGTCGTATCAATCAACTGCCTATTAGCGAAGAACTTCGATAAACACCTCGAGAAACCCTTCACCTAACTGCCTAGGTTGGGTGAAGGGCCTGATACAGAAAGCGGTAATCTTGGGCACGGCGGAAATCGTGCGGAGGCTCCTCATTCTGAAACCCTAACCGCGGCTAGCTTGGGTCGTAGACCAGTCTGTCGGCAAAGAATTTCTTATGTAGAATATAATATAATATATAAGAATGGTTTTAAATTGTATTTTTCTGTGTATTGTTAAGAAATAATATTTAATAAATGAATGAAATAATAATGATAACTCAACCCCTACTGTCCTACTGCTGGACAAAGGTCCTCTCACAAATCGAGGCGAGAGAGAGATTAGGTCATCCTCCACCACGCCGACCCACCGCGGATTGGTGGAGGCAGGTTGTGGCCACCTGCTGGTAGTTGTGAAGCCAAGTTAGAAGCCTTTTAGGTGGCATAATAAGTTCCAAAAGCTGAGTTACAAATCATAAATATGGTCAAAAAAGTCAAAAGTTAAAAATCATTTATTTGCATAGGCCAATGCAATAGCACTCACAAACGTTAAAATTATTACGTGGCCTCCACTGAGAAGATCCGGCGAGAAACTCAACTAGTCTTTTAATTTAATTTGTTTGGCCTTTCTGATAACCATTTTTTTGTTTTTCAAAATTGTATTATACATCATTGATTAATGTTGCTGATTGAGGAGCTGCTCAAACTCAATCTGTTTTATCGTCAAGATAATCCGAAATTTTGTAATAACCTTTCTTACCGACTCTAGTTTTAATTGCCTTTTTAAACTTATTGATAGGCATGTTGCGGATATCTATGGGTAATTTGTTGTAGAAGCGTGTACATTGCCCCATGAAAGAAGTGGATTCTGTGGAGACGAGTGGAATGTACAATAAGATCATCTTTGTTCCGTGTATTTACATGATAAATATCGCTATATTTTTCAAAATTACTGATATTCTTTTTAACATATAGAAGATTGTCATATATAAATTGTGATGCAACAGTTAGAATATTTATCTCTCTAAATTTTTCCTTAGGAGAAGCTCGGGGCCAAATTGTTAATTGCTCGAACAGCCCTTTTCTGCAGAACAAAGATGGTATTAAGTTCTGCAGAGCATCCCCAAAGTAGTATGCTATATGTCATAATACTATGAAAATAAGCGAAATAAACAAGTCTAGCTGTTTCAATATCAGTTAGTTATCTAATTTTCTTTACAGCATATGCCGCTGAGCTTAATCTACCGGATAATTGATCAATATGGGGGCCTCATTGTAATCTGGCATCAATAGTGATACCTAGAAATACAGTCAACTCTACAAGTTCTAAATCCACGCCATTCATTTGTACTTTAGGTGCAACGTGTCTTACGTTTGGCGTTGTGAATTTAATAAATTTCATCTTCTTCTCATTAAGGAGACGATTATTTGAGTTGAACCAATGAACAACCATTGAAAGTGCACTGTTCACATTGTATGATACATCATTCGTACATCGCGGATGGTACTCGTACATCAGAGATGTATCATCCGCAAACAGCACAATGTCCTGATTATCCCCTACATAGTAGGGTAAGTCATTTATATATATGAGGAATAGAAATGGACCAAGATTCGATCCCTGGCGCACACCCATTGTCCCGTTAGAACCGGGAGATCGCTTCCCATTAACATCGACCTTTTGAATTCTATCACAGAGATAAGATGTCAAAAGGTAGAGAACCCTGTTCCTAATTTCGTAATGGTGAAGTTTCCTGAGGAGAATTTCATGATGCACACAGGCAAACGCCTTAGATAAGTCGCAAAAAACACCTAAAGCATCCTGCGAGTTCTCCCAGGCCATAAAAATATTCCTCAATCATTTAACATCTGCATCAGTAGTAGAGCGATTCTTACTGAATCCAAACTGCTTTTTGTGAAGTAGTTTATGACTACTAAAGTGGCTTATCAACTGATTTAAGATAATTTTTTCAAATATATTACAGTACAGAAATAGGCCGAATGTTATTTGGATCCGATGTACTACCCGATTTAAAAAAAAGAATCACACTACTAAGTTTTATAAGAATAGGAAATACACCACTAGCAACACAACCGTTAAACACAGATGCCAAGTGGGGGGGCAATAATATGGATTACAGAACTAACTGTCTTTACAGACAGCCCCCATATTTACGCCGTGTTTTTAATATTAAGATAATTAAAAGTATTTATTATATCTTTCCCACTGACAACCGAAAATTCAAAAGATGTGCGGCATTCTGATACACTTTGGTTAAGAAGCGACTCAGCCGAAGAACAAGACGACGTCAGAGTTTTAGTAGTTAACAAAGGAATATTAATAAAAAAAAGTTTCAAACTCAGACGCTACTTCCTGATCCACTCTCACATTTTCATTACCAATTTTCAAATTAAAGTCTCTATTTCGCACTGTTGTCCTACCGGTTTCACTATTAATAACGTTCCAAGTCATTTTGATGACATCACCGGATTGTTTAATTTTGTTATTAAAGTAGATAGATTCAGATCAGGAACAGGCTCTTTTAAAAAATTTAGAATAATTCTTAATATATTTTTAAATTCTGGTTTATGGTTATAAGATTTTTCATCATAAAGTTCATATAACCTCAGTCTACTTTAAAAAGTACTACAGGTTGCCCATTCGCTAAAACCGGCACGATCACCAATTATGACATTTTTGGGCTTAAAAATGTTATTAAATTTATCACTGATAAGGTGGAACAATAAGTTATATAAATCGTTTGGGTCATTCTGAAAGGGCAACCTATGTACTCTCTCAATTAAATTGCATATTAAACGCTCTATGCGGCCTACATACATTGAGACAAAGCTAACCTTTTTTCCTTTGAACCTTACTAGTCCTAGGGAACACAACCAACTGACCGCTATGATCGGATTCTAGTTTGTTTATTACAGAATAATACCTAGGTCTAACATTAGTAAAAATATTATCAATACATTTTGCACTAGTAGCAGTTATTCCATTGTACATATTATACGATTTCATAAGAGTTATAAACTTCCTAGTAAGAATATTGTTTTTTAATAAATTGTTATTGAAGTCTCCACAGATAGCAATTGTTTTATTTGAAGTGGAGGATTTAAATAAAATGTCTTCCATTAACCGCTCGAAATCATCATAAGGTGAAGATAGAGGTCTGTATACGCACACAACAATGAACTGCTCAGACTCAGTACAACATGCAACTTCTATAACTCTTTCAACAGATAGACTTACAATATCCTGACGTTCTATAAATTTAATATTTTATTTAGAATTATTAGACAGCCACCATCTATCATATTAACTCTGCTGAAAGAGCTAGCAACCTGGTGATTTGAGAAATTGAACATGATCTGGTTACTTTTCAGCCAATGTTCAGTGATACAAAGAATATCCTTCTTGCAACCATTCAACAATAATTCAATTTTTAAATCTTTAACCGTCATGCATTGAATATTTTGATGAACAAAGTTAATTAAATTTGATTTATTATTTAATATTTCATTATAATTAAAGCAAGAGGATGCCTCTATTATCTTTGCGTGTAATTTAAATTATTTGAAATGTCAAAAGTTTTAATATTAAAAATGTCTGAATTTAAATTAAATATGTCAACATTACATTGCTTGTGGCTGATGTATATATAAAAATTTTATAGCAAACCAGCTATCTTTCTTTGAAATATTTTGAAAGATAAAAATTATCTATTGTCTAATAGTGTGAGTTATTAACATAACTGTTAATGTCAATGACATGCGTTTTGTCACTATTATTATAGTTATTCTTGGTATAGTTGGTATTCTTATGATGGCATAATTAAACTAACTTCAGTCCATGTAGGACTCAAGTTAGGTTAATATTTGTCTAATGCTGGTACATCGTTCCAAACCCAACCGGAGCCACTCGGTAATCGAAGCGCCGCGGCGCCAGCAGTGCCGCGCGGTGACGTAACAAATTGCTAATTAATTCATTCGCAAACGCTTAAATGATTGTCATTGCTATCAAGTTCGTTTGCTTAGCGCTCTTTATGCATATTAATTCATTTGCTCTTTTTATTAGCATCAGAAACACTCACTTATTCAGAAGATGATCTTGTTATTTTCAGAACAGGGAAAATGTATTATGTAGATTACTTTCCAAAGTATAGCAAGCTAGTATTAGTAAGCTAGCAAACAAGCGACCCTAAACTGGCGCGGTGTAAACATAAATAGTTTTATTTTTAAGCTAGTCAGCGATAAAAACCATAGATAGAGCCGTTAGTTACCGTATCAAATAAACATGTTTGTGTACCCCACACAAACATATGGCTCTCCTATCGACAACTAAAACTTATGCATTGGTATCCTTTTTTCCGAAGAAGAAAAAACTGAATTCATAAAAACCACTAGTATGTCTATGTCCAACAGGGAATGCTATCCGCTGATGATGATGATGATGAAATGACGACCAGTATGTCTGTGTCAGATAAGTACTTCAGAAATTGTCTATCTTAACGATTGCCCGTAAAGCCCCGTTAGGTGACGACTACATTAGTATGCAAATCCACTGTGCTATTCCGACGATCTCAGCTCTCTCATCCTTAAGCCGGCGGTTGCGGAAATGCGCAATCAGACCAATCATGCCAGAGGTTAATCGTTCAATCCAATGAAAATAAAGACGCAACCCATAATTTCTCTAAGTCAAAATAGTATAATTGCGCAATGTTATGCTAGTGTTAGTCATAGTGATTATATTATTACACATAATGGTGCATCATCGTTAAACGTGTACCTGTACCAAGCATACAAAGTTTTGTAATTATTTTTTTCAAATGATCGTAGCCCAATCATTGATATTATTTCTATTTCGTGGATGAGTTTACAAACATGAAATTCACATACACAAACATAAATACCCAGACCAAAACAAACATTTATGCGTCACACAGATATGAACCGTGCGGGGATTGAACCCGAGACTACTCGATCCAGAGAGCGAAGTGGGTTTTAGGCTCTTAACTATCGGATGGCTTGGACCTATGTCCAAGCCATCCGATATAGTACAATTTTGCAATATTCTGCTAGTGTAACTTATATCATTACACATATCATTACACGTTACGCGTGCCAAGTAGGTATACAACTTTTGTAAAGAAAGCAAAATTCGATATTCATAAACGTAATACATACACAAAATACTCTCATCCCATCCATAGGAATGTGTGCCATCACAACAATGGGAACAGTTGGGGAGGTTTTATTTATCTCATATCGGGTTTTATTTCTGTGACAGGCCCCGCGGCACGAGCCCTGTTTATCGCCCTTCTAATTTAGGAATTAGGAGCTCAGCCCGGCTTCGAACTGCTTTATTATTTAGTACAGAGAACTTTTCCGGAGTCAACTAGCAATGTAGAATCTATTTACTAAGTTAGAAATATGGATTTTTACCAATTGTGAGACAAATTGAAGCTATCAGAAATAAAGTGCCCTATCCAATAATTATATGTCGTAAGGCAAAAGATTGCAGGTTGAAAAAGTTAGATGATACTACTGGCATGATCTCCTACTGCGATATCATCTAGCTGTGGTATGTACCTAAAAATGACCTCATTAGCAATTAACAATGAAAACAAAGAATGTTTCCTGTGTTCTAATTTTCATTGAAAATAGGTATAAATATTAGGCAGTGATTACCTTGTTCTCCTTCTTAAAGAGCAGTATAACAATATACTATTTTTGATACCTATGCACAATAATGCTCATTTCCTTGCGTGATTGCCGAGTCCTGTGGAATTCCGGAAATCGATAAACAACAATCTCATTTGCCCTATAAATATGTGCAATGAGCGAAGAGTGAAACAATTATCATCGACAAACCTACATACCTATTAATCGGCAACACATTAACCACTTATTACTCGGGATATGAAATTTAAATCATGGATAAAATGAAATTATTTCAAATTACTTATGTGAAAGTCCTTCCATCAGACATCAAAGGTTAGACTCATTCGTGCTTACTAAGTGTATATTAACAAGATTCGCATATCGAAACCGCGTTAAGTTTAACTATCAACAAATTAATCTGTAATTTATGTAAACATGTTCCATACTAAGTAGTTGTATTACCATGTCTTATGATATTATACCTCACTTGGCGATAAGCAAGCGTTTGATAAGATCACTAATGCGTGCATAAAGTAGATCGATTGAAACCCTGACTACTGTAATATTAAGTCCTATGCTAATGAGATTATTCTAATGAGAAAAATTTGTCAGCTCAAAAGCTGAGAATTTTCGTTATTTTCTACTAAAATTAATTCTTAAGTCATCATCATCATCATCATCTCAGCCTATACTTGTCCACTGCTGAACATAGGCCTCCCCAATCGCTTTCCAGCGTAACCGGTCCGATGCCACCTGCATCCAACGACTTCCTGCGATTTTCACAAGATCGTCGGTCCATCTGGCAGGTGGTCGTCCCACGCTGCGCTTGCCATTACGTGGTCTCCACTCTAGAATCTTTCTGCCCCAACGCCCGTCCGATCTTCGCGCTATGTGGCCCGCCCATTGCCACTTGAGCTTGCTAATCTTAAGGGCTATGTCGGTGACCTTGGTTCTTCTACGAATCTCCCCATTCCTGATTCGATCACGTAGAGAAACGCCGAGCATAGCTCTCTCCATAGCTCGCTGAGCAACTCTGAGCTTTTTTATGAGACCTATAGTAAGAGACCACGTCTCTGATCCATATATCATCACTGGTAACACACATTGACTAAAAACTTTAGTCTTTAGGCACTGAGGTATTTTGGATGAGAAGATGTTGCGCAGTTTCCCGAACGCTGCCCAGCCGAGTTGGATTCGTCGATTGACCTCTCTCTCAAAGTTGGACCTACCTAACCGGACTACCTGTCCCAGGTAAATATATTCGTCGACAACTTCAAGAGTAGAGTTCCCAACGGTGAGTGCGGTGGGTACGACATGGACGTTACACATTATTTTCGTTTTGTTCATGTTCATTTTAAGACCCACTTGTTGAAATACTCTGTTGAGGCCGCCGAGCATTCGTCCTAGATCTTCCAGCGACTCCGCCATGACCACAATGTCGTCGGCAAATCGAAGGTGAGTGATGTATTCGCCATTGATGTTGATGCCAAGTCCTTGCCATTCCAAGAGCTTGAAGGCGTCCTCTATGGTGGTCGTAAACAGTTTCGGAGAAATGACGTCTCCCTGTCTTACTCCTCTTTTTATGGTAATCGCCTTCGTGCACTGCCCTTGTACTCGGACTGACATGGTGGCGTTATTATACAAGCACTTCAACACTTCGATGTACCGATAGTCAATGCGGCATCGCTGGAGAGATCTAAGAACCGCCCAAGTCTCGATCGAATCGAAGGCTTTCTCATAGTCCACAAACGCCAAGCATAGTGGCCGATTATACTCATCGGTCTTCTGTATAATCTGCCGCAGCGTATGTATGTGGTCTATGGTACTAAAGCCTTTCCGGAAACCGGCTTGTTCGGGAGGCTGGAAATCATCAAGCCTGCGTTCGAGACGATTCGTAATGACTCTCGAAAACAACTTATAAACATGGCTCAGCAGTGTGATGGGCCTATAGATCTTTAATAAAGTGTTATCACCTTTCTTGAAAAAGAGTACCACCACACCCCTGTTCCATGCTTCCGGCGTTTTTCCTTCGAGCAAGACGGAATTAAACAGCCTCTGAAGGACTTTAAGTACCGGCGATCCGCCCGCTTTCAGAAGCTCTGCAGTAATTCCGTCTTCACCCGGCGCTTTGTTGTTTTTAAGTTGGTTGAGAGCCATCCTAATCTCGTACAGGCTGATGTCCGGGATATCTTCACTGTAGTGTCGGGTTAGCTTGGCTCTTAGGTCTTTTACCAAGTCAACAATAGGTTCAGCTACTGAGGTATACAACTGTCCATAGAACCTCTCTATCTCCCTGAGCACCTCTGACCTATTCGACGTTACGTTTCCGTCCTCCGTCTTCAGCTTCGTCAACTGGCTTTGCCCAATCGACGCGGCTCTTGCGAACACTTTGGAGCCCTTGTTCTGCTCTACGGTCTCCTCAATACGTCTTGTGTTGAAGGACCGTAGATCGTGTCGCAAGGACTTCAATATCTGTCCATTGAGCTGCCTATAGGACTTAGCATCATCGGAGGTTTGGAGTCTCATGGTACGTCGCTCAGCCATAAGGTTTCGGGTGTAGTCAGATAGCTTTTGAGGCCTATTTTTACGGTGGGGCTTAAAATGCTTAGACCCGACCGTATGGACAGTCTCTACCAACCTATTGTTGATTTCGTCCACTGATGCGCTGCTGTCTAGCAATTCGAAGCGGTTTGACAATTCGAGTTGAAAGTTCTCGGGGTTTTGGATATGTGTATTAGAAGGTCGGAGCGTAGACTTCATCAGACGCGATCTTTCCATTTTGACATTAATATTTAATGTGCCTCTGACCATTCGGTGATCACTGCCGGTTTTTACCCTGTGAATCACGGAGACATCATTAAATATTTGTCGCTTGGTGCTCATGATGAAGTCTATCTCATTTTTTGTGAAACCATCAGGGCTCATCCAGGTCCATTTCCTATGAGACGGCTTCTGGAAGAAAGAGTTCATCATAAAGAGTCCCTCCTTCTCCAGAAATTCGGCCAGCCTCTGACCCCTGGGGTTGCGCTGCCCATATCCAAATTGCCCCACTCTCAACTCATCATCGCCCCGTTTGCCCAGTCGCGCATTGAAGTCACCCATAACTACTGTAAAGTGTGCTTTGGAAGTATGTATGGCTCTACTAATGTCCTTATACATACCTTCGACCTCATCATCTGAGTATGCCGAGGTCGGTGCGTAGACCTGTATGACCTTCAGCGAATATCTTTTGGATATTCTGAGTATCAGGTACGCTACCCTGCTCGACACACTAGTGATGGACACAACGTTGTTTATGAGTGACTTGTGGACGATAAATCCGACACCACCTTGGGACTGCTGTTCGCCCTCCCGGTAGTAAAACAAGTTGCCGGATTTTAAGGTTATCGTGTCCTCGCCCTCTCTTCGGACCTCCGATAAACCAACAATACTCCACCGCAACTTGTTTATCTCTTCTTCCAGCTCAAATAGCTTCTCATCTGTCCTCAATGTGCGTGCGTTGTATGTCACCAGGGCCAATTTTCGGTTTTGGTGGTAGCCGAATCTCTGCCGGAGATTCTTAGCACCCCTTGTCCTGTCGTTACCATGGCTGCTACCGTGGCCAGGACGAACAGGACCGCCAGGGACTAGGGGCCTGGTTTTCTTGCTTTCTTCCATATTGGTTGGGGGTGTTTGCCATACTCGCCACGCTTGGCAGGCGGGTTGGCGAGCGCAGTTTTTGGTTGTAGAAGTGTTAAGGGAACGCTGCTGCCCATTCCCTAGTTTTCCCTTAGCCGCCTTGTACGACACCCGATGGGATGAGATGGGTTGGTCCTATTCTAAGCCGGGAACCACGCGGCTAATTCTTAAGTACGTCACTCAAAATCTTGTCGGTTTGGACATGCAATTTTTATCATAAGCAACAAACTAAATAGGTAATTTCAATTTTATTTGCATATGGATTTCTAAAATTTGTCCCTTAAGAATTTCAACTTTATTAATTTTCGAGCGGGCGTTTGACCATATTGCCTGTGATTAGTTATCGTAGCTGTAACAATAAAATTTACTTTCTATTGTCTAAAATAAAATAAATTATTAGGACCTGGTCTACGAGGTTACCACCGTGTTAAATGTTAATTCAACTATCATTATACCGATAGTCGTATCAATCAACTGCCTATTAGCGAAGAACTTCGATAAACACCTCGAGAAACCCTTCACCTAACTGCCTAGGTTGGGTGAAGGGCCTGATACAGAAAGCGGTAATCTTGGGCACGGCGGAAATCGTGCGGAGGCTCCTCATTCTGAAACCCTAACCGCGGCTAGCTTGGGTCGTAGACCAGTCTGTCGGCAAAGAATTTCTTATGTAGAATATAATATAATATATAAGAATGGTTTTAAATTGTATTTTTCTGTGTATTGTTAAGAAATAATATTTAATAAATGAATGAAATAATAATGATAACTCAACCCCTACTGTCCTACTGCTGGACAAAGGTCCTCTCACAAATCGAGGCGAGAGAGAGATTAGGTCATCCTCCACCACGCCGACCCACCGCGGATTGGTGGAGGCAGGTTGTGGCCACCTGCTGGTAGTTGTGAAGCCAAGTTAGAAGCCTTTTAGGTGGCATAATAAGTTCCAAAAGCTGAGTTACAAATCATAAATATGGTCAAAAAAGTCAAAAGTTAAAAATCATTTATTTGCATAGGCCAATGCAATAGCACTCACAAACGTTAAAATTATTACGTGGCCTCCACTGAGAAGATCCGGCGAGAAACTCAACTAGTCTTTTAATTTAATTTGTTTGGCCTTTCTGATAACCATTTTTTTGTTTTTCAAAATTGTATTATACATCATTGATTAATGTTGCTGATTGAGGAGCTGCTCAAACTCAATCTGTTTTATCGTCAAGATAATCCGAAATTTTGTAATAACCTTTCTTACCGACTCTAGTTTTAATTGCCTTTTTAAACTTATTGATAGGCATGTTGCGGATATCTATGGGTAATTTGTTGTAGAAGCGTGTACATTGCCCCATGAAAGAAGTGGATTCTGTGGAGACGAGTGGAATGTACAATAAGATCATCTTTGTTCCGTGTATTTACATGATAAATATCGCTATATTTTTCAAAATTACTGATATTCTTTTTAACATATAGAAGATTGTCATATATAAATTGTGATGCAACAGTTAGAATATTTATCTCTCTAAATTTTTCCTTAGGAGAAGCTCGGGGCCAAATTGTTAATTGCTCGAACAGCCCTTTTCTGCAGAACAAAGATGGTATTAAGTTCTGCAGAGCATCCCCAAAGTAGTATGCTATATGTCATAATACTATGAAAATAAGCGAAATAAACAAGTCTAGCTGTTTCAATATCAGTTAGTTATCTAATTTTCTTTACAGCATATGCCGCTGAGCTTAATCTACCGGATAATTGATCAATATGGGGGCCTCATTGTAATCTGGCATCAATAGTGATACCTAGAAATACAGTCAACTCTACAAGTTCTAAATCCACGCCATTCATTTGTACTTTAGGTGCAACGTGTCTTACGTTTGGCGTTGTGAATTTAATAAATTTCATCTTCTTCTCATTAAGGAGACGATTATTTGAGTTGAACCAATGAACAACCATTGAAAGTGCACTGTTCACATTGTATGATACATCATTCGTACATCGCGGATGGTACTCGTACATCAGAGATGTATCATCCGCAAACAGCACAATGTCCTGATTATCCCCTACATAGTAGGGTAAGTCATTTATATATATGAGGAATAGAAATGGACCAAGATTCGATCCCTGGCGCACACCCATTGTCCCGTTAGAACCGGGAGATCGCTTCCCATTAACATCGACCTTTTGAATTCTATCACAGAGATAAGATGTCAAAAGGTAGAGAACCCTGTTCCTAATTTCGTAATGGTGAAGTTTCCTGAGGAGAATTTCATGATGCACACAGGCAAACGCCTTAGATAAGTCGCAAAAAACACCTAAAGCATCCTGCGAGTTCTCCCAGGCCATAAAAATATTCCTCAATCATTTAACATCTGCATCAGTAGTAGAGCGATTCTTACTGAATCCAAACTGCTTTTTGTGAAGTAGTTTATGACTACTAAAGTGGCTTATCAACTGATTTAAGATAATTTTTTCAAATATATTACAGTACAGAAATAGGCCGAATGTTATTTGGATCCGATGTACTACCCGATTTAAAAAAAAGAATCACACTACTAAGTTTTATAAGAATAGGAAATACACCACTAGCAACACAACCGTTAAACACAGATGCCAAGTGGGGGGGCAATAATATGGATTACAGAACTAACTGTCTTTACAGACAGCCCCCATATTTACGCCGTGTTTTTAATATTAAGATAATTAAAAGTATTTATTATATCTTTCCCACTGACAACCGAAAATTCAAAAGATGTGCGGCATTCTGATACACTTTGGTTAAGAAGCGACTCAGCCGAAGAACAAGACGACGTCAGAGTTTTAGTAGTTAACAAAGGAATATTAATAAAAAAAAGTTTCAAACTCAGACGCTACTTCCTGATCCACTCTCACATTTTCATTACCAATTTTCAAATTAAAGTCTCTATTTCGCACTGTTGTCCTACCGGTTTCACTATTAATAACGTTCCAAGTCATTTTGATGACATCACCGGATTGTTTAATTTTGTTATTAAAGTAGATAGATTCAGATCAGGAACAGGCTCTTTTAAAAAATTTAGAATAATTCTTAATATATTTTTAAATTCTGGTTTATGGTTATAAGATTTTTCATCATAAAGTTCATATAACCTCAGTCTACTTTAAAAAGTACTACAGGTTGCCCATTCGCTAAAACCGGCACGATCACCAATTATGACATTTTTGGGCTTAAAAATGTTATTAAATTTATCACTGATAAGGTGGAACAATAAGTTATATAAATCGTTTGGGTCATTCTGAAAGGGCAACCTATGTACTCTCTCAATTAAATTGCATATTAAACGCTCTATGCGGCCTACATACATTGAGACAAAGCTAACCTTTTTTCCTTTGAACCTTACTAGTCCTAGGGAACACAACCAACTGACCGCTATGATCGGATTCTAGTTTGTTTATTACAGAATAATACCTAGGTCTAACATTAGTAAAAATATTATCAATACATTTTGCACTAGTAGCAGTTATTCCATTGTACATATTATACGATTTCATAAGAGTTATAAACTTCCTAGTAAGAATATTGTTTTTTAATAAATTGTTATTGAAGTCTCCACAGATAGCAATTGTTTTATTTGAAGTGGAGGATTTAAATAAAATGTCTTCCATTAACCGCTCGAAATCATCATAAGGTGAAGATAGAGGTCTGTATACGCACACAACAATGAACTGCTCAGACTCAGTACAACATGCAACTTCTATAACTCTTTCAACAGATAGACTTACAATATCCTGACGTTCTATAAATTTAATATTTTATTTAGAATTATTAGACAGCCACCATCTATCATATTAACTCTGCTGAAAGAGCTAGCAACCTGGTGATTTGAGAAATTGAACATGATCTGGTTACTTTTCAGCCAATGTTCAGTGATACAAAGAATATCCTTCTTGCAACCATTCAACAATAATTCAATTTTTAAATCTTTAACCGTCATGCATTGAATATTTTGATGAACAAAGTTAATTAAATTTGATTTATTATTTAATATTTCATTATAATTAAAGCAAGAGGATGCCTCTATTATCTTTGCGTGTAATTTAAATTATTTGAAATGTCAAAAGTTTTAATATTAAAAATGTCTGAATTTAAATTAAATATGTCAACATTACATTGCTTGTGGCTGATGTATATATAAAAATTTTATAGCAAACCAGCTATCTTTCTTTGAAATATTTTGAAAGATAAAAATTATCTATTGTCTAATAGTGTGAGTTATTAACATAACTGTTAATGTCAATGACATGCGTTTTGTCACTATTATTATAGTTATTCTTGGTATAGTTGGTATTCTTATGATGGCATAATTAAACTAACTTCAGTCCATGTAGGACTCAAGTTAGGTTAATATTTGTCTAATGCTGGTACATCGTTCCAAACCCAACCGGAGCCACTCGGTAATCGAAGCGCCGCGGCGCCAGCAGTGCCGCGCGGTGACGTAACAAATTGCTAATTAATTCATTCGCAAACGCTTAAATGATTGTCATTGCTATCAAGTTCGTTTGCTTAGCGCTCTTTATGCATATTAATTCATTTGCTCTTTTTATTAGCATCAGAAACACTCACTTATTCAGAAGATGATCTTGTTATTTTCAGAACAGGGAAAATGTATTATGTAGATTACTTTCCAAAGTATAGCAAGCTAGTATTAGTAAGCTAGCAAACAAGCGACCCTAAACTGGCGCGGTGTAAACATAAATAGTTTTATTTTTAAGCTAGTCAGCGATAAAAACCATAGATAGAGCCGTTAGTTACCGTATCAAATAAACATGTTTGTGTACCCCACACAAACATATGGCTCTCCTATCGACAACTAAAACTTATGCATTGGTATCCTTTTTTCCGAAGAAGAAAAAACTGAATTCATAAAAACCACTAGTATGTCTATGTCCAACAGGGAATGCTATCCGCTGATGATGATGATGATGAAATGACGACCAGTATGTCTGTGTCAGATAAGTACTTCAGAAATTGTCTATCTTAACGATTGCCCGTAAAGCCCCGTTAGGTGACGACTACATTAGTATGCAAATCCACTGTGCTATTCCGACGATCTCAGCTCTCTCATCCTTAAGCCGGCGGTTGCGGAAATGCGCAATCAGACCAATCATGCCAGAGGTTAATCGTTCAATCCAATGAAAATAAAGACGCAACCCATAATTTCTCTAAGTCAAAATAGTATAATTGCGCAATGTTATGCTAGTGTTAGTCATAGTGATTATATTATTACACATAATGGTGCATCATCGTTAAACGTGTACCTGTACCAAGCATACAAAGTTTTGTAATTATTTTTTTCAAATGATCGTAGCCCAATCATTGATATTATTTCTATTTCGTGGATGAGTTTACAAACATGAAATTCACATACACAAACATAAATACCCAGACCAAAACAAACATTTATGCGTCACACAGATATGAACCGTGCGGGGATTGAACCCGAGACTACTCGATCCAGAGAGCGAAGTGGGTTTTAGGCTCTTAACTATCGGATGGCTTGGACCTATGTCCAAGCCATCCGATATAGTACAATTTTGCAATATTCTGCTAGTGTAACTTATATCATTACACATATCATTACACGTTACGCGTGCCAAGTAGGTATACAACTTTTGTAAAGAAAGCAAAATTCGATATTCATAAACGTAATACATACACAAAATACTCTCATCCCATCCATAGGAATGTGTGCCATCACAACAATGGGAACAGTTGGGGAGGTTTTATTTATCTCATATCGGGTTTTATTTCTGTGACAGGCCCCGCGGCACGAGCCCTGTTTATCGCCCTTCTAATTTAGGAATTAGGAGCTCAGCCCGGCTTCGAACTGCTTTATTATTTAGTACAGAGAACTTTTCCGGAGTCAACTAGCAATGTAGAATCTATTTACTAAGTTAGAAATATGGATTTTTACCAATTGTGAGACAAATTGAAGCTATCAGAAATAAAGTGCCCTATCCAATAATTATATGTCGTAAGGCAAAAGATTGCAGGTTGAAAAAGTTAGATGATACTACTGGCATGATCTCCTACTGCGATATCATCTAGCTGTGGTATGTACCTAAAAATGACCTCATTAGCAATTAACAATGAAAACAAAGAATGTTTCCTGTGTTCTAATTTTCATTGAAAATAGGTATAAATATTAGGCAGTGATTACCTTGTTCTCCTTCTTAAAGAGCAGTATAACAATATACTATTTTTGATACCTATGCACAATAATGCTCATTTCCTTGCGTGATTGCCGAGTCCTGTGGAATTCCGGAAATCGATAAACAACAATCTCATTTGCCCTATAAATATGTGCAATGAGCGAAGAGTGAAACAATTATCATCGACAAACCTACATACCTATTAATCGGCAACACATTAACCACTTATTACTCGGGATATGAAATTTAAATCATGGATAAAATGAAATTATTTCAAATTACTTATGTGAAAGTCCTTCCATCAGACATCAAAGGTTAGACTCATTCGTGCTTACTAAGTGTATATTAACAAGATTCGCATATCGAAACCGCGTTAAGTTTAACTATCAACAAATTAATCTGTAATTTATGTAAACATGTTCCATACTAAGTAGTTGTATTACCATGTCTTATGATATTATACCTCACTTGGCGATAAGCAAGCGTTTGATAAGATCACTAATGCGTGCATAAAGTAGATCGATTGAAACCCTGACTACTGTAATATTAAGTCCTATGCTAATGAGATTATTCTAATGAGAAAAATTTGTCAGCTCAAAAGCTGAGAATTTTCGTTATTTTCTACTAAAATTAATTCTTAAGTCATCATCATCATCATCATCTCAGCCTATACTTGTCCACTGCTGAACATAGGCCTCCCCAATCGCTTTCCAGCGTAACCGGTCCGATGCCACCTGCATCCAACGACTTCCTGCGATTTTCACAAGATCGTCGGTCCATCTGGCAGGTGGTCGTCCCACGCTGCGCTTGCCAATACGTGGTCTCCACTCTAGAATCTTTCTGCCCCAACGCCCGTCCGATCTTCGCGCTATGTGGCCCGCCCATTGCCACTTGAGCTTGCTAATCTTAAGGGCTATGTCGGTGACCTTGGTTCTTCTACGAATCTCCCCATTCCTGATTCGATCACGTAGAGAAACGCCGAGCATAGCTCTCTCCATAGCTCGCTGAGCAACTCTGAGCTTTTTTATGAGACCTATAGTAAGAGACCACGTCTCTGATCCATATATCATCACTGGTAACACACATTGACTAAAAACTTTAGTCTTTAGGCACTGAGGTATTTTGGATGAGAAGATGTTGCGCAGTTTCCCGAACGCTGCCCAGCCGAGTTGGATTCGTCGATTGACCTCTCTCTCAAAGTTGGACCTACCTAACCGGACTACCTGTCCCAGGTAAATATATTCGTCGACAACTTCAAGAGTAGAGTTCCCAACGGTGAGTGCGGTGGGTACGACATGGACGTTACACATTATTTTCGTTTTGTTCATGTTCATTTTAAGACCCACTTGTTGAAATACTCTGTTGAGGCCGCCGAGCATTCGTCCTAGATCTTCCAGCGACTCCGCCATGACCACAATGTCGTCGGCAAATCGAAGGTGAGTGATGTATTCGCCATTGATGTTGATGCCAAGTCCTTGCCATTCCAAGAGCTTGAAGGCGTCCTCTATGGTGGTCGTAAACAGTTTCGGAGAAATGACGTCTCCCTGTCTTACTCCTCTTTTTATGGTAATCGCCTTCGTGCACTGCCCTTGTACTCGGACTGACATGGTGGCGTTATTATACAAGCACTTCAACACTTCGATGTACCGATAGTCAATGCGGCATCGCTGGAGAGATCTAAGAACCGCCCAAGTCTCGATCGAATCGAAGGCTTTCTCATAGTCCACAAACGCCAAGCATAGTGGCCGATTATACTCATCGGTCTTCTGTATAATCTGCCGCAGCGTATGTATGTGGTCTATGGTACTAAAGCCTTTCCGGAAACCGGCTTGTTCGGGAGGCTGGAAATCATCAAGCCTGCGTTCGAGACGATTCGTAATGACTCTCGAAAACAACTTATAAACATGGCTCAGCAGTGTGATGGGCCTATAGATCTTTAATAAAGTGTTATCACCTTTCTTGAAAAAGAGTACCACCACACCCCTGTTCCATGCTTCCGGCGTTTTTCCTTCGAGCAAGACGGAATTAAACAGCCTCTGAAGGACTTTAAGTACCGGCGATCCGCCCGCTTTCAGAAGCTCTGCAGTAATTCCGTCTTCACCCGGCGCTTTGTTGTTTTTAAGTTGGTTGAGAGCCATCCTAATCTCGTACAGGCTGATGTCCGGGATATCTTCACTGTAGTGTCGGGTTAGCTTGGCTCTTGGGTCTTTTACCAAGTCAACAATAGGTTCAGCTACTGAGGTATACAACTGTCCATAGAACCTCTCTATCTCCCTGAGCACCTCTGACCTATTCGACGTTACGTTTCCGTCCTCCGTCTTCAGCTTCGTCAACTGGCTTTGCCCAATCGACGCGGCTCTTGCGAACACTTTGGAGCCCTTGTTCTGCTCTACGGTCTCCTCAATACGTCTTGTGTTGAAGGACCGTAGATCGTGTCGCAAGGACTTCAATATCTGTCCATTGAGCTGCCTATAGGACTTAGCATCATCGGAGGTTTGGAGTCTCATGGTACGTCGCTCAGCCATAAGGTTTCGGGTGTAGTCAGATAGCTTTTGAGGCCTATTTTTACGGTGGGGCTTAAAATGCTTAGACCCGACCGTATGGACAGTCTCTACCAACCTATTGTTGATTTCGTCCACTGATGCGCTGCTGTCTAGCAATTCGAAGCGGTTTGACAATTCGAGTTGAAAGTTCTCGGGGTTTTGGATATGTGTATTAGAAGGTCGGAGCGTAGACTTCATCAGACGCGATCTTTCCATTTTGACATTAATATTTAATGTGCCTCTGACCATTCGGTGATCACTGCCGGTTTTTACCCTGTGAATCACGGAGACATCATTAAATATTTGTCGCTTGGTGCTCATGATGAAGTCTATCTCATTTTTTGTGAAACCATCAGGGCTCATCCAGGTCCATTTCCTATGAGACGGCTTCTGGAAGAAAGAGTTCATCATAAAGAGTCCCTCCTTCTCCAGAAATTCGGCCAGCCTCTGACCCCTGGGGTTGCGCTGCCCATATCCAAATTGCCCCACTCTCAACTCATCATCGCCCCGTTTGCCCAGTCGCGCATTGAAGTCACCCATAACTACTGTAAAGTGTGCTTTGGAAGTATGTATGGCTCTACTAATGTCCTTATACATACCTTCGACCTCATCATCTGAGTATGCCGAGGTCGGTGCGTAGACCTGTATGACCTTCAGCGAATATCTTTTGGATATTCTGAGTATCAGGTACGCTACCCTGCTCGACACACTAGTGATGGACACAACGTTGTTTATGAGTGACTTGTGGACGATAAATCCGACACCACCTTGGGACTGCTGTTCGCCCTCCCGGTAGTAAAACAAGTTGCCGGATTTTAAGGTTATCGTGTCCTCGCCCTCTCTTCGGACCTCCGATAAACCAACAATACTCCACCGCAACTTGTTTATCTCTTCTTCCAGCTCAAATAGCTTCTCATCTGTCCTCAATGTGCGTGCGTTGTATGTCACCAGGGCCAATTTTCGGTTTTGGTGGTAGCCGAATCTCTGCCGGAGATTCTTAGCACCCCTTGTCCTGTCGTTACCATGGCTGCTACCGTGGCCAGGACGAACAGGACCGCCAGGGACTAGGGGCCTGGTTTTCTTGCTTTCTTCCATATTGGTTGGGGGTGTTTGCCATACTCGCCACGCTTGGCAGGCGGGTTGGCGAGCGCAGTTTTTGGTTGTAGAAGTGTTAAGGGAACGCTGCTGCCCATTCCCTAGTTTTCCCTTAGCCGCCTTGTACGACACCCGATGGGATGAGATGGGTTGGTCCTATTCTAAGCCGGGAACCACGCGGCTAATTCTTAAGTACGTCACTCAAAATCTTGTCGGTTTGGACATGCAATTTTTATCATAAGCAACAAACTAAATAGGTAATTTCAATTTTATTTGCATATGGATTTCTAAAATTTGTCCCTTAAGAATTTCAACTTTATTAATTTTCGAGCGGGCGTTTGACCATATTGCCTGTGATTAGTTATCGTAGCTGTAACAATAAAATTTACTTTCTATTGTCTAAAATAAAATAAATTATTAGGACCTGGTCTACGAGGTTACCACCGTGTTAAATGTTAATTCAACTATCATTATACCGATAGTCGTATCAATCAACTGCCTATTAGCGAAGAACTTCGATAAACACCTCGAGAAACCCTTCACCTAACTGCCTAGGTTGGGTGAAGGGCCTGATACAGAAAGCGGTAATCTTGGGCACGGCGGAAATCGTGCGGAGGCTCCTCATTCTGAAACCCTAACCGCGGCTAGCTTGGGTCGTAGACCAGTCTGTCGGCAAAGAATTTCTTATGTAGAATATAATATAATATATAAGAATGGTTTTAAATTGTATTTTTCTGTGTATTGTTAAGAAATAATATTTAATAAATGAATGAAATAATAATGATAACTCAACCCCTACTGTCCTACTGCTGGACAAAGGTCCTCTCACAAATCGAGGCGAGAGAGAGATTAGGTCATCCTCCACCACGCCGACCCACCGCGGATTGGTGGAGGCAGGTTGTGGCCACCTGCTGGTAGTTGTGAAGCCAAGTTAGAAGCCTTTTAGGTGGCATAATAAGTTCCAAAAGCTGAGTTACAAATCATAAATATGGTCAAAAAAGTCAAAAGTTAAAAATCATTTATTTGCATAGGCCAATGCAATAGCACTCACAAACGTTAAAATTATTACGTGGCCTCCACTGAGAAGATCCGGCGAGAAACTCAACTAGTCTTTTAATTTAATTTGTTTGGCCTTTCTGATAACCATTTTTTTGTTTTTCAAAATTGTATTATACATCATTGATTAATGTTGCTGATTGAGGAGCTGCTCAAACTCAATCTGTTTTATCGTCAAGATAATCCGAAATTTTGTAATAACCTTTCTTACCGACTCTAGTTTTAATTGCCTTTTTAAACTTATTGATAGGCATGTTGCGGATATCTATGGGTAATTTGTTGTAGAAGCGTGTACATTGCCCCATGAAAGAAGTGGATTCTGTGGAGACGAGTGGAATGTACAATAAGATCATCTTTGTTCCGTGTATTTACATGATAAATATCGCTATATTTTTCAAAATTACTGATATTCTTTTTAACATATAGAAGATTGTCATATATAAATTGTGATGCAACAGTTAGAATATTTATCTCTCTAAATTTTTCCTTAGGAGAAGCTCGGGGCCAAATTGTTAATTGCTCGAACAGCCCTTTTCTGCAGAACAAAGATGGTATTAAGTTCTGCAGAGCATCCCCAAAGTAGTATGCTATATGTCATAATACTATGAAAATAAGCGAAATAAACAAGTCTAGCTGTTTCAATATCAGTTAGTTATCTAATTTTCTTTACAGCATATGCCGCTGAGCTTAATCTACCGGATAATTGATCAATATGGGGGCCTCATTGTAATCTGGCATCAATAGTGATACCTAGAAATACAGTCAACTCTACAAGTTCTAAATCCACGCCATTCATTTGTACTTTAGGTGCAACGTGTCTTACGTTTGGCGTTGTGAATTTAATAAATTTCATCTTCTTCTCATTAAGGAGACGATTATTTGAGTTGAACCAATGAACAACCATTGAAAGTGCACTGTTCACATTGTATGATACATCATTCGTACATCGCGGATGGTACTCGTACATCAGAGATGTATCATCCGCAAACAGCACAATGTCCTGATTATCCCCTACATAGTAGGGTAAGTCATTTATATATATGAGGAATAGAAATGGACCAAGATTCGATCCCTGGCGCACACCCATTGTCCCGTTAGAACCGGGAGATCGCTTCCCATTAACATCGACCTTTTGAATTCTATCACAGAGATAAGATGTCAAAAGGTAGAGAACCCTGTTCCTAATTTCGTAATGGTGAAGTTTCCTGAGGAGAATTTCATGATGCACACAGGCAAACGCCTTAGATAAGTCGCAAAAAACACCTAAAGCATCCTGCGAGTTCTCCCAGGCCATAAAAATATTCCTCAATCATTTAACATCTGCATCAGTAGTAGAGCGATTCTTACTGAATCCAAACTGCTTTTTGTGAAGTAGTTTATGACTACTAAAGTGGCTTATCAACTGATTTAAGATAATTTTTTCAAATATATTACAGTACAGAAATAGGCCGAATGTTATTTGGATCCGATGTACTACCCGATTTAAAAAAAAGAATCACACTACTAAGTTTTATAAGAATAGGAAATACACCACTAGCAACACAACCGTTAAACACAGATGCCAAGTGGGGGGGCAATAATATGGATTACAGAACTAACTGTCTTTACAGACAGCCCCCATATTTACGCCGTGTTTTTAATATTAAGATAATTAAAAGTATTTATTATATCTTTCCCACTGACAACCGAAAATTCAAAAGATGTGCGGCATTCTGATACACTTTGGTTAAGAAGCGACTCAGCCGAAGAACAAGACGACGTCAGAGTTTTAGTAGTTAACAAAGGAATATTAATAAAAAAAAGTTTCAAACTCAGACGCTACTTCCTGATCCACTCTCACATTTTCATTACCAATTTTCAAATTAAAGTCTCTATTTCGCACTGTTGTCCTACCGGTTTCACTATTAATAACGTTCCAAGTCATTTTGATGACATCACCGGATTGTTTAATTTTGTTATTAAAGTAGATAGATTCAGATCAGGAACAGGCTCTTTTAAAAAATTTAGAATAATTCTTAATATATTTTTAAATTCTGGTTTATGGTTATAAGATTTTTCATCATAAAGTTCATATAACCTCAGTCTACTTTAAAAAGTACTACAGGTTGCCCATTCGCTAAAACCGGCACGATCACCAATTATGACATTTTTGGGCTTAAAAATGTTATTAAATTTATCACTGATAAGGTGGAACAATAAGTTATATAAATCGTTTGGGTCATTCTGAAAGGGCAACCTATGTACTCTCTCAATTAAATTGCATATTAAACGCTCTATGCGGCCTACATACATTGAGACAAAGCTAACCTTTTTTCCTTTGAACCTTACTAGTCCTAGGGAACACAACCAACTGACCGCTATGATCGGATTCTAGTTTGTTTATTACAGAATAATACCTAGGTCTAACATTAGTAAAAATATTATCAATACATTTTGCACTAGTAGCAGTTATTCCATTGTACATATTATACGATTTCATAAGAGTTATAAACTTCCTAGTAAGAATATTGTTTTTTAATAAATTGTTATTGAAGTCTCCACAGATAGCAATTGTTTTATTTGAAGTGGAGGATTTAAATAAAATGTCTTCCATTAACCGCTCGAAATCATCATAAGGTGAAGATAGAGGTCTGTATACGCACACAACAATGAACTGCTCAGACTCAGTACAACATGCAACTTCTATAACTCTTTCAACAGATAGACTTACAATATCCTGACGTTCTATAAATTTAATATTTTATTTAGAATTATTAGACAGCCACCATCTATCATATTAACTCTGCTGAAAGAGCTAGCAACCTGGTGATTTGAGAAATTGAACATGATCTGGTTACTTTTCAGCCAATGTTCAGTGATACAAAGAATATCCTTCTTGCAACCATTCAACAATAATTCAATTTTTAAATCTTTAACCGTCATGCATTGAATATTTTGATGAACAAAGTTAATTAAATTTGATTTATTATTTAATATTTCATTATAATTAAAGCAAGAGGATGCCTCTATTATCTTTGCGTGTAATTTAAATTATTTGAAATGTCAAAAGTTTTAATATTAAAAATGTCTGAATTTAAATTAAATATGTCAACATTACATTGCTTGTGGCTGATGTATATATAAAAATTTTATAGCAAACCAGCTATCTTTCTTTGAAATATTTTGAAAGATAAAAATTATCTATTGTCTAATAGTGTGAGTTATTAACATAACTGTTAATGTCAATGACATGCGTTTTGTCACTATTATTATAGTTATTCTTGGTATAGTTGGTATTCTTATGATGGCATAATTAAACTAACTTCAGTCCATGTAGGACTCAAGTTAGGTTAATATTTGTCTAATGCTGGTACATCGTTCCAAACCCAACCGGAGCCACTCGGTAATCGAAGCGCCGCGGCGCCAGCAGTGCCGCGCGGTGACGTAACAAATTGCTAATTAATTCATTCGCAAACGCTTAAATGATTGTCATTGCTATCAAGTTCGTTTGCTTAGCGCTCTTTATGCATATTAATTCATTTGCTCTTTTTATTAGCATCAGAAACACTCACTTATTCAGAAGATGATCTTGTTATTTTCAGAACAGGGAAAATGTATTATGTAGATTACTTTCCAAAGTATAGCAAGCTAGTATTAGTAAGCTAGCAAACAAGCGACCCTAAACTGGCGCGGTGTAAACATAAATAGTTTTATTTTTAAGCTAGTCAGCGATAAAAACCATAGATAGAGCCGTTAGTTACCGTATCAAATAAACATGTTTGTGTACCCCACACAAACATATGGCTCTCCTATCGACAACTAAAACTTATGCATTGGTATCCTTTTTTCCGAAGAAGAAAAAACTGAATTCATAAAAACCACTAGTATGTCTATGTCCAACAGGGAATGCTATCCGCTGATGATGATGATGATGAAATGACGACCAGTATGTCTGTGTCAGATAAGTACTTCAGAAATTGTCTATCTTAACGATTGCCCGTAAAGCCCCGTTAGGTGACGACTACATTAGTATGCAAATCCACTGTGCTATTCCGACGATCTCAGCTCTCTCATCCTTAAGCCGGCGGTTGCGGAAATGCGCAATCAGACCAATCATGCCAGAGGTTAATCGTTCAATCCAATGAAAATAAAGACGCAACCCATAATTTCTCTAAGTCAAAATAGTATAATTGCGCAATGTTATGCTAGTGTTAGTCATAGTGATTATATTATTACACATAATGGTGCATCATCGTTAAACGTGTACCTGTACCAAGCATACAAAGTTTTGTAATTATTTTTTTCAAATGATCGTAGCCCAATCATTGATATTATTTCTATTTCGTGGATGAGTTTACAAACATGAAATTCACATACACAAACATAAATACCCAGACCAAAACAAACATTTATGCGTCACACAGATATGAACCGTGCGGGGATTGAACCCGAGACTACTCGATCCAGAGAGCGAAGTGGGTTTTAGGCTCTTAACTATCGGATGGCTTGGACCTATGTCCAAGCCATCCGATATAGTACAATTTTGCAATATTCTGCTAGTGTAACTTATATCATTACACATATCATTACACGTTACGCGTGCCAAGTAGGTATACAACTTTTGTAAAGAAAGCAAAATTCGATATTCATAAACGTAATACATACACAAAATACTCTCATCCCATCCATAGGAATGTGTGCCATCACAACAATGGGAACAGTTGGGGAGGTTTTATTTATCTCATATCGGGTTTTATTTCTGTGACAGGCCCCGCGGCACGAGCCCTGTTTATCGCCCTTCTAATTTAGGAATTAGGAGCTCAGCCCGGCTTCGAACTGCTTTATTATTTAGTACAGAGAACTTTTCCGGAGTCAACTAGCAATGTAGAATCTATTTACTAAGTTAGAAATATGGATTTTTACCAATTGTGAGACAAATTGAAGCTATCAGAAATAAAGTGCCCTATCCAATAATTATATGTCGTAAGGCAAAAGATTGCAGGTTGAAAAAGTTAGATGATACTACTGGCATGATCTCCTACTGCGATATCATCTAGCTGTGGTATGTACCTAAAAATGACCTCATTAGCAATTAACAATGAAAACAAAGAATGTTTCCTGTGTTCTAATTTTCATTGAAAATAGGTATAAATATTAGGCAGTGATTACCTTGTTCTCCTTCTTAAAGAGCAGTATAACAATATACTATTTTTGATACCTATGCACAATAATGCTCATTTCCTTGCGTGATTGCCGAGTCCTGTGGAATTCCGGAAATCGATAAACAACAATCTCATTTGCCCTATAAATATGTGCAATGAGCGAAGAGTGAAACAATTATCATCGACAAACCTACATACCTATTAATCGGCAACACATTAACCACTTATTACTCGGGATATGAAATTTAAATCATGGATAAAATGAAATTATTTCAAATTACTTATGTGAAAGTCCTTCCATCAGACATCAAAGGTTAGACTCATTCGTGCTTACTAAGTGTATATTAACAAGATTCGCATATCGAAACCGCGTTAAGTTTAACTATCAACAAATTAATCTGTAATTTATGTAAACATGTTCCATACTAAGTAGTTGTATTACCATGTCTTATGATATTATACCTCACTTGGCGATAAGCAAGCGTTTGATAAGATCACTAATGCGTGCATAAAGTAGATCGATTGAAACCCTGACTACTGTAATATTAAGTCCTATGCTAATGAGATTATTCTAATGAGAAAAATTTGTCAGCTCAAAAGCTGAGAATTTTCGTTATTTTCTACTAAAATTAATTCTTAAGTCATCATCATCATCATCATCTCAGCCTATACTTGTCCACTGCTGAACATAGGCCTCCCCAATCGCTTTCCAGCGTAACCGGTCCGATGCCACCTGCATCCAACGACTTCCTGCGATTTTCACAAGATCGTCGGTCCATCTGGCAGGTGGTCGTCCCACGCTGCGCTTGCCAATACGTGGTCTCCACTCTAGAATCTTTCTGCCCCAACGCCCGTCCGATCTTCGCGCTATGTGGCCCGCCCATTGCCACTTGAGCTTGCTAATCTTAAGGGCTATGTCGGTGACCTTGGTTCTTCTACGAATCTCCCCATTCCTGATTCGATCACGTAGAGAAACGCCGAGCATAGCTCTCTCCATAGCTCGCTGAGCAACTCTGAGCTTTTTTATGAGACCTATAGTAAGAGACCACGTCTCTGATCCATATATCATCACTGGTAACACACATTGACTAAAAACTTTAGTCTTTAGGCACTGAGGTATTTTGGATGAGAAGATGTTGCGCAGTTTCCCGAACGCTGCCCAGCCGAGTTGGATTCGTCGATTGACCTCTCTCTCAAAGTTGGACCTACCTAACCGGACTACCTGTCCCAGGTAAATATATTCGTCGACAACTTCAAGAGTAGAGTTCCCAACGGTGAGTGCGGTGGGTACGACATGGACGTTACACATTATTTTCGTTTTGTTCATGTTCATTTTAAGACCCACTTGTTGAAATACTCTGTTGAGGCCGCCGAGCATTCGTCCTAGATCTTCCAGCGACTCCGCCATGACCACAATGTCGTCGGCAAATCGAAGGTGAGTGATGTATTCGCCATTGATGTTGATGCCAAGTCCTTGCCATTCCAAGAGCTTGAAGGCGTCCTCTATGGTGGTCGTAAACAGTTTCGGAGAAATGACGTCTCCCTGTCTTACTCCTCTTTTTATGGTAATCGCCTTCGTGCACTGCCCTTGTACTCGGACTGACATGGTGGCGTTATTATACAAGCACTTCAACACTTCGATGTACCGATAGTCAATGCGGCATCGCTGGAGAGATCTAAGAACCGCCCAAGTCTCGATCGAATCGAAGGCTTTCTCATAGTCCACAAACGCCAAGCATAGTGGCCGATTATACTCATCGGTCTTCTGTATAATCTGCCGCAGCGTATGTATGTGGTCTATGGTACTAAAGCCTTTCCGGAAACCGGCTTGTTCGGGAGGCTGGAAATCATCAAGCCTGCGTTCGAGACGATTCGTAATGACTCTCGAAAACAACTTATAAACATGGCTCAGCAGTGTGATGGGCCTATAGTTCTTTAATAAAGTGTTATCACCTTTCTTGAAAAAGAGTACCACCACACCCCTGTTCCATGCTTCCGGCGTTTTTCCTTCGAGCAAGACGGAATTAAACAGCCTCTGAAGGACTTTAAGTACCGGCGATCCGCCCGCTTTCAGAAGCTCTGCAGTAATTCCGTCTTCACCCGGCGCTTTGTTGTTTTTAAGTTGGTTGAGAGCCATCCTAATCTCGTACAGGCTGATGTCCGGGATATCTTCACTGTAGTGTCGGGTTAGCTTGGCTCTTGGGTCTTTTACCAAGTCAACAATAGGTTCAGCTACTGAGGTATACAACTGTCCATAGAACCTCTCTATCTCCCTGAGCACCTCTGACCTATTCGACGTTACGTTTCCGTCCTCCGTCTTCAGCTTCGTCAACTGGCTTTGCCCAATCGACGCGGCTCTTGCGAACACTTTGGAGCCCTTGTTCTGCTCTACGGTCTCCTCAATACGTCTTGTGTTGAAGGACCGTAGATCGTGTCGCAAGGACTTCAATATCTGTCCATTGAGCTGCCTATAGGACTTAGCATCATCGGAGGTTTGGAGTCTCATGGTACGTCGCTCAGCCATAAGGTTTCGGGTGTAGTCAGATAGCTTTTGAGGCCTATTTTTACGGTGGGGCTTAAAATGCTTAGACCCGACCGTATGGACAGTCTCTACCAACCTATTGTTGATTTCGTCCACTGATGCGCTGCTGTCTAGCAATTCGAAGCGGTTTGACAATTCGAGTTGAAAGTTCTCGGGGTTTTGGATATGTGTATTAGAAGGTCGGAGCGTAGACTTCATCAGACGCGATCTTTCCATTTTGACATTAATATTTAATGTGCCTCTGACCATTCGGTGATCACTGCCGGTTTTTACCCTGTGAATCACGGAGACATCATTAAATATTTGTCGCTTGGTGCTCATGATGAAGTCTATCTCATTTTTTGTGAAACCATCAGGGCTCATCCAGGTCCATTTCCTATGAGACGGCTTCTGGAAGAAAGAGTTCATCATAAAGAGTCCCTCCTTCTCCAGAAATTCGGCCAGCCTCTGACCCCTGGGGTTGCGCTGCCCATATCCAAATTGCCCCACTCTCAACTCATCATCGCCCCGTTTGCCCAGTCGCGCATTGAAGTCACCCATAACTACTGTAAAGTGTGCTTTGGAAGTATGTATGGCTCTACTAATGTCCTTATACATACCTTCGACCTCATCATCTGAGTATGCCGAGGTCGGTGCGTAGACCTGTATGACCTTCAGCGAATATCTTTTGGATATTCTGAGTATCAGGTACGCTACCCTGCTCGACACACTAGTGATGGACACAACGTTGTTTATGAGTGACTTGTGGACGATAAATCCGACACCACCTTGGGACTGCTGTTCGCCCTCCCGGTAGTAAAACAAGTTGCCGGATTTTAAGGTTATCGTGTCCTCGCCCTCTCTTCGGACCTCCGATAAACCAACAATACTCCACCGCAACTTGTTTATCTCTTCTTCCAGCTCAAATAGCTTCTCATCTGTCCTCAATGTGCGTGCGTTGTATGTCACCAGGGCCAATTTTCGGTTTTGGTGGTAGCCGAATCTCTGCCGGAGATTCTTAGCACCCCTTGTCCTGTCGTTACCATGGCTGCTACCGTGGCCAGGACGAACAGGACCGCCAGGGACTAGGGGCCTGGTTTTCTTGCTTTCTTCCATATTGGTTGGGGGTGTTTGCCATACTCGCCACGCTTGGCAGGCGGGTTGGCGAGCGCAGTTTTTGGTTGTAGAAGTGTTAAGGGAACGCTGCTGCCCATTCCCTAGTTTTCCCTTAGCCGCCTTGTACGACACCCGATGGGATGAGATGGGTTGGTCCTATTCTAAGCCGGGAACCACGCGGCTAATTCTTAAGTACGTCACTCAAAATCTTGTCGGTTTGGACATGCAATTTTTATCATAAGCAACAAACTAAATAGGTAATTTCAATTTTATTTGCATATGGATTTCTAAAATTTATCCCTTAAGAATTTCAACTTTATTAATTTTCGAGCGGGCGTTTGACCATATTGCCTGTGATTAGTTATCATAGCTGTAACAATAAAATTTACTTTCTATTGTCTAAAATAAAATAAATTATTAGGACCTGGTCTACGAGGTTACCACCGTGTTAAATGTTAATTCAACTATCATTATACCGATAGTCGTATCAATCAACTGCCTATTAGCGAAGAACTTCGATAAACACCTCGAGAAACCCTTCACCTAACTGCCTAGGTTGGGTGAAGGGCCTGATACAGAAAGCGGTAATCTTGGGCACGGCGGAAATCGTGCGGAGGCTCCTCATTCTGAAACCCTAACCGCGGCTAGCTTGGGTCGTAGACCAGTCTGTCGGCAAAGAATTTCTTATGTAGAATATAATATAATATATAAGAATGGTTTTAAATTGTATTTTTCTGTGTATTGTTAAGAAATAATATTTAATAAATGAATGAAATAATAATGATAACTCAACCCCTACTGTCCTACTGCTGGACAAAGGTCCTCTCACAAATCGAGGCGAGAGAGAGATTAGGTCATCCTCCACCACGCCGACCCACCGCGGATTGGTGGAGGCAGGTTGTGGCCACCTGCTGGTAGTTGTGAAGCCAAGTTAGAAGCCTTTTAGGTGGCATAATAAGTTCCAAAAGCTGAGTTACAAATCATAAATATGGTCAAAAAAGTCAAAAGTTAAAAATCATTTATTTGCATAGGCCAATGCAATAGCACTCACAAACGTTAAAATTATTACGTGGCCTCCACTGAGAAGATCCGGCGAGAAACTCAACTAGTCTTTTAATTTAATTTGTTTGGCCTTTCTGATAACCATTTTTTTGTTTTTCAAAATTGTATTATACATCATTGATTAATGTTGCTGATTGAGGAGCTGCTCAAACTCAATCTGTTTTATCGTCAAGATAATCCGAAATTTTGTAATAACCTTTCTTACCGACTCTAGTTTTAATTGCCTTTTTAAACTTATTGATAGGCATGTTGCGGATATCTATGGGTAATTTGTTGTAGAAGCGTGTACATTGCCCCATGAAAGAAGTGGATTCTGTGGAGACGAGTGGAATGTACAATAAGATCATCTTTGTTCCGTGTATTTACATGATAAATATCGCTATATTTTTCAAAATTACTGATATTCTTTTTAACATATAGAAGATTGTCATATATAAATTGTGATGCAACAGTTAGAATATTTATCTCTCTAAATTTTTCCTTAGGAGAAGCTCGGGGCCAAATTGTTAATTGCTCGAACAGCCCTTTTCTGCAGAACAAAGATGGTATTAAGTTCTGCAGAGCATCCCCAAAGTAGTATGCTATATGTCATAATACTATGAAAATAAGCGAAATAAACAAGTCTAGCTGTTTCAATATCAGTTAGTTATCTAATTTTCTTTACAGCATATGCCGCTGAGCTTAATCTACCGGATAATTGATCAATATGGGGGCCTCATTGTAATCTGGCATCAATAGTGATACCTAGAAATACAGTCAACTCTACAAGTTCTAAATCCACGCCATTCATTTGTACTTTAGGTGCAACGTGTCTTACGTTTGGCGTTGTGAATTTAATAAATTTCATCTTCTTCTCATTAAGGAGACGATTATTTGAGTTGAACCAATGAACAACCATTGAAAGTGCACTGTTCACATTGTATGATACATCATTCGTACATCGCGGATGGTACTCGTACATCAGAGATGTATCATCCGCAAACAGCACAATGTCCTGATTATCCCCTACATAGTAGGGTAAGTCATTTATATATATGAGGAATAGAAATGGACCAAGATTCGATCCCTGGCGCACACCCATTGTCCCGTTAGAACCGGGAGATCGCTTCCCATTAACATCGACCTTTTGAATTCTATCACAGAGATAAGATGTCAAAAGGTAGAGAACCCTGTTCCTAATTTCGTAATGGTGAAGTTTCCTGAGGAGAATTTCATGATGCACACAGGCAAACGCCTTAGATAAGTCGCAAAAAACACCTAAAGCATCCTGCGAGTTCTCCCAGGCCATAAAAATATTCCTCAATCATTTAACATCTGCATCAGTAGTAGAGCGATTCTTACTGAATCCAAACTGCTTTTTGTGAAGTAGTTTATGACTACTAAAGTGGCTTATCAACTGATTTAAGATAATTTTTTCAAATATATTACAGTACAGAAATAGGCCGAATGTTATTTGGATCCGATGTACTACCCGATTTAAAAAAAAGAATCACACTACTAAGTTTTATAAGAATAGGAAATACACCACTAGCAACACAACCGTTAAACACAGATGCCAAGTGGGGGGGCAATAATATGGATTACAGAACTAACTGTCTTTACAGACAGCCCCCATATTTACGCCGTGTTTTTAATATTAAGATAATTAAAAGTATTTATTATATCTTTCCCACTGACAACCGAAAATTCAAAAGATGTGCGGCATTCTGATACACTTTGGTTAAGAAGCGACTCAGCCGAAGAACAAGACGACGTCAGAGTTTTAGTAGTTAACAAAGGAATATTAATAAAAAAAAGTTTCAAACTCAGACGCTACTTCCTGATCCACTCTCACATTTTCATTACCAATTTTCAAATTAAAGTCTCTATTTCGCACTGTTGTCCTACCGGTTTCACTATTAATAACGTTCCAAGTCATTTTGATGACATCACCGGATTGTTTAATTTTGTTATTAAAGTAGATAGATTCAGATCAGGAACAGGCTCTTTTAAAAAATTTAGAATAATTCTTAATATATTTTTAAATTCTGGTTTATGGTTATAAGATTTTTCATCATAAAGTTCATATAACCTCAGTCTACTTTAAAAAGTACTACAGGTTGCCCATTCGCTAAAACCGGCACGATCACCAATTATGACATTTTTGGGCTTAAAAATGTTATTAAATTTATCACTGATAAGGTGGAACAATAAGTTATATAAATCGTTTGGGTCATTCTGAAAGGGCAACCTATGTACTCTCTCAATTAAATTGCATATTAAACGCTCTATGCGGCCTACATACATTGAGACAAAGCTAACCTTTTTTCCTTTGAACCTTACTAGTCCTAGGGAACACAACCAACTGACCGCTATGATCGGATTCTAGTTTGTTTATTACAGAATAATACCTAGGTCTAACATTAGTAAAAATATTATCAATACATTTTGCACTAGTAGCAGTTATTCCATTGTACATATTATACGATTTCATAAGAGTTATAAACTTCCTAGTAAGAATATTGTTTTTTAATAAATTGTTATTGAAGTCTCCACAGATAGCAATTGTTTTATTTGAAGTGGAGGATTTAAATAAAATGTCTTCCATTAACCGCTCGAAATCATCATAAGGTGAAGATAGAGGTCTGTATACGCACACAACAATGAACTGCTCAGACTCAGTACAACATGCAACTTCTATAACTCTTTCAACAGATAGACTTACAATATCCTGACGTTCTATAAATTTAATATTTTATTTAGAATTATTAGACAGCCACCATCTATCATATTAACTCTGCTGAAAGAGCTAGCAACCTGGTGATTTGAGAAATTGAACATGATCTGGTTACTTTTCAGCCAATGTTCAGTGATACAAAGAATATCCTTCTTGCAACCATTCAACAATAATTCAATTTTTAAATCTTTAACCGTCATGCATTGAATATTTTGATGAACAAAGTTAATTAAATTTGATTTATTATTTAATATTTCATTATAATTAAAGCAAGAGGATGCCTCTATTATCTTTGCGTGTAATTTAAATTATTTGAAATGTCAAAAGTTTTAATATTAAAAATGTCTGAATTTAAATTAAATATGTCAACATTACATTGCTTGTGGCTGATGTATATATAAAAATTTTATAGCAAACCAGCTATCTTTCTTTGAAATATTTTGAAAGATAAAAATTATCTATTGTCTAATAGTGTGAGTTATTAACATAACTGTTAATGTCAATGACATGCGTTTTGTCACTATTATTATAGTTATTCTTGGTATAGTTGGTATTCTTATGATGGCATAATTAAACTAACTTCAGTCCATGTAGGACTCAAGTTAGGTTAATATTTGTCTAATGCTGGTACATCGTTCCAAACCCAACCGGAGCCACTCGGTAATCGAAGCGCCGCGGCGCCAGCAGTGCCGCGCGGTGACGTAACAAATTGCTAATTAATTCATTCGCAAACGCTTAAATGATTGTCATTGCTATCAAGTTCGTTTGCTTAGCGCTCTTTATGCATATTAATTCATTTGCTCTTTTTATTAGCATCAGAAACACTCACTTATTCAGAAGATGATCTTGTTATTTTCAGAACAGGGAAAATGTATTATGTAGATTACTTTCCAAAGTATAGCAAGCTAGTATTAGTAAGCTAGCAAACAAGCGACCCTAAACTGGCGCGGTGTAAACATAAATAGTTTTATTTTTAAGCTAGTCAGCGATAAAAACCATAGATAGAGCCGTTAGTTACCGTATCAAATAAACATGTTTGTGTACCCCACACAAACATATGGCTCTCCTATCGACAACTAAAACTTATGCATTGGTATCCTTTTTTCCGAAGAAGAAAAAACTGAATTCATAAAAACCACTAGTATGTCTATGTCCAACAGGGAATGCTATCCGCTGATGATGATGATGATGAAATGACGACCAGTATGTCTGTGTCAGATAAGTACTTCAGAAATTGTCTATCTTAACGATTGCCCGTAAAGCCCCGTTAGGTGACGACTACATTAGTATGCAAATCCACTGTGCTATTCCGACGATCTCAGCTCTCTCATCCTTAAGCCGGCGGTTGCGGAAATGCGCAATCAGACCAATCATGCCAGAGGTTAATCGTTCAATCCAATGAAAATAAAGACGCAACCCATAATTTCTCTAAGTCAAAATAGTATAATTGCGCAATGTTATGCTAGTGTTAGTCATAGTGATTATATTATTACACATAATGGTGCATCATCGTTAAACGTGTACCTGTACCAAGTATACAAAGTTTTGTAATTATTTTTTTCAAATGATCGTAGCCCAATCATTGATATTATTTCTATTTCGTGGATGAGTTTACAAACATGAAATTCACATACACAAACATAAATACCCAGACCAAAACAAACATTTATGCGTCACACAGATATGAACCGTGCGGGGATTGAACCCGAGACTACTCGATCCAGAGAGCGAAGTGGGTTTTAGGCTCTTAACTATCGGATGGCTTGGACCTATGTCCAAGCCATCCGATATAGTACAATTTTGCAATATTCTGCTAGTGTAACTTATATCATTACACATATCATTACACGTTACGCGTGCCAAGTAGGTATACAACTTTTGTAAAGAAAGCAAAATTCGATATTCATAAACGTAATACATACACAAAATACTCTCATCCCATCCATAGGAATGTGTGCCATCACAACAATGGGAACAGTTGGGGAGGTTTTATTTATCTCATATCGGGTTTTATTTCTGTGACAGGCCCCGCGGCACGAGCCCTGTTTATCGCCCTTCTAATTTAGGAATTAGGAGCTCAGCCCGGCTTCGAACTGCTTTATTATTTAGTACAGAGAACTTTTCCGGAGTCAACTAGCAATGTAGAATCTATTTACTAAGTTAGAAATATGGATTTTTACCAATTGTGAGACAAATTGAAGCTATCAGAAATAAAGTGCCCTATCCAATAATTATATGTCGTAAGGCAAAAGATTGCAGGTTGAAAAAGTTAGATGATACTACTGGCATGATCTCCTACTGCGATATCATCTAGCTGTGGTATGTACCTAAAAATGACCTCATTAGCAATTAACAATGAAAACAAAGAATGTTTCCTGTGTTCTAATTTTCATTGAAAATAGGTATAAATATTAGGCAGTGATTACCTATTTACCCCCCTTCCATTCTGAAAGTAGAGCAAGTATAGTTTAGGAACGACCCTTATAATGTGTCGTGTATAGCGATTACTATTTAAAAAAAGCGGCGAGATGTTAATAGGGAAGATAATTTATATACCACGTCCCTTTAAAGTTTACTATCCAGTAAAACGAAGCTACACTGAAACGGCCAATATCCTCAAAGGCCCGGGACAGTATCCCGCTGTTACCGACCCAAATTCGTCGACCCTGCGTGGGTGAACTGAAGAGGCAAGTATCGCTTCTATATTCCTTTCTTCACAACTCAGCACAATATAATCTTGACTCCGCAACTCGACAACAAAATTCGATGTGTGTGTGTGTGAATGACCTACGCTGTTGGCCTCGAGGCCTCTACAGCTTCACCGGATTTTAAAGGCGAGCGTGCAACCACTACGCTCCAGCCAGCCAGAAGGGCAAGAGGCGACATACTCGAGGGCGCCTCGAAGAGGCGCCCTCGGTTGGGACAGTCGCTGTAGGGGGACGGGTGCACTACTAAGCGCACCGGTCAACCGCCGGCTATGGGAGGGGATCTACTACTACGTCTACGTCTACTTCGTCGTCGCTCGTATTCTGAGCGGAAAGAAGGGATGACAAAGCATCGGGGGGGTCGGTGAGAACATGTCGCGGCCGGCGGTAGCGGCAGGGGTCGTGAGGGAGGTCGTAGTCGGCGGTGGCTACGATTAACGGATTCGCATGGGTAGATGCGTTCGCGAAGTGACGTGTTGACGCCTTTTTAATAAAGGCGCGAATAGGTTCGAGACCTAGATCGGAGTGGAGGTCGACGTTCCGTACGAAACATGGGGCTCCTACGGCTTTACGGAGGAAGCGGTTTTGAACCGCTTGAAGTCTGTCGATGTGAGAGGGGGCGGAATGCCCGAACACAGCACACGCATAAGTCATGATGGGACGAACGCAAGTTTTGTAAAGCGTCACCTTATTTCTAAGGGACATTTTACTCCGCTTACAGATTAACGAATGGAGACGACCGAGCACGAAGGATGCTCGGTGACGGACCCGCTTGATGTGCGGGCCGAAGGTCATGGTACTGTTCAGGGTGACCCCTAAATATTTGACATGTTTGACCCAGGGAATGGGTCGGTCGAACATGGTCACTTGACCTCGGTTCCTTCCGGGGTGGCGCAGAGAGCGGTGCGAAGTTGCACCTCTGGAGAAGAGCACCGCCGCGTTCTTGTCAGGGTTCACCTCGATTCGCCACTTCCTGAACCAATCCCCTAGGGTATTGGCGGCGGTCTGGAGTTTCTTCGTGATGAAGGCCTTGTTCCTATTGGAATAATAAAGAGCGGTGTCATCCGCGAATAAAGCTAGTTTAACATCACTCGAACGAGGAATGTCGTTCGTGTAAAGGCTAAACAGGAGCGGAGAGAGCACTGAGCCCTGTGGGACTCCAGCACTGATGGAGTGGGAAGCGGAGCGCGTCATTTCGACGCGATAACGAAAGGCGCGATTCGACAAGAAGTCTCGTAAGATGAGCACGAGTCTGTCCGGCACACCCAATTGGTAGAGCTTGTAGATCAAGCCGTTGTGCCAGACTTTGTCGAATGCCTTCGCGACGTCCAGGAAGAGGGCGCCCGTGTAGACGGGTCTTCCGGGTCTATTGAGACCGGAGAGAATGTGCTCCGTGATGCGGTGCACCTGGTGGACACAAGAGTGTTTGGCCCGAAAGCCGAACTGTTCGTCGATAAGGATACCCCTGGACGTTACGAAGTCTTTGAGCCTCGCCAGAAGGAGGCGCTCGTATATCTTGGCCAGGGAGTTGAGGAGACTGATAGGGCGGTAGCTCGCGGGGAGATTGCGAGGTTTGCCGGGCTTGGGAATGCCTATGACGTCCGCCTCCTTCCACTTAGAGGGGAAGGTGCAGTTCGTCATGGCGGCGTTCAAAATGGCCACCAAGAGGCAGATGAGTTGGGCGGGCAGGCATTTCAGAACGCGATTTGAAATGCCGTGAGGGCCGGGGGCTTTTTTAGATTTAAGACCCATAATCAGATCTTCGACCTCCGTTTGCGTGATAGGAGGCAAGGAATCGACGGGGGAGAGGGATGCCCTGCGCTCGACTTCCCTGTCTACCGCGTCGACGTGGGACTGGTCGACGGACTGAGAGCTGGGGGCGCACTGGCTCTCGAGGGAGTCGGCGAGAAGCTCGGCCTTTTCGTCGTCGTCGAAGGCTGGGGGTGCTGCGCCTGAAGGGCGGGATAGCGGGGGCATGTCAGTCGTGGAGTCGGATTTGAGGCTACGCGCCAGCTGCCAGTAGGCCAGATGCGACGGCGCGATGCCCTTTAGGAGGACACCCCACCGTTCCTCCCGGACCTCCGCGACACGACGCTTTACCTCTCGTTGTAAAGCACGCATCCGGGCCCGATTGGCTTCGGTGGGGTAGGAGTCGTACGCTCGGATAGAAGCACTCTTTGAACGAATGAGATCCCTAACATCGTCTGGTAGTCGAAAGCGGTTGAGGTAGAGATCTTCCGCCTCGACTTGCTTGGACGATCGACTGACAGCCGATCGGATGTGCTCGGTGAAGGCATCTACGGCCTGATCGGTGTCCTGAGGGGACGGGATGGAGTCCGAGCTGAGAGGCAGCGGGGGAGGGTCGGCATCCGCCAAGGCCGTGCTTAGCGCATGCCAATCCACCACCGTCTTTTTGGGTCGCTGAGGGGCGGAAGGGGGGGAACCGAGTCTCATGACTACAGGTCGATGGTCAGAGTCGAGTTCCTGGACTACTTCCAAGGAGTGCAGCCGTAGGGTGACACCCTTCAGAAGCGCCATGTCCAGAACGTCGGGTCGGTGATTGGGATTGTTAGGATAGTGGGTAGGGTGCATGTGTGCGATGACGTCAAAGTCGAGAACGTCGACCAGGGCGTCAAGGCTCCTACCGTCGGGAAGTGGTGAGACCGTTCCAGGCCACGTGCTTGCTGTTGAAGTCGCCCGCCAGAATGACGGCGCTTCCCAGATTGAGGAGTGCTTCAAAGTCACTCCTGAGAACGGATTTAGTGGGGAAAAGGTAAACGGAGGCGATCACGATGGGCTGGTGCCCCGTGAGAGAGACGCGACAGACCGAGGCTTCGATGTTGGTGAGCGCGGGGGGATCGAGAGGGATACAGTGAAGGGACCTCCTGTAGTAAATGAGAGTACCGCCTCCGCGGGAGCCGATTCTGTCATTGCGCACGAGGTTATAGTTTGCGATCCTAGGATCGCGTTGTGCGGGCTTCAGGAAGGTTTCCTGCACGAGGAGGATATCAAGTTGGTGATCTCGGAGGAAATCAGCAACCTGATCTCGCTGGGAGCGAAGGCCATCGGCGTTAAAGAACGCCAGGGATAGGTTGTGGGGCTTACGGCGGGGAGATCGTAGATCCATTATTGGGTGCGGGGGGGTTGGGTTTTGAGGGACGCCAGGACGTCATATACGTCCCTGTATTCCGCGGCCAGGAGAACCTGGTCCGCCAAGTTGGTGGCGGCGCGGAGTCGAAGTGCGAGTTCGCGGACTCTGGGGAAAAGTGCGGGGCTTATAACCGCCGAGACGCTCATTATTAGGTCGACGTCCTGACTGACGTTAGAGGGCGGAGGGGGACAAGCCGCCACCGGCTGGATCGCCGGCGCGCGCTTCAGGGGGCGGGCAGGGCCCACTGACGCAGGGTGGGAGGCCGCGGTGTAAGGCAGCGGCTTCACCCACGCGTTGGCGCCGAGGGACGGCCTGAGCGGTGGGGGAGGGGGGGTCAGCTTCAGAGGCGCGGGAGCGCGGAGAGCCGTGGTCGCTGGCGCAGAAGGCACCGGACGAGGGTGTGCTGAGGGCGCGGGGGGGTGTTGCGCTGAGGGCGCTGAGGGGGGGGCAATCGCGAGGGAGCGGCGGCGGCCGCCGCGCCTCGCCCAGCCGCGCTTCCCCTTCGGGGCCTTTGGGCAACCGCGATAGTTCGCGGTGTGCCCCTTGGTGCTGCAGAGGACGCAGCTGGGGGGCTCGGCCGCCGTCTCCTTCGAGCGGGCGCACTGGGACGACGCGTGGTCCCCGATGCACTTAACGCATCGAGGGCGCGCGTGACAGTTACGGGCAGAGTGCCCGTACAGCTGGCAGTTGTGGCACTGCCCGGGCGTGCCACGTTTGTGGGGGGCCTCCACGGAGAGGCCAGAGATGTGGCACACGGCCTTCAGGTCGAAGACCCTACGGCCGGACTCGACATGGTGCGGTCGAGGACGACCAGCACCATGTCGTACGCCTCCTTGGAGCGCCCATTTACCATTCTGTGCACCTGGCGCACAGGAAGGTCCTGGGACTGGAGGTCGGCCTTGATGACGGCGGTGTCCAGCTCCCTAGGGACACCGCGGATTACCACCCTGAGCTCCCTTTCCTCCTCCAGGGTGTAAGTGTGGTATGCGATCTTGTTAGATCGCAGGAAAGCGGATAGCCGTCGGTGGTCGTCCGAAGACGCCACCTTGACGGCTATGCCTTGCGCGGTGGAACGCGCGTGCGTATAATTAATTTGGCGATTGTAAATCGCCTTGGATATGCGCTCCCAGGCGCTCTTGTCCTGAATGACAAGCGGCGGGGGAGTGATGTTCGGACGTGCGGGGCGCGCGAGGGGGGAGGCCCTCGCGGCCGCGTTGGGAGACGGAGATTGTTTGCGCGCCCGCTTCCCATTCGCGATGGGAACGAAGTCGTCCTCCGACGAGAGCGACGGGGACGGGGACCGGGCGGGGGCGGCGCGTCGCGCGGACGCGCGCTCGACCTCCATATCCGAGTCCGAGAGAGGCTCGGACCCGCATGGTGAGACGGGGCGGTCGGCAGGGTTCTGGGGCTGCGCCCCTACATCAGTCCGCGGCGCGGCGAACGGAGTCGCGGGGCGCGCAGAAGCCGCGGGGTGCGCGGGGCCGGGGGCCGACGCGCGCGCGGGCGACGCGTCGGGCGAGGCGGGCGAGTACGTCGCCCTGAATTCCCGGACTATATTCGGGCAATGAAGAAAGATGTATCTAGTGAGGTCCCGGACGAACTCCGGAGGGAAGTCTTCCGCCATTTCCAGAGGGGAAATGGCAGGGCGAGTGAACTAAAAAAAAAAAAAAAAAAAAAGGGCCCTAAGACCCGGGCGTGAACGATGCCCTGATCCCCCCACCGGGCAGCGGCGGGGGGGTGGCACTACCGGGGAGACGCGGTGTGCCCCTTCGCCTTAAGGGCGAACGGGCGGCACCAAACCCTAGCTGCTCCGGGGCGAAGAGAACCGCCGCACGGAGAATAGGATAGTGGGATGGGTTACGGTAGGGTCCTGGTGTAATCAAGAGCCCTGACTAGGGAAGCCCCCAAGGCCAGAGCTCAAGCCCTTCCGAGATGGCCGCCCTCTGAAGGAGGGAGGCGAGCGCTCGGGTCCCGCTCAAGCCCGGCTTACGACACCGCTAGGCGTCCACCGGACTTACCACGAACGGACAAGACGTGGATTTACAATACGACACTATTATATAATCGAATTAAAAACAAACCCTTGAGAAAAAAAAAAACCGCGGGAGGGCCGGCCGCGCCGTTAACCGACGCGGCTGCCTAGCAACCCACGTGATTGGTCACACCGGCGATACGCGAACCGTACCTACACGAGACGCAAAAGCATACGCACAGCGAATGCAATTACGTAAACACGCAAGCACAAAACACGTAAGCACAGCCGCGACAAACCACGTAGGTCTCGGAAAACGACCGTTACAAAAACGCGGGAAGGCCGACCGCCGTCAGAACGGCGTGTCTACCTAACGGCTCGCCTTGTTGCTACGCGCGAGCCAGACGCGGAGGAGCAACGTCGCAAGCCCGTATATGTGTACGTATACACGTATATGAGCCAACCAGATCACCACTCCACGCAAGCGCAGGCGTTTCCAACAAAGTAAGTCGAAATCGAATACGTACGTAATTACGAAAATAGTGAGCGGGCGGGCAGCGCAGCGACACGACCGAACGCGCGCAAGGCACAGCCAGAACTAACAAAATTCGATAAAACACCGCTTACTTAACTACTCCGAGACTATACCGAACAGAGAGCCGCGCTCTCGGCCCGTTGTGAACATACAATTTTCGCTATGGCTATACGACATTATTATCGATTCCTACCCAGTCAGGACATAATATTGTTACGTTTGCGGGGTAATATAAAAACTTTAAAAAAAAGGTAAACCGACTTCAAAAAGTAAAAAATAAATATTTGGTGCAGTCGGTCACTTAGCACCGACTTCAAATATTTATTTTTTGCTTTTTGAAGTCGGTTTACCCATTTTTTAAAAAGTTTTTTTTTACAATTTTAAGTGGCGAGTAAATTATTTAGTAATATTTATATACCGATATTATATTATTTTGCTGAGTTATACAGTAAGGTACCTACAGGATTAATATAATGACTATAATAACGGAATCTATACATTCGTGCTGTTCGCCGTTAAGGAGTTCCCTCTTGTATCTTCAAAGTCCAAAGTCCAATACCAATAACATTAAAATAGGACCACCTCAAAACTATACTGATCCCAATGCAAAAAGAATCATCACAATCGGTTCATAAGCAAAGTAGTTATAAAAAAGGACGAATTATGAACCTCCTTTTTTGAAGTTGGCTAATATACTGCTTAGTTCTATAGTGGGGTACCTATAGGAGTGACGTAATACCCATAATATCTCAATTTACACATGCCTATTGTTTGTCGTTAAGGAGTGCCCTGGTGTATCTTCTAAGTCCAAGATCCAATGCCAATGAAATTAAAATGGGACTACCTTGGAGCTAGACTGAACCCAATGCAAAATCGGTCCACAATTGACGGAAATAGCGGTGAACATACATAAAAAAAAAAATAATAACAAAAAAAAAAGGATACATACAACCGAACATAGAACCTCCTCCTTTTTGAAGTCGGTTAAAAATGCCGAATAACGTGCGAAGTACTTTATTAGGCGCTGTACACTCAAAACAGTACGTCAAATGCAAATAAATACACACGCGAAGTAATCACACACTAGTACTACTCTCGTTAGTACCCAAATACTGCTTCCAAGTCGCTGTGCCACTCGTAGTATCCGTATATCGATGCTAAAGTCGCCGGTGTATTCCACTTAGATCGCTTGTTCTCCGATTTGATCACTATCGCGTCCGAGAAGAGACTGTGTCCGTCCCCGCGCTCTGTGTTCCTTTTATACGCGTATGAAAGTTCTAGAACGGACGCGAAGCCTCTAAGTACATCGATAGAAGTACATCGAACAATAGCGGGCGCGGCCCACAAAGCGGTATTATTATTACAACGAATAGTTGTATACCGCGACCGCGCGCCGGCTATCATTAAAGGGGTGGAACCTTTTAGACGTTTCATCACTTAAGCACGGATTCTAGGTCTTTCTACACAGATCGCTTGGGGACCTAGGTGTGTGTAATGCATTTTAAAATTAACGTTCCCCGATAAGGGGTTTGCGAGATATCGGGGTGCATTGAAGTCGTAACATTACCCCCCTCTTATTTATGCTCGTCCCTTACCCTAACACGGATCACCTTCGGTTTTCCTCTGTGCCCCTTTTTAATCCTATAGGTAAGATCGTTAATTCTAGTCACCACAGTATAAGGTCCTTCCCACTGAGCTTGCAGTTTGGGAGACTTCGTTCCTTCGGAGCGGATTATGAAGCCACACTAAGGTCCCCTCTTCAAAAACGATGGTGTTCGCGTGTCGGTCATATCGAGTTTTTATTTTAATGCCGGTTTTCAAGCCGTGTTCTCCAACCCTCTTATGCACCTCTCCAGCTGGGTTTGGAGATCACTTACATAATCCGTAACTGGCTAAGGACTATCTGGTGGTGTGCCTGTTATGCATCCACCGGAAGCCTCATTTCTCGGCCGAAATTCACTCTTGCTGGAGTTTGACCTATACTGTCATGAACCGCAGACCGATAGGACATCAGAAACAGCGGAATGTATTGATCCCAATCTCTCTGGTGATTATCCACAACCTTTGCCAAGTGGTTTTCCAGGGTTTGGTTAAACCTCTCGGCCATGCCATCCGAATGCGGATGCGCTGGAGTTGTTCGGGGTCTTCTGAATACCGAGTAGTTTGCACATTTCATAAGACATACAAAAGAAAACTTAAAACATACGTCCAGACTCTTTGAATAACTCAAGTAACCTTATTTAACGCTAACACAGAAAAATCAGTACCTATTTATGAAATTTGTATCTCATTATAAAAGAACTTGATGTTTTTATGAGAATCAATTCTTTAAACCCAAATAGAGACGTCTCAAAGTTCTGTCCTTGGTCTGAATATAGCTCTAAAAGAACGCTATAGCGACAGACCACTTCATGGACCAGTTTCTTTGCTACGGTTGTAGCCTCTTGGTTAGGTGTTGCGAAAACTTCAGGCCATTTAGTAAAGTAATCTTGTACAACTATGATGTATTTTTTGCCACTATCGGTTTCCGGAAACGGTCCAGCAACGTCGACGAACTTCAGTTTACCTTAACTTCTTGTCTGCGGACCTTTTACTGAAGCACATGCAGTACATTTACGGCACCAATCCTCAACATCCTACAACGTAGCCAATAAAACCGCTGCCGCAGTTTAACCAGCGTTTTCTTGACCCCAAGATGTCCATCGTAAACGCCGTCATGAATATGCCGTAAAAGGGGAGCCCCTTTGCACTGTGGCACCACCACCTGCATAGTCACTTCTTTACCATCGTTGGACTCCCATTTTCTATATAGCACACCATTTTCCAGGACGTCAGCATTATTGTGTCCTTTGCCATTCCGGTGTTCGATCTCAAAGTTAAATTCCTGTAGTTGCTCGAGCCATCTTGCTACTTGATCTTCAGGATTTTTGAACTGTAGCAACCATTTTAACGCAGCATGATCAGTCCTCAGTGTTAACTGTCTTCCGAAGATTCTTGCTAAAATGTTGCAAGGCTTTACTACTGCAAGTAATTCACGCCGAGTAATACAGTAATTCTTTTCCGGTTTAAAAAGTGCCTTGCTAAAGTACGCTATCACCACGTTCCCACTGAACTTGTGACAAAACTCCATCTAAACTGGTGTTGCTGGCGGCAGTATCGACAATAAATCTTCCTTCCCTATTTGGATATCCCAATATAGGGGTTTCACACAGACGTTGTTTAAGTTCGCCGAAAACACACTTGCAATTCAATTCCCAGACAAAGTCGTGTTTTTCTTCTGTCAATCGATGCAACGGTTTTGCGATGTCCGCGAAATTCTTGACAAACCGTCTGTAGTACGTTCATACCCACTGTGTCTAATAGTCGCGGGTTCGATTCCCGCACGGGACAAATCTTTGTGTGATCCACAATTATTTGTTCCGGTCTGGGTATTTGTGTATGTGAATTTTCATGTTTGTAAACGCACCCACGACACAGGAATTAATCCTAGTGTGGGGCAACGTTTTTAAAAAAAAAAAAATAAAAAAAAAAAAAAAAAAAAAAAAAAATAATCCCAGGAATGCGCGAACTTATGTTTTCTTCTTTGTTGCGGGCCATCCTTGAACAGCTCTTACCTTCTCGGGATCAGTTGTCACTCCCGCCGCTGAGATAATGTGGCGAAGATAGCTTACTTCCTTTTTAAAGAGAGCACACTTCTTTGGACTCAATTTAAGGTTAGCTTCGCGAGTCCGAGTAAACACTTTCTCCAAATTCCTCAAATTTTCCTTGAAACTCCGCCCCATGACAATAACGTCATCGAGGTAGACCAGGCATACATCACCGAGAAGGCCAACTATCACTCTTTCCATGAGGCGTTCAAATGTTGCTGGAGCGTTACATAATCCAAATGGCATAACATTGAACTGCCATAATCCGTTCCCAATTCTGGTGCTGAATGCTGTCTTCTCTATGTCCTCCGGGATTATTTCCACCTGCCAGTAGCTACTTTTCAAATCTATGGTCGAAAACCACTGCATACCACTGACCATGTCCAGCGTGTCATCGATTCGGGGCAGGGGGTAGCTATCCTTCTTTGTGATATTATTCAACATCCGATAATCAACACAAAACCTTGTACTGCCGTCTTTTTTCTTAACCAAGACCACCGGTCTTGACCGGTCTTCGGTGACCATGGACTCGTAGAAGGTTCGATTATTTTATTGTCAGCCATATCCCTGATCATTTCAGTTACCTCCGCTTCCCTAGCCCATGGTATACGTCGTGGTTTTTTTTTATGGGACGGGCGTCACCTGTGTCGATCTGGTGTTTTACGAGTCCCGTCCTTTCGCAGTCACTTCCAGTAGCGAAGATGTACGTAAGCTTCAGCAATAGATCTTTGGCTTGCCGTAGTTCTGAAGGTTCTGTTCTGTTTTAGGGATAAAGTTTATAATCGCATATCTAATATGGATTGGTTACATAATGATCCCAATTACCTATATCAAAACCTTTTTGATACCATGTAATCAGAATTCGATAATAAAAACATTTTCAACGGTCAAAAAAGCAAAGTTTAGTGATTGGGCTACTGTAGGAATTCATAAAAGTAGAGCTAAGATGTATGAACTGTATGATACGAAAACATATAATCAAAACCCAGCTTTCTTGGAATATGTTAAAAACTACTCGAAGACTTTTAGGAAGGTGTGTACTGCAGCAAAGTCTTTATATTATAGCAATATGATCAAAAGGTCATCAAATAAGATCAAAACCACATGGGGTATAATTAACAGTGTATCTGGGAGAACTCAACCACGCGATGATCATATTGAACTTGTAATTAATGATAACATCTTAACAGATGATTTCGATATTGCGCAGACTTTTAATAAAGTTTTTAGTAAAATTCCAGTTTATACTACTGGCTCCTTGAACTTCTCTTCCCGAAAAGCTGAACTAATATTAAAAATCAGTGTAAAAGAATGCAATGTCTTGTTTGAATTTAAATATGTGACCCCGACAGACATAATCTTAACCTTTAAGTCGTTAAACATTAAAACACTGTCGACTTCTGGGGTATATCATTAAAAATACTAGATAGCATAGTAATGGCAGTGATAGCAGTGATAGCCTAGTGGTTAGACCGTTGGACTGCAAAGTCAAAGGTCTCGGGTTCAAACCCAGGCACGCACCTCTGTCTTTTCGAAAGCATGTGCGTATTAAAAATTAATTATCACTTGCTTTAACGGTGAAGGAAAACATCGTGAGGAAACCTGCATGCCTAAGAGTTTCTCGAAGGTGTGTGAAGTTCGCCAACCCGCACTGGGCCAGCGTGGTGGACTATGGCCTAAACCCTCTCAGTTTGAGAGGAGGCCCGTGCCCAACAGTGGGACAGTTTCTTAACAGGGCTAATATTAATTTAATAGTAATGGCTATAGCACCTGCGCTGGCGATGATATTTAATAGATGTGTAGAGAAGGGTAGGTTCCCCGACTTAATGAAACTTAGTAAAGTTGTACCGATTTTTAAATCAGGGATAAAAAGCGAGCCTTCCAATTTTAGACCGATTTCCATCTTGCCGGCCTTGAGTAAAATTTATGAAAAGATCCTACTCAATCAATTGCTTAACCACTTTAATGAGAATAAGCTGTTACACGGTGATCAATATGATTTTACTACGGGACGTTCAACCACAGACGCGGGAGTAGGTCTGCTTCAGCAAATTCACGGTGCCTGGGAGGCATCGCAGAATGCAATTGGTGTATTCTGTGATCTCTCTAAGGCATTCGACTGTGTTGAGCATGCAACCCTTATTAAAAAGCTAAGGCATTACGGTATTAAAAACACTGCCCTTAATTTATTAGCTTCATACTTAGGTGAAAGATCTCAATGTGTTGAGATTAACGGGGTGAAGTCTCAGGAAGTTAATATTTCAATTGGTGTTCCACAGGGCTCCATCTTAGGACCCTTTCTTTTTTTAGTATATATTAATGACCTGCCAAACTTTGTCCGTGATGTCTGTGACATTGTACTATTCGCAGATGATACCTCCATGATCTTCAAAGTTGACAGAGCTAAGCTTAATTTTGACGATGTGAATGGTGCTCTTTATTGCTTAATTCACTCAAGACAAAGTGTATTAAATTTACTATGCCCAATGTAAAAGATAATGCTACGAATATTCTTATTAATGGCACAAAGCTGGACCTCGTGAACTCCACTGTCTTTCTAGGCATTACCCTAGACTCCAAACTCCAATGGGGGGGTCCATATCTCATCACTTGCGGGTAAACTTAGCTCCGCTGCTTATGCAGTGTGGAAAGTACGGCAACTTACGGATGTGGATATAGCTCGTCTAGTTTATTTTAGTTACTTCCATAGCATTATGTCTTACGGTATCCTACTGTGGGGTAACGCTGCTGATGTGGAAAATGTATTCATACTGCAAAAAAGAGCTATCTGTGCCATTTATAATCTTGGACCTAGGGCTTCCCTCAGAGAACTTTTTAAAGAGATCAACATTCTCACGGTCGCTTCACAATATATATACGACAACATAGTGTACATACGCGACAAACAGTGTGACATACAAAGTGAGCGACGTTCATAAATTAAACACTAGAAATAAACATAAACTGGTATTACCAATTGTTAGGATTAAAAAAGTATTTACTTCCTTCGTAGGAGTCGGAATTCGCTGCTTCAATAAGATACCAAAGCCCATGTTTGAGTTGCCACTTGACAGATTAAAAAAGTATATTAAATCTTCATTAATGAGTAAAGGATATTATAAACTAAATGATTTTTTAAATGATAAAAATGCCTTTACACAAATTAACTGTAATTTAGAAGAATATAATGTTAAGTGCAGCGTGTCCTGCCCAGCGAGCGTTCATTGATTTTAAATATTATTCTCAAACGATGTCGACAGGGTCGTGGATTGGTCATGCTCACTAAAATGTCTTTGCTAGTGGCGGCTCTGTGGAGCGGGTCATTCTTTTCCCTCTAAAATGGTTGAGGAGAGTGATGGCTGCTTCTCAGGTCAGACTCGTGAACGGAAGCTGCTGGTGGAGACTGGTCCGTCCCCTGTCCATTGTCTGACTGAACGTGTACCATAATGCTGTTGAATTTTGTCTCGTTCGGCATCACACTGGAGCTATGACCAGTTGTTTTGTACGCACTCTTTACATATTTTATAGTAACACTTTCTCTTACTATTATTATTATGCTTTTTATTATATACCTCTACAACATCTCTATTTTGTAAATGAGAGGACTATGTAGACACTGACCAATATCATGAATCTAAGTACACTTATCATTAATCTATACTTAAGCACATCTATTTAGCTCGTTCTGCATTGTTCTCCCATACTCCATAAATGCAATGTATACAAAAAAAATTGTAAAACTCAGTTTTAAAAAAGAGTAACCGTGGAGTTTCTTGCCCTTCTTCTCCATAGGAATGACTTTCCGAACGGGTGGTAGAGTCTTAAGTAATTAATAATTTTCTCTTTTTGACTATTCTTAAGTGCCTTTTGGTCTACATGAATAAAAAACTTTTCCAGAAGTTTTACGAATATGATCTTCCTTGGTTTCTGCTACAGCCTGCTTATTCGTAGAGCTATTCAACCGCCTCAGGTACTTTACTTCTTCGCATCTTCCAACCACACTGTTCTTCTTCAGGTAGATTGCCTCGTTACTCAGGTTAAGAATTCTAACACTAGTGTTTCCTTGGGGCATTAATAATGTTGTAGCTGTTATTAACTTTGGGTAATTGCCAGTATCTTTCACGATGAGACATCTTCTTTCAAGCAAAGAGGTTTCAGAGGAGGCAAGAGAGAGAAGGTTTGCTGGAAATTTCAATTTCACTAAATTCTCTGATCTAGGCGCTAGTGTGATATCCTTAAGGCAATAAAGGGTGCAAGGTTGTGATCCTCTAAGACAAACTTCTTTGTCAGGAAATCTTTATATTCCTCTAGCGATATCCACTATACACTGCTCATTTCTTAAGAAATCCAGACCCAAAACGCAATCATTGGTGATTCTGGCAATGAATACTGACTGTAAATACATGCGGTCGTCAATTCTAAGTTTTAATTTCGTTTCACCGAGGATGGTAACTGGCTGGCTGGTCGCTGTCTGAAGATGGCATGATGGAACCCGCTTTTTCCACAGTATGGTGCGTTTCAGCAGCTCTGGCCTCACGATTATATATACGATACGGGATGCTCCGCTGTCCACTGTAAAACTGCGAGTTTGATTGTTTACGGTGTCGTCGATGATTAGACTATTTCCATTGCAAACTTGAGTTATGGTGACGGTTGGGTCCTTAACCTGACCAGCGCCCACGGCCCTGGCGATATTTAGTTTAACGGCAGATCTTCTTCTACCTGGGTCCCGGAATTCGCGACCCTTCTCCTCTTTTTAGGGTATTCTAGCTTTATATGCCCTTTTTCTCCACAGCCATTAATGTTGGGCCAAACCTAGGTGTTCTCTCATTGGTGACCACTTCCCCGACCTTTTTTATTCTATTGCTGTTCCGCACAGCTTGCACCTCAAGAGCATGGGGCAATGCGCTCTTTAATGTTTGGTGGTTGCCCAAGAGGACGGCAGACCTGACGTCAGTCTCCCGTATGCCGTCGATGAAAGCCCCTATAAGTTGGACCTCAATAGCTGCTGGCGTTGACGCAAGGGCTCGACGAACTAGCCTTTCTACCACCGATGCCCATTGCTGGAGACTCTCACCAGGCTTCTGGGCTCGGTCCCGGAGTTGTGCTCGATAGACGTGCTCTAAATGGTTTTCTGCGTAGCACGTCTCTAGTGCCTCCATGAGAGTCTCGAATGTCCTGCCTTTGGACGGCAAATTCTCCAAAACCATAAGAGCCTCCCCACGCAAGGCAAGTGTCAGCGCCATGCAAGTTTGCTCGTTGCTCCAAGAATTTCCGCTTGCAAGTGTTTCAAGCTGGTACCTGAAAGCCGACCATGATGATGTCCCGTCAAAGCGAGGAAGGTCGAATTTGGCTGGTGACGTGGAGGCCACTGCAATGGGTTCCCGTGATCTGAGCTTTATATCCTCTTTATTCAACACTTGTAACCGTTCGTCGTGTTCTTCTACCTTAGACGAGACGTCTCTAACCTCTGCTTTCAGGGTTTCTGTAGCCAGCGTAACTCCTTTAACCCCTTTCTTTCTTCACTTTTTCCCCAAACACTGAGATGCCTGTATCTATTTTACCGAGCACAGCGTCCTGGATCGTTTGGATTATGTCTTGTAGCTCGCGGCGGCTGGCCTCTTGGTTGGCCTGGACCACTTCCTGAAGCTCGCGGCGGCTGGCCTCTTGGTTGGCCCGGATAACTTTTTGAAGCTCGCGGCGGCTGGCCTCTTGATTGGCTTGGATAACTTCTTGTAGCTCGCGGCGGCTGGTATCTTGGTTGGCTTGAATCACTTGAAGCTCGAAGTTGAAGTACCCGCTTCGGCCTGCTGCTCCTTCTCTTGAAGGCTCCGCTGACGTGCCGCATCCATTTCTACTTGACGTCTGGTCCGTGGAGTACGTAACTCTTCTTCACGCGGTAGAATCCGCATTGCGCTTCTGACACCAGTGTTACGTTTGCAGGGTAATCAAATTCCGAAAAACGTGCAAAGTACTTTATTAGGCGCTGTACACACAAAACAGTACGTCGTATGCAAATACACACGCGAACTAATCACACACTAGTATTACTCTCGTTAGTACCCAAATACTGCTTCCAAGTCGCTGAGTCACGCGTAGTATCCGTATATTGACGCTAAAGTCGCCGGTGTATTACACTTAGATCGCTTGCTCTCCGATTTCATCACTATCGCGTCCGAGAAGAGACTGTGTCCGTCCCCGCGCTCTGTGTTCCTTTTATACGCGTATGAAAGTTCTAGAACGGACGCGAACCCTCTAAGTATATCGATAGAAGTACATCGAACAATAGCCGGCGCGGCCCACAAAGCGGTATTATTATTACAACGAATAGATATTGGTACACCACGACCACGCGCCGGCTATAATTAAAGGGGTGGAACCTTCTAGACGTTTCATCACTTAACCGCGGATTCTAGATCTTTCTAGACAGATCGCTTGGGGACCTAGGTGTGTGTAATTCATTAAAATTAACGTTCCCCGATAAGGGATTTACGAGATATCGGGGTGCATTGAAGTCGTAACAATATCAAGTAAATTTTACATTTTTACATTTACTGTGATACTCTTTCATGGTCGCTACACATCTTCTGCACTACAACTATTAGTGATTACTTAATTAAAATTTACACACGCTCCCGACGAATAATGAATGTATAGCTAATGATGATGATAATGATACACAGACCAACATACTAAAGCGACATCGGGTGGTGTTGACGTCAGTGTTACAGATTGCATTATTTACGTATAGCCATAGCAATACAGACGCTTAAAGCCACTGCGCCACTGCAGCGAAGAGGCTGACCTCTATTTTCATGCCTAGGCCACATAAGTTCGTGTGTGTAGCCCGAGCCGCGACCGTAAAGTTCTAGGAACATTTTTTTTCTAGTTTAGAGAGCATAAACAACAAAGGATGTGTACACGATGCGTGGAATACCGAGTGAAATCATATTTAGGTGGAAATATAAATATTACTACTAGCATTGTAAAGTATTCGCAATATATTTTCAACGTGGTATAACGCATGTCGACCGCAGTTTCCCATTTAATATCATATTAAATAAATGTCACCAACAACACAAACCGCGCCATTAGGCCAACAATATCAAGTAATTAGCGTTATAATTGATAAAACAATTGTTATACGCTAACCATTACCGCAGCGGGGGGGGGGGGGGGGGGCAGACGTAACTATCATTATGCAGACAATGTACGATGTTATACTTTAATGTAAGTTATAGTCCCAATCCCCATATATGTAAAGGAAATATAAACTATAACAAACATAGCCCGGCCATGCTTTCTGCATACAGGCGTTCTTGCACGTTAAGACTTTCCATTAATTTTGAACGCATACACTTAGCCCTACTAGTTATTCTCAGCGATGGGGATAAGTATTTTTATACAGCTGCACATACAAGAGCACAAGTAACTATCTACTCAATCTATCTCCTGACAAACGGACAACTCACAGTCAAAACAGGTGGTGTAGCAGCATGAAACTTTGAGTTTCATAGCGTAGGTAAGCAGTAAGCGCTTACTTAGTGCTATACTGCTATATTTAAAAAAATATGCTCTAAGGGGGTTTAGTGGTTAGTTAAAAACTATCGAAGGGAAATGACATCGGACAAGCGGCTTGTTTCGTAAATAAAGAAGATGGTGTAATGCTACTAGAGTTAATTACTTAGAACAAAGTGCAAGAATGCACCGCAGCGCGGGCCCGGCCCCACCGCGCACTCACTGCAGCAGCGCTCGGAATGTGATAATTAAATCTGTAAAAGGTTTGCAATAGTTTGGACCGCGGGACGCAGCTTCAAACCTTTCTTTGCAAAATTAATAGAGTACATGAAAACATTTTGTTAGTGAAAATCTCTTTTAAAGTATAACGTGTGCTATTACTGCTATACGTTTGGAAACAACACACCATCGGAGTTCTGGCTGTGCCTTGCGCGCGTTCGGTCGTGTCACTGCGCTGCCCGCCCGCTCGCTATTTTCGTAGTTACGTACGTATTCGATTTCGACTTGCTTTATTGGAAACGCCTGCGCTTGCGTGGAGTGGTGATCTGGTTGGCTCATATACGTGTATACGTACACATATACGGGCTTGCGACGTTACTTCTCCGCGTCTGGCTCGCGCGTAGCAACAAGGCGAGCCGTTAGGTAGACGCGCCGTTCTGACGGCGGTCGGCCTTCCCGCGTTTTTAGTAACGGTCGTTTTTGTGACCTACGTGGTTTGTCGCGGCTGTGCTTACGTGTTTTGTGCTTGCGTGTTTACGTAATTGCATTCGCTGTGCGTATGCTTTTGCGTCTCGTGTAGGTACGGTTCGCGTATCGCCCGGTGTGACCAATCACGTGGGTTGCTAGGCAGCCGCGTCGGCTAACGGCGCGGCCGGCCCTCCCGCGGTTTTTGTTTTCTCAACGGTTAGTTTCATAACTGTTTTCGATATTAGTGTTTATTGTAAATCCACGTCTTTTGTCCGTTCGTGGTAAGTCCGGTGGACGCCTAGCGGCGTCGTAAGCCGGCTTGAGCGGGACCCGAGCGCTCGCCTCCCTCCTTCAGAGGGCGGCCAACTCGGAAGGGCTCTGGCCACCAGGACCCTACCTTAACCCATCCCGCTATCCTATTCTCCGTGCGGCGGTTCTCTTCGCCCCGGAGCAGTTAGGGTTTGGTGCCGCCCGTTCGCCCCTAAGGCGAAGGGGCACACCGCGTCTCCCCGGTAGTGCCACCCCCCCCGCCGCCGCCCGGTGGGGGGATCAGGGCATCGTTCACGCCCGGGTCTTAGGGCCCTACTTTAGCTCACTCGTCCTGCCATTTCCCCTCTGGAAATGGCCGAAGATTTCCCTCCTGAGTTCGTCCGGGACCTAACGCGGTACATCGTCCGGCATTGCCCGGACATAGTCCGGGAATTCAGGGCGACGTACTCGCCCGCCTCGCCCGACGCGTCGGCCCCCGGCCCCGCGCACCCCGCGCCTTCTGCACGCCTCGCGACTCCGTTCGCCGCGCCGCCCCAGACCCCCGCCGACCGCCCCGTCTCGCCATGCGGGTCCGAGCCTTTCTCGGACTCGGATATGGAGGTCGAGCGCGCGTCCGCGCGACGCGCCGCCCCCGCCCGGTCCCCGTCCCCGTCGCTCTCGTCGGAGGACGACTTCGTTCCCATAGCGAATGGGAAGCGCGCGCGCAAACCGCGCGACTCGCCGCCTCCTAAGATCCAAAAGGCCGGGAACGTTTCCGTTTCTCCCGGACCCTCCGGCCCCCGGCCGTCTCCGTCTCTCGACGCGGCCGCGAGGGCCTCCCCCCTCGCGCGCCCCGCACGTCCGAATATCACTCCCCCGCCGCTTGTCATTCAGGACAAGAGCGCCTGGGAGCGCATCTCCAAGGCGATTTATAATCGCCAAATAAACTACACGCACGCGCGTTCCACCGCGCAAGGCATAGCCGTCAAGGTGGCGTCTTCGGACGACCACCGACGGCTATCCGCGTTCCTGCGATCAAATAAGATTGCTTATCACACATACACCCTGGAGGAGGAAAGGGAGCTCAGGGTGGTAATCCGCGGTGTCCCGAGGGAGCTGGACACCGCCGTCATCAAGGCCGACCTCCAGTCCCAGGACCTTCCTGTGCGCCAGGTCCACAGAATGGTAAATGGGCGCTCCAAGGAGGCGTACGACATGGTGCTGGTCGTCCTCGACCGCACCGAGTCCGGCCGTAGGGTCTTCGACCTGAAGGCCGTGTGCCATATATCTGGCCTCTCCGTGGAGGCCCCCCACAAACGTGGCACGCCCGGGCAGTGCCACAATTGCCAACTGTACGGGCACTCTGCCCGAAACTGTCACGCGCGCCCTCGATGCGTTAAGTGCATCGGGGACCACGCGACGTCCCAGTGCGCCCGCTCGAAGGAGACAGCGGCCGAGCCCCCCAGCTGCGTCCTCTGCGGCACCAAGGGGCACACCGCAAACTATCGCGGTTGCCCCAAGGCCCCGAAGGGGAAGCGCGGCCGGGCGAGGCGCGGCGGCCGCCGCCGCCCCCGCGCGGTTGCCCCCCCCTCTGCGCCCTCAGCGCAACACCCCCCCGCGGCCTCAGCGCACCCTCGTCCGGTGCCTTCTGCGCCAGCGACCACGGCTCCCCGCGCTCCCGCGCCTCTGAAGCTGACCCCCCCTCCCCCGCCGCTTAGGCCGTCTCTCGGCGCCAACGCGTGGGTGAAGCCGCTGCCCTACACCGCGGCCTCCCACCCTGCGTCAGTGGGCCCTACCCGCCCCCCGAAGCGCGCGCCGGCGATCCAGCCGGTGGCGGCTTGTCCCCCTCCGCCCACTAACGTCAGTCAGGACGTCGACCTCATCATGAGCGTCCCGGCGGTGATAAGCCCCGCACTTTTCCCCAGAGTCCGCGAACTCGCACTTCGACTCCGCGCCGCCACCAACTTGGCGGACCAGGTTCTCCTGGCCGCGGAATACAGGGACGTATATGACGTCCTGGCGTCCCTTAGAACCCAACCCCCCCGCACCCAATAATGGATCTACGATCTCCCCGCCAAAAGCCCCACAACCTATCCCTGGCGTTCTTTAACGCCGATGGCCTTCGCTCCCAGCGAGATCAGGTTGCTGATTTCCTCCGAGATCACCAACTTGATATCCTCCTCGTGCAGGAAACCTTCCTGAAGCCCGCACAACGCGATCCTAGGATCGCAAACTATAACCTCGTGCGCAATGACAGAATCGGCTCCCGTGGAGGCGGTACTCTCATTTACTACAGGAGGTCCCTGCACTGCATCCCTCTTGATCCCCCCGCGCTCACCAACATCGAAGCCTCGGTCTGTCGCGTCTCTCTCACGGGGCACCAGCCCATCGTGATCGCCTCCGTATACCTTTCCCCCACTAAGTCCGTTCTCAGGAGTGACTTTGAAACACTCCTCAATCTGGGAAGCGCCGTCATTTTGGCGGGCGACTTCAACAGCAAGCACGTGGCCTGGAACGGTCTCACCACTTCCCCTAACGGTAGGAGCCTTGACGCCCTGGTCGACGTTCTCGACTTTGACGTCATCGCACCTATGCACCCTATCCACTATCCTAACAATCCCAATCACCGACCCGACGTTCTGGACATGGCGCTTCTGAAGGGTGTCACCTTACGGCTGCACTCCTTGGAAGTAGTCCAGGAACTCGACTCTGACCATCGACCTGTAGTCATGAGACTCGGTTCCCCCCCTTCCGCCCCTCAGCGACCCAAAAAGACGGTGGTGGATTGGCATGCGCTAAGCACGGCCTTGGCGGATGCCGACCCTCCCCCCCTGCCTCTCAGCTCGGACTCCATCCCGTCCCCTCAGGACACCGATCAGGCCGTAGATGCCTTCACCGAGCACATCCGATCGGCTGTCAGTCGATCGTCCAAGCAAGTCGAGGCGGAAGATCTCTACCTCAACCGCTTTCGACTGCCGGACGATGTTAGGGATCTCATTCGTTCCAAGAATGCTTCTATCCGAGCGTACGACTCCTACCCCACCGAAGCCAATCGGGCCCGGATGCGCGCTTTACAACGAGAGGTAAAGCGTCGTGTCGCGGAGGTCCGGGATGAACGGTGGGGTGTCCTCCTAGAGGGCATCGCGCCGTCGCATCTGCCCTACTGGCAGTTGGCGCGTAGCCTGAAATCCGACTCCACGACTGACATGCCCCCGCTGTCCCGCCCTTCAGGCGCAGCACCCCCAGCCTTCGACGACGACGAAAAGGCCGAGCTTCTCGCCGACTCCCTCGAGAGCCAGTGCGCCCCCAGCTCTCAGTCCGTCGACCAGTCCCACGTCGACGCGGTCGACAGGGAAGTCGAGCGCAGGGCATCCCTCCCCCCCGTCGATTCCTTGCCTCCTATCACGCAAACGGAGGTCGAAGATCTGATTATGGGTCTTAAATCTAAAAAAGCCCCCGGCCCTGACGGCATTTCGAATCGCGTTCTGAAATGCCTGCCCGCCCAACTCATCTGCCTCTTGGTGGCCATTTTGAACGCCGCCATGACGAACTGCACCTTCCCCGCTAAGTGGAAGGAGGCGGACGTCATAGGCATTCCCAAGCCCGGCAAACCTCGCAATCTCCCCGCGAGCTACCGCCCTATCAGTCTCCTCAACTCCCTGGCCAAGATATACGAGCGCCTACTTCTGGCGAGGCTCAAAGACTTCGTAACGTCCAGGGGTATCCTTATCGACGAGCAGTTTGGCTTTCGAGCCAAACACTCTTGCGTCCACCAAGTGCACCGCATCACGGAGCACATCCTCTCCGGTCTCAATAGACCCAAACCCATCTACACGGGCGCCCTCTTCCTAGATGTCGCGAAGGCATTCGACAAAGTCTGGCACAACGGCTTGATCTACAAGCTCTACCAATTGGGTGTGCCGGACAGACTCGTGCTCATCTTACGAGACTTCTTGTCGAATCGCGCCTTCCGTTATCGCGTCGAAATGACGCGCTCCACTTCCCACTCCATCAGTGCTGGAGTCCCACAGGGCTCAGTTCTCTCTCCGCTCCTGTTTAGCCTTTACACGAACGACATTCCTCGTTCGAGTAAGGCGCATCTAGCCCTATTCGCGGATGATACCGCTCTCTACGTCTCGCATAGGAATAAGGGTTTCATTACCAGACACCTTCAGGCATCCGCCAATTCCCTAGGGAATTGGTTCAGAAAGTGGCGTATTGAGGTGAACCCGGACAAGAGCGCTGCGGTGTTCTTCTCCAGAGGTGCCACCCCGCGCCACTCCCTGCGCCGCCCTAGAAGTAATCTCGGCCAAGTGACCATGTTCGACCGACCCATTCCCTGGGTCAAAGAGGTCAAATATCTAGGGGTCACCCTAAACAGTACCATGTCCTTCGGCCCGCACATCAAGTGGGTCCGTCACCGAGCATCATTTGTGCTCGGTCGTCTCCATTCGTTAATCTGCAAGCGGAGTAAAATGTCCCTTAGAAATAAGGTGACACTTTACAAAACTTGCGTTCGACCCATCATGACTTATGCGTGAGTTGTGTTCGGGCATTCGGCCCCCTCTCACATCGATAAACTCCAAGTGGTTCAAAACCGCTTCCTCCGTAAAGCCGTAGGAGCCCCCTGGTTCATACGGAACGTCGACCTCCACTCCGATCTAGGTCTCGAACCTACACGCGCCTTTATTAAAAAGGCGTCAACACGTCACCTCGCGAACGCATCTACCCATGCGAATCCGTTAATCGTAGCCACCGCCGACTACGATCTTCCTCCCGATCCCTGCCGCCACCGCCGGCCGCGACATGTTCTCACCGACCCCCCCGATGCCTTGTCATTCTTTCCGCTCAGAATACGGGCGACGACGACGTAGACGTAGTAGTAGATCCCCTCCCATAGCCGGCGGTTGACCGGTGCACTTAGTAGTGCACCCGTCCCCCTACAGCGACTGTCCCAACCGAGGGCACCTCTTCGAGGCGCCCTCGAGTATGTCGCCTCTTGCCCTTCTGGCTGGCTGGAGCGTAGTGGTTGCACGCTCGCCGTTAAAATCCGGTGAAGCTGTAGAGGCCTCGAGGCCAACAGCGTAGATCATTCAGACACACACACACACACAACACACCATCAATTGAGGACGATCCTCTTAACTGCCTGTCTCGCAAGCAATATCCGACTTTCTATGATACATAATGAATTAAGAACTAATTTTCCCAATATCTACGTAAGATTACATTACATACAGAGTAAAGTATCAAATCCGTTTATTGCAACGTATTCTCTCTCCCGTTACTCAACAAACAAGGCAATAAACGATACTATTAACTAACTGGCAAGGGGACAAAGTACGTATACTATTTTTACCTATTAGAGACTATATATGTGGATTAATTTCCTTAAAGAACAACTGACCTACCAGTCATGTAATTAGCTATCACACGCTTCCTCACATAAGCCCCATCATTTTTATTTCATTTAGGGTCAAAGACAAATACAACTCGTCATCGGAGGTTGTCAAGCTGGCTGGTGACGAGGGGCTGGCACGCCAGGTCGCGCCACGTGTGGCGGAGATAGCCCTTAGTAATCCCTTTTATCTCGGCCACCTGCGACCCACATCGGATATGAAAAACATCCCTTTGTGGATTTCGGTCCCTTCGATCCAATCATCTTGTGTTATATACAAAATAGATATATGATATAAATTTTGACGTAACTTGATCCGGTTGATCTGTTCCTTCCAACTCATTAGGTAGCCCAGTGTCGGGAAATATTGGGTTAATTACGTTATGATATATGTATTATAGGTTAAATATTAAAACGTTACTAATATAAGTAAGTATTCCTCGAAAGAAAATTTCGCTGACGTGTTTATGTTAACTGAATGTAAACCAAGGACATACACGAGGCATCTTCGCAACCACTGATCCTAACGTCTCCCCAAACGAGAGCGTGTGCACTGGCGCGGGTAATGACGTATTTCCTGCCTCTAAAGTTGGGGCCAACAGCGGCCAGAACACGAGGGCACGACGGAGAGGGGGAGAGATCACACGTTGCCAAACTCCTAATAGCTTTGATTCAAGCACGTCACATGTTGAGTGAACTCTGAACTCAGTCCGTGTGAGCGGTTGAGACGGGATGAGAGGAGTGAAGCATGTATTGAAAAGACATTTATTTATCAGGCACTTGAATGAAATAATTAAACATTAGCATTCAAGAGGTGAGTTAAAGCGGCAGTTTATTAGTTATTTGAATACTTTCATATGAAAAAGTCGAAAGTATATAAATATGTAGAAATAACGGTTGTGACACAACGGTTTACAAATTAGGAACAAACATTGCTTCGAATCCCGTATCCTGCCGATTTCGTGAGTGATTGTTTAGAAAGACAAACATTCTTGCACCAAAAGATATACTAAATTATGTTTCTACAATCGAATAGGTGGTGTCTCATCTGGTGGATAACTCATGATTGATGACGTGTGTTTATGATACGACCTATAAGAATAGAGGAGGCAAGAGGGGATTATAAGGAAAAACTCTGGTAGAACACTGTACTCTCAGCCAGAGTTGGGCAAAATTGTATTGTGAGCAAATTTAGTTGCAATAGATATGTTTTAGATTTCATCGCGGTTTATTTGTGATTTTAAAATGTCTGACGTTTCGGGTGATCTACAGCACCCATGATCTCGGACGGGACTGAGGCGTTTGACGTACAAAAGTCATAGTTATTCCAATGCCCCTGGGGGGGATTAATTTAATTGCAAATAAAATTTCTATTGATTGATGAACACTGCTCTCAGCCTATCTCTTAAAATAACTGATGATGTAGATAAATAAAATTACTATATACACACCTGCTCATGCAGGCAGCTGTGCACATTGTGTAAATTGTTCCACAAAAAAACTCGCAGTACCTAATATTAAATTCTACAGCAATCTATTGACTATTTAACCCTGTTAATTTACTATAGATGTTTAATAATTCCGTAACGATATTTGAACGAGACGCTGAGGGTCGACTTAATTTATTAGATCCGAACTCCCGACGAGTGGAGTTCACGACAAGTTTGGGTGGGAACTAACTACTGAATGCTAGATGACAATTACGTTATAATACTTACCTGACTAATTGTAACGCTCCGATATTAATGTTAAAAGCGTTTACGCTGTTAAGCTGAAAAACCAAACTTTTCAGACCAGGGCCTGTAGCCAAGTCGACTTTTGACAGTCGTCAAAGTTAATTATTATTATAACTAAAAGCCATCATTGTCTCACCGCTGGGCAAAGGCTTTCCTCCAATTTTTCCACTCTCCTTTGTTATTTGCCATCTGATCTGCGTCGTCAATTTGCGTCTTCAAAGTTAACTTTGATAATATTAATAAATAAAACTATTAATATGCGATTGACGACATTTTCTATTAATATAAATCGAAAATTGTACGGGAAATTTGCCATTACAATTTTACAATAAAGAGTCACGTGGTCAGAACAATGCGCTATGGACGGCAGCAAGAGAATAGAAACAAATCGCTTAGCACTTGACTCGGTCCTCTGGGGCCTTCTTCGCTCTGACAAATTAAATGCATAACTCGTCACGTTACAATAATTTTGTGGAGTCACTGTAACACGCTGCGTTTCGTTATAGCTAATAAAGGTTTAGATAGGTAATCGTAGTCTGATTTTCTTAACGATTTCATTCAATCCATTACCTCGCTCTATAAAAACATATTCTAGCATCGTAGGTGCGTTTTATAGGCTTCACAGAATGCTTCATGCTCTGTTCTATAAACATTCAATTCCCGACAGAAACCAAAACCGCGCCTATCCAATCCGATAAGTCGATACCGTTATTATTATTTTTTTTCTGAATCCTCTTAAGCACGGACCACGGTCGTGCTCCAACATTAATTTATATCATCAGGGGTTTCGGCAGGCGATATAATTGTCTATAGCGTTTCAAAATAACTTCCAACCACAGGATATCCGTAATTTCAGTCGTGTTGGGACTAAATAATAATAATCTTTATTTAATACTAATAAAATAACATTTAGTAGGGGCAAATTATCATTTATTTGTTCATAATTACATTCTACCATACATATTGAGATGATTGTAGACATATTGAACCCATATAATCAGGTGGCCTTCTTGATTTCAGAACTAAGTAAAAATATAAAATATTTTCAAATATCAAATGAACGTTTTAAAGTAAGTACTTTTAGTAATATACATTAAGAGACCGAGACGGTTTTCATTCGAAAAAAGTACGCTTTTTTATGATAACTTCATTTTTATTTAGTTACTAGCGAAAAATGTGTAAGAGATTTTTTGAAGAGACTTAAAATTTCTTATAGTATTGGACTTTAAACCATAGGAATTTGTATATATCTTAACCTAAAAATATATTACTATTTTGGAACATAATTTGACAAATAAAGTAATTTATTTATGTAAGGAAAGAACCTGTTGGAAATCTATACTCTCTGCCTACCCCGCAAGCGATCTGGCGTGATGATATAGATAGATAGATAGATAAATAATTTATTTTGTATAAGCCTTGCGATGGCACCAAGAAATTGACAATTTACATTTTTTCATTCTTTTTTACATACTAATCTACCACCAGATTAGAACACCTGATTCCAAAAGAACGTATAAACTCATTTATACAAAATATGATAAAATAGCGCCTCTCTGTATGTCCTGATTGCGTCTTTCTTAGTATTTACACAGTATGTTACGTACTTCATCTGAGAGTGCCAGAAATACAATAAAAATTATGTAGATGTTTCAAGAACATTATCTACCGACGTAATATCGTACTAATAAACGTTATACCCTTAAATATTCTCCCGAAATGGGGCGAGTGACGAGTCGCGTGTGAAGTGGAGCGCGCCGGCCCACAACAGCACACGGGGAAGAGGAAGCCGTAGGATACGACTTTATCAACCCTCCAGCCATTATGGTAAAGTACTCAGCGAGTCCTGGGAGTCTATTAAGGTACCGTGGGAGGTGGTGTTTGATTTAATAACAATATTGCTGCTTCTACAAGTAGTTAGATGGACCCTTAAAATCAGGCAGATTTTCGAGAAGGTGAAATTTGTTCGGTATTTATATTACAGAGCACGCCGGTCGGTTTTGCTAAAGACGCGCGTGGATAAAGTGGTTTTAATAGAGTCTGCAAGCACGCTACAGTAAAAAAGTAACTAACGTTGATGAAATTCTAATTGAAAGTATTAATTCTTGTACCAGTGTTAAAAATTGCAGAGCTGCTCACACGAACATACTATAAGATGTAACATAGATAGATAACGCAGGACCTAAAAGTAATTTGTTCCAAATTGTCAACTAAATCTATTCCATTTTTTTAATTTGACAAAGAGCTGTGACTCATTCATTGAGTTTTATACCAATATTATATTTTTCATTTCTGAGCTCTTGCGCTATTTATATTACACCTTGTAGGTATACTTCAGTACATCCTATTATTAAGCGAACTTTTTTCTCGAAATTCTTTCGCGAACGGAAGAAATCAACTTTATTAGGAAGATAATCGAACGCTCACATTTCACAACCATAAAATGTAATTACCCTATTCCTAATATTTTGTCATGTTTCTATGATTGGAGGATTTTTCCGAAGGTTTGTTTTAATCAGCCATTAACGTCCCGCCGTTGGGCAAAGGCCTCCTTCCGCTGCGTCTATTTCTACTTTTGGCTTTTAAACACGAAACAATTAATAAAACAAGCAAAAAGCATGGGCTCGTCCGGGATTTGAACCCGGGACCTCTCGCACCCAAAGCGAGAATCATACCCCTAGACCAACGAGCCATGTGACTAATGCGTTGAAACATTTCTTGCCATTACTATCACGTGACGTAAACAATTATTAATGGCGTCTACATAATGTAACTGAAGCAGGTGCGGGCACTTATGCGCATCGTTTAAACGACTGTGTAAATAAGCTCGTGAGTTCAATGCTGGCGCACGCACGTACCGCCATGTGGCTCGTGCGAGTCACCCGCTGCAGTAGTCCGCTCATCCCGCACATCCAACCGCGCCGGGTACTAGCACTTTGAATTTTTAATGATTACGCAGATATCGGAATTATGTTTAATTTTATCTGACTCTCGTAACTGTGTGCGCCACGGCTATGGGATATTAAATTTCTTTATAATGTTTATTGTAAAAATCTTGTTACTAATAAATTAAAATCAAAAGATGACGTCGGTCTCCACACCTAATCATGCGTATATACTCTACATTACCCAGTATAAATTAAAATTAATCCAATAGTAAACAAGTCAGAGTATCGATTGGTCTCTGCCGGTGGGCGGCGAGATAAATGTCGCGAGTGCAAAACTTTAAAATGACTTGTCTTCAACTCACCGACGCGAATATTTCACTGACACTCCGCAGACAACCGATTTGCCGAGATAATAAATTCCTAGTCGAAATTAATAAATTCCTTCATTATTAAACTTTAATTTAAGGGGAGAATTCCTGATGACTTTTTTCATATTACATTGGTTTTTCTTTTATGCTGTATTCAAGTTATGAAAACTGTTTTAACTTCATTTTACAATATCCCATAACTACATTATTTTCTTGACTCGACAGAGGCATTATTTTACTAAAAAAAAAGCACACAACCTATATTCCCCAAGCGGGTATGGTAGATAAATATATCCACATCACCAACGATGTTAAGGTAGGACCTAACATCGTCTATGGCAATAGGCTAGCCCTTGCAACATTAGTATGTTACAGGGGGCGAGCCTATCACCAATGTACTGAGCACAATTCCATACTCAGGACTACTACTGAGAAACTTTCCATAGAAAAACGCATGATTTTGTCCAAGGACATTATGATCGCTAATCAAACTTGCTACACTAAAACAACGAGACATTTCTTTTACTTCTTCAATAAAAATGAAAATACAGACGAAAGCAATAGGCTTGTCATATAGCCTATGGATTCTGAACCTATTGTAATAACTTATATGTGACTTTAAAACTACAAGTGATAGAACGCGTCTCACTTCGTTTCAACACACCTTAGCACCCTCTGTGACAAGTGTACAAAATGCGATAAACGTTGCAGCCGATAACTAAGTAGTGGCATAACTTAATTAAGTTCATGTTAAGGGTTCATTAATCTGCTGCGGGGCAGGCGGGGTGACGCGGGGACCGCCAACTTAACGGGCTAGGTCTAGTTCGCTTAAAGGTAACTTGTTAAATGCTGTGTAACTATGTATAGCACTGCTCATTATACTGTGTCCTTCGTTCTCGATATAAACCATATGCAGCTCTCTCGACCCACTCAGCAGCCGTGCGCATCTTTTAGAGACTTGAAACGTCAACACCTCCTCTATGATATCGGTAGACATAACCTCTGCGACCATTCATTTGACAGCGCAGCAGCCGATATCTTGTAATAAAGTTTTAGTCGAGATCTAATTTGATAATGATGTAATATCAGTGAGATTGCATAATAAAAAGGTTTTAATATACTAAAGTGATCTTGTGAAATAAATTTAAAACATCGTATAAGCAAATTCAGAAAAATTTTACGTCATAAATAAACTGGGAGATCGTCGTGGCAAAAAGTACATTCTGAAAAGATCAACTGATAATTATTTATTTTTAGTGTTTTTTCAGCTTAAATTGATTATTAATACAGTATCGAGTATTTGCCGACGTGAGTTTCGTCTTATTTAGACTTGTGAAAACTTCATCACCCGGAAAGTAAACTTATGAAGTCTATGTCCCTATTCATGTAAAAACAGTTTTACACGCAATATACCTGCAAACAATTACTAAACTTCTATAAATTGGCGTTATTATACCTCCAATGAGAGGAATTAGGGGGGCATTCATCAATAATGAAGATTATTAAGGATTGATGGTAATTCAAGGACACGGGTGATGCACGGTATACATCGGCGTGATCCGCAAGACTTGGGGCCCATACGAGATATGTGCTGAAGCTCATATTACTCATAGGTTTCACCCATGAGGTGTTCCTGTGCAGTTCACATTTCCACAATGGTAAGAATCAAAAATGTTACCAGAAATACATACCTTAAACAGTAACTACAAAGCTATTGCTATAAACTATAAGCTATTTGTGATATTATAACTCCAAAAGGGCACCTCCCAAAAGGGCAATGAAACCATCATTTTTTGTGAATAACAATACATTATTAATAACATAAGCCACTTGTAAAAACATAGTGTTTTGATTGATTTTATCATAAGACAGTTGTATAATAATCCTAAAATAGGCCAAAGTGGAGCTTATTACACAAGAATTGTGAAAAAATTATGAGCACTTGTATTAAAAAGGGAAATCCAGCAATACTTATCCCTGAACAGGTTAATAAACACATGAGACAAAGTTATCTCTATTAATGGCAATGCCTGTTGTAACTGACAAGCAACAGGACTGTGGAAATATTCCAAATATAATATCTCATTTTACCGATGCTAAAGCAGGCAGGTTGTGGGATAATAGGGAATATGCGTGTAATTCAAATAAGGGTCAAATATTTTTTTACAAACTTTATCGCATTAGAATAATGTCTATACCAATAATTTTTTAATAACATTACTATTTTATTAAGAAAATAATTATTGAAAGTACAAAAAATGAGTGGGAAATTCAAAGTAGCGGGAACGCCACACTATTGGTCAGATCGAATATGACGTTAATGGCTACAATACAAATGTCAACAAGTGCATATTTGTTGGATGTTTGCTATTGAGTTAGTTTTATTGTGATTTTTTGTTGTCGATTTACACAAAGACAAAATTTTAGTTTAAATTATTTAAGTTAATTCTTAAGTTGAAGTGATCTTCGCAGCAATATAAACAAGTTGATGGAGATATAATGTATCTTTTTCTGATTTTACACCACATTCTCCTTATGTCCGCACCTATCGGGTGCATTTCTTATTGTATTTTTATACCTAGGCACAACACAGTGTTGTTACATTGTATAATAGTCGAAAAATACAAAATAAAAAATAAATTACAGAATAAAATACTTCTACAGCTGTTCACTAATTGGTTGTTATTAGACTTTGACGTCAAGCCAAGCGCGCCAAAATGGCGGGCGTTTAAAATGCTCTTATCTGTTTGCTTCTCTTCAACATTTTTTTTTTGCCCTATTACATTTTGTTTTTGACGCTTAAATTTTTTATGCAGTTATATATTGATGTAATCTATCGTATAAAAATATAAAAAAAAATACACGCATATTCCCTATTGGCGGGATGGGATAAAAGAAAGGAAACTAATAATTATCTATCAATATTATCAGCCCAGATCCCTTGCAGGGTAGCCAGAGAAGATGAGTGCTAACAATACAGTCATGAAACATTTATTAAGATATAAACCTTTATGGTCTGCAGTATATAATTTGTATTAAAGGATTTTAATATAGTGGAGTACCAATATGGAGTTATTAACTGTTAACTATTCATAACCAGTATTTAAATTTTAAAAAAACCACCAGTGTTGTGACCAACATAGACCAACAGTACTCATCTTGGGCGTGAAAATATTAAACGACAGTGTACCTATTCCACAGTCCACCAAAAACAAATCACGATGGACATTGGAAGTCCGCTACGAGAGAAAGTGAGGATTTGTTTTTAAGTTACTGAAAAATTCAGTAAAACATTCATAATATTGGAGGCTATAGGTATTCATTGACTTTGGTATGTAACTATGTAACTACTAAAATGTGTGTATGTCTGTCTTCAACGGCAAACATAATTATTTTATTGGTTTTGTGCAAGTACTTGCAATCCAGACAAGTGAAGGTTAAAAAATATGTTTAACATATAGAAACATTATTATGAGAAACATATTTTTTTAATAATTGATATACAATTTATAGCCTTTCTTATTAGTTTAATTAACGATAGATGATCACAACTGTGCTATAAACCTTATCCCGCAAAGAAACTAAATGCTAATAATAGTCATATTAAATATACTAATAAAAAATGTATTAGGAACTATTCATCTTTCTATTAGGTTAATGAGCTCAATGGTTTTGTTTTTTGATTATGTCCTGCATTATTTATAATGTAATTAATATATTAGAAATTGAGGCACACACAGAGGAAAGATTATTTATCAATTCATAAATTGGAGAATTAGTTGTTTTTACTGTACTTTTGTTTGATAATGTGTACAGTTATTTTGAGCATCAGTGATGTTTCTGGTATAGTTATGATATCATAAATATAACACAAGCACAATCTGCTACCATTAAGGAAACAGTTGGTTTTAGCACTATACATACTGTAATACATCTGATAATTATGTATTTATATATTAAAAGAAAATGAAGTCATGCCAATGAGTTAATAATTATTATATATATAATGAATTAATATATAACCTATTTGAAAATTTAAAGATATTATGTTGACGTGTTATAGTCGATGAAATATTGAGTTACAATATTTGAAAGTATAGATTATCTTAAACAAGAATAATCAAAAGTATATTATTATCACAGGTATGATAATATTATGTAGTATCATCAATAATGTAAAAACATTAGATTCGAACATAGCATTTGCCATTGGATGGAACATTTCATTTCTCATTGGATGCGAACATTGCAATTGTCATTGGATTTGAATATTGCATTTGTCATTGGATGGAACATTTCATTTATCATTGGATGCGAACATTGCAATTGTCATTAGATGCGAATATTGCATTTGTCATTGGATGGAACATTTCATTTGTCATTGGATGTGAACATTGCAATTGTCATTAGATGCGAACATTGCATTTGTCATTGGATGGAACATTTCATTTGTCATTGGATGCGAATATCGCAACTGTCATTAGATGCGAATATTGCATTTGTCATTGGATGGAACATTTCATTTGTCATTGGATGCGAACATTGCAATTGTCATTAGATGCGAATATTGCATTTGTCATTGGATGGAACATTTCATTTGTCATTGGATGCGAACATGCAATTGTCATTAGATGCGAATATTGCATTTGTCATTGGATGGAACATTTCATTTGTCATTGGATGCGAACTTTGCAATTGTCATTAGATGCGAATATTGCATTTGTCATTGAATGGAACATTGCATTTGTCATTGAATGGAACATTACATTTGTCATTGGATGGAACAATGCATTTGTCATTGGATGCGAACATTGCATTTGTAATTAGATGCGAACATTGCATTTGTAATTGGATGCGAACATTGCTTTAAGTGATCTTGAAGGATGTTTCATAGTAATTGTAAAGCGCACCTCGTGGCGTCCAACTTACGTCGGTTTTCTTAAAACAATAAACAAAGCTAACATAAAATAAACAGAACAAACTTTTTTGATCCTTATGTAAAAAAAGTGTAGTGAAAATAAGTACCTAACTTTACTCATAACATGCTTTATTCATGATTGTAAGATAAGTTTGGCCGCTTGTGGTAGTTCTAGTTATCTTAAGACGCAAGAAATAGGACATCGAACTATCTCGAAACCTCATCGAACACTGTTCTGTGTGTGAAATCAGATCGCATTGAAAGCCAATACGCTCGAGGTGTCCTGCCTTCCCCGCGCACATGACGCGCACGTTCGGAAGTATTTATAAAGGTTTGTTGCGTGCGCTCTATCAAACTGGTCACAGAGAAATAAATAGACTTTGTAATTTGTTTATAGAAGGCAATTGCGGTTCGCTTCAGCTTTGAAACCCTGTGTGCCTTTGTTGGCAGGAATTTAAATTTCATTTTAAAAACGTCAGCCTATATTTATGATTCCACTAAGTTTTAAAAGTTATGTTCTTTTTATCAAAAACACACTAATTATAAATTATGGTAATTAGCATAAAATATAAGTAAGTCAAAGGAGAAAGGTCGGACCAGTCCCCACGAGCAGCACCCGTTCACAAGGATGAATAGAGAAGCAGCCTCTCACTTGTCAACCATATAAATACCCAACATTAAAACCAACAGACATAATACAAAGTTCTAATTAGTTTCGTCGCAAAAGAATACTAAAGTTTAATAGAACTTGATTAGTTGTGACGTGGAGAGGACGTATTTAGTTAACATCATACCCAAATGGCGCCAGACTCTTATAGTATCACGTTGTTCAACGAAGTAAAATAAATGTTTAACTTCCATAAAACAGTTACCCACAGCGGTAATAAGTTTACCAAATTACCTAGTAAGCTGTTGAAAATGATTTTATTTGAAAGTAAATATTCGATTATGTCGTTTTCACTCAGGCAGAGGTCGAAATGAGGGTGTGCAGTGAGCCGTGGTGACCCGAGGTCACTATGAATAGAAGAAATGGTCCGATTAATCTCACCCACATCGTACGGCGTCTAAGGCCCCTGCCTCAGGCTGGCTTCATCACGAATTCAACCTTTTTGCAACCACTTTGCGGTATAAATTCATAAAAATATATGTATCCATTCATATTCAATCCAAGAGTATCCATAAAAAAGCACAATCGATGAAATAATACGCTAGCATTTGCAGAATGAACAAACAGGTCGTGCGGAATAGAAAGTTCTATTCAACTTCTCACATATTTACGTTGATTTCAAAATTTTCTAAACACAATATTTTATTATACTTACAGAAATATATTTTATGGCCATTCTAGCGTACCGGCCCAGCTTTTAAAATCAGTTTTTTTTATAAGGTTGTTTTTAGAAGTCCGATGGAGTGTTGTGTGAGGCACAGGGAGGTTTCAGGTCTGGAAGAGGATGTTCGGATCAAGTTTTCTCCCTCCGCAACATCGTAGAAAAGCATCTGGCAGTAGGCCGGAAGGTTTTCTGCGGTTTTGTGGACCTGGAGAAGGCGTTTGATAGAGTCTTGCGAAAGAGACTTTGGGACATTTTGCCAGAGTATGGTATAAACGGCACCCTGTTGCGAGCCGTCCAGTCCACCTACGTGGACAGCAAGGCATGCGTACGGGTGGGTGGTAACATGTCACCTTGGTTTGACGTTAAAATCGGCGTCAGGCAGGGTTGCGTGTTGTCCGCTAGACTGTTTATAGTGTATCTGGATAAAAGTCTTCAAAGACTGTGTGCGATGACTGAAGGGGTAAAAATGGGTGATCTAGTGATAAACCACCTATTGTATGCAGATGACGCGGTTTTGATAGCGCCAACAGCCACTGATCTGCAAACACTAGTCACAGTTATGAGAGACTACTGCATGAACAATGGCTTACATTTGAATGTGAAGAAAACCAAAATTATGGTTTTTGAACGGGAAGAAACCAGAACGAATGCAAGGATTGTGGTTGGTAACGATGTGCTGGAGCAAGTGAATGAGTTTGTATATCTTGGATGCGCCTTCAGTAAGGATGGGAAATACACCGCTGATATAGAGAGAAGAGTGGATGCAGGTAAAAGAGTGAATGGTGCGATGGGAAGGCTACTTGGGAGCCGGCACTTAAGCCAAAAGGCGCAGCTGGCCATGCATAACGGAGTGCTTGTCCCAACGCTGTTATATGGCAGCGGTCGAAATGCGATCTCTGCGGAAGATGTGCGGAGTCACGCTGACCGACCGTATTCGCAACAGCGTAGTAAGAAAGCGAGTAGGTATGAAAGATAGTATCGGTGTAAAAATGAGAAAGGGTATGCTCCGTTGGTTCGGGCATATAGAAAGGATGCCAGAAGAAAGAATGACAAAACAGATATACAATGCGAAAGTGGAAGGATGTAGGTGCCGGGGAAGACCTAGACTATCTTACCATGACCAAATAGACCGTGTCTTAGCTGAAGGGCAAGTCAAGAGTCTCCGTAACCGGCGAGTGTGTATGAGACGAACTATGAGAGTGGAGGAAGCCAGAGAGGTATGTAAGGAAAGAACCTGTTGGAACTCTGTACTCTCTGCCTACCCCGCGAGGGAGCTGGCGTGATGATATAGATAGATAGATATAGATAGAGATAGATAGTTTTTTTTTATCTAGGACTCATTTTCCATCATATTTTATATTGTTTCTATCTCGCTGAGTGACAATATCGTAATGTGCACGAACTAATAAATATTACAGCCTTCGATCACAAAAATATCTCTGCTTAGCAATCCGCGCGGGCGGCGAACCTTTGTTGCTCGACACTTACTTTTGTTGATAACGCTGCTCGTCTGGTCATTTCAGATCGGGCAGATGACGAAGATAGGCAACGTTAGGTGCGGTTAGGCTTCAGATGGGTAACCGCTAATAATGTCCTGTAGAAGGGTCATTGTCGGTCTATTGGAAAGCTATGGCGACTGTCCTGTCGAGTGTGGCCCGAGTATCACCCGTAGGTGACTTGTATAATTTTGAATAAAATAAGTACCTTTTACTATCGTAATCTGACTTAACGTTTACGATAATGCGAGAAAGCATTATCGTAAAGCACAAAGCGAGTGCAATCAAGCATCAAATGAGCCAGCAGTCACGGCACGGGGAAATGGCTCCGTTTAAACGCTGCTCGAGTGCAGCCAACGCGGCAACAATGAGTGGCAAACGCAAGCTCCCGCGCCGACGGGCCGCGGGCACGGTGCAATCATTTGCGACCTCCGACAGCGCAGCCACGCCGCGGCCGCCGGAGCTGATGAGCTAATATCAATTTAAAGTATTCTTTTGTTTCTTTAGGCAAATAGTTTGGTCTTTAAAAAACAAGTAATTTAAAAACAAGTGTTTTTACAGCCAGGTAAAGGTGCAATTTAAAACGGCCAATCAAAAATAAATGCGCACCTATACACAATTTCGTGTCTGTGCTTTTAACCGTTGAAGAGTTTCTTCCAGCCAATTCTGGGTGCAGGATCTTACCATAAAATGCATTGTTATCAGAACTAAAGCAACATGTCAAACAACTCCGTAGAATAAGAATAAGTGGTTCTAATACAGCTTGCAAGATTTGACTTAAACTAACATTGCAAGTTAAATAAAAGCTTAAAAAAAATCTAATTATCCGATCTGCAATTTTTTAACCTTATTACATTTATCGAGAAGAATCGATGACAGACGGCTCGGTCCAGTGGTTCAGAGCGTAAGCCACTCCGAGCACTGCATCGAGAAGTTGAATGTATTTCCGTACGAGACAAATCTTTGTGAACCACAAATATTTGACTCGATCTGGGTGTTTGTGTATGTAAATTTCATATTTCTAATCGCACCTACGATATAGGAACAATTCCTAGTATACCGGAGATAGTATATGAGACCGGAAATTAACCTGAATTACGTGAGCCGGTATTTTAGTAAAATTTGGATGCTTGGTCTACTTACAGCAATCTGGATACCTCCGATGGAAGCGCATTCTACCCCAATCCCGAACCTTGGAGGGTTTAGAAGGTGGCGGTTAGTATCACGAAAATTATTATTGTTTTTTAAAATTAACGTTAAAAATTGATGCTATTATTATAGTGTCTGGCTACGACTTGTGATTAATGACGTGGTTAATATACTGTATATACTTCTAACCCCGCCGTCTGCGGCCTTGGTCGAAGAATGGGGTTGCGGAGCCTGCAGCCGGGGATACCCAATAACGAACCATTAATTAGCCAAAGTAATAAATAAGCAAAGTTTTGACCTGACCTTCTGAGTTACTTATAATCTTTCGGAATCTTCAATAGTGTTGAGATTTTTAGCGATCCGCACTAAATTTAAAAAACATATATTTTTTTGTATATGACGAAAGATGCAGATGTTTCGAAAGTTGTGAAACTTAATTGGCAAAAATATCGACGTACCAAATGTCACTATTTAGCTTCTTTGGTACTTTCCTTGTGAACATATTCTAACCAAGTTGATTTCTCATAAGGGGGAACGGATAGGCTTTTCGGATTTCGATTGCGTACAACGACTACGATAAGCGTGTATGTCTTCCATATTTGCAGATAATCGATCATTGCAAGGCTAACGACCCATTTAAAGCTTCAGTAACCTTAATGAACATTGCCGCAACATTATCGTCAAGGACTTTCTTTACGATGGATCCAGCGAACATACGGGACTAATAAATCAAGACGGAGTAACCCTTTTCCATTTTATGTTCCAGCGGTAGGCTGCGAACTGTTTAAAACTGATCGCTATGAAGCGGCGTCCGCGCCGGCCTCCGTCTCGCATGATTTATTAATCGCCCGACAGTTGCCGGCGCGGGGTGCCGAATATGGGCGACAGTTCTTTTCCTGATGGGCTATTGATGTGGCAGCCCGAACTACAAATTCTAAAAAAACTATATTCATAATATTCTTAAAAATACGTAGCTGTATTTATTTATTCCATATATATTTATTTCAAAGAATGCCATATCTATCGTAATTTTTATTTTATTTCATTTTTCAACACTTCGTACTTCGTGTACTTCGTGTTAGGTGCCTATCGATTCCATAAGTGATATGGCAGGGATTATTATTTAATTAAAAATTTAACAATAACACACTATTAATACGAGCCGAGAGTTTTACTATCTGCCGTCATCTCTATTCATATTAATGTTGCATATTTTTTTAACCTAATGATGGTTATAAAATACTAGCATTTTCCCGCGGCTTCGCACTCGATCGACAACGGCTCCACTTACCAGTACCAGTTATAACTAAGAACTATCCAGGTGACCCCATAATTACAAACAAAGTATATGTAAAGATATAAGTGAAAACCCTATTTGTAAGACAAATATGACGGTTATGAAACAGACATAAAATCAAAATCAAAAGTTTTTTATTCATGTAGACCAAAATGCACTTATGAATAGTCATAAATAGAAAATTATTGATCACTTAAGACTGTACCACCCGTTCGGAAAGACATTCCTGTGGAGAAGAGGGGCAAAAAACCCCACGGTTACTCTTTTTAAAAATCAGAGTTTTACAATACTTTTTGTATACCTTGCATTCATGGAGTATGGGAGAACAATGCAGAACGAGCTAAACAGTTGTGCTTAAGTGTAGATTAATCATAAGTGTACTTAGATTCATGGTATCGTTCAGTGTCTACATAGTCCTCTCTTTACAAAATAGAGATGTTGTAGAGGTATATAATAAAAAGTATAATAGTAAGAGAAAGGGTTGCTATAAAATATGTAAAGATTGCGTACAAAACCACTGGTTACAGCTCCAGAGCGATGTCGAACGAAACAAAATTCAACAGCACTACGGTACACGTTCAATCAGTCAAAGGACAGAGGACGGACCAGTCCCCACCAGCAGCACTCTTTCATGAGTATGACCTAAGAAGCAGCCATCACTCTCCTTAACCATATTAGAGGGAAAAGAGTGACCCGCTCCACAGAGCCGCCACTAGCAAAGACATTTTAGTGGGCATGACCAATCCACGGCCCTGTCGACATGGTTCGAAAATATTATTTAAAATCAATGAACGCTCGCTAGGCAGGACAAAAGGACTTGTGAACTTCAGGTAACTTGTGTAAAGGCATTTTTATCATTTAAAAAATCATCTACAGTATAATATCCTTTCATTCTCATTAGTGAACATTTAATATAACTTTTAAATCTGTCAAGTGGCAACTCTAACATGGGCTTCGGTATCTTATTGTAGCAGCGAATACCGACTCCAACGAAGGAAGTGAATACTTTTTTAGGCCTAATAATTGGTGATACCAGTTTATGTTTATTTCTCGTGTTTAATTTATGAACGGCGCTAACTTTATCAAATAAATGGATATTCTTACGTATGTACACTATATTGTCATATATATACTGTGACGCGACCGTGAGAATGTTGATCTCTTTAAAAAGCCCTAGGTCCTAGATTATAAATGGCACGGATTATTGCAGTATGAATACATTTTCCACGTCAGCAGCGTTACCCCACATAAGGCAATTCTTCCCGAGCACCACTTGTCAATAAGCTAATTGTAACCCAGCTGCCCGCGCCCGCGTACCTTGAACGACCCTACGATTAAATTAATAAATTCCGAATAGAAATTCCTTATCTTCATTAGATATTGCTTATTTATTGCTCGCCCGATCGACGCTGAACGTTGCGCGCCTTCCACGAGAATTCCTCGCCCTATTTGAGACTATAACAGTATCCGAGATCTCAGACAACATAGAAAATGTAATAGCCGTGTCCGGCGAGATGAACTGGGGCGCACCGCAGGCAGTCGGCCAGCAACAGTCATAGAGCTTGTTAAAAATTCAAACAATTATATAAAACTTTCGATTTTTGTATAAAAAATGCAGTGGTAAATTATTTTGACACCTCTATTCGACCCTTACCATGTTAAAGGCAGAAATGTTAAGGTTATTTATTATTATACAATTTCCAACACAGATTTTTAACAAGTATTATTCTAATAGTTTTAGCAAGGACAAGTTACTTCCAGTCAATGGTCTTGTGGCTCGTTGGTCTAGGGGTATGATTCTCGCTTTGGGTACGAGAGGTCCTGGGTTCAAATCCCGGACGAGCCCCGCTCATGGTTTTAACACTTTATAAGAAAACAGACGACTTTCAAACCAATCAATCAATTTTTTTTCAATTGATTAATTTAAAACAGTTGCATTTTTTCAAGTCATTATGTTGTTATATTAACTACACCACCACCCACCTAAGGTGACCATTATTCTCCCATATTCCACAACACAATGTAGAAAAAAATTGTTTTTTTTTTAAATTTAAATAGTAACCGTGTAGTTTTGTTCTCCTTCTTCTCCACAGGAATGACATTCCGAAGTGGTGGTAGAGTATTTGTTACTTTTCTGACGATTCATAAATACTGTAATGGTTTACATGAATAAAAATATTCTCATCTGATTCACGAAATTAATTCATAAACCTCAACTTTGAAAAAGATTAATTTTCGAATTCAGCTTTAGAAATAAATCAACTGTGAAATCTTCTGTTTGAGATGCTCATAGATAATTTATTTGGAGCATTGGCCTGAAGTTCATTAGCCCTATATCAAGCGAAGGGCAGTTTATTGTGTGATATGATTACGTTTGGTCAAATCGTGGGAATTTTTTGCCGTAGACGCTTGCGTCGGCGCAGCGCATTTAAAAATATTAAAGTGTAGGACAAAAGTTTCGATATTGAATATTACTTAAAATAAAATTATTTGTCCCTTGCCGACGAGAAGGCCGAAATATTTTATCTTCAGAAATGCCTCATTCAATTCAATAGCTTCAATAGCTTTATAAAACTGCGTACGGTACTATCAGATATCTTCAAATATATTGCAATGAATTCCAGCTTGATTAAACTAGTACTTGCATGCTATGGTAAAATATGTTCTAAATTCCTGACTTCTTGTATTAATAAAACCATCAAAATATGAGTTTTAGTAAATTGAACCCAAATGAAGACGAAACGGCATGGCAAGTCGTAAAAGGGCGGCGCGCCGGGTTGAACGGCCGGCGCCGGCGCCTGCAGGCTGCATGGTATTCGCACTAATTGTTGGCTGCAGCTTTGTGTGTATTGATTTAATATACATCTTGCGCTTATATAGCCGTATTTTTAAAATTCGTTATGCTATGGATGGTTATTAGGTGTGTATATAAAATATTAGTTACAAAATATCATTGCAAAAAGAGAGTTAACCTTATACAAATTTTGCGTCCCTCAAAAATACGTGTTCATTTGTAACTATTACCTACTTTACTTAATTTATTCTTGTTCAAATTAGAACTAACAGCCTTTTACTTTTAAAGCCTTTGAAGATAAATAATTTCAATACAACAGTTTTTCACACTATTCTATCCCTTAAGCAATATTTCCAAAAATCCTATTCGGTGGTTATGTTATAGAAGTTGAAGCACAAGTGATTTCGTTTTTACGTTAATGGGTCTCTAGGGGCGAAGATATATTTGCTGCTGACTCCGCTTGCTCGGTGTGAATTAAATGACCATGTTTATCAAATGCGACCTGACCTAAAGAGATACGAATAATTCGTCGACACAACAATTATACAGAATATAAGCCACTATTAAGTCCTGAACTTTAGTAAAACACCAACTCAATGTAAATCATGTATTTTGCTAGGTAGCCATTGTACAGAAGTGCGTATGTCATTATCTTATTTTCCTACCCACTTAATCCACATTATTAATTAACAAAGTAGAAAAGTACCCTATTCTAATTCACATAAATCCATGTAAACAAATCAACAATATAACATACCTCCCCCCTAAGTATAATAAATAAAACGAATGAACAACGATTATGTGACCAAATGCCAATACATAATTAAGCTGTCACAAAAGGCATCTATGACATATAGTGATTATCTCTATGTCTGTCATATGGAGTTTTAGAATGCAGATCTATTTTATTTTTTACTTTTCCTGGTGCCGATGAAACTAAGGGACTATCTGATGGAGGTATACCCAATATCTCTGTCCATTTATCCGCATCCGGAATCTCAATAATTTTATCCAAATCCTGAGTGTCTGGATTCTCTGTTCGTACCGGTTCATCACTCGCTAAATTATCAACTATTATCTCTCCCTCCTCTGGCCCGGATTATATTTCATTCGATGAGTACGCAATACAAAATATTGCGTACTCATCGAATGTGTCCCTACAGGTCGGTCAGGACGAAGGTTTTTATATAAGTACATAATATATAAATGTATATTTTAATGTAACTAAAACTACTGTACGCAGTTCAACAAATCATTTTACGAGATAACCACTCTATTTTGCATTCTTTAATTTTTATTTACTGCGCTACGAATGGTTTTTAAATATGCAATAAAAGCTATACTATTGGGTTCTATAAATGCAATAACAAGAAGCGGAAACGGACGCACTCAATTGGAATGATTCTAACATTTTGTAAGTATTTAAAATAACTGTTTAATTTTGATTTTAATTTACCTATAGAGACGAATATGTATGACTGTTCTTTATTCGCATATAAAAAGGTCGTAACATGATATGAAAATTCTCCATATAACAAAGATTGTATTGCTCTTCACAATGCTGGCTGACGGCTACTGCCGTCCTGGCGGGCGGGCGGCAAAACTTTTATTCTTTTTTACTTAACAATTCATATATTATACTTACCTATTATACTTACCTATTCCAATGAAATGAAAATTAAAACATTTAAATTCATTGGAATTATAGTATAACCACGAAATTACTAATATTCCTAGAAACAAAAATTAAACTAAAACAATATGCATCCTTCTTACAATAACTTTCAGGTAAGTAGTCGTTTGCTTCGACAACTAGTTCAAGAAAACAAACCATTTCGTACGTTTATTAGTTCCCGAGGGAAGTACGAACTGATTGGCGTTAGCATGACGTTGTCGAGAGAGCGTGCTGTCACATCCATGTTTATTTAGGAACTTGTAGTGTGAAAACGATGACATTTCAACTCGTTAGTCACTAACGTAACACTATCGTCAATTTGTTCGTGTCAAGCCCTCTGGTCACGAAACTTAAGAGATACTAGTGGCGCCCGCGGCGGCTCCCGGAAGCGCTCTTATCCGACACATCATAGCAAGGTATCACATCACCCAAGCACTCAGGTAACGGTTATTGCTGTTGTGATATGTTTTTCGCAAGGACGGGCTATATGCAATAGAATGCAGATAAACATTAATTAGCGTAAGGTAGGACGGCCCCCAGCTAGATGGACCGACGACCTCAAAAAGGTCGCTGGGACAGACTGGATGCGGAAGGCGGAGGACCGTGTGCAATGGCGCGTGTTAGGAGAGGCCTATGTCCAGCAGTGGACTACGATAGGCTGATTGATTGATTGATTGATTGAAACATTAATTTAGTTCTCAACTTTATAACCTGACAAGATTAACACTGATCGTGTTTCAAAAACTCTCTTACACTGACTGACCGACTGATAGACAACGAAAACCTTAAACGGGCGACTGAACAAGACTGGATTTTTGAAAGTTCTTCTTAAGGGAGTAAATATGAGCAAATAAAATTCCACGTCTAGTAGGATTCAAAGAAATATTAAAATCAAATCAAATCATTTATTTGCGAAAATGGGTACAAGTACAGGATGTTACATTTTATTATTATGTGACGCCATAATCTGCCTTTAGACATGCAAAATATAAAATTGTAAGTATAATTTAAGCCATTCAGTCATATTCATTATTCAGGTTAAAATATATATTTATAATTATCTACATCAATCATAATTTTTTGTTATACATTATGTCTAATAAAATTACGAATACTTATTACTAACTTTTCCAATTATATAAAATTTTATGTCAGATATTATATATAGATTATGTATGTCAAGTGATATAAAATTAGTTATAGTCATTTATATATAAATTAATATTAGATTAGTGATCCAACATTTTATCACAGAGGTATTCAGTCACACTGTAGTAGGCTGTATCCTGTAAAAGTCTCTTAACCTTACACTTAAAGATATTTGAATCTCCTATTTCTAAGACAGTCTTAGGTAAATGGTTATAGACACGTGGTCCCATACAAAAAACGCTGTTGGTATACATAGCTGTTTTATGTGACGGACAACAGATTTTGAAAGTATGCCGTTTACTTTTATAATTGTCAAACATGCTTCTATTCCTTTTTATAAATATTATTAACTCATACATATATAGACAAGGCATTGTTAATATTTTTAAGTTTCTGAAGTAGGGTTTACAGCTATCTGTTTGCTTGAGTTTACAAATAGCTCGTATGCATCTTTTTTGAGCTATAAATACTTGTTCGCTGTTAGTGGAATGACCCCAAAATATTATGCCATATCTTAACAGAGATGCAACATAGCCATTATAAGCAGTTAATACTGCAGACTGGTCCACAACCTTGGAAAGCATAAAGAGTGCATAGGATTGTTGGCTTAATTTTAGACATAAATTCTCAACATGCAACTTCCAATTCAGTGTATTGTCAATATGTAATCCTAAGAACTTTGTCGTTTGTACCTCTTGAATCAAATTTCCCCTGTAGGTAACATTAAGATCTGATATTTGTGAGATTCTATTTTTAAAAGTCATAATATATGTTTTTTCTAAATTAATCCTCAAATTCATTGATGTCAACCATTCTATTATACTTAATAAAGTCCGATTTATTTCATTTTCCAGACCTTCCTTATCTTTACCTCTCATAACTACAGTACTGTCATCTGCAAATAAGATTGTGGGGTGACGAGTTATATTTGGAAGTTCATTAATATAAATATTGAATAAAAGTGGTCCAAGTAAATCTTAATTAATTTTATATTTGCGCGAATACTACACATTCAAAAAGCTTTTCATACAAACACGACAGGCGAGGCTCGAGCGCATTTTTCATACGATTATAAAGTATGTTGGGTGTCTGATCAGATAGTCAGTCGTGTCTAACGGTATGTGTTCACACGAAATTTCTTGTATGGCCGTTATTCAGTATCCCCATACAGCTCAAAAAAGTAGCACGCTGTATTTACGCATACATTATTTTTCAAGTATTTCAATAGCATTTTCACACTGTATTTACTAGATATATACTGAACCGCAATACTCAGTGCTTCTCAAATAACACAGTTTTAAAATACCATTAGATGCATAAACATTTATTAGTAAATACTCCGGTAGCAAGCCTCTTGAAACTTTCTTTAACTTTTAAGTCCGAAACAAGTCGCGGGTGGTGTTCACGAGGTCGGCGCTTGTTGGGGAACGCGACTGCAGCGCGGGCTCGCTCGAATGTTTGCTGCTTTAAGCTGGCTTGTTCATGTTGCATGAACTTGATATCATAATTTGTATGGTAGAAACAAGCCCATTGGTTTTACATATTATCTGAACTTCAATAGTACTGGCAAGAAATTTTTAGTATTTTATTAGGTCCAGGCGTTCCTAGTGCCAAATATCGTTTTGAATTAATCAAAGCTTACCTCGAAACCTGCCTCGTTGTTAGTGTTAGTCTACACAAGGGACGTATTTTCATTCTGCAGTAAGAGGATCTCACTACCATCAATTGCCTGACCAAATTTGGGAAACTCTGTCGGTCAAAAGGACTTCGATTTTTGGGGGACACGAATTCGATGATAAGTATCGTAAAAAAATAATATTTTGTTACCGATTTACTGCCGGTCGTCTGCAACGTGCTTTAAAAAGTGCATGTTTCATCTTTTCTACATTATTGAAATGTTCTTTTCTCAGACATGTTATATTAAAAAGTAGGAATTTTATAGTCACATGAAACATGATTAGAGCGTTCGTCGAAATAGCTTGTTCACTTCCCGTGAGTCATTATGCGAGCGTTTGTATTCGCTAATGGAACAGGCGGCGGCGGCGGTGGCACAAAGGATTATATTTTTTGCGAGTCGCGTCGATGCGCGTGTTAGATATTTAATATTTTACTAGTATTGATTACTAAGATAATACCATAATATTAAGTATAAAATTGATTAAAGACTTTTGAGTAAAGACTTTATGAAGTATTTTGGTTAAATACCCAATACATAATTAGAAAAAGTATTTATAAACTTCCGTTGTTTTTGAATTTATTTAAATATGTGATTGTATTGACAACTTGATAATTTTATAAGATGTTTTAGAATTGTAAATAATTATTGTGAGTATTATTTAATGATTATTTAAATAATACAGAGCTATTTTTGGTATCACTATATTTATTGCCGTTCTTTTAGTTCTCGTTAAAAAGACTCTAAATTGTAACTGTGCTCTGATTGGCTTAGATTGAAATTGTATTGGCTTATTTTAAAATTATAACCTTTTAACGTTCTCATCTATATTTAAAAAACTGATGGGTATAAAAGGCCACGTAATTTGAGAAACAGTTCAGTTTTTAATCGAGAGCGGATAAGCAAGTTAAGTACCTTTTTATTGTGACTACTGTTATATATTGTTATTATGCCCGTCTTGGCATCTGATCCTATGATGTCCGTATATATTGTATTTTATTGTGTATGCCATTCGACTTGAGTAATAAACTATGTTTCATGTCGATAATCTGGGTTTCTTTAACTTCTAAATTGCTGCCCCTTTTATTTCCTTATAACATAATTTAGTATAATCAGTAAATAACAATACTAGTGACTTAACATAAAACATTAAATAACTTAGCCAATATCTTAATTTTACCATTTCTAACACGCGCAACGCGACGCCGGTGATTGTAATATCGCGTACTCTTGTGTGATCGCGGAGACGAACTGCAGTATTAAACAGTATTTTTGAAGTGAATTATACATGCACATATATCAACGGTCTGCGTGCTGTGCATCGTACGCTAAAAGTTTGCATAAACTCCTTCATGCTCCATCTGCGTCATGATACCTTAACGCTGTAACCAAGACATTACGCAATTGTAGCCGACATATTAATGTGCTGATTGACATATGGCAGCGAAAATGACGTTATAACTTGAGCGAAAACTCGGGCGGCGCTCTGATGTAGCCACTGGTGAACGCGTTATGTATAAAGCCTAATTTACAGCGCTTTTTGATGGAAGCTTTAACAGGTGGGCAGGATGATAAATTAAGTCCTTCAGTCATCCTATTCCATGTCTACAGAACTAAAGCGTGGGGTTATTCTAGACTTGCAGTAATCGTACACTTACACTTGAAACTAGACTGTATATACGTACTTAATATTAACGACTATGAGCAGAACTTATACACTGTATAACTTAAAATCAAGAAATCTCGTTTATTATTATACTCTACGTGTATTAATGACGTATTGAAGCCGTCGCTCCTCCATTAAACATTGTAAAGAGAACAAACAATAATACGTTTTATGAAATAGGCGAATAAAACGGTCACGCGCGGCTGATATGTTTTAACTTTCTGCTCCAGCATTTAACGCTAATATTATAAAATGATCGTGCGCTGTACTGAATGTACAGGAGGTCTAGTAGCTGGCCGTAGCCGCTTACTGGATCAAATACTCGCGGGTTTGATCACCGTGCTGGCCAAGTCCTTGTATGTTTTACACATGAAACAGCTTCAAGGTCTTATGGCTTTACGGATACTTGTTTCGGTCTATTTCTTTATGTGTGTGAAATCAGTGCTTATAAAAACATCTAGGACACAACAGTAATTATAGAATAAAGTTTAAGAAATATGTATAGGTATGCTATCTATTAGTAATATTGAGCATTATAAAATTGCGATGAAGATATTAAAGTCTTTAAACTTCTGCAGCATCGTCCCTAAAATATTATAATCATATTTTATTTACGTATTACGCTGGTATTCTACCGCCACTTCCCACAGACGGGGCTCAATATAAAACTTTTTGCCTGTTATCAGTATTAAATAGACCAACTTTTGCCATACTTTGGACTCAAGTCCATAACTTGGCTATAACTAGCCTCCGAAGTGAGTCCCCGAGCGACGGCGAGAGGCGGCTGCTAAGCCGATTTATTTTATAACATCTAATACTGCACGTGAGAGGGCTCCCCAGTACGTAATTATATCTAGAAAGAATGATAACGATAGAAAAATGTAAGTTTTAGTAGGTCTGCCATGAGAAGAAGACTAATTTTCATCGAGATAAGTTATAATTTGGGTATTTGTAGAGTTAAATAATTGTTGAGTTTAATAATTGTAGAGTGCCTCTACAAATGATACTCTAAATGAAAAATCGTTAAGATGATTTATTTCTAAATGATTAAAAGTGGATTCAGCATATTATCGTATTAGAACTACTATTGCCAATTATTGTAAGTGCAATTAAGAATATTTTCTGTCTGATATCACCACGACGACGAATACCTTGCGGGATATTTTAATATACGTTAACTGTACTAAAACACTTATGTACCACGAAAAAGAAATAACCACCACTCGGTAAGGTAATTTTTCTGAAGAAGAAGGGCAAGAAATTTCAGTTACTCTTCTAAAATAAAAAGGTCAAGTGACAATCTAAAGGCTTTGTCATGCAAGTGCTGTTGCTCGCACTTATATCGTTAAATAAAAACTTACACCGAATAAAATGAGGCGGTACATGGCGTACGTTAGCGGCTCTACTGCGAGCGAATCCTTTGAAATTACTGTGGAATAGGCACGTGTTGAGTCCTTCTTTCATTAATGAAAAGCAATGGCGTATCATAACGACGTATTTCACATACTGTGAGAAGCCGTTGCCAATATTTATTTGTGTTATACGTTCATACATATATGTATCTGCGTGGGTCGTCTGAAGTCTTGTGATTCATGAACGGATTATGTTTTTACTTCGTTTGATTGCGTCATATAAGAGTATTAGAAGGTTTCGTTTCTCATTATTTAAAAACTACATTATCTAATAATCGACTGTATAAAAAACAATGAGAAATCATTCGTGTATGATAAGCGCAGCTGTGTCCCCAAATTAGAAAATGATTATAGACATTAAAAATGATCCTTTTAATAGCATCGTTGCATAAACCCCAGACCGTTTACAATGCATATCCGTGCAGATATGTTCAAATGACCCTTTTCGGGTATCATATTTTAACAAAAGAAAATAATATTAACAATGTTCGTAAAAAAGATCACGTGCGCGACGCGACTACCAGAATATAATTATATCGTGATGTATTACGGACGCCCTTGTCTCGCACGAGATGATAACACGACAAGACAACGATGTATTAGCGAGACGGAACTTGTTTCCCTTTTGTCCGGAATCATATACTGGTACGACACTATCATTTTCTAGGAAATGCGTATCTTCAGGTATTTATTATAAAGATGATTACAAAAAAAAAACTAATTAGAGTCGATTCGTAAAACCCAAACATGGAACACTGGTATTAATACATTAAAACCTAACATACACCGTACTTCGTGAAAACGATCCTACAAATACATACAGGTATTGTTCTTAACAACTATAAGGTTTCCCAAGTTTATTCACTATTTCAAAGTTTCCTTGTAGGCGTAAAACAGAAATTCATGATAATACAGCCTACCACAAAGCACAATTTCCTAACAACCTTACTTTAACGTCAATTTGAAGGTTTGGTCTTAGCTTTCAGATTTGCATAGCTTTACACGCGACTACGTCAGTATTATACCGCTGAAGAGTAAGGTACGGTAACCTATGTACGTACTCGTAAATCATTATTACCTCGTCCATTCTTGGAGGTCGAGTGCTTGTACAAGCTCCGTCAAAATTGATGAAAAGCTGTAAAATACACTACCGTTGTGTTCGAGACAATGCACAATCGATACTCCTAGCGTAAGCGATTAACGATTTGGTCGCTTTTAGGAATCTCAGTGCTTCACTGAACATTCGCAGACTCGCCGGTCTACTTATGAAAGTATATAAATTTGAATAGCTAGCCCGGCCGCGTGGAGCCGGTGGAGCTCGTTCAGTACCTCCCAGTGTCTCACTTTCTTCAATATAAATAATAATATCAGCCAATACTGCCCACTGCTGGACAAAGGCCTTCTCTCACAAATCGAGGTGAGAGAGATTAGGTCATACTCCACCACGCTGACCCAGTGCGGATTTATGGAGGCAGGTTTGTGGCCACCTGCTGTTGGAATTTATCAAGCCGCCTTTTAAGGCTTCCAACTCGGCTTAACGGCTACTACATTATGTGGTAGCTGGGACCAACGGGTTAGCGTGCCTTTTGAAGAACGGAGGCGCTCGATTATGAAAATGCCACAAACGGTCACCCATCTCGGGCCGACCGAGTCTAGCGCTGCTTAACCTTGGTAATCGGTAAGAACACCGCGGTCACACAGCGCTACGAGCGCTTCGCTTTCTTTAAAATGAAAATAATTTAGTTGCTCACTTTAGAACTAAGAAATAAATGCTTCCAACATGTTTTGTCGTACTAAGCGTCATTTAAATAATGATTACGGGTACCTACAATTTATCATATTTTATTTAAATATTAAAACAAAACCCGTAGGCATATTGATGATAATATTAATATATGTAAAATATGTATGAGTAACCTGAATATAGGTACACAGTAGGTTATGTAACAGTTTATAAACTAAGCCCACTTTTTTCTATCTACTTATTCAAGTTTCCATTTGTAATTTTTTATGAACTCTTGATGAAAATTTTACGATTTTCACACGCTAAAACCAAAAAGTACCTTTGGATCCTCGCAAACGCTCGCCAGCGCCCGGCAGATGGATGCAGATGTTATTTAAAAGTTATTTAATTAAACTGTCCAAGAAAATAACTTTAATGTTTAGTTAATTAACAAGATTGTGCTGAGACACAACCACAAATATGCGGCACTCCGACCAGTACACGTATCATTACTTAATTAATACTAAGGCTTTCTTAGCGCTGTGGTACCGCGATGTTCTTGGCGATCAGCAAGGTTAGGCGGCGTCCGGGTGAGTCACTCTAAGGTGGGTAACTATTTATGGCATTTCCATTTTTGAGCATCTCTGTACATGGGTTGGCATGCTAAGCTGTTGGTCACGGCTGCCACTTATTAAGATCTTCGTTAAGCCATGTTAGAGGCCGTACAAACCCGCTTCAACCAATTGACACTGGATCCGTATGGTAGAGTAAGACCCGTTCTAAGCCTTTCAGAGCAATAGGGCTGACTGTATAGGGAACTTATCTATCGTTAAGTATATTAGTCAAAACTGTCTGCCTATCTCGCAAGGTATCTGGGGTGATGTAGATTATCATCATCTCAACCTATACTTGTCCACTGCTAAACATAGGCCTCTCCAATCGCTTTCCAGCGTAACCGGTCCGACGCTACCTGCATCCAACGGCTTCCTGCGATTTGCACAAGATCGTCGGTCCATCTGGCAGGCGGTCGTCCTACGCTGCGCTTGCTAATACGTGGCCTCCACTCTAGAATCTTTCTGCCCCAACACCCATCCAATCTTCGCGCTATGTGGTCCGCTCATTGCCACTTCAGCTTGCTAAACCTGAGGGCTATGTCTGTGACCTTGGTTCTTCTACGAATCTCCTCATTCTGATTCGATCACGTAGAGAAACGCCGAGTATAGCTCTTTCCATGGCTCGCTGAGCAACTCTGAGCTTTTTTATGAGACCTATTGTAAGAGACCGCGTCTCTGATCCGTATGTCATCACTGGCAACACATATTGACTATAAGCTTCAGTCTTGAGGCACTGAGGTATTTTGGACGAGAAGATATTGCGAAGTTTCCCGAACGCTGCCCAGCCGAGTTGGATTCGTCGATTGACCTCTCTCTCAAAGTTGGACCTACCTAACCGGAATGCCTGTCCCAGATTAATGAATACGTCGACAACTTTAAGAGTAGATTTCCCAACGGTGAGTGCGGTGGGTACGACATGGACATTAAACATAAGGTTCGTTTTGTCCATGTTCATTTTAAGACCCACTTGTTGGGATACTCTGTTAAGGTCACTGACCACTGGCCATGACCACAATGTCAGCGGCGAATCGAAGGTGAGTGATGTATTCGCTATTGATGTTGATGCCAAGTCCTCGCCATTCCAAGAGCTTGAAGGTGTCCTCTAAGGTGGCCGTAAACAGTTTCGGAGAAATGACGTCTACCTGTCTTACTCCTCGTTTTATGGGGATCGCCTTCGTTCACTGCCCCTGTACTCGGACTGACATGGAGGCGTTATTATCCAAGCACTTCCAACGCTTCGATGTACCGATAGTCAATGCAGCATCGCTGGAGAGATCTAAGAACCGCCCAAGTCTCGATCAAATCGAAGGCTTTCTCATAGTCCATTAGAGCCAAGCATAGAGGCCGTTTATACTCCTCAGTCTTCTGTATAATCTGCCGCAGCGTATGTATGTGATCTATGGTACTAAAGCCTTTCCGGAAACCGGCTTGTTCAGGAGGCTGGAAGTCATCAAGCCTGCGTTCGAGACGATTCGTGATGACTATCGAAAACAATTTATATACATGGCTCAGCAGTGTGATGGGCCTAAGTTCTTTAGTAAGGTGTTATCACCTTTTTTTGAAAAACAGTACCACCACACCCTGTTCCATGCTTTCGGCGTTTTCTCTTGGAGCAAGTCGGAATTGAACAGTCTCTGAAGGACTTTAAGTAGCTTAGAAGGTCTGCGGTAATTCCGTCTTCGCCCGGCGCTTTGTTGTTTTTGAGTTGTTTGAGAGCCATCCTAATCTCGTACATACTGATGTCCGGAATATCTTCAGTGTAGCTTGGCTCTTGGTTCTTTTACCGAGTCAATAACAGGTTCAGCTACTAAGATATATAACTGCGGCCTTAATCGCGTATCCCAGTGGCTCCTCACAAATATTTTAACATTAAACACTGTAAAGACGAAATACATATCATTTAGTATGAAAAATTCCTCTCAACCTCCTACTAACTTAAAATTAACCGCTCATAGTTGCTCTTATTTAGGAACTAGTACGTGCAGTTGCCCCACTTTAGCAAAAATATCTAGTCTTAAATATCTAGGTGTTGTCATCGACAAACATCTTAGCTTCCAACCACATCTGCATAATCTGCAAGACAGGGTCAGAAAATTAATATTTATTTTTAAAAATTTACGCCATATCGCTACACCCACATTAATCCATCAAGTATACCTAGCTCTCTGCCAGTCAGTCTTAACATATTGCATAACTGTTTGGGGTGGCGCAGCTAAATCGCATCTCAGGGGTTTAGAAATAGCTCAAAGAGCGGTATTAAAAGTTTCTACGTTTAGGCCTATCCTGTTTCCCACTGATAAACTATACGAGTTGTGTAATGTACTAACTGTACGAAAGCTATTTATCCTCTTTACTATTTTGAGACAACACACTCATACCGAATTTGACCGGAATCTATTAATGAAACGTAGGAAAGATGTGGTTTGTTCGTTACCTAAAAGTAAGCATGCTTACATAAAAAAATTCTTTCCCTTCCTAGGTCCTAGCCTTACCTTTACAATAAACTCAATAAACAGCTATGTTTCTATCAACTAAAAAAACAAGATGTGCTTTTGACAGTACGTAACTATCTTAAAAATCTAACCTATCTAGAAACGGAAAATCTCTTAATTGTCCAGGCTTAAATAATCTTACATTAAAAATTAAAAGTCAAGTTCAAGATTTCAATGCATATTATTTTTTATTTATATTTTTCCACATCCTCTCACATACACTCACTCACTGACACTATCACACACAGAGGGGACACACACACAAACTAGTTTTGGTTTTGATTTTAATTCTTAAATATTAATTTAACGAAATGGTTTGCTGTTATATTTTGTCATTTTATCTCTGTATCGTCTTATAAAGTAGAAAGAGCTCTGTGGTCTGAGATACAGGATTTCTCCTAGTTCAGGCACAGAATCACATTAATTTGCTTTAAATTTTATTAAGATACTGTGTAACTTTATTTTTACGTACAACGAAGCAACTGTACATCCTCTTTTGATACCAATAAAAGTTATTATTATTATTATTATAACTTCCCATAGAACCTTTCTATCTCCCTGAGTACCTCTGACCTATTGGACGTTACGTTTCCGTCCTCCGTCTTCAGCTTCGTCAACTAGCTTTGCCCAATAGACGCGTCTCTTGCGAACACTTTGGAGCTCTTCTTCTGCTCTATGGTCTCCTCAATACGCTTTGTATGGAAGGACCGTAAATCGTGACGCAAGGAATTCAATATCAGTCCATTGAGCTGCCTATAGGACTTAGCATCATCAGAGGTTTGGAGCGTCATGGGATGACGCTCAGCCATGAAGTTCCAGGTGTAGCTTTTGAGACCTATTTTTACGGTGGGGCTTAAAATACTTGGACCTGACCGTATGGACAGTCTCCACCAGCCTGTTGTTGATTTCGGTCCACTGATGCACTGCTTTCTAGCAATTTGAAGCGGTTTGACAATTCGAGTTGAAAGTTCTTGGGGTTTTGGATATGTGCATATGAAGGTCGGAGCGTAGACTTCATCAGACCCCATATTTCCATTTTGACATTAATATTGAATGTGCCTCTAACCATTCGGTGATCACTGCCGGTTTTTACCCTGTGAATCAAGGAGACATCATTAAATATTTGTCGCTTGGTGTTCATAATAAAGTCTATCTCATTTTTAGTGGAACAATCAGGACTCATCCAGGTTCATTTACTATGAGGCGGCTTCTGGAGGAAAGAATTCATCATAAAGAGTCCCTCTTTCCACAGAATTCGGCCAGCCTCTGACCCCTGGGGTTGCGCTGCCCATATCCAAATTGCCCCATTCTCAACTCATCATCGCCTCGTTTGCCCAACCGCGCATTGAAGTCACTCATAACCACTGTAAAGTGTGCTTTGGAAGTGTGTATGGCTCTACTAATATCCTCATACATAACTTCGACCTCATCATCTAAGTATGCCGAGGTCGGTGCTTAGACCTGTATGGCCTTCAGCGAATATCTTTTGGATATTCTGAGTATCAGGTAGGCGGGCCAGCGAGCCTGCTCGACACACTATTTATGGACACAACGTTGTTTATGAGTGACTTGTGGACGATAAATCCGACACCACCTTGGGACTGCTGTTCGCCCTCCCGGTAGTAAAGCAAGTTGCCGGATTTTAAGGTTATCGTATCCTCGCCCTCTCTTCGGACCTCCGATAAACCAACAATACTCTTGTGCAACTTACAACTTGTCTATCTCTTCATTCAGCTCAACTAACTTCTCATCTATCATCAACGTGCATGCGTTGTATGCCACCAGGGCCAATTTTCTTTGTTGTTGGTGGTAGCCGAATCTATGCCGGAGATTCTTAGCATCTCTTGTCCTGTCGTTAATGGTACCGACACGGCCACGGGGCTGTTACCGTGGCCAGGACGAACAGGACCGCTGGGGACTAGGTTTTATATTTTCCTTTCGTAATAATTGGGGGGATTTGCCTTACTCGCCACGCTTAGCAGGCGGGTTGGCGAGCGCAGTTCGATGGTCGTGGAAGTATCTGGGAGAATGCTGCTACCCATTCCATAGTTATCCCTTAGTCGCCTTGTACGACACCCGATGGGATGAGATGGGTTGGTCCAATTCTAAGTCGGGAACCACGCGGCGAAGTGATGTAGATACATAGCTAGAATTTTATTCGCTTTGAGTAGTTTTTGTTCTAAACTATATGTAATATTACCTCTCCAAAATTAACATTAATTAATGTATTAATATAATCTTGTTGAACTATGTACGTATTCGCCCACATAATTATCTACTTACGTAAATACTTACTTTACTTACTCACTTAGTTCATAAACTTTAATTTATTTTACCGGATTAGTTTCCGAGAACGTTTAAATTGCATAAAAACCAAGAACATTTCTTCCCAAGTACAGCTCCGCCAGAGAGCTCCGAACTCCGATCGTAACCGCAAAAATGCATGTTAAGAGACCACCCGTTTCTTCCCTTCCGGTTCGTTTTAAATGTCTTTTTGAGTTACCAGAATAGACACAGTATTCGGTGTCATTATCGTTATGGCGACAAACGACAAACTAATAAATGAGTATCGATACCAATGGTCCTTTAACTAGTGTGGGTCACGCGATGTGTAACTGTAGAATGCGAGATGACCGTATTGTGTGGTCGAGTCGTCTCGTGCTCATTAACTAATTACCAGACTCGTTACAGTCACTTGTTTTGTCATTAAGTTAATAGTCGATATTAAACAGTATTATTCACAATATAGTAAAAGTATACATAATTATCGAGCGAACGAATATAAACAAGAAGATTGCTTGGTCTTCTGGTTAGAGGGTAGACAACTCTGCTCATTAAATCAAAGAGTTGCGGGTTCTATGCACACATGAAACAAATATTTGTTTGACCTACACAAGATTGTTTCTGGTTATGTATGTGGCTTTCTTGTTTGTAAAGGTACCCACAACACGGGAATATGACCTACTGTGAAGCTACATTTTTATAAAAAAAATATATATATTTCAAGCATATGCTAATCTGCGCATTAGATCGGTTAGTCCCAGGGTCAATTTCCGTTCAGGTTAGGTTAGTTACAAAACATACGACGTGGCACATGACTGTTCGCCCTCTCGACATACGCATGTATGATGTTTTATTTTTAACATTTAATCCACGTTGCTGTACTGAATGAATATTAAATCGGCTGAAAGTTTACGCTACGAATACTACGCCGTCACCGGGTGCAGCCAGGTATTAAATATGTAATTTGTTACACCCTAATACACGCATTGTGTTTTACATAATGGATTTTTTGAAGTAATTCTTATTGAATATTTCATAGATTAGTCTATATTATAGCTATCTATATACGCGAGATTTGAGTAATTTATGAAATTGAAAGATTACTAAGATTAAAAGCACAAACACAAACATTTATGCTTACAACATTCTAAATTAAAGTGTAGACTGGCCGGTGCATCTTCTCAGGGAATACCACATTTTAATCCGGTGATAGACTAATATTAACGTTTTTATGTTCTTTTTTGCCTACAAACATATTTTTTTAACTTAGCTCTTTATTTCTGTGACATACCAATATAAATAATTATTTCGTTAAATTTCTGTTCACATTAAAACTCATTCGCAACAATAATAACACAGGCCGACGTTGTGCTCCAGCCCACAGTACAGGATGAATGAAGATAACATTAATATTATGTTGTTGATACTGAAAACAAGCTGAAAGCCACCGGCTGCACAAACACTATGTGAGTAAAGTTATTAGGAACATCTTTCCCTAAACATCTCCAGCAGTCCCGTAATAGGTTAAATGGTTTGTCTTTTCCCATTTTATGACAAACTCAAGAAAAACAATTGAGGCGCTAATAGCGCTGTGCGACCGCGGTGTTCTTACCGATTACTAAGGTTAAGCAGCGTTCGACTCGGTCGGCCCGAGATGGGTGACCGTTTGTGGCATTTTCATATTCGAGCGTGTCCGTTTTGGAAGGCACGTTAAGCCGTTGGTCCCGGCTACCACTTAATGTGGTAGTCGTTAAGCCGAGTTGGAAGCCTTCAAGGCGGCTTGATAAGTTCCAACAGCAGGTGGCCATTAATCTGCCTCCATCAATCTGCACTGGGTCCGCGTGGTGGAGTATGACCTAATCTCTCTCACCTCTATTTGTGAGAGAAGGCCTTTGTCCAGCAGTGGGCAGTATAGGCTGATATTATTATTATATAAGAAAAACAATGGTGTTATTCTACAATTATATAGTTATATATACTTGAAGACTGCCTTGTATTATAACTGCCTCGTTGGTCCAGTGGCAAAGCGCATCGCTTTGTGATCCCGAGGTCCTTGGAAAAACTTCCCAGTATGAGTCCGGAGTCTGGAATTGTGCCCGGTATATGGCAATAGGCTTGCTCCCTAGTACATGGAACCTAACATCATCGGCGAAACGTGGGTGTACTCAGTGCACCTCTGCCACCCCCGCTTGGGAAATATAGGCGTGACGGTATTTAATACATAGTATACTATCAAATACTGAAAAACAAAGTTTCAGCGCACTTCTATTCCAATTGTTTGACATTTCATTAATGCATGGCAAGTGGCGGCATCGCAACCCGCCTGAAATCCCTTGGGATTGCAAATGAAATACATTTGGCAGTGGTTGTTAGTAAATAACATCGTAGATGAATTGAGAACACTGAAATACTTCTCATTAGTTTAACCGGTATCTGAATGTTCAGTCAGCAAACAAGAAATCTTATGTTATCAGTCCTAGACCGTACCGCCGGTGGGTGGCCGATATTTCTCTTGAACATCCTTCATTCAATTCCATCAATTCATTTATTGTTAACCTTGTTTCGTGACATCTTTGCCCAATTCACTGTTCTTTGTTATTTTGAGGTGACATTAAACTATCCGAAATGAATCAGTTGGCACCAGGATTCTTTTTTTCAAATTACTTCCAGTCCTAAAGTATTGTCTTCAAACCGGCTGTGGGTTTGGCGCCAACAGGGCGTATGTGTTATGGGCCGGGTTTCGACAGGGCGCGTGTGTTACGGATGGGCGCATCACTCACGCGCCTGAGAGTTTAGCACGAAAAGATTGACGCTAGTGCGAGGCTAGCAAGTTGATATGCTATGAGGTTGTCACTAGGTGACAAATGAGAACACGACTTGTTGGTTAGACATCTCGTTTATTACTACTCTAATGATCGGTTACATACTGGGTTATATAAACTTTACTAGGTATATTCTATTTACTACACCATAATGCTATCCTATTCACAATACAAATTTGCTAAATAAACATGAACCTGACAGCACGATTACTCACTACCGTCACAATGGCCTCAAAGATTTCGTACTAAACCCTCTGAAGTGTATTGCCGGCAGTTTTTCAATTCCTCCAGCGATGGGCTGCGGACGGAAGCTTTCGGCTCTTAGCGCAATATGTTTCGATTGCGAGAGATACCGATACAATTTCCTCATCTCTCTACGTAATTGAAAAAGAGAACGAGATTTATACGCGTTTACAAAGGCTGGAAGAGAATGCTTCGAAATATTCCGACAGACATTGTTGTGAAATTGAATTGAATGCTGTAATTCCACTATAAAAAGTTCACATATAACTATATGTGAACTTTTTATAGTGGAATTGCGTTCATGGGCATAATAATGTAAAAGAAATTCAAAAAATGGGCAAACTACGTGCAACTTTACGCAACGGGCCGTGGACACAAATTATTTAATAGCCATATATCAACTCTCCGAACATCTGAATAGGCTATTTTGTCTATTGAAGCGCTATGGTAGACCTATAAATTCACATTATAACGTGACATACATAATAAATAGTTCTATTCGGGAAACTAACCAATACCACAGATAGTTTTCGCCTGTAATGTACATAGGTAAGTGGTTGATACGCTCAGCTGACGGTAATAATACAATTACAGTGAATCCTTTAGCTAAGTGCTTCATTTCTCAAGTGTGTCAGTCCGTTACTGCGACTCCACTTTAGCGTTGAGTTTTCAATTAGAGAAGTTCATTGCGGCGCGTCCGCGGGCAGCGGCGGCGTGTCATCAGCTGCAAACTGCAGCCACTCCTAACTTAGTTGCTCGACTCTTTATTGGATAATTAACAAATTGCACTTTTAACGATCTTTCGGGACTTGTTGCTGCAGCATAAAGCAGCACGATCTCGCAATGCACAGAGACTGCGTTGGTTCCTACGTGCATTCCTAACATAACATTTCTAAAGCATGTGCGACATTAATGTGAAACGTAACGGATGTTTTGATTATATCGTTGCTTTTTGTCGTCGTCGTCGTCATTGTAGGATAGTCTAGATCTTTATCGGTAACTACATCCTTCCACTTTCTTTTTGGCGAACTTTATAGTCGTTCCGAAGATGAACTCTAATCACACTGAGTGATATTCTCATCTATTTTGGGATACAATTGTGAGGGCATATGTACATCAGTATATCTCTCAAGCTATTGTCAGTTGCCATCGCTACGAAAGCTCTAATAAACTCGTACGAGCGTCGATGGCTGCGCCGAGTCGGTCGTTATCTGCTGAGCCCCCGAAAGCAGTGGGTGATTTATATTTATTCTCGTTGAAACGCTGCTCCGCTGGGCGCTGATTTATGTAGATATCCGCCGCGTACTATTTCCGGCTACAACTTATTGTCATTATTATAATATTCTTACTCAACATTTTTGAACTTGAAAGTAAACGCTTGTTTTTGAAATGAATGAAAAGATAAAACAGCAGTAGCTTTTAAAAGTGATAAGCCTTTCGTCGTTCCTCGGGAATTTGAAACAATGGTTATATTTTCGCGGGTATGGATATTGAATCATTCAGAGGTGAGACGGTTTGAACTGAACCTAGTGCACGCCGCGTAGATCCGTTCCAATAACGTGGCAGTCACTATTACTTTTAAGCTTTTATATGAAGATCCCGCCATAACAATCCTTAGGCTTACAGCGTTTTATTGGTGTGTGTAAATGTAGAGGCGCGCGGCTGTGTGCGCCCGGCGCCATCTCCCGCGGTAATGAATTCAATTCCGCGATATCTTTCCACCAAATTAATAATGCAAAGAGTCAAGTGTCTGAGGGTAAATTCATACATTGCGTAATCATGAGTTCTCAGTCATAAAACATTCTCAAATGTATATTTCAATGGTTGTTTATAATATAATAATTACTTGTTTACTTTTCTATAGGTCGCCTAGTAAAATAATACCATATTTATATTATTTAACTCAGAAAAGCAATAAAGTCGCCCTAATTGTCATAACCGGAGGTTGATATTTTTAACATATTTATAAGTATAGTCCATAATGAAGCTAGCTTTATGGGTAACCCGTTTCTTAACCTTGCTACGTTTAAAGCAATACCTGGCAAACCCCTTTCTATAGAGTTTGGAATAAAATAACGTGCAAGAAGAGACTGTAGTCAGTTTTTTTCAATTTTTTGTAAGTTATTTTATCATTTCCCGATTCATACGTCAAAAGGCCAATATTTTTTATTTCGTTGCTTGTAAAGGTACAACGATGGCCTTACCTTAAAGCTCCTATTTTGCTAATTGATATGAAGGATAAACAGGGCCTGAAAGTTTGCGGCTTATGAAAAAAAAAAATTAAATTTTGTTTCGTTTTCACGGTTTTTCGTCATCTCTCTACATCAGATATATGGTAAACGTATATATCCTGATTATTTGCCTATGATGTATATTTCATTTGCGGCATTTTTCTTGACCAAAATCACACACCGTCACGCCTATATCCCCCAGAGGGGGTGGCAGAAGTGTACTGAGTACACCCACGTTTCGCCGACGATGTTAGGTCCCATGTAATAGGGGGCGAGCCTATTGCCATTTACTGGGCACAATTCCAGACTCCGGACTCGTACTGGGAATTTTTCGTTAGAAAAACTACATACCAAAATATAACCTATAAAAGTTAAGACCATAGCTTTTAGAATTTTCGACGAATATACTGGGTTTTATAATTCCCTACAACGCTATTCCTCGGTTTACCCGCTACAAATTTCTTTAAATGTGGTCTGTAAAAGGTAATATGGTAAACATTTGGGATTTAAAAATAGGTCTCTAGTGCAACTTAATATAATAGAAACATGACATATTTAGACGTCAAAATTATAAAAAAACTATATACACAAAATACCTGCAAATGTCCAAATATAAGAATAAAATTAATATTTACAAAAAATATATTTGAGTTATATCGCTGCCGCTTGGCAGTGTGCCCAGAAGGCTGACAGAATTGCCACGTTGTATGGCAATGCTTATCCTCTGTGTGAGGTAAGAACCAGCCCTCTGGTCGTCAGTGACATCGATCAGCAATTTAGAAATATCGCCAAAAGTGTGTTGTATGCCAGGACCCCACGGACCAAGCGTCTCTACCCCAAACGGCTCAATCATATAACCCCTATTAAGGTTGCTATATTTGCGCCGTTTGAGGGAGCAGCATCAATAATGGACTCTGGAAGGTGTGACGTATCCAGGGTATCCACACAAGTAGCATCCCATACCAAGGGCCGCCTCGTCTCCGGGAGTAATGGTCATCCCATCCGGCCTCTTGCCATCGCTACGCGACAAGCCATTTGACTCCAAAACGGCAGCACCATTAGCGGTGGCCAGAGCGCAACTGATGATATCGTTGAGGCTTGAATGCCGGGATATCCTTCCCGCGCTCCGCAGACACGAGACTCCGTGTGTCCAAGCTGATCGACGGTCTGGATAATTGATCCCAGACCAACTCGCAGAGCGGCACGTCCCACCACTGAGAGGAGAGGACTGTGGGCAGGCAGGAACTAGGGCAGGCCATCGATCAAGCGTTTCTGGCCTCGGTCTCACTTTCGTTAGCATGGACCGAGGCTGGCCAAGAACACTTGAAATTTTGCGAATACCCATGCCCCCTAATCTGACAGGAAGGGAAGCCTGGGTCCAGATTCGGTCATCCAAATTGATATTTAAAATGGATGTGAGCCTATCCCTGATGATAGAAGCTCATAGCAGATTTGGTCATGGCGATGTCCCTACCTTTAAGGTCACCAGGAAAACTCGTCTAACGTCATTAACATACTAACAACATAAACGTCCGGGATAGCTACGATCTCCGGGAAGAAGACAATTTTTTTAGGCAACCATCATGCCATAACACTTAGGGGAATGACAGACAGTACCAACAGATCCTTTGTAACAGACCTCTCTTCACTCTCGTAGATCCTATCGGTCCTATCCACGGTCTATTTGGCCATGGTAAGTTCGTCTAGGTCTTATACAATACCTACATACTTCCACTTTCACATTGCATGTCTGATTTGTTATTATTTACACGATACTTCATACCGACATGCCTTCATATTATGCACAGTCTCCACATATATTCCGCAGAGTTCGCTTTTCGACCGCATTTGTCTTGCTTTAATTTTCTTGCATATCTAACTGCCACATAGCGTTGGGACAAGCAATCCGTTATGAAGCCTCTCAAGTAGCTAGTAGCCCATCGCACTATTCACTTTATTTCCTGCACTCGCTCTTTTTTCTATATCATCGGTGTGTTCCCAATTCTAACTCAAAGTGCATCCAAATCCATATACATACTCATTCACTTGCTCCAGTATGTGATCATCAATCACGACCCCTGAATTCGTCATAATGAATGCAGAAACTATAGTTACTCTCCGTTCAAGCTCTATAATCTTGGTTTTCTTTACATTATAATGTAAGTCATTATTTACGGTCGGTTTCAGTATCGATTTCCTTACTGGCGGTAGAATTTTGTCAGATTTTCCATAGAAAATATGTCAAAATTCTATCCGTATTACGCAAATCTATCCTTAATTTAAATTTGAAACCGGCCATTAGACAATCGACTGTAACTAGTATTTACATGTTAGTAATTAGCACCAATAGTTATTAATAATAATAATACATTTATTTCTCAAAGTTACAGATTTTCTTATTTAGGGTGCAGGGTTTTAGTTACAGTAGTATACGAGGCAGAGAAGTAAATCTGAGACAGTGCTGCAGAAATTTGTATACAAAAATTTGTAAACCCTGCCTCTTAAATTAGGTTAAACCTGTGTTTTAAGCGACAGATTATTTACTCATAAATAAATAGATTTATGCAATATGTCGACTGTGTCATTCTGAGTCGTGTGTGTGTGTGTGTATGTTTGAGTATTTCTGCTGCTGTGAATGTATGTTAGTGTAACCGAATAGATAGGTATTTTTACGTTAGGCGATGTACGTGAGTAGAGATTATGTTTGACGATAGTCCTGTTGAAGGAGTCATTAACTTAATATGATTCGAAGAACACAGCGTTCCATTGCCCTTTGACATACTTCTTGATGGATTTTTGCGATTCGGTCAGTGACTAAGTCTGTGCACCATAGGATAAAACAGGCAAGATACATGGGTCGATAAGTTCGTGCTGGAATGAAACATAATCAAAAAATCAAAATCAATTTATTGCTAACGTAATACAATGTGTTCAGGTTCGTAATAACTCTGCCTCCTGTGTTAGTATAAAACTGTGAAAAAAATCTGTGTTACAGGAGACAGTGTCTTCCCTATTCTGGATTACTCAATCTGACATTACGTAACTAAAGTAATTATAAAGAAAAAGGGAAAACAAAAAACAGTACTATGTGTTCGTGTTAAAGTGAATGCGGGTGTGTGTGTGTCTGTGTCTCTCTCTTACTGTGTGTGCTTATGTGTGTGTGTGTGTGTGTGTGTGTGTGTAGTGTGTGTAGTGTGTGTAGTGTGTGTTGTGTGTGTGTGTGTGCGTGTGCGTGTGTGCGTTCGTGCGTGTTGTGCGTGAGTGTGTGTATGTGTGTGTGTGTGTGTGTGAGTGCGTGTGCGTGTGCGTGTGCGAGTGCGAGGGCGTGTGCGTGTGCATTTGCGCGTGCGTGAGCGCGTGCGTGTGTACGTGTATGCGTGTGTGCATGTGTGCGTGTGTGCGTGTGTGTGATATTGGTAACTTTGGTACGGTAACAGTATGGTATTTACATAGAATATGATAAATGAAGAGCTTTCTGACTGATAAAACATTGCATTTTTGGTACAATAGCTTTGTACGACATAGAATGGTAATTTCATTATCACTTTTAAAATAGCTCTCTGTGGCCGCTCCAATTCTATATGTCATTGCAGCTCTGCCTCAGGTACAAATACAATAATACATAATACATTCCCCTAGCGCCTTATAGGTTTGCCTTAAAAGACATTGTCTGCCACTAGCCGTACATTTTTAAAAACAAGTATGAGATTTCGGCTTCGTTTAGCAATATTTGTTATATGAGTGTCCCAAGTCAGCGTGTCGTCTATTGTCACTCCTTAATACCTGATACTATTGCTGCAAGCAAGCACGTCACAAGTACACTCCTTGTAACTGGATAATGAAAGCGGAAGTTCACCTTTCATTAAATCCTTCATGGGCCAGTAGCTTCTCCATGCATTACCAACGCGGTGCTTGATTTCCTTATTTTGCCGGTCATTGAAGGCGACTGTCTGGCCCAGGTGGACATATTCGTCCCCATAATGTATTTCTTGCCCATTTACCTAGAACCTACGCTTTAAGCTGGCGGTCATTACTTGTGTTTTGGACAGATTTATCAGCTTAAACATTGCTGTGCTCAGTTCTTGGAGTATTTCTTTGAGTTTCTCGACCGTAGAAGCAATAAGTACTATATCGCCGGCAAAGTGAAGGTTGTTGAGCATTTTCATACCAATATACACTTAATTTGCCCTTAAGACAGCCAAGTTTTTATATATTTTCTGCAGGGCACAAATGGATTGTTTTGAGAAAAGCGAGTGTCCGGGTTTTAAATGTGGGGATAGTAGAATTCAACTTTGTGACTGCTGTACTATGGTGGCAAGAGCCGAAAATATGGCTGAGTGAAAAACGGTATCAAAAGCCTATGCATAATCGACAAAAGCCAGATAAAGAGTTTTCTAAAATCCGTTAAATTTCTCTATTATTTGATTTAATGAATGTGGATTATCTATGGTTGAAAATCATTTTGTGTGTTCACCATATTATTATAATAAAGAATTTACATGTTATTTAGTGTTATTTATCAAAAGACCATTTCCCTGATAGTGCTGTCATTGCCTTAAATTAAAGAATCATTACCCATATACACACGTCAACCCTCTCATTGTGCTTAATTTTCAAATGCAAATAATTCCTAAAATACTTGAGACAAAGATGTGCCTTCAATGAAATACGGTGTATTTACCTTAGTACTATTGAGTTTATTACAAATAATCCACCTGTACTCTTTCATAAATTTTCATCAAAAATAAATAAAAAAGAATTAAAGTACGTGAATTTACCCCTGAACCCTAAGCACAAAAACAAATAAATAAAAATTACGGTTATAGTAACAATCACGAAAAACCTTGTTGTCGTCTTCATGTGTATTTAGCAAATGCGGTGTGAAAAGGATGGCATATCAACTCGATAGTGTTACGCGAACGTTAACCTGCTCGTGCTAAGCCCTCAGCGGTGTTCATACTAAGTGAGTACCCACTAATGTGTTTAATTACGTTGTGATGTCGTTGTTTGACGAATTAAATACTCCATAAAAGATAGAACTTTAGTTTAATGTGTTGTTTATTTAACAATGTTTATATAATATTTTTTTGTGAAAGGAGTTCGGAATAATCACGGCGCGTAAGTCACCCCAGGATGTGTTGTAAATTAAACTTGATATTATATGAAAGCAACAGGATATTAACTTAATGTCAATGAATAAGAAAAGATAGCTGATCGTTGTGATGGTAATCTTTGGGGAGGCTTTTGTCCCCCAGTATATATCTTTCAGCTGATGGTAGTGATGATGCACACATGTACTAAACACCTTGCATTCCTTTATTACTTATAGATTTTTTTCTATCTATCTATCTATATCACCCCGCCAGATCCCTTGCGTAATGATATAGATAGATAGATAGAAAAAAACGTTATAGATTTTATTTTATAAAAATTTTATTTAACTTGCTCTGTTTGTATGACTGTCTGTCTTTCCGGTACTAATATTGTGTTCTATTTTTGTGGTATTTGCACTTCAGTGAGCTGAAGATTGACATACGCATGTAAATTCGGTAACAATGCAATACTGTGGTACCATTTAGCTGGTCTGATGATGGAGCCGGAAGGACTCCTTAACTAAGCAAGATGATGTATTGTTGTAATGAAAGCTTGTTTTTAAATAGATCTTTTTTTATGAGTACTTTTTTTACGCACCAGTGAATTTGAATTTCAAATAAATTCGTTACAAACCGGAACAACAGTATTCATGACAATTGGCTAGTGAAAGTCCGGCTTCCTCACTGATGTGTGTGTCGGGGCCGCACAGCCCGCACCGCCCGCACCGCCCCGCACCACCGGGTCACTTGAAGTTGAACCTATTTACTTGTGTTTGTTTAGGGTAACGAAATGAGTATACCTACATAGTTAAGGGCAATTTTAACTGTGTTATTGGGAATAGTAGTATGTATATATGTATGTGTAGGTATACTATTCGGTTGAATACTCATACGTCACGCCTATATTCCCCAAGCGGGGGTGGCAGAGGTGTACTGAGTACACCCACGTTTCGCCGATGATGTTAGGTCCCATGTAATAGAGGGGAGCCTATTGCCATATACCGGAAGTTTTCGTTAGAAAAACTACACTTGTCCGACCTAGGATTTGAACCCAGGACCTCGTGATCACAAAGCTATGCGCTTTGCCACTAGACCAACGAGGCAGAGCTATATTTTATAAAAATACACAAAAAATATTGACTATATTGAATATACTATTTGTTTTAAGAAACAACTTCATATAGGGACGGATTTATACGAAGGGCGACGTCCTCTGACGGCACAGCTGAGAGGTCGCGAGCGCCATGTTAATGATCATTAAAGACTTTCCTGCTGAGTTTCCAGTAGTTTCCCGCTCAAGATTAAACGCCCGTGTCGAGGTAAACAAAATTAGCTTTTCTCTTAGTTTACCACATTACGAGGACCTAGTGTAATGATATAGATTGTTACAATACATTACATTTTGCAAATTGTATAGTAAATCCTAGGTTGGTAGGTCATAGACAAATAATAATAATAGTGTGTGTAAAAATGTATAAAAAACTACGATTTGAAACTAAAGCAGCTTATATATACGCTGTATGCTAGCAGCTGCGACCGCAGCGTTATATAACTTGCTCTTGAAAATCCTTACCCAGCTAATCGTATAGTTTTATTGCGACCTACAAATGTTAATATCGGTATAAACAAGCTACGCACGTGTTTCGAAACGAAACCGAGAAACGATTAACGATATGTAAAATGACACAAACTGTATTATAAAAAGGAACGGGAAGGCCGGTGTAGGGTCTTAGACATATGAGCACATTATCTCTAACACAGAGTAAATACAGCCAGCTACTTCACACTGCGAATTTTATGATATACCCTTCTTATAACTACGGTAAAACGCGTAAGGCGCATACATGCATGCCAATTATCGATTCAAACCAGACTGAATGGCTCTTCACACAGTGAGAGACGTTATACAGACAGTAGACAGCTACTGCTGATTTGTAGTCAGAAACTAGCTGTTTTAAGATGTGGATCTCGATCGCGCCAGGTTCGCAGGCCGAGGATATGACAGCGGCCCTTTATACACTAGAATGTACGGACGACATTTATTTATTACTGATGTCTGCTGATTTATCATTCAAATAAGGTTAGCCGCTCTCCGGAAAAGGAGTTGGTTAGCGATGCGAGATTAAATATGAGGGGTTGATCTACTCGTTTAGGCTTAAATCACTCAACAGAGTAATTGTGGATATGATGATGTGTTTGGGTGTTTGTGTAAATGAAATTCAAAAACTGAGACATCTTTTAATGAAAAAAAACATCTTATAAGAATATATGATTCTTTCGGTTTAAAACTGCGTCTTCCTCTGCAGTCGGCAAGGAATAATCGCATAAATACCTGCCCCAGAGTCAGACCCATTCAAATTGTAGCACATAAGCCATTGAAGCCGATTCGCAACTTAGCACCGAATGATATACGCTTAAGATAGTGTGACTGATTTAAACACTTCGCTAATTTAATCTTTGATAAATCAAAGATCACATTAGTAAGCAAAAGTATCACCTACTTTATTTATAAAAGGTTAAAACCTTTAATACTTTTAGAACCACGTTAACTTTCCACCTGTTTATATCAGTACGTTAGACCTCCGGTGCAGGAGGCAGTGAGTATAGGGATGCAACAGGTTCTCACAGACCTCTCTTACCTCCTTCACTACTTTGTCTCACATACTAACCCATTACCTAGTCTCTTGACTTGTCGATCAGATAAAACACGCTCTATTTGATTATAGTAAGGTTATTCTCGGCATTTACATCCTCGTACTACGTTACATTTGTGAGTTTATTCAAGTATTTTTCAACAGTTCATCGGGGGCTCGGTGCGGCGGCTCGCCATTCCTTCACGCTCCAGATATTCCCTCCAGCGACACGAATATTTATTTCACTGACTATTTATTTTGTCCATTGCTCGCACTTAGATAATAGAGTTAGACGTGAGCGGAGAGCCTTAAAACTGAGATATTTAAATTTGTTTAGTTTTTTCAAGGGATGGAACACGAAGCGAAGTTAAAAGAAAAGAAACTGAAATTTATTGGCAGTTTCTAGTACACTTTGAACCCGAATCCTAACAAAAAATTAAATTAGACTTAATAAATAGTTCCTGATACAAAACTGGCGGTTATAACTAACACTGTACCAGTATAACATGCTCAAATACTCAAAACTGTATTAGATAGGTAGTTGGGGTAAATATAACTGCTCGGTTTCCGATATTCGTAGCATTCATGCCCGTTGCACACGCGGACCGTAGCACAGTTCGTAGCTGCCCATATCCGTAGACGCGCACTTGCTACATGCCGTAGTACAGATACAAAGTACAGACCCTAGTTCATTCTTATTTCTATACAATGGTATTTATTTTGTTTAATGAATTAATTAAATATTTTTATAAACTTTCTACAACTACAAACTTCCCACAGAAAAATATAACCGACTAAACGCCTGCACGTTTACTACTAAATCAAATGACTCGAATATTTGTAACCCGGGACCACGGCTTCAGGAATTAGTCACGTAAATGGCAAAATAAATCGACGTCACAAACCCCATCTGCGCACTAAAAGCTTCATATTTCTGCCGCTACAGACTGCTGGGCTACGGTTGGCTTTTTAATAACGAGATTTAAGCCGCGATCATTTGCGAAATAACCATTTACGAGCTAATTAAGCGAGTTAATCATCACTGGCGCGATAAAACCCCATTGAAGTGCTGAGTGTTTTACAGTGCTCAGTGGTGGCGGACTTGTGGCAAGCGTTGAATGCAGGGGTTGGAACCAGTTTTTAAAAACCGGGTTTAAAACGTTCGAAATCCGGTTAAAATTACTTTCTTTTAATGTTACGTTCGGTTAATGAACAAACCTTTTCAAATTGAACGAAATTAATTTCGATTACCGGTTATTACAAAGAGCAAATTTTTTTTTAGTTCTTAATATGGTAATATAATATAACGATAATAGGAGCTTGGGTATGATAATTCGTACTTACTTCACGGTTCTGATCCGCGTGTGGTAGGTGGGTGTGCCGAGTCCCGGGCGGGTGTCGGCGTGTGGCGTTTATCTCGAGGCATTATTGGCTAAGGTATTCTTGAACAATTGTTATAGGCAAAGCCTGATACTGTAGCTATAAATAAAATAAAATAATTATTGATTAATGTTTAAGTGGCTACCTCATTAATATTAATAGACACAGCTCTGGCTGGATTGGTATTGGTTCATGTATTTACTCACCATATTTAACCGGTTTCTCATTCATCCGTGTATGTAGCTATTACGGATATTAAATAAAAAAATGTACTTTTATGTAATTAATTTAGAAATTATGACGTTCGCTTTTTAATACGATGCTTACCGGTGTCGTCATTCACCACACAGTCACTCCACTGGTCTGCTCAAGACTGCTAACTGCGCGCCTCGCTCGGGCGCTCGCTTGCGCCTGTGGAGAGTGATGCAATCGACGTATTATCGATTGCATTATTTTTTTGCGGCGCGGGCGCACGAACCGAGTGGAGGCGAGACGAAATTTTATATACATATATAAATAGTAAGTTTTAAGTTGTGCTGGTGGTCTCTTACTATAGGTCTCATAAAAAAGCTCAGAGTTGCTCAGCGAGCTATGGAGAGAGCTATGCTCGGCGTTTCTCTACGCGATCGAATCAGGAATGAGGAGATTCGTAGAAGAACCAAGGTCACCGACATAGCCGTTAAGATTAGCAAGCTGAAGTGGCAATGGGCGGGCCACATAGCGCGTAGATCGGACGGGCGTTGGGGCAGAAAGATTCTAGAGTGGAGACCACGTATTGGCAAGCGCAGTGTGGGACGACCGCCTGCCAGATGGACCGACGATCTTGTGAAAATCGCAGGAAGTCGTTGGATGCAGGTGGCATCGGACCGGTTACGCTGGAAAGCGATTGGGGAGGCCTATGTTCAGCAGTGGACAAGTATAGGCTGAGATGATGATGATGATGATGAAGTTGTGCTGGTATTGTGTTCGTGTCAAGTTTACCGTCTGTTTTAAGTTATTTGTTTTAAGCTTCATACGCGCACATCACTTGGGGTACCACTGAAAATCAGCGCTGTGTTGTAGTTCACGCTGCAGCACAGCTTTATGCTGAGTGGTACCCCATTAGTGCGGCTACATAGTATGTACATGTTACTTGTTTTATTTTATTTTATTTTATAGTTATCATTTTGTGTAGTGTACTTTACTTTTAGCCTATCTAATAAATGTTTCTTTCTTCTTTCTAATATCGAAATTAACCGTTTCAACTCAGACGCGGTCACGACAGTGTCGACGGCGCGGCGTCCGTCTTCTATTTTAGGGACAAATATTCCTATCTCATTCGCACGTGCACAGTGTTGTTGAATTATTACCTATCTATCAGTTTCGGGCAAAAATAGTTAGTTGAGACAATTAACAATTCATCAATCGTAATTGCAATGTTTTGCAATTAATTGTTAACAGTTTTATGTACATTTACGATTAACAATTAACAATCAATCATCTAATCACATCGTCGGTGCAATATAGGTGTTAAAGTACACCTATCGTCGGTGAAATGTGGTTGTATAATATACACTTCTGTCTAGTGTTGCAAGGGTTGAATCGGGAGTACGAAGCTTGAGTGGCAGTTCACCGCAAAGACTCGAGACAAATGAAGACTATGATTTATGAGGTTTTAAGGGATGCTGATAACTAATATCGTGTTAATTTCTGCATCCAAGATGGCGGACGCGATTTTTTATGCAAAATCGATATGGGGTTTTAGGCTATTCTGATTACGAATATTCCGTCTATTTCTTGATTCAAGATAACGGACGGGACCTTTTATGTAAAATAGAAAGATTAGTTTATTAGTACTAATGTTGGCCCCCCTCCAATCATTGGCACTTTGAACTTTAACCGCAATTATTTAGGATTTACGGCTTATAGCTAGTCAAACAATAGTTTTAAAAATCAATTATACCTTAGTTAACAAAGTTCAATTAATAGAAAATATATTTCCAAACTGGAAATACTAAAAAAAATCCTTTTCATCAAGCGGGAGCGCGCGTGACGAATTGCTATGAATTCTTACAAAAAGTTGCTAAGAGTGGGTAAGTTGCTGTATTTCTTACTTAAATCAAGTTATAGTAGAGAAATATTTATGCTTTTTTGACTTAATATGGGCTAAGTGTTCTTATACTATGGTTCTACTCATTTACACACCTTAAAATAACATTTTTAAGGGAAGCCGGCGTCGGCGTTAGAGAACGCCGACGCCCGAGTTGGTGATTTCCTCCAGGATCTGGACATCCTTCTGGTGCAGGTAACCTTCCTCAAGCCCACCCATCGCAATCTAGGATGACAAACTACAACCTCGTGCGTAATGACAACATCGGCTCCCGTGGAGGCGTTACTCTCATTTACTACAGGAGATCCCTGCACTGTATTCCTCTAGACCCTCCTGCGCTCACCAACATTGAAGCCTCGGTATGCCGTATTTCTCTCACTGGGCATCAACCCATTGTGATCGCCTCCGTCTATCTTTCTCCCACTAAACTTGTTCTCAGGAGTGATTTCGAAGCACTTTTCTAATTTCTATAATCTAGGAAGCGCCGTCATTCTGGCGGGTGACTTCAATTGCTTGCAATTGAAGTGGGTGCATCTAGCCCTATTCGCGGATAATACCGCTCTCTATGTCTCGCATAGGAATAAGGGTTTCATTACCAGAAACCTTCAGGCAGCCGCCAATACCCTAGGGGATTGGTTCAGGAAGTGGCGTATTGAGGTGAACCCGGACAAGAGCGCTGCGGTCTTCTTCTCCAGAGGTGCCACCCCGCGCCCCTCCCTGCGCTACCCCAGAAGTAATCTCAGTCAAGTGACCATGTTCGACCTACCTATTCCCTAGGTCAAACAGGTCAAATATCTAGGGGTCACCCTAAACAATACCATGACCTTCAGACCGCACATCAATCGAGTCCGTAACCGGGCAGCCTTTGTCCTCGGTCGTCTTTACCCGATGATCTGCAAGCAGAGTAAAATGTCCCTTAGGAATAAGGTGAAACTCTACAAAACTTGTACACAGCCCATCATGACGTCCGCTTGTGAGGTTTTCGGGCACGCTGCCCGCTCTCACATCGATAGACTCCAAACGGTTCAATCCCGTTTCCTCCTTCTGGCTCGAGCGTGGTGGTTGCACGCTCGCCCTCTTGTCCGGTGAAGCTGTAAAGGCCCCGCGGCCAACAACGTAGATCATTCACACACACACACAAAGCGGTAAAGAGTTTGTGAATTGTGTACCTACCTCCACTTGCATGTATTTATTTAATATCTCGATATGTTTGTGTATGCAATTGTTATTATTATGGCAAATAAATTTATTCTTATTCTTAACACTGTTAAGTACGATAGTTACCTTGAGAAAGTTAACGAGCGAAAGCAATATCATATTAACCGGTTAATTTAGGTTTTAATATCGGTTAAAGTAATGCTAAAAACTGATACTGAAAGTCGAACCGGTTCCCTAAATGTTTTAGGCTTTGAACGGTAACCTTTAACCCGAAACGAAAATCATTTTGGTTTGGGGCAATGACCGAAACCGGTTTAAAAAATTATCCGATTTCCCACCCCTGGTTGAATGTAAACCCAACTAAGTTGTAACTCGTTAAAAATTTAATTTTTAATTTTTAACGAGTTACAACTTTTTTTTAATAGTTGTTCTTTTTACAAACCTAATATATATATATATATATATATATATATATATATATATATATATATATATATATATATATATATATATATATATATATTTAGTATTATTTCTCATACAGTTCCTTATCATTCTGTAAGAATTTAAGATTTGAGTTTTTGCTTTTATATAGATTTTTTATATTTTTAGTTACATCGTTATTTCTTTTTGTTTTATAATAACTTCACGTGTGTTGTTTAGTTTTAAAATTGCAAGCTGTGATCTTCTGTAAGTGAGGGAGTACACTTCCCAAAAACTGCACCTTGTTTACTATATTAACTTGTGTATATCTTTCGTTGAAGAATAAATAATAAATAAATAATAATAAAATAAAGCTTAATATATATTTTAACTGCTACACGTACCTTACTTCTGAATAGCAATGAATGTGCAAATATAGTTTCTAGGTTTATTTTATTTATTGTTCTTTATAGCTCGCTTTTAAGTTGTTAGTGTAAAAATTTTACATCTAAGTTATTATTATATTTTGTAGTACTTATGAACAAATGGAATTAGTTTGCTAGTTTCAATAACCAATAGGTAATAATTGAATTTAGCAACAACGAAGAGCAATAGCTCTCCGTTAGAGAAAATATTACCAGTGTTTGTAGCTACAAAAAAACTGATTCACAGTCAGTATCCGTCATAGAGTAAACGCTCTCGCCCTCAATCAGTATTTACACAAAGTTTAACTACCTGTGGCACGGCGGCGTCCGCGATGTTACGACTCAACGGTTAACTCGACCGAGCGAGGTAGATATAATTGTTCAGGTATAATATAATAATAATAATATAATATTAGCCCTGTTAAGAAACTGTCCCACTGTTGGGCACGGGCCTCCTCTCAAACGGAGAGGGTTTAGGCCATAATAATAATAAAAACGTTTATTTTGCAACGCACAATATATTTATATAATTCGTTTCAGACACGAACATGAGCGTTACGGTCGGCTACTGGATCGCACTATTAGTGACATCTGGCGACTTCTATACTTACGGTTTAAACTTTACTAAGCGTATAGATAATAAGGTCCTCTGGTGATATAAAAATGTAGTACCCAAATGCAATTAAAACATACAGCAAACAGATTTAGTATTCGACAGTTACATAATCATTTTATATCTATCTACCCATATCATCAAGCCAAATCCCTTGTGGGGTGCATCGAAAATACAGAGTTCTAACAGGTTCTTTTCTTACAGACCTGTCTGGCGACATTTTATTCTTTTAATTCGGGCTAAAGAATCGGACGTGGTCACGTGGATATTCTTGTATCTATTAAAGCCAAGTTTAGTTATTCGTTCGAATAGCAATAAGCATGCCTATTATCACGTAATCGGGGTCGAGGCGAAATGTGACAGTACTATTATAGTGTACGTCACAGTGGTAAAAATCATGAGACCTGATACCCTTTTGAGGAAATTTCTTGATTATAAAGAAATCATAAATCATATTATGTTCCATTACAATGGATAGGTGATTGGTAAGACTCAATGAAATACTGTAGAGCTTCTTTATATTTATCTATAATTAAATCGGCGGGCACCTGCCCCGGCACGGCGACAATCCAGCCTCAAGTGGGCCCTAACTCACGGCTCGGGGCGGGCGCCCGCCGTCACCGCGGCTTTTACATTCACGCACTCAGGTGCGGATTAAATAAACACTTTACCTAGCATTAACCCGTCTACCACGTACTTATAAACATTTGCACGCCCTTTACACAGATTTCGTCTGTCCTCTTCTTATAGTATAGTAAGAAGGCTACATTAAATAGATGTAATATAAAGGAAACAGGGGGAAAGTCAAGAAGAAGAAAATACTGATCTGTACTGTCTTCTTTAATTAATCTACAAACAAAATAAACTTTAGTCTTTTAGTCTTCAATCTTGCTTGAATCGTAGATTCGGTCTACTTTCACCTTAGCATCAGTCTTCCTCGCGTCCTCCTTCCATCTTCACTCAAATCCCATCAAAAAGACCACAAATTCCAATTATTTACAAGATGTAACTATACTATACATAATACAATAAATGTATGTAAATGTGCAGTAAGAGTGTATAAGTTTCCAAGGCCGCCGACTATGCATGAGCGACGGCCAAAAGCGCTCGGGAGTACCTACTTGAGCAATCACTGCTCACTGCGCTTCACGAGCCGGCTAACATGTGAGAAGCTAGTAGTGTAGTGCAGTGATTCAACAACACGCGACTCAAATGCAAAAAGTTTGAAACTTCGCAATCATATCGTATCTACTTGGTCAACTTAATTAGAATTGGAAGTGCAGTGCAGTGGCTTGCTATAAATATGTAAAAAATATGGTTTACGTAATTTAGGACAGTATTGCTTATGAATATAGTGTGCAGAAATTCAACTTCTACTTACTCTTTGCTCTTTTGACATCGCGGATATAATTTGCAAGTTTCTACAAATAGGGTCACTAAAACAGGGACTCAATAGGCGCTTTAATATAATAAACCATAGCATTCATGAAAAGGACTTAGTAAGGTGATTCATCAATATCAAGAAAACCAAAATTATATACGAATCTTAAAAAACCTTAAGAAGTTGCTGACGTTTGAAATCTCCATTTAACTAAAAGCTAAATTATGTGGCGGAAAAATTGAGTTTATAAAAATATTAAGCCCCGGGCGCGACGCGCCCCGCGGTCGTCCACTCAGCCGCGCAATTGCTCACCCGCGCACCGCACACACTCGACGCACAATACATAGCCAGCACTTAGAGCGTGCTCATATTGAGCGCTGTCAAGACAAGGTACAACTCCACGTCGGCATGTACTTGTAAGTATGTCTTTAGGTGTTTTATATACTATATAGATAAGCCGCGTGGGATCGGTAAAGGTGTGATGTGGAGCATATTGTGATGCGTTATATGTATACGTGTATTTTTAAATAATTTTCATTTAAAAGTACCTTTTTAAAAACAAGCTTTCAGAGCAAAATCACAATGAAGATATCTTGCTTAGTTGGGTAGTTGCATTGGCAATCTTCTGGGTCCATCATCATACCTTTAACACCATCTGTTTCTATAGTACTCGGCACAACGTGGTCATGTTGAATAATTGGGTAGTTCCGTTGGACACCTTCCGGCTCCAATATCAGACCTTGGATACCATCCGGGTGTACAGTATCCATTAAGATAAATCTTAAGAGCCCAAACACGATGGGGTTATGTTGGGTGGTTCTGTTTTCCACCTTTTAGCTTCATCATCAGACCCTGAACACCACCTGGTTGTAAAGTACTATTTACAACCAATCTAATAAGCCTAAACATGAGGGTGTTAGGTTGTGTAGTTAACATGTTCTTATGCCCCCATCCGACTCCATCATCAGACCAGCTCTATGGTACCATATTATTTCAGTGTCACCCAACTTACATACCTATACCAAATTTCACCTATAACTGGAAGTCCTTGAAAAACGCACCGCAAAATTTGAACCAGAAAGACAGACAGACGGACAGACATACGAACAGTGCAAGTTAAATGAAAGCTTGTAAAAACAAATTATAACTAAACTAAACTATAGCAAAAGAAAATTGAAGGCGCTATACTACGACTCAAAACGATAAGATATTTTTTATTTTTAGACTTTTCCTCTATCTTTTATTTGTATTGTATTCAGTTAGTTAGGGTTACTGTGAAACGAAGTGGGTTATTTAACGTCTCAGAAAAGTTCAGAATACTACTGAAAAATACACAACATAATTAAATATAGAATATGTTACCTACTTAACGAAAGCAGTCTCCACTCCGGTCCCCATTTACAAAATCGTCATAATAAGAAGCCTAATACATATAACCCGTGTTGAACTTGCCTTATTGTATTATTAATAATCCTATTATAACAATATATTTAACCCTATAATTGAGAAGACCAGTCTCGCAGTGGGGCATTTAGGATTATTCTATGTACAAATATCATCACGTCAGATTTTTTTCGAGGTAGGCAGATTAGAATATCGACAGATTCTTACAGACTTTTATTGCTTTCTCCACTCCCATACTTCGTTTCATATATATAGGTTGTATATGATAATAAATGTATAGTAATAAGGAAAATGAAATAACACGTTTATATTATTTAAAAAAAACAAGGGAATCGAGGTCAATAAAGTTCTCATCTAAATATTCTCCTCCGAAAGTCGTCAAATTTTCTAGGCTACCCGCAACATCATAGTATCTGGACTTCTGAATCTAATGTCTTACTGGTGCGATTATTGATTATGCGATTTTGCGATTTCAGTCAACATACTTTGTAAAGCTTACTTGTCTGCCACCTATTGGAAGATAATTATATTAATTTATAAATAAACATAATATTAATTAAGAATTAAATAATGCAATACCACAATTTATACAATAAATACTTTGAATTTGACTTTGATAACGGACGACAATGTTTTCGATATTTTTTCGGTTTATGACGGGCGTGGAAAATTTTTTTCATCGTTTTCAAATGTTTTTCAGAAAAATACAAAATCTCATCATCAATTCGTACCTCTATCAAGTATCAAGAATACTAAGTTAGGTATACACGATACGTCAAACAACAAAAAATAACCACAAATGTTAATTTGTAAAAAAACAACAAAAACCAATATTATCGATGATACTGGGTATTCCAAAAGCAATATGAAGATCTAATTGGCTTGGGAGAAGCTAAACACAATTGATCAATACCTGTTATATCTACAGTTCTTTCGTAAACATTTCCAATTTGGGATAAAATTTATCCCGCTTCAAATTCTGTCGAACATCACAGAAAAGCTTTGTACATCACTTTTTTTTCACAACTACTAAGATATTTTGTCAAGAGCCACCAGTGGTCGATAAAACTTTAAATTGTAATTATACACGAAAATTAGTTGCAAGCAAAGTAGTGTGCCCCCATTAATCGTTTTTTAGTTCCTACTGTCACCGCGTCTTATTTTTTTTTTACCAAACTGTAATTAATTACTATGTTTATCACCATGTGTCATTGGCTGGAGTCGGAAGATTTAAATCTTATTGTTTGTACTACATATTAGTGATTTGGCAATGTTTTACGACGGGCCGCCTTACAATAACCTAAGTGCCGAGAGCTACCTATGTTGTATGTTGTGTTGTCCTCATACCGACGACTTTTTTTTCTTTTACCTGAGGATAATCCTGCATAGAACTTCCGTGAGCCTCAGGGAAGCTCGCGGGGAGTGTTGGATTCCAACCGCCTAAAACCCCACGATGGCCGACATCAGAACTTTGGAGGGGCTCCGGGATCTCCGTATGGAATCACCGGTGTCCCTCTTGTGCCGATCCCTAAAGAGCCCGCTATCGGGGGGGGGGGGGGAGAGAGAGAACAGCCGAGAGAAGCTCCTGGCTCCTGGGTAGTGTGGTTCCCGGCTGTCGTCTGCGACCAATGAACTGCGCTCGTCAAATCGCCTGCCAAGCCTGCCAAGTACGGCAAACCAGGCCCCTAGTTCTCGGCGATCCTGTTCGTCCTGGTCACGGTAGCAGCCATGGTAACGACACCTAGTTGTTTACTTTATCTGCTTCAGGAATGTTTTATGAAGCATAATATTTTTTTTTAATTTATGTCCTGTATTGATATCATAAAGTATTACGATAATCGTGTGTGCGTCCCTGGTCTCCTAAATTGGTCCATATTTATGTTTACAGTCGTAACCGTATATTCCGACAGCAATTCAGAACATGTGTGAGCCATTACGATTGTTTACTACGAACCCGTATTTGCCTGAAAAAATGCTACAAAACGCAGAATATAATATTTCACCCAGTCTCTTTGGTAGTGAGCTTATTGATGTGATAGCAAGCTATTTCATTCATCTTCGTTGGCAAATACACGAGAGTTAAAGATGAACTTGTCTCGCACAACAGAAACGTAATTAGTGCACCTAGATACATGTATGTTTACTGAAGTATTTTCGATTCTTTCGCGACGGGCGGCGAATTTGATTATTTCAAATCCTTCAAGAACTTAAGGTCAACGTCCAAGGTAAATATCTTTGTCAAAATTTATGTATAAATTTAAGATTCAACGAACAGACCGCAGAAGAACAGAACACGTTTTACAAACTTTCAATAGTTATCGTTGGCGGGTAGTCTAGTGCGCATTTTGCTGCAGAGTGTTTGATCAAACGCTCGTAGAGATCAAATAAACTTGATAAACAAGTCTTCAACCACGGTTTCAGACGAACACCTGCAACACATAATTTATTTGTTACGCTGCAAACGATCAAGTTAGTTGAAAACATTTGAAATTTGTCAAATTATTCGACCGTTGATGTGCACCATGTACCTATATGACAAGCGCAGTGTTCGTAGCGTTATGCACCCGCGGTGTTCTTACCGATCCCCGAGGTTCAGCAGTGTGCTGCTTGGTACGTCTGAGATGGGTGACCGTCTGTCGCATTTTTATATTCAAGCGTCTTTGTGCTTCAGAAAACACGTGAAGCCGGTTGGGTTGGAAGGCTTAAAAAGTTCAAACAGCAGATGGCCACAAACATGCCTCCACCAATTTGCACTGGGTCGCGTGGTGGAATATGACGTAATCTCTTTCTTTTCGATTTATGAGAGAAAGCTTTTGCCGAGCAGCGGGACATTATAAGTTGATTTCTCTCTATCACGCCAAATCTCTTGCGGGGTAGGCAGAGAGAACAAAGTTCCAATAGCCTCTTTCCATATAGACCTGCCTGGCTTACTCCACTCTTATAGTTTATCTCATTATTTATTTATAACAATGTTTTGCTTGTCGATAGCGTCACTTCAATTCAATAATCCGTGACCGTCTGTTGAAATAGTTTTAATATCTGCAAAGGGCAGCATTGTATTTCAAAGTTTAAAGTATCTCGTCCAAGTATTTGCAATAAGTTGCGCGGCGCTGTGTCGCGGGAATTCGATAACGTGCACCACGAGTATCTAAGTTTTATATTTGATAAGTTGGCGACAATTCTTCGCAGTCCCGCCCGACTCCCGCCCGGCTCCAGCGCGCTCCCGGTATCGGCCACACAAGTGATGTGCCAACTTAAATTGCCCCGAAAGTTATCTGTTGTAAGCATTATTTACACTCCACAACGTAGATTGAGAGGTCTGAAATGAATGGACGATTAAGTTAAGGTTCCAGAATAGTAAGTTTGTCACTGTCATTTTGACACTTCACTAGAGTCTAATTAAGTCTTCAGGTCTTCACGCATAATATAGGCGATGGACTGGCACAAACTTTTAGGTAACTCTGAAAGTGGGTCTTGACAAAATACTTACTAAAATTTTTTGCTTCGAATTATCTCAAATATTTTTACACTAAAACCCGTTACCCCGCTAACGTTTTCCGAAGCGGGGGTGACAGAAGTGTACTGTATTCACACACATTTTGCCGATGATTTTAGATCCCAATTTAATATTGAGCGAGTATATTGCTGCCATACTAGGCACAATTCTAGACTCCGGATAACTACTGAGAAAGTTTTGATAGAAAGACCCCCATTGACACTTTAACCGACCTCAGATATTAACCCAAAAATTCTAAACACAGTCGCGCCTTGCGCCACTTGATCAACAAGGCAGTTTGATTACCTTTATGTCTAATAGTTTTGGCTTAGTCTGCTTGGTTCGTTTCCCCCACATTACACCAGTAGTTAAATAGTTTACGTTAACGTCCCACGGCCGAGCGATCAAAGATAACCCTCTGACCAGCACAAGTTATTATTATAACATTGTCGGGAAAGCATTCTGTCACGTTCATCTTTATTAAGTAAATTTTTAGTATGAAAAAGATGGCACGTCAACTCGATAGCGTTACGATTAGGGTTTTCGATTACGTGACATATTTTACTTTTCGAGTTTCGAGAATTCTCAACTGCAATTTCTCGAGTTTCTCGAGTTGTTCAAGAAAAAAGCGGGAAAAACGCATGTTAAATAATTTTAAATTCCTTGTGTGGTAGAGGGTACAAAGTTGCAATAGTGTCTTTTCTTACAGACTTCTCTGGCTTCCTCCACTTTCATAGTTCGTCTCATTCACGCTCACCGGTTACGGAGACTTTTGACTTACCCTTCAGATAACATACGGTCTATTTGTTCATGCTAAGATAGTCTAGGTCTTCCCCGGTACCTACATCCTTCCACTTTCGCATTTTATATCTGTTTTGTCATTCTATGTTCCGACATTCTTTCTATATGTCCGAATCATCGGAGCATTTCATCATTGGTGAACCCCTTTCTTATCGTCGCCGATACTATCTTTCATACCTACACGTTTTCCTACTCCGCTGTTGCGAATGCGGTCGGACAGCTTGACTCCGCACCTTCCGCAGAGCTCGCACTTCGACTTTCTTGCTTTTGTGCTCTTTTTTATATAGCCAACTCTCACATAACAGCACTTCGTTATGTTTAGCCAGCTGCACCTTTTGGCTTGTGCCGCTCCCAAGTGCCGGCTCCCAAGTAGCTTTCCCAATGCACCACTAACTCTATTCTCTGCACTCTTCTCTCTGTATCAGTGGTATATTTCTTATCCCTACTAAAGACGCATCCACGTCTTTTATTATATATAATTATTTAGGAGGAATGTTTAAATCAATCCTCTGAATTCTCAATAGCTATAAACTATAGCTTAGCTTATAGCTATTGAGAATTAAGATGATTTTATTAGGATACATAAGGAGAAAGTATATTTATTAGCTATCAATATACTTTTTCCCTATTTATCCTAATAAAATAGGCTTTCAGAAACACTAGAGCATTAATTGCTTTGTCTGAAAATCTGTTACTTATCTAGGTAGGTAACAATATTCCCAGGTATTGATTTTTTTTGCGGATAAATTCCTCAAATTTTCGACTTCTGGATGCTATATTTCTCGTCTGGAAATGAAGTGAATTTTTCGACTTTTCTCGCTTTGAGAAATTCGAGATTTCGAAGACCCTAGTTACGATAACGACAACCGGAGAACTTAGCACAGACAGATTGACATTAACTTAACACTATCGAATTGATATGCCGTCCTTTTCGCCTTACAAATTGAATAAATAGAGATTAACGTGTCTACACGTTTTCTTAACAACGTCACAATAACTTAAATCGGTTCCTGCTTGAGCTATAATGTGCTGTCTCCGTGTCAGGCGTTCCATTTACTCAATACGGACAAGAAGCCTTTAATCCAGGTGTCGCCAAGCACCTAACTTAAGGTGCTCAACTAATATCTGAGTCGGCCGGCGCCTCCACCAAGTCGCCAAGCACCCAAACTCTTAACTCTGCTCGACGAATGTTTAAGTAGACTGGCATATCACCAACCGCTCCGATCACGGAAAGCATTATAACATGACGTTCATAAGCGTACTTATCAAGCATCAGTCCCCTTTGGGACCTCCGTGACGTCACGGCCATGAACGCGCACCAACGTACTTAGGCCACCGCGACGCCACGGTCTTGCGGGGCGCACCCCATAGTGGCCTCCAACCTCCCCTTACAGCCACCCCAAGCCTCGCTTGTACTCAATACTTATTTTACTACAGATTTCTCCGAGTCTGACCGTTATCCTTAAACAACCCGACGCATCGGTCAGTAGCTCATATAATACAATTGAAAATACATACCATGCATTGGAACCCTCAAAGTTCCCACATTCATTAAACCGTTTACCTTTACCACATATGATAATGCGTCAATGTCCTTTTAGTCTTTTATGCTAGTCCATAGTAGAATATTTCTCTTATATCCCCAAATACTTTCCGTTTTTCTTCTTGAGACAAAAGCCGAATAATTTTCATTTGTCCTCTTGACCGTTATACTTTTTCCGCAACCATAAACTAAAAAAGGTTATTCGCGACCGCAGTTCGCGACACCAGGAGGATCCACCACTTTTCTAAGGAAACTATTTTGATAAGTTTATTCAAATAAAACGTTTCTCCGAGCCAAGAATTGTTACTGTCATGGCGTAGAAGCGTTTACAAACACGAACTTTACGAACACAATTGCTTATAAATTAAAATAAATATTTGAGGATTACATTTAAAAATATCTACAATATTTCTCTCGCGCCCGCAGGCAAAGACACGTAATTTTAATTATAATTAGGTACACAAAAAGCTGTAATCCAACGCAGCATGTTCCATTTTATTGCCATAGTTATTGTTAATTTGTTTGTTGGCAGGACATATGGCAGTGCCGGCGCGAGTACTCGGCAGATATTTGCTAATTCCGGCTTCTACACGCGGAATATTTTAAAGGTTTTCTTCATTGATTACTAGCGAAAGGCTTCGCACGTTTGAATTATACACACCTTCCGCTTGAATCACTCCGGCCATTGGTGAACCGAATGAAAATCCGTTCGGTAATTATTGAGTTTATCGCGTTCAGACAGACAGACGGACTTTGTTTTATAATTTGTAGTGATGAGCTCGGTAGTTTATTAATTCGATCTTATAATGGTCGATATCATATCTGTTTATTTATTTAATAGGTTTGTAGACAGTTGTTACAATGATTTAAAGATACAGTTTGGTCAGCAAGAGAGGTACTAAACTAACTGTACAACCAGTTATGGACAAACACAACATGCGCATAAAAAAATGCTTTAACAAAAAAAAATAAACAATTATCTAAATAAGAAGTATATAATAAACGAAACAATATAGACGGATGACTTAGTTCAGTGGTTAAGAGCTTAAGCCGCTCCACCCACTGGATGGAGTAGTAGCGGGTTCGATCCCTGCACGGGACAAATCTTTGCGTGACCCATAAATGTTTGTTTCGGTCTGAGTATTTGTGTACAAGGCGTAACGTAGATAACGCAAGACCTCAGACACCCCACTTAGATAATTGCTTTACAATTTATATAAGAGAACAAACTTCGACTTTTAAAAAGTTAAGTACCAGTTTTGTTAAAACTTTTATATCCTTATTCACTATGAAACCTGCGGGCGCACCACCAATAACACACTTCAAGCGCAGCTACTACGCACGCACACAGTCGAACACCGGGTCATTCCCTGGACTGTCGATAGGTTGAGTGGTTCTATTTTTGTAACATTATCCTTATTAGATGCGCACAAGGCACACTTTGCTTTACACTCGTTTCACAAGTATTTGACGCTAATTCCCGATTTAAATGCGCGGCGTTGTGCAGTGAAATGAGCATAAAAGTCAGCATATTGAATTCTTATCTTTCCTACACACTTTTCAGGCTTTGGACTAACAATTTTGAATAATTTTTATTAATTACAACAAAAGGTTAATAATTTCGTTAAGGAAAGTCGACTTTAGACATGTGCTTTTTATTTTATTTCTACTTATTAGACATAAACAAAATTTAACAAAGTAGGCGTGTTTAAAAGATTTGAATCACAATATTTACAATAATTGATAATTATTATTTTATACTTACACTACTTTTATCCCGCTAGGGCAGGAAAACTAATTCAAGACAATATTACGGCATCCTCTCAAAGATTTGAATCATAATATTTACAATAATTGTTATCTTACACTTACACTACTTTCATCCAGATAGGAGCAGAATAAACTAACTCAAGGCACTATTACGGCATCCTCCCAAAACACTTTCAAAATGTCCACCACCTTGTTAAATGCACTTTAACGCCCGAACACGTGGTTTTTTAAATTATAATAATAATAATTCTTTATTTCTTGCCATAAAGTATAAACCAAGTAAACAAAGTTACATAAGATTATTTCGTTATAAAAATAATAATAATAATAATATTATGGCCGGTGTCCGTCCCCTTTGAAATAGTCCAGTTTTTGTCCATCAAACCTCATTTGCATAGCCCTTGTTTTCTTTCCATAATTTACAATAGTCCTTGCACCTGCCGAGGTCAGTTCGCTGGTTATGTTTCTTCATTTTCAGTAAGTGATCTCAGCAGGTGGCTTACATAACATTAACTTCTCGCAAAGGGCCTCTACGTGTTGGACCCATGTCCCCATGCAAGCCTTTCAAAGGTCTGGGTAAAGCCCGTGAATCTCAGCGAGATACATATATAATAATAATCATTTATTACACTCATATAACATTACATTTGAGGTGTTACATTTATTAGCATTAGTGAACATGGAATGTTAACATTACGTTCCCGAAAAACTGGCTCCCAAACTAGGACATAGCCTGTATATTGGGGGACAGCGTTCAGTCGAGCATATCATAAAATATCATGTACACTCCAAAATATACTGTGGACGCTGCACAAGTGTGAGCTTTTTATATAGCTATAATGGAATAGAGTCCAGTAAAGAATATGAAATGCTTATATATAAAAAGATGCAAAATAAGTCAATGTGTGTGTGTGTGTGTGTGTGTGTGTGGGTGTGGGTGTGGGTGTGTGTGGGTGTGTGTGTGTGTGTGTGTGTGTGTGTGTGCGTGTGCATGCATGCATGTATGCGTGTGTATATGTGTGCCTGAGTGTGACTCTTGTAAATATTAAATGTACGTGTTATATTATTTTATTTGTTATACAATGTATGTAAGTAGACTTTCTGTGTTTTGGTAATCCTGCTCAAGAAGCCATTCTGTGACTACAGTTTTGGTTTTATACCTGTTGAGTCCCACAATATTTAGTTTTTTGTTGAGGGTGTTATATATTTTATTACTACAACTATTGTAGTGATACCTGGCAAATTTAGTTTTGCAGGGGATACTACGACAGGCTAATGCAGCTCTACGTTTATTAGGCACAGGAAAGGGCACAGCTGGTTGTTTTTTCAGAATTAGTTTGAGCATATAGAGTTGGCGCACTGTTAAAACTTTACAATCTGAATACAGCTGTTTGGTGGGATATCTATATGGCTTGTTGATCATAACTTTAAGCACCGCTCTTTGTGCTCGCTCAAGTCCCAGAAGTTTGGTCTTTGCTTCTCCTCCCCATACCGTGATGCAATATTGGATAACAGACTGACAAAGTGACAGATACACCATTTTTATGATTGTTGGTGTAGCTGCATCTCTCAATCTTTTAAAAATACCAATCAGCCGTCTCGTTCTTGCGATGACTGCGTCGATTTGCTTATCCCATCTCAGTCCCTCATCCAATACTACACCTAGGTACCTAGCTTGCTTTACTCGTGTGAGGGTCTGACAGTTGCAATTGGAGTTATTTATTTATTTATTTATTTTCCACTCTTACCGCTACTTTTACAGGATATTACCCTAATACAGTAGTGTCGACATCTTATTTTATTATACGTTTTATTTGTAACACAATATATATGTTGTAACCCTTGTGAATTCACTCAGAGTACAGTTAAATAAGCCCGTTTCGACGGCAACCCGGTTGAGAGTGTGCAGCGCGCGCGTCAGCGAAGCCTTTTTTTTTTTTTTATTTTTTTTTTATCGAGGGGAAATGCCTAACGCATACCCCCGGGCCGAGGGCAGGGCCCGGGTGGTTATGTGGGGCTTGCACCCACTAAAACCCCTCGGCGTCCCACTGCCCTTTTGCCGGGCCACAGGAATCGTCACCAGCATGACCTCTATGGCACCGGCGGGCTCGGTCCGTGTGCGGACCTCGACACCTGTTAGGGGAGTTCGGTCTCCTCCCTGCCGCCTTTCGGAGGCTGCGCGGACGCAGCGCTTTTACGACGCGGGTCTGCGTGTGCTAGGGCGCCGGGGTGCCCTCCCCGACGCCTGCAGGCCGCGATCACGGTGGGCGAAGGTCGTTTCGGGCGTAGTCCCTACGCCTTCGCCCAACGCGCCGTCTACGAGCGGGATTGGAGGACGTATCCTCCCTCACCCGCTCTGCCTCCTCCTTAGCTGACATGACGGCGTCGCAAAAGGCCGTCATTGCCACCCAGGCGCTCTCGCTCCCAACCATGGATGATATCACGGTCGGGAGCGACAGCGCCTGTCCCCCTGCACCGAGCGCTCCGGCGAGCCGGCGCCGCTCATCATCCCATGCCGGGCACGCCAGCAACGTGTGCGCCGCCGTGTCTTCTGGGGCCGCACAATGATGGCAGCGCTCCGCCTCCTCACGACCGATCCGCCACAGATACCGCCCGAAGCAACCATGCCCGGACAGTACCTGCGTCAGACGGTACGTGAGGACGCCGTGTCGCCGCCCCAGCCACTCCCAGAAGACTGGCAGCAGCGCAGCGATGACGGCGTGACCGGCAGAGGGGTGGGCGAGCTTGCTCCGCCAGCCCTCCAGCGCAGCTCGGTGAAGCTCCGTCCGCCTCGCTCTCGGGGCGCAGGGATCCAAGGTATTGGTTTGGCCTGTGCCTCTAGCTCCCACGGAGGCGTTCCGGCGAGGATCGTCGCCGCCTCAAATCCGATGGTGCGGTACCCTCGGATGACCCTGACGGCCATGACTCGCTGCGCGCGGTGCAGCAGCACCACGTTTCGGGCCGTCAGAGCACCCGCCCAGATTGGGGACCCATACAAGGCCTGGGACCGCACCACCCCCGCATACAGCCTCCTCGCCGAGGCCTCTGGCCCGCCCAAGTTCGGCAGGAGTCTCGACAGCGCTCCAGCCGTCGCCATCAACTTGGGCACTAGGGCGACAAGATGGGGCCTAAAAGTCAAGCGCCCGTCCAGAATGAGGCCCAGGTAGCGTATTTGGGTCTGGACGTTGATGCGCTGTCCCCCGACAATGATGTGAGCGTCAGGGGGAGGCCGGTTTCTGGGGCCGTGAAAAAACATGGCCTCGGTCTTATTGAGGGCCACGTCTAGGCCGAGCCGCCGTATGCGCCCCACCACCTGTGCCACCCCAGCGGTGGCCAACAACGCCGCCTCCCTGTGGCTCCGGGCCCTTGCAGTGACAAGAGTATCGTCCGCGTAGCATGTTACCGCCAGACCTGGTAGCAACGCGCCACGCAGGACCCAATCGTAGGCGATGTTCCACAGGAGCGGTCCGAGGACAGACCCCTGTGGAACCCCGCGCCCGACGTTACGCTCCTGCCACCGCGACGGCCCGGGGTAAACTACCCGCCTGTTCTCGAGGTAGTCCCGTATGGTCAAGTGGAGGTAATTAGGGACGCCATGGTATCCCAGTGCCGCCATTATGGAGGAGTAGGGCACTGAGTTGAAAGCATTGGCGATGTCCAAAGACACCGCCAACACGACCTCCTTCCGCCCGACAGCTTCCCCCGCCATCAGTTGGACGCGCCTTATCGCGTCCACCGTAGATCTGCCCCGCCTGAAGCCGAACTGGCAGTCCTGCAGGTCCGGCCCCGTCTGCGAAAGGTGCTCGACGAGTCTGTCCACAATCACTCTTTCGAAGAGCTTGCAGACTTCGTCGAGCAACACAATGGGGTGGTAGGCTGACGGCGAGTCTGCCGGGCGCCCCTCCTTCCTGATCAGGACCAGTTTCCCCAACTTCCAAAGCTGAGGAAACCGGCCCTGCCTGAAGCACTCGGTCCAGAGGGCCTTGAGACGGCGGCTGAGCGGACCGTGGGACAGAACCCACACTCGGCCGGGGACTCCATCTGGCCCGGGTGCCACCTTCTTCACCTGCAGTCTGCGGATGACAGCGTCCAGCTCCTGTTCCGTAACTTCAGGAACGGCTTCGCTCGACGCCGTATTAGGTCCGGATGTTCGGGACATTGCCGGAGCACTGTGCGCCGTTCCTTCCGGGAAGAGAGCCGACAGCACGCCATCCGCAAACGTCGGCGGCATGGTCTGCGTAAGGGGGGGCGTCCAGGGGCAGAGCTTATTCCGCACCAGGCGGTAGGGGCGTCCCCATGGGTTAGCATCAATGGACGCCAGGAGCTCTTCGCGGGCTCGCGTCTTGGCTTCCGCGATGGCCACCTGCAGGGCAGCCTTTGCTGTGCGGTAGGCGGCATACAGCACCTCCTCCATAGGCGTCAGGCCCGGCAAAAGCGGTGGGTTTTGCGCGTCAGCGGAGCCTGCTGTAACAGGTTGTTGCGCGCGCGCAGCACAGCCACTAGCGGCGGCCGCCGGCGTCGCCACACATACCTATCCGGGACACACAGCTTTATTTTTTCCAACATGTCACCATTTTCAATCTTGCCTCTCAAAATTTTGAACATATATGAGACGAGCGCGAGGCTCCTCCTAACCCTCAATTCGTTGTACCCGACCATACCTAATATAAATAAAGTTGGATACATTAATGGATAAAACGGGTACACCCCGTGCTGTCTCATGTATATATATCTAATAAATTTATTTTGCACTTTTTCCAACATGACAGTGTACTTGGTCTCATGCGGGGCCCAAACAATTGCATTGCTTTCAAGTTGGCTCCTAACCAGTGCATTATATCGGGTTGTAATAGCTTTGATATTTGTTAAGCTTTGAGACATGCGAAGTACAAATCCTAAACTTCTATATGCTCTTTTGCAGATTTGTGTGATTTGATCTCGAAATGTTAGCTCGGTGTTGAGAGTTACTCCCAAGTCTCTTACGTTTGTGACTCTCAGCATCGGCGTCCCGTCAATTTTGTAATTCCAGATAACCGGAGCGCGAGAACGAGAGAAAGTGATGGTCACACACTTTGAGATGTTGAAATCTAATCGATTGTACTTACACCAACTTGCCACTCTATCTATGTCTTTTTGTAACCTCTCACAGTCATCCCTACTTTTGATAGTGAGAGATAGCTTTAAGTCGTCGGCAAACAGTAAACATTTTGCATCTCTAACAACCTTTGGCAAATCGTTCACCATTATTATGAATTCCAAAGGTCCAAGGTTGCTACCTTGACTTACGCCAGATCGCGTAAAATAAGGTTCCGACACGATTCCTGCATATTCTACGTATTGCTGTCTATCTCTCAAATAATTTGCAAAAAAACGCAGCAGATGGGGAGTGAAACCGGTTACTGCTAACTTTGTAAGCAACACGTCATTGTCGACAAGGTCGAATGCTTTTTTGAAATCAAAGTAAGCAGCATCAGTCTGTCCCCCACTGTCCACGGTCGGCACAATGTCCGCCATATAATTGAGAAGATTACTTGTAGTACTCCTGGCCGGTCGGAACCCATGTTGAGCATCTGCGAGTTGCCCGCTGACTTGCGTTAATATGCTTTTATGCAAAGCTGACTCAAATACTTTGGCGGGAGTAGATAATATTGCAACCGGTCTGTATCCCTCCACCTTATCGCTCACACGTCCTTTTGGGACTGGTACGACCTTAGTTAGCTTCCATCTCTCCGGATATATTGCTTGTTTAAGGCATAAATTGAACATGTGAAGTAAAGGTTCAGCCAGGACTGTTCTGCAGTCCTTAAATAGGAATGGTGGAATACGATCCGGGCCACACGACTTTTTTGGCTTAAGTGCGCGCTGCACGTCTTTCAACTGTAGTCTGTCCACACAAACTCGGGCTGCACCGTTATCACTACCTGCTTTAGCTACAGCTGCATCCACGGATAAATGCGCTCGCTCTGGACTGTACACAGACTGGAAAAAACTAGCAAACTCTATAGCACATTGTTCGTTGGATAAAAATTCGCCGTTCTTTAAAATCTTATGTGTATTTCTGCTACCCCGTTTAGACTTAGCATAGTTCCAAAAAGACATAGGATCTTTTAAAAATTGATTTTGAATACGATGCCTGTACTGCTTTTCTGCGAACGCTATCATATTCTTAACCTTTGTCCTACACCGAGCAAACGGTTCGTAAGATGCCTTCGACCCTGTCGATTTATATCGCTTATGAAGAGAAGCTTTGAGTTTAATATGATGGATTATTTCCGAGGTGTACCACTGGGGATACACATACCTCGAACTTAAGCCGATTCTCTTTTTCATTGGTACATAATTATTTATAATAGAATTAATCGTTTCATAAAAATAATTTAAACTTAAATCTAAATTTAATTTATACAACGGAGTCCAATCTACCGCCCCTAACGATACATATAAAGACGTAAAATCGGCTTTATTAAAATTCCACCCCGTAGTTGAAGATTTGTGCGTATTTGGCTCAACACAATTATCAGGTATAGGCAGATCGCGGTGGGGCAAGCCGACGGTAACCTCAAGCGGCGGATGGTATGCATCCACAGGCACGAGCGGTAACCCTGACGCGCGTACCTGTACACTGACCCCCTCTCTAAACGTATCCAACACTAGGTCTAATTGTCTATCATTGCAATTACGTATTCTGTTACTCTGAGTGAATCCATTGAGTGAATGAATGAGTTATTGGAATCGAGACAAGAATGGGCTTTTATTGCAAAGGATAGTATATAAAAGAAAAGAATCAACGATACAATTAGCAAAACAATACTATTAACAAAACAATACTATTAAGGCTGATATGGTACTAAATTGAGAGTCTTCTGTCTCCCAAGCTAGAGTAAATCTGTGTTATGGGAGATTTTAAGCATTTATTAAGCACTTCAGTATCATTTTTAATACTATTTGCAAAGCAGTTATTTTTTTTATTTAATGGTGCTATCAGATTCGTTTACGTGCACTAGAGATTTAACATGTCCTCACAAAAAGTCTAATGGAGTAAGATCAGCGGATCGTGGAGGCCATTGCACTGGTCCCCCTCGACCAATCCAACGGTTACCAAACTTAGCATCCATATATTGACGCACACTCCAAGTAAAATGAGCGGGAGCTCTGTCGTTTTGATAAAACACTCCCGATAAATTTGATAGTGGAACGTCTTCTAATAACATGGGCAAGGTTCGAGCGGAAACTGCTGCCATAAGTCTGATTAAAGACTCGACACGCCAATTCTACGTTATCATCACATCGAGCTAGTGTTTGGACCACTTCAGTGTATTGGATACTGGTATACCTAAATACATAGTGTAATTTCGCTCTGATTATTGCGTTATAAATAAACACAAACAAACCGATCGGAACGCACAAGACAACTGCGCCAGCGCGCCGGTTCCGACGTTTCTATTTTTTTACTATTATTGTCCTAAACCATTGCGTTTGAGTGCGCGGCGACTTTCGGCAAGTGCGCGAGACGTTGGTAGGGCGTGGGGATAAGAAGATAATAGCGCCATTTGATTTCGCTGAAATTATCACGCGGAAACATTTTATTTTATTCATAAAGATAATATGATTGAAAAATATTAGTATTTAAGAATAGATTTAGGTTTTTATGGAAACAAAATAAATATTATTAATTGAGTAAAGTATTGAAATGTGTAATTCTCGAATATGTTTGATGCCGCTTTTGCTTGCTAGTTTTTTTTTTCTATAACCTCACGCCAGATCCCTTACGGGGTAGGCAGAGAGTACAGAGTTCCAACAGGTTCTTTCCTTACATACCTCTCTGGCTTCCTCGACTCTCATAGTTCGTCTCATACACGCTCGCCGGTTACGGAGACTCTTGACTTTTCCATCAGATAAGACTCGGTTTATTTGGTCGTGGTAAGATAGTCTAGGTCTTCCCCGGTACCTGCATCCTTCCACTTTCACATTGTATATCTGTTTTGTCATTCTTTCCTCTGGCATTCTTTCTATATGCCCGAACCAACGGAGCATGCCCTTTCTCATCTTTACACCGATACTATATTTCATACCTACTCGCTGTCTTACTATGCTGTTGCTAATGCGGTCGGTCAGCTTCACTCCGCACATCTTCCGCAGAGCTCGCATTTCTACCGCATTTATCCTACTTTCATTCTCCTTCTTACATACCCAGCTCTCGCTACCATATAACAGCGTTGGGACAAGAACTCCGTTATGTATGGCCAGCTGCGCCTTATGGCTTAAGTGCCGGCTCCCGAGTAGCTTTCCCATCGCACCATTCACTCTGTTCCCTGCACTCACTCTTCTCTCTATGTCAGCGGTGTATTTCCCATCCTTACTGAAGGCGCATCCAAGATATACAAACTCATTCACTTGCTCCAGCACATCGTTACCAACCACAATCCTTACATTCGTTTTGGTTTCTTCCCTTTCAAAAACCATAATCTTGGTTTTCTTCACATTCAAGTGTAAGCCATTGATCATGCAGTCGTCTTTCATAACTGTGACTAGTGTTTGCAGATCAGTGGCTGTTGGCGCTATTAAAACCGCGTCATCTGCATAAAGTAGATGGTTTACCACTAAGTCACCCATTTGTACACCTTCATTCATCGCTTTCAGTCTTTGAAGACTTTTGTCCAGATGGAAATCGCCGTATTGCTTTAAGTTATGGTTCAATTTTGCTTAGTACAGCTGACTGAGGAACGAGTGACCACAATTTTAGCTAATTTATATAGTTTTATAATTATAAAAAAGGAAATGTTGGTACAGAAGTTGTTCATTGTCACTTACGTCACTATACGCACAGGAATAAAAAAAAACTATTTTAAAATATATCTCGTCTTATTTTTTTTTACTTAAAAATTAACATAAAAATAAACACCGCCACGCCTAGACTCCCCAAGCGGAGTGAATCCACGCACTTATTGCCGTCGATGTTAGGGCTCAATGTTATAATGGGGGAGCATCTTGCGAGCGGACACAATTCTTGACTCCAGACTGTTACTAGGAATTTCCCAATAGCAAAAATACACTTTGTCCGGCTTAAAATTTGAACTAGAACCTCGTGATCGCCCCGCACACAACGAGGTTTGGTTTAGAACCAAACTTAAAAATTACTATTGTCGTTCATAGCCATGTGCTTTCACAAACTTTTGTTTAACTTTCAATGTTCGTATGTCTGTCTGTCTTTCCGGTTTAAATCTTGTGATCCATAATTCAAGCACTAGTGGGTATCCGATTAAACTAAAATTTGGCATACGCATGTAAATTCAGTGACAATGCAATAATGCGGTCTGGTCTGGTCGGACCAACTATCCATATTTGTCTTGACGAGTACTTTAGACTCCGATGGTGTCCAAGGTCTGATGATGGAGCCGGAAGGAAGCCACAGGAACTCCTAAATTAAGCAAGATGTCTTCCTTGTGTTTTTTCCTATGAAAGCTTGTTTTTAAAAAGGCGTTTTTAAATTAAAATTATTCTTCAGTGCCTTAATTCCATAAGACTTAGCACGAAAAGATTAACGTTAGCGTAATGCTGTCACGTTGACATGCTCTCCTTTTCACGCTAAAAATTTGGTACATAAACGTGAAGGTGATATCGTCAACTGGTTCGTCCTAAGCCCTCAGTAAATTATGTCGTCAGATTTATCGTCTGGTGATAAACATATATGTAACTTAAGTATGTCTTGTAGAGTGGTGGCGCGAGTCGCAACGCTCTTAACCCGTAATGGCGTATTATCCGGCTACCCGGCTCTTACCTAAAACGTTATCGCCTAAAATCTCGACAAATTCTATACTAAAATGTCGGCGACTTCTGCAAAGTAACTACCACATATTTGCGTTAAAACTCTCAAGGATTTTGTTACCATTTTATTTTGGGTCAGAAAATTGACTGTTCAAAACAGCGAGCCTTGAAATTTCTTCATTAAAAAGTTGGGAAATAGTTTGCGCACAACTACGCATAGCCCTTGAAAAAAAAACTTTTAATTTTGATGGTGAATACTCTTTCTGTTAAATTTTAATTGTTATACATATCGGCGCTTCGGTTTTCTGGATGGCCATTTCAATGCTGATAACGGTGAAAGGTGGATCTAGCTTCATTTTCATAGTCGTCCGCATGGGGCTGAACATAATAACACTGGAGTCTCGTCCGCTACACAATCTTCCTTGATATGCGAGTATGCGCACAATAGTTGGAAATTAATATTTTCACATGGAATGCAGTGAGGTTAGCTGCTCTGCGACCGCTTGCCCCGTTGCCAATCGAATAACAACGCAGCGCCGTCCGCCATCTTACATCGACTATCTGTCATCGGTGATTCGTCATCTGTAAGATGTCATCTGTCCTCGCTTCACAACTGAACACTCATTCACTCGAGCAATCATTAAAGGCATAGAATAACTGCTCGTCATTCCATTAACTGTGATTTTCAAATAATAGGACATACAAATGAAGAAGCGTTTCTAGAAGAAGAATTTCTAACTCGAATTTGAAAATATGTGTAAGTACAACATTTTCTGTACACATTACTTAGTTATAGTTTATATATTGTCTGTATCATATTCTAATGCTGACTGTAGCAGTGAACCTTAAATAATCAATATATTCAATCAGTGTTTGACTTCAAAGTACTACTTCATTGTGGGGAGTAGGGTGTGAACGCGAGGACCGCGCACAGTACGGCCACCAGACTACCACATCCGTGCGTAGTACTCGTATGCGCGTGCGGCGCCGTGGGTGATCACACGTTTCTGTATTTTAATACAAACAAAACCATTACGATTAAAAAAAATGAATTATACATGTCCTTTAAGCCCCATACTTGTAAAACCCATGACAAAATATCAACGACACTATCCTAGACTATCTTACCACGACCAAATAAACCGAGTCTTATCTGATGGAAAAGTCAATAGTCTCCGTAACCGGCGAGCGTGTTTGAGACGAACTATGAGAGTCGAGGAAGCCAGAGAGGTATGTAAGGAAAGAACCTGTTGAAACTCTGTACTCTCTGCTTACCCCGCAAGGGATCTGGCGTGAGGTTATAGATAGATAGAAAATATCAACTTATTTTGTTCGAAATAAAACTACTTATAATAAGTTTAAACTACTTTTCAATGGCTTACTGAGTTATAACCCCTTGACCTCGAGCGCAGTTAAATGGAAACAAGGAAACTGAACGCGTTCTTATGGAAGCCTCCAATAGTAAATATCAGATAAAAATAGTAAAGGTGTTCTGATAAGTGACTTTAATCTTACATTGCGTACCAATGCGACTTATAGCAACACGATGCTATTCGGTATCGGTAGCTTGCACTTATAATAATAATAATAATAGTTCACACTGTAGAAATTCTCAACTATTCTTTTTTAGGATAGAAAGAAAAGTCGGCCTCCCGACTGATTTGTGTCCGTGACTGTGGCGCGTCTCGCCTCATTAGCAAGAATAACGAAGGACAATTGTCCTCCTCAACGCGCGTCAATGGAGTCAGGCGATATCGCCACGAAAAGAGATCTCACCAATTTGCGGTAAAATTTATTCCGATTGTAAGCCGGTCCGTAATTGACACCGAAAATTTAAATCCCTTTGAAAATAAATTATAAAGTAAAATGAATTGTAAATGTATTGATTAGTCGGCGAAGAAATCTTTTTGGGCAGTTGTACGATAGTAGGATAGTAGCACCGTTTTTTTGTGGTAAAACTACTAGTCCGATTCAAATAAAGACGAAGCAGCCTACGAGCCTCGTATTATTTATTTATCACAACTGTTTGAGATCAATCCACCAAAATGTCGACTAGAATATTAATAAATGAATCTGTATTATCGCACTGCTGCATACAGGCCTCTTAGAAATCGAGACAAGGGAGAGACTACACCACATAGACCCAGTTTGAATTCATGGAGGCAGGTTTGTGATTGAAACTTATCAAGTTGCCTATAAAGCTTCCAACATGGCACTACCACTTGAAATTATAACCGGGACCAATGGCTTAGCGCGTCTTCAGAAGCGCGGAAATACTCGAAAATGAAAGGGCCACTCATCTTGATGATCGCTACAAACGCCGCGGTACCATGGTGTTGCAAACTTATTAATAATTTAGAATATTATATGTACAGTAGGAATTAATTCCGGAAATCTGACCGTCCACTTTGTTATGATCATAAAAACAATAAGGCGTGACATGGCAGCCAAAAGGACTGAGGAAGAAATATTTATGCACAGAGGACAACAAATCGACGACACACTAATCTTACTTTAACCAAATACAAATACTGAGTTCTTAGATTTACGCGAATATTACACATGAAATAAAACTATCTTACGGATTTTATTGTGGTTTATTTTGATTTTTAAGTTCCTGACGTTTCGAGTGCTTTGCAGCACCCATAGTCACGGGAAGGACTGAGGTGTTAGACGTCCAAAAGGCATAGTTGTTCCGGGGTACCCTCAAACTTCTTAATTATTTTTGTTTTTGTTGGTCCGATCTACGCAGAATGAGCTCACGGTGTCTTGAGGTCTTGCAGTGTTATGCTTGGTTTTGGATTTGATTATATTAATTACTGGATCCCAAGTCGATGGAAGCACCCAACCATCTTCTCTATTGAAATTAGAATGTTTTTAATTTCAATAGCCTCGCGAACCATCCTTGGTAGGAATCGGTGTTCTTTCACGAGGATTTGTGGTCTATCAAATCTAATGTTATGGCGGGTGCGGTCAAGGACATGTTCACAGACTGCAGACTTCTTTGAGCGACGGTGTTTTAGGTCAGCTATGTGCTCTTTAACCCGAGTTTTTACTGGTCTTTTTGTTTGTTCTATGTAAGAGAGACCACATTTACAATGAAGCTTGTATACTCCTGCATCTTGTAGAGAGATCTGACACTTGACAGATGGTAAAAACTGACTGATCTTCTTCGGCGGCTTATAAAATGTTTTAATTGAAGCACGCTTCAAGATGTAGCCAATCTTGTCTGTGACTCCTCTTAAGTAAGGTAGTACAGCAGGGAGACGCTCGACTGTGGCTGGTTTCACTCGGTCACTGTGACGTTGGCGTGGGACTCGAAGCTTATTGTCGTGCAGGACTTGCTTGACATGTTGAAGCTCGGCAGCCAGATGTTTCTTGTCACAGATCCCTTGTGCTCTCTGAAACAAAGATTTACCCACAGTAGCTAACTGTGATGGATGGTGGTGAGATTCACCGTTTAAGTACCTATCAGTATGGGTCTTTTTTCTATAAACCGTATGGCTTAAGGTGTTGTTGGGGTTACGGATTACTGAGACATCTAGTAAAGCTAGGGAATTGTTTGCCTCCAACTCCATTGTAAATTGAATTTTAGGGTTAATGGAGTTAAGATGATTTAGGAATACATGAATTTTGTAAGATGGTAATATTGTGAAAGTATCATCTACGTACCGCTTGTAGAAACTTGGCTTTACAGGTGAGGTACGAAGGGCTGTCTCCTCAAAGTCTTCCATGAATATATCGGCAACAATGGGAGATACAGGGGAGCCCATCGCCACGCCATCTACTTGCTTGTAGAACTGCTCCTTCCACAATAAGTAGCCAGATGTAAGGCAGTGTCTCAATAGTTCTGAGTATTCCGCTGGCATGTTGTTCTCCGCTAGTTTCCTTTCTACAATTTCGACACAGTCTTGTACAGGTAAGCATGTGAATAGTGACTGGACATCGAAACTGACAATAGTTTCATTGTCAGTAAGATGTAGATTTTTGATCTCACTAACAAAATGGTATGAATCCTTAACATGTGCTCTTGTGTGTCCTTTGAGTGGCGAGAGCACTTTCGCTACGTGCTGAGCCAATCTGTAGGTTGGTGTGACGATTTGGCTAACGATTGGACGTAGTGGAGCATTCGGTTTATGTATTTTAACCGATTCCTACCAAGGATGGTTCGCGAGGCTATTGAAATTAAAAACATCCTAATTTCAATAGAGAAGATGGTTGGGTGCTTCCATCGAATTGGGATCCAGTAATTAATATAATCAAATCCAAAACCAAGCATAACACTGCAAGACCTTAAGACACCGTGAGCTCATTCTGCGTAGATCGGACTTACAAAAACAAAAATAATTAAGAAGTTTGAGGGTACCCCGGAACAACTATGCCTTTTGGACGTCTAACACCTCAGTCCTAACCTTGACCATGGGTGCTGCAAAGCACTCGAAACGTCGGGAACTTAAAAATCAAAATAAATCGCGATAAAATCCGAAAAAATAGTTTTATTTCATAAATCCGAATAGTTCTCGAAAAAAGTAATTTCGCCAGCCCCGAGAATGTTGTCTACAAATGTAATAAATTATTGAGCCACGTTAACGGTTTACATTTCGTTAGCTCGACTTCCAGTTGTTCTGCTGGTCTGGCCTGAGATCTGGCTAATGAGACAGACGTCTGGTGCAATTCGCGCCATATTTGTATTCAATTCGATGCTAATTCAATTCACAACAACGCGAACGAACATCCAATTTATATTCATTCCCCGCATTAGTCTTTTTTCAAGAAAAATCACAACATTACTGCATCTAAAAATGAAAAGTAATGTTATTAATATTATAACTATAAAATGGTAGAATCGACTTTTAGTGTTATTTCTGTCCACACTTAACGACCTACTATTCGATGATCAGTCTAATATTAGTATTTTTCGGTGTATCCATCTTGTCATTCTGAGATCTTGGCAATTGTAGTACGGACAGAATGTACCCCTTACACAATCTCATACTATCGCATCCTCTCCCCTAAACCAAGTGTCTTAAAACGATAGAACGTCATTTTGAGGCATTCCGCTTTCCCATCAATTCAAGACATATTGTGTAGCAATCGTAGTTCTATAATACGCGCGTTCCATCAACGAGAAATTTACGAGCTATCCGACATCTCTCCGAAACCGTTTCACCGGCGAGAATAGCTCTGATCCCTTCCGATTGCAATGCAAAATTCGCGCAAAAATTTAAACTGTTGCAAACACATCTTTAAAATGAGTTTTTTTATAACCTGTGAATGGCAAAAAGCAAATGAGCTCACAAAAAATATTACCAGGGTAATTACCCACCGCACACACCACCCTCGCCTCCCCGTTTATATTCTGAAAATTGGCAATTGTGTTCGCGGCGGATCATTGCTTTTATTCAATCCCCCATTTGTGGCAAGGCTTTGATCATCAAATCGATCACGTTTGAGCCCCGGCATGCTTGGCGGATCTCGCTCTCCCCCGCGTGATAAAATGAGATGCTGTTGATGAGTACCTACATATTTAAATACTTGGTAATTGTTTATTTATATTCGTATCTGCCGTCGGCGGCTCCGCTCCGGTTGTTAGTTCGCTGAAGCACTCGTGGCTACAAAAATACAATTATACAGTACCTTTTACATATAAAAATAAAACAACAGAGTTGGTTGAATGTTAGCACGTTATTAACTTGCTCTTTTGTCAGTCCATTTTTTTGTTTGGTAGACATTTTGAACTAGACACTTGAAACTATCAAAATAAGTTACAGCTGGACAAGATAACATTTTTGAATAGAGAATATGGAATAATTTTAGGTATTTAAAGGTGCATCTACATCGCAAACATTCGCACATAATAAATATTCAGCTGACCAGATATTTTCGCCTATTGCAAACAGACTATTGCAAAGCTCGCATGCGAGCACGAAGTTCTCGGTAAGTACGTTTCAATGAACACCGCCCGTTAATTCAAATATTTTCTATGAACTATTTTGCCAAGAAAACCCTTGCCCCCGAATGTTCACTACCAAATGCTTGCTTAAATAACATTATGCCACAGGACGCCTGTCGTATGTCTATTGTGTGTCGTCTCCACAGAACTCGCCTCGATCCCGTTTGTGAAGAAACGACGATAAAATCTGTTTGGCTTGTAATCTTTTCAAACCTGTTGGGGGAATGTTATTTATTATCCATTTAAATCAGAAACGAACGTGTCTGCCTCCACGTGGTCCGCGTTGACTTTAGACAAGAGCCTTACATTTTTCAGGGATAAAAATTATCCTATGTGTTTATCCAGGTAATAAACTATTTGTGTGCCCAGTTTCATCCAAATCCGTTCAGCCGTTTTTGTGTGATTGCGTAACAAACATCTAAACATCCGAACATCTACAGTTTGAACGAATCAAATTTTAAAACTTGTGATTGCAATCTATAACAAGTGTAATATGAAGACGACAGTATTTCCGAAGACATCCAAATGAAAATGCTATTAGCAAAAAATCGACGTTTTTATGTTGAGTGAAAAAAATTGTAGAGACGTACAAACTTTCACATTTATAACATTAGTAAGATGATACACGGTATACGAAAACTAAATTCTAAATTAAATTTGATGAAATAAATAATACACGCGTCTAATTCCAGATAACAGCATTATCAGATTTTCAAGCCTTGCATTGATATTGCCAAAAAACCTAACAGCAATTAAGGGTAAACTAACTGCAATTAACGGTAATAAATGACTTTAAAAAGTTATTTATTTAACAATTTTAAGTGATGAGTGAATTAATTATTAATATTTGTTTACCTATATTATATTTTTTGCTTAGTTCTACAGTAAGGTATCTACAGAAAAGATATAATACCCATAATAACGGAATTTATACATTCGTGTTCTTTGCCGTTAAGAAGTCCCCTGGTGTATCTTCAAAGCCGATTTCATCAAAATGGGACCAGCTAGAAACTATACTAAACCCAACCCAAAAAGAATCATCAAAATCAGTTCATAAATAAAGACGTTATAAAAAATATAGACGAATAGTAAACCTCTTCCTTTTTGAGGTCGGTTAATATTCTGATTAGTTTTATCGTAGGGGATCAACTGCGTATTATTAACAGATGCGTATTATTTGTCGTTAAGGAGTTCCCTGGTGTATCTTCAAAGTCCAAGGTTCCATACCGATGAAATTAAAATGAAACCACCTTGGAACCCAATGCAAAAAAAATCATCAAAGAAATATCGGTGAACTTACATAAAAAAGCATACATACAGACGAACATAGAACCTCCTCCTTTTTAAGTCGGTTAATAAAACCATTCGGCCGTATTTTCATTAGTCTATCTTTTGACTAGCGATAAAACAATGCCAATGAAAGGACATCGGACAGACACTATGAAGAAAGCTGTGGCGTAATTAACACGTCTGTGCTGCACTCGTGAGGGGGGCAGAACATAATCAGTATAAAGGGGTCCAAGCAATGCAACCGGCAATGTAAATAAAACTGTACTGTGAGCTGACGAAACGCAATAATAACGTAGTTCATTACAGCACAGTTCCCGGCGCCACGAGGATACAGGCTTCATATGTTACGCCACTACATTATGAAAACAAATGACATAATGTGCGCGCTGAGCCTTTTTTACGCACCTTACACGCCATATTTTTAGGAGTATAATATTTATTTTAATAATTTAACGTGATGTTTGTTTTCTGCACCAAATAAAACACATTTTAAACGTGTATTCAAATATATTGACTTCTTAGATTTCCACGAGTATTACACATAAAATAAAACTATTTTGTCGACTTTAACTTTAAAATATTTTATTTTTATTTTTTTTAAATAAAACATACCCCACACTAGGGTTATTCCTGTGTCGTGGGTGCGTTTACAAACATGAAAATTTACATACACAAATACCCAGACTGGAATAAATAATTGTGGATCACACAAAGATTTGTCCCGTACGGGAATCGAACCCGCGACTATTAGACATAGTGGGCGGAGCGGCTTAAGCTTTTAACCACTGCGCTGAATCGTCGTTATTGCGGTTTAATTTTGATTTATAACGTCGGAAACTTTAAAATTAAAAATGAACCGCGATAAAATCCGAATAATATTTTGATATCATGTGTATGCAAATATTTTAGATTCAAAATCAGACCAATACTACCGTACTCCGATTACGGCCACGATCGAGACTACGATTGGTGCAACAGCCGGCGCTACGGTCATGCTACAGCACGTGCTACGGTGTTGCTACTACAGGTACCACGGTGAAATTACGAATATTGTCGTGACTACGAACTTACCGCATTCGCTATACAATAATAAATACAACGCCATGGCTATGTTACAAGTAAGGATAGCAGTGGTGTAGTGTGTACACCCACATTTCGCCAACGATTTTAGGTCCCAATGTAATAGAGCCGAGTCTATTGTCATCATACCGAGCACAATTATACATTTCTAACTGCGACTGTGTTTTTTTTAAAATAGAAATACCTATGATGTGAATCGAACGAAAAGTCATTGTATATAATAATTTATTCTAAAAACAATAGTCTCATTCTGCGTCGTACATCCGATTCCGAACAAAAGAAAGCCTGTCACGTCATTATCTTAGAAACAACAATGTTCAAAACAGAGCTGTTTCATTTTTCCTTACATTCTTTGATGTCGAGTCACTGGACCTACACGTATATAGGTTTGATCCAACATGCCTATCATGTTGACCAGAGAGAGGCAGTTTAATAAGGCAGCGTGACGTCACGGCGGGACTGGCGCAGCTGCGGGTCGCGGCAGGGATGCGGCAGCCGGCGTCACACAGAACTTTTTGTGCGGTAATCTTACAAAAGCAATTAAAATTTGTTGACCCCGAGCTTTACTATATTTGCGATGTTCACTAATAAAATCGCACTGGAATACGTGCATACTCGCTCGTTTATAAATACTCCTATGTTTGGAATACAACATACCTACATATTAATAAATTTGTTATATATTATATTATAAAAAACGCAGTTCCACGCTAGTCTTATTTACGAGTCATGAGTATGGTGACGTTTGGGATTTGACGTTTCTAGAAATGTCATCATCATCATCATCATCTCAGCCTATACTTGTCCACTGCTGAACATAGGCCTCCCCAATCGCTTTCCAGCGTAACCGGTCCGATGCCACCTGCATCCAACGACTTCCTGCGATTTTCACAAGATCGTCGGTCCATCTGGCAGGTGGTCGTCCCACGCTGCGCTTGCCAATACGTGGTCTCCACTCTAGAATCTTTCTGCCCCAACGCCCGTCCGATCTTCGCGCTATGTGGCCCGCCCATTGCCACTTCAGCTTGCTAATCTTAACGGCTATGTCGGTGACCTTGGTTCTTCTACGAATCTCTTCATTCCTGATTCGATCACGTAGAGAAACGCCGAGCATAGCTCTCTCCATAGCTCGCTGAGCAACTCTGAGCTTTTTTATGAGACCTATTGTAAGAGACCACGTCTCTGATCCATATATCATCACTGGTAACACACATTGACTAAAAACTTTAGTCTTTAGGCACTCAGGTATTTTGGATGAGAAGATGTTGCGCAGAAATGTGGTGATGATAAAATTCATAGAAATAGAATCGATTCAATATCGTGTCGAGATAATTTATAACGGAGAATGAATTGGTATTAATAAGAATAATTGAGGAACAAAAAGAAAACAAAACACTATAATTTCATTATTTACTTACAAAATCAAGCGACTCGTCACAACAATCTTTTGTCAAATTGCTTAATTCTTCGCGTACGTGAATTAATATTTAAAAATCTATGAGACTGTCTATTTTAATTTGTCCAAATGGCGCAGCTACGTTTTTTTATTAATTTCTTGACTGTAAGTATACCATGTCTTAAAGTCAAATATATAAAATAATATTCGTAAAGAAATCGGCAATCGATCGGCAGTGTATCATGTTATTGCTAATTCGAAGAGATTTTTTGTTTAACTTTATATTCTTTTTTTATTTTCTGGATTCCCTATTTCAAATATTCCGCAACACAATATGCGTAAAATGGAATTAGATGAAACGTCACCGTACCCACCGCTCGTAATTACTACTACTGGGATTGTTCCGGAGCCGTTTCAGTGAGCGCGGTTACGGACATGAACTTCACCTGCACCAGCACCCAGACTGAAATAAAGAATTTATTTTTATGGTTTAATATTTCCTGAAATTATAGGAATTGGGTATTTGATTTTTTTTTGTAATAAGTGGAAAGATCATATGAAAGTTTTATACCACAACTATTTTAGGTTGTTTTTCGCTATGATTAAAAAAATATATCAAATTAAAAATAAATTTTTAAACTCAGTACCGAAAACACGAACATACTCAAGCACGCGTGACGTCTCTATGTTAATTCTACACATCGTAGCACACAGCTGATAGTGTTTTGTCTTTCAATCATTATTATCGTCAAAATTTGTAACACGCCAACATTTACTGCCTCCTTGGTCAAGTGGCCATGCGCATCGCTTTGCGATCACGATCCTGGGTTCAAATCCTAGGTCGGACAAATGTAGTTTTTCCAACGAAAAATTCCCAGTACGAGCCCGGAGTCTGTGCCCGGTATATAGCAATAGGCTCGGCCCCTATTACATAAGACCTAATATCGTCGCCGAAAAGTGGGTGTACTTAGTACTCTCTGCCACCCCCACTTGAGGAATATAGCCGTGACGGTGTGTAGTATCGTCAATATATTGATAAATATATTAAAACTGGCTAATCTTAAAAGTTATCGTGCTCGCTTCGTACCATTAAAAAACAAATCATGAAACGATGTTTTAAACACCATTTTGTTTACCTTTTGAACTGAAACCGAATATCATTTTTTAGAAAATCTCTTTTCATAAATATATCCACATCAGGTACATTATCGGAATTAGCCTATACAAATCCTTTATCACACATGACTAAATTAAATTTTCTGTTATAAATTTTTTTTTTGCTCTAAATTTATGGACGGATTTAGGCACGGATATTTTAGTCAACTCAGGTGTTGAAGCCGTTGTTAAATTGCCGTTAAATTCCTTTAACAATACAAATAATCGTCTCCTAAATCAGAAGAAAACAAAATGTATTAAATTTGTTACGCCAAACAGGTACATTTGTTACAGGTAGGAACCAATGTACAAATGAATGGTGTAGAGTTGGACCTTGTAGAGCCAACTGGATTTCTAAATATCGCTATTGATGTCAGACCACAGTGGGGTCACATATTGAACAACTGACTAATAGGTTAAGTTCAGCGGCTTATGCCGTAACGAAAATTAGGTTTTTGATTGATATTGAAACAGCTAGAATTGTTTATTTCGCTTATTTCCATAGCATTATGTCATATGGCATACTGCTCTGGGAATGTTCTGCTGAACTGAATACCATCTTCGTTCTTCAAAAAAGGGCTATTCGTGTAATTTACAATTTGGCCCCCAGAGCTTTCCTTAGAGATTTTTTTCACATGTTAATACACGAAACGAAGATGATCTTATTGTATATTCTACTCGTCTCCACAGAATGAGCAACTCTTTCATGGGGCAATGTATTCTACAACAAAGTACCCATTTTTTTATTATATCAGCCTATACTGCCCACTGCTGGACAAAGGCCTTCTCTCACAAATCGAGGTGAGAGAGATTAGGTCATACTCCACCACGCGAACCCAGTGCGGAAGTACCCATACCTATCCGAAATATGCCTATTAACAAGTTTAAAAAGGCAATTAAAACTAGACTATGTAGTAAACGATATTATAATATTTCGGAATATATCGACGATAAAACTGCTTGGGTTTGAGCAGCTCCTCATTCGGCAACTCCTAAATATAGTTTGTTAAATACTTTTTTATTAAAATTTTGTGAAAAAAGAATGATAAATAGAAAGGCCAGTCCAATTAAGTAAAAAGACTAGCCCGCTGAGTTTCTCGACGGATCTTCTCAGTGTGAGGCCGCGTTCCGATCCGGTGGTAGTTTTAAAAAATGTAATAATTATTGACGTTTGTAAGCGCTCTTGTTGGTCTATACAAATAAAATATTTTGACTTTGACTTTGACATTATGACGTCTCAAACGTGGCGACCCATCCGTGGCGCATTCGTAGTCATGTGATTCATTTTAAAACTATATTCATTTTGAATTGTTTATAATTAATTAAGAAATAAACTCTTAAGATCGCATTGACTATTAATTTTAAAATACATAAAAAATCGGTAATTTTTTTTTTTTCAAATACCCAATTTCGGTAGTTAGTTCATAATGGAGATTTTGGTCGGTAGATTGTAATGAGACGTCTTCCTGCAAAATTTATTATTATTATTAGTGTGGGAGTTTTATCTCTCAATGACGCACTTTACAGTACACGAGAACTTTACAAAGTGAAATATAATGTAAAACAACAGTTTTCCTCTTTGTCCGCGAGCGCTGCGCGCGGCGCCCCGTCTGTCATTAGCAAAACACTAATTGTCATTTATGTAAAGAGCATTCTTTTTATAGAACGTGCCGCTCGAGTCTCTCTTAATGACAATAGCTATGGTTGCAGTGAACTGTACATTGTTTCTGCACCATTACCGTATTTGCGTTTCAAACCTTTGATGGAGTATGGGCTTCCATCAAATATAAAGTTCCTGCAGGACATTTTATCAATAATATCGAAGGAAACCAAGAGAGCCATTCATCAAATATTTGAAAACGTTTGAGCCAGTCGGCTGCAAGTGCAACTTTTTGTGACACACTGGTTTTAATGATGCGTTTCTAATTTCAAGTTTATATTTGTGTATAGTGTGTCTGAATTGTATTTTGTAAAACGATGTATGTTTTTAAAGTACGCCACGGCGGCCGAGGCCTTCGTGGTCGACGTATTACAAACGCATTATATACCTACATATGTTGCTATTTAGCTTCACATCTTGAGCAACATTTTGATAGATACGTGGTATTTTAAATGTGTTTGTGGCTCAAACGCCTCAAAATGTTGAGTAAAATTGCATATTGTAGTCTGCTGAAGAAAAATCCAATAATATGAATTGATCTAAATACAAAGGTCGAATAAGTATAAAATAATCTCAAACAGCCAATGAGTAATAGTTGGAAGCCTATAGCCGTGATAATTAACCAATAATTTAGTTTTAAATATTTCCTACCTCGCGATAATTGCTATATTTTTTCCTCGATTAATTCTCAACGCAAAGATTATAGATATTATAATAGACGGCCCTCGGTAACAGCACGCAGTATGGATCCACGTTCAATAGCTCCACACGGGCGCAATGTTGTGTAAAGTTGACGTGATTATGATTGATGATGTGACGTCACGCGTGGAAGCCATCGCGCTAGTGATTCGTGCACTGTGGCGCCACCCGCGGCGCAGGGCGCGTGGGCGGGAACGACGCCTGGCTTTTAGCCGCTTTTTCACCATCGTGGCTCACTCGGCTGACCAAAATCTGTTCCTGAAATATCACAACATATACTATTTAAGTTTCGTCACACATCTGACGGGACAGGTCGGCGGAGCGTTGCATACGTCACAATGCGGGTGCGACGTACCGTCGGCGTCATGCCAGCAACCATTGATATATATGTTAACACTAGATTAGCAGTTACGGCGTAAATGTATGGCAGCTAAGAATAAGCCCGCTGCCATTTTACAAGCTTATGTCATTCATTCACATGCCTGACGTCTGTCGAGTCACATGTATTGGTAAAAAATTACAAAATGGGTAAATGTGTGGTGAAAGCATGCGATTCGAGGTCTCAAAAACACAACAAGGCAAGCGAAATTACTTTCCACAATTAAGCTTGTTGTTTTTCTATTCGTATTACAGTAAATAAAATAAAAAATGATTTAAAATATTCGAAGACATATGTAAGCTGCAGTGTTGCCATTAACGGAACTACGGATTACGGGAACTGTGTCACTTATGCTTTAAATAATTATATTATTAATTTTAAAGGGTCCCTAAGGATGCAGTGCGTTGTGAAAAATGGGTAGAAATTATTAGATTATTAAGGAAAGAAACGGATTGGCTACCTACGAAATCGAATATTATTTGTTCAAAGCACTTTCGAAATCAAGACAAAATTGAACCAAAAAAGGATGGTGGCCATGTTTATATGTCTACTAATGCAGTTCCCATGCTTTTTGTAAGTACCATTTTTGATTATTTTAAGTGTAGTTTGTATATTCACTCTTTATTACATTACATGATTACAGTCTGGTTATTATATGAAGAGCTCTGACAGATTACAATTCCTAAAAACAATACAGATGGGACGCAAATAGTCGATCCCAATTTTATCCCTAATTGATAGTTACTATAAACAAAATGTTATAGATTACACATTATACTATAATTGTGTTTAGGTGCTCGATTTCTATCTAAATGCAAACTGAAGCGCTATGTATATAATTTTGGTAAAATATAGATTGAAACTCTCTTTACATAAAATGTGTTTTTGTTTATTTGTATTTGTTCGTATACGAATACGCGTTAAAATAATGACTCATAGTCTTAATTCAAGTAATATAATTGTAATTTAAGGCATTATATTACCGATTACTCAAAATTTATAAATAATCGGGAAAATATGTATTGTCGGCACTAATATGTTTGCGTTCCATTCTAACTGCAATCATAATTTTCAACATACATATGAATATTATTTTCTTTCGTATCGATAAAGATATGCCTTATTATTTAATAGTTTAATTCATTAACACACATACAGTTTTTTAAGGTAGTAGTACAGTGTTAACATGTATATCAATGGTGGTACACAATTATAAATTGTATTTTGTAAAACTCAAAAGTTGTTTGCGTGGAATAAAATGTTTCAGTGCTGTCAGAGCGCATCTTTTAATAATCAGCCAGCGTGTGAATCAAACGAAATAAGATTTTTACACATTGTAAATTATTATTTACATATACATTATTGGTTTTGTTAGGAACAGTCAAACTTAGAAGAGCAAATATTACTTCCAGTAGCCGAAAATATGGAACTGGATGTAGTGAAAACTGATGATGACATAGAATAACTGAAACGCCAAAAAAGCATACAATAAGAAAAATCATTGATCGTTTGAAGATAATATCCACAAAAAGACCACCAGAAAAAAATAAAAAAAACATATCACAAAAGAACAGAAGATTACAAATGAAAAATAGAAAGTTAAAAGATGTTATAGAAAAATTAAAAGAAAGCCGTATGTTGAGTGAAGAGGTAGAAATGCAGTTAAATTTAAATGATGAAACATTGCAGCTAATGGAAGAATTTAAAAAATCATTTAAAAAGAATATCAAAAATAAGCGTGTCTTTATGTGATTGTGGCCAGACATAATTTTGCCCTTTGGTTTTAAACTCAGTATGATGCCTAATATTTTAATATATTATACCATCAAATGGGTATTAAAACGTAACACGGTTTAACTTGAGCTCATCAATTAATGTCGTTGTTCGCGTCTTAATTAACGCATTACGACCCAGGTGGGGCAAAAAAATGTGTTAGGATAACATATTAAAGTTCCACCACAGAATCAGTATCAACTTATTACCATCACACGTTTATCAATGCTTATTACTATCCAAATAATATAAATTACAATTTTTGATTCAATATGATGACGAACGACATAAACGTAAACTATTCTATTTGAAACGTAATAAAGATTATGTATTCAAATAAAAATATTTATTGTGAGAATAATTTAAATTGTGGGAAAAAATTATATAGTAAGCAACACCGAGCTTCCCACTACTAATAATATTGCTACCTCTATCAGATCGACATAATGTCGGCATGGTGGGGAACAAAAGCAAAAGAGATGGATATATGTTTACTCCAAATTATTTATCGGGTTCAAAGCTACGTCAGCATACTTTTAAGTGGTTATACTTTTTTCGACTCGTCGAAGTGACGTTTGCTTCTCTATATTTATTTACCTCAATGCCAGCAACAAAACAATATAACGGTAGCGCCGCTAGCAGCCATGACAGCGTCCCGTAATAATAATAATAAATCATTTTTTTGTCTGAATAGTTTGTAATCGTAATTGTGTTTGCAATCGCGCTAGACGCGACGGCACACAGCGGCGACGGGACGCGACGGTGGCCGTCACGCCAAGCTGTGTGTCGTCTCCTCTAAAGTTTAGTACATAATAACCACCCACGTCCCGTCGGCATCGAGACCTTTTACCTTTAACGAAACCAGCGAAACCTTTTAGCCTACAGATGTAAACAATTACAGGCAGAAAGTAATAAATTGAAAAGTTAATGAAGAAATAACTGTACAATATTGTTTCGCGTTGATATACCAGTTCTTGGGTGTCCTTAACATTTTTCAGTTAATTTTTCTGTTAGATCAAGTATTTGTTCCTAGCAAAAAGTATAACACGGTCAAAGAAATTAACGCTGAATGAACGACATAAGAATCGCTCTCACATAATAGAAGCTAAAATCGCACTGTAAATGGTTTATAATTTTTGAACAGGACGAAAATGATACGGCGTGCGCCCTGTTGCAATTCTGGCCGGTGTGCGTCACGGGGAAGATTCAAGTGTAAAGCCAAACAAGTCTTGAAACAGTGCTCCACCCACCAGTTGTGACCCTCTTCAGACAGACGCGCAGAGTTTCTTCTCAAAATATATGGGGCACTCGAGCGTATATATGTATGTTTGAGTGATATACGCTTATGGCTGCGAGGCCTTTATAGCTTCACCGGACTAAAGGGCAAGCGTGCATCACTACGCTCGAGCTAGAGGGGCAAGGGCGCCTCAAGGAGGAACGGCCTCGGCTTAGGCAGTTGCTATGGGGGAAGGGTGTATATTGTGTAAGTGTCGCGCCGTGGTGCTTGGCATCGGTCGGCGGGCAAGGGATTCTACGACATCGCCGGCGAGTTTCTTATCTTATATTGGCTTACCGGACCGAGGATACCTCTGGCACACTTCGACCCATGGGATTTTTTGTGCTGCCGCGCAGCCAGAGCGTCGCAGTGACAAAGGACGTGTTTCATGGTTTCAGTTTCTGTGCCACAGCTCCTGCATACCACGTCGCCGCATAGGTTCATCTTGTGTAGATGTTTTTTCGTGCCATAGTGGCCTTTAAATGCTCCAGTTATTTGCCTTAATTGTAGTCTACTATATTTTAGTAGTCTCTTGCTGTCGCTTTCACACCATGCGAAAAGAAATTCCTTTGAGTGTCGAAGCCCTATGTGTGTTTACCTATTCTTTCTTGTGTTGTTCTTGGGCATATTTGAAGATGCAGGCTAGGTGGAGCGATGACCTTCGTAGGGCGGCTGGCAGAAACTGGATGCGAGTAGCCGAGGATCGTACCCAGTGGCGTGCACTTGGAGAGGCCTATGTCCAGCAGTGGACTGCTATAGGCTAGTGATGATGATGATGATGATATTTGAAGAGTGCGCCTCTATAGGCACCGTCTGGTATGCCTATGAACGGTTCTGGACCAACGGGTTTTTCCATTGCTCCCTTCCTGGCTAAGTCATCCGCATGATCATTGCCATCGGCAAGGTTGGTGTATGATTCTGTGTGGTATCTGTATCCGAAACCGGAAGAAGGGATGTAAGAGGTGGGTCGGTAAGAACATGTCGCGGGCGGCGGTAGCGGCAGATGTTAGGTTTATAGTCGGCAGCGGCTACGATTAGCGGATTGGTGTGGTTGGATGCGTTCGCGAAATATCGAGTTGTCGCCTTTTTAATATAGGCGCGAATAGGTTCGAGACCGAGATCGGAGTGGAGGTAGACATTCCGTAAGAACCACGGGGCTCCTACGGCTTTGCGGAGGAAACGGGATTGAACCGTTTGGAGTCTATCGATATGAGCGTAGGCTGCGTGCCCGAACACCTTACACGCGTACGTCATGATGGGTCGTAAACAAGTTTTGTAAAGTGTCACCTTATTTCTGAGGGACATTTTACTCCGCTTGCAGATTAAGGGATAAAGACGGGCGAGCACAAATGCTGATCGGTGACGGACTCGCTTGATGTGCAGTCCGAAGGACATGGTATTGTTTAGGGTGACATCTTGGATTTCAAAATTAACTCCATATTTGTTATCAGCATCCCCTAAAACCCTAAAACTTATACCCATATTAATTTAACATCAAAAGTCGCGTCCGCCATCTTGGATTTCAAAATTAACACCATATTCGTTATCGGCATCCCCTAAAACCCCAAAAATTAAACCCATATTGATTTAACATCGAAAGTCGCGTCCGCCACCATGAATTTTAAAATTAACTACATATTTGTTTCAGCATCCCATAAAACCCTAAAAATGATACCCATATGGATTAAACATCAAAAGCCGCGTCCGCCGTCTTGGATTTCAAAATTAACGTCATATTCCTTTTTTAGCATCCCTAAAACCCCTAAAACGATATCCATATTGATTTAACATCAAAAGTTGCGTCTGTCACCTTGGATTTCATAATTAACGCCATATTCGTTATGAGCATCCCCTAATACCATAAAAATGATACGTATATTGATTTAACATAAAAAGTCGCGTCCGCGATCGCGTCGGATTGTGGTTGGTAACGATGTGCTGGAGCAAGTGAATGAGTTTGTATATCTTGGATGCGCCTTCAGTAAGGATGGGAAATACACCGCTGACATCGAGAGAAGAGTGAGTGCAGGGAACAGAGTGAATGGTGCGATGGGAAAGCTACTCGGGAGCCGGCACTTAAGCCAAAAGGCGCAGCTGGCCATACATAACGGAGTTCTTGTCCCAACGCTGTTATATGTTAGCGAGAGCTGGGTATGTAAGAAGGAGAATGAAAGTAGGACAAATGCGGTAGAAATGCGAGCTCTGCGGAAGATGTGCGGAGTGAAGCTGACCGACCGCATTAGCAACAGCGTACTAAGACAGCGAGTAGATATGAAAGATAGTATCGGTGTAAAGATGAGAAAGGGCATGCTCCGTTGGTTCGGGCATATAGAAAGAATGCCAGAGGAAAGAATGACAAAACAGATATACAATGTGAAAGTGGAAGGATGCAGATACCGGGGAAGACCTAGACTATCTTACCACGACCAAATAAACCGAGTCTTATCTGATGGAAAAGTCAAGAGTCTCCGTAACCGGCGAGCGTGTATGAGACGAACTATGAGAGTCGAGGAAGCCAGAGGGTGAGATTGTGAATGTGGTCTCTCTTACATAGGATAAACAAAAAGACCAGTAAAAACTCGGGTTAAAGAACACATAGCTGACCTAAAACACCGTCGCTCAAAGAAGTCTGCAGTCTGTGAACATGTCCTTGACACCCGCCATAACATCAGATTTGATAGACCACAAATCCTCGTGAAAGAACACCGATTCCTACAATGGATGGTTCGCGAGGCTATTGAAATTAAAAAACATCCTAATTTCAATAGAGAAGATGGCTGGGTGTTTTCATCGTCTTGGGATCCGGTAATTAATATAATCAAATCCAAAACCAAGCATAACACTGCAAGACCTCAAGACACCGTGAGCTCATTCTGCGTAGATCGGACCAACAAAAACAAAAAATAATTAAGAAGTTTGAGGGTACCCCGGAACAACTATGCCTTTTGGACGTCTAACAACTCAGTCCTTCCCGTGACCATGGGTGCTGCAAAGCACTCGAAACGTCGGGAACTTAAAAATCAAAATAAACCGCGATAAAACCCGAAAAAATAGTTTTATTTCTATCTATCTATCTATAACCTCACGCCAGATCCCTTGCGGGGTAGGCAGAGAGTACAGAGTTCCAACAGGTTCTTTCCTTACATACCTCTCTGGCTTCCTCGACTCTCATAGTTCGTCTCATACACGCTCGCCGGGTACGGAGACTCTTGACTTTTCCATTAGATAAGACTCGGTTTATTTGGTCGTTAGTTTTATTTAATGTGTAATATTCGCGTAAATCTAAGAACCCTGGATGTACCAAGATAATCTTTGGTCCACGATAACTCCTAAATATTTTGTTTGTGCAACTTTATTAATAATGGCGCAGTTACAATTTATACCCCTATTTTTGTTGCAAACATGTACTTTAATGTTGAAATCTTCGCTAGGTTGAGTGCGACTACTGGTTGATAAGCAAATATAATTCGTTTTAGAAGTATTTAATGTGAAGAGATTGTTTCTTAGCCATATAGCTATCTGGGTTATTCCTGTTTCAGCACTTGACTTAACAGACTGCCAGGAATTTCCATGAAAAACGATGGCAGTATCATCGGCGTAGGAGAAGATTTTTGCATTATTTATTTTCAGGTTACAGAGGTCGTTTATATAGATTAAAAAGAAAGTAGGTCCTAGCACGCTTCCCTGAGGAACGCCGTGTGATACTACCGAATCGTTACTAATGTGGTTCCCTATTTTTACTTTTTGTTTTCTATTAGAAATGTAGTCTTTGAAAAGATTTAGTGGGGTTCCTCTTACCCCAGTTTTTTCAAGTTTATTTACAAGAATTGGGACAGAGACGGTGTCGAACGCTTTTTTTAGGTCTATAAATACAGAAACACATTTATTTTGTATATCGAGTTGATCAGTTACTAAGGATCATAGAGAGGAAACGGCATCTTCAGTTGATCTCCCTTTCATGAAACCAAATTGTGAAGAAGATAGAATTTTGTATACGATACTTTAAAGGCATATAAATAATTAAATGCCTTTAAAGTATCGTTCCGCGATCATTTCACGAAGTTATCGTAACACGCAGCAATACCGGTCGTTAAGTGGTGTTTACTCTTCAGCGGGCACAAAACAGCAACAGCCGCTGTGGCGCCACGCCGCACACACAGCCGTGTGGCGTTTAGTCGTAACTCACCGATATATTATTCGTCCTCACTATATAACCAACCACGATCAATATAATAACAGGCAAAAACAACTGCGCTTACATAAACTTAAGCTTATGTACCTACTCATAGCTAGCAACTATATAAATTTGTTTTAATTATTAAGACCTCAGATCTAAGATCAATTATTACTCATGAACTATACTGTTTTAATTATTAAAGAACTGTAGCATTGTGACAAGTCCTCAAGTTGGCTATGGTTAGCTCAAACTCATTCGAAATAAGACCAAACCTATACTTGATCTCTTATTTTTCAGGCCGTTTTCGGACTGTCACCTTTAAAAGTACAAATAATTGTATCAGTGGCGGGTTGTTTCAAACTTCTTTGGTGGCGGGTAATAAATCTATGGTAGTGTAACTGCCATAGAGGTACTAAAGTCCTATCTTTATGGTAACTGCATCTACCCATTTTAATCGTACACGTCAGTGACGAGGCGAGTGGGGAGCGTGGGGCAACTGTGACGGATGGCTTGGTTTAATTATGTGGCCTGTGGGCGACATTTGTCTGTGTAACTAGAAATATAATCAATATGCAACAAATTTGAACGTACTATATTTTCATTATTTATTGCTGTAAATCAAATAACGTTACTCGGAGCTCATTAGCAATGGACAAAGTAGCACTTATATTTATTGAAGTTAAACTTATAAAGTCATTAGATAGTATATACTTATTGGAAATGGGATAATATACAGTCAAGAATTTATATTTTCATATCATTCAGTTCTGTAACACATAAATTTTAATAAAAAATATGTCACCATTGTAGATATTTAACGATCTTAATTGACAATTAAATTAAAAGCATTTATCTATTAAGATAGATGACGTCCAGCGGCTTGAGCCGCCTCGCGGCACGGCTCTTTATTTGCGGTCGCTGCGGCTCAGCAATGTATATCCCACAACAGGATAACACGGGTATGATGCCGCCCTTTGCAAATTTCTTACTAAATATATTTCTGGAGGGTATTTAGATTTTTGTGGAGTCATGCTTTCAGGGGTCAGAATGAGAACACTGGGAACGTCTCCATTTATTATGCCACACTTTTATCCTCACTTTTTGGCCGCCCTATAACAAAGGAAAATACAAAATATTATACGGAACGTGATTTTCACGGCAAATTACTTAATTTAAAATTAAGATCCAGAGAGATAATTGAACGAGGCGCGCGAAGCGGGGTGGGGGCAAGAATTTTAAATTATGGCAGACGACGTGGTAATTAATACCTGCCTAGTAATTATTTTCCCCTTAGACAAATTACAACTACAACTGTTTATTTCCGATATAAGTGTGGACACAGATAATCGAGTTAACTGAGGACTTAGCACGAAAAAATTTACGACATCGTAACTCTAGCGAGTAATCGTGCTGTTCATGTTTATTTAATAAATTGTAGAATGACAAGGATGGTATATCAACTCGCTAGCATTCCGCTAAGGTCAATATTTTCGTGCTATCTTCTATAACTTATATCGATATGACGGCAGCATTCATCCCTCCAACATCTCTTTTACAAAAAGTCTTTTAAAAAATAAACGAAATGAAACATCGCAATAAAAAACGTCGCGCCGTCCATTGCGGAGGCACTATCTCCATTTGTTGTCGCAATGAAACCCATCTTTCTCATCGAAATTTCTGCCTTTTCTCTGGTGTTCATTAAAGGATCTGTCGATGGCGGGCCTGCGTCGGCAATCTGAGCCCTTAGCACGAATTGATTGACGATATCAAGTTGATATCCTGTTATCCTATTTACACCAATAATTTACTAAATAAGGATGAAAGTGACAGCATGATTTCTTAACAACGTCACGCTAACGTCAATCTCGTCGTGCTAAACCATAAGTCATAACACACACAATACATGGATCTGCAAGACGGTCAACGATATCTGATAAGTAATCTAGACGTGATAAGCACCTACATAAGTATTTTTTAGTCTGATAGATAGTCGCTGGTGTAGTTTTTTTGTTTAAGTCAATAATAAACTTTTATAACCCTGTAGCTCAGAAATGGTCAGCAATTTGAAAAATGGATTCTTGGATACAATTATTATAAGGCTAGCTTCTCATCTGCGGTGTGTGCAGATGCGCAGCGAGGGATGTGTGAATAGGATGTGAGTAAATAGATCGTTTAAGTTTTAAAGATTACCATTTCTTATTACGATGAGCTAAGGTTTACCCACATCTACGCCGCGCCTCCTCGCGCCTTTAAAATAGAAAGGTATTAAGTATAATAAAATAAAAATATTTGGAACGTGTAATAAATAAACGGTTATTCTTTTATATTACATTTATTCCAAGAACCAAGAATGACAACCAAAGACAATCAATCATAAACCAAACCACAGATAACTAAAACACTACAACATCTTTCCCTTCAACAAACAAATATGGCTATATACAACTGGCGATTCTGCGACCTCCAACTGACCTAAGTTCATAAGAACGCGGCTGCCGCGCCTTGGAATGGACATACATACTGTGTTTATCACCTTTTACAACAACCTCATCTCCTGGCTGCAATTCCTGCAAACGACGCGAATGCATGTCATAATATAATTTGCTTCGCACTTTATTCCGAATAATTTTCGCGTAATCCTCATAATTATTCCGCGGAGGCCTCAATTTTTCTATATGAATAGGCAGTCGAGTTCTCAATCTGCGACCCATCAATAACTGAGAGGGTGAACCTATGTCATCCCTTGGAGTATCTCTTAGGCTAAGCAGACCTAAATCCTTATTTAGGTCTGCTTCGACCTCCGATCCTTATCGGTGGTCGTTGCAACAGATTTCTTCAAAATATTTTTTACTGTTCTTACTGCTCTCTCACTCAAAGCGTTTGATTGCGCAAAATTAGGAGAGCTGGTTGAATGAAAGATCCCATTCTTTACTATAATTCCTAAACTCTCTAGAAGCATATGCAGGACCATTATCAGTGATGACTTCCTCCAGAATACCATACCTAGCAAATTGTTCCTTTATAGCGCTAATCACAGCTCTCGAATTTATATTACTAAGCACGTTCAATTCTATAAAATTTGAAAAATAATCAACCAATACCATATAGCCTGAAAGAGAGTTTGGTGGAATCCGCGAAAGAAGTATGTGGTTGCTCAAAGAAGCATATTACAGCAAAAGGTGATGCATGGTGGGATGCGGAGTTGCAAAGCTCCGTAGAAAGTAAGAAGAAAGCGTGGCAGGACTATGTATCTTCTTTGAACCTGAATGCCAGTATGATAGAGATGAGGAAAGAAATATACCGGCAATGCAAGAATGCCACTAAAACTTTAGTGAAAGAAAAGCGTGAAAGAGCCAGTATGATTGAGGAGGAGAGGCTGGCGAAGAACTTCGAGAACAACACCAAACTCTCTTGGAGCAAGGTGAGAAAGGCTCGAGGTGATTCGTCAGGCTCCAGAATGGAAAGAATAAAATCTAAAGATGGTGACATTCTTGCAGACACACAAGCTGTGCTAAACCGGTGGAGTGAATATTTTGGAGAAATGTATGGAGATGACCCGGATGCTGATGCCGCAGACGTGCCTAAAGGCGAGATTGCGGCACCAGAATCAACGGAGGACATCACTATGGAAGAAGTTGAATGGGCGATAGGAAGTATGAAAAACGGTAAAGCTGCGGGAGTAGACATGATATCTGCCGAGATGATCAAATATGGTGGAACTTGCGTCCGGGACGCTTTCCGGGCCCTTGCAAACCTTTGCTGGAGGACCGGTAGAGTCCCTACAGATTGGCGCCGCGCAGTCATAGTACCCTTGTATAAAGGCAAGGGTTCACAATATGACTGCGCCAATTACAGAGCCATCAGTTTGATCAGCTTGGCAGCCAAGGTGTACGGTAAAATTATTGAACGGAGAATGCGCGTGAAGTCCGATGGAATGTTGTGCGAGGCACAAGGGGGTTTCAGGTCTGGAAGAGGATGTTCGGATCAAGTCTTCTCACTCCGCAACATCGTAGAGAAGCATCTGGCAGTGGGCCGGAAGGTTTTCTGCGGTTTTGTAGATCTGGAGAAGGCATTTGACAGAGTTGTGCGAAAGAGACTTTGGGACATTTTGCCAGAGTATGGTATAGATGGTACTCTGTTGCGAGCCGTCCAGTCCACTTATGTGGACTGCAAGGCATGCGTACGGGTGGGTGGTAACAGGTCACCCTGGTTTAACGTTAAAATCGGCGTCAAGCAGGGTTGCGTGTTGTCCGCTAGACTGTTTATAATATATCTGGACAAAAGTCTTCAAAGACTGAAAGCGATGAATGAAGGTGTACAAATGGGTGACTTAGTGGTAAACCATCTATTTTATGCAGATGACGCGGTTTTAATAGCGCCAACAGCCACTGATCTGCAAACACTAGTCACAGTTATGAAAGACGACTGCATGATCAATGGCTTACACTTGAATGTGAAGAAAACCAAGATTACGGTTTTTGAAAGGGAAGAAACCAGAACGAATGTAAGGATTGTGGTTGGTAACGATGTGCTGGAGCAAGTGAATGAGTTTGTATATCTTGGATGCGCCTTCAGTAAGGATGGGAAATACACCGCTGACATAGAGAGAAGAGTGAGTGCAGGGAACAGAGTGAATGGTGCGATGGGAAAGCTACTCGGGAGCCGGCACTTAAGCCATAAGGCGCAGCTGGCCATACATAACGGAGTTCTTGTCCCAACGCTGTTATATGGTAGCGAGAGCTGGGTATGTAAGAAGGAGAATGAAAGTAGGATAAATGCGGTAGAAATGCGAGCTCTGCGGAAGATGTGCGGAGTGAAGCTGACCGACCGCATTAGCAACAGCATAGTAAGACAGCGAGTAGGTATGAAAGATAGTATCGGTGTAAAGTTGAGAAAGGGCATGCTCCGTTGGTTCGGGCATATAGAAAGAATGCCAGAGGAAAGAATGACAAAACAGATATACAATGTGAAAGTGGAAGGATGCAGGTACCGGGGAAGACCTAGACTATCTTACCACGACCAAATAAACCGAGTCTTATCTGATGGAAAAGTCAAGAGTCTTCGTAACCGGCGAGCGTGTATGAGACGAACTATGAGAGTCGAGGAAGCCAGAGAGGTATGTAAGGAAAGAACCTGTTGGAACTCTGTACTCTCTGCCTACCCCGCAAGGGATCTGGCGTGAGGTTATAGATAGATAGATAGATCAATACCATATAATATTTTTCATTATATTCAAAAATATCCCCCCTTTGACCACGGAATATCAGGCACCGAGTGCGGTATCATGGGCTCCCGCGGCGGCGCCGCCGCGTGCTCAGCGCACGCGCGACATCGACGCACGGCCTGCTCTACCTCACATTACATAGTATGATAGATATGGGGGTTATTAGGAAGGTCTCTCACCCTACACCTTGAGTTAATGCGATTGTTTTAGCGCAAAAGAGGAACGGTGATATTCGCGTATGTCTCGACCCGCGACCCCTCAACCGGGCTATCTGTCGCTCGCATTACCCTCTGCCAACGCTTACGGAGATAGCTACTAAGCTGCAAGGTGCTCGTTTCTTTAGTAAATTTGATGCCAAGTCTGGATTTTGGATGGTTGAGATTGATGATGAGTGTGCAGATCTCTGTACCTTTGGCACGCCTTTTAGTAGGTATCAGTTTATACGGTTACCGTTTGGTATTAATTCTGCTTCAGAATTTTTTAGTCTAAGGTTCGTCAGTTGTTGGAAGATTTGGACGGTGTGGATTCATTCATCGATGATTTTATTGTCTGAGCTTCCGCTAAAGAAGAACATGATCGTCGTCTTAAAAGTTTGCTAGATAGAGCTTGTGAAGTCGGTATTAAATTCAATAGGGAGAAGTGTGAATTTTGTTTTGAATTTTAGAGGAAGTAACATATTTAGGCCAAACATTTAGTTCTAAGGGCATACAGATATATAAAAATAAGTTAAAAGCAATTATGAACATGCCCACACTGGCACACAGGTGTGCATTAGAAAGATTCATTGGTATGGTCAATTACTTATCAAAATTTATGCCACATTATTCAGGCACGGTTTCTCCGCTAGATGTCAACTGAAGAAGCGTGTCGAATGGACTTGGGATGCCGTTCACGATTCTGTGGTGTCGCAGCTGAAGCAGGCACTGTGCAACGCGCCCGTCTTGGCTTTGTACTCGGTTGATAAGCCTATTCTACTGTCTGTGGATGCCAGTGCTGGGACCCTGGGAGCGTGAATTGGACGTCCTTCCTGAAGCAAAACCGCTTCAGGAAGGATGTCCAATTCATGTCGCTCACTCTTACAGCAAAAACGGTATGCTCAAATTAAGAAGGAAATGTTGGCTATAGTATTCGCTCTGGAACGTTTTCGTCAGTATGTGTTTGGCCGGGCAAACGTTGTCGTGGAAACGGACCATGAACCATTAAAAGCGCTATTTAAAAAATCTTTAGAAGCGGTACCCGCTAGTTTACAATGGATGATGCTTCGCGTACAATGGTATGATTTTCAGGTTGTTTATAAACCAGGCAAACTCATGTATGTGGCCGACACTTAGTCACGAGCCGCTTTATCGGGACTTATGTCGGTACAAGTATCCAATGAGTTGGAAGAGCAGACTTGTTTTTTATTAGTAAATGTCCGGTTTAGTGCTGATAGGTAGAAAAGTATTAAAGACGCTACTGTGAAAGATTATGAGTACTGTGAGAGCTTTTGGTACAGTATATTAAAAATGGATGGCCGAATAATAAAAATCATGTGGACGTTGTGGCGCGTCCTCTTTGGGCTCACAAGGAAACTCAGGAATACATCGATGGAGTTATTTTTAAAGATAATTTAGTTTATATACCGAAAGAACTTCGCAGTGAAATGATTGGGCGCGTAGATGAGGGTCATTTAGGCATCGAACAATGTAAAAGGCGTGCGCGAGATGTGATGTGATGATATGAACTCGGGTCAGTTGGAGGTCGCAGAATCGCCAGTTGACGATTCTGCGACCCCCAACTGACCTGAATTCATATCATCAACAGAACGAAGTCCAAGTCAAAAATCGTATGGGCCAATAAAAGCACGGCAATATTGTTACTTTTTAACCGACTAACAAAAAGGAGGAGGTTCGCAATTCGGTTGAATTTTTATGTTTGTTACCTCAGAACTCCCCCATTTATGAATAAATTTGGAAAATTCTTTTTCAGTTTGGGAGGGAGCACTTTTCGTTTGGTCCCATTTAAATTTGAAGAAAAAACACCACCCCTACGGGTGAAAATATAGGGGAAGCATTTTTTAATGGGCTCGAAGTTTATTTAGTAATATATCTATGAGAAAAAAAACCTGTAGGTATTTTACTATGTGACTAAGCAGAACAATAAAATATAGGTATATAATTATTAATGATTAATTCACTCATCACTCAAAATTGTAAAATAAATAACTTTTCACAAAAAGGGAAACCAACTGGAACGCGGCTTAACACTAAAGATCCGGCAAGAAACTCAGCGGGCTAGTCTTTTAACTTACATCGTTCGCTGAATAAATAATATTACAATATCCACTATCCCTGGCCACTTCCCCGGGAACCGCCCCGCAATTAGGTCAGGAGTTCAAAACATCAGGCAAAGCCCACATTATTATGATATATCCTCGATTCGGTAATTGTATTACTGATTCCCCTCCTAGTCGTCCGGAGCCCGGCGAGTTGTTATCGTGGATCGGCCTCCGACAGCAAATTTGATTGTGTGCCCGCAGCGCTCCTGCACAAACATGTGTCCTGCGCCGATACGAGCCATGCCACTTTAATGTACGAGCGAAATTGCTAAATCTTCGATATTGATACAATCAATATGACTGACGACCACTCCGTCTAGTGGTTAACGCGTAGACCAGCTCAGTTTGTGGATCAAGTGTTCGCGGATTTAATAAGAGCATTGGATGAATATTTATGTAACCGACTAGTGTTGCCCAAAATCAATCTTGGACTTGAATTTTTGCAAGACCTAGACCACCTAATTTTAGCAAGACCAAGACCAAGACCGTCCCTGCAAGACTCGAGTGAGTCCCAGACTGATTACGCGAGACTTTTGCGGTCTCGAAGTTCCGTGAGTACATTTTTTTTAACCTCGGTATTTCATCTCATTGGTCCGGTCCACAAAGGTCTTTCTCACCACTCTCTATCAATTTCGGCCCCTAGCGATCTTCTTCGAAATTTTTGGAAAGCGGTCATAGAATAAAGTAAATACCATGTTTGCATTTATTAGTGTCACAGGTTCACGCAACAATAATTATAAATAGGTACTTACTACGAATATTACTTTTATTTGCCACCATCACCGATTGCGAGCAGCTTGGTACCACCAAGCTACTCGCAGTTCCTAGGGCGACGACCCATACATATCATATCACTTCGACCCATAACAGATATTTCGACCCATATCTAATAAGAATTGAAAGAGATCCAGGTATGTCAGTTATTTGATAAATTAAGTAGGGTCGCAGAAGTAGGTACCTACGTAATAAAACCTAAATTAAATAATGAGCTCTTTGTTTTGTTGCTAATTGCACCTTTTATAAAATCTGAATCGACACCCATTATAACCTTTTGAACATATGTATAGATTGATAAGGAGCATTAGGTCAATGCAAGACTCTTACTTAAGACCAAGACCAAGACTGAGTGTGCAAGACCAAGTCTAGGTGACTGATGCGAGACTAAGATCAAAACCAGGGTCAGTCTCATCCTGGCCTTGCATTTGGGCAACACTAACCGACAAACGCTTATTTCGGTCTGGATGTTTATGTCTGTTGACGCATCTACGAAACAACGATAATTTCTAGTGTGGCAATCTATTTTAAATAAAATACATATTATGTATGGTGCGACAACGGTTTTTGGATGATATTGACAGGGGAGCGTTGATGTAAAATTAGGGCTATGATTTAGTAAAATTTTCTACCTCCAGGGAAATATTTTAACAGCACAGTTCCTTAGTAAAAAAAAAGAACTTCGATAAATAGGAACCCGCAACTTTGCGACTGTCATGAAGTGACATTTTACTTGATGGCAGCGTTAGGTCCAATTATAACCGCGGGCCAAAAGAACCTTGTATGATTATATGTAAGTACTTCGGTCATTATTGGAATAATAGGCAAGTTACTAACTTACCGTTATTAAGCTGTTAAAATATGAGGCTATTAAACAAATAAAATTAGAAAAAAAAGGAAGACAAGTCCCCGTCTTGTGTTAATCGTAAGACCGGGTTCTCTGACAGATCGCTAATAAGTTATGGAAATAGATACTTCCAAGAAAGAGTATAAATATTAAGTGTGAAAATGTTTTGATAACGTCAAACTTATCAGTGGGCTGTCGTTTTCCAGCGATATACCGGGTCGACGACCCATTAACGTGACGCGTAATGGTCACTTTTATTTTATTCAATCAAAAAAATCAAAAATCTTTATTTCGGTAACAACAAAACATTCTTTGACAGTGGTTGGAGACTCCTTTTAAGTATGTTTATACTTGTGTTAGGAGACTCCGCTCTTCCATTAGTAATGTTACAAAAATCAAGGGACACAATATGTCCTTACAAAAGAAATAAATTTAAAAACATGCTAAATTACAATGTATATATGAAAAATAGACTAAAGTAGAGTACTATATGTGTTGTATGGATGCGGATCTGTGTGCGTGTGTGTGTGTGTGTGTGTGTGTGTGTGTGTGCGTGGGAGTATGAATGTATGTATGTAATTATGTGAGTGGGTGGGTGCGTGTGTGTGTGAGTGTGTGTATGTGTGTGTGTGTGTGTGTGTGTGTGATTGTTCAAGTGTTAAGTGAGAGTGAATTTATTTTATTTGCCATTTTTAATTTTAATTTTAGCTAATTATTTACATGTTCGCAGTAGAGCTTCAGTTTCATCATATTCTTTAGTTTTTAACCACGCTGTCAGGGTCTTTTTACATTCATAATAGTTCATTGGGTAAATTTGTATGTGTTTATTAATTAAGTTGTATAGATGAGCAGATAAATTAGTAAACTGACGGCCAGCATATACTGTTTTAACAGGGGCTACAGATAACACAATATCTTTTCTTCTCCTCAATTGTATTCCAGGATCATACGGTAAAGTCTTATGTAATCTTAGAACACAATTCAGAATATATAATTTCCTAACCGTTAGTAAGTCTGCTAAAGAGTACAAAGTGAGAGTAGGGAACTTATATGGTCTACGGTACATTACCTTTAACATAGACCGTTGAGCCCTTTCTAAATCTAGATTTTAACCTTTGTAGCACCTCCCCAGATCGAAATACAATAGGTAATAATAGATTGAACCAAAGCGATATATATTTGATTAAGGAGATTCTTAGAAACAATGTGTCTTAATATTTTAAATAGCCAAATTAATTTTCTTACTCTACCCATGACCAGTTCTATGTGTGTATGCCAAGATAAACGCTGGTCAATAATAACTCCTAGATATTTAGTATTAGTTACCTTATTAAGTGGCGTACAAGAGCACCTAGTATTCTGTGAGGTATGACATGTGTGAAGTGTAATTTTGTAATCACTATTTGGTTGTGTACTGTTATATATGGAAAAACACATGTAGTTAGTTTTTGTCGTATTTAATGAAAGAATATTAGCCTTTAACCAGCTCGCAATAGTGGCAAGCCCTGTTTCAGCTGTGTTCTGTACTTCAGTCCAAGTTTTGCCCGTAAATACGACCGCAGTATCATCTGCATAGGAGAATACTTTACCATTAGTTAGGTTCATGCTACATAGGTTATTAATATAAATTAAGAATAGTGTAGGACCTAATACGCTCCCTTGAGGGACGCCGAATGTAACAAAAGACTTTTCACTCACATATTCTCCTATTCTCACTTGCTGCTTACGATCAGAGAGATAGCTTTCCAATATTTTAAGTGGAGTACCTCTAATGCCTATACTTTCAAGCCTGTGCCTACGAATGGAAATAGAGACGGTATCAAATGCTTTTTTAATATCGAGAAATACTGTGAGACATTTTTTACCTGCATCTATATTTTTTACAATAAAAGACGTTAGTGCAGTTATAGCGTCTTCAGTTGATAAATTTCGTCTAAAACCAAATTGGGAAGGAGATAATATCTTGAATTTATCAAGGTAATTTATTATTCGCGTATTAATGAGTTTTTCTATTATTTTAGAGATAACAGGCAGTACGGAAATAGGTCTAAAATTACAAACATCGCTTCTATCTCCACCCTTATGCACAGGCGTAATGATTGCTTGTTTTAAAGCTGCTGGAAAAATACCCTCTTTAAAACATAGGTTTGCTAGGTGTGTAATAAGCGGTACCATTAACGGAGAAGCAGGTTTTAGGAACGTTGTTGGTATGTTGTCCCATCCAGGGGCACTTTCTGCCTTAAGATTCATTAATATAGAGTACACCTCCGTATTGTCAGTGTCATTAAGGACGAATGAGGAAGACTGTGTATGCAAAAGTTCATTAATGCTGGATCTATCGAAAGGTGTCTTACTTGTGGTAATTTCTTGAGCGAGTGTTTTCCCAATTGTAGCAAAATAATTATTGACATAATTAACCGATTCCTGACGTGAATGCAAAATGTCTAGTAGATCTAGGTTTTGTGCCTTATTTGGTTTCCGTTGTGTAACCGTATTTATAGTCTTCCAAAGTGTTTTAGGATTTTTATCAGCTCTAGTTAATTTTTCTCGGTCATATTTACGTTTTAGTTTTTTAATTAGATTATTACAATAGTTTCTGTATATTTTATATGTTATTTTTAATATTTCATTTTCTGGATCCAGTTTAAGCTTTTTCTGCATTTTATTCCTATTCCTAATACATCTCAAAATACCTATTGTGATCCAAGGTTTAATTGTCCGGTTTTTTCGCGGTATTATCATTCTTATTGTATTTTCTAGCAGACATTCTTGTATTTTCAAAAGTAATACTTCACATACGGTTTCTGGGTCACTATAAGAAAATAAGTCTTGCAGATTCTTGTTCTTTAATGAGATTAATGCTTTATTATAGTCAATATATGACCTAGATATAGAGCATTTATAGTTTAAAACAGCTTGAGTGATCTTTAAAAATACCATATGGTGGTCTGTTATAGTGGTATCAAAAACAGTAATGTCAGCTTGTTTGTTTTTATCTAATTTTAGAAAGAAATGGTCTAAACAGCTCTTTTGTCGCGTAGGGATATTATGTCCTGGAAGCAGACCGTGCATGGTTAACATATTAAGATAACAAAGTCTATTCCTGCGTTCTTGATTATTTTCGTTATCTTTCGGTAAAATATTAATATTTATGTCACCGGTCAGTATAATGTTACTACATGAACTTATTTTCTGCAAGTGTAAGTTTAGGGAACTTATGAACTGATCTGCATTTATGTTAGATGGAGATCGATAGATACCAAGAAAAGTGAGATTTTAATCTGTAAACATGATGCGTGAACCAATTTAACTTAACACTCAATATCAATAGGTCAACATCAAAGTTTAAATTACTTAAGTTAGCGTATAAATCATCGGTATTGTTGTAAATACTCCTAATATTTTGAGAAATAACTGTAAAATCAGTATTACTAATATTAACTCGTTTTGAAAAAATTTCGATACTACATAGTTTAGATTTTGCGATCTCAAATTCATCTAATGCATTTATAGTTACTATTGTATTATCCATTACAATTTGTTATAATATAATATTGTATATTTAACAAGAGACATCGACATAAGTGGAATAGTTTTGATACGCAATATATTTCATGGCTTTTCGAAATAAGTATAATAGGTTTTGTAATATATCTGTTAGGATATAGACACAAGTTAAATGAATAGGCAAATAAAATATTACGAATTATGTAAATAGGAGTGTATTTTGTGTTCTGTGTAAGTTTGTGTGTGGATCTATTAATGAGTGAGTTTGTATGTATAATATGATGGGAGGTACTTTTTATTGTAATTTGAATTAGGGTGTAAGTATATATTTTTAAGCATAAATGACAATCACAAAATAAAAATGTACGTATTTTTACATGACCAGAATTTGTTATTAGTGTGTTATTAAATAGGTATACCAGACTTTTACTACGCCAATTCCTATCGTAAGAAAAAAGCACTAGAAACAGTCATATTTTAGTAATTAACTTATGAACCTGTGTTTCATTCCGAATTGTGATAATAGATGTGTTATCATCTTTTCTAACATATACTTTTCCAAAGTTGGTCCAGCAGTATTTATATTCGTTTGACTTAACCAGCTCTCGTGCTAAGAAATAAAGACGAGCTCCCTTGGCAGTTAATTGCTCGGACACATATATAGGAGTATCCTCATTCTTCTTAAATCCCAAATGTTTGGCACACAGTTTTCCTTTATTTTTATGATTAAAATTCTTACATCTCTTTATGATATTAGACTTCAGCATAGTGGACGATGTTTCTATAATAATAGGAGTATTATTCTTCCCTTCCTTTTTGGCTGGTCCTCTATATATATCTTTTATATCCGACTTGGTAATTTTGCAATCAATAGAGTTCGATAGCGATTCGACCATATTTATCAACACCTCTTTGGTTTCTGTTAAGTTATACTTTGGGACATTCTTTATTTCTATGGAAGTCTTTCTAGATCCTCTTTGTATATCTTCAATTTTATCTTCCAATAGTGTGATATATTCTTCATCCTTCTTAACTTGCTCCTCTAATAATTGTATTTTCTTTTTGAATTCATCGTTTTGAGCTGCCAGTAACGTGATTGAGTTTTCAATATTGCTATTGGTCTGTTTTATTTCCATAAGAGTTGGTGTGATCTTTTTAATTTCATTTTCCTGAGCCATAAACATGGATTTAATTTCCTCTTTGAAATTATTGAATTGAATGTCAAGATCTTCCTCCCTCCGTCTTTTCATGCGTTGTATGTTATAATTTGGAGGGTTCACTTCACCAGGTTGTCCAGCGATGTTAGGTTCAGAAATAGATTTGTTAAGTATACTGTCCATGCTAGATAGTCTTGGGCTATTGCAAATTGTGTAGTATTCTCACAAATCGATATTACTTCGTTTTATTAGTACCAGGCGCACATAAGTACGTAGCAGGTAGTTTTTAATTTAGGCCCTTCCAAGACCATTAAAGGATCACGCAGGTAGTTATCCTATTGCCAATCCAATTTGTGGGTGTGGTTTCGCTAATTAGTAGGAGTCTAATTAGCCAATTATAGTGCGTAGGGCGTGTCCAGCCCCTTGGTGACATAAATGGCGTCGCTTGCCTACGCGCTCATTCGTGTTCTTGAAAACAATGGATTTACAGTACCTCTATTATTGGCCGATGTCCTTTTAATGTACCAGGATCTCATAGCCCACACGAAGGTGTAGATTTAGTTGGAGATTTCACTGGCTATAGTTCATGCAGTCCTATTATTTTAAACTGATTTATTTTGCACAATATTTAATTAAATAATTATAATTACATTTAAACAATTAAACGAACACTGTTTAGACATGCACACCTTACGGTGATCCGGGGGGAAGAGGATCGATTGTTATTGAGTATCGATTTTTTTATATCGACGTTGTTAAGTAAATCTAAAGTGCCGTTATACTTTTTCGTCTAAATAAAATTTTGTTTGTGGCAACACTGACAAGCAATTGTAAAACATCAAGAAGTGTTTAACATATTATAGCGCGAGTGTGCTGGAGGGGCCGAGCATCACACCATGGTTATTGTCGGGATGCGCCAGGCAAGTACAAGGTACATTACGGGCAAATATCAGCAAATATATATATATCCTATCTACGGAAACTTGAAGCTGTAGGAGTCAGAGGAGTTCCCCTAAATTGGTTTCAAAACTATCTGACTTCACGCAAACAATATGTCAAAATTGGTAACCTACAAAGTGATCAACTTCCCATTTCTTTTGGTGTTCCTCAAGGAAGCATACTCGGTCCTGTGCTGTTTACATTATACATAAATGACATAATTAACCTCCCATTAGTCAACGCAGATATAATTGCATACGCTGATGATACAGCAATAATCTTTTACGGAAAATCTTGGGATCATGTATACCAGCAAGCACAACGGGGCCTTTCACAAATAGCCGACGTGTTAGACACTAATCTTCTAACTTTAAATGTAAGTAAAACTAAATATATTGCGTTCTCTAAAACAACATCGTCTAGTCCCTCTTCAGATATGACTCTAAACATAAATTCCATTACTCAGCCAAACCAAAACATACAACATACAACCACTAATGGAACAATAGAACGTACTAAGTCGATAAAATATCTCGGTGTCATTCTCGATGAAAATTTGACGTTTAAGGAACACATAACTACTTTATCCACTAGAGCTCGAAAGCTTATTCATATCCTGAAGAAACTACGCAATTGCACTCCTGTTGATGTCCTACGTCTAATCTATTTTGGGTTGTGCCAGTCAGTCATTCAGTACTGCATTGGAGTATGGGGATCTGCCACAAAAACAACATTTATAACACTGGAAAGAACTCAGCGTGCACTTATCAAAGTAGCTTTGAGGAAGCCATACCGTCATCCGACAGATGCCTTATATCACGAATTTAGGGTTCTAAGAGTACGTCAGCTATTTATCCTTAATGCTATAATCAAAACACACAAAAGCCTTAAGGACCGCCCAGATTACCTAGATATTATGTCAAAACGTGTATACAGAATTCCTTTACCCCCCTACATATCCGAACTCGCCAGGCGAAGTCCATCCTTCTGTCACCCTCATGTTTATAACAACGTTAACAAGTTATGCAATTTGAAAAATTGTTCTGTCGCCACTTGTATAATGATGTTAAAAACAAATTATTAGCATTATCATACAATGATACAGAAAATTTATTGTAGTATATATAAACTCAAACACACATACGCATACGCACACACACACACACACACACATCCACACACGCGCACGCACACACACATTGTTAAGCAAGTTTCTTAAGCAAGAGTCCAACAGATACCGTATCGAATGCGCGCGCTAAATCTAAGAATGCTCCTAGGCATCGATGACCATTCTCAATATGTTGGGATACTAAATTTACAAGGAGACTCGCAGCATCTTCAGATGATTTGCCCTTACGGAAGCCAAATTGTCTCTTCGAAATAATATTATATTTTTCAAGAAAGGGGATTAATCGATTACTGACAATTTTCTCCAACACTTTGGAGATAATGCTTAGTAGGGCAATGGGTCTATAATTTTGTGGCGCGTCAATGGGCCCACTTTTATAGATAGGGCAAATCGCTGCAATTTTCCAGGACTCTGGGAAGATACCCGTTTCTAAACTTCGATTAAATATATAAATCAAGGGTGACATAATGCTGGGAAGGGTTTGTTTAATGAATGCAACTGTTACAAGATCGGGTCCAGGTGAGCTGTCAGCATTTAAATTGTTTATAATGGAAGTAACTTCTTGTTTATTAGTTGGATAAAAGAACAAAGAGTGCGGGTTCAAATATGGAGGTTTGTATGTTTGTATTAATTTGGTTTGATTTGTAGAGAGCTTAGTAAGTATTTTTTCAGAGTATATCTCACCTACTGTAGAGAAGTGTTTATTGCAGTCATTAAGCGATGATTGTGGGTTATCGTTTGATGTAAGAATTTTTGTTGAATGATTAGTCTTCGTAGTTCCACATATATTTTTGATTTTTTTCCATAAATTTTTAATATTGTTTCTATTTTCAATGATTTCTTTTCTATTGTAATCTGCTTTTACGTTGCGAAGTAATTGGTTAAAATAATTTCTATATCTTGTATATATTGTTCGTTTCATATGATTATCAGGGTCATTTCTATCTCTATGTAGTTTATCTCGCTGTCTCATACACCTGATTAGTCCTGGAGTAATCCAGGGCTAGTCCTGGAGTTATTAACCGACTTCAAAAAGGAGGTTCTATATTCTGTATGTATGCTATTCTATGTATGTTCACCGATATTTCCGTCAATTGTGGACCGATTATGGATAGGAGGGATTCTTTTCGCATTGGATTCAGTATAGCTCCAAGATGGTCCCATTTTAATTGCATCGGACGGACGATTTAGCGCAGTGGTTAAGAGCTTAAGCCGCTCCGCCCACTGTGTCTAATAGTCGCGGGTTCGAGTCCCGCACGGGACAAATGTTTGTGCGATCCACAAGTGTTTGTTTCGGTCTGGGTATTTGTGTATGTGAATTTTCATGTTTGTAAACGCACCCACGACACAGGAATTAATCCTAGTGTGGGGCTACGTTTTTTAAAAATAACAAAAGAACAAGAACATCGGTATTGGACCTTGGACTTTGAAGATACACCAGAGAACTCATTTACGACAAATAATACGAATCTATAGAGTTAAATAATATAAATATTGTGTTAATCCTATAGGTACCCTACCATAGAACTAAGCAGAATATTAACCGGCCTCAAAAAAGGAGGAGGTTTACAATTAGTCTGTGTCTTTTTATAGTGTCTTTATTTATGAACTGATTTTGATGATTCTTTTTGCGTTGGATTTAGTAAAGCTTCAAGGTGAGCCCCTATGATGAAATCGGTATTGAACCCTGCACTTTTAAGATATGCCAGGCATAATGGCACGCGCCTTAATGGCAAACAACACGAATATATAGATTCCGTTATTATGGGTACTATATCAATCCTGTAGGCACCACTTTTTAGAACTAAGCAGAATAATATAACATATGTATAAAAATATTAATAGTTAATTTACTCATCACTTATAATTGAAAAATTAATAACAGTTTCCAAAAAAAGAGAAACCGACTTCAAAAAAAAAAAAAATAAAGTCGTTGCCGGTTAGTGCAGGCACCGATTTCAAATATTTATTTTTTGCTTTTTGAAGTCGGTTTACCTTTTTTAAAAAGTTATTTTTTTTACCTGTGAACGACGCTATTAATCTTGATTTATCATAATGTTAAGACATATTTAATTGATCTCAACCTACTTACCGTTATTTTGGCTCTAAAACACGTAAGTAAATTTCTAATAAATATTTTTAGTTTTCAAACGACTCACTCCGAAAAGCCCACTTTGTGAAACTTTTATAGATAACTAACAGACTTAATTGGGACTGCTTTTAGCTTTAAACCTTTAATTTAATCTGAATTTCTAGAGGCTGTGTAAAAAAATTTGCACTAGTTGTCGAGCCCGCCAACAAAGGCGCCATTTCGTGGCGTCACGGTTATGAGTTCGTCGTCGGCGCTAGAGGCCGCCACCACTCACACATTACACGTTAGTGGCTACTTTAACCCTTCATCATGATGTTTTTTTGCGTTATTTAGGGCACGTTTGTATATAGTGAGAGGATACGAGATAAGGCGATTTGAATGATAATGTGTCACAATACGCTGCTGAGTAAAAAGGAACACTATATTCCAGCGAATAAAGCACGTGAAATGAACCTTAAAATCTGTAAATAAAATAAGTGTCTGTTCATGTTTTACTTTGGTTACACATTAGTTTTCAACGAGGAAAATGTTAACAATGCGTAATCTTGTTCCGGAATTCCTTCACCTTTGAGATTGTTCAAGTGGAACACAGCTACTGGCAGCGCCTCAGCCGCACCGTTGTAATTAAAACTACACGGCTGAAGACAGCGAACTCTACACTTAAAAATAAATGTTGAGTTAATGTTGTTGCGAAGTTAATCAATGACTCTCCACAATAACGGGGCTATAAGCACTGAGTCTGGTGTAATTATATAGATAGATATATAGAGTAACTTAGTACTACTAACTTAGTAGTTACCTATCTTTATCACCACATCATGTGTTGTTACCGCACACGAATGTTAGTTACTAGCAATGATATGTAGGCAATTTAGTGATTGCCTACATATCATTGCCTACATATCATTGCTAATGACTGACATTCGTCTGATTTCAGCGCAGCCTAATTGTTGACGTCAAGCGAATTCAAATTAAACTTGTTTAGTGGCGGATCCGTGACGGGCCCCTTTGTTCCTCATTAGCGGCGAGCTGAGGGCGGCGGGGAGTGGGGTGCTGAAAGGGAGGGGCAAGGTAGTTAGACAGATTGTCGTTTTTCCTCGCTAAATTGGCCGCAGCGAGCCGTCGCGGAACTCGTAAGAGTCTTCGACAAAAAGTTACCACGCTAAAGTGGTAACTTTTGTGGCCGCAATTTTGTTCCGAATCCATTTAATTGTGCGCTTCGCTGTTCTACTGAAGACAACCGTTTGATGCCTTTTTATCCGCGTGTTTCATTTCCTTTTTAGTGTCCTCAGGGTATAAATAGGTCAAGCGCGAGTAGAAAGAAGCACATGAGTTTTTAAATTATTTAGATTAATAGGTACTTGTATACAAAGTCCTCTTAAAACGTATTGCAGCTGGCTATAATATTACCCGTCCTTTACATTAATCTCACTCGCGCGTCTCTCCGTTCTATGACATCTTCTCCGCTGACTACCGTGTATATTAAAATGTTATGTACTTTTAGAATCCAATATATTTGTTCGCCTCTGTTGCTCACCTTCACATATCACCGGTGTGAAGTTGGCAACCTAAAGTTAGCAGCCTGTTATAACCCGACCAAATAAAATTCTCGTTGGAAAACACATCAAAATGCTTTTCATAAAGGCTTCTTATTTGCTACCATGATGAAAAAAAGAAAATTTTTATAGATACTATATCCTGAATTTTTATTTTTTATTCATTTGCCTTTGTCTAACCAAAAATCATCATAACTTTCTTAGCATAACTTAAAGTCAAATCAAAGAGCAAAATGGGTCAACCATAATGAAAACAAGCTCGAACGAAAACCCAAATATAGTCATGGATTTTCAGAATTCAGTCGCAGCGGCCTGTGAATATTTACAGTTTTTGACCCGAACGGACACCTTAGACGGCGCAAGAGTTCATGAATTTGGCCCCTTTCGATAGCTATTACGAATATCTATATACCCCATTAATTTTAGAGTGGTATTCGACCCACTATGGTCACCATAGGCGAAAAAACACCCAGCGGCATATAAAGATTGTCAGTTTTCGGCCCGATTGGTTCGCTTAGACGGCGCTAGAGTTCATAAAGTTGGCCTCATTTGATAGCTATTGTGACGATCTATATACGCTATTAATGCCAGAGTGGTACTCGACCTACTATAGCCACCATAGGCGAAAAAACACCAGCGGCCTAGGAAGATTGTCAGTTTTCGGCCCAAAAGGACCGCTTAGACGGCGCTAGAGTTTAAAAATTTGGCCTCATTTGATAACTGTTATGACTATCATTATACCCTATTAATTCCAGAGTAGTACTCGACATACTATAGCTACCATAGGCGAAAAAACACCAGCGGCCTATGAAGATGGTTAGTTTTCGGCCCGAACGGACCGCTTAGACGGCGCTAGAGTTCATAAATTTGGCCTCATTTGATAGCTGTTATGTCTATCTATCTATCTATATCATCACGCCAGCTCCCTCGCGGGGTAGGCAGAGAGTACAGAGTTCCAAAAGGTTCTTTCCTTACATACCTCTCTGGCTTCCTCCACTCTCATAGTTCGTCTCATACACACTCGCCGGTTACGGAGACTCTTGACTTGCCCTTCAGCTAAGACACGGTCTATTTGGTCATGGTAAGATAGTCTAGGTCTTCCCCGGCACCTACATCCTTCCACTTTCGCATTGTATATCTGTTTTGTCATTCTTTCTTCTGGCATCCTTTCTATATGCCCGAACCAACGGAGCATACCCTTTCTCATCTTTACACCGATACTATCTTTCATACCTAGTCGCTTTCTTACTACGCTGTTGCGAACTGCGATAGCTGTTATGACTATCTATATACCCTATTCATTCCAGAGTGGTACTCGACCTACTATAGCCACCATAGGCGAAAAAACACCAGCGGCCAATTAAGATCGTCAGTTTTCGGCCCGAACGGACCGCTTAGACGGCGCTAGAGTTCACAAATTTGGCCCCATTTGATAGCTATTAGAACTATCTATATATGTTATTAATTCCAGAGTAGTATTCGACCTATTATAGCTACCATAGGTGAAAAAACACCAGCGGCCTATGACGATAAAAACGGACATAGGCATTCCATAAAGACAGCCACGACAACTTGCTCTGCACTGTGTGGGCCTCTTTCACCAGCCTCAAATAATGCCTGAAGTAATCTATTAGTATTTCACCACCTCTGTGTAGCCCTTCCCGGTGGTCAAACTAGCCAGTTTTAATTGCTGAGTAACGCTAATCAAGAAATAACTAACCAGAACTATACTCGAGTTTAGTTAGAGACCCTAATATTTTAACTTTTACATGCGACCTTCACTAGGTTATTGCTCTTGTTCAAATACGTGATAGAATCTTTCTGCTCAACCGGCCGTAAGTTCAACAAGCTAGGTGCCCACTGACACTTAATTTTGACAATTCTGTGCGCTATTTCGATGTATTTAGTTCTCCTGCGGATTATATCGTCAATCCTCTCTCCATTGACTTTTCGGTAGCCTTTTATAAGGCCCACCTTGATGCTTGAAATTTAATAATTTTTGATTAATTACTTAAACTGAAATGCTTTCAATGCGTTGCCTTTAAAAGTCAAGCACCTAATCTGTACGTATTTATGCATGCTCGTTTTTTACTATAGTAATAACCAATCACTATATTCTTTCTGAGTTTCCCTCATTTCTAATGAAAGCACTGGACAATTTTCTCACAAATCTATGTATCTATATCATCACGCCAGCTCCCTCGCGGGGTAGGCAGAGATGATTTGCACACAAATCAATGAATTTATTGACGCTCTTACTAATTAGTGTAGTGTTATAACTTCTGGAAGTATTCAATTTGCCCTTCCACCTGAGTTTAATGAGTGTTACATGCCTTAAATGTCAGAGTACTTTTAAACACCGCCGTATTTTCATTACTTAGAATTCCACTAGTTGTACCACAACAAGTCGCAACAAACACAAAATGAAATATTAAATATTTATAACACAGCTTATACAGATGAAGGCATTAAAATATGTCCCGTACGCATATTTCCTTTGACTTCGTATACATTATCATATTATATCAGGGACTCATTTATGAACATATAATAACTTTGTAACTTTACGAGCTATGTGTTACGAACGAATACTATTTAGTAATGGGCCGCAAGGGATTGATGGCATGGTGATAAAGAGAGATAGACTATTTAATAATGTAACGTTTAAATAAAGGTCTATCTGCCTCAATTTCCCAAAACAACAAAGTAAACTCACTAACCAATACTGAGAAAGCGACCTAAAGCTTTATTGCGGCCATATCGATCGCTACGAAAATCTGAACATTAATTATTTAACAATAAATTTCTTAAAATCACAATATCTCGTTGTATATTTTAGAGACGCTATTATATTTTAAACGGAGCCCACCACGGCATTAGACCTCCCCACTAATGGAATATTCAACAACTATGTATTAGCCTCGTGTATTAATTTTCCTCCTGGACAGTTAACAGACAAAACAAAAACAAACGTTTAAATTATTTAAAACTTGTTGGGGTGAAGGTAGCGAGGCTGACAGCGCGAACCGCGCGCTCAAAATGCGATAATATATTTACTCCATTGCGTCATATCAACTTGCTAGGCACGTGTGCTTTTTTCTCTAACACAGAGAAACATTTTTAAAATATTTTCAGTTCTCTGTAGTGTATTGTTTACCACAGGAAAAAACCCCCGCGGTGACCCCCTTCGTCAAGGGGACTCCGGAGGCTCCAAACAGAGAGCACTGGTGCCCGTCTTTTGCCCCTCTCGTGTGTGTCTCGCGATTGAGCAGCTCTTAAAAAATCAGAAACACTTTTCCCATAATCTTATGGCTCGCACGGGGCGACTAGCTAGGCGCGGCCAGCTCCGTAAACTAGACGCTAGCGGCCCACACCCCAAGATGTCTGCAATCCCTGAAATGACCCGTCCTATTACGTACTAAGGCGGGTCAATAAGTCTGACACTTATTGAATTTTCCGCCTCTTAATTGTAATGGCAAAACTACTCCTCTCAACAGGCAACTGTCAGTTGACTCCTGTCAAAATTTAAACAAGCTGCGTCATTTAGTTTGTGTTTGGCAGCCGTTGATAGCAGACTACCGCGCGTTTTGAGAAGAAAATGGAAAAAAGTGAATTTCGTGTGCTCATTAAGAATTAATTTTTGCGGAAAAAAACCAGCACGCAAACCAAGGCTTAGCTTGATAATTATTATGGGGACTCTGCACCTTGACTGCCTCGTTGGTAGGTGGCAAAGCACATCGCTTTGTGATCAAGAGGGCCTGGGTTCAAATCCCAGGTCGGACAAGTGTAGTTTTTCTAGCGAAAACTTCCCAGTACGAGTCCGGAGTCTGGAATTGTGCCCGGTATATGACAATAGGCTCGCCCGCTATTACATGGGACCTAACATCGTCGGCGAAACATAGGTGTATGCCTCTGACCACCACCGCTTGGGGAATATAGGCGTGACGGTGTTTTTGACTCTGCACCATCCATTTCCATGGTAAAGAAGTGGTTTACTGAATTTCGGTGTGGCCGTACAAGCACGGAAGATGCCGAACGTTCTGGATGCCCAGTTGAGGTCTCTACATCCGAAAAAATTGAAAAAAATCACGTTATGGTTTTAGCCGATCGGAGAAAGAATTGAAAAGTGAGAGAGATTGTGGAAGCCATAGGCATCTCACATGGCTCAGTGGTTTCAATTTTGAATGATCACTTGGGTATGAGAAAGCTTTCCGCAAGATGGGTGCCGCGTTTGCTCACAATCGACTACAAAAGCAAGGCGTGTGACAATTTCGCAGGAATGTTTGGCGTTGTTCAACCGCAATATGGACGAGTTTTTGCACCGTTTCGTAACCGTGGACGAAACGTGGATCCACCACAACACACCGGAGACCAAACAGCAGTCAAAACAGTGGGTTCCTCGGAGTGAATCGGCGCCAAAGAAGGCAAAGGTGGGTCTGTCAGCCAATAAAGTTATGGCGACCGTGTTTTGGGATGCACGCGGTATAATCCACATTGACTACCTTCAAAAGGGGAAAACAATCAATGGGGAATATTATACCAACTTATTGGGTCGATTCAATGAGGAATTAAAAAACGACCGTATTTGGCCAAGAAAAAAGTTCTATTCCACCAGGACAATGCAAGGGTGCACACATGTGCAGTTTCCATGGCAAAAATCCATGAATTGGGCTACGAATTGCTCCCTTATCCACCCTCTTCTCCAGATTTAGCCCCGAGTGACTATTTCTCGTTCCCAAACTTGAAGAAATGGCTCGGCGGAAAGAGATTTGACTCTAACGACGAAATTATCTCACAAATAAATGCCTATTTTAATGACCTCAACAAATCATTTTCTTTGGAAGGGAAAAAAAATTGGAGAAACGTTGGACTAAGTGAAATAACTTTTTATCTAAAAACCTTTGTTTCATTCAAAAAGCCACGGACTTATTGACCCGCCCGTAGCTTGGTTTTAAATTAGTAAAATGTAGCTGGTAACACAACAACACACAAATACGGTACACACATTTTTGTGTATCTTCTCCGTACTCTGTACTGTCTGCCTACCCCGCAAGGGATCTGGTGTCATGATATAGATAGATAGATAGATTCACCATGTAAATCTTATGCGGCAATAGTGAAGCAGCTTTAGAGTGACGTCGAATACACGCGCCAAAATCTTATTAATATTATAATCCAACTAATATTATAAATGTGAAAGTTTGTATGTTTTTATATTTGGATGTGTGTTCAACACGCAAAAACAGCTGAACTGATTTGAGTTAAATTTGGAACACAGTTTATTACCTGGTACAAAGCATAGTTTTATCCCGGAAAAATGTTAAGTTCCTGTCTAAAGTCAACGCGGACGGGGTCACGGGCAGAAGCTAGTTTACAATATTTCCTTGTCATTATGGTCAGTTTTAGTATTCTGGTGATATTATATTCAAACTAAAAAGATATTTTAAGATATGGCAAAATTAACATTTGTATATTACTACGCCTAGTAGTACCCTTTAGCTAAATTAAAAGTCTTTATATACTCGTACTGTGCTTTTGTATCTTTTATTTTTTTTACTATTGTTGAAGCCATTTATGTCAATGTTGATGGATGAACGAGAGGCTACAAGGTCGCTACAACCCAGCTCCTTAAGCGAATAAAAGTACTTGATGACGCGTCGCGATACTGAAATAGGAGACGTGATTGAGCGGGCGCCGAGATGTGACACCGACTACCGACGCGTTTTAACGGTTCCACCAAAAAAATAACCCTTATGTAATCACTCGTGCGTGTAGGTAACGAAAACGATTAACTTTATTTTTATTTATTAAAGAATGGTCAACGATAAACATCTATCTCACCCGATGGGGCGTGACGACGCAGCCGAAGATATGCCTCGCTGACTCATTAATAGCCTTTTCACTCTGATTCACTGAATTTAAAGACTGGCTAGTAGTTAAATTTACCAAATGGTCTTAAATTACTAGGTAATTAAAATTTAGATTTTTCTTCTTATAATTTATGACGATTGGTAACTGTCGTTGCACACCTTAAGAAATATAAGACCTATTTGTAGTTATCTCATTTGAAAACTTGAACCAATCGACTTAATCTTCGATGACGGCATACCCGATGCCTTCAGCGTGTGGCGCCTTTGTGAGTGCCGTCGGCCAACGCGGGGCCGCGGGCCATTAGTATGGTAATGTGAAGTGCGCCGCGCCGGGAGCACCGCCGGCCCGCGCCCGACCCGCCATAAATCACACGCCGCGACTTATCAACCCACGCATCTGATACGCCTTTGTAAGTCGCACTAATCAAGGTCACGGCCTAATGTAGATATGCTTGTACTGTGTCCAGCCAAAGGTTTTTTGCCGATTATTTGTTTTACGTAAGCAGAATACGCTATGTGAAATTTAAAAGATACCCCTATATATAATTTTGTTTTCGTCACAATTTAAGTGTTTTTTCTTTTAGTTTACACAGTACGAACAAAAAAGAATAGCTTGCTTACTTTCACACCAGATTATTTTGGTGTGGGCTGAATCCGGTGGTTTAAAGTTTAATATAGTGTTTAACAAAGTGGCTGAAAATAAAAAAAAAACCTCTCGATAGACTTATCGTTCTTATTTCATTCAACTCGTATACGATGTAAACTACATCTTAAATTTTACTACTACTTACTAACCAGTCTTTTTTGGAAGGGCATGAATGAAATGTTCATGTAAACACGCCAGTAGCTGCTGTGGTTCATTTCGCGTGCCCCTTGCGGCGTGACGGGTGCAACACACGGAGCGATGCGGTGGGTGCTGCGCTCGGTGCGGTGCGTCGGTGCGAGTCATCAGCGTGGAGCTGATCAGCCGAGCAAACACACCACACAAACACACGCCAGGGCCTTTATTCGCTATGCCACATGAGATTCCCCGCAAGTAACGTGTGACGTCATAACAAGTAGTAAACGTAAACACGCTTCCTAGACGAGCCTACGCGTGGAATTACAAAATGGTATTCGGTATGCCGTAAGGAATGTTTTCTACGGCAATTTTATTTTTAATTTGAGATTTCGCTGGATTCGTTCATAATCTTACATCTGTTAATTTCGGTGAAGTATCGGTTTTTCGAATATTCGTTTCAACTTATTAAATTTCGGTAAAAATATATTTATATGTGCTGATAACATGTTTTAAGTATGCGTCTATTGAAAACTAAGTAAATAAGTAGGGCCAAATATAAAAAAGGCAACTTTAATTAACATTAAACAAAGATCCAAGTTTTAGAACGTACGAATGTCAAATACAATAACCTATACCCACACCTAAACAAACAAAGACTTGTCCCACACATATATATAGTCTGTTTTTTGTAAGTGGTCAATTTTACATAAAAATATTGTGTGATAACTTAAGGCAATACAATTGGTTCAAAATTAGTTTATTTTATTCATTCATTAATTCCCCAATCCTTGCTCTTCGTCCGAACCGACCGCTTTAGTGTGTTTAGTTGTCACACAGTGTTTTTTCATAAAATTGGCCACTTAAGAAATACCAGACTAAACCTAGCACCATTCCGATCTCAGCCTTGAACCTATTCGCACCTATATAAAAGCCCTTTTTAGCTGCTGCCGCCTACGCACTTGACTCGCCTCCTATCAGCCGTTATTGCTGCCCGCGCCATATTCTCAGCAACCCTTACAATACTCTTACTTCCCTCCTATCAGATACCGATATCACACACAGGATTAGACACCGACCTCGCCGGCGACATGGAAGAATCCCTTGTCCGCTGGTGTGTCCGCTGGACAAGTGTCTTCCACGTTCACTACGGCGAGACACCTAATATATGCCTTCCCCCATAGCAACAGCTCAAGCCGAGGCCGGTCCTCCCTGAACCTAGTTGCCCCTATGCCCTTGTGCCCCCCACTCCGGGAATACCGGCGTGACGGTGTTTATTTTTTATTTTAAAGTTTGTTTTGCAATTATACATACAGTGAATTAAAAGGTATACTTTTTATTTAGTTTATTTACTATGTATCTTTATCTTTACTAGCTATCTATTTACACAGATACATAGATAGATACATAATCTATGTCTGTCTAAATTAAATAATTAATAAAGAAAATAAAAAATAAAATAATAAAAACATTATCAAGCCAGATCCCCTGCGGGGCAGGTATGTGTATAAATAAAACAAAAGTAATTGGTAAATCAACAAGTTTTATTTATAAATAACAAATCAATAATCACATTAAAGTCATTTGGTGTTGTTAAATGGAAACTTGTAAGTCCTCATCAGAACAACAACACATACCATCTTTGTAACCTATGACCACAATAAACGCTATTTTATTTGATTTAAAGAATGAACATTCAAAATTATACAGTTTGGTATACCACACAGTAATGGTTCCACTTTGCTACCAAGGTTACCACACCATAATTATGCAGCTATAATTGAAAAACAAATTGAAATAAAAACATTTTTCTTTCATTCATTAGTATAAAAATTCCCACCACTGATGACATCACCGCACATCTTTCTCTACAAGAATGGGTCAACTTGGGTGTTTTAATTTTCTCAACCATCAGCAATTCTGTAAAAGAAGTTTCATATGAAAGATATGATTTTTAGATGCAAAATTAGTGCTTCATAATATAGGCAACACATTATTTGATGAACAATTAAGACTCACTAATAGAAAGTGCATTATAATAACCCTACATTCTACTTGTAATGAAAATTGATATTGAAAAATAGCCTATTATGTTATTTTAGGTCAACATCATCCACCTATGCCCTATAATTAAATCAATAATACAAATATTTAAATTACCACAAAATCAATAATGTAGCACACCACAAATTATTTGTCTTTATAAAATAACAAAAGTCACATTTGTTTTAGAAGACACGTACCTGTTTTTTTTGTGATCACAGTTTTAAATGGGCCTCCTAACGCATTTAATTGGTAGGGTCTTTCCACATTTCTCGATGACCTTCCTTGAGGAGAACAATTGATGTGCCCAGATTCCACCTGTGGGTGGGTAAATATGCTAATTGGGCTGTAGAAGTTTTCGTCCGGTTCATTGTGACTACAAACTAACACAAAACACCATATTTTTAAGATAAATGTGTACACTATTGTTGAAATTTAGAAGTTCACTTTAATAGATGAGCCACCACAATTTTCCAATGTCACTGGATATGAGTAATAATTTATTACTACGACGACGACGCGATGATATATCATTTAAATTGCAATAAAACTATTTAAAAATGTTTGTTTACATTGAATTACCTTAGCAAGTTTTTAACAAGTTTTCAATAACACGCAAGCGCGGAGAGTGTTATTTTGACAGTTCGAAACATGGCGTGTGACGAGCCTTGTCATGTTTTCAAATCTGACACAGAATACAGAATCAATCTGATACAGAATTCCATTCCACGCCAATAACACGTATGTTTGATAACACGTCTTGTTTCATGTTTAAATGGTCATAGCGAATAAGGGCCCAGTGCGTTATGTTGTACACTTCGGAGGTATGGGCTTCGCACAAATTTTGCGGTATCGTAAAGTGATTGATAATGCGTGACGTTCTTCTTTATTTAGTAATATTACTGTGTGAAAAGGATGGCATATCATCTTGATAGCGTTACGCTCACGTCAATATGTTCGTGCCAGACACTCTTTTGCATCAATTGCATTCATCCAGGCCACACATCGATATATTATTTGATTGCACACAAGTTGCACGCCAAGGACGAATTGTAATGCCTTACCAATGATACACATAAAACACCGTAACAATGATACACACTTATCAGCAATCACCATTTCTAGGTAGTTGTGTGAAACAGAATCCCGAAATGGATTATTTCACACAGATCCTTACGATCACACAGCTCACTGATTTGAATGTTTACAGATTTGATCTCCGCATGAGCGTATTATATATATATAATACGCTCATATATATATATATATATTTGCGTAATCCGATCATAGAAATATTTATTTTAGATATTCATTTCAATCTGGATATTAGGCATACATTTATCATGTAACTGTACACACGATATACAAATTCTAGTGTGATGCACATTTCTTTTAAACAATAAAATTCAAGAAATAGCTCCTTTTGAAAATGTCTTCCTTAAACTTTAACTTTTTTGTTTGTGTCTTTGTTGAATCTCCGTTCCATAATTTATCTGAGTAACAAGTTTAAAGAGAGGAAAGTGTCGACAAAGCAGCACAAAATAAAGAAACTTTACGGAATCCTCTCGCCGAGGGCTCCAACAGTTGCCCGCCGAGAGTTTAACACAAAAAATATTTTATTTCTCGCCCATGGAAACAAAATCTCCACTCTCCACACTCACACACGTAATAACACGTGGCACGTGGCACACAAACTGACTTCGAAAAAAGATTTAAAATAGTTCATTTTATACAAGCAAAAGGATTTGTATGTATTTTGTTTTTATCGTCAGCCTGTAGCAAACTACTGTTGGAAACAAGTCCCTCTAATTGAATGCCATTGAGTAAAATCCTCGGCTCCTCTCGTCTAATTTCTACCAGCCGTCAGGCGAACATTATCACTCCACCAAGCATGAGGACATCCTTCACTAAGTTTGGCAATAACATGCATCATAGTAATATAATAATATATATATAGCATGATACAGCATAACAGCATAGTTTATCACTGTTAAACAATATAATTACACGTCATTCCAAAATATGACTTATGAATGTCAATAAATATATTTTCACAGAAATATAAATCTTAAACAGAATCCATCGACACGTTGCCGCGACAAATCCTTAGAAGCTTTTTACAATAAAACCTTATCTGAGTGCGAAAAAAAATTAACATCAAGCACCAAGCACACGTTACTTACAAATACGAGCTCGTAAACCCGTACTGTGTACCAACGAGAGCTGAATCGCGAGGGACTCATATAAATCCGAGAGGTAAAAATGCAAAGCTCGTTGTGTGGTTAGCACCAGTTCGTATTTACATCTAAATTGAGCGGCGATGACGCGCGCACAGTGGAGGAGCTTGCAGTGGGCCATCGCGGGAAGTGGATGCAGGACATTTCATAATCGCGGTACTTTTTAAAGGTAGCTGCTCACGCCACAGACTATAAATCTTAAAGCATCACAATCATGTGGAGCACAAGGCGCGAACAGCCTTATGTAGCTTAATTGCGAGTAAGCAGCAGTTGTGAGTTTAAAAATCAATCGGTATCACGCCGCTTCCTCTTGTGAAAAAATCCTGTGGTATTTAACCCTTTTTTTTAAACACACTAAAAATTATTCCTGTGTCATAGGTGCCTTGGAAATTCTCATACACAAACACCCAGATAGAAACAAATATTAATGGGTTCCACAAAGATTTGTCCCTTGCGGGGACTGACACAGCGATTACTTAATTCAATGAGCAGAACGTCTTAAGCTTTTAACGACTGGAGCAAACCGCCCTGTAAACACAAGCCGCCCTGCGGGTTGAGTAATCGCGCTCGATCCACGCACGGATAAAAATCTTGGTAAACCATATAATTTTGTTTCCGGCTTGAGTGTTTGTGCTATGTAAACTATTCATCAGGCATAATTCCGAGACTGGGGCTGCGTTTAAAAATATGAAAAAAAAATACTTACAGGCAGGATTTATTTTGCAAGCTAAAGTAATGTAATAATGGTTCATGTTGAAGTCACGTAAATGCCGTTCACTCGGTCATTAAGCTACATAAGTCTATTCTCGCCTCACGCCCCACATACTTTTGTTGGCCGTCTGTAAATTTTACAGACGGCCAAGCCGGCCAGTCTTTGGCGCGAGTCGCTGCAGCGGCGCGGCGCCGGGGGTCATTTGATGGATCACATCAATCAAACATGAAGAAACGAGTCGCTGTTGTCTCGACTTCTGTTGGATCTTTGATTTCGTCCTAATCTCTGTTTGATTTTGTTTGTTTTCTACTGACAAGCTCATTTTGAACTGATTGAAAAAGGCTTTGTTATACCGATAACTTTATAGGTAGGACCATAGGACCATAAAGGTCCTTTTATTGAGTTTTTTGATATTCATCAAGAAGCTATTTTTTTTCTCAATTTTATCGATGCCACGCTTTAATCATTCGTGTACAGTTCGAGCTATAACTTTCTTAATTCAAATCATAATGTCTCCTAAAATGATATTTTCTCAAAATAATTCCACTAAAACTACCAAATGTTACATTTACGGCGCGTATTTAAGTCTCAGGCAATTAATGTCACTATAAATTCCAATAAAGGTGTCTCTAGCGCTGAGTGTTTGGTGATCGCCGCGAAGGTGACATGTGAACTATCTACATATTGGAAAACTTTATTTATTTACATTTGTTACCCCTACTCCCTCCCGTCCCTGCCCTCCTATGTCGTGTGGGTCTGTTGACTCAGGACTGATATAATATGCGTCGCCGTGCGTTCGACAAACAGGATTTACTCCACAATGGCCTGCGCACACACCGCTGTTATTATATACCGCTAATATTCCTGTGTTATATTTAATCAGATTCATATTCACAAACACATGTGTTCATATAAAATTGCTTTGACTGCCTCGTTGGTCTAGTAGCGAATAATGTGCTTTGTATTATCGATGTCCTGTGTTCTAATGTAGTTTTTCTATCGAAAACTCGAAGTATCAGTCCGGAGTCTGGAAATGTGCCCGGTATATGGCGGTAGGCTTGCCTCCTATTACATGGGACCTAACATCGTGGGCGACAAGTGGGTACACTGTACACCTCGGCCACCCCCGCTTAGGGAATATAGGCGTGACGGTGTTTAAAATTGCTTTTTCCCTTGTGTCCTATCTCCATTACGGTAAATTTAATACTCTGCATACATGTGCAGGGAACATTCCCTGTTTGCCATGTATTTCGTGAAGTAGTTAAGCTAAGCTTCAAGGTTATTTGACGAAGTTTTAGGAGCAAAGTCGACAACTTTAACCCCAACGATCTTCACAAAAAATACAAAAATTCAAATGTTAAAATAATTAACGGTAACAGCTTATTTTTCAGCAGACTTTGGTTTTATATGTCCCAACTCCAGCGCCGGGCGGCCATTACAACTTTTTATGGCACTTTCCCGCTCCAGCGCAGACACGCGACCCGATGATCGCCGCTTATTAACTTATAAATGCGTTACCGTGAGAATTATTGTAGCCGAGTGCTCGTTAGCGAACAAATCGGCTGTTTTCACTCGTTTTTCAGCAGTCAGCCGCAGGACATGAAATATAACGCTTTTAGTACGCGGCCGGGATTTAACACGTAAGTACATTTGTTTTCGGGTTTACTTGCTTTATTCTTGAGATACACAATTTTTTTTTTAGTAACAAGATAAAAATAAAATATTATGTTGTTTACTTGTTATCGACGCAGCTTGTTTTTATCTGGCTCACGTGTTATATCTCAGACGTGAGTCTGCTTAATCAAAAATAGAGACTTGAAGTGCCTCATTTATATGTTACCATACCAACTTTGTGCCACTTCCGTCACATAAAACAGTCATACACATAACCAATTCCGTTTGTCTATGGCTACGATAGTTCTCGTAGCGACGTAGCACAGCTACGACAATTCTACGAGTGTCGTAGTAGTGCTACGACGAGCTACCCCTTTGCATTATCTGTAGTCTGTAGAGAGACTATGATAGTAGATCTTTACGCGCTACAAAATCCGAGAATAGACAGTAGTATTGGAGAATCAGCATATTATGCAAGCTTTCAAATTGTTAGAAGCGTCTTTTTAAACGCTCTCATACTTGTTGTAAACATATTTGTCGAAACTATAAAAAGCATAAAATGTAACAGTTAAATACTTATTGAATAAATCGAAGGTTGCGAGGGGTAGTTATACCGAAAAAACTTAAACCCACAGTGTAATGTAGAGTCGGTTGGAACGATAACGGTGAATCAGTGGTTAATTATCACCGGCATAGTTATTGCTTAGTTTATCGTCCGAATAACCCCCGCATTACGTGCGATATGGGCACCTTATTTCGGAATTACAGCGGAAATAAATAAGACACTAACAGAGCTAACAAGCCACCGGAGAGACTTTAATAATACGAATAGGTGTTTATGTACCAGCAGCAAATGATAAATAATTTACGGTAATTGACTTTTTGTAACTTATTTTTCTGATGTTAATATATCCGGGTTCCCGTGCGGAAGCCGTGGCTTTTATTTTTCCTTTCCTATATGCAAATGGAGGGGTGCCGGGGATTAGCAGGGGAAGTCAACACACTCCGGAACTGGCGAATATACATGAATATGATTGTGTAAGACAAGTTATTAACGGCAAAGCTTCTTTAGAATGGTGTGCCCTTTGTGAAGGGTTCTGTACCTCGAAAAGAAAAAAAAGACATCTTTAAGGGCCCTTGTGTGGTTAACTGTCCATGCTGTTTTTGGGACAATTTGCCAAAAATCCTTAAATTTGCAATAGTCATGGATATTGATGACGTAAGATTAAGTAGCCTTTGCTACTTTAAAGAAATAAGTGGGTCACAAAGAAAATAAATTGGACGTGCATCACTTTATAAAGCTCCTAAAAAACCCCATGATGCCTATATTACACTCTATAGTACACTCACTTTTCGCCAACGATGTTCGTCCCAGGCAATAGGAGACGCCGGAATAATACCTTAACTTCAAACTGTACATAAAAGGGCTGGTACTCGTAGCAGTCAAACCAAGATCTTCAGAACGGGAATCCGGATTTGTAGTTCACCAGTGTTTTTATTTGTCATTCCCTTGAACAATATAATTTTATTTCTATATCCATGTTTTATACGTCCACAAAAGCATGTGTGTGTGTGTGTGTGTGTGTGTTTGGAAAGAGGTCTCCTTGTGTCCAATACAATATTCCAACACAAGAATATTCATATGTATACGTGGAGAAGAAATGAACAGAAAAGCATGATAGATTTGATCCTGGTAGATAACCGTCTCCGAAGTAAACTTCAAGATACCTGTGCGTATAGAGGCCCCACTCTTGAATCGGACCACTATCTCGTAATTGCGCGGTTTAGTGGTTTGTTCGGGAAGTGGAGGCACTGGCACGAGCGTATCCCCTTCGGAGGCCTTGAAATAATCAAGGTTGAAAAGTTGCAAGATGAGAGCGTGAGGAGAACGTATGAAGACAGAGTCCGGGACAAGCTTTTGACAGCTGGTTCTTCGGACTCAAACATAGATGAATGCTGGAATTGTCTGAAAGAGAGTTTGGTAGAATCAGCGAAAGAAGTATGTGGCTGCTCAAAGAAGCATAGCACAGCAAAAGGGGATGCATGGTGGGACACAGAGTTAAAAAGCTCAGTGGAAAGTAAAAAGAAAGCGTGGCAGGACTATGTTTCTTCTTTGAATCTAAATGACAGTATGACGGAGATGAAGAAAGATATATACCGGCAATGCAAGAATGCCACCAAAACTTTAGTGAAAGAAAAGCGTGAAAGAGCTAGTGTGATTGAGGAGGAGAGGCTGACGAAGAACTTCAAGAATAACACCAAACTCTTTTGGAGCAAGGTGAGAAAGGCTCGAGGTGATTCGTCAGGCTCGAGAATGGAAAAGATAAAATCTAAGGATGGTGACATTCTTTCAGACACACAAGCTGTGCTAAACCGGTGGAGTGAATACTTTGGAGAAATGTATGAGAATGCCCCGGATGCTGGTGCCACAGACGAGCCCAGAGGCGAGTTTGCGGCACCAGAATCCACAGAGGACATCACTATGGAAGAAGTTGAATGGGCGATACGAAGTATGAAAAATGGTAAAGCTGCGGGAATAGACATGATATCTGCCGAGATGATTAAATATGGTGGAACTTGCGTCCGGGACGCTTTTTGGCTCCTTGCAAATCTTTGCTGGAAGACCGGTAGAGTCCCTACAGATTGGCGCCGCGCAGTCATAGTACCCTTGTATAAAGGCAAGGGCTCACAATATGAGTGCGCCAATTACAGGGCCATCAGTATGATCAGCTTGGCAGCTAAGGTGTATGGTAAAATTATTGAACGGAGAATGCGCGAGAAGTCCGATGGAATGTTGTGTGAGGCACAGGGAGGTTTCAGGTCTGGAAGAGGATGTTCGGATCAAGTTTTCTCCCTCCGCAACATCGTAGAAAAGCATCTGGCAGTAGGCCGGCAGGTTTTCTGCGGTTTTGTGGACCTGGAGAAGGCGTATGATAGAGTCGAGCGAAAGAGACTTTGGGACATTTTGCCAGAGTATGGTATAAACGGCACCCTGTTGCGAGCCGTCCAGTCCACCTACGTGGACAGCAAGGCATGCGTACGGGTGGGTGGTAACATGTCACCTTGATTTGACGTTAAAATCGGCGTCAAGCAGGGTTGCGTGTTGTCCGCTAGACTGTTTATAGTGTATCTGGATAAAAGTCTTCAAAGACTGAATGCGATGACTGAAGGGGTAAAAATGGGTGATCTAGTGATAAACCACCTATTGTATGCAGATGACGCGGTTTTGATAGCGCCAACAGCCACTGATCTGCAAACACTAGTCACAGTTATGAGAGACGACTGCATGAACAATGGCTTACATTTGAATATGAAGAAAACCAAAATTATGGTTTTTGAACGGGAAGAAACCAGAACGAATGCAAGGATTGTGGTTGGTAACGATGTGCTGGAGCAAGTGAATGAGTTTGTATATCTTGGATGCGCCTTCAGTAAGGATGGGAAATACACCGCTGATATAGAGAGAAGAGTGAATGCAGGTAATAGAGTGAATGGTGCGATGGGAAGGCTACTTGGGAGCCGGCACTTAAGCCAAAAGGTGCAGCTGGCCATGCATAACGGAGTGCTTGTCCCAACGCTGTTATATGGCAGTGAGAGTTGGGTATGTAAGAAGGAGAACGAAAGCAGGATAAATGCGGTCGAAATGCGATCTCTGCGGAAGATGTGCGGAGTCACGCTGACCGACCGTATTCGCAACAGCGTAGTAAGAAAGCGAGTAGGTATGAAAGATAGTATCGGTGTAAAGATGAGAAAGGGTATGCTCCGTTGGTTCAGGCATATAGAAAGAATGCCAGAAGAAAGAATGACAAAACAGATATACAATGCGAAAGTGGAAGGATGTAGGTGCCGGGGAAGACCTAGACTATCTTACCATGACCAAATAGACCGTGTCTTAGCTGAAGGGCAAGTCAAGAGTCTCCGTAACCGGCGAGTGTGTATGAGACAAACTATGAGAGTGGAGGAAGCCAGAGAGGTATGTAAGGAAAGAACCTGTTGGAACTCTGTACTCTCTGCCTACCCGGCGAGGGAGCTGGCGTGATGATATAGATAGATAGACACAAAAGCATATGAGTTACGACCGCGGCGGTCGACCGCGAGCCATTTTCCTCACGACCCTAGCGCACATACATTTAGCGAGGAACAAATACTTTTATCCGAAATAAATAGTCAGGCAAATAAATATTCGTGTCGCGGGAAAATGGAGGGAATATCTGGAGCGTGACGGAATGAAGGGCCGCTGCTAGCGCCGACGACCAACAAGTGAGGGCTTAGCACGGACAGACTGACACTACCCTAACGCTATCGAGTTCATCATTTCAGCCTATACCTGTCCACTGCTGAACATAGGCCTCCCCAATCGCTTTCCAGCGTAACCGGTCCGATGCCACCTGCATCCAACGATTTCCTGCGATTTTCACAAGATCGTCGGTCCATCTGGCAGGCGGTCGTCCTACGCTGCGCTTGCCAATACGTGGTCTCCACTCTAGAATCTTTCTGCCCCAACGCCCGTCCGATCTTCGCGCTATGTGGCCAGCCCATTGCCACTTCAGCATGCTAATCCTGAGGGCTATGTCGGTGACCTTGGTTCTTCTACGAATCTCCTCATTCCTGATTCGATCACGTAGAGAAACGCCGAGCATAGCTCTTTCCATAGCTCGCTGAGCAACTTTGAGCTTTTTTATGAGACTTATTGTAAGAGACCACGTCTCTGATCCATATGTCATCACTGGTAACACACATTGACTAAAAACTTTAGTCTTTAGGCACTGAGGTATTTTGGATGAGAAGATGTTGCGCAGTTTCCCGAACGCTGCCCAGCCGAATAGGATTCGTCGATTGACCTCTCTCTCAAAGTTGGACCTACCTAACCGGACTGCCTGTCCCAGGTAAATGTATTCGTCGACAACTTCAAGAGTAGAGTTCCCAACGGTGAGTGCGGTGGGTACGACATGGACATTAAACATTATTTTTGTTTTGTCCATATTCATTTTAAGACCCACTTGTTGGGATACTCTATTGAGGTCACCGAGCATTCGTCCTAGATCTTCCAGCGACTCCGCCATGACCACAATGTCGTCGGCAAATCGAAGGTGAGTGATGTATTCGCCATTGATGTTGATGCCAAGTCCTTGCCATTCCAAGAGCTTGAAGGCGTCCTCTAAGGTGGCCGTAAACAGTTTCGGAGAAATGACGTCTCCCTGTCTTACTCCTCTTTTTATGGGGATCGCCTTCGTGCACTGCCCCTGTACTCGGACTGACATGGTGGCGTTATTATACAAGCACTTCAACACTTCGATGTACCTATAGTCAATGCGGCATCGCTGGAGAGATCTAAGAACCGCCCAAGTCTCGATCGAATCAAAGGCTTTCTCATAGTCCACAAACGCCAAGCATAGTGGCCGATTATACACCTCAGTCTTCTGTATAACCTGCCGCAGCGTATGTATGTGGTCTATGGTACTAAAGCCTTTCCGGAAACCGGCTTGTTCGGGAGGCTGGAAGTCATGAAGCCTTCGTTCGAGACGATTCGTAATGACTCTCGAAAACAACTTATAAACATGGCTCAGCAGTGTGATGGGCCTATAGTTCTTCAATAAAGAATTATCACCTTTCTTGAAAAACAGCACCACCACACCCCTGTTCCATGCTTCCGGCGTTTTCCCTTCAAGCAAGACGGAATTAAATAGCCTCTGAAGGACTTTAAGTACCGGCGATCCGGCCGCCTTCAGAAGTTCTGCAGTAATTCCGTCTTCACCCGGCGCTTTGTTGTTTTTTAGTTGTTTGACAGCCATCCTAATTTCGCACAGGCTGATGTCCGGGATATCTTCAGTGCAGTGTCGGGTTAGCTTGGCTCTTGGGTCTTTTACCAAGTCAACAACAGGTTTAGCTACTGAGGTATACAACTGTCCATAGAACCTCTCTATCTCCCTGAGCACCTCTGACCTATTTGACATTACGTTTCCGTCCTCGGTCTTCAGCTTCGTCAACTGGCTCTGCCCAATAGACGCGTCTCTTGCGAACACTTTAGAGCCCTTGTTCTGCTCTATGGTCTCCTCAATACGCCTTGCATTGAAGGACCGTAAGTCGTGTCGCAAGGACTTCAATATCTGTCCATTAAGCTGCCTATAGGACTTAGCATCATCGGAGGTTTGGAGCGTCATGGAACATCGCTCAGCCATAAGGTTTCGGGTGTAGTCAGATAGTTTTTGAGGCCTATTTTTACGGTGGGTCTTTAAATACTTGGACCCGACCGTATGAACAGTCTCTACCAGCCTGTTGTTGATTTCGTCCACTGATGCGCTGCTGTCTAGCAATTCGAAGCGGTTTGACAATTCGAGTTGAAAGTTCTCGGGGTTTTGGATATATGCATGAGTAGGTCGGAGCGTAGACTTCATCAGACGCGATCTTTCCATTTTGACATTAATATTTAATGTGCCTCTGACCATTCGGTGATCACTGCCGGTTTTTACCCTATGAATCACGGAGACATCATTAAATATTTGTCGCTTGGTGCTCATGATGAAGTCTATCTCATTTTTTGTGGAACCATCAAGGCTCATCCAGGTCCATTTCCTATGAGGCGGCTTCTGGAAGAAAGAGTTCATCATAAAAAGTCCCTCTTTCTCCAGAAATTCGGCCAGCCTCTGACCCCTGGGGTTGCGCTGCCCATATCCAAATTGCCCCACTCTCAGCTCATCATCGCCCCGTTGGCCCAACCGCGCATTGAAGTCACCCATAACTACTGTAAAATGTGCTTTGGAAGTATGTATGGCTCTACTAATGTCCTCATACATAACTTCGACCTCATCATCTGAGTATGCCGAGGTCGGTGCGTAGACCTGTATGATCTTCAGCGAATATCTTTTGGATATTCTGAGTATCAGGTACGCTACCCTGCTCGACACACTAGTGATGGACACAACGTTGTTTATGAGTGACTTGTGGACGATAAATCCGACACCACCTTGGGACTGCTGTTCGCCCTCCCGGTAGTAAAACAAGTTGCCGGATTTTAAGGTTATCGTGTCCTCGCCCTCTCTTCGGACCTCCGATAAACCAACAATACTCCACCGCAACTTGTTTAACTCTTCTTCCAGCTCAACTAGCTTCTCATCTGTCCTCAATGTGCGTGCGTTGTATGTCACCAGGGCCAATTTTCGGTTTTGGTGGTAGCCGAATCTCTGCCGGAGATTCTTAGCACCCCTTGTCCTGTCGTTACCATGGCTGCTACAGTGGCCAGGACGAACAGGACCGCCGGGGACTAGGGGCCTGGTTTTCCTGCTTTCTTCCATAAATGGGGGTGTTTGCCATACTCGCCACGCTTGGCAGGCGGGTTGGCGAGCGCAGTTATTGGTCGTCGAAGTGTTAAGGGAACGCTGCTGCCCATTCCCTAGTTTTCCCTTAGTCGCCTTGTACGACACCCGATGGGATGAGTTGGGTTGGTCCTATTCTAAGCCGGGAACCACGCGGCTATCGAGTTGATATACCATAATTCTTTATTGTACACACACAGAAAATGTTACAAAATAATAATAAAATAAAATGTACAAAGGCGAGCTTAACTCAAAATTGAGTTCTCTGACAGCAAACCTTTGAGTGACAGAAAGACAAAACATTTAAATAAGGATAGAAATGAGTGTACAACAAGAAGTTATTTTAGATAATAAAATGATAGAATACATATAGATAGAATATATACCTATAAATATACTACACACTATACGATAACATGAAATATACTACTTGATATAATACATACATACATATAACTTACACAGATAGGAAATGTTCTTTAATTCTTTTCTTGAAAATCTGCGGAGTGGAACTATCGCGTATGGAGTGTGAAAGAGACACAGCGCACAGCACGTACAGTGAATGAGCTATGATACCGGCTCGATGTATGCCGAGGAGTACTAAGAAGAAGAGAAGATAAAGAGCGACAGGGTTTTTCCCTGGGAACCAAATACTCAAAGCGTTCCCGAAGATATGCAGGGAAGTTAGGATTGTGAAGCACAGAGAAAAGTAAAGAAAGAATGTGAGTATCCCGACGCTGCCGAATAGGGAGCCACTTCAATTTAGTCCGAAAATCTGACACATGATCATACTTTCGAAGGCCAAAAATGAAGCGAATGCACAAGTTTTGCAGACGCTCAAGTTTATTGAGAAGTTCTTCAGTTGCATCAAGAAAACTAACATCAGCATAGTCGAGTAGTGGTAAAAGAAGAGATTGGGCGAGAGTTACTTTAGTTTAAAATGGTAGGAACTTCTGGAGCCGTTCGAGAGATTGGAATGAGTAATAGATTCTCCTGCTTACTTCCGCAATGTGTACATTTCAGGACAGATTGCAGTCTATGTAGACACCCAAGTTTTTGGCGCTACTCGAAAACGGTATCGGAATGGAGTCCTAGACAACTTGTGGAAGAGACTGGTGATTTAGAATATTGTAAAAGTGTCTGGCACCAATAATGAGAGCTTGCGATTTTGCTGGGTTGACCAGGAGACCAAAAGTTTTTGCCCAATTATTAATATTTTGAAGATCATTATTGATGGCAGCAATAGCAGCATAGTAATCGTCAACTTCGAAATGACGATAAAGTTGCAAATCGTCTGCATAGAGATGATAATGTAAAGAGATATCATTAGAGAGTGTGTTAATAAAAACCGAAAAAAGTAAAGGAGAGAGTACGCCACCTTGCGGGACACCTGCAGTCAGATTACACCACTCGGAGGAGAACTCATCGGAGCGAACCGACTGCGAGCGACCACGAAGATATGAGTTGAACCAATCAGTTACAGAAGGAGAGACATTTAGAGAGGAAAGAATTCCCAAGAGAATGCCAAAATCAACAGAATTAAAGGCACTGCTAAAGTCTAACAGAACTAACACAGTAAGAAGTTTATTCTCCATGGCCAGACGTATGTCGTCAGTTATTTTAACTAACGCTGTTACCGTGCTATGGCCAGGACGAAATCCTGATTGATAGGGACTTAGCAGGCCATTAATGAGAAGATAGTGAGATAGTTGATTTTGAACAACACTCTCGAGAACCTTAGACAGAATTGGGAGTATGGATATAGGACGAAAATGGGAATTTGAAGATGGATTCGAAACTTTGGGAAGCGGTAAGACATGAGCGGAAAGGTGCAAGATTGCAGAGAAAAGTTAACAATGTGGTGTACTACAGGAATAAGATCATCTAAGATTTATTTATTTATTTATTTGTAGGAAGATCAACAGCACATGATACATTACGTACAGATACAATAAATGTAAGTCTAAGCTGCAGAAGGCCAATTACTGATCTTCACGTTCAAACACAGTATAGGCTTAAGATTATCACGAACATGACCTAATATAATTCTAATTTAAAATAAAAAAAGAAAACAGGTGAAGAATACTTAACCAGACCATTACAACGTTCTATTGCAAAGACATAGATGAGAAAAATTCATTGCTTAGTATTCGCCTCGCCGTCGACACACTGCCATTGAATATATCAAAATCATTTACTTTGCAAAATTTATTAAGACTGTTACTTGCTCGCCATACATATGTATTTTGTTGATAATTGGATTTAACTAAGGGTACATGAATGGGAACAAAGTTTCTTACCGTTTTTGCTGGTACATTATATTTCAGTTTATGGGACGAAGCATTTGAATTTGAAGACCGTCATCACCCACCGCCTTTGTGGAAATAGATAGTATTGATTTTTTTATCTCTCCTTCTGTTACCTGGTGAAAAGAGAAAGAAGTACATCTTGGCAACGAAAGATTAGATAACCTGTTAAGAGTAGCAGATTTAAGGTTGTCATCCAGAGTGACTGGTGACTTGGAGAAATACAAATTAATTGTGTTAAGGTCTATATCGGGTATACCATCACAAGATGCCTTTCCGATACCAAGAGACTTCCATCCTTTTAACACTACAGATTTTCTAAATAAAGATAAATGTGACGGTAAGCTTTCTCGACAACGTCACGATTACGTCAAATGGTTCCTGCTCAGCTCTCTAAGAACTGAGCACAAACCATTTGTCTATAAGTCATGTCGTCGAGACATCGTGTTGTCAAGTTTATCTTTCTTGGTAAATTTGTAGTGTAAAAGCATATCAATAGCGTTCCGATAACGTCAGTCCTACTTGCTACGGTGTCTGAAAACATTTGCTGCCGAAATCTGTAACTCCACGGACAAAACGCCATATCTCTGAGAAAAGTTCAAGGAGGATGTTGTATATAAGCAGTGAATGTTTGTGGATTTTACAAAAGTAGCTGCACCATTAATACTTAATGAATGTTCATTAAAACATAAATTAATTATTTTATTTTATAGTTCATAAATTTTTAAAAATCATTTCGTGTGTGGCTGCCGCTCGGACGGGCCGGCCGAAGCATACAATACTATCTACATACCTACCTCGTGGAAGAGTATTCTACACTTCGTTTAAATATTAGAGTAACTATCTACATGCTTTAAACTTTGTAAAATCGTTAAGTATTCCGTCTGTCATGTATTTCCTACATTATGTGAGAATATTAATCAACAGCGTCTTAAATCAATCAGCAATGTCTAGACTCTCAGTACCTACTTTAGAAATATAAACGCAAATGGCCCACTTAATCTTTAATGAACCTATCGCTGAGATATTGAAAAATTCAGTTTATTCACATAACGTGACTATTTGATTATCTTCATAACCATATAAAAACCCCACCCATTAAGTATATCTTTTTGTTATAAAAGAATATGGTAAAAATAAAAAAAAGTTTCAAACTCAAATTCTCTGTTACAATGGATACATAAATATCTTGTTAAGTTAATGGAAGTTATTTCAGGAGGGCTATAAAACTTCTCTGCCTCTACTTAATTGGATCTGAGCGTGAGAATATTCCCACAGCTCATAAAACTAGTCCGTAAGTCTCTATGACTTTTTGATCCTTAATCCTAGCGCTTGGAATAACTTAATAATATATAAAGTACATACGTAATATTATAGAGGTGAAATGAATAGCCATAAAACCCGTTACCCCTACATCCCCGGTACGAGGTTGGCAGAAGTGTACCGCGTACACTTAGATTTCGACAATGATGTCAGGCTCGACTGAGTAGGAGGCAAGCCTTTTGCTTTTATAATGTAATAATAGCAGCCTATACTGCCAACTGCTGGGCAAAAGCCTTCTCTCACAAATCGAGGTGAGAGATATTAGGTCATACTCCAACACGCGGACCCAGTGCGGATTGGTGGAGGCAGGTTTGTGGCCACCCGCTGTTGGAACTTATCAAGCCGCCTTTAAGGCTTCCAACTCGGCTTAACGACTACCACATTAAGTGGTAACCGGGACCTACGGCTTAACGTGCCTTCCGAATAACGGAGACGCTCGAATATGAAAATGCCACAAACGGTCACCCATTTCAGGCCGACCGAGTCGAACGCTGCTTAACCTTGGTAATCGGTACGAACATCGCGGTCGCACAGCGCTACGAGCGCCTCTTTTATACCGGACATGATTCCACACTCCAAACTGACACTGTTTTTTTTTCTATTCATCTATATTATAGAAAGATATATCATCACGCCTCGCAAAATAGTACCAATGAATCATCTTCTTATAGACCTCTCTTGCAGAATTTTTTCGATAAGAAAACTACATTTTTGTCCAATCTAGGACGAATCTTAGATTGGACAAAAATGTAGGTTCAAAAAACCTAGGAGCTTTTGATCGCGACTCACGCCCGTTCCACTAGACCAGTGAGAGGATATAATGGCACAGGCTCGCTGCTAATTATATTGAGATCTAACATCGCCAGCAATATCATACAGGTGTTCATCGTTTTATTAATAAAATAATAATTATCCAACTTTAAACAGTCGCAATGTACCGTATGAAGACCCGAGTACATTACTGTCCGTGTTATATCTTCTAAGCACAATGATTTGAGAATGTTTAAATAGTCAATTTGGCTTTGGGCTGAGAAGCGGACAAAATGCCAAGTCTAGCTCTAAATGCTGTTAAAAAAACCGCCCTAAAGTACTGCCGAACAAATTACCTGTTTAAAGGAAATCGCCTAAAAGACCGATAAGAAACAACTTCTACAAACAAGCCTCATAGATTAGATCTCGGCTTATCATAGCGCTCGCTGTGATTGCGGGGCGCCAGAGTTGCTGCATTCCGTGAGAGGAAAATGTTAGAACAGTTCATTTTGTTCAGATTTATGTCGTAGTTAAGAAGTTTGAAATTAATCTGTGCCAATGTTTTAATTCGTCATTAAAAAAGTTATCTGAAAGGCAAGACAAGAGTCACCGTAACCGCGAGCGTGCATGAGACTCATATTTCATGAGAGTGGAGGAAGCCCAGAGAGGCCTGTAAGGAAAGAACCTGTTGGAACTCTGTACTCTCTGCCTACCCCGCAAGGGATCTGGCGCGATGATATAGATAGATAGAAAAGTTATGCACATTTCAAAGTCAAACATTATGTATGAAAAAGAAAAAAAACATATTCACAATTATTATTCTTATTCAAAACGCTTACTCTCCGAGTCTGATTCTACTTAACCTCCTCTCCTGGATAGGCTCGAGGAGGGTTTCGTCCAGCGGTTAAGCCGCTTCGCTTACTGAATTAAGTAGTGCCGGGTTTGTCCCCGCGCGGGGTCGCCAAGCTTTCTATATTTATTTTATTATACTTATAAAGCCGTTGGTGTCCCACTGATGGGCAAAGTTTTGCCTCTATACTAATCACTCTACTCTGTTTAAAGCAATTGAGGGCAAATCACACATAATCTTTCTATAACCCAAAAATATTTTTGACAGTTTAGTTCATTGTTGCCATGAATTTCATGCTTGTAAACGCACTTACAACAACGGGATAAATTCTAGTATTGATCTGCGCTTTTAAAATGTAATCGAAAATATGTAATTAATGTAGAGAGCGATATTATCAGGCACCGCCTTATCTAGATGACCATCTCGTCTAGAGTAGACAAGAATCTTGACTTAGGGCAGGTCTGCATTGTCCTACATTGTCCTTTCCTATTAGAATGGCCGAGATAATGCCTAATAATGTGAAGTAGCTCTTAGTGATACCTGCCTGACTAGGATGCGTACCTTAACTCTTTTAATCTTACTATGAAAAAGATGTGGATACGTCTGTCTCTTTTTAATGGCAAAGTAATATTAAAATAATTTTACTGTAGAGGTTGTAGTAACCACCCAGAAAACCTAAAATGGTGTAACAGACGTAATGTCAGCTAACGCGTCAGCCTGCCAAGGTAAGCCAAAGCCAAAGCCAAAGCCAAAGCCAAAGCCAAAGCCAAAGCCAAAGCCAAAGCCAAAGCCAAGCCAAGCCAAAGTCAAGCCAAGCCAAGCCACGCCGAAGCGAAGCCACGCCGAAGCGAAGCCACGCCAAAGCCAAGCCATGCCAAAGCCAAGCCACGATAGTCGATTCTCGTAACTGTCAATAGCTGCCGCCATGTTGATACATCCCTTGACGCCCCGCCAAAATGCTACTGCCAAAGAAGTGGGGATGTATCTATATAAGCCTTAGCTAAGTCATTTGTGGAGGATTCTAGTACCAATTAAACGGGTAGAACGAAACTCTGCTTCATTTTATTTCTATCTGTTTCACTCAGAAGTGGTATACACATAGTCCACAAAATGAGTCCACGTCATACCCCCCGTGCTTCAAGATCAAACACAAGATTCTCGGTGTCCAGATGAAAACTAATCCGATGAAGACGAAAAAGGTAGTTCTATACAACCAGTAAGAAAATTGCTAAAGAATCTACTCAAAAAGGAAATCTGCCGAGTAATATGTGATCTCCAAGAAGCGTTCCCTATTTTGGTCAACCAAGGAACATCTACCTCCCGTGAACGTCTTATCATTGAAGTACGCTTGCTGGGAAACAAGACCTCCGCGGCGCTACAACCTTCATGGCCTGACTCCACCGTCCACCTGTTGCGAGGGAGGCGGAACCGGCTACATCAAAGTTGTCAACATGTGCCCCAAACTATGATATGGCCGCTGGGAGAAGTCCTCACAAGGGCCGAGTACTGTCAGGAGCCTCAGCAAGACAGCCAGGTATGTTTCCTTTCTGCCAGCCATACTTTTGATAAACAATATTCCATTAAGATAGCCGAAGCCAGCCATAGCCACTCATTCTAGCATAGGTGTTGAAAATAGGATATTAAGGTAGGATCATTAAATAACCAACATCATTCGCAATTAATCACTTTATTAACTAAATATAGACATAGTTTTTCATCCGGTATTCCGATTTAAGTTATACAAGTTTAGGGCAAATGAAAATCAAACTCTGTAGTCCATGCGGGCTTCTTGTAATGAACAACAAGCCTCGAGTTCCGAAGTAAAATAATTATTAGATGCAGACATTGTGAAGAGTTCCATTAATTTTAAGCTTCACCGGTAATATTAGTTGTAGGTTAAATATGCATAACCTCTTTCTAAATGCACTCACTGTAAATGATAAATATTCATTACCCAATATAGATGATCAAGTTTCTAAATTAGTGGGTAAACAATATTGTACCAAATATAGCGCACGGCTACCATCAGTTGACCATAAGTCCAAAAGATAAGTACACAACGATTTTTATTACACTGCAAGGATATTATAGACTCTCCTTCGGTTTAGCAAATGCACCGTCCACTTTTATCCGATTAATCAATAAAATAGTAGTATCTGTAGGTAGAACTAACAAAAATCAGCTACCTACATAATTTATGTAAGTCCAGCAAAACATTATTGTTCTTAGATTATTTACTACTACCCTCAGTTGACGTATAATCTGGATTGATTATTTTCGAAAAAGTTTTATGTAGAATTTCTGGTTAAATATAAAATAAAATCTTTTTTAATCGCGTATTTATGTCACTAAATATCATTGCATTGTATGCAGCCCAGTGAGACAACGCTATCGGAAGTGACGAAATGTTCAGTTCAACGTAATGTTTATGACGTGCGGCAATTTATGTGATTATGTAGGCATTTTAGAAAATTTATTCCCAAATTGCTGTACTCGCGCACCCGGTATGGAGACTTAAGCAAAACAAGACGTTCGAAAAGTTGAGGTAGTGTTTGTGTTCTAAGCAAGTGTAAGTCTTATATGACCCGTTACTATCCAAAGAAACAGGCGGATGATAGGTACATTACACTCTATTTCACTCTAAATTTAGGATTAAGATCGAAAACTTGTCAATTGCTACTCTTGAAGGCTACACTAGCGCACGATTTAACTGTATAAGGGTGGAATTTTATGCAACTAAATAACGACAATTTGCGATTGTGTACGAGTACCTACCTTTTTTTTAGCACTCTTGACATGATTTTGACATTTCGTATAAAGTTGGAAGTCGAGTTTGCGATCGTAATACAGTATACGTTCACAAAGAGTTAATTTTCTTAAGTGTTCGTATGTCATAAGGCGTTGTATATCTTGAATAATAATAATTTGGGATTAAGATAAACACAAATTTAAGGACAATGATGCGTTACGTGGTCCCGCCCGATATCACACCAGTTAAAAACACTTTTTAAAAACGTAAGCTTATTTTAACGAATCCATAGAATATTAATGCGACTGCCTCGTTGGTATGGTGGCAAAGCGCATCGCTTTGTGATCACGAGGTCCTGGGTTCAAATCCTAGGTCGGACAAATGTAGTTTTTCTAACGAAAAATTCCCAGTATGAGTCCGGAGTCTGGAACTGTGCCCGGTATATGGCAATGGGCTCGCCCCCTATTACATGGGACTTAACAGCGAGCTATGGAAAGAGCTATGCTCGGCGTTTCTCTACGTGATCGAATCAGGAATGAGGAGATTCGTAGAAGAACCAAGGTCACCGACATAGCCCTTAGGATTAGCATGCTGAAGTGGCAATGGGCTAGCCACATAGCGCGAAGATCGGACGGGCGTTGGGGCAGAAAGATTCTAGAGTGGAGACCACGTATTGGCAAGCGCAGCGTAGGACGACCGCCTGCCAGATGGAGCGACGATCTTGTGAAAATCGCAGGAAATCGTTAGATGCAGGTGGCATCGGACCGGTTACGCTGGAAAGCGATTGGGGAGGCCTATGTTCAGCAGTGGACAAGTATAGGCTGAAATGATGATGATGAACATCGTCTGCGAAACGTTGGTGTACTCAGTACACCTCTGCCACCCCCTCTGGGGAATATAGGCGTAACGGTGTATTAATGCAATAATTTATGATTGAAAATATTTTAAGTCCGTAAAAGAAGGAAATATGTTAATTTATTTATGAAAGTTTGAATAATTCATGTCTTGTCGTGTATGGTCACGCTGATTTTCAATCGTGTATTACAATTGATTAATATCAAGATTTGTTCAGAGTACCAATCGGAGTATCTTTCGGATTGAAATTAAAACTGTTTCGAGTGCGCGTCGGCTTGAGATTGCAATTGATTCCAAGAGTGGGTAGTTGAATCTTTGCGCAAATTTTGGGTTTACGTCATCGGTAACGTTAGTGCGGTGGCTGACTATACGGACTGTCCGAGCTACACTCACTAAAGAAGACATCATACCGCTTATAGCAAAATAGTGGCTATTAATACAGGGCTATGACATAAGCGTGAGTATAGAGTATGAAGCATGTAGACGCGCTTAGTAGACATCCGATAGATACTATAAACATAAACCGCCTAGAAGCTATTGATTGGTTTTATATTGTGCAATGTTAAGATGACAAACTTAGTGCCATTACTAACCAATTTAAAAGGAACACTGCGGTTCCGAAAAAAAAAAATTAAATTATGTAGGATATGCTTTGTCGAAAAACTCAGTATGATAGCCGATTAGTAGTGTCGAGCTTAGCTAGGTGCTAGATGACATTGGTCACGTTGGTTTTAGTTGTTATCAAGAAAGGGTTTCTTAAAATGACTAAGTTTATTAGGAAATATGTGATTGTGTGCATTCATTGCGCATATAGCAGGATAGCAGTAGAAAGAAAGGAAAACTGCATCCAATTCCGAAACCGTCAAGAGTCGATGCGCATGGTGCATTTCCATCAATTAAGTCCGTTCTGTAAGATGCAAAGGCTATCAATACATGCTCGTAAGTCATTGGGTTATCAGTCATGATGCTTCTGTAGCCGAGCTTACGCGAACTGTTAATTCAATGGTATTCCTACATTGAAGAAGATACATAAGTTCATTCGGGTATCCAGAGCGGGTAGTAACAGATTATGGTAACGCGGTCACCAGTAGGTACTTGAAAATGTTTGCCATTGATGAACAGTTCCGGCACACACTAAATACCATTGCTTGCCCGCTCGTTAACGGGCAAATTGAGCGTATGAGTCGAACCATATTTGACGGTTTGTGAGCTTCAGACCCCAGTGAAGCTTCCAGCAATTTGTCTAATTTCTTGCCTAATGTAATTTGGGGAACAAATAATACGTTTAACGATAAGGCTTAAGATTTAATATTCGCACAGACTGGTAGGTGAGTCTGCAGTATTACGTTGCCTAGGCTGGAGTCTGAACCCATCGAGTCACGAATGCCACTTGTAGTTTAGAAAAAGCGAGTTAGAAAATGAAACATAACTTAGATAAAGGACGAAAAGCTGCTCATGTTTACAAGAAAGAAGACCTTGTTATTCGGAAATAAGCTCCCACGAGTAGTGCGGCCAGGGTAAATACTGAACTCGACGACTTGTATTTGGGTCTTGATATGGATATGGTGATTAAAGTACCAATGACTTTAAAGATAGATACAGGATACTCCGAGCATTAAGGATTTGCGTAGTTATAGACAAAATCACAGGTTTAGTGCCGGCAGATTCATTTAGGCCCTATTGCAGCATAGCCTGTTGGAAAGAGCCAGTAGTTCTGTTAAACAACTTGATACTGAAGATTTGATTAACTTACTGGAAAGCTAAAACATGTTGCTTGTTCCCATTGCGGGAGCAATTGTTTCAGGATGGCCGAATGTAACGGACGTAATGTCAGCTAACGCGTCAGCCTGCCAAGGTAAGCCAAGCAAAGCCACGCCGAAGCGAAGCCACGCCGAAGCGAAGCCACGCCGAAGCGAGGCCACGCCGAAGCGAAGCCACGCCGAAGCGAAGCCACGCCGAAGCGAAGCCACGCCGAAGCGAAGCCACGCCGAAGCGAAGCCACGCCGAAGCGAAGCCACGCCGAAGCGAAGCCACGCAAAAGCCAAGCCACGATAGTCGATTCTCGAAACTGTCAATAGCTGCCGCCATGTTGATACATCCCTTGACGCCCCGCCAAAATGCTACTGCCAAAGAAGTGGGGATGTATCTATATAAGCCTTAGCTAAGTCATTTGTGGAGGATTCTAGTACCAATTAAACGGGTAGAACGAACTCTGCTTCATTTTATTTCTATCCGTTTCAATGGGCAACTGTTTACCTTAGGGCCTACACATATTTAGTACGTAAGTAATTAACTGAATTTTAACTTTCTTTAAAGTGACTAATTTAATTTAGTAGTAAGTTGCAATGTTAACTCGTGTTAAGTCACTTAAAATTAAGTTAGAATTATGTAAACTACTTAATACGTATACTGAAGGTTTTATAATTCATATGCGACTATCACTTGCTAACAGTAAAGGAAGAAAATGTGAAAAATTGCGACTATATACCTATGCAATATAACCTACTCTTCAAGAAAAACTAACTGAAGATATATTTTTTGCAGCAGAAAACCGGTTTCCTACCCTAGAAATATAAATCAAGAATCTCAGTCCTTGGCCTCCATAGGCCCTCAATAACAAGTTAGTAGTCGAGTCGTTATACAGTGCCAAGGTTCTGTTCCTCTGTGCGCGGACATGGCGCCGTTAAGATGTGCCGATTACGAAACCAATACCCGCTACAGATGTTATCAGTGTTGTTGCTGCGGTTGCTGTTCGTGGAACACAAACTCAAACCATTTGTCTCGTGTACACGCTGCAGGGATAAGTATGATTGTCTATTTCTTTCAAATACTGTGTAATATATTCTAATTGGCTCAGGTATTTTTAAATATGAACTGTCATTAGATTTGTCTTATTTGTGCGAATATAATAATACCCACAATTAAGAATCAAGTAGGAGATAACAATATCGGTAATGAATAAAAGCTAGTAAATAAAATTAAAAATAACTGAACTGGATTATCATGCCGAGTATATCAGTCTAAATGACTTTTTTTCTGCAACTTTTTGTTTTGCGTTTTTTATCTCTTTCCCATACAAATTCACTCGACCAGATAATAAAAAAAATCGCAAGGAATAAAAAGTTGCAGAAGAGTTGTTAAGTATGACGTATAAATGCAAGAACTTTCGGCATGGTACCCTAATTCCAGGACACCCTGTACAAATGCAGATATTATATTATAACACCTTTAGGCTACTTTAACGACCAAATAAACAGAGTCTTATCTGATGGAAAAGTCAAGAGTCTCCGTAACCGGCGAGCGTGTATGAGACGAACTATGAGAGTCGAGGAAGCCAGAGAGGTATGTAAGGAAAGAACCTGTTGGAACTCTGTACTCTCTGCCTACCCCGCAAGGGATCTGGCGTGAGGTTATAGATAGATAGATAGATAGGCTACTTTATTGACACAAACTTGTTAAAGTAATTTACGTGGGATGTTAGTTTTTCATTATTTATTTGGTTTGGACTTGTCTACTACTTAAATACCACAAAAACGCAGCAGCACAATATTCTAGACGAGAAAAAACAAAATAAATTAGTTAGTGTCCGCAAATGTTTAGGCATGTGTTCGCGCCGCGTTTCTTCTAGTAATAAAAGAGTGTGGCTATAAAAGCCCGAACTGTAATCATTATGATAATAAAGCCGCCGCCGGCTTAGCAATGTGCTAATATATCACAGTTTTTATACATCAACATTTTAGTTGGCAAAACAAATAACGAATCCTTATGAAATTGCTAAATTCTTGATGTATAAAATATCAATGTTTCTATTCGGTTATAAAACATTTCTTAAATTTATTCTTTTGAGTAGCAACCCAAGTATACTCGTACCGATCTCTAATGCAATGCTGTTGAACAAAGATATTGAAGAAATGAATATTATATTCAAAACTACTTACATAAATTTGTTTTACAATCGTTTTAGAAATAAGGTTACAGGATTTATTATATTTGCTAAAATAATTGAAATTGGAGTGTGTAAAATTTTCGTAACCTCATGGATCATGCTTGATAGAAATGACTGTTCTTTTACGAGGATCAAATCTAATAATAAGACAGACACGATCTAGGTCATGTTCACAGCCTGCAAACTTTAGATAGAGAAAATACCAAGATACCCGCGATAAAATCCGAAAACTGTCTAGTATTCCTAAACTTAAAAATCAACAAGTGGCTAAAAGCAAATCTATATTCACGTAACACATGACCTATTAGTCCTTGGTGATCGATACGGATAGCCATCAGCCACGCATTAGACTGTCGCTAGACCATCGAGACGAGCCGCCAGCGTGCGGGGGTGGTGAATTATTTATTGGTCTATAACTACAGACCTTTTGCTACCGACCCTTTAGGGCCATTCCTTAAACTTCACAAAATGTTGTCTATCAAAAATATTGAATACTTTTAAAATAAAACTAGTTCATAAGTGTAAATGGAACGTAGCTGTATTATTTCATAAAATCATTCCAGTTACTCTTAAAAATGTTAAATCATTATATTAATACGTGAAGCAAAAACTTTGCACCCCTTTTTAAGAAAATTGCGCGGACGCAGGGGTATGAACTTTCCTACACTTATAGTTTATATAGGAGTGCAGAAAGCTAATATTATTTATTAAATTATTCTAAAAAAATACATTAAGTCAATAAAAAAACATTACCCACACTACTATATATTTGACACACTACACTTCAAACTAAAAATAGATAAATGTTGTTTGTCTTTAATATCATTTGTCTATAGTCTTACTGAATGTCAAACATAACCAGCAATCGATGAAAGAGTTTTCACAAAAGATATCGTTTACAGAGAAGTTTTGTATCATTAATTAAATTATCGAAATATGTATGTCAAGTTCAATGGACAGCATTTTCTTTTTGGTACTTTGTTTCAATAAAAAAAAAATTATTCTTTATTTTAATAACTTTTTGCATTTTTTTTAATTTTATATAATTTGTTTGAAAAAAATAGGCAAATTAACAGAGTAGACTTGGCGAAATCTGTGATTATAGAAGTATAGTCTTTGACAATAGAACCTTAATAATGTTCAAACTTATAATTTAAATTAATTTTGGTCGAATTTCGACCAATGGGCGACCACTAGTATTAGTAATTACGCTATTATTCAAATTCTGCCATAATCCAATCCAATCGTCACTCCAGAGCAGCCAACTTTTTTATGCACTTAAGTGCTGCTAACTACTCAATAGTTTATTATGCCAAATAGATAGATAGTAAAAATAAATTATATTAAGAGTTATATAATTAATAAAATGCTTAGGAGTTTTAGCGGGAAGTCGAACAGTGATGTTGTCAATTTGTTTTAATTTCCAAAACTTGTGTTATTTCGAATTATAATGTATAATGCTGGTGGAATATTAACCATTACGTATTCTTATATGTGCATGTGCAGTGATATTCCCTCAAAACGGCCGTCGCAATTGGTGTGTAAAGTATCCATCGCTTTACTATCCAGGATGGGGCACTTCATCAATTTCATAATCATCTTTGTCATTCAGTTCATCGAGGAGTTGAATTAATATAGAAATGATTATTTGTAATACTTGACATTGGAAAAATACGCGTTATCGTGATGCCATAAATATAAAAAAAAATGTTTAGAGTTTTGATGGCCTCAGACGAATGTTTAAAAAAATTGGATGAGAGCCGAGGATCTTTCTCAGTGGCGAGCCATTGAGAAAGGCCTAGGTCCAGCTGTAGCGTGTGTGGCCTCATCATGAGATGGGACGGAGCTAAACGGGTAAGGTCATAGCGGTGACTCAACTCTCACATCAAGGCGCGCAACCGGCACGAGCTTAGTTTGTCGTGTCAGTCGTCAGCTAACAAGACTGAATTACCAAATATCGACGTACAAAATACCAACTGCGTAAAATATAATTAACTGAAAAAAAGATCATTTTATTTTATACTTTTACTATCTGTTTCACGTGGCTCCGCACGCGTTCATTTTATATTTAAACAAAGTTAGCACTGACAGCCGAAGCCACGGAATGGTATTGTTATTCAAAAACAATTTAAAATTATTGCAAGGTTCGGACAAAGCATGTTGCTATATTCATTTATCTATTACAAATTTTGTGACTGAACAGCATATCAACTGGATAGCGTTACGCTAACGTAATTATTTTCGTGCGAGACTGGTGAGCCTACTCTTAAACATAACATCAGCTGAGGGCTAAGTACAAGCCGTCAGTTCACCTTTACTTAATAAATTTATAGTGTGAAAAGGATGACATATCAACTCGATTCTATCATACTAACTACAATCTGTTCGTGCTAAACCCTCAGTTTTATTGCCTTTTATCGTTTAAACGATGCATTCTCGGAGAATTGCTGTTCTAATAATGTTAGCGGGTGAATGGAGGCTGTGAGCTCACGGGTAGTCGGGCATCTGACCATATTGTTTCATAAACGGCGCGGCGCGGGATCGTTTAATCGGATTATAGACGCGACTCAGCAGCCGAGATAATAGCGCGCATTTAACTGGTTTGTAGGTCACGTATTTTAGTTAAGATTGTATAAAGAAAGAAATCTTTGAACAATTAGTTCAGTGTATATACACTGGTATCTTTTTATCAAAGTTGCCACACAGTAGATATCAATCCTATGTGACGGACGGCTTTATCCAGTGATTAAGAGCTTAAGCCGCTCCACCCACAGCTTAAGTCGATCGAGTAGTCGCGGGTTCGATCCCCGCACGTGACAAATCTTTGTGAGGCCCATAGACGTTTGTTTCGGTCTAGGTGTTTGTGTATATGAATTTCATGTTTGGAATCGCACCCATGACACAGGAATAACTCCTGGTGTGGAGCTAGTATTCGTTTTATAAAATGTTTGTGAGTCATACGGGTTCCTTTCCCAGGCAAGAATCGAACTCATAACTACTCGATCCAGTAAAGTTGGCTTGCGCTCTAACCACTAAACCAATCCATCGTCGATTATGCAGCGTGTTGCCAATTATTATGTATTAAAAAACCAAGTGCCTTAATGTACGTATTCGAAGAGGGATAGTTGCAGTTCAGCACTATTAATTTTGTTCAGATTTTGGTCAATTACGTACATACAACATCCAGTTTTACTGTTGTGTATTATTTATACTGGATGCATAAGCACTGGCACATTAATTTATTAACCTGCGAGCTATGTCGCTTTCAGGTCAAACGATAAAAAAAAACTTTCAGCTTAGTTTTTTTTTGCAGCTTTGTTTTCATTACCCCGCGGTTGTGAAAGCAATGAAATTTTTTCTCGATTACGGCAGGTCAGTGAGCCTTTAGTCAAATTAAGTTTGATAAGACACTCTCGGAAGTTGCCGAGTTGGCCATGAGAGCCTTTTTTTTTTTAAATTACAACTCATGCCTACCCCGCAAGTGATCTGGCGTGATGATATAGATAGAGATAAATGGTCAACTATCTGATATTTAAAAGACATAATTATTTTTAAAGTTTGTCTAGCACGGTTTATCAAATCCTTTAATGCTTCATTTTCGTTTTTATTAACTTTAAAAAATATAACTATTAAAATAATTAAAGATAAATATTAAACCAATATTTTGTCTTTAAATAGCACTCACATAATTATCATAACTTGCACGAACCGAAACTAAAATAAGAATGCAAAAATATTGGTGCTGCTTTATTAATAAAGAATGCAAATGTTTCTTAAGAAATAAATACACAAGAATATCCTGTTAAATGGCTTCGAACTCAAACGCATCAAGGTGGAAAATGTTACGGCCATTTTATCGGATCTTGTTCATATTGCCTCCAATAATATGAGAAGTGAACACGTGACAGTGACACGAGCGCTGTTCCCCGCAAACCGACACGACCGGCGTTTATAGCACAAAAGTAGCCCCTTTAAATATACCGACAGCGAGTCCGGATACACCTGTAAGCACGTTGCCAATAGCGTTACGACTGCGGCACGACGCGGCGCGGTGGCGGCGCGAGAGCAGGGCGACAGCGACACGACAGCGGCGCGGCACGTGGCTATAAGACGCGAGGTGAGAGGCTCCGCGTGACAAGTGTTCGAGACATGGCATGAATAGATTTTATTTGTTGAGATTCATTGAAAACGAAATTAAATGTTATATATTACTCATTTGCCAATAAAGCTTGAAAGACAACAACAGGCCCACCGGGACCAGTATTATTTATATTACCCCTTCAGTGATAAAAAGCATGGGAAATAACAAATATTAATTTCTTTTCTAGCGGTTTTTAACAGACTCCTAGAAAGGAGGAGGTTCTTAATTCCACTGTATGTTTTTTTGTATGTATGTTACGCGATCATTCCGCCAATTATGAATCGATTTTGATGATTCTTTTTGCATTGGGTTCAGTATAGCTCCAAAGTGGTCCCATTTTAATTTCATCGGTATTGGATCTTGGACTTGGAAGATACATCAGGGGACTCCTTAACAGCGAACAGTACGAACGTATAGATTCCGTTATTATGTTTATTATATCAATCCTGTAGGTACCTTTGATTTGTCCCGTGTGGGAATCCAACCCACGACTGAGTAGTCATGGGTTAGATTCCTCATTCTTCATCCAGTGGGTGAAGTGATTCAAGCTCTTACCCACTGGACTAAGCCGTCCGTCAATCAATCTACTAAACTTATCTGCCAGTGCCATGATCATGTTAAGCCGAAAGAGTCGACTGCAGGATAAAGCCCTCTCCTAAAGATCGCCACAACGACCGGCCTCGACAACAGCGGAGTAATTAAGTACACCACACAATATGCCATGGAAATTACTGATCCGTCTCCGTCTCCATAAACCACATCGCTTATTAGAACACAATCTACAAAACACACAATCTGTTCCATGCATACATATGAGGCACTCAGCGGAGTCCGGTCAACGGCCACCGAGTGAATGTGTAATACTCGCGCTCGATATGCAAATGTGTGGACTCGGATATTCACGTGAGTCTGATACTTAAACCCCGCAGGTCACGTTTCATATCACACACCTAAATTTATTGGCAATTTTTATTTAAATCTGCCAATATATTACCACGAATATAAATGACTTAAAATATTTATAGATGCTATTATAAAATATGGGCCTTAAAATTGTATGAAATAGATAGGCTTCAAATAGATTTTAGCTTCAAACGATATATTTAACACAGTTGACGCACGTCAAACGCATCAAAAAAGCGCTGCAATCGCGATATAACACGTTTGCAAAGTTTGTCCGCAGCGTGCGCGTTTGTTAGATGCGCGGCTATGTACGCAACTAAGCTTTCGTTATTACAGGATATGGCCAATCGCTAGGTATTAACTAACATTGACTAAACGTCAAATATTATTAAGATTGTTTTAAAATATTGTTTAAAATGTCAAGTGGTGAGTTATTAACGTGATAACAAGATGTACGTTTATTTTTTCAGTCATTTCCAGCCACGGAATATCTACGGCATAACTTTCATATACTAGAACATGTTGCCTGTAAACTTGAGAACTACTGGCGCGTGTGATCACGTATTTATTCACACTCTCGTTTACACGTTCAATCGCACCAGTTACTTGCATCGTGAAGCGCTTTTAAAGGGAAAATGTCAAACTATACGGAAAAGACTGGTGTACTCTTGTACTCCAAATCAAATAATAATAATAATAAGCCCCCTAAAGCCCAACCGTACGTCCGAATCGAACACCTGATTCACGTGGGGGGCGGACACGTGACACTAAATTACTGGCACGGCTAACACGGCTCTGGTAACCCATTCAACATGGAGACCAGATCTAAGAGTAAACGATTAGGGCCGCTGCCCGGGGGCGATCGCCGGGGCGCACCTGGAGCTGACGCTGGGTGCGGCAGCATACGAACCGTCGGCGGAGAGAGACTGAATAGGCGGGTCCTCTCCGGGTCACCCGAAGATGCTACAGCCAATCAGACAAATGACAGACAGACTGACAATCTGAGTAGAAACTCATCACCACCTCTTTCATTATGTATAGAACCATATAGCCCTTCTACTGCCTCATACATTCCTTCACCGATATCTTCCCCAGACCATGATCCTAGTGATCGGATCGGCCCTCCTACCTTAGCTGTTGCCCAGGGGGTGAATACCTTTTTACCTGCGTCCACTAAGGCGGGAAAACCTAGAGTGCGCATGAAATGGCCAACTGATGTGAACATATTCATCATGCGTACATACTATTTAATAACAAAATTAGAAACTGATATGACTTGTTATAGGAAAATTCTGCATGAACTCTTTACAAAACAATACCCAGATGTAAATGCTTCTGAACAAAGAATCTCAGATCAGAGACGAATGATAGTCAAAAACAGGTATTTATCTCAAAAAACACTGAACCAGATTAAAGAGGAAGTGAAATTGCGACTAATGGATAATAGAATTGAACAAGATAGTACATCTGTGCCTTCAACTTCAGCTCCCATAGAAATGTGTGTTACGTCAAATAATAATACTCATAATCATCTCCCAATAATCACTCGGACTCAATCACAAGCTTACTCAGACTCCCCACAATATACAACACATATACTTACAACTGAAAGTGCAACACCAGCCATTGATGCTTTTACTCAAACACCGCTTACACATAACTTAATTTTAGAATCAGAATTAGAAACACAGGTGATTACCACATCCTGTGAATACAATATTCAAGAATTAAACGATGATCTAAACACAACATTGCTAGAATATGCAGGTACAGACCCTACAGTCAGACCAAAATTACCCAAATTAAATTATAGTAAAAGATTAACAGAGCTAGTACAACTGTTTAATGACAATATACTAAACCGTGTCTTAACACACAATGCTTTACTCACCGACATCCACACACTTATGTACTGTAGTGCTATGGTAATAACAAAAAAACTCGGCTATAAAATCCTCGAATACAATCAACAGTTAACACGAAACAAGAATACTGAACCCGCTTGGCAAAGACGACTAAAGACAGATATAAATCAACTTAGATCGGATATTGGCAGACTTACACAATATATTAGGGGAAACCGAACAAATAAAATAATAGCTACAGTAGAAAAGATATTTAAAAGCCACAAAACTCACACAACACACGAGAAAAATAATAGTACGCCAGAGGTATATCTCGATACGCTTAAACAGAAATTAGCCCTAAAAGCAAATAGATTATCTAGATACAAGAAAGCATTGAACAGAAAACAGGACAACAAATTATTTGTAACTAACGAAAAGATTTTTTATAGACAGCTTAGAGGGAATAAGAGTACAGAAAACAGGGAGGAAACCACACGAACCGTTTCTAAAGAGCGGCTAGAGGAATTTTGGTCCGAAATATGGGAGAATAGAGTTTTACACAAAGAAGGCGCCTCATGGATAGAAGAAGAAATAGAAACATGGGCAGAATTGAATGAGATGGAATTTTCTCATATATCAGAAAGTGATGTAAAAAACGTCACATCTAGATTAAATAATTGGAAGTCACCGGGTATAGATAATGTCCATAATTTTTGGTTCAAAAAATTCCATGTCTTACATAAATCCCTCGCGAAGAGTTTTACAGCCGTTATATTAAATCAAGAACCTATACCAGCCTTTATCGCTAGAGGTGTAACATACATGATCCCAAAGAGTAGAAATGTTGATGACCCATCGCAGTACAGACCCATCACATGCCTCCCTACTATTTATAAAATCTTAACAGCAACCATCACCCATAAAATTAATGCACACATCGAAAAAAATAATATAATTGCAGAAGAACAGAAAGGCTGCAGGCGTAACCATATGGGATGCAAGGAGCAACTTGTTATTGACTCGACAATTCTTAAACATGCAAATGCCAAGAAAAGAAATTTACATTGCACTTTTATAGATTACCGAAAAGCCTTTGACAGTATACCGCATTCGTGGCTATTAAAAGTATTGAAAATATACAAAATCAATTCATCTATTATACAATTTCTCAATCAAATAATGCCGCTTTGGAAAACTAACTTACATATCCGCAATAAAGATGCATCAATGACAAGCAGAGAAATAACTATCAAAAAAGGTATCTATCAGGGTGACTCCTTGAGTCCCCTATGGTTCTGCCTTGCCCTTAATCCCTTATCCTCGTTATTAAATAAACAACGATTAGGATACCACCTCAAAAACAACGACGGTGAAAATACAATAGTCTCTCACCTAATCTACATGGACGATATAAAGCTCTACGCAAAATCCAAAAGAGATATGCAAAAACTAATAAATATTACAGATACATTTAGCACAGATATAAATATGCAATTTGGGCTCGATAAATGTAAAAGCATAAATATAAAAAAAGGCAAATTACAACCAAGCAACTACTTACTAGATGAGGGAAGAATTATATCATCCATGGAGCCTGGTGATTTATACAAATATCTAGGATATTATCAAGCTAAACAGCTGGACCACATAAATTTAAAACATTCAGTAACTACAGAGTATAAAAATAGAGTTAACACAATCTGCAAGACCCAATTGAGTGGTAAATATCTAATCAAAGCAATTAATACATACGCAATACCCATCCTAACGTACTCATTTGGAATAATAAAGTGGACAAAGACTGACATTAATAACATTGAAATTAAAACCCGAGTCCTACTTACAAAACATAAACACCTTCACCCTAAGTCAGCTATAGAGAGATTATCAATTAGCAGGAAAGAGGGAGGCCGGGGTCTCATAGACATCCGAGCCCTATGGAATAAACAAATTGCTAGCCTTCAATCATTCTTCCATCGTAAAGCTATCACCAGCAAACTGCACCGAGTAATTGTTGATAATGACAGTAAATTCACCCCTTTAAACCTATCAGAAGTACCCGAAACACAACACACAACAGAGCAACAGACAGATTATGACACGCAAAAACGAGACCAATGGAAACGAAAAACTATACACGGGCGGCACCCACATGACCTACAGCAAACACATGTAGACCTCCAAGCTTCAAATAGGTGGCTCACTAGTGCCAATTTGTTTCCAGAAACAGAAGGTTTCATAATAGCCATTCAAGATCAGGTTATCAATACAAAAAACTACAAAAAACACATTATTAAAGACCCCACAGCAATGAATGATAAATGCCGGAAATGCCATAGGCACCCCGAGACCATACAACACATCACAGGAGCATGCCCCACCCTAACCCAATCTGATTACACGCATAGACACAACCAGATTGCAAATATTATCCACCAAAAACTAGCTTATAATTATAAACTAATTCAAGACGTACACATACCCTATTATAAATATACACCAAACCCCATTTTAGAAAACTCCACTCATAAACTATATTATGATCGTGCTATACTCACGGATAAAACCATTCATTTCAATAGGCCGGATCTCACAATACAAGATAAAGTTAATAAAATAGGATATATAGTCGATATTGCCGTACCAAACACCCATAACATACTCAAAACTATTACAGAAAAAATAAATACAGAGCTTAAGGAAGAAATATTGAGAATATGGAAACTTAACCAAGTATATATAGTACCCATAGTCATATCCACAACAGGAGTGGTCCCTAAACACTTGCACCATAGCCTAAAACTTTTGGACTTATCACCCAACACATACATTAGCATACAAAAAGCCGCCATCCTGAATACTTGCCGTACTGTAAGAAAGTTCATGCAGAGCGATGATACACCACTAGAAAGCCCTGACTACCCTTTAGATCCAATAATACCTACATAAATGATGGTTACTTGGTTTCGACCCGTAGCCGTCATTAATTTGCCAGCTAAATAGCTGAGAATCCGTAACGCAAAATAATAATAATAATATATTTATTTCGGATATTCATCCATACATATGTTAGTAATTACATCGACTCTTAAAACTATTGTTAGTAGAAACAAACAAAAAACAAATTAAAACAAAAAAAAAAAAAAAAAAAAAATGTTATTTGGCCGCCCGGTTTGACGGCACCACATGTGCGGTGGTCCAGTGCCACAATATCGGCCCTTCGACCCTCTCCGCCACTGTGCGCAGGACACTGTTGGGGCTGGCGCGCACTCGCCTCCACAGGGACGCGATCCGCTTTCTAATTATCGCGTAGAAGTCATCTATACGTGCTTCCGCGAACATCCCCGAGGCGCTGCAGTACCTCGGCAACCCCATCAATGCCCTAAACGCGTTGTTATATTGTACGCGCAGTACGTCGCCAGCCCTTCTAGTATAGTTGATCCACAGACTGCAGGTGTAAAACGTTTGGCAAAAGGCTCTAAACAAGGTTAGTTTTACACCATTGGTACACTTTGCAAATCTGCGGATCAACATATTACTTCTCACTGACAACGCCCTACGCTCTCTCTCCAGGTCCAGGTCATCATTCTGGTTTGCGGTGACCCAGTGTCCCAGGTATTTAAATTCCGACACTAACTTAAGTGGTGAGCCTCTTATCATTACCGGCGGAACCGAAGAATATTCTTTAGTCCCCGCCCTGAAAACGAGTAGTTCACTTTTGTCGGCATTATACCCAAGACCATGGGCCTCCGCATACCTCTCACAAATCCCTACCAGTTTTCTTAAGGCACTGATTGAGGGGCTCAGCAGCACCATATCGTCTGCATAACTTATATTGTTTACAAATATACCATCTATAGAGCAACCTATTTTGGCGCTGGTGAGCTCCTCAATCAGCCGGTTAACGTAGAGATTAAAGAGTTTGGGTGAGGTCAGCCCCCCCTGCCTCACGCCGCACTCGAGTTGGTACGCTCCGGATAGTGAGCCTCCCCATCTAACCAAGTTACTTTGGTGCCCATACCAATACTTTAATAGGTTGATAAGTTCACCTGGCACTGTGGTCTCTGCGTACAATTTATTCCAGAGCTTGCTATAGGACACCAAATCGAATGCCTTTGACAGATCAAGAAAACACGCATAGATAGGTGTCTTCCTATCTGTATAGTACCGTACAGTATGCTTGAGACACAGTACAGCCGCCTCTGTTGATAGTCCGGGCTGAAATCCAAATTGAGCATCATGAAGCTTTATATGCTCATTTAACTGCTTGTCCAGCATACTGTCCAGCACTTTGGCTACGATGGTTGCTAATGATATGGGCCTATAATTAGTCTTATCAGACGTATTCCCCGTACGGTTTTTGAGTATTGGTACCACCAGGGTTCTCATCATCTCGTCAGGCAAGTATGTGTGACACACGCAAAAGGACAAGAGCAAGGCTAGCACTCGGGGCAAGTGAACACCCGCATGTTGCAGGTGCTCAATACTAAGCGAGTCGTGCCCCGGTGATTTCCCACGCGTCATACCCTCCAGCACTGCCGCCACCTCCTCAGCCGTGAACCTAATATGCGGATTAAAATTTGATCTCATGAGAGGCGATGAGTTCCCCGTTGGTATCAATGGCGATTCAATTCTGAAATGGTTTTTAAATAATTCCGCAATTTTGGCAGGCTCACTAACACCCTCCACACTCACAGGCAAGCTCGACCTAGGACTCAGTTTACTGGTCTGTTTCCAAAATTTACCAAATTGTTTATTCGAGTGATGAGAAGCTATGATATCTAACCGTATTTGTTCAGCATTGTTTTGACACCATTTTAATTTCTTCTTAAATGCATTTCTTGTATTAACCATATTATTGAAGATACTACCTGTCTTAGGTTTCCCGGACAAGACCCAGTTCTGAAACCCAAGTCGCGCCTCCACATGAGCACATCTTACATGCTTGTTCCATCCAACGACATGTTTTTTCCTCTTATTTATGATATTACAACAGGTTTGTTTCGATGCCTCACTCAAAATATTAATAATATTATTATACAATTTATCAATAATAACCCTATGGTCTTGGTTGCAACAATGTCTATCACTACATTCTCTGAATTCTACAGGACAGTCTATTTCCCTTAATTTATTGTTACATAATTCTTGATATACTAATATCTGCTGCATATCTCTCTCGCCCCATAAAACCAAATTAATATCCCTTTTAACGCTTTCATATTTAGTATTAATTAAATTGAAATTACATTTTATCTCTAAAGGAAAGTGGTCCGACCAATACACATTGTAATTAATTTTTGCATCTACCACCGCTTTCCAACCAGCTTCGGATACCACACAATGGTCTAACCAGCTTTTGGTATGGTAAACATCACTTACGTACGTGTGCGAGTCCGAGTCAAGTCCTAGAATATCAATATCAGCACATCTCCAGTTTTGATCCACACAGAAATCTTGAAGCACATTACCAAAACGGCTACCAGGTTGCGCGTTAAAGTCACCCATTATGAACACTGAGTCTATGTTACACTCTTGTATAATCGCGGCAATCTCACCGAGGCACTCCGTATACTCCGCAAGGTTATCTATCGCGTCCGTAGGCATATATACACTAAACACTAGAAGCGAGCGCTCTGCTACTACTATTTTTATAGCCGTTAACCGCACACTATTGCACTGTACGACTGACACAGACTTAAAAACACTTTTACGCCATAACAGAGCGACACCTCCATACGGCCTTCCGCGAAGAATTCCGGCGCCCGCATCAACAGCTGACTTTCCAGTAAATTGGAATTCTGGATGAATGCTGCCCAGTAAAGGAATATCCTGTGGCATGAGCCACGTTTCCTGCAGTGCTATTATGTCCGCTGCATTGCAAAGCCCTCTTATGCAATCCACTGACCGTATAACAGATCTACAATTGAAAGTTACTAGTGTAGTATATCTATCCATTACAATTTTGTTGTATCCCGTCATTCCTTACTGCATTCATTTCATTTTTATCTTTTCCTTCATATTTCTCCCTGTTAAAATATATAAAACGGCGAAATCGTATACCTTCCGGCCAAAGGTCATCATTTAAAAACAATGCCAGTTTGGTGTGTGGTACAAAAACTTTGTACGCATTATAGCGTTTTTGTTTTGTCATGTTTATTTTCTTTAAAGTCACCGCTACTTTTATTTTTTCATGTATGTAGTTAATGATATCGTTTTCACTCGTCATTTTGTCCACATTGTTGATGAACAATGGAATTCTAATGTCGGCTGCCTTAAACCTATCATCTGGTTTCGTTGCAGCTTTTCCTTCGTGTTCTATAAATTTATTTCTCATTCGCTTTCTCTGTACAACTTTCCATTCCCATGGTGATTGTTCTTTTTTACTCACGTCACTGCTCGCTGCACTTTCCGCTAGCGTCTTTGCTTTGGGGCGCAGGCTAATAACCGGACTTTGCGGTTGCGTTGCATTCTTAGTCGCTCCAACACGCACAGTTTTCCCGTCAACGAAGGAGACAGGTCGATTTGCCAAGCACATGATTACCAGATTCTACTACGCAAGGCATGAGATATTCTCGCACGCTGCATCCGCCGCTATTGTCCCACTCGCCGTACTCCGCCGGGATGAAAGTAGCTCTTTGCCGAAATGAAAACTTTTTGCAAGTGGAACCGACACACTACTTTGAGCATGTAGGCAACGCAAGTGCAGATGAAACAGAGTATATATTTTTTAAATAAATTAAAAAGTGAGACAACAAGTTTGCTTCAACTGCAGGGCAAAGCAGATTCTTTTTAATGTTGTCAGTTTGGAAAACGGTAACATATTTTTATTAAATGGAAGGCAAACATTTGCGGCCGTAAAAACGGCATTATCAGAAGATTAATTTCATTTAGAGTCGGAACAGGTGGCATCCTGTGCGTTCTGGTGCCTGACCCTCACTGCGCCCACCATCCAACCCGACATTTATAAATTATGGTCTTTAGAATGACATTTTGATCTACAAGTCATAAAATTGCAAACTAAGATGTTCTCGGCTCAATTTCCAAGTCACAGGTATACTAAAAAAAGCAAACGATGCACTGAAAGTTGAAGTTATTAGCTAATTTTCTCATAATTTCGTAGCGGAAGTAATTCTGAAACTCTGTTATGTTACATTATTACTAATAAATAACAAGTATTCACCTCCGCGGTTGTATGTACCTAATGACCCTAAAACCTATTAAATAACACCCCATAATAATAAAGTCCAGACTATATCGATAATCGAACAAAGAATTGAAATCGACGATACCACGTTCAAACCAAATTTTATATTAATTATATGCTATCCTAACTAAATATGTATCTCACAGCCAAATTTTATCTAAACATATTAAGACGTGATTGAAAAACGTACAAACAAGATCCAAACTTATTATTAGAGATGTTTGTAAGAAAAGAACGTGTTAACACTTCGAAGCAGAGGCCTACCCCGCATAGCATCTGGCGTGATAATATAGACAGATAGATATTGGTAAGACGGTGATAGAAATACCAGGTCAGCGTTTTACCTCGACTTTAATGAGGTGTGCCGGCGCGGCCCGGGCGCGCTAATGAGTGAAGAGGTGCACGAGCCGCGACCCGACAAAATATACAACTTTACTAACAACAATTACACATACATTACCGTAACATTCATGAGATGAATTTCAAGAGGGCTTAGCACGAACACTCATGTTAACGTGACGTTATAGAGTTGATATGCCACCTTTTTCACACTACAAATTTACTTAATAAAGATTAACGTGACAGCACGCTTTCTCGACAATGTCGTGCTAAGCCCACAGCTAAGCACAGACTGTTAATGGAGGTATTATATTAATGTTCATTCAGTGCATATGACGGACGATTTAGCGCAGTGGTTAAGAGCTTGAGCTGCTCCGCCCACTGTGTCGAATAGTCGCGGGTTCGATTCCCGCACGGGACAAATCTTTGTGTGATCCACAATTATTTGTTCCGGTCTGGGTATTTGTTTGTGAATTTTCATGTTTGTAAACGCACCCACGACACAGGAATAAATCCTAGTGTGGGGCTACGTTTTTTAAAAAGCAAAAAAAAAAAAGCAAAAAAAATAGTGTGAAATGGATGGCATATCAACTCGATAGAGTTAGGCTAACAATGGTCTGTATTCTAGTTTTCTTCGCCAGAAATCCACAGACTATTAACACTTACAGACAAACGGTATTTTAATAAAGAAATTTGTCTGCTGTATGAAATTTCACCATTTCATTCTTTTGTAAGCGTCCTAGTGGTGGCAGATAATAGAGATGCAGCAACTAGTAATAAGTACCAAATGGTTCTTGTCATTATACCACATTAAAAACACAAGTCAAGTGAAGCAAGACCTGTTACCCTGTTACCCGAGTGATAGATGCCTGCCTCCTAATTTATAAAGTTACAATAACTTAGTTACAAAGAGTTTAAAGCACATCGCGTGTCTGTCTGTCGTACCATGTAATGGCTCTGAGGGCCAACCTTGATTTATGTATTTGTCAAACAATTGGACACATTAATTACGAAGTTTGATAGATTACTTGAACAGCGAAAATACTTGTTTCAGTAAAAGTATTTTCTCAAGCCGATTCTTTAAAGTATTAAAGAAAAAAGGCTAAGCAGAAAACGACACGTTACAAGAAATCTGAATAATAAAGAGAATACGACCATCACGTCAATACTTAGAAATATTCAAATATAAAATAATCTAACATCACACATGAGTGCACTGCAACCTTCACAAGATCGTAACACCCCACTAAAGGCTGTCGCAACATTTATGAGCCGTAAGCCCGGACATTGATGCACGTCCTCTGAGTAACAGCTTTCTCAAATAGCTGGCTCAGTCCACACTAAGGAGAGAGAGGAAAGAACTAGTTTTGGAAACAACCAATATGATTTCGTCCTTGTTGCATCTCAAGTCGGACTAGATGACTCAATTTTCTTTGGCACAAATGCAGCTAAAATGAGGCATTTGTATGTCTACCATAAGCGAGTGAAGCCCGAAAACCCAGTTCAAATCGGCTCTAGGCAATATACACATGTCCACCCCGATTTAGTTAGTTCACATACCCAGACATCAATAGCCCCAAATATAAATGACCGCTTGCGCGTTTTCTCGCATCATGCTACAGCTTTAAATTAGGGATGCATCTATGAGTGAGCTGTTTTATCAGGCTGGATCGGAACCGAAACGTGGCCCTCTAACAAAAATATTGTCAGGCGACGCCCGGCGCGGTACGAGGGCGGATTGCGGCGACACTAAACACACTTAAGGCGGTCGAGAGCACGCTTTACACAGATTCAGATTTATCGTAAGCCGATCAGAAAGGCTCGAGTGTTGGTAAATGAATATTTTATTTAACGATAAAAAATGACATATCTCTATAGACGAAAAGAGAAGATATGGTTTATAAGTTAGTTCGAAAAATTTCCGGATTTCACCAAGGTGTTATTAGCCATCTAAGAATGCTAATGGACCGACTTCATTTTCTGCAAAGTAATGATAAAAATTTGATGTGCAATATACCGATATACCTTCATGCGCCCAATATCAAGCTTGAATGGTCCCACGGAGCACAGCCTCAAGCGAACAGGAAAGTGTTCCTTTTTCAGAGTCCCACCGAAATCTATTCAGACAACTAAGCCACAATAGACTTATAAATATATAAAACTTAGACGCAGCTTTCTTTAAGTATAACATCCACGGACAAATAAATAATATACGGTAACGCATAAATTAAACTGGAAAGTTTCATAGACACGGTCACCGTTACCATATCATACCGAATATCTCTTTGAAAGATGCCTAAATAAGATTAAAATTCATTGCAAAGTAATCGAGTCAACCAAACTCCCCAGAATCCATCTCGCGCGGGAAGCGCCGCCTAATGCGTGTAGCGCGAAGACTCGGGCCCAGAGCCCAGAGCCATCTATAGATCAAAGCACTTTGAGACAAAGCGTGACGTCACCTATAACGTAATCGTAATCATGCTCCCGCGCCGCCTCGGGTTTAATTGACAATTTTGCTTACAAGTTACATTACGGTCCCAATATGAATGTGATAAGACGTCTGGAAATATTCAAATACGAGATTTCAATATACCAGAGAACAGGTTGTGTAGGTTCGCTTTAGAAAGTCTTTAATATAATATCAGCCTATACTGCCCACTGCTGGGCAAAGGCCTTCTCTCACAAATTGAGGTGAGAGAGATTAGGTCATACTCCACCACGCGGACCTAGTGCGGATTGGTGGATTGGCGGATTGAATTGAATGAAGAGTCTCCGTAACCAGCGAGCATGTATGAGACGAACTATAAGAGTGGAGGAAGCCAGAGGTATGTAAGGAAAGAACCTGTTGGAAATATGTACTCTCTGCCTACCCGCAAGGGATCTGGCGTGTTGATGTGTTGTTGTAAATTGACTATTTGTAAGCGGGCTATAAAAATAAATTATTTGAGTTTGACCATCACTACATATTACAAAACAAAGTCCCCCGCCGCTTACACCAACAATAAGATAACAAACAAATTAGTATAACTAAGTTACTACCGGTTAGTGCAGTCGGTTACTTGGCACCGACTTCAAATATTAATTTTTTGCTTTTTGAAGTAAATTTTTTTTTAAAGATTTTTATTTTACAATTTTAAGTTACAAGTGAATCATTTACTAATATTTATATACCTTTATTATATTATTTTAATTAAATAACCATAATAACGGAATCTATACATTCGTGCTGTTCGTAAAGGAGTACCCTGGTGTATCTTCAAAGTCCAATACCGATTTCATTCAAATGGGACCACCTCGAAACCATACTAAACCCAACACAAAAAGAATCATCAAAATCAGTTCATAAATTAAGACTTAATAAAAAAACACAGACAAATTGTCAACCTCCTCCTTTTTTGAAGTCGGTTAATATTCTGATTAGTTCTATGGCAGGGTATCTACGCATTCGTATTGTTTGTCGTTAAGGAGTTCCCTGGTGTATTTTCCAAGTCCAAGGTCCAATACCGATCGCGTAACATACATACAAAAAAAACATACAGTCGAATTGAGAACCTCCTCCTTTTTAGAAGTCGGTTAAAAATATGACACTCGTAGCGCTAGGTTACTACGGTGTTCGTAGCGATCACTAAGGCTAAGCAGAGTTCGGCTCGGTCAGTCTGAGATGGGTGACGATTTGTGGCATTTCCATTTTCGGAACCAGACTTTGGAAGACACGTTAACGCCGTCAGTCCCGAGTACTACTACATATGGAAGCCTTATAGGCGGCTTGATAGGTTCCTACACCGGGTGTAGCCACGAACTTGCCTCCGCGGCGCCGCGCTGCGGCCGCGTGGCGGAATACAACCTATTACTTTTATTTGTGAGATAAGGCTCTTCTCAGCCTTGGGACAGAATAGGTTAATTCATTGTTATTACGAAAAGGAAAAATATAGAATGATTTGTCTTAACGACGTAACTTTGCCACTCTCGGAATGCTGTTATTACCTTTATTATTCTTTGAAGCGTTATTATGGAATGCTCCCATCTTTTTCAAACTATGTATGAATAGTTTCTAAATATGTAAATAAATATTATTAAATCAAAAAAACTTCTTTTGTTGAAAAACCTCATTAGTCTAGTGGCAAATCGCATCGTTTTGTGATCACGAGGTCCTGGGTTCAAATCCTAGGTCGGACAAGTGTAGTTTTTCTAACGAAAACTTAGCACGAGTCCGGAGTCTGGATATGTACCAGGTATACGGCAATAGGCTCGCCCACTATTACATTGGACCTAACATCAGTACTATCTAATCATCATCAATCATTCAGTACACCTCTGCCACCCCCGCATGGGGAATATAGGCGTGACGGTGTGTGTTCTTTTATTACTAAATTATTACTATTATCATGCTATTATTACTCTGCCTACCCCGTAAGGGATCTGGCGTAATGATATAGATAATAGTTTATCCTTTCGAGAACTGACGGACCTGCATAAATTTAGCGCAGTGGTTAAGAGCTTAAGCCGCTCCGCCCACTGTGTCTAATAGTCGCGGGTTCGATTCCCGTACGGGACAAAACTTTGTGTGATCCACAATTATTTGTTCCGGTCTGTGTATTTGTGTATGTGAATTTTCATGTTTGTAAACGCTACCACGACACAGGAATAAATCCTAGTGTGGGGTTACGCTTTATTTAAACGAAAAAAAAAATGTTTAAGTTTCGAGAACGACGGCAAATGTACATATTTTCCGCAATCACATATTTACACAGGCAAGCTGCACGAGTTTCTGCAACTGCGTCATAACTGTAAGCAGCTCAGAACTCAACGAGTTCAGTAGTGCAGTAAACGGTTCGCAGGGGCTTACGGTTGTTTGTTCGCTTTAAACATCATAACTCGCGCTTACGGATGTGTCCACACAGGGCACTTATTCGGCATGACCAACGTGACGCGTTAGGATAACTTCGTTATGCTCCAGTGGCACACAGAATACAAGATCATTTCACAAAGTTCTCGTAACGCGCCGCGTTTGTTCATAACGAATAAGTTTACGAAACACGACTCACGGAGGTGGAAATTTTCATCCCGATTAGCGAGACTTACAACTATATTTACGCTAGAACTAAGTTTTGTAATTTCGGAAATATTTAAATTGGATGGTTTATGTACGATTACGAGTATTTATAATATTGTAAAAAGCATGGTCGGATACAAATATCTCGAAACATTACAGTTATTCTAGCCATCGCTTTCACAGCAAACTTCCCCACGATATTCAAGATTTACCAATTAATAAATTCGGTTTAAAGATCTTTATTTCTCATTAAGACAGGTGTCACTTACATGAGAACAATTTTTGATAAAAAATAATATAAATTCTAGCTCGGTGAGGGTACTCACAAATAACATTCACATCTTTTTAAATAGGAATCGAATTCGCCGCATGCATGGTTGTGGTCCAAGTATGAGCGGTTATGCAAATGATCCGTCATTGAAAATATATTCGAATATTTTTTTCTTAAAAATTTTCAGCGAAGTCGCTTCCTTTACATTATTTGGAAGTTTGTTGTATAGTTGTGCTCCCGTGTATGTTAAGGTATATTTGCCGTAGTTCGTTCGAATACTAGGTAACATAAATAAATAAATAATAATAAAATAAAATATCTTTATTTCAGACATTAAGTCCATAAGAGTTGTTAGTGATATGTTAGTAATACATAAGATGATTGGCTCGACGGGATACATATTTTTAGATTTTTCCTTTTGTAGTGAAAGTTATTTGGGAATGAATTTGTTTGTGGGTGATCTCAAATATAAGTATACACGCTGAGTTCTTAGATTTACGCGAATATTACACATGAAATAAAACTATTTTTTCGGATTTTATCGCGGTTTATTTTTAGATTTTTAAGTTCCCGACGTTTCGAGTGCTTTGCAGCACCCATGGTCACGGGAAGGACTGAGGTGGTAGACGTCCAAAAGGCATAGTTGTTCCGGGGTACCCTCAAACTTGTTAATTATTTTTGTTGGTCCGATCTACGCAGAATGAGCTCACGGTGTCTTGAGGTCTTGCAGTGTTATGCTTGGTTTTGGATTTGATTATATTAATTACCGGATCCCAATACGATGGAAGCACCCAGCCATCTTCTCTATTGAAATTAGGATGTTTTTTAATTTCAATAGCCTCGCGAACCATCCTTGGTAGGAATCGGTGTTCTTTCACGAGGATTTGTGGTCTATCAAATCTGATGTTATGGCAGGTGCGGTCAAGGACATGTTCACAGACTGCAGACTTCTTTGAGCGACGGTGTCAACGCTTTGCTTGCGGGGGCTGTCTGGACCGGGTCACTCCTTTCACTCCAATGTGGTTAGGGCGAGTGATGGTTGTTTCAGTAGTCATACTCGTAAACGGGTGCTGCTTGTGGGGACTGGTCCGTCTGGAACCCTTCAGACCTTTACTTCTTAGAAATAACATCATTAGTATCATATCCCGGTCGGAAGGCATTACTTTGGAGCTAGATCGTAAACTCCTAAATTGTAACCTAAACGTTGTACCTACACAATTTTATTGAAAAAATAAATAGAAAGAAAAAAGGGAAAGATAATTGAATAAAAAAGATAATCCGCATTCCGATCCGGTGGTAGATTAGTAGTTAAATAAGATAAAAAAAATGTAATTCCCTCCACTTTCTTCCCTCTAACATGGTCGAGGGAGATGATGGCTGCTCAAGGAGTCGTACTCGTGAACAGGTGCTGCTTGTAGAGACTAGTCCACCCAGAATTCTCAAGCTTTTCATCATAACATACATTTAAAAATATTATAATTAGTCGTAAGGCCTCACACTGGAGCTGGATCGCATTAATAATTTTGTATAATATAAAAAGGACATTGTTCTGCACCCATACATGATTTGCCCCAGAACCAACAGCAATGAAAAAATACTTGTATGATTTTAAATCACCCATAAATTCTCTTAGGCATTTATTATTAAACGGACAAGCGGGATAATCGCAATATTGCACAAAAAGTATTAGATTTTGAGGTTATAATTCAGTAGCCATTAATACATATTATGAGGTTATATTGTGTGTTAACATTGAGTAAAGATGTCGGCGACTTCGATGTAAGTACTTAAAACACTTTGAAATATTCGCTTTAGATTGCAAATTGTCCGTTAGGTACGGATATTTGCCATTATTTTAATAAAATAGATAAATAATGATGGCATGGGTCAAATCTTCTTGGTTTTGGGGCAATTTTCGACAATGTCCTTTATGTATCTATACAAAAAATAATAAAAAAAAGTAAATGGAGAATTAGACAAAAAAAGACAAGCCCGGATCTTCTCAGTGGAGGCCGCGTTCCAATCCGGTGGTAGATTAGTAAATAAAAAAATAAATAAAAGTAAATACACTTTGTAAACACCCCAGCAGGGTTTATGCAAAATAAACGGTTTGAGTTTGACTTGCACAATTTGTAAGTACGTAGCAGAGTTTACGCTAAATAAATTATTTGAGACTGAGTTCATCTAGATTCCAATTTTCTTAGTACACATTACACATAATAAACTCATAACTCACTCACACTGGTGTTTTGCCACATTTGCCATAATAGGTTTGCAGCAGAAGCAACAGTAACCCAACTTTTAATATGACGACCACAAAAGTTCCTGTTAAAACATTGTTAACTCTCTCTCTTTCGGCCGCTTTGTCGTGGCGTTTAAGGCGATAAATTAGCATCTTTGTGACAGTAAAGTGTCACTTAGTTCGTTTGGTTATTTCCATTCTACGACGCGCATACTACAGTTCGTGTCAGCAAATCGTCGAATGCTTAATAGCACGAACGATTATCATCACTTAAAATAAACCTGCATGGTACTTTCATAATAGTTACTGTAAATAGAGTAATCATTTCCAATCAGTCCGAAGTCTGGCATCGTGCCCGGTGTAATTAAATCAAATCAATTTTATTGTTGTTACAGGTACATACATTTGCTTAGGTCTACGTTGCATCTCGTTTCTCTGTAGCATACCCTGTTGGGTTTACAATATTATTAACATTATAGAATTATGTCAAAAACAAAATAATGGATTATTAAATTTTAAAAATGATCAAGGAATAAAATAAAAAGAAACGAAACAGTAGTACAATAATGATAAGTAAAAAAATCAAAATATAATATTAATAATGCCCAAATAATAATGTCAATCAATAATAAATAAATAAAAAAAACAATTGATAATTACGTACGTCACTGAAAGAAATTTTACCCTAATTTAGGGTAAATTGTGTTTGACCCGCAGAATTAGACCATAAGACCTGAAATTGTAACACCACAATTTATGCAATAAATACTTTGACTTTGACTTTAAGAAATTCATCAATAGAATTGTAAGATTTAGTTATTAGTAATTCGAATAATTTCTTTTTAAATTGCACCACATCCAAGTCCTTAATATCATTACGTATTTTATTATAGACCGCGTGAGCGCTGTCCTGTATGCCAATATCATGTCTAAATTTTTCTCGTAAGGTTCGAATTGAATTGTTTTCAGCTGTTTTCCTAAATAAGGCGCTGTTTTTTTCACAAATGTCAAGGATATATAGACTAGTAATGTTAATATTTATAAGGATGTAAAATGTGGTTTACCGCCGTCTGTAGATTTTATTTTCACTATGGCTCCGATACATCTCTTTTGTGTCTTAAAGACGGACTCCTTTTCGAAAGAATTACCCTAAAATATAACAGCATAGCGCAATATGGAGTCTGGTACTGGCAATAAGCTCGCCCCCTTTTACATAGAACTTAACATTGTCAGCAAAAGTGGGGGTACACAGTGCACCTGGCTTTGGTCACTCCGATTTAACAATACGATAAGATATACGCACGATGTATATTTATTTTATAATTGCGTCTCCGGTGACATGAAGGTATCGGCTCAACGTCAAAGGTTGTAATAACAGCTGAGCGGGGAGCCCGCGAGGGGAGGGGGGGACAATTGCGACGCAAATATTGACTGGCGAAGGTCGAGGGCGCCCGGGGAAGATTTACTTACATAAGCTTACTACCAATAAGTACCTGGACGCAAATACCTCGCTTCGTGTGGGCACAGGGGATGTACGACAGCTTCTTGAGTAAACATGGAAATTAGATCAATTAAGCAGCCTATTTATACCAACTTGCTCTCCTTTTTAAGGAGCAGTATAACATTATACTATTTTAATACCTATGCACGATAATACACATATCCTTGCGTTATACTGTGGAATTATGGAAATCGTCTAACATCGATCTTCATCATCATCATCTCAGCCTATACTTGTCCACTGCTGAACATAGGCCTCCCCAATCGCTTTCCAGCGTAACCGGTCCGATGCCACCTGCATCCAACGACTTCCTGCGATTTTCACAAGATCGTCGGTCCATCTGGCAGGTGGTCGTCCCACGCTGCGCTTGCCAATACGTGGTCTCCACTCTAGAATCTTTCTGCCCCAACGCCCGTCCGATCTTCGCGCTATGTGGCCCGCCCATTGCCACTTCAGCTTGCTAATCTTAACGGCTATGTCGGTGACCTTGGTTCTTCTACGAATCTCTTCATTCCTGATTCGATCACGTAGAGAAACGCCGAGCATAGCTCCTCCATAGCTCGCTGAGCAACTCTGAGCTTTTTTATGAGACCTATTGTAAGAGACCACGTCTCTGATCCATATATCATCACTGGTAACACACATTGACTAAAAACTTTAGTCTTTAGGCACTGAGGTATTTTGGATGAGAAGATGTTGCGCAGTTTCCCGAACGCTGCCCAGCCGAGTTGGATTCGTCGATTGACCTCTCTCTCAAAGTTGGACCTACCTAACCGGACTACCTGTCCCAGGTAAATGTATTCGTCGACAACTTCAAGAGTAGAGTTCCCAACGGTGAGTGCGGTGGGTACGACATGGACGTTACACATTATTTTCGTTTTGTCCATGTTCATTTTAAGACCCACTTGTTGAGATACTCTGTTGAGGTCGCCGAGCATTCGTCCTAGATCTTCCAGCGACTCCGCCATGACCACAATGTCGTCGGCAAATCGAAGGTGAGTGATGTATTCGCCATTGATGTTGATGCCAAGTCCTCGCCATTCCAAGAGCTTGAAGGCGTCCTCTATGGTGGTCGTAAACAGTTTCGGAGAAATGACGTCTCCCTGTCTTACTCCTCTTTTTATGGAGATCGCCTTCGTGCACTGCCCTTGTACGCGGACTGACATGGTGGCGTTATTATACAAGCACTTCAACACTTCGATGTACCGATAGTCAATGCGGCATCGCTGGAGAGATCTAAGAACCGCCCAAGTCTCGATCGAATCGAAGGCTTTCTCATAGTCCACAAACGCCAAGCATAGTGGCCGATTATACTCCTCGGTCTTCTGTATAATCTGCCGCAGCGTATGTATGTGGTCTATGGTACTAAAGCCTTTCCGGAAACCGGCTTGTTCGGGAGGCTGGAAATCATCAAGCCTGCGTTCGAGACGATTCGTGATGACTCTCGAAAACAACTTGTAAACATGGCTCAGCAGTGTGATGGGCCTATAGTTCTTTAATAAAGTGTTATCACCTTTCTTGAAAAAGAGTACCACCACACCCCTGTTCCATGCTTCCGGCGTTTTTCCTTCGAGCAAGACGGAATTAAACAGCCTCTGAAGGACTTTAAGTACCGGCGATCCGCCCGCTTTCAGAAGCTCTGCAGTAATTCCGTCTTCACCCGGCGCTTTGTTGTTTTTAAGTTGGTTGAGAGCCATCCTAATCTCGTACAGGCTGATGTCCGGGATATCTTCAGTGTAGTGTCGGGTTAGCTTGGCTCTTGGGTCTTTTACCAAGTCAACAATAGGTTCAGCTACTGAGGTATACAACTGTCCATAGAACCTCTCTATCTCCCTGAGCACCTCTGACCTATTCGACGTTACGTTTCCGTCCTCCGTCTTCAGCTTCGTCAACTGGCTTTGCCCAATCGACGCGGCTCTTGCGAACACTTTGGAGCCCTTGTTCTGCTTTATGGTCTCCTCAATACGTCTTGTGTTGAAGGACCGTAGATCGTGTCGCAAGGACTTTAATATCTGTCCATTGAGCTGCCTATAGGACTTAGCATCATCGGAGGTTTGGAGTCTCATGGTACGTCGCTCAGCCATAAGGTTTCGGGTGTAGTCGGATAGCTTTTGAGGCCTATTTTTACGGTGGGGCTTAAAATGCTTAGACCCGACCGTATGGACAGTCTCTACCAACCTATTGTTGATTTCGTCCACTGATGCGCTGCTGTCTAGCAATTCGAAGCGGTTTGACAATTCGAGTTGAAAGTTATCGGGGTTTTGGATATGTGTATTAGAAGGTCGGAGCGTAGACTTCATCAGACGCGATCTTTCCATTTTGACATTAATATTTAATGTGCCTCTGACCATTCGGTGATCACTGCCGGTTTTTACCCTGTGAATCACGGAGACATCATTAAATATTTGTCGCTTGGTGCTCATGATGAAGTCTATCTCATTTTTTGTGAAACCATCAGGGCTCATCCAGGTCCATTTCCTATGAGACGGCTTCTGAAAGAAAGAGTTCATCATAAAGAGTCCCTCCTTCTCCAGAAATTCGGCCAGCCTCTGACCCCTGGGGTTGCGCTGCCCATATCCAAATTGCCCCACTCTCAACTCATCATCGCCCCGTTTGCCCAGTCGCGCATTGAAGTCACCCATAATTACTGTAAAGTGTGCTTTGGAAGTATGTATGGCTCTACTAATGTCCTCATACATAACTTCGACCTCATCATCTGAGTATGCCGAGGTCGGTGCGTAGACCTGTATGACCTTCAGCGAATATCTTTTGGATATTCTGAGTATCAGGTACGCTACCCTGCTCGACACACTAGTGACGGACACAACGTTGTTTATGAGTGACTTGTGGACGATAAATCCGACACCACCTTGGGACTGCTGTTCGCCCTCCCGGTAGTAAAACAAGTTGCCGGATTTTAAGGTTATCGTGTCCTCGCCCTCTCTTCGGACCTCCGATAAACCAACAATACTCCACCGCAACTTGTTTAACTCTTCTTCCAGCTCAACTAGCTTCTCATCTGTCCTCAATGTGCGTGCGTTGTATGTCACCAGGGCCAATTTTCGGTTTTGGTGGTAGCCGAATCTCTGCCGGAGATTCTTAGCACCCCTTGTCCTGTCGTTACCATGGCTGCTACCGTGGCCAGGACGAACAGGACCGCCGGGGACTAGGGGCCTGGTTTTCTTGCTTTCTTCCATATTGGTTGGGGGTGTTTGCCATACTCGCCACGCTTGGCAGGCGGGTTGGCGAGCGCAGTTTTTGGTTGTAAAAGTGTTAAGGGAACGCTGCTGCCCATTCCCTAGTTTTCCCTTAGTCGCCTTGTACGACACCCGATGGGATGAGATGGGTTGGTCCTATTCTAAGCCGGAAACCACGCGGCGAGATCGATCTTAGTTGCCCTATAAATATGCGTACTGAGCGAAGAGTGAAACAATAACCAGCGACAAACCTACAAACCTATGAAACGGCAACTCATTAACCACTTATTACTTGAGATATGAAATTTAAATCATTGATGAAATTAAATTATTAAAATTACTTATGTGAAAGTCCTTCTATCAGACGGCAAAGGTTACTCATTCGTGCTTACTAAGTGCATATTAGTAAGATTCGCAAATCTAAACCGCGTTAAGTTTAACTATCAACAAATTAATCTGTAAATTATATTAACATGTTCCACTCTAAGTTACTAAGTGGTTGTATTACCATGTCTTATGATATTATACCTCACTTAGCGATAAGCAAACGTTTGATTAGATCACTTATGAGTGCATAAAGTAGATCGTTAACCCTGACTACTGTAATATTAAGTCCTATGCTAATAAGATTATTCTAATGAGGAAAATTTCTCAGCTCAAAAGAGAAGCTGAGAATTTTCGTCATTTTCCACCAAAATTAATTCTTAAGTACGTCACTCAAAATCTAGTCGGTTTGCATAAGCAAGGATCTAAATAGGTAATTTCAATTTTATTTGCATATGGATTTCTAAAATTAATCCCTTAAGAATTTCAACTTTATTAACTTTCGAGCGAGCGTTTGACCATTTTGCTGTGATTAGCTATAGTAGCTGTAACAATAAAATAAAATATTTGGACCTGGTCTACGAGGTTACCACCGTGTTGAATGTCAATTCAATTATCATTATACCGATAGTCGTTGCAATCAACGGCCTAATAGCGAAGAACTTCGATAAACACCTCGAGAAACCCTTCACCTAACTGCCTAGGTGGGGTGAAGGGCCTGATAGAGAAAGCGGTAATCTTTGACACGTCGGCGATCGTGAGGAGGTTCCTCATACTGAAACCCTAACTGCGGGTAGCTTGGGTCGTAGACCAGTCTGTCGGCAAGGCATTTTATTTTGTAGAATGTAAAATATACTATATGAGAATGTTTTTATTTTGTATTTTTCTGTGTATTGTATAAGAAATAATATTTAATAAATGAATGAAATAATAATGATAAATTAGCCTCTACTGTCCTACTGCTGGATAAAGGTCCTCGCAAAAACGAGGCGAGAGAGATTAGGTCATCCTCCACCACGCTGACCCACCGCGGATTGGTGGAGGCAGGTTGTGGCCACCTGCTGGTAGTTGTGAAGCCAAGTTTGAAGCCTTTTAGGTGGCATAATAAGTTCAGCTGCAGTTACAAATCATAAATATGGTATTCTTATGATGACATGATTAAACTAACTTCAGTCCATGTAGGACTCAAGTTAGTTTAATATTTGTCTAATGCTGGTACATCGTTCCAAACCCAACCAGAGCCACTTGGTAATTGAAGCGCTGCGGCGCCAGCAGTGCCGCGCGGTGACGTAACAAAATGCTAATTAATTCATTCGCAAACGCTTAAATTATTGCCATTGCTATCAAGTTCGTTTGCTTAGCGCTTTTTAGGCATATTAATTTACTTGCCCTCTGTATTAGCATCAGAAACACTGGCTTATTCAGAACTTGATCTTATTATTTTTATATCAAAGAAAATGTATTATGTAGATAACTTTCCAAAGTGTAGCGGCCCTAAACTGGCGCAGTGTAAACATAAATAGTTTTATTTTTAAGCTAGTAAGCGATAGAAACCATAGATAGAGTCGGTAGTCACCGTATCAAATAAGCATTATGTGAACATATGGCTCTCCTATTGACAACGAAAACCTATGCATTGATAGCCTTTTCTCAGAAAAAGAAAAAACTGAATTCTACTACTAGTATGTCTATGTTAAACAGTATTGGCTGATGATGATGATGATCAGATGACGACCAGGATGTCCATCTCAGATATTTTACTGAGAACCGGTAATTGGTACTTCAGAAATTGTCTATCTTAACGATTGCCCTTCTTGCGTAAAGCCCCGCTAGGTTGACGACTACATTAGTATGTTAATCCACTGAGCTATTCCGACGATCTCAGCTCTCTCACCCTTAAGCCGGCGGTTGCGGAAACGCGCAATCAGACCAATCATGCCGAGGTTCAATCCTATGAAAATGAATCCATCATTTCTCTAAGTCAAAATGGTATAATTACGCAATGCTAGTGTTAGTCACAGTGTTTATATTATTACACATCATGGTGCATTATACGTGCTTCTGTACAAATTATAGAATTTTTTTCAATTATTTATTTTTAATGAACGTTGCCCAATAGTAGGAATTATTTCTATGACGTGGATGAATTCACATACACAAACATAAATACCCAGACCAAAACAAACATTTATGCATCACAGAAAGATTTGTGCCGTGCGGGGATTGAACCCGAGACTACTCGATCCAGAGAGCGAAGTGGGTTAAGTTCTTAACCACAAGTCCAAGCCATATATAGTGCAATTTTGCAATATTCTGCTAGTGTTACTTCTATCATTACACGTGTACGCGTACCTACGTAAGTATAAAACTTTTGTAAAGAAAGCAAAATTCAATATTCATAAGCGTAACACATACTCAAAATACTGTCCATCACACAAATTTTGATTTTCCCCTCATAACGTGTACCGTCACAACAATAGAAACAGTTGGGGAGGTTTCATTTATTTCATATCGGGTTTTATTTCTGTGACAGGGCCCCGCGGCACGAGCCCTGTTTATCGCCCTCCTAATTTAGGAATTAGGAGCTCAGTCCGGCTTCGAACTGCTTTATTATTCAGTCGAGAGAACTTTTCCAGAGTCGACTAGCAATATAAAATCTATTAACTGAGTTAGTAATATGGATGTTTACCAATTGTGGGAAAAATTGAAGCTATCAAAAATAAGATGGCCTATCCAATAGCCCTTAATTATATGACGTGAGGGAGAAATGGCATGATCTCCTACTGGGATTCTATCTAGCTGTAGTATAAATGACCTCATTAGCAATTAACATGTTCATATATAAATATATATATTTACCTATAAAGGATCCCATTAGCAATTAACAATAAAAACAAAGAAGCAATTTTTCCTGTCCTAATTTTTCCTGAAAATAGGCATAAATATTTAGCACTGATTACCTATTTACCCCCATTCTATTCTGAAAGCAGGACAAGTATACTTCAGGAACAACCCTTATAATATGTCGTGTATAGCGATCACTATTAAAACAAAGCGGCGAGATGTTAAAAGGGAAGATAATTTATATATACCACGTCCCTTTAAAGTTTACTATCCAGTAAAACGAAGCTACACCGTTGCGTGCTACTTATTTTACGTTCGCTACACATCTTCTGCACTACAACTATTAGTGATTACTTAATTATTATTTACACACGCCTCCGACGATTAATAAATGTAGAGCTAATGATGATTATAATGGTACACAGACCAACATACTAAAGCGACATCGGGTGGTGTTGACGTCGGTGTTACAAATTGCATTATTTACGTATAGCCATAGCCTACAGACGCTTAAAGCCACTACGCCACTGCAGCGTAAGATGTGCAAGGAAAGGTTTACCTCCATTTTCATGCCTAGAGAACATAAATCCGTATATGCAGCTTGAGCATACCGCGACCGTAACGTTCTAGAAACATGTTTTTTTTCTAGTTCATAGAGCATAAGCACCAAAGGATATGTACATAGTGTTGTAAAAATGAGCGCTGAAGTCGGGCGTTTAGCGCTGAGTCGACGTTCACGAGCGTTGAAACACGTAGAAGACGCGAGCGTTTTAAGCGCCGGTTCGAGCGTTTTTACAACACTACGTGTAGGGTAAAAGCCGGATAGTTGCTCCACTTTTCAAAAAAACTCTATTACTAAAAAATATGTACTTAATAGGAAAAATGCAACATGTTTATCAAAACATAGGTCTTTGATCTTTTATAGAAGCTCATTTTTGTAAACATAAGTAATATTGTTTTTGAGTAAATCCTGTTTTTTTGGACCTCTCAAAAAAGGGATAGTTGCCTACTGCAGCGGATAGTAGCCTAACGTTAAAAACTCTTCGGGGGATACTTGCCCCGTGCGGGGATAGACGCCTCACTATGAGTTTTTTAGATAGAAACAAATGTATATCAATTTAAGTATTCGGTTTTTATTATTAACCAAGATCCTATATTAGTACTAATAAAAATTTAAGCAACATTATAAAATAGTATTAAGTTTTAACGTTTTAAGCCATAAAAATAATAAAAAATAACTTCTCAATTTTGAGTTAGGTAAGTTATAGGTAAAATATGTTATTATCTATTTTAAAGTTAGAACAATATGGCAATCAAAGTCGATTGGCACTAGCATTATTTATTATCACGAAAAGCCAGGGTTTTTTTTTTTATAATTAGACACTGCGGGCCCGGTTTGTCCCGCACCTTTTTTTGTTTAATTTATGTGTTGTTAGTAGTTGCTTTTATATGCACTCGTATGGTACATGTCGCTTATTTTTTATTTTTTTGGTTTTGTTGTTACAGTGCTTGGTATTTGTTTATTGCGGTACTATTTTTTTTTAGGAACAAAAAAGCCAGTGTTTTCAACTTTCCACATCTCATGCAATGGTTTTTGAATGTTGTATAAGTTTGATGCAACCACATTCGACACATCTTACATTGAATCCAATCTGATTCACATTTAGTAAAATTGTAATTCTCAAAACATTCTGCGCCATAATCAACTGAATTTTTTATTCGTATTTTCTATTTTGAATTAGTGTTTTTCACTTTTAATATATTTTCAGTGACTTTTTCGTCCTTTTTTCTTTTTATTTGTGGTAGTCCTTCGGTGGCTTTACCTTTAGATGGTTTTGACATTATAACATTTTCTTCATTTTCATTTTCGAAACTGTAAACTGTATTCTTTTTTTCACTCAATAAAATCTGTGTTATCAGATTCAGTTTCACTGCTGGTAATATTCTCTGATGGTCTTTTACTTTTTTGCTCTCTTTTCTTCACAATGCAAGGTTTAGGTTCTGTGATTCATAAGATATCAGCGATGGCAACGATAGCTTAAGGCCATAAAAAATGAAATTTACAATTTCGCTATCTCCTAGGGCTCTCTTGAATCTTTCTCAAGATTGTTTAAATCTTGAGAAAGATTCAAGAGGTTTAAAGACGGCCTAGGTGGCGAGTGATTTTGGTTTACGCTATTATGCTCTGGAATTTTGCTCACCAAGATTGAACGCATGAAATAGTTAGGTATTTATTTTATTTAAAACAAGTTATAGTCACAATAAGCCGGAAAAAATACCAAAAGAACAAAAAATGTCTTTAGTCGTTAAAGAATATATAGATGCGGATAGTTTCCCCTAGTGCAACTATCCGCAAAAGTAAATAGAGCGACTATCCTTCTTGATACGAATACTTGCCCTTTTTACTTGCAAAATAAATAAAAACTATTCAACAATAAAACGTTTTAAACAGTGTAACTTAAGCCCTAATTCAAGCAAAGATACAAAAAGTTGACTGAAATCACAATCAGTAATAAAAATATTCAACAGAAACTACCTAGCAATATAATTTCGACGCCCGTCAAAGTTTCGCCGCGGAGGATTTTTGCTCACACGGACAAAACGCATACGCCTTCTCCGAAGGCTTATATGACTCTGAGGCCTACGGGAGGGGCACTTCGTATTATACTCAAGCGCTAATGCCACCAACATCCCTAACATAGTGTATTTAAAACCGGGGCATGTATCCCACTGAGGCAACTATCCGGCTTTTACCCTACACAATATGTGAAATACCGAGTAAAATCAAATTCACGTGAAAATATAATTATTACTACATAATACAGTGTTAAGTATTCACAATATATTTTCAACGTGGTGAAACACGTGTAGGCCGCAGTTTCCCATTTAATATCATATTAAATAAATGTCACCAACAACACAAACCGCGCCATTAGGCCAACAATAACAATTCATTAGCGTTATAATTGATACAATAATTGTTATACGCCAACCATTACCGCAGCGGCGGCGGGCAGACGTAGATAATACAGTAATTATCATTATGAAGACAATGTACGAAGGGTTGGGAGCTATTAGTGCGTAAATGAAACAGAGATTGCTTGGAATCCTGCACTTATGTCATTGTTATATGTTTCTGTACGAAGCTACGATGATACTCTAATGTAAGTAGCAGTCCCCAATCCCCATGTGTGTAAAGGTATGATAAACTATACCAAACGTAACCCGTCCATGCATTCGGCATACAGGCGTTCTTGATCTTTAAGTGTTTCCATTAATTTTGAACGCATACACTTAGCTGCCCAAGTTAAAACGAGGAGCACAAGTAAATATCTACTCAATAAATATCCATACTGACAGACGGACAACTCACAGTCAAAACAGCATGAAATTTTGAGTTTCATAGCGTAGGTAAGCAGTATGTAAGCATATTTAAAAATGTAAGGGGGTTTATTTGATAGTTAAAATTTATCGAAGGAAAATGACATCGTACGAGCAGCTAGTTTTGTAAATAAAGAAGATACTGTAATCCTAGAAGAGCACATAGTAATTAGTTACTTAGAACAAAGTGCAAGAATGCACCGCAGCGCGGGCCCGGCCCCGCCGCGCACTCACTGTAGCAGCGCTCGGAATGTGATAATTAAATCTGTAAAAGGTTTACAAAAGTTTGGAACGCGGGACGCGGCTTCAAACCTTTCTTTGCGAATATTACAGTACATGAAAACATTTTGTTAGTAAAAATCTCTCTAAAAGTGTGTAACAGGTGTGTATTACCTGTGTTATTACTGCTATACGTTTGGAAACAACGCACCTTCATCAATTCAGGACAACTGCATTTAACTGCCTATCTCGTAAGATCTAAAAGAAAAGCATCTACGTAAGATTACAGTACATATAGAGTAAAATATCAATTTCGTATATTGCAACGTAGTCTCTTTCCGGTAATCCGGTAACTCAATAAACAAGGCAATAAACGATATTATTAACTAAATGGCCAAAGTATAGTTTAAATCTGGATTAGTCGCAATTAAATACTAGCTATCACAGACTTCCGCCCCTAACATTTTTATTTCCTTTAGGGTCAAAAACAAATACAACCCGTAATCGGAGGCTGTCGAGCTTGCTGGTGACGAGGGGCTGGCAGGCCAGGTCGCGCCACGTGTGGCGGGGTTAGCCCTCAGCAATCCCTTTCATCTCGGCCACCTGCGACCCACATCGGATATGAAAAACATCCCTTTGTGGATTTCGACCCTGTTCGATCCAATCATCTTGTGTTATATTCAAAATAGATATACGGTATAAATTCACGTCACTTTATCTGGTTGATGTGTTTCTTACAACTCATTAGGTAGCCAACTGTCGGGCAGTTTCTTCATTGAAAGTTTTGGGGTAATGACGTTATGATATATAGATAAAATATTAAAGCGATACTAATATAAGTAAGTATTCGTCGAAAGAAAATTTCAGTGACGTGTCTATGTGAACTGAATGTAAACCAAAGACAAAAAGACAGTTGAGATGAGCAGAGCTTGTCACGGCAAAAAGTGCTTCATTATTGTAAGTGTTTTATGAAATAATTTAAGTGACAGAATCAGAATATTTTTATTCATGTACACCATTACAGTATTTATGAATCGTCAGAAAAGTAACAACGACTACCACCACTTCGGAATGTTATTCCTGTGGAGAAGAAGGGCAAGAAACTCCACGGTTACTCTTTTAAAATAGTATTTTTACATTTTCTTTTTCCATCTACATTTTGTTGTGGGATATGGGAGAACGATATAGGCTGTCTATTAGGTGGCTCTAAGTTAAATTTTACAAATTATACTATTCATGTAAATGGCCATATGGTTCCCTCATTTACAGAGAAAGAAATGAACGCGAAAAGAAATGACATTTGAACGTTTAGTATTTTAATGAGTTCCTAATGACTGACCATTCCATCTGGGATAACAGTTGTAATGTTGTGTAAGATAGTGACATAGCTGTCACCTGGCGTGGCAACATCTACAAGTGTGAACCAAGCACGTTCAACCGAACTAATAGTCGATATCGAAAGTACTTGTTTGAAGCACATTTTCCGGTCTCTTCTTCACAGATCGTAGAAATTGGTAAGCTGAAAGCGACTAGCTAAATTCTTCCTATAACTGTAATGTGAACCTAAAGGCATAGTTTTAAGTATCAATGTTGACATCAAATTCTGCCTGATAGCACACCATCCCATAAATAGCACCGATCGAATCGTACACACACGAAGCATGTTCGCAGCCACTGATGTTAACATCTCTCTAAACTATCGAGTGCGTGTGCACTGGCGCGGGAAATTCTGAGTCTCTAAAGTTGGGGCCAACAGCAGCCAGAACACGAGAGCTCGGCGGGGAGGGGAAGAGATCATGCGTTGCCAAACTCCTTATAGCTTCGGTTTAAGCACATCACATGTTGAATGAACTGTCAACTCAGTCCGTGTGAGCGGTTGAGACGCGATGAAAGGAGTGGAGCATGTATTGAAAGGACATTTATCAGGAACGTGAATGGAATAATTAAACATTAATGTTCAGGAGGTGAGTTAACGTGGCAATTTATAAGTTATTTGCATACCTTTTATATGAAACAATCAAAAGTATATTGATATGTAAAACTAACGGTTGTGTTTTTTTGTTTTTATTTCGAATCCTGTACTCTCTGCCTGTTTCACGAGTGATGCTTAGAGAGACAAAGATTCTTGCATCAAAAGATATACTAAATTATGTTTCTACAATCGAATAGGTAGTCTCATCTGGTGGATAACTTATGATCGATGCCCTGTGTTTATGACACGACCTATGAGAATAGAGGAGGCGAGAGGGGACTATAAGGAAAAACTCTGTTAGAATACTGTATTCAGTCAGAGTTGCGCAAAAATGTATTGTGAACAAATTAAGTTACAATTGAAATGTTTTGGATTTCATTGCGGTTTATTAGTGGTTTTAAAATGTCTGACGTTTCGAGTGATCTACAGCTGCCAACTGAACCAACTGCTGATTGCCAGATGACAATTACCTAATAATACTTACCTGACTAATTGTAACGCTCCGATATTAATGTTAAAAGCGTTTACGCTGTTAAGCCCAAAAATCAAACTTTTCAGACCAGGGCATCTAGCCAAGTGGACTTCCGACCGTCATCAAAGTTGATTATTATTATCACTAAAAGCCATCATTGTATCATTGGCTCTCCGCTGGGCAAAGGCCTTCCTACAAATTTCCACTCTCCCGTTATTTGCCATCTCAGGCCTGGTCCCAATTAAGCTTAGCGTATTTTTGACCTGCGTCATCAATTTGCGTCTTCAAAGTTAACTGGAAGACGCAAATTAACGTCGCTTTCTATTAATAGGCGATTGACGACGTTTTCTAATAATAGAAAACGAAAATTGTACAGAAAATTTGACATTACAATTTTACATTGAAAAGTCACGTGGTCAGGACAATGTGCTATCGACTGTAGCAAGAGAATAGAAACAAATCGCTAAGCACTTGGCTCGGACCTCTGGGCCCTTCTTCGCTCTTACCAAGTAAGTGCATTACTCGTCACGTTACGATAATTTTGTGGAGTCACTGTAACACGCCGCGTTTCGTTATAGCTAATAAAGGTTTAGATAGGTAATCGTAATCTGATTTTCTTAACGATTTCAGTCTATCCCCCCCCCCCCCCTCTTAGGGTTTCGTACCTAAACGAAACCCTTATAGGATCACTTCGTTGTCCGTCTGTCCGACGATTATCACCTTTTTTAGGGTTTTTTTTTCTCACGAACGGCTAGAGGTATTAAGTTGAAATTTATACCAAATACGAAAGTCTACGGTCCCCTACTAGTGTAAAAACTGAAAGTTCTAAGTAAACCCAAACAAAAGATATGGCCATTTAAATCCACTCATTAGAAATTATATAGTACTTCCCGTTGACCTAGAATCGTCGGATTTGACAAGAAGCAAGGTTTTAAAGTACAAGTAAAGGAAGAATTCATACATTTGTCAATTTATAACTATAACATATAAAAAAATATTATTTTCCCTCAAATCTGATGAAAAATTAAAATAGCGCGGTCTAGTAACTACTTTACACACTACAACAATACTTCTTTGTCTACGTGCTATCAGTGACATTTTGTGGAACTATTTTGATTCGTGGTGAACAAATATTTATTCACACACACACAGAGAGATGGCGCCATCTGTGTACGGTATAGGACGAAAATTGGATCAGATTGTCGATTTATTCTTTTATTTTTATACAGTTCGAATGAAAATTAAATGTTATTAATTTAATTACGGCAAAATTTTATAAAGAAAGAGCACTTTTTTAAAATGTATTTTTATGGACTGCCTCGTTGAACAAGTAGGTACCGTATAATGCGTTTTGAGATCGCGGAGGATCTCGTACAAATTGTAGGGCGAGCAAAATGTAGTTTTTCTATAGAAAATTTCCCAGTATCAGTCCGGAGTCCGAAGTTGTGCCCGGCATAATAGCAATAGCCTCGCCCCTATTACATCGGCACCTTACATTCTCAGCAATAAGTTAGTGTGCGCACATAGTACACCTCTTAGACACTCCCGCTTGGAGAATGTAGGCGTCCCAATGTGTGTGAATTTTTTATACGGGAATAATTGAATATCAACGTTCTCTATCTATCTATGTTCATTTAAATTGTAAAATATATAAATATAAACATCGTCACACCTGTATTCCCCAAGGTCGGATGTTAGGTCTCATGCAATAGGGGCCAAGCCTAATGCCATTATATCGGGCACAATGCCATTTGACGCTGGAAATATTTATAGCGAAAAATAACATTTATTCTGACCTGGGATTCGAACTCAGGACCTCGTGATCGCTACGCGCATTATTCGCCAATAGACTAACGAGGTATAGGTAACTTTTTAGAAGCTTTTGTGTTCGTATGTCTATGTATCTTTCTGGTCCAAATCTTGTAATCCATTTTTAAGCACTTCGGGCATATTATTTATTAGTTTTATTTTATTTTATTTTATTAAGATATCCAATAGCGTTTGACAATAGAAATCATGTATCCGATTGAGCTGAAATTTAGCATACGTATGTAAGTTTGGTGACAAGGCAGTAATATAGTACATACCATGGACACAGCTCCAGACCAGTCTTTTGATGGGGTCGAAAGGTGGCCATGGGAACATGTCAACTACACAACATAACCACCTCGTGTTTAGGCTTGTTAAATTGGTATTGACAAGTACTATAAAACCAGATGATGTCCAGGATCTGATGATGGAACCGAAGAGTGGCCAACGGAACTACCCAAATACTCAACATAATCCCACCCTGTTTGGATTCGTTGGATTTGTCTTCACAAGTTCTGTAGACCCGGAAGATGTCGAGAGTCTGATAATGAAGCTGGAGGGTAGCCAATAGAACTTCTCAATTACTGAACATAATCCTGCAGTGTTTGGGCTCGTTGGATTTGTCTTGACGAGTTTTATAAATCCGGACGCTGTCCAAGGTCTGATGATGGTGCCGAGAGGTGGCCAACGGAACTACCCAACTACTTATCATAGCCCCGCCGTGTTTAGGCTCGTTGGATTTACCTTGACGAGTTCTATAGACTCTGATGATGTTTAGGATCTGTTGATGGAACCGGAGGGTGGCCAGACGAACTACCCAACTACTCAACATAACCCCGCCGTTTTTGGGCTCATTGGATTTGTCTTGACGAGTTCTCTAGACCCGACGAAACTACAATTTGGCGCTGAAACTGGCCGAAACTAAACCCGGTACGAAACCCTCAGAGCGCGAGTCCTACTTGCACTTGTCCCGTTATTTTATAACTACCCCGCTCTATAAAAATATAGTCTAGCAGGTGCGTTTTATTACCACAGGTTGCTTCATGCTCTGTTCTATAAACACACATTTGATTTCCGACAGAAATCAAAACCGCGCCTATCCAATCCCATAAGTCGATACCGTAATATTTTTTTTCTGACTCAACTAAAACACGAGCCACGAACGTGCTCCAGCATTAATTTATCGCGCCTTTATTAAAAAGGCGACAACCCGATATTTTGCGAACGCGTCCAATCATAGTAACCCGCTAATCGTAGCCGCCGCCGACTACGAACCCAACTCCCCTCCTATCAACCGCTACCACTTTCCGCGGCATGTTCTCACCGACCCTCCCGATGCACTTACATCCCTTCTTTCGGATACAGATACCGCACACAGGATCAGACACCGACCTCGCCGGCGAGGTCTAAGAATCCCTTGCCTGCCGGCCGGTGCAGAGCACCACGGCGAGACACCTAGTATACGCCCTTCCCCATAGCGACTTCCCAAGCCGAGGCCGTTCCTCCTTGAAGCGCCCTTGAGTTAGTTGCCCCCTTGCCCTTCTGGCTCGAGCGTAGTGGTTGCACGCTCGCCCTCTTGTCCGGTGAAGCTGTAAAGGCCCCGCGGCCAACAGCGTAGATCATTCACACACACACAGCATTGATTGATATCTTCAGGGGTTTCGGCAGGCGATATAATTGCCTTTAGCGTTAAAAAATAACTGCCAACCACAGGATATCCATTATTTCAGCCATGTTGGGGCTAAACAATTATAATCTTTATTCATTTCTACTAAAATTGTATATGATAATTTTCCCTTATATAATTAAATAGGGAAAATCATAACTTAATTGTTTATAACTACGTACATTCTACTACATATTGAGATGATTGTAGACATATTGAACTTCCATCTATTTTGATTACCTAACTGAGTAAAAATATAAAATATTATCAAATAAACGTTTTTAAATTTTTAATTTTAGTAATATACATTAAGAGGTCGAGGTTCGTAAAAGTACCCTTTTTTTATGATAACTTCATTGTTATTTAGTTACTAGCGAAAAATGTGTACATTACTGAGTTTTTAGATTTTTCGAGAGACTTAAAATGTCCTGTAGTATTGTACTTTACACCATAGGAATCTGTACGTATCATTACCTAAAAATATGAATATTTTCGAACATAATTTTACAAATCCAATAATTTATTTTGTATAAGCCTTGCGATGGCACTTAGAAATTGACAATTTTACATTTTTTCATTGTGCTTTACATACTAATCTATCACCAGACTAAACACTTGATTCCTAACGTATACACGATTCCTACGTAACGTACTCAGCGAGTCCTGGTAGTCTATTTAGGTACCGTGGGAGGTGATGTTTGAGTTAAAAACAATATTGCTGCTTCTACAAGTAGTTAGATGGAGCCTTAAAATCAGGCAGTTCTTAAAGTAAGTAAAATTTGTTCGGTATTTTTATTACAGAGCACGCCGGTCGGTCTTGCTGAAGACGCGCGCGGATGAAGTGGTTTTAAAAGAGTCTGCAAGCACACTACGGTAAAAAAGTAACTAACGTGGATGAAATTCTAATTGAAAGTGTTATTAATTATATTATAAGTTAATAAATTAAAAAAAACACAAACATACATAGAAAACGCAATTTTGTTTTTCCATAAGTCTTTAACGTTCGGTAAAGGCCTCCTTCCACTGCTTCCATTTCTACTTTTGGCTTTGAAACACGAAACAATTAATAAAACAAGTAAAAAGCATGGGCTCGTCCGGGATTTGAACCCGGGACCTCTCGCACCCAAAGCGAGAATCATACCCCTAGACCAACGAGCCATGTGACTATTGCCTTGAAACATTACGTGTCATTACTATTACGTGACGTAAACTACTACTAATGGCGTCTACATCATGTAACTGACGCAGGTGACGGCACTTGTGCGCATCGTTTAAACGACTGTGTAAATAAGCTCGTGAGTTCAATGCTGGCGCACGCACGTACCGCCATGTGACTCGTGCGAGTCACCCGCTGCAGTAGTCCGCTCATCCCGCACATTCAATCGCACCGGGTACTAGCACTTTGAATTTTTAATGATTACGCAGATATCCGAATGATGCTTAATTTTATCTGACTCACGTAACTGTGTGCGCCGCAGCAGTGGTATATTAAATTCCTTTATTTTGTTTATTGTAAAAATCTTGTTACAAATAAATGAAAATCAAAAGATGACGTCGGTGTACACACCTAATTATGCGTATATACTCTACATTACCCAGCGTAAATATAAATTAATCCAATAGTATACAAGTCAAAGTATCGATTGGTCTCCGCCGGCGGGCGGCAAAATAAATGCCGCGAGTGCAAAACTTTAAAATGACTTGTCTTCAACTCACCGACGCGAATATTTCACTGACACTCCGCAGACAACCGATTTGCCGAGATAATAAATTCCTAGTCGAAATTCATAAATTCCTTCATTATTAAACTAATTTAAGGGGAGAATTCCTGATGACTTTTTTCATATTACAGTGGTTTTTCTTTTATGCTGTATTCAAGTTCTGAAAACTGTTTTAACTTCATTTTACAATATACCATAACAACATTATTTTCGTGACTCGACAGATGCATTATTTTACTAAAAAAAAGGCTTGGCTTGTCAGATAGCCTATATATCCTGCACCTATTGTAATAACTTATACTTGACTTTAAATCTACAAGACATAAAACGTGTCTCATTTCGTTTTAACACACCTCAGCACCCTCTGTGACAAGTGTAAAAAATGCGATAAATGTCGCAGCCGATAACTAAGTAGTGGCATAACTTAAATAAGTTTATGTTGAGGTCAATAATCTGCGGCGGGCGGGGCGACGCGGGGAGGGGTTCGCCAAAACAACGAAGTCTAGCTCGCTTAAGGGTAACTTGTTAAATGCCGCGTAACTATGTTTATGATGCTGCTTATTATGATGTACTGATAAGTTTTTTTGGTTATTTGTTTATCATACTCCAATTTGTTTCATAATGCAGTTAAATATACGATGTTCTCACATACAAATCACGACTGTTATCCCAGAAGGGGGGAACGGATACGTTAGGGATACTTTTATATTCAAAAATACTTCACAAATCTAATGATAGTTTGAACACGCACATGGCTTAGCACGAACAAATTAACGGATCTGGTGCTAAGCTCTCTGATAGTGAACAGCCACCGCTCCGCATACGACATTTGTTATTTTGATTCACCCTCGTACGGCGATGTACTTTTAATAGTGCGACCCACGATCAAAATGTCAGAGTGGAGGCGCCATTGTTTAGCCTCTGGTGTCAGCTGGTGTAGCCCCTCAAATCCGCCGCTGAATTTCAGTGACACCTCCAAGATGTGCTGGATAGTTTGCACTGAGTCTCCACAGTCACAACAACCAGGAAACTCGGTGATGCCCCATCTGTGCAGATGATTTTTCCACATTGTGACTCCGGTTCTGATTCGGTTGTTGGAGGACCACATCAGCCGTTGCTCTTTGAAGCCCTGTACTGACGTCGAGTACTGTACTACTGTATTTTGACTTCATAAAAATCTTTTTAAAAAAGGTAAACCGACTTTGAAAAGCCAAGTAACCGACTGCACCAACTAGAACCGACTTCAAATATTTATTTTTTGCTTTTTGAAGTCGGTTAACCTTTTTTTAAAAAGATTTTTATTTTATAATTTTAAGTGACGATTGAATTATTTACTAGTATTCTTTATTTTGCTGAGTTGTACAGTAAGGTACCTACAGGATTAATATAATAACTATAATAACGGAATCTATACATTTGTGCTGTTCGCCGTTAAGGAGTTCCCTGGTGTATCTTCAAAGTCCAAGGTCCAATACCAATAACATTAAAATAGGACCACCTCAAAACTATACTGAACCCAATGCAAAAATAATCATCAAAATCGATTCATAAGCAAAGGAGTTATAAAAAACAGACGAATTATGAACCTCCTCCTTTTTTGAATTCGGCTAACATACTGCTTAGTTCTATAGTGGGCTACCTATAGGATTGACGTAATACCCATAATATCTCAATTTACACATTCCTATTGTTTGTCGTTAAGGAGTTCCCTGGTGTATCTTCTAAGTCCAAGAGCCAATGAAATTAAAATGGGACCATCTTGGAGCTATACTGAACCCAATACAAAAAGAATCATCAAAATCGGTCCACAATTGACGGAAATATCGCTAAACATACATTATAAAAAAAAAAAACATACATACAACCGAACATAGAACCTCCTTCTTTTTGAAGTCGGTTAAAAAATAATAATATCAACTTATACTATCCTACTATTGGGTAAAGACCTTCTAATACACATGAAGGTGAGAAATATTTTATTATAGTCCATCAAGAGATCCCAGTCGGATTGGCGGACTACAATATACTTAATATGTCAGACAACAATATATAAGAACATCGATTTATCTAATAAATCACATATAACAGTTAGTTGCATACGGATTATCCACTTATACTTACTATATCAATTTAGCAATTCTGCTCATACAATATTCATTGTGCAGTATGAATTGTGTCCACACGGTCGCAAATTATATTTGTCCAATAAAAGGGGCCACACTTGGATTTGTGCCCGAAGTCGCGACTGCGGACCCGAACACACGACCTTCAGCCCTTTGGCAAATATGGCTGAGCCAGTATACTAGTCTACTGTGAGTACAAATTGTATTCTGTAATCACTCAACTAAAGAAAATCTAATCTATATCTTAAAAATATTGCACGTTGGATGCTCTCCCTATCTTTATAATTTAGGTATGCTTAGGTATGCTTGCATGGTAGGCAGAGAGTAAAGTTCCAACAGGTTCTTTCGTGGCAGGTCTCTCCGGCATCCTCAACTCTCATAGTTCATCTCGTACACGCTCGCCAGATACGGACATTCTTGACTTGCCAATCACATATGATAAGGTTTCACATCACGTTTCCTGATAATTTCGGCATTGGGATATAATTATTTTTGTGCAAAGAGCTTTGGGTTCTAAAGTATGTAACGTTATTTCAGGTTCTGCACAATACGGATTCAAAGTGATGTTATCTCAGTCCGGGTGTATGTGCTAAATTTTGTTTGTAAATGTCCGCGGGAAACGATTAGAGTTTTAGTGTGGGATTAAATTTATATTACTTATAGATAGTCATCGATCTGATATCTATATAGATAGTGTTTTGTTTTCTAAAAGTACTAAGGTGCTCTGTTATCCATAAAATATATACCTATATCACATCAGTGTTTTACGAACTAACTCTTGATGGGTTTAACATGACACAGAGATTATTTCTAGTTTAATAGGTAATCCATAATTAACAAAACCACTGTCAAACTCGTGCGATGCTGCTGGCCGGCAATCATGGAGTCCTGGGTTCGAATCCTAGGTCTATGTCGCAGACCCCCACGTTTTGGAATTTTAACCGTAATAATGGCAACAGACTCACCTGCTAGTACCCCGGATCCTATCATCGTCGACAAAGATCAGTTTACACGGTTATCAGTTGTTACATGTGTCACTACAAAAAGTAAGAAAGGGGTGTACCCTCTCTTACTTTTTGTAGTGACACATAAAAATCTTATAACCCCGTATAAATACTGTGAAATTAATAAAAAACAATAGATTAAAACATAAACAAATAACACCATTTATAATATTAGCCCTGTTAAGAAACTGTCCCACCTTTGGGCACGGGCCTCCTCATAAACTGAGAGGGTTTAGGCCATAGTCCATCACGCTGGCCGTATGGGGGTTGGCGAACTTCACACACCTCTAACTCTTAGGCATGCAGGTTTCCTCGGGATGTTTTCCTTCACCGTTTAAGCAAGTGATAGATTCTTAGAATTCTTAATACGCACATGCTTTCGAAAAGACAGAGGTGCGTGCCAGGGTTTAAACCCGAGACCTCTGACTTTGCAGTCCAACGGTCTAACCACTAGGCTATTACTGCTTATGACACCATTTACTAAGGTCAAATAGAATAGAAATATACGAGTTTGTTAAGTCCGCCCGCGCGTGGCTCCGCATAATTGCGCCTAACGAAGCTAATTCGTTGACAACTTCACTAACGACTCGTCGTTTGACATTACGGCGAACTTGGCACGTATTGTGAGTTCATTCGACTTCTCCAGCGACGAATTATCTACAGCGAAGCCTGAGCGAACAAAGAGCACTGCAAGAAACATATAGAGACATGAGAGATATGAACCATTTAGTTAATATATACTACACACCAGAGAACCCATTCCAAACAAAAAATGGCGCGTAATTTGATAACCGCAGAGTTAGTAAGGATGTTTGTGTTTTCATAGAAATAAAATACTGCATTTCTGGAGTTGTTTAAACAGTGTCTCATTACACATCGAGGCATATTTTTGAAATAAATTTATCATGGGTGCGTTCACCAATGTTGTCGTCAGCTCTACGGAGAGTTGGTTAGAAACGCAAGCTTTTGCTAACTGTAAAGCAGTGAAATGTTGTGTACTCGGGACATGAACTGCGACACAAAAAATACTAAGACAAAGTACCTAAAAAATTACAAGCATGCATCCTTCTGGCCCTTCGATCCGATGGAAGATTGCTAGATAGTTTTAGCCACCTAACAGGTTTTTGACAATTTAAATGATTTGATTTGAAATTTGATCTGATTTACACGATGGACGGAAGATTCTGCAGGTCATAATGGTGGGATAGTAGTCATGGTGGCGTAACATCCATGAACGGACAGCTATTGCAAGGATTACCGAACTATTCGCCAGAGACGAGGCAAAATAACTGACTACCAGTGTCCCCTAATTTAAGACGCAAGAAGATGTAGCTTCATTTGTTTGATACAAATATGAAGTATTCACCTCTTTTTGTTCTATGAGGAGGATTCTTACAGCACTTGTCCCAAGAAATTTCACCCCACATACAAAATCCATTTCCGCCCCAGAAGTTGTACTGACTGCTGCAACTGTTTTAACATTTATATAGTCGAAACATAGTTATTCAAGTTAGTTTTGGTTAATAGTAATGTTATCAGTGACCTCGGTTCCCCTCTCGGCTCGAGTTACTCGTCGACTTCCACTTCCCGTTCCCGGCGGAGGGAACTTTTTAACAAGATGTTACAAGTACGCAACGCGGCAAATTTAGATTCTATGCCAGTAAATGAGCAGCCTTTTTAATGTAATGACATGGTAATTCTACCCTTAATTCTTTAGAATAAATTTGAGCTTTCGTTTGTAATATAACTTGTACCCTACTCAGATTCTATTTATCTATATCATCACGCCAGCTCCCTAGCGAGGTAGGCAGAGAGTACAGAGTTCTAACAGGTCCTTTCTTTACATACCTCTCTTGCTTCTCCACTCTCATAGTTCGTCTCATACACGCTAGCTGGTTACGGAGACTCTTGACTTGCCCTTCAGATAAGACACGGTCTATTTGGTCATGGTAAGATAGTTTAGGTCTTCCCCGGTACCTACATCCTTCCACTTTCGCATTGTAGATATAATTTAGTATATTTCGACAGATTCGATTGATACAAAACATAAATAAATTAAACAACTGACCTAAACCTTAACGGTATGTTTACTTGATTTACTAAATAACAGAAACATTAGACAGAGCTGATCATAACATTCTTTTCCGAAAAGCAAACCACCTTGGGATCCACGGCTCACTCTTGCGTTGGTTATCCTCACCTGGCTAATCGTACACAAATAGTAAAAGTATACGGCTATGACTCCCATCCCTTCATTGCAAAGTCTGGTGTTCCTCAGGGTTCGAACCTGGGGCCTCTTCTGTTTGTACTCTTCATTAATGACTTAGTAGACTCCATCACATGTAACTGCCTGGCCTATGCTGACGACTTAAACATGTACTGCGAAATAAAATCCACTGATAATTGTATCGTACTAAAAAACGACATCAATCGAGTCTAGGCGCAAGTGCTCCACACTTTACAAGATTATTAACTCGAAGTGGGACGCAGGTGAATTTTTGAGCCATATCTCCCTAAACACTAGTGGTAGTAACCGTACACAAAATAAATTCTCGGTGCCCCACTCTAACAATAAACCTCATACAATGACCCTGTTGCTTGAATGTGTAGAGGGTATAATAACCACTTGTATAACAATCACTCTTTGTGGCAGGTACTTACGGACCTTGGCGTAACAATTCATCTAACGTCGCTGCTTCAATCCTTATAATTAAAAAATCAAGTAGTCGTCAGAATTGATAAAATCTCATCCCAACCCTTCTGCTTTAGCAAAGGCGTTCGCTAGGGTTGCAACTCCCATCTTATTCAACGCCAATGGACAGTATATCATGCGGCACACGTCTAAAAACTGCTATGGAGGCGTACCGATTGGTGTAGTAAAGATTACAAACCTCCGATACGCCGACAACACGACGTTGTTTGCTGCAAGTGAAGCTGAAATGTCCTTGCTTCTGAATAAGATGGAAATGGTTAGCAATAGATTGGGCCTCTCCATTAATAGGTCGAAGACCAAAATTTTGGTGGTGTACCGCGCCAACAAACTGAACTTCACTGGTATACTGGACTTACAGACTGTCGACAATTTTGTTTACCTTGGATCCACCATCAGCAATGGTGGCACCTGCGAAATCGAAGTGCGAAGACGCATCGGAATAGCCAAAGGTGCTATGACTCGGCTTCAAAAGATTTGGAAGAACAGAGGAATCGGCCTTAAAACGAAAATCAGGCTAGTGCAGACCCTCGTATTTTCTATCTTTCTCTAGGGAGCTGAGACATGGGCCCTTAAAGCAGCAGACCGGGGTCGTATTGATGCATTCGAAATGTGATGCTGGAGGAGAATGTTAAGGATACCTTGGACTGCTCATCGAACTAACGTATCGATACTGAAACAGCTACGATTCACGACAAGTCTCTCTACCATCTGTCTCAAGGGTATCCTAGAGTTCTTTGGCCACATTGCCAGAAAAGACGGTGACAACTTAGAGAAGCTCATGATCACTGGGAAGCTCGATGGACAAAGACCTCGAGGCCGCAGCCCAGCACGTTGGTCTAACCTGATTCGCACCACTCTGGACACTAGAAAGAAGAAAGAAAGAAAATAATTTACTACTACTTAAACTACAACGCGTTGCATGTCGCCGAGGACAGGGGACAATGGCGAAACATCACAAGAGCAAGACTCCTGGGAGGTGGAGGTCACGACCCTTAGCCATGAGGAATACGACTCGAGGAGGAGAATAATAATCACAGCAAAGTGTTAGACATATTTTATCAAAGATATATTGAACAATTGTCTAATAGGTTAAGCTTAGCGGCATATGCCGTATAGAAAATTAGATTATTAACTGATATTGAGACAGCTAGACTTGTTTATTTCGCTTATTTTCATAGTATTATGTCATATGGCATACCGCTATGGGGATGCTCTGACGCCTTAGCACCATCTTTGTTCTGCAGAAAAGGGTAGTTCGAGCAATTTACAATTTGGCCCCGAGAGCTTCCCTTTAGGAAAAATTTTGAGAAATAAATATTCTAACTGTTAACTCACAATTTATATATGAAAATCTTCTATATGTTAAAAAGAATATCAGTAGCTTTGAAAAATATAGTGGCATTCATCATGTTAATACACGGAACAAAGATCATCTTATTGTACATTCTACTCGTCTCCATAGAATTAGTAATTCTTTCATGGGGCAATGTATACGCTTCAATAACAAATTACCCATAGATATCCGAAACATGCCTATCAATAAATTTAAAAAAGTAATCAAAACTAAAATGTGTAAAAAAGGGTATTACAAAATTTCGGATTATCTTGACGATAAAGCAGATTGGGTTTGAGCAGCTCCTCAATCAGCAAAATTAAACAAAGCTGTATAAAACAATTCGGAAAAAAAAATTATTATATATAAAATTAGTTATACGCCAAACAAATTAAGTTAAAAGACTAGCCCGCTGAGTTTCTCGCCGGATCTTCTCAGTGGAGGCCGCGTTTCGATACCGAGGCCGGTGGTAAATGTAAAAAATTTCATAAAATTGACGTTTTTAAGTGCTCATGTATTGGCCTAAACAAATGATTTTTGACTTTGACTTTGAAAGTCACCGAGAATATCTATATAAGTGTAAAAGAATTCTTAAATCAGATAATCTTTAATTATAAATTTAAATTATATTTTCGTTTTAATTTTTTATTTAATTATATTTTGGGAATACTTTAATGTACTGTGTTGTCTTTATTTTAATTACTTAATCGATTCCAATCTTTTATTTTCCTTATTGAATCTTTTAATTTCCAAATTTTTGAATCTTTTACTTGACAACTTTTACTTGTTTTATTTTATCATAGTCTTAGTTTCCTTTTATTTGGTTATTAATTGATATTTTTAACTAAATTTTTATCAATCTACGAAAGCTGTGCCTGACTTTAATCAGATTTCAAATTAAACTATCTTCTATTCCTTACTATATTACTTCGAAACATCTAATTAGTAATTGGTAGTCGTGCCTATAAGTAAATAAATAACTGAAAACAACAAATTTATGAACTGGAAAAGAACTTGCATCAACGAATCAACCGAGACTAAAAACTAATTTGCCTTTTTTTCCAGGGGACAATCCTGCATAGGACTTCCGCGAGCCTCGGGGGAACCTCGCGGAGCGTGTCGATTTCCTACCGCCCAAAAATCCTAGAGTGGCCGACATTAGCACTTTGGAGGGACTCCGGAATCTACGTATACGCACCGGTATACCCCTCTTGTGCCGCGCTCTGAAGAGCATGCCATCGAGGGGAAACTTGATGTCTCGCTTCCCCCCTCACCAACGCGGTGCTCATGGCGAGTGACGCCGTCGTCCTCATCGAGGTCGCTCGTGAAGGACGGTCAAGTCCCCCGCCCCTTGCGCCCGCGACCCCGAAGGCCCCCTGCTGATTTTGGTGCAGGGGAGTCCTTCGCCTGCTTCCATGGCCGCTGCCTCGAGTGCCGCCTGTGGTTATATTTGGGAAGGGACCTGCTTTTTTCCCTTTCTTTTCCCCTTCGCGGGGACACACTTTTTGGTGTGCAGCCGATGATGCTGCACACCCTTTCGCGGAGAAATGAGGATATTTAAGCTCCCGCGCCGTGCATGCGCCGGCCCTATGATTGGGCTCAGCGCATGCATAGCACTGTGTGCTCCGGTTCACCCCGTTGGAGCATTGACTACCTACGTGGCTCTTTTCGAGGCACCAAAAGCGCCTGTTCATTCGCCTCGACCCTTGCTGTCTCCTAGCCCACCTTTACGGTTTGGCCGCCACAATTTTAGACATGGTTGCCATTGGGCACTCGATCCGCGCAGTTTCCATTGCTGTGGCCATCGAGGCAATCCTCGCCTCGATGACCTCAAGCTGCACGTTGACCATATACTTCCAGCATAATGGTGTGCGCTTTCCTCTCTTACTACCCTTCCAATGTTTGAGGAGGAGGAGCTTCCCGCGGATGTGTCTTTGCGAGTTCTTCCCGCAGCGCCGCCAGTTTTCCCTTTAACTCCACCAGTTCGGATTACAGGCGGGAATTATCCGCCTGTTATTTAGCGGTTTCCGCTGAGGCTGACCTCGCTTGCAGCATATCCGTAGCTGCCCAAATAGAGGTATCTGCGTACTTTAGATAACGTTGGAGTGTGCTTCAGGTTTACCGATCTAGATGCGACCGTCAAAATTATGGCTACATCCTCCAGAACACGTTCTCCGAGAGCTGCCGCGGTGGGACCCTCCTGCGCAACGTCAATGCCCAGCGTGACTCTTCTGACGCGGGTTTCATCGGACAGTTACGTTCGCTCATTATCCACAGTGTTCTTCGTTTTCTTTTTTCGGGCTTTGGCTTCAGTCAGCTGCGAGGGTCCTGTCGAGTCAGACTGAACCTTACTCGCAGCCGGTATATCAGCCCTTTCCAGGAAATGGCCTTTTCGGTTGCGTTTGGGTCCGGCACGGTCTCGTCTCCTGCGCGCTATCGCTACCTTGCGGTGCCGGCATAAAATCACAGCCAGACCCCGAATTGGGCTCAGAACAATTCCTTTTCTCGCAACTGCGATAAAGACCGCTGGTTTTCGGGTACATTGAAAGATTTTCCAAGCTGTCGCGGTCGTTACCAGCAGGTTTCATGCTGGAACAGCGCTGCCTTGATCGTCTTTTGTTTTGTTATTTGTGTTTTCCATATATGGTCCCACAATATGGAGAAAATAAATTGTCAACCCGGGCGGAGCCCCCGGCACCTGGACTAGCCTTTATACACCTGGTCGATCGGTACCTTGGGTTGCCGCAGTAGCGGCTGTTAATTTTTTAATTTAATTGTCTTCCTTCGTCTTTCCTATAGGCAAAGCCCCCGTCCTACCGTAGAGCCGAAGCCCATCATTGACGGTTACGGGTTTGCAGTCGGTGGTCCTTGAATGGACCATGTCTGGAGACAAACATTGTTCTGGATGCAAAACCATTGAGGACGACGGTTTGACATTTATTTTCGACATAAGATACAAACCATGTATACAGATTACCTCTTATAATCATGGACAGCAGTTTGCGTAGTAGTATTATGAGGTTCGTGTTCGGGTCAAGTTTTCTCCCACCGCAACATCGTAGAGAAGCATCTAGTATTGGGCCGGAAGGTTTTCTGCGGTTTTGTGTGGATCTGAAGAAGGCGTTTGATAGAGTTGTGCGAAAGAGGCTTGGGGAGATTTTACCAGAATATGGTATAAATGGCACTCTGTTGCGAGCCGTCCAATCCACCTATGTGGACAGCAAGGCATGCGTACGGGTGGGTGGTAACATGTCACCTTGGTTTGACGTTGAAATCGGCGTCAAGCAGGGTGGCGGACACCAGTCCGCTAAACTGTTTATAATATATTTAGATAACAGTCTTCAAAGACTGAAAGCGATGAATGAAGGTATACAAACGGGTGATCTAGTGGTAAATCATCTACTATATGCAGATGACGCGGTTTTGATAGCGCCAACAGCCACTGATCTGCAAACGCTAGTCACAGGTATGAAACGCGACTGCATGAAAAATGGCTTACATTTGAATGTAAAGAAACCCAAGATAATGGTTTTTGAACGGGAAGAAACCAAAACGAATGCAAGGATTGTGGTTGGTAACGATGTGTTGGAGCAAGTGAATGCGTTTATATATCTTGGACGCAGTAAGGATGGGAAATACACCGCTGACATAGAGAGAAGGGTGAGTACACGAAACAGAGTGAATGGTGCGATGGGAAAACTACTTGGGAGCCGGCACTTAAGCCAAAAGACGCAGCTGATCATACATATCAGAGTACTTGTCCCAACGCTGTTATATAGCAGCGAGAGCCGGTTATGTAAGAAGTAGAATGAAAGTAGGATAAATGCGGTGAAAATGCGAGCTCTGCGGAAGATGTGCAGAGTGAAGCTGACCGACCGTATTCGCAACAGCGTAGTAAGAAGTGAGCGAAAGCGAGTAGGAATGAAAGATAGTATCGGTGTAAAGATGCGAAAGGGTATGCTCCGTTGGTTCGGGCATATAGAAAGAATGTCAGAAGCAAGGATTACAAAACAGATATACAATACGTAAGTGAAAGGATGTAGGTACCGAGGAAGACCTAGACTATCTTACCATGACCAAATAGACTGAGTCTTATCTGAAGGACAAGTCGAGAGTCTCCGTAACCGGCGAACGTGTATGAGACGAACTATGAGAGTGGAGGAAGCCAGAGAGGTATGTAAGGAAAGAACCTGTTGGAACTCTGTACTCTCTGCCTACCCAGCAAGGGATCTGGCGTGATGATGTGTTGTTTTTGTTGTATTATATGGTCGATTCGATCGAATGCTTTACTGTAATCTGTATAGATGACATCTACCTGACAACGTTGAGACTTATGGTATGTTAAAAAATCACTAGAAAGAATAAGATTAGAGATTATTGTTACTTCCCTTTAAGAAACCGTGTTGATACTCGCTAAAACTGTATTTAAGTACATCTTATACTTTATAGTAAACATGTTTTATAAAACTTTTGCAAATAAACACAGCTTTGAAATCGGCCTATAGTTTTCGACACAATCTTTAGGTACTTTCTTGTGGATTGTCGTTATAAGGGTCAACTTCGACACCTTTGGTACAACGCCACTGTTTAATGACCTTTTATAAATAATTGTTAAGGGGACACTTTGTTTTAAGGAGAGCTGGGATGACGTCGGGACCCGCAGACTTGTTAATGTCTCCGGAACTTAAGAGCTTTTACACTTCAAAGTTATTCTATAAACCGGATGATACGTCCACAGTTGCGTTATTAGAAGAATGACAGCTTTCAGAGGGCACTGGACTTGACGACGAACTGGCCGGTAACGAAATTGAGTGAAAAAAGTCTCCGAATAAGTTACAAATATCTATCCCGTTATCAGAAGCGCGGTTCTCGTAGTTAATCATAGATGGGTAAGAGTGTGATTGTTTCTTTGATTTTACATAAGACCAAAATACTTTAGGGTTGATTTCGATATTCTGTTCAATTTGTGATATATAATTATTGAACATTTCTTTTTCGAGTGTCTTAGCTCGTTCGCGAAGCAATACAAAAGGCTAATAGATATATGTGGACAGACGTTTAAGTTCCTGAAAGATATTGTCCAAGTCTGCAGGCGTGGGAGGCTTAGCTGACGGGTTGGACGGGGATTAGCAACCGCTGTCTTACAAATACTGCATTTCCATGTTGATTTTCTATCACCAAGCTTGCGCCATCCACCTTCTGATATTCCAGCGCAAGGAAAATGGAGCCGCTGCAGACACATCGAACATTGAACGCCAGAAATAAATTCAACTTCAGAAAGCGTACATGTAAACATTGCGAAAAATATTGGAATACGTAACTAAAACTTTGAAAACCGTAGGCGATTGGCTCGTCACTGTGGGTGCGTATGTGCGTTCACTTGGCCGACAACCAGCTGACTGCGCTCACGTCTATAATAAATTTATAGACATGAGTTCTGGTGAAAATGTGCCCGTCAGCCCGTCCCGGGACGTGAGATTTAACCCAGGCACAGAGCTGGTCGAGGCGGGGTAAGTAGAAGGCCCAAAGTTATTGCACAGTCCACCTGAACTATCGAATCGTACAGTAGGTTACGGTATTTCGGGATTCGCGCCTCCTCCTGTCTGTCTGTTCGCTACTCCACAGTGTGGCTAGTCCTCTCTGATACTCAGAGAGTCCCCGAGCAGCGCTTCTCAAATCACACTTGCTGCGCCCCGCCCTCTCCGAAAGCCAGAGAGTGCGAGAGGCAGCTACGTGTGTCCCGCCACGCACGCGTCGAACTATTCGCCGCCGCCAGCAGTCCTTCCGGGAAACGAGAGGGCTGCCGACGACGCCCAGGGTGCACTACGACGAGGTTGTCCGACCCAGCACCCCAAAAAACTAATATACTTAACTAAACGTATTAGAAATACTTTGATTTGTAAGTATTTTATTACTTGTTTATATTAAATCTCACGGCGATCTGAATAGATACACAAAACATACCTATGTATTTGAGTATGTAATCATTAGTGCCATAACAAAAATATAGTCGTGGTGCTATGAACCTAATTACGTTATAAAGACCTGCCAAATCCATATTTTACACTAAGCGTCGTCATGGTAAACTTTTTAACCGACTTCAAAAAGGAAGAGGTTCTGTGTGAGTCTGTATGAATGCTTTTTTTATTTACCGATATTTCCATCAATTCTGGACGGATTTTGATGCTTCTTTTGCATTGGGTTTAATATAGCTCCATGAGATTTAGTAATGTTTTCAGGGTTATGGACTATTTGTGTGAACATTATTTGTATAAATGTATGCCTCAATCTCCAAGCAGACACTTTAATTCCACGTGAAATAAAATTACAAGTATGGCAGCCATTAGTCAGCGCGACAACGCAACGAATAATCGTCCTGAACGGAACATTACGCCTACATTTCGTTCCCCGAATAAACCTTACAATGTTTTTGTTGTCTTAAATTCTATGTTATCTACCATCGCTTTAAGTTACGTAAAAGACGTTAACAACCTTCTGATTAAGGAGCTTAACGGCAAACTTTCCGACGTCACCAGGCGATAGCGGACCAAATTATAGGTAAAAAATTAAATTAACTTAGACATAAAGAACTCGGAACTTCTAAACCGACATCATAAAGGTTCATAATTCGTCTATGTTTTTTATAACTTCTTTGCTTAAAACCGATTTTGATAATTATTTTTGCATTGGATTCAGTACAACTCCTAGGTGCTCCCATTTTATTTTTTGTCGGTATTGGACCTTGGACTTTGAAGATATACCACGGGACTCCTTTACGGCAAACAGCACAAATGTGTAAATTCAGTTATTATGAGTATTATATCAATCCTGTAGGTACGTTACTGTAGAGCTAAGTAGAATAATATAATATAGGTATATAAATATTAATCATTAATTCACTCATCACTTACAAAAAAAAATATTTTTTGCTGTTTAAGTCGGTTTTTCTTTTTTAAAGTTTTTTATTTAAAATACATTCCATTAAATTCGCTTATAAATAAAAATACTGTTCTAATAATGCAATTCTTAATATAGCAATCATTTAGGTACTTAAGTACTAAATGAATAGAATCCCTACTGAAATTACTTCGGGCTTTTAGATTTTTAGTTTATTATCAGCAGACAAAGTGAAACGTAATGTATTCTCTAGCATTAAAATCACCAGATTTACTTCGTAGTATATTCTCCGACATCCGATATTTTAAGCAACAGCAATTGATGATTTGCATTTCGGAACACTAAATTTTACAACGCATATTTAATTGTTACTATCAAAATCTAGAAGCAGCTACTGAATGTCGAAATTCAACGTTACAACACGATGCAGTATCAAACCAATCGCAGAGGGATGGCAGAGGAGTACTGTCTGCTGGGTGCACACAGTACTTCAATTTTACGACGATGTTAGGTCGCAATATAAAGGGGAGTGAGCCTATTATACATATATATGTAACCCTGGTCTGGTGTCTGGTGTCTGGAATTGTACCCAGTATATACTGGGTACAATTCCAGACACCAGACTATTACTGAGATAATTACTATTAAAACATTAAAAAAGACTTTATTACCTAGGATTTTAACCCAGAAACCCGTGCTCTCTAGGCAGGGCACACCACCGTCACTAGACCAACAATGTAGTTCCTTGCACATTTTATTCAAGTTTCTATCTCCTCAAGTAATATCCATACAAATATCTTGGAGGTATGTACGGAAAGTAGCTGTTGGAACTCTGTACTCTCTGCCTACCCCACAAGGACCTGGCCTGATGATATGGATATATAGAAATGTCTTGGCAAACCAATATGCAACAATAAGCCGCGCCACTCCCACGGTCACGAAGAGGCGGCTCGTTCACAATCGTAAAATAATTAATCTCAGCGCAAAGGTAATTAATGAGCGCCATTATTGCTAATTTGCCGGCTCCAGTGTCACCGAACTGCGTCTCCATTATTTTTTGTTTATTCCCCAAAATCGCCCAGCAGGAAAGATTAGAAGATACCTTTCAAAGAAAACGTCAAGAGCTTTTAATTAACTTTTGTTGTATATTCTAAATAATAACTGCTTTTAATTTTCGTAACGTATTTTATATATTACTAGCTGTTTCCCGCGGCTTCGCACGCGTTTATTTTGTAATTTGACATAGCTAGGTAGGACTTTTTGGGATAGCATTATTTCAAGACTTAAGAGACACCTTCATATTTAGTTTCTTTTAAATCCGTTCAGCCGTGTTAATAAAGAGAAATAAAAACAACTATCCCCCATGGATCCTGCATTTCCCGAGCTCAAAAGTAGTCTTAAACAATCTCTGAGAAATCCTCCATTTTTCAGTGATAATGTATTTAATCGGTTCCGCCGTTCTGGAAATTAACAGGGACAAACAATTTTTTTATTTTGCCCGTATGCGCATAATATATATTCTTTATTTCTATCTATCTATCTATATCATCACGCCAGCTCCCTCGCGGGGTAGGCAGAGAGTACAGAGTTCCAACAGGTTCTTTATTTCAAAATCACAAATCCCAAATGAATATTCCCGTGCGTTGTGCGGGGATCGTACCTGCGACTATTTGACCAAGTAAGTTAAGCAGTCTACCTTTTTTCGCTTAAATCAAGTCTTCTATGTTTTGCAAAATTATTTATACAGTCAACTTAAATATTACTAAATTTTCGTTGTAGAACAATTTCAGCATGAGCCAAAGCTTCCAGTCATCTGTGAAGAGGAAGAGGGAAATCGAAAGATGATTGAGATGATTAATATCTTCGGGCATCTTCATGCAGGCCGGTAAAACCCACCAAATGCATATAGGTGTGATTTTATATACCACTTAGATGGATAATATCGGCATGATATAGTGCGCAAATAAAGTTACCTATTTCCAAATTATTTCACGACTTAAGATACTTTAATACTATCTAATAATCTATATCATCATGTCAGATCCCTTGCGGGGTAGGCAGAGGGTGCAGAGTTCCAACAGGTTCATTCCTTACAGACCTTTCTGTCTCTTTCCACTTTCATAGTTCGTCTTATACACGCTCGCTGGTTACGGAGACTCTTGACTTGCTCTTCAGATAAGACATGGTCTATTCATGATAAGATAGTCTAGTCCCCGATATCCTTGATCTATTCTAGGTATACTAACATCAGAAAGCGGCGTGTAAATATGTATATTTCTTTTTTGCTACAGTTTTTTTTTATTAATCTTTGATGTTGTTATACTATATAATTATAAATATTGTATATAATTTGTGAAACTATAAATAGTTGTTGTTCTACGTCCTTCCACTTTCGCATTGTATACCTGTGTGGATTTTTTCATATTAAGTTTCTTTATTTATTTATACCGACTTACAACTATTATTAGTGTAATTAAAACTTTATAATCTGTTCAGCCGTTTTAGTATGAAGAAATAATAATAGATAACGGCGAGCGTGTATGAGACGAACTATGAGAGTGGAGGAAGCCGGAGAGGTATGTAAGGAAAGAACCTGTTGGAACTCTGTACTCTTTGCCTACCCCGAAAGGGATCTGGTGTGATGATATAGATAGATAGAAATAATAGATATTCCACAGAAGTATGTTTCAAGATTTGTTTTATTTTACTATGTAAGACACTTTCATATCAAGTTTCAATTAAATTTGTCTAGCGAGTTTAATATGAAGACCTAACAAGGAGACTCACTATTCCGGTTGAACCGTGTAGTAAATATGTATTTTATACTTTGTCAACTTCCACCAGACTTATTTCCCTATACCCTATCCCTATCACTGGGTTCAGTCTTAGCCCCGCTTAGCCCGCACAGGTGGTTTTTGTAAAATATAAACTAAACTTTAGCGCGATCCTATTCAATATACAACACTAACGCCGTCTCATATAAAAACGTATACAATATGTTGCTTTTCAAGAAGGATTATCAGTTTATCTATTTTTTTTAAATTATCGATAAAATATTTCTGATTTAAATCTTCTCTACCTACCCTGTCAAAGATTATAATCAAGCTTAATAGTATCTAACGGTTCATGTCCAGCTAAGTATGTAGCAAAGTGTAGTCAGTACATTTTGTGTTAGTCTTCTCGTAAGATATTCATCGTCATTACAGTTTCGTAACCGGCCCATTCATCGTTAGAGTTCTCTCCAGAAGAAACAATCCTGAATGCATTATCGGTTTATGTACAAAACCATGTTTAAGTGTTTAAATCAAACATGTATGAACAATTTCGAGTGAGTGCTTTTAACCACTGGAAAGTTTTTCGTGAGGAGACGAACCTGAATCCAATATCAATTCATGGACGAATTCATGTATAGGCAAAATCACATATTTTACATCGTAACATTGCAGTTCGGGACAAGCAGTAATAAAGTTTTATGGTTTATCCCGCGACAATGTAGTAAGATGATTTAGAAACAATGAATGATTTATAAAAATCGACTTTCTTTTTCTGTCTTCAAAAACTGTAAGATTTTACGAAAATATAAGTATGCATAGTTGTGATCTTTAGTACAGGCTACAATTATACAAAATTTTATTGAAATTCATGAAACAGATTTGGAGTAAAGTGTATTTTTAGAAATCCAATGTTTCGCTTATTTCCGTCTTTTCTGGAAACACCTTTTTATTTTTCGGGTAAAATACCTATATAGCGTATTAACCAGCATTTTAAGATATCCGAATGCAAAGTTCCATTAAAATCCACCTAGTAGTTTTTACGTGATGATGGTTTATACCCTTGGACAGACAGACAAACAGACACGAAAGCCAAAAATTGTAGAACTGGCTTCTAAATTGATAGAATGATATCCCTGGGTTGTTATTTCCTAAAAATATTCCATATACAGACTTGATTTCCTTACAGTTTATTATATGTAGTATGTATGGATATAGATGCTTTACTTTTCGATACAAACCGTTTGATTTGCTCAAACATTAAATATTAACTATATTGTCTGTCATATGAAATATCTCCGTGCTATTTTTTACTGACTTCTAAAAAGTAGTTTTGGAACAATGAATGATTTATCAAAATCGACTGTTTAGTACTTTCCTCGGAAACTGTTAAATTTTTCGAAAATATAAGTTACAGAGTTGTGATCTTTTGTACAGGCTACAATTACACAAAATTTCATTGAAATCCATTAAACAGATTTGACGTAACGGGTCTTTTTAGAAATCCAATGTTTTGCTTATTTTCGTCTTTTCTGGAGATACCTTTTAATTTTCCGAAATAAATACTATACAACATGTTAGCCAACATTATAAGGTATCCGCATGCAAAGTTTCATCAAAATCCGCTTGGTTGTTTTTGCGTGATGCTGGTTCATAGCCTCCGACAGACAGACAGACAGACAGACAAATAAACACGAAAGTCAAAAATTGCAGAATTAACTTCTACATCGTTAGTATGATATCCCTGAGTTGTTATTTCCTAAAAATATTCCATGTACAGACACGACTTCCTTACAGTTTCATTATATGTATGTATGTATAGATTATTCAAATTTTTACAAACATATTTTAAACATTTGTGTAGTCATATTTCTTTTAATCCACTTTTACATATCAAATTTTGTTTAACAGAAATTATGAGAGGTCTGTAAGGAAACAACCTGTTGGAACTCTCTACTCTCTGCCTACCCCGCAAGGTATCTGGCGTGATGATATAGATTTTCATATCTATCTAAGTTGATACAGTTCGGTACACTATTATCGTATTTAAGTGTTTATGAATCATCAAAAAAGTATTAATGATTCCACCTTCACTTCGGAATGTCATACCTGTGGAGAAGGGCAAGAAATTCATGTTCGCTTTTAAGTTACTTTTTTTTTTCCTTGATAGGTTAGTAATTTTATATATATATATAATAATATCAGCCTATACTGCCCACTGCTGGGCAAAGGCCTTCTCTCACAAATTGAGGTGAGAGAGATTAGGTCATACTCCACCACGCGGACCCAGTGCGGATTGGTGGAGGCAGGTTTGTGGCCACCTGCTGTTGGAACTTATCAAGCCGCCTTTAAGGCTTCCAACTCGGCTTAACGGCTACCACATTAAGTGGTAACCGGGACCAACGGCTTAGCGTGCCTTCCGAAGCACGGAGACGCTCGAATATCAAAATGCCACAAACGGTCACCCATCTCAGGCCGACCGAGTCGAACGCTGCTTAACCTTGGTGATCGGTAAGAACACCGCGGTCGCACAGCGCTACGAGCGCCTCTCTGAGCGAATTTTATATATTTTAGGAATAATACTTAATTTTTTGCGACATACTATCTTCGTTTTTACTCATTTATTTTTTTGCTTACATAGGTAAGTTCAATTATATACTTGTAGGTACATATCATTCCGTTTACAGGTTATTGTTAGCTTAAGCCTAAGTAATATTAAATATCTACGTTGTATTTGATTTCCCGTCGACATAAGCTCCAACGAAAAATTTCGCATTCCCTCACAGCAGGTACGTTGTACATTTACAATTTAACGCTCAAATAAACAAACTATTGTTTCATTATTCCATATAAAATCGAGTTGTATAATTGACAGCCGCACAATAAATCATGCAAAACCAGGCCCGAAATCGGATCTTGAGTTAGGGAATAAATATAACATTATAATACGATTATATAAATTATATATATAATCGTATTATATAATGAATTCTTTGGGATATAAATGAAGTTATATGAACGATGTTATGATTTTTTTATAGAGTGCAGTCGGGTGCGTGAGTTGCGATTATCAGCCACGGTGTACAAGCATTATGGACAAAGGTAGGTAATAGAAATCTGTTGACGATGATGTGGTACCAATATAACCATCATCGTCACCATAACCACCATCACCACCACCAACCACCATCGTAACCATCATCGTTTTTTACGTGAAGGAAATATTTTAAAGACCCCCGTCCGCCTTCGGGTGGACGGACGGGGGAGTGTCGAACTCTCTGCTGTGGTCCTCGCCCCGCTATTTCTGCGGTGCGAGGACCACAGCAGCATACCGACTAAAACCTCCACGGTGTTTCCTACTCGCCACCATAGTGGAGGGCCACGGGTCCAAGATGTCGTCCGCAGCTTCTCCGGCGGTTGTCCCTTTTGACTCCTCTCAGGGCGGATATATCTCCGCCTCCTTCTCTCTCCCCCCAGGGGGGGTGCTGAAACACAAGCACGTCCGTTCCATCTCGCGGGCGCGTGTGCAATGCAGGTGACGGCCCTCGAAGCCATTACCCGCTCACGCCCTTACTACGGAAACATTATGGCATTAGATCGGCTTGCCGCCGTCTCCTCCGTCCTAATCTTCGACGCCGGTTCGGGTCAGCGAGGGGATCCTCCTCCCTGACCCGCTCCGCCGCCTCCTTCGCCGCCATAACCTTCTCTGCGAAGGTAATCATTGCCTCCATGACCTCTCACTGCCGACCATTGAGCGAGCAATGGCCGACAGGGAGAGGTCTCTTCCCACAGTTGCGACTAGTGTGTCGCGCTCCTCACCCCAGGCGGGGCATGCCTCGAGTGTGCGCTGCGCCGTATCTTCAGCGCAGCCACACTCGTGGCACTTCGGGTCCACTTCCGGCTATACGGTGCAGGTACTTGCCGAAGCAACCGTGCCCCGTCAGGAGCTGCACCAGCCGGAAGGTCAGGTCTCCCGCTTTTCGGTGCACCCATTCTTCCAGCACTGGGTGCACCGCCCGTATGGTCTAGTGACCCGCACTCGGCTCTTCGAGTCGGCTCCGCCAATCTCGAAGGGCACGTTTACTGTGCCCGCCGCCGCCATCTCGCCACCTCATCTGGTGGGGCACCTCCTTGGCTTCTTACCTCCGCCTTCTGTCGGAAGACTGAGGCCAACACCCCCGCTTCTAAATCCCAAGGTGGGGTCCCCGCCAAGACGCACGCGGCCTCGTACGAGACGGTGTGGTATCCGCGTATCGCCCTGGTCGTCATAACCCTTTGCGGCCTCCGCAAGAGGGTCCGTGTTCGCGCGTTCAGGGCGTCCGCCCACACCGGTGCACCGTACAAGGCCATGGACCTCACCACCCCGGTGTATAGTTGGCGGCAGCTCGCACTCGCGCCCCCTACGTTGGGCAGAAGCCAACTCAGAGCCCCCGCAACCCTGATCAGCCTCGGGACTAGGAGACGGAAGTGCTCCACAAAGTGCCAGCGGCTGTCGAGGACTAGACCCAGGTACTTCATATGGGCCCTGACCTCGACAGTCGCTCCACCAATCGTAATCCGCGCTCCTGAGGGTGGACGTCGTGGAGGCCCATGGAAACATAGGGCCTCGGATTTTTCCAAGGCCACCCTTAGACCGAGCCGCCGGATTCTACCCACCACTGCAGAGCAACCTTCCGTCGCCAGCCTCGCCGCCTCCACGAACTCGCGCGCCTGAGCGCACACAAGAGTGTCGTCCGCGTAGCACACGACATGGAGTCCGCGGTGTAGAGAGCCGCGGAGCACCCAGTCGTATCCGATGTTCCACAGGAGGGGCCCCAGCACCGACCCCTGCGGAACACCGCACCCAACCTGTCGACGCAAAATTCGCCCGTCGCGCGCCACGCACTCGACACTCCTGTGGCTGAAATAATCATCCACCACTCGCCGCAAGTAATAAGGCACCTGATGATAAATAAGTGCCTCCCGGACACACGAAAATGGTAAGGAGTTAAAGGCGTTGGCGATATCCAGAGATACCGCCAACATAACCCCACCCCCCGACACCGCTTCCTCCGCAAGGGCCTTAACTCGCAGGACCGCGTCTACGGTCGACCGGCCTCCCCGGAAACCGAACTGGGCGTCACTGATGTCAATCCCAGTCCCCCGTAGGTGCCTAACTATTCGGGCCGCGAGCACCCGCTCGAATAGTTTGCCCGCTTCGTCCAGCAGGATTATGGGCCGGTAGGCGGATGGTGAGTCCTGCGGGCGTCCCTCCTTATGTAGGAGCACGCACCTCCCGCGCTTCCATATTTTTAGGTAAGAGCCCGACCCCAGGCACGCGTCCAGTAGACCCCGAAACCGGTCCCCCAGGTCATCTAGGGCCAGGACCCATACTCGACCCGGGATTCCGTCCGGTCTCGGGGACTTCTTCCTGCTGCGGAGCTTTTGCACGGCGGCTTTTACTTGCTCAGATGTTATACGAGGAATCTCGCCAATTGCGTCTCCCGTACTCGAGGGGTGCTGAGCCATCGCGGGAGGCTCGTGCTCCACTCCACCCGGGAATAGTGCTTCTACCACACCCGCCAGACGGTTGGGCTGAGGAGTCTCCGTGAGCGGGGGCGTTTGGCCATGCAAGTTTTTCCGCACCGACCGATACGGACGCCCCCAAGGGTCGCGGTTGAGACTGTCCAGCATCTCCTGCCGGGCCCTATCCTTGGCCCTCGCGATCTGGGTCTCTTTGGCCACCCTATAACGCTGGTATCGGAGGTCTTCCGCTGCTTGGTCGCGGGGGCGCCGCCTGCGCTGCCTAGTGTACGCTCTGCAGGCCGCCACACAGCCCCGTCGGAGTTCCGCTATCTCCGCCGACCACCAGTAGACCGCCCTTTTGGGGGTTCGCGACGAGTCCGCGGCATTGCCGCATCGCAGACGGTGGTCAGCGCATTGCGGGACCATGCTGCCTTCTCCTCCACCACTACTTCCTCGGGCCTTCTTGGCCCCGAATTCCACGCCTGGACAATTAGCGCCTCTTTGAGGGCTTCCAAGTCCAGGCGTGCCAGCGCCTATCTGGGAAATGGCGATAGAGCACTATGCGCTCCTCGGCGTACTCCGTCAGCTTCTCAGTTCGGGGAGACATTGAAGCGGATGTACGTGTGGTCCGACAATGTCTCCACCGCCTCGAGGACCCGCCAGTCCCTAACTCGCGCTGCCATAACCGGGGAAGCGAAAGTTACGTCCACTACGGACCCTCCCCGCTGTCGCACGCAGGTGAAGGCGGACCCCCGGTTCAGAACCTCCAGGCCAACCTGCGCCACCCACTCCTCCAACGTCTCTCCGCGTTCATCCGTTGCCACGCCCCCCCACGCCCTAGATTTCGCATTGAGGTCACCCAGGACGAATACCGGCAGCGGTGCTATACGTCGCACCGCGGCCCCAACCTCGTCTAGGAAGACCTCAAACTCGGCGCGAGTCCTATTCGGCGAGAAGTATACCCCAATCAAGCCAGCTTCCCCACGCTTGACCACGACGAAGCCCTGGCCCCGCTCTAGGATATTGAGAGCGGGTCCGCCACTCACAATTGCTACCGAACCTAGCACGTCCCCCGCCCAGTTAGGTCGAGGAGGAACAGAATAGGGCTCCGCCACCACCGCAATGTCTATCGACCACTCCACCATAGACTGCACCAGAAGATCTTGTGCGCGGGTGGAGTGGTTGAGGTTACCCTGAAGTATTTCGAGAGGGGGGCTACGATACATTCTGGTCCGTCGCCATTTCTGTCACCTCATCGCCGGGAGCTGCGGCTTGCGACGCCGCCTCTCTCTGCGTTCCCTTACACCTAACCGGAGGAGCTTTGCAGGACCCGCCCCCTACGACATGATCCGCAGGTCTTTTAGCCGCTGCACATACTGTTCAGTGCGGAGCTGCCACACAATTCCTGGCCTTGTGCCCGTGGCGACCGCAGCGGTAACATTCATCACTACGGTCTAGCTCTGAGGTGCAGCTGACCCTAACGTGCCCGTTCTGTAGGCAGCGGAAGCAGTGGATACCTCTGGGCTGCAGGAGGGTAACATTGGCTGCGACCCATCCCACCAGCAACTTCCCGCCATCCACAATCGTTTTGGCCGCCGCCACTGGGCAGCGAACCCATATAGCGCCAAGCCCTGAGGATCCCTGGCGAATTGAGCCGACCTTGCAATTGGCTTCTTCACATCCCCCCCTTTTTGGCAATCGCCGCTACCACCTCTGAGGCTAATCCGAAGTTCTGCGCACTTCTCAGGCCTGGTTATTTTGATGTCTTCGCTGTTCAGTGCCTGCCGCAAACGATCAGCCAGCGCGTTGGCTTTTAACGGGCCCTCTTCACCCGATACCTCCAAGACCCGGGAACCGGTTGCTGTTGCCCTGATTTCAAGCTTTGGAATGCCCAGGTCTTGAATGTTTACCTTGGTCCTCGCCTCAGTTAGGACAGTTGCATAGCTGAACCCTCGCTCCTCGGCTCCCGGCTGCGGCGTTATTACTACCGCAGCCGAGCGGGAAGGGCGAAGCTTTGGCGGCCCAGCCTTTTTGACCACTGTGGATGCACCCTTCTGCTCTTTGGAGTTTTTGGGCTTGCGCGTCTTCTTCCGCTTCTTCTTGCTGGCAACTAGGGTCCAACTGTCTTCGTTTTGCTTCTGGGCCGATGGCAATGGTTTGGTCACCACCTGGGCCTTTTTGGGCTCCCCTCTTGATCGAGTAGCGTCCTTCTTGGTCGCCACCTTTTGTGCCGGTGGCCTGGAGTCGCCATCGGTTCCATCAGCTACCGCATGTCTTGATGGACCGGCTACCGCAGCAGGCTTTACCGCGTTGCGCTTGGCCACCTCTTCGCGCCTGGCATCTGCAGCAAGCGGCGGGCGCATGAGTTTTTCCGGGAGAAGTCGATCCTCCATTGCTTCCAAACGCGCGTTCATCATCTGTCCTACTTGGGACATGAGGACTCGCGACCGCTCTTCCCATATCCGATCGGCCTCTCCTTGGACGTTTTCCCCACAATTATTTGAGGCAGTTGCCTTCTGCGTTTCTGCTCGCAGTTCAGCTACCTCTTTGCGAAGCTCCGCCACCTCTGACTGCAGACGAGTATTATTCGCCTGCAGTTTGGCCGTCTCTTTCGTCACCGTTCGCCTGTAGAGCCTTTGAGTAGCCTCTTTGATAGCCGCAGCCGCCTGATTCAAGGCCTTTTGGCTTGTCCCCTTCAAATGGCTAGATTTACGGGAGACAAGTCTCACCGTCTCCAGTTCGCTCTCGATCAGCTGTTGGAGCGTTAATGCAGTGTGCTCATCCTCCGACTCGGAAACCACAATCCCTGCCTCCTCTCTGCCTTTTTCAGCCCTTCGCACCAACTGTTCGATGTTGGCGTCAACGAGAGCCTTCTGGCTTTTGCGTTTCGCCGACGCTTTCGAGGCCGTCGACGCAACCGGCGCCATCGACGCCATTGATATTAGTGAGCCCGTCGACTCATTTCCGTCCTCGATGTCCTTCGATGATGCCTCAGGGTATCGCAGGAAACGCCCTCGCTCGTCGCGTTTCGACTGCACTGTCGATTTTGGTCTAGCGGTGGCACCCCCGCGTCCTTTCCGCGTAGCTGGCACTTTAGGTGCCGGCAATTCCTCGTCTCCACTAGAACAGAGGTTTGGTTCCCCCGCACGGTGCAGGCTGCGCACCAGAGCGTTTCCGGGAGCTAGTCCAAAATTTCCCCTGACTCTCCTTCTCAACCACACCATCAGTGGCATCCGCCACTAAGTCCTCGTCGAAAAATTCCTTAACACAAGCTTCGATCGGTGTCAGTAAAACAGCGCAGTTTGTCGTTGGCACCGAGGGAGGTGCTACTCCCTCGGCGGTAAGGCAGTTGTGGGCCCCCCCAGAATACGCTGGGGACCTGACAAGCCCCGAAGGGCTCGTGGTAGATTCCCCGACAGGAACATCGCTGTCGGGACCACCCTGGGTAGATTTTTTTCCATTAGCCTTTTCCATTTTGTTTCTTTTTTCTTTAACTCCCGTCTAAAACGCCTCAGTAGTGGCTCAGCAGGGCTTTGCCACCGCCGACTACGATTTCCCCCCGACCCCTGCCGCCACCGCCGGCCGCGACATGTTCTCACCGACCCCCCCGATGCTTTGTCATCCCTTCTTTCCGCTCAGAATACGGGCGACGACGACGACGTAGTAGTAGATCCCCTCCCATAGCCGGCGGTTGACCGGTGCACTTAGTAGTGCACCCGTCCCCCTACAGCGACTGTCCCAACCGAGGGCGCCTCTAAGAGGCGCCCTCGAGTATGTCGCCTCTTGCCCTTCTGGCTGGCTAGAGCGTAGTGGTTGCACGCTCGCCTTTAAGTCCGGTGAAGCTGTAAAGGCCTCGCGGCCAACAGCGTACATCATTCACACACACACCCCCTGCCTTTCAGACCTCCCACTGGATTAGGACGTTTGGGCTTACCACCCCACAACGCAAAAATCCGCCACCTACTACACCCGACCATCTCCAAAACGGAGAGTGAGGGGTGCAGCCAGGCGCAACCAAAACGCCGTACCGGTGAACAAGGAGAAGGAAAGGATAAGAAGGACAGAAAGGAGGGAAAAGGGGAAAATAAAAAGGACAAAAGGAAAGAGGAGGGGAAGGAAAGGAATAATAATGAAATGGGATGACATGAAGATGAAGCGCGCGCGTGGGTGACTTTACGCGCACGACAATGGGATGACATGAAGATGAAGCGCGCGCGTGGGTGACTTTACGCGCACGAATATGGAATGACATGGGGATGAAGCGCGCGCGTGGGTGACTTTACGCGCACGACACTGTTATGACATGAAGATGAAGCGCGCGCGTAGGTGACTTTACGCGCACGACTATGGGATGACATAAAGATGAAGCGCGCGCGTGGGTGACTATACGCGCACGACTGCCGCGCGTCACATCCCCCCCTAGGGCCCACAAATAAATAAATAAAACTTTATTGGCAAAAAAAAATTTACAACCTTAACCTATCTAATTAATACAATAAAGTGTAGCAGTATAATTACTTACATGGTTGTTTGATCACGAATCGTACTGGCTTCCGTACTAGTATAAAACTGTCTCACGGTAAGTCAGGCATCCTCGTCCACAAAAACCAAGCACACAATCTATTTATTTAAAAAATTACAACTGCGTAATAACTTAATGAGATTTGCAGGTCATTACATTTTTTGGTGCGATAATATAAGTAAAATGGAGGTAGATTTATAAATTGCGTACAGCATACCTAAAAATAATAGAGAAAAAGAAATTGTCTACCCCTCAATGGGTCAGACGTGGTGATATAGTTGAATAGATAGAAATAAATATTATAAATAATAATAATAATAATAATAAACTAACATAATAGTGCAGTGTGTGCGTCCGTGTGTGTGTGTGATTGTGCATGAATGAAGTGTTTGTGTGTATGTGTGTGTGTGTGTGTGTGTGTGTGTGTGTGTGTGTGTAAATATCACCAATCATGTTAATGTGACAAGTATTATGCTCGATTAATTAAAAGTTCTTCTGTGTTGTCGTAGTTTAGACGAGAGAGATACTTGTCAATTGCACTTTTGCAGGAGCATATAGTTAGGTCACGTAACTTGATAGCTTTAGATATATGGTTGTAAAGGTATGGTCCGAGAAATTTAGGGAAATTGCGTAAAAACGATGTTTTACATTTAGGAATTGAGTAAACAATATCCTTTCTGCGTTTAGTTGTAAATTCAGGAGGGTTTTTATGCTGTAGTAAAATGGTCTTCATGATAAATAGTTGCCTTACAGTAAGGACAGACGTCTCTTCATATAACAGGTGAGTAGGATGTGTAAGCTTTTTAAAATTCATTACCTTGAGAATGACACGCTGAGCTCTTCAAGTGTTAGTAAGGTGGTTTTATGTACTCCACCCCAGACTGAAATACAATATGTCAAGACAGATTGGCACAGAGCATAGTAAACAGTACGTAGTAGTTGAGGATGGCAGACATTTCGTATGTTTTTAAAAATATAAATCATTTTCCTGATACGACAGGACAAGGTTATGTTCTTTCCAATTAAGATTTTGGTCTATTATTATACCGAGGTATTTAACTGATGATACTTTAGTAAGGCAGTAACAGGAGCAGTTTGTAGGGCTATTACATGTATGAATTTTGATATTCACTGAGTTTATTGGTGGCTGCTTATTATTACGAATACTGAAGGTGATGTACTTTGTTTTTTGAACATTTAGGGTAAGAAGATTTTGATCTAACCACGTCGTTACAAGAGCAACACCCTGGTTGACTGATCTGTTGGTTTCGTCCCATGAGCGACCATTAAACAGGAGTACCGTATCATCCGCAAGTGTTATAATTTGTCCTTGGGTCAACTTTAGGTCACATAAGTCATTAATGTAAATTAGAAATAATGTAGGTCCCAGGACACTTCCCTGTGGCACTCCGAATTGAACAAGCTCTGATTGGCTCTTGTAGTCATTTATTCTGACACACTGTTGTCTGTTTGTCAAATAATCTGTAAGTAGTGCCAAAGGGAGACCTCTAACACCTATATTCTCAATTTTTTTAGGAGTAAGGGAACCGAAACTGTGTCAAACGCCTTAGCGAGATCGAGAAATATCCCAATTACTTTATCGCCTCGATCCAAACCATCAGCAATAGCGGAAACCAGTTGTTCTACTGCATGAGCAGTAGATTTGCTTTCTCTGAAACCATATTGATTGGCGGAGAGAAGATGTTTAGATTCCAAGTAGTTTTTTAATCTAGAGTTGATAAGTCGTTCAATTACTTTAGAAAGAGATGGTAGCAAAGAAATTGGTCTATAGTTTGTGATAGATTCTTTGTCACCTGATTTGTGTATTGGAATGATCAAAGAGGATTTGAGAGATGTAGGGAATATGCCTTGACTGAAGCATGCGTTACAAATACAGGCTATGAGTAATGAAAGAATATCGATGCCTAGTTTCAATAATTTAGTAGTTATTCCGTCAATTCCAATGGAGTTAGATGGTTTCAAACCTGTAATAGTTCGTTTGACTTCGTCTTCGTCCGTTGGTAGGACGAATGAGTTGACGGTTGTATTTAATGAACCTGCAGTCCTAACTCGGTCAGATTCAGATATATGAGACCTGTTTAGTATGCTGTTAGCCAAATCGCAACCTATATTTGCAAAGTATTTAGTAAGTAGTAATTTATCGTTAGTTTTCGTATTGATGTTAACGTTACATATATCTTTTATTAGAGACCATTGTTTTTTAGGATTGTGTTTGTATAGGTTTATTTGAGATTTAAAATAGTTATTTTTGAGCTGTTTTAAAATATTGTTACATGTATTCCGATAACGCCTGTAAGTTATCCTGAGTGTTATGTTATTTGGATCTTGTCTTGATTTTTTATGCAAACGATCCCTTTTATACATGCAACGACAAAGTCCTGGTGTTATCCATGGCTTAATATTTTGCTTCCTGTGGGAGAGTTTTCGAATTAAGGTGCACTTATTTATACATTCATTAATAATGAAAATAAAGTCATTTGTCATTTCGTTAGGATTATTAGATGAGAAAGTTGTTTGCCAGTTCATTTGATTTAGAATATTGATAACAGCTGCATAGTCAACTTTTTTATAATATTTGTTTTTATTTACTTTAATCATTGTTTTTTAGCTAATGAAAGTATTAGTGAATAATGATCCGTGATTGTTGAATGGCAGACTATAGTATTATTTAGAGATTTTGTTTTTATAAAGCAGTGGTCGAGGCAGTTATTTTCACGTGTTGGAAGAGTATGTGTAGCAAGTAGCCCATGTGAGGCGAGAAGGTCCATATATTTGTTTGATTTGTTGTTAGTTTTGTCTGCAATGTTTATGTTAATATCTCCCACCAGGATTATATTCTTATATTTTTTGTACGTGTGAAGTATTCGGTCTATTGTTATTTATTTTTTATTTATTTATTTTTCAAAAATAACACCATCATTACAGAATAACCTAATTCGATAGTGTATAAACTTAATTTGGAACTTACTGTTAATAAGAAGTTGGCTTATTTTTATAACATATAGTAAATAACGCTATCCTTGTGAATTCACTCAAAGTACTGTTAAACAAGTCCGTCTCCGTAGCGATCAGGTTAAGGGTGCGAAAGGCACGCGTCAGCGGCGCCTCCCTCAGCAGGTTAGTGCGCGCGCGTGGCTCCGCCAGCAGCCGCGGCCGCCGCCGCCGCCACACGTACCGATCCGGCACGCATAAACAAATTAGCCCCAGTACGTCTGGGCTATAGACCTTACCTCTCAGTACCTTAAACAGGTATGAAACAACTGAGAGTTCCCTTGTGACTCCAGAGTTCCCAGCTTGTTGTATCCTACCATGCCTAGGATAAACAAGGTTGGATACATAAGCGGATAAAACGGGTAAACTCCATATAGCCTCATGTATAAGTACCTAACAAACTTATTCTGTACTCTTTCCAACATGAGGCTGTATTTAGCTTCATGAGGAGACCATATACTAGCATTACATTCCAGTTGACTTCTTACTAAAGCATTATATAACGCGAATATCGCTTGAATGTTTGTAAAGCCACTAACCGTACGCAATGTAAAACCTAAATTCCTATAAGCCTTTTTGCAAATTTTTCTGATATGGTCCCGGAACGTTAACCCCGTAGTGAGACCCACCCCCAAGTCCCTAACCTCTGTGACCCTTTCCATTGGGACCTTTTCGACGGTATAATTATATTGTATAGGAGATCGACTCCGTGTGAAGGTGATCGTCACACATTTTGAGGCATTAAACTGTAGTCGGTTGTCCTTACTCCAAGCCACTACATTATCTATATCTTTCTGTAATCTATCGCAATCCTCTGTATTTCTTATTGCCAAAGAAAGCTTAAGATCATCTGCGAAGAGCAAGCACTTAGCACTTTTCACAATTTTAGGCAAATCATTTATCATTAATATAAATTGTAACGGCCCAATATTGCTGCCTTGGCTTACCCCCGACCAGGTAACATACGGATTTGACCTATATCCAGCGTATTCTACGTATTGTTTCCTGTCTCTTAAGTAGCTGGCAAAGAATCTGAGCAAATGGGGAGTAAAACCGACCCCCGCTAACTTTTTGAGCAATGTGTCATTGTCGACTAAATCGAATGCCTTTTTGAAGTCAAAGTAAGCGGCGTCAGTCTGCCCCCCACTGTCCACCTCAGGCATAATATCTGCTATATATGCAAGTAAGTTGCTGGTGGTACTTCTATTAGGCCTAAACCCGTGCTGTGCGTCTGACAATTGGGTGCTTACTTGTGTAAATATGCTTTTATGTATGGTCGACTCAAACACTTTTGCCGCGGTTGACAGTACTGCAACAGGCCTATAACCGTCTACGTTTGTTCCTGGCTTTCCTTTAGGCACCGGAACAACGCGGGTTATTTTCCACCTTTCCGGAAATACGCCAGTCTTAAGACATTCATTATATATATGAAGAATATGTTGAGAGAAAGTTGTCAATATTTTTAAAAGCGGGTGGTCTGTATATTCATACTATAGCTAGATCGTTTTTAATTGTGGTGATCAAACAATTTACGTCATCATCTTCACATGTCGGTTCGGTTACTGTAGCTTTAAGGTTCTCATTTATATAAATAACGATACCATCGTTTTGATTTAAGTAATTATTAGTTTTAAAAGCTTGATACGTCGCAATATTAGCTACTATTGTTGTATCGGTTAACCAACATTCAGTCAAAATAATAAAGTCAAATTTTATATCTAATCTATTAATAAGTACTAGAAGTTCATCAAAATTATGATTCAGGCTCCTAATATTCTGTGTTAGTATTTTATAACTATTCTCCTCACCAAGTACATCTTTGCATTGTTCCGGTAAGTCTAAGTCAAAAGTATTGCCTACATTGATACTTTTATCAATGTCAGAAGATATATCTAATACATCATCCATATTGTTTATACTGGTACTTATATAAAACTTTTGCGGCAATAATTGGACCCCGACCATCCCAAACAATGAAAATGGAACAACATGGCCATTGGTAATATATATCAAATGTAAGTGTTACTGAGTATTGTGAATTGTGTAGGTGTGAGTATTGTGAATTATGTAGATGTGAGTATTTGTTCTGCGTAAAAGCTAGGAGAAGACTAATTAGAGTACAGGCATTTTTTTTCTTGTATATAATATAATTAAGATATATAATAGAGCAAAACAACACCACAATGGACATAGTTAGAAGTAAAACATTGGTAAACCATAAATTAAAAGTGAAAATAATAGACAAAAATATGACGATATAATTATCTGGTATTAACCGTGTATAAGATATTATAATAAGAAAGAGTGTGGTTATTATAAAGTCATCATGCATAAATCTCGAAAAACAAATGAAAAAAAGGTAAAAATTATGATATTTTTCATACGCCATAGTCATTCTGTTCTTTCAAGGAAAGACAGAACTTCACCAACAGATTTCACGTGAATGGAGGGCCCATTGTCTTCTTTGCGAAGTAGGACTTTGCCGTTTGAGATCCAACATAAGTAGTCAGAAACATAAACCGGACTCTTATTGCTTTCCATATCTAAGAGTGCCATATTTAGAAGAAAGAAAGAAAAACGTTTAATGTGGTACATACAAGCAAAACAAAAAAATGACAATGGCAATTAACTTAATATAATGAGTTACATAATTATAAATAAATCATACTATAAATCATATATACAAAAATCAAAATAAATTAAAAAACAAAAACAAGTAAAACAGACAAAAATATGACACAATACTGAATTTGACAGAAAGCCAAAAAAAAAAAATAATAATACAAATAATTAAAAAGCGAAATTAATTACAACACACAAGGATGATTGTATTGAAGATGCTCTGCTTACACAGGCAATCACAAACAAAGTAATAATAATAAAAATAGAAAAGTAACATATTAAAAGACAATAAGAACTTTAGTGGTATAGGTAGTGATGTAAGAGGGTGACTGACATTCCACTCTCCCCAATGAGTTAGAGAAGAAGGTTAGAGGACGAACAATCGGCAACATATAAAGGATGGCAAACGAGATAAGGTAAAATAAATTAGATCAGTTCACAGTTATTATTACGTCAGTAAAAGTTATTATATGATACTGCTGTCGTGCTTGAGATGTCCTTGCTTTTTCTGGCATTCGTACAGGAATTCTCTTAGATTTGTTTTAAAACCTTTACTATTTGACAGGTTCCTGATGGGAGGGGGGATGTTGTTCCAACATTTGGACGCAGCGTAGCGAAAACTACCCCTGAAGGCGGATGTGTAGTGCCGTTGTGTCGATAGCTGTGCCGAACACTGTCTCCGAGCTGACAAATGCGTTATTTTATCATAAAGATAAGTAGGCGTTTTAAACTTCAATACACCGTAAAGAAGACATGCTAAACGAAGTTTACGCCTGTGCATCATTTTTGAAATGAAGTGCTCATTTAAGAACGGAGTGACGTGGCCTCTTCGCGGTATGTCAAAACAGAAACGTGCGCACGCATTCTGGACTCGTTGGATCAACTTTTGGGTTCTAGTTAAAAGCCTAGGACCATAAACTGTGTCAGTAAAATTTAATTTGGATAATACAAGAGATTCTACAAGCTGAATGCGTAGCTTTTCCGATAAATATGGTCTCATTTTATACGGCACTTTAAGCCTATAGAAACAATTTTTTACTGACTCAGCAATATGACTTTCGAACCTCAAATTACTATCCATGTGCAAGCCCAGGTTGCGTGCTACGCTTACTTGCTCAATAGTTTTTCCAGGAGCGAGTTGCGAACTGTTGATGAGGATACTGCTAGCTGTTGTTGATACGGACTGCCAAATATCATATACTTGGTTTTGTCAGGGTTTAGTAGTAGACAGATATTTTTTGACCACTGGGCTATACTGGACAGATCAGCATTTAGCTTATCTATAGCATCATTGACTTCACACGGCTTACAAGAAATGTAGATCTGTATATCATCTGCGTAGATGTGAAATTTACAATACTTGATATGTGTTATTATGTCTGCCGTGTACAAAATGAATAGAATCGGGCCTAATATGGATCCCTGCGGGACGCCTCTATTAACGGCCACTTTTTCAGACGTTACAATTGAACCATCATTACGGGTAAGCTTAACATACTGCTGTCGGCCCGTTAGGTAGCTGTTGAACCAGAGCAAGGTACGATGGTCGAAACTATAGAAACTCCATTTCGAAATAAGCAGAGTAGTATTTATAGAGTCGAACGCGCGAGAAAAGTCGAATAAAACTGAGAGAGTACACATGCCGTTATCTTGTACGCAGAGTATATTGTCAGAGACATCCAGCAGTGCAGTCACTATGCTTCGGTGCTTTCGAAACCCCGACTGAACTTCGGGTAATATATGATTCTTTTCCAAGAACTCCGTTAACTTTTCACAAACCACTTTTTCTAAAATCTTTGACATACAAGGTAGAATGCTGATTGGCCGAAGATCTTTAAGAGCGACGGGGTTTGAACATTTGGGCAGTGGACAGACGATAGCTAATTTCCAAATGTCTGGATATGTAGAGGTGGATATAGATCGGTTTATAATAGATTTAGATGTGTTTGGAAACGTCATGGTCAGCATGTCTCGAGTAATGTGGTCGCAACTCTCGGCATTTAATTTTAAGTTTTTAATAATTTGGAACATCTTCTCTAAGCTCTAATTTAAATACTGCTGTTCTTGTGTTGCTCAAAATAGGTAAGAAGAGAAGGACTCACTGTCGACATGCCAGGGATATCCAAGAAGTGATTATTTATAACGTTAGGTTCACTGAAATGATTAGGGAGTTCATTATGTTTTTTTGGCAAAAGGGTCGATTTGAGGTTTTTCCATAATAATTTGGGGTCTCGTATTTTATTATTAATATTGAATCGGAAATAAGCAACTTTTTCATTAAAAATAGCTTGATTTACAGTAGATTTCAGGTCTTTATAATACGTTTTCTTCGTATCTGACTTATTTTTATGATAATCGGATAACGCTTGGTCTTCATCACTAGCTTTATAGTATCCGTTATCCAAGGATAGGAGCGCTCTTTTAAGGTAGAATTTTTATTGGTGCGTGGAGGTCAAACAGGGATAGAACATAATGATTGAATGCACTAACCATGTCGTTAACGTTTAACACAACGCCAAAGAGCGCTGCGCCCGAGCCTGCCTCTGTCCCACCGCCCCCTCCCCCCCCCCCCCCCCGGAACCGGGGAGGTCGGAAGATCAGAAGCAGCTAACGCCCCACACTAACGACGACGCCAACTTGCCCCTCCACCCACCAGAATCCAGGGAGTGACGGGGCAACCCCGGCTGTACCACTACTCCACCACGCCCCTCTCTTGGGCAAAAGCGTCACACACGCTACTCCCAGCCCCCTCTAAGACCAGAAAAGGGCCAAAAGCACCTACGGTGGTGCAGTATTCCCCTCTGTAAAGGGCACTGGGAGCAGCTCCTACTGTGACACTAGTCCTCCTCTAGGGCCCACAACGCCAAAGAGCGCTGCGCCCGAGCACGCCTCCACCCCGCCGTCCCCCTGAACCCGGGGACTTTGAGGACATCAGGGAAGCCGCTCTCCCAAACAGAAACACAGCACCAAGAGGTGCCGCGCCCGTTCGCGACGCCACCATGCCCCGCAACCCCCCCAGGGTAATCTCGGTAGCGCCGCGCTTCCTCCACGCCCCTCTCTTGGGCAAACGTTGCGTGCGCTGCCCCGTCCGAATACGAAGAGGGTGGGAAGCAGCACCGCAACACCCCCCCCCCCCCCCCGCGCCAGGTTATTCGCCATCGCCAACAAGAACTCCCGCAGGAGAAGTTATTGACGATGCCCAGGGTGCACCGGCCCAGACGCATCACTTTACCAGGCCAGTCCGAAGACATCCCAAGGGAAACTGATGGGGTGGACACACGAGGAGGTTACTTGACCCAGCACCCCCAATTTAAGCAGTCCTGCACTAACCCAAGTTCTCTTCAACCCTCATAACGATGAGAAAGAAACCGTTATTGAGACGAGGATTGGGAAGGTGAAAACAGAAATGAACAAACACATTTTACTGAGATATTTTAGTCCCATATAACGGACCCCGTAAAGCCTGCCACCATTCCTCGGACACATTACACTTATCCTTTTTTTTGAGGTGCATGAAGGGAACCTTCCCGTGTGCGTAGCTTACGTCCGACCAACGCACCCTAGTAACTACCGGCTATTTCCCTACGCTGATTGGCCAATCCTTTCACCACCATGGCAAACACCACCCGTGCCGCCCTTAAGCCGGTCCTGTGTGTAGTCTCTACTAACATCAAGGGTTTCTCACAGAAGAACTCAGAAATACTTAGAGAGTTATGTTTTACGACGCACTGCGACGCTCTGTGTCCAAAAAAAACCATAGAGACGAAGCCCAGGGCCGGTCAGACATTCCTGGACTCACACTTATACACCTGCCACCCGAAGCACGGTGATGCCAATTTTACTAATTTATTTACTTCACCAACAGTCTTGTACTAATACAATATTTACTGGCGATAAAGTTAATGAACACAAAACAAAGCAATTAACAGTGCATATGAGGACGATGAAATTACTTTAATCAATAAAAGTAACGCTCATACCAAATGGTTACATAAGGCACTCATGGAATCGTCCCTTTTAAAAACATTTTATGATATCACGAGCACACGGGCGACACACGCACACGGGTGCTTAAGCGACGTCCATTAACAGGCACCTGGATTACCGCGGGGTAATAAAAGGATCCCTAACCCAAACAAAGTGGTACAACAGTTGTTAGGAGCCGAAATCTGTGGAAGATAATCTTCGTCGGAGCCAAGGCCGCGGAGAACATTAACATTCGCTTGCTCATCACCTTGGAAATACATACTTAATGGCTGTCTAGACTAATCAGGCAAACCTGGCGGCAAGCCATGATTGTGGTTATTTAAGGTTAGAATTGTGGTCAGTTTTTAATATCGCCCGAATCTGTCTACATATTACGACCGTGTCCCGACAATATATGAGAGTTGTTGAGTTAAAGTTTTTAATGTTCGCCCGCGTCCCCCTCAATCTAAATAAAAGGTGCAAGACATATCTTCATTTGGTGTTTACGTGATTATATTAGAACCTTACAAAACTAGGTATGGGATAGTTAAAATCGTTTAGATTATACAACGCAATTTAATCACATGCGGCGGAGCCAGTGGCAGCATAAAATTGGTTCAATTCCTAGACAGCAGGTAACTCAAGCGGGTCCCACGCCGCCGCGCCACCTGACGCGCTCCATTCATCTAGGCCGGCCCCTGAGTTATTGCCTTTTAAAACCGCTGCTACACGTGCACACCATTCAATGGGTCAGTTTTAACTAATAAAATACCAATATTATGTTAATGCAATCATTTAGGAAATTTCCACCACTCGTCAAGCTACGCTTTGTGGTTAAATCATCCAGTAACATAATGATTTGATCGTAGGTCGCAATCTTAAAAGAACATCGCCATACGATAATGATGATGCCACGTAGTTTAAGAGTATTAAGTAGCCTTTAAAAAATACATAACAGGGGGGCTGAAAAGTTCGTAGGCTGACACATAGATGGCGCGACTAGTATTAAATCATGATTTTTAGTTAGCACTAACCTTCAAAAGACACGTGTATAAATTTGACAGCTGTCGTACTATTAGTTTGTGAGTTATAGCATTTTGAGAGAAGCAACTTTTATTAGTTTGAAATAATGAATAAAAAGGAATATCGTGTGTTAATAAGCATTGCTTTTTGGCGAAAAAAATTACTATTGAAGCCAAGGCTTGGTTTGATAAACATAATCATCATGGGCCGATCTTCACGTATCCCACGAATGTGTAACCTATATAATAAGTATAGTGATATATTGGATATCCATTTCGACAGTCCTTATACATTTCGTAAGTCTTTATCAACTTTATAGCTATATGTATGTATACACTTTTTCTGTTTTCTGTTTAAAACTTAATTTATGTATGTCTTAATGTACACTTAATCTGCACTATTAATTGAATGCAGTGTTTATCTGTTATATGGTGTGCAATTAGATATAAGTACCTAGAACTAAAATTTTAAACGTTAAGCATGTAAGATTGTAGCACCTGTTGATAAACCCAATAAATAAATAAAAATAAAATAAATAAAATAATTCGGACTTTGCACCAGGAAAATCAACCGTTGAGAAGTGGTTTGCTAAGTTTAAACGAGGCGAATGCACGCAGTGGACGCCCCAAAGAGACTATTACCGACGAAAACATCAAAAAAGTCCACAAAATAATATCGAATAACCGTAAAGTGAACTTGATTGTGATAGCTGAGACGCTAAAGATATCAAAGGAACGTGTTGGACATATCGTGAATGAATATTTGGGTATCCGAAAGCTCTGTTCAAAGTGGGTGCCGCGCGAGCTCACAATCGATCAAAAACACCGTCACGCCTATATTCCCCAGAGAGGGTGGCAGAGGTGTACTGAGTACACCCACGTTTCGCCGACGATGTTAGGTCCCATGTAATAGGGGGCGAGCCTATTGCCATATACTGGGCACAATTCCAGACTCCGGACTCATACTGGGAATTTTTCGTTAGAAAAACTACATTTGTCCGACCTAGGATTTGAACCCAGGACCTCGTGATCACAAAGCGATACGCTTTGCCACCAGACCAACGAGGCAGTCTAATCGCTCAAAAACAACAACGAATTGATGATTCTGAGCAGTGTTTGGAGCTGTTCAATCGTAATAAACCTGAATTTTTGCATCGATATGTGACAATGGATGAAACATGGCTCCATCATTTCACACCGGAGTCCAATCGACAGTCAATCAAGGACTGCACGTGATGAACCGACTCCAAAGGGTGGAAAGACACAAAAGTCGGCTGGCAAGGTTATGGCATCAGTATTTTGGGATGCGCGTGGTATAATATTCATCGACTATCTTAAAAAGAGAAATCCATAAACAGCGACTATTACGTAGCGTTGTTGAAGCGTTTGAAGGACGAAATCGCGGAAAAACGGCCGCATTTGAAGAAGAAGAAAGTGCTGTTTCGTCAAGACAATCCACCGTGTCACAAATCAATGAAAACGATGGCAAAATTGCATGAATTGGGTTTCGAATTGCTCCCGCATCCACCGTATTTTTCGGATCTGGCTCCCAGCAAGTTATTCCTGTTCTCAGACCTTAAGAGAATGCTCGCTGGACAGAAGTTTTGCGCCGATGAAGAGGTAATCGCCGAAACTGAAGCCTATTTTAAGGCTAAAGACAAATCGTACTATAAAAATGGGATCGAAAAATTGTATGACCGCTATAATCGTTGTATCGCCCTCAAAGACAACTATATTGAATAATAAAATCAAATTCTATCAAAAAAAAGATTTTTTTCTATGCGGCATAGAACAAAATTTCATTCACGAACTTTTCAGCCCACCTAATATTTTTTTTTTGGGTAACAATATGTAATACACCTTAAATTATAATATATTAACTTATACATAGATCAATTAAGTTTCCACTATTAATAAGTACATTTAAAAAGGCTCTAGAATAACAAAGGTTATAACTAAAATTCCAGTTAAAGCAAATAAACTAATAAACTATTAAAAATGAACTGAAATTAAAATAAAACTAATAATAAAAGTAACATGCAATTGACAATTATACATATCCAAATTAGAGTAATCATTGTTATTATTACTACACACACAGTACAAAAAAGTATTATTTGTGAATTTAGATTTCCAAGAAGGTATCATAAAAAGGAATTTATTACGCGATAAAAGTCGTGGACATCTAAATAATATATTGCTCATCAAAAATGGTGAGTCTACCAAATTATGACATAATACGCAGCATAACCGTGCGTATAACGTAGATGCCTTATAAACATATTTTGTATGCGCTCAATACCGTCTATATATACTTTGTATTGGGGGTTCCATACTGTAGAGGCGTATTCGACAATAGAACGAACAAAGGAATTAAAAAGTGTAATCATATAGGAACATCTTCTGAACTCCCTGCCAATTCTCAAGACAAAGCCAAGCATACGATACGCCTTAGCAGTAACGTAATCGAAATGCGCAGCAAAAGTTAATTTATGGTCAAGGAGTACACCCAAGTCTCTTACCTCATATAGACTTTGAAGGGCTGCACTACTAATTGAATATGAGTGATGTATAGGGCATTTTTCTTCGGGTAAAAGTTATTACGCTACATTTATTTATATTTAACTTTAATCCATTTCTAATACAGTTATGTTGAATATGTACCGGTATGTATCTAATTTGCATTTTCTATCGAGAAATCTCATTCGCTGTCGGTAGTCTGGAATTGTACCCGGCATAGTTGCAATAGGGTCGCCCCTTATCACATTAGGAACTTACATTGCCGACTATGAGTGGGTGTACACAATACACGTCTGCCAACCCGGTTAGAGGAATATAGGCGTGACGGTGTTTATTTTTTATAAGTACTAAAAATGCACACACGTTATCAAAACGTTACAAACATAGCTCGGTCATTCTTTACTTCCTATCCTTTGAACATTTTCTATTTCCAAACGGATACGGCAACACACATCATAAATAATATTTTCCAAGTTTATTTCTGTAACTGAATCGTGCCAAGTTAACCCTACAAGGGACGATCCTAACCTAAAAGCAACACAGTATTATCCTTTGGAACAACGGATACTCTCGTCCCAGCTCAGTGACTCCCCCGGCGCGACCGACTCGACTCCGATACAATAACAGAAAAAATAAAACACCCGTTACATTGTAATGCTTATGTCTCTTGAGGATATTATGTTACGCATATCGAACTTCGGAATGTATGCAATACAATGTACCTAACATTAGCTACGTATTGCTGACGGCGCTCGTAACCCTTCGGGACCATGGTGTTCGTACTCGGTTTGTTCAGTCTGTGATGGGTGACCGTTCTTGGCAATTTTATTTTCGAGGAACTCCGTGCTTCGAGAAGCAAGTTAAGCCGTTAGTTCCTGCTGCCACTTAATAAGGTAATCCTTAAGCCAAATTGGATGCGCGGGTTGCTAAGGTTCACTGCAACAACTACGCTTCCACCAATCCGTAATGGGTCCGTGTTCATTTCTCTCACCTCGATTTATGAGAGAATATTTACATTTACTAAGTAGTAGGATAGAATATACTGATGTATTATCGATTATTATTCTTAAAAAATGCCACATCTCAACTGATTTAAGCTGGATATTTTTGGAAGCTGGACAGCACTCCTTAAAATGGCGGTGTTTACATGCATAGCATCTAAATCCGTTGCGTTACTGGTTTACATACCTCGAGAAAGTTCACGGCCGGTCGTAAAAACAATGCGAAATCACTAATATGTCGTACAATGCTATTCCAAATAATGGGAATTGGTAAGGAAAATAATGATGATTCCTGAAGAGGAACATACCCAAGATTATGAAACTATTTCTATCAAAAATTTACACTAAGCGCGCCTTTTCACATCCCACCACAATAACGGCATAGTCTTCGTACTGCCTGAATTTAAATTAAAGTACATTAAAGTTATGATAATAGCTTTCACATAGTAGAGTCCCGACCACATACCACTTGACACGGTTCGGCGACTGCGTGCCGTGACCCTGTGCATGCCATAAGGAACAAAGGTATGACTAAACAAAAAACCGCCAAACACATGAGGTAATGCTATACAAAAGACTTTCTTGGCAGCAAGTACTCCTTTTCGCAAGCAGAATTTTCAAAAGATGCTTACTCTTATAAAGACCGTCGGTTAAAATTACTAGGATAATAATTTCCATGGTCACCTTCTTGGTATTGACAGAGGATCACTTAAATCTCAAAATGCAGAACTCGGTGCAAGATTATTTATTTATTTATTCTTTATGCACTTTTATGTACATAGGCGGACTTAATGCCTGAGGCATTTTCTTAGTGTTAATAATAATGTTAATTTTTTCATATTAGTGTTCTAAATTCTTTAGATTGGGCTGATCAACCACAGTCTAGAAATAGCCGCCACTAATAATATAATGATGATTTTTGTCTGTGTGATGATTGATTGAGATGAAATAACTATTAGTATATCGCCTTTGTGTATAAATTTCATAGATAAGTAGATATTGCACCACTGGGGACCATTTTAAGGACACCCACACCACAAATTTCAACAACATGATTAAGATCATCCATCAGAGAGTTCAGTAGCTTTCGCTGAGGCTCAGACCACTAAATCTCTATGCGACATCTTTGGCACCAGAATCAATCCTAAGTTGATTACCTAAGCCATACAAATTCAATAATTGTGGCGCATTTGAATCATTTTACAAGCTTGGAAGCCATTTATACGGCGCTAAGCAAACTCATTGAGAAGAATCTAAAAAGGTTTTCTTCGCAGTTTGTTCGGCACAAGGCAATAAAACTTTACAAATACGGCATCGAAATGAAGCCCGTGAAATATGTTATTTTGTCACGAGGCGCTAAGACTTCTCGAGTGGGTTCAATGACTCGCTATCGGCTTGCGATCTGTTCAGTTACACGATACTCCTTTAATACGGAGAAAACGGAGTCGTACATTTTATTTGCGTATCAAATAAATATCGACTCTAGCTCGCTTGCGCTTAATTTTATAGTTAAATATTCTTTTCAAATAACTTTTCCACCCTTTTCCAATATTGAGAGCCTACCTTTCCCTAAGCAATCTTGAGTAACTAAGAGTAGTAAATTAATTGTCCTGAAAGATAACGATATATTTTTAGCTGGTTGAACATACTAGTAGGTAAACTCTAATTAATGAAAAGCTGATGAAAAAGACTGCCTAAAAGCCAAGCTATGATCAAATTCATGGGTCCATTAAAAACAAAAGAATTCGAGTGAACTAGTAATAGGTACGTATCGACAAACATCGAGGTCCTTAAACTCGGTCTCCTTCCTCCGTTCAAACCATTACGAAGCTCAGTTAAACGAACAAGTTTGTACACTCCGATTAACAACTAACGGCTTGGAATTGTGCCCAGTGAAGCGAATTCGCCTAAGATTAACTTTGGGAGCAAAAAACTAAACTTGTACCACCCTGTATCCAAAAGCATTAAGGCTGCAGGCGTCTTACCTCCCCGATATGATTTACGTAATTCTAGTGATTTTAATTCAAATAATACTCAACAAATGGACTAACAGAACAGGTAAAAAATGTGTGGTGAAAGTAAATGTATTAAGACGATCTTGAAAGCTGAGGTGAAAGTGTAAAGGGAGTTGACAAGCACATTATTTTCTCTGTATATCCGGCAAGGGGTTTGACGTGTCACCTGCGTGTCCGTCACGTCTAATCACACTGGACTTCGCGTGAATTGTTCTCGAGTCGCGCACTGGTCCACGTAATATAGAAGTACATTGACCGGATAATCCCATTGGACACCACACCGCACACATAAAGGAAATATAATGTTTAACTCGTGAGATTTTACATTAGTGCTAGAAGTCACCGAGTTACTATTTTCAATTAAATATTGTCTTGCAGTGTGGTTCCCGGCTTAGAACCCATCTCATCCCATCGGGTGTCGTACAAGGCGACTAAGGGACAACTAGGGAATGGACACCTGCGTTCTTCTAGATACTTCCACGACCATTGAACTGCGCTCGCCAACCCGCCTGCCAAGCGTGGCAACTGAGGCAAATCCCCCCAATTATTATGGAAAGAACGTGTAAAACCATGTCCCTAGTCCCCGGCAGTCCTGTTCGTCCTGGCTACGGTAGCAGCAATGGTAACGACAGGACAAGGGGTGCTAAGAATCTTCAGCAGAGATTCGGCTACCACCAACATCAACGAAAATCGGCCCTAGTGACATACAACGCACTCACGATGAGGTCAGATGAGAAGCTAGTTGAGCTGGAAGAAGAGATAGACAATGTGCACTGGAGTATTGTTGGTTTATCGGAGGTCCGAAGAGAGGGCGAGGACACGATAACCTTAAAATCCGGCAACTTGTTTTACTACAGGGAGGGCGAACAGCAGTCCCAAGGTAGTGTCGGATTTATCGTCCACAAGTCACTCAAAATCAATGTTGTGTCCATCACTAGTGTGTCGAGCGTACCTGATACTCAGAATATCAAAAAGATATTTACCGATGGGCATACAGGCTACGCACCGACCTCGGCATACTCAGATGATGACGTCGAAGTTATGTATGAGGATATTAGTAGAGCCATTCATACTTCCAAAGCACACTTTACAGTGGTTATGGGTGACTTCAATGCGCGGCTGGGCAAACGGGGCGATGATGAGTTAAGAGTGGGGGAATTTGGATATGGGCAGCGCAACGCCAGGGCTCAGGGGCTGGCCGAATTTCTGGAAAAAGAGAAACTCTTTATGATGAACTCTTTCTTCCAGTAGCCGCCTCATAGGAAATGGACCTGAATGAGCCCCGATGGTTCCACAAAAAATGAGATAGACTTCATCATGAGCACCAAGCGTCTAATATTTAATTATGTTTTCGTGATTCACAGGGTAAAAACCGGCAGTCATCACCGAATGGTCAGAGGCACATTAAATATTAATGTCAAAATGGAAAGATCGCGTCTGATGAAGTCTACGCTCTGACCTTCTTACGCACATATTCAAAACTCCGAGAACTTTCAACTTGAATTGTCAAACCGCTTCGAATTGCTAGACAGCAGCGCATCAGTAGACGAAATCAACAACAGGCTGGTAGAGACTGTCCATACGGTCGGGTCCAAGTATTTCAAGCCCCACCGTAATAATAGGCCTCAAAAACTATCTGACTACACCCGGAACCTCATGGCTGAGCGACGTTCCATGACGCTCCAAACCTCCAATGATGCTAAGTCCTATAGGCAGCTCAATGGACGGATATTGAAGTCCATGCGACACAATTTACGGTCCTTCAATACAAGGCGTATTAAGGAGGCCATAGAGCAAAACAAGGGCTTCAAAGTGTTCGCAAGAGACGCGTCTATTGGGCAAAGCCAGTTGACGAAGCTGACGGAGGACGGAAACGTAACGTCGAATAGGTCAGAGGTGATCAGGGAGATAGATATATAGAGGTTCTTAGATATAATAGATATATAGATAGATAGAGGTTCTATGGGCAGTTATATACCTCAGTAGCTGAACCTGTTGTTGACTTGGTAAAAGACCCAAAAGCCAAGCTAACCCAACACTACACTGAAGATATCCCGGACATTAGCCTGTACGAGATTAGGATGGCTCTCAAACAACTCAAAAACAACAAAGCGCTGGGCGAAGACGGAATTACTACAGAGCTTCTGAAAACGGGGAGATCACCGGTACTTAAAGTGTGTCATAGGCTATTTAATTCCGTCTTGCTCGAAGGAAAAACGCCGGAAGCATGGAACTGCTCAGCCACGTTTATAAGTTGTTTTCGAGAGTCATCACGAATCGTCTCGAACGCAGGTTTGATGATTTTCAGCCTCCCAAACAAGCCGGTTTCCGGAAAGACAACATCCATACGCTGCGGCAGATTATACAGATGACTGAGGAGTATAATCGACCACTATGCTTAGCGTTTTTAGTCTATGAGAAAGCCTTTGATTCGATTGAGACTTGGGCGGTTCTTAGATCTCTCCAGCGATACCGCATTGACTGTCGGTACATCTAAGTGTTGAAGTGCTTGTATAATAACGCCACCATGTCAGTCCGATTACAGGGGCAGTGCACGAAGGCAATATAAAAATCCCCAAAAAGAAGTAAGACAGGGAGACCTCATTTCTCAGAAACTGTTTACGGCCACCTTAGAGGACGCCTCCAAGCTCTTGGAATGGCGAGGACTTGGCATCAACGTTAATGGCAAATACATTACTCACCTTCGATTTGCCGACGACATTGTGGTCATCGCGAAATCGCTGGAAGATCTAAGAAGAATGCTCGGTGACCTCAACAGTGTATCCCAACAAGTGGGTCTTAAAATGAACATGGACAAAACGAAAATAATGTTTAATGTCCATGTCGTACCCACCGCACTCACCGTTGGAAACTCTACTCTTGAAGCTATTGACGAATACATCTACCTGGGATAGGCAGTCTGATTAGGTAGGTCCAACTTTGAGAAAGAGATAAATCGACGAATCCAATTCGGCTGGGCAGCGTTTGGGAAACTGCGTAACATCTTCTCATCCAAAATACCTCAGTGCCAAGAGTAAAGTTTCTAGTCAATGTGTGTTGCCAGTGATGACATACGGATCAGAGACGTGGTCTCTTACAATAGGTCTCTTAAAAAAGCTCAGAATTGCTCAGCGAGCTATGGAGAGAGCTATGCTCGGCGTTTCTCTACGTGATCGAATCAGGAATGAGGAGTAGAAAAACCAAGGCCCCGACATTTCCCTCAGGATTAGCAAGCTAAAGTGGCAATGGGTAGACCACATAGCGTGAAGATCGGACAGGCGTTGGGGCAGAAAGAATCTAGAATGGAGACCACGTATTGGCAAGCGCAGCGTGGGACGGCCGCCTGCCAGATAGACCGACGATCTTGTGAAAAACGCAGGAATTCGTTGGATGCAGATGGCATCGGACCGGTTACGCTGGAAAGCGATTGGAAAGGCCTATGTTCAGCAGTGGACAAGTATAGGCTGAGATTATGATGATGATGATTGTCTATCAATTGCTTGATAAGTTCTAACAGCAGGTGGCCACAAACCTGCCTCCGTCAATCCGGACTGGGTCCGGGTGGTAAAGTATGACCTAATCTCTCTCACCTCGATTGTGAGAGAAGATCTTTGCCCAACAGTAAGACAGTATGCAGTGAGGCTGATATTATTAATCTTAATGTTAATAATCCAAATCCTAAAAAAAACAGTCTGATATAGTATTATAATAAGTATAAAGTGTCTCCGAAAGACTGTATACTTACGTTATCTACAATAAATAAAATTTATTTAAAATTGCCTTCAATACATCTGTATAATGAAACATCTCAGTTGAACAACGAACTAATCACGTTATCAAATATCGATAACATTCTATAAGATCACACAAGTCCACACCCTTGATATTCAAGTAACAATAAAATGAGTGGATACAATAGACAATTGTACGAGCATGCACCATGCCCGTAAGAGAGCTGAATCATCATTTTAGTGCAATACGCAAAATATTTATAATCCAAATTTAATGTGTAAAAGATCAGTTCGTCATCGGTAATACACCGCTCGTTTTCATTACTCATCAGACTCGCTTATTTAACTTCTAAGGAAAGATCTAAATATATCAGTTATTTTATCAGTTTATCGGTGTCTGTTTATCAGACTCTGTATTTGCTATAAAACCAGAGGAAAGGATGTGAATTGTTTCGTTCTGAATACTAATGTCATTGTAAGTGTCCCTGACTGATATAAGGTATTTTCAGAATTATATTTGCCTACAACGCGCGGGAGCTGGCGTGATGATATAGATAGGTAGTTTTATATATACGTCAAAATTAGATATTTTTCTATCTATCCATATCATCACGCCAATTCCTTACAGGGAGGGCAGAGAATAGAGTTCCAACAGGTTTTACCTTACTGATCTCCGGCTTCCTCCATTCTCATAGTTCATCTTATACACTCTCGCCGTTTATAGACTCTTGACTTTTTCGAACTATCATACTATTTTAAAAAAGGCAATAAAATAACAGTATAAACTATAGCCATTTTTTTTTAATTTAATCCACATCATACATAGTTATAACGTCCAATTAAAGGAAAAGTCAATGCACAACATAACCCTGTGAGCCCAGGGGTATTACAAATATAAATAACTTCAATTCGAGCTGCTTGCCCAGTCGAGTGGCGGCCATTACCGACCAACCAGCGGTACTTTTACAATTTATAGCAAGTAAGATCTCTCAGGAACGTATGGAAAAAGAATTGACCTTTATTTTATTGCTTGCTTTTTCCTACGACTCCAACTCGTCGATTTCAATACCTTAAGAACATACAAGAAGTAATATAAATGGGTAACCATTTTTACCTCATTTCTGGCACCAACATTCGTAACTTTTTTGTCCTGGAAATTATTTTCACGCATTTATGTTAAACCCTTATAATATCATAAGAATAAATATAACTAAAAATTCAAACTAACCTTTAATTGTACGAACTCAGAGACAGACAAATCTTTATTTTTATTGCCATTAATCACGTCTCTCCTTATTAGATTTTGTATAAATAGTAGTACTCGTAGTAGTGAATAATACGTGTAGCGATCCTAGGTCGTACAAATACGTATTTTTATCGTTACGAAAATTTCCAGTACTAATCTGCAGTCTGAAATTCTGCCAGGTACATGAGACCTAACATCGTCGGCAAAATGTGGATGTACGCAGTACACCTCTGCCACGCCCGCTTGGGAATATAGTAGTGACGGTGTTAATTTTATTCTTTATAAAACCTGCTTAAAGTATTTTTAAAGGACTTCTATACGAATCTTAATTGTAGGTTATGATTTAAATCATTTCGATAAGAAATAGGCGTTTCACTAGGTACTTTACACAAAACCTAATCGCTAAAAAAAGCTATAAGCAAAACAATACAACAACTAACAAAAAAGCTATAATCAATACAAACTTTATAATCAATACATAGATCAAATCGAAGCGGTACAGCGAAAATTTCTCCGGGCTATGCATTGTCGATGCCACCGCGATCATCTTTCATACTCTCGTCTACTGAGCAGGTATAATTCGATTTCACTGAAGATCCAAAATCCAGACTCACCCTGCTCGAAGCCTCTCTGTTTCATAGTATTTGCCATAATAATGTTAATTGCACTGATATCAATAAAAAATTATGTTATGCAATTCCAAGAACTGTGCATCGGCGTACTTGCAGGACAAATGCTGGTGTGCGCTCTCCTCTGCATCGATTTGTAACAAGTATAATAAGCGCTTCACAGATATTGATATTTTCTCTTTATCCTTGCATGCTTTTAAAAGTTTAATCACCAAAATACTGTAGAGGGGATACTGGTACCGCGATACTGGTACAGCATCGACCTTTTAGTTTTTTTTCTTCTGCACTAACCCTACTTTTTATATTTTTAAACTACTTCAATTACGCTATAACTCACTTTTACTTAACATCGCATTAATACACTTCTACTAGATGCCCCTATAATGTTACTTCTTAATTTAATATTATGTGGAAAATGTAGTTGGTTTTACATTTATATACACTACCATAGCCAACACTATTTGTTATTCTCATAATATAACTGATTCTTTTTCCAATCCAAATACAGAAAAATAAAATTAACGCCAAAAACGTAACCTGTACAATTCAAACACACAGTGCTACATAAAAACGTTAAACTATGAATATCCATGAGTCCAAACACAAATTAGCATGTCTAACGACAACATCGCAGTTAGCCCTTAATAAACACGAGTGTTAAGACTGTCTGACTAAAATAATCTTTAGAACAAACTACCCGTGTGTGGACTATTTAAATAAGGCGAGGGTAGTCAAAGCGAGGCGATGAGGTGGATACGGTAATTCGAGCTGGGACGCTGTCTGCTCCGTTGCCACATAACCTAATAGTAATGTGGAGTATCAAATTTGCATATAACTTAAATAAATTAGGGAAATCATTGCACCCGAGTGGTTATCTAGTTTGGCAGTGTCGCGCCAATTTTGGTTCCCTTAGATAAGTAAACGGACGATTAATTGTGTGAAAACGATTTAACATCTACTTAGCAGTTTGTCATTACGGCATTACTTGAGAGGTTTTTTACGTCAATGATTAAAAATTGTTCTGGAATTTACGACTAAGCTGGCTTAATCTATATTGATTTCCGCCACAAGATTGAATGTTTTTGTAAGTTTATTACATATAGGAAATATAAAAAAAAATCATTTAAAAAGACCTTATTAAAAACAAGCTTTTATAGCAAAAACGCAGCAGAGACCATCAAATACTATGGTATTTGTCAAGACAATTCCAACGAGCCCAAACACGGTGCGATTATATTGAGTAGTCGGGTGGTTCCATTGGCCACCAATCGGCTTCATCATCAGACCCTGACCACTGTCTGGTTGTAAAGTACTCATCAATACCAATCTAACGTGCCGAGGGGGTTACGTTGTATAATTCACATGTTCCTATGACCACCTCCCGATTCCATTATCAGACCAGCTCCATGGTACAATAGTATTGCAATGTCATCGACTTTTCATACGTATTCCAAATTTCAGCTCAATCGGATATCTGCAAGTGCTTGAAAAATGAATCACAAGATTTGAATCGGAAAGACAGACAGACATACGAACATTGTAAGTTAAATAAAAGCTTGTAATAGTTATATTAAATCAAGCCTATAAGAACAACGATGACGCTTGTCTGGCTAGATCTATGTTGTGACCAATCTCCTAAATGTGAAAACTAGACATCCATTGCGCAAACTTTATTTACATTGCATCTATAAATTCGAACAACATCTCGTCAAAAAGCAATAATTGACTACAAATAAATGGTAAAAGCATTACAATAAAGGTAACATAATAATAATAAGTTTTAAAGACTTTGGGGGAAATTTTAATACGATCGACTTTGAGCTGAATGTCATAATTTTTCTTAGCGTGTTATTACGCTAGTTCCTAGATACTTTGGCTATACCTGACTAGCTATGACAATGTTTATTAAGCTATATATTATTATACTGTGATATGTTCTTTGAAATACATATCTTCATAATAATAAAATTAAATAGGGCAATATGTACTAGATTAGCTCATAAATATGTATCCAGTTCGGGGTTCGTAAAATATTGTATCTTACCGTAGATTGGAAATAGCTAACATCTCATGCATACATTTGCGCAAGCTATCCTAATCCTTAGCACGATATAAGTGCATAAACTTGTATCGAAACACATTTCTAAAATATGAATCTGAGCCAAGACAAGATTTGTAGTTATAAAACTGAAATATAGAGCACGAGGTTATTAATAATGGAAGACAAACGTAGAAAACTTCTCAATAATTAAACCTCTTGCATGTGGCCTTAGATGCATATATTAGTCACCGACTCCCGGAATGACAAAAGTAAATACCTTCACACTTATATTCGCCACGAGAGGTAGCAGAGGTGTACGGTGCCTCTGTTTATTTCAATCGAAATGTCTACAAAATACAAAAGCCATACATAATTTATATTACATTAAAGTACAAACCATTATTATAATCTATTCAAAACTGTCACTTTACACAGTAAAATAAACTAGATAAGGATCAACAATAATCAAATTGAAGCACAATGTGCCTCGTTAGCATTGGAATTCGAAAACTTCTTAGCTTTATTAATTTCACAAGAGGTAATATAAGAGGAGCCAGTACGGCGAGAAATATCAAAGAATAGGGCTGAATATAAAGAGCTGAAATTAGTTGTAAAGTGACAGAGAATCCGACGGCCGAGGGATCGTCGCGACACTGTATCTACATCGTCTTGCTGATATTCAAGTGAATTAGAATAGAACTTATTTAATTCACTTTGCTGTTAAAATATTTAGTTTAATTTATATCCCTTTCGTACTTTATAATTTTGAAACATACTTTTAGGAGATTCTTATTAAAAAGGGGCTTTTTATTCCGTTCCATCGCCCCATAACCCGTGCTACGTAACTAGTTCCGTACAAAAATATGTTTTTGTTTTCCACGTGACCAATTTCGAACGTTTTGTATTTTCTATTAGGTAATTGGGTGAAGTCCTATAAGGATCTTTTGGATCGCGGCCAAAATCGGAACTAACGCTATCATCAAGTGAAATGTCACTACATGACACTTGTAGAGTTGCAATTTGCTTAGTAGCCGTGTAGACTCTCCCCTTAATGTTAACCCTAATTTACAGTCGAAATTTCGGCCGAATATTCTAAAATTAAAAAGAAATTGACATTTTCGCGCGATATAGGATCTTCAGCGGAGGTGGCAGAGATATACTATATACATTTCGCTCATAATGTTAGGCTCCACATGTCATAGAGGGATAAGATGGCCACTGATGCTATTTATTTATTTATTTATAACAAATAAGCTTACAGTTGAAACCAAAGCGCTTATATGTCGTGTCATACAAGTTGTCATATTACTCACAAGCATAATATTGGAATATTAAATTACATTATATCGGGTTCTATTCCAGACTCCGAACTGCTATTAAGAAAATAGTTTTATTTCATGTGTAATATTCGCGTAAATCTTGAAGAATTTTCTGTAAAAAATACCTCAGTTTTTAACACCAATGTAGGATATAAACCCAGGATTTCTTGATTCGCAATCTGTGTTTGTAAAAGCTGGCTTAGACTTGGAGCAAAGGGACTCGTTCGTAATTATTTGGTAACTTAATTAAGTTTCAAACGTAAAATGAACTAGATTAAAAAGATATGAAATTGACACTTTATAATAAGTAGTGTTCGCCCACTGGTCGAAATTCGACCATAATTAGTTTAAATTATAAGTTTGAACATTATTAAGGTTCTTTTGTCAAAGACTATACTCCTATAATCACAGATTTCGCCAAGGCTATACTGGTAATTTGCCTATTTTTCTTCTTCTTCTTCTTTAAGTTATGGCTTCACACTAATTTTAAGTGTATTTTGCCAGTGTCCAGTGAGATATGTAATCGTGTTTGTTTAAATTAATTCGATTCCCCGATGAACTTGATGATAACGATGATAATGAAATTGATGAAGTACCCCACCCTGGATAGTAAAGCGGTGGATACTTTACATACCAATTGCGACGGCCGTTTTGAGGATGTCAAAAAGGCAAGTTTTATCACTTTGTTACAATTACCTTCACTCATGCACATATAAGAACACATAATGGTTAATATTCCACCAACATTACACAGTTAGTAGTCGAAAATACATGGTAGTGTGTGTAATGGTTTTGTTATTGATTTAATGTATTTTTTACGCATAATTAAAAAAAAATATTAGCATTCTGCACTCCTTCTCTATATAGACTATGAGTGTGGGAAATTTCATACTCCTCCGTCCGCGCAATTTTCGTAAAACCCCCTACAAAGTTTTTACTTCACATATTAATATAATGATAATAATAATGCATTTATAGATAGATAGATAGATTACTCTTTATTGTACACCAATACATTTACATAGAGAAAAAAAAATTAAAAATAAACAAAGGCACAATTGGCGATCTTATCGCTAATAGCGATCTCTTCCAGACAACCAAAACTGAAAGACCGAATTAAACTGAAAGATTGAATTTATTTCGGACAACAGAAATCCATACAGCGGTAAGTAACAATTAAAACTTAAAAATATTGTTAGTGACATTTTAAAATTATGCATTTGTTTAGACCAGTGGTCCCCAACGACGCCAGTTAAAAAAAAACAGTTACTTGACTGCATGTAGTCGTAGCCAGTGGGCTAGCATCGGTGACTCCCACCGGTCCGCCAACGTGCGCAGGATGGTGTTGGGGCTGTCGCGTATCCGTTGGAGTAGAGAGGCGCAGCGCTTGCGTATGATGGCAGCAAATCCATCTGTGTGGGCCTCCGCGAACATAGAGGAGGCGCTGCAGTGACGCGGCAGCCCCACCAGCACCCTGAACGCGTTATTGTATTGCACACGTAGGTCGCTGTATGTCTTCCGCGTGTAGTCTACTCACAAACTGCACGTATAGAATGTTTGGCAATACGCTTTAAAAAGCGTAATTTTGACTTGCTTACTGCATTTTTCAAATCTGCAGGCCAACATATTACAGCGAACAGACAGCGACCTCCGCTCTCTTTCATTATCCTCATTATCTTTCAAATCTTCCCAACCCAGTGGCCTAAATACTTAAAGCGTTCAACCTTCTTTAAGGGAGTACCACAAAGCATAATACGCGGTACGCTAGTGTATCGCTTGTGATCAGGTCTATATATCATAAATTCGCTTTTTATAGCATTGTATTTAATCCCCTGAGCCACTGCATAAGATTCACAAATACTTATTAATCCTTTCAAAGCACCACTTGACGGGCTCAGCAGCACCATATCATCTGCATAACTAATATTATTAATACAGACTCCGTCTATATGACAACCGATACCGGCACCGCAGAGCCGATCAATCAGTCTATTCATGTGCAAAATTAAACAACGTAGGAGAGGTCAAGCCTCCCTGCCGTACACCACATTGCAGTTTATATTCTTCTGATAGTGTGCCTGCCCGTCTTACATTGTTCTTTTGGTTACAATACCAGTGTTGAAAAAGCAATACAATTTCATCAGGCAGGTCAGTATCTGTCTTCATTGTATTCCACAGTATATCATAGGATACGAGATCAAATGCCTTCGATATATCTAGGTAACAAGCGTCCTAGAAGTGTAGTACTGAACAGTCTGCCTAAGGCACAGGATAGCACTCTTTGTAGAAAGACCAGATCTAAAACCGAATTGTGCATCATTGAGCGAGACGTGCTTAACCTATCGCTTACCAAGCAGACTGTCCAGTACCTTGGCAATTACGGAAGCCAGAGAAATCGGCCTATAACTGGACACATCAGATGAGTCACCTGTTTTATGTTATGTAATGGGTACGACTATTGTGCGCATCAAGTCGTCAGGTACATAAGAATGCCCAATACAAAGATTGAAAAACAACGATAAAACTGAACAAGTGGCAAGTGAACTCCTGCGTGCTGCAAGTGCTTGATGCTGAGATTATCGTGTCCCGGTGATTTACCTCTCACCATGCCCTTAATCACTTTCGCTACTTCTTTGGCGGTAAAAATCAAACAACGCTGAGAGCGGGACGACTCAGCATCGTACACCGGCAGCGTCGGTCCCAATGGTAACTCCACCTTAAAGTGCTGCCTAAATAAATTGGCAATATAACTCGACTTATGATTCATTCTATTGGTGTTTTTCCAAAACTGGCCTAATTTCTTATTTTTGTGATATTCGGCCATTATGTTTATTTTTATTTGGTGCTGATTATTTTGACACCATTTTAATTTTGCTTTGAAAATACGCCTTGATTCGCACATCTCGTTATAAGAAGAGCCCGATTCAGGTCTGCCACGCTGTAACCACATTTGAAAACAAAGTCGGGCCTTGCCGTGTGCGTCGCGAACATGTTTATTCCCACCGGGTATGAATTTACCTTTTCGCTTTTTTCTTACACTATGGCTACGAACTGCTGCCTCAGACAGTATATATATGATATTGTTATGCATTTTGTTTATCAATACTTTGTAACAGTCACTACTACACATGCCATCGCAACATTTCGCAAATTACATTGGAAAATCTAATTTTCTTAATCTTTAATGAGAGTCACTATGATACTTTGATATTTGCTCACGTTCCCCCCATGTGATTTTATTTATACAATTATTTGGTGTATGTACTATCTTTGATTTTATTACATTAAAATTACAATCAATTATTACCGGGTAATGATCAGACCAATAGGTGTCGTAAATAATAGATATTGAACAAACAGAAGACCGGGCTGTACTAGTCACTAGGCAGTGATCGAGACAGCGGCAACAACTGTGCGCGTCACTTACAAACGTGTGGCTATCTGTTGGCAACAAGTCCATATCTACACACGATCACATCTGCTCAGAACAAAACGACAAAAGTTCTTTTTCAAAAGACTCACCATGGTGCGCATTGTAGTCCCCCAGCATAAACACTGACTCCACACTATGACACTCAATTATACCGTGTCCTTCGTTCTCGATATAAACTATATTAGCAGCTCTCTCGAGTCGCTTGGCAACCGCGCGTCATTCAGATACTTGAAACGTCAACGCCGCCTCTATGGTATCCGTGGGCATAACCTCTGCAACCATTCTTTTGAAAGCGCGGCAGCCGATGCTTTGTAATAAAGTTTTGGTCGACAATTAATTTAATAATCTTGGTATGTCACTGAAATTATATAACAAAAAGGTTGTAATATACTCAAGTGACCTTGTGAAATAAATTTAAAACATCGTATAGGCAAATTAAGAAAAGTTTACGTCCTGGCAAAGAAGTACATTCTAAAAAGATCAACCGATAGTTGTTTATTTGTGGTGTTTTCAGCTTAACTTGTTTATTTGTAAACGAGATCAACAATTTCTTTGTGGATATAGGAAAAAATGCTGCTCCTACGATGGACCCTTCTTCCTCACAAGCTTCTATAGCTTCTCAACATTCTTCGACGACTTTCCAGCCTCACTCACTAGCCTTATTAGCTGCTGATGAGACAGAAATTGAGTCCATAATTATGTTGCTGCGTAGCGACTGTGCCGTTGGATGGTATGGTATCTCAACGAACCTTCTAAAAACCTGCCGAAGTGTACTAATCAGACCAATCGCACACATCTGTAATCGCTCGATACTTACGGGAACCTTCCCACGTGCGTTTTAAAAGGCTATTGTCCATCCGACTTTTAAAAGTGGAGATCGCAAGCTCGTAAATATTTACACACCTATTTCTGTCCTGACGTCACTATCTAAAATACTTGAACGCGTATTGAATAAACGCCTAACAGGTTTTCACCACCATCACAACATCATAGCTAATAATCAGTATGGCTTTCAAGCGGGTACGTCGACGGAGGATGCAATAGAGGACCTTGTTGACTTCACAACTAGGAAACTGGATAAAAAAGAGAAATGTCTAGGTATTTTCTTAGACATCTCAAAGGCATTCGATTCGGTATCTATTCCCATCCTTTTGGCACAACTTGAATCGAATGGAATTCGAGGCATAGCCTATGACATCTTTGAGGACTATTTAACCAACCGTTCTCAATACGTTAAAATCAAGAGAATTGTCAGCGATGATAACTACACTACACAAGGTATCCCACAAGGCAGTATACTAGGACCAACACTCTTTGTGATTTACTTAAACAACCTGTGCAAACTTCAGATCCCTAACGGTAAAATTTATACGAATGCAGATGACACTGCCCTGCTTAAGCAGGGCAGTGTCATCTGCATTCGTATAAATTTGGAAAAGCTGGATCGAAATTTTTAAAACCTCGGAATACTAATTAAAAGTTGTTATAGATTGGCTAACGCATAATGCCCTTACCTTAAATCCAAGTAAAACCAAATATTTGCCCTTTTCTATATTATCCACAAATTTACCCCCTCAAAATATGCGCCTCAAAATACATTCTGATGATTGTACTTTTCTAAATTGCCCCTGTCCCACAATCTGCCGAGTCTCTTATATACGCTACTTAGGAGTAGAAATTGATGAACGCCTAACACGGCACAGACACCTCGAAACTGTCTCTTCTAAAATCAGAAAGAAGATATATATCTTCAAACAATTAAATTAGAACGAGCTCAAAGAGCCATCCTTAAAGTGATGCATTCCAAACCCTTTCGATTTCCTACTAAGCAGTTATATGTTCTTTCTAGCGTACTTACAGTTAGGCAGCTTTACATTCTTCGTTCCATTCTACGTAAACACTCAAGCTGACCCATACATAGTAACCCCCGTAGACGAAGCAACATAAACATATTCCAAATAGATCGGTATAGTACCGTATTTTATGGTCGACAATATACGACACTAAGCTCAGGCCTTTATAATACGGCCAATAAATTACTTGATATTGTAAATCTCACAAAATATGACGTAAAAACAAAAACTCAAAATTGGTTGCAAAACCTGGACTATAATGAAACTGAGAACCTCCTTACGTACATAAAATAAAAGACAGTTTTGTTCCACCGCTACACACACACACACACACACACACACACACACACACACACACACACACACACACACAACACACACATACACACTCACACTAGCGCACTCTCTTATTTTTCCTTTACATACATATATATATATTTTTGTTATTGTTACCTTCTCAATTTTTAAAAGAGCTTTAATGGAAAGAAGCATGAATTTGTTATATTAGGGGGCCGTTCATCAATTATGATGATTGTTAAGGATCGATGGCATTTTAAGGACACGGGTGATGTACGAGATACATCGATGTGGTCCGCAAGACTTGACGGTAATTCAAGTACACGAGTGGTGTACGAGATACATCGGCGTGATGCGCAAGACTTGGGGCCCATACGAGATATGTGCTGAAGGTCATACTACTCATAGGTTTCATCCATGAGGTGTTCCTGTGCAGTTCACATTTCTACAATGGTAAGAATCAAAGAGAGAGGTCAATCGACGAATCCAACTCGGCTGGGCAGCGTTCGGGAAACTGCGCAACATCTTCTCATCCAAAATACCTCAGTGCCTAAAGACTAAAGTGTTTAGTCAATGTGTGTTACCAGTGATGACATATGGATCAGAGACGTGGTCTCTTACAATAGGTCTCATAAAAAAGCTCAAGGTTGCTCAGCGAGCTATGGAAAGAGCTATGCTCGGCGTTTCTCTACGTGATCGAATCAGGAATGAGGAGATTCGTAGAAGAACCAAGGTCACCGACATAGCCCTCAGGATTAGCATGCTGAAGTGGCAATGGGCTGGCCACATAGCGCGAAGATCGGACGGGCGTTGGGGCAGAAAGATTCTAGAGTGGAGACCACGTATTGGCAAGCGCAGCGTAGGACGACCGCCTGCCAGATGGACCGACGATCTTGTGAAAATCGCAGGAAATCGTTGGATGCAGGTGGCATCGGACCGGTTACGCTGGAAAGCGATTGGGGAGGCCTATGTTCAGCAGTGGACAAGTATAGGCTGAAATGATGAAGAATCAAAAATATTACTTAAAATACATACCTTAAACATGCCTAAAACAGTAAATACAAAGACTATTGCTATAAACTATAAGCAATTTGTCATATTATATCTCCAAAAGGAGACTTACTGAACGGGTAATTAAAGTGACATTGTTTATGTATAACAATACATTATTAATAACAAAAGCCACTCCTTTGCAGAAACATAGTGTTTTTATTGATTTCATTATTAGACATACTTGTATAATAATACTGAAATAGCCCAAACTGGAGCTTATTACACAAAGAATTGTGCAAAATTATGAGTACTTAATAAGTTTAGTAAGTTAAATCCAGCTTATTCCTGAACAGGGTTTATAACCAAATAAGCCAAAGTAATCTACTAATGGCAATGTTTGTTGTAACTGACAAGCAACAGGACTGTGGATACATTCCAAATATAATATCTTATCCTACCGATGCTGCGGCAGGCAGGTTGTGGGATAATTTGTGTTATGCACAAAGATACTTAAAAGATAATATAAAATACCTGGTCTATCCAGTTAACATAAAACTAATAATTATCTATCAATATTATCAACCCAGACTCCTTGCAGGGTAGCCAGAAAAGATGAATCCTAACAATACGGTCATGAAACCTTTATTGAGATAAGAACCTTTAAGGTCAGCAGTATATATTTTGCATAAAAGGAGTGTTAATATAGTGGATTATCAATATGGAATTATTAACTAACTAGCCATAGCCAGTAGTTAAAATTTCATAAAACGACCACCGTTGTAACCAACATAGAACAACAATCCTCATCCTGGGTGTGAAAATATTACGTCAAAGTGTACCTATCAGTTCACCAAAAACAACATCACGTTGGACATTAGAAATCTACCAAAGAAAGTGAGGTAGGCATTTTACACAAAGACTTGGTTTTTAAGTTGCTGAAAAATTCAGAAAAACAATCAGGAATACAACATGGGTTTTACAAAGAAACCATAATATTGGAGGCTAAAGGTATTCACTGACTTTGGTATGTATCTATGACACTAATAACGCCTTCAACGACAAACATAATTTTATTGGTTTTGTGCAAGTACTTGCACTTCAGACAAGTGAATCTTGTCCTACATATGTTTAACATTATGTATAGAAACATTATTATTAGAAACACTATTGTTTAATAATTGATATATAATTTATAGCCATTTTTATTAGAATTTAATTAAAAATGATCACAACTGTGTTATAAACCGCCTCCTACAAAAAAAAAATAAAAAAAATCAAACTTAATGCTAACAATAGACCGTACGGTCATAATAAATATACTAATAGAAAATTCATTAGTACCTATTCAGTTTTCTACCACGTAATGAGTTCAATGGTTTTGGGTTTTGAATATTTCCTGCATCAATTATAGTGTATTTAATAATATTAGAAATTTGAGGCACACACGATGGAAAGCTATGCATCAATTCATCATTTGGAGAATTAGATGTTTTACTGTATTTTTGTTAGATCATATGATAATCAATAAATAATATTTAATTAAATAAGATTATTCAAGAAATTAATAACTATAAAAAATAGTTTTGTAATTAGTTTGGAATGTGTACAGTTATTTTGAACACCAGTACCTATACATCCACATGTTACATGTATCTTATAAATAGGTATCTATATATAAAAAGAAAATAAAGTCATGCAAATGACTTGATAATAATATCCATTTGAAAATTTAATTATATTATGTTGACATGCTACGGTTGATGAAATATTGAGTTACAGTATTTGAAAGTATGGATTATCTTAAACAAGAATAATCAAAAATATATTCTTATCACAGGTATGATAAATATTACTGGATATTATTTATTTATTATTAATGGGGGATACATAATAATAAGTTGAGTAACACTCAATTCTCACGGTTGGACATCTAGAACTAACTAGAAAGTTACGCATTGCATTTTTTTTTTACTTATAAATACAGTTACATACAAAGAAGCAAAGGAAGTGTGGTATGAAATGAAAATTTCATGGTATGAAATAATTCAGTTATGAATAGGATTCCCAATATGATACAGTTGTAACCCGTGGTTCGGTTTAGTCGACTGTAACTTATTCGCTTCTTAAGTTATTACTAAATTAGGAGTGTATTTTTTCATCAGTAATGTAATTGGTTCAGGTGTGGCCCGATCGTATTGCCAAAACGAAGGTTCGCGGGCGTTATTGCGCAAGAACGAATCGTTAATTAATACATAAATATTTATAAAGCCAAGGATTTATTTGTCGGCGCACACTCAGAACATGGAAATAATTCCGGGATAGTTTCAAATTTTAAATTGAATTAATAATAGTGGTATAGTAAAAACACTGGGGTAGGTTATGTTTGTTTACCACGCATTAGTACTGCCCTTCGTTCCAGACTCTAAAATTGGGGGGGGGTGCGAGATTATATAGGTAATGCACATAGCCTTATGTGAGGAATATCTCCAGATAAGGTGTGTGTGTGAGTGATGTACGCTGATGGCCGCGAGGCCTTTACAGCTTCACCGGACTTAATTCCATATAAGTTCATTAGTACAAAGGCCTCTAGTACAAAAAATGTTAAATTTTGATATATGTACATCTTTGAAGATTAAAAATATAACTAACATTAAATATAGCCGAATGTTGATATAAAAAAAAAAAAAAAAATTAAATATGTAATGATAGCAAAAACATTCTTATAATCACCAAATAAATTCGTAGCCTTTGTTTGGTACTGTACTCAAAAAGAGATCATTTGACAATAAAAAGAAAAAATAAAAAAAGAACCACATGCCAGTTGGAAGACACATTAGTGGGGAAATAGGTTTCCCTGTTATATTTGTATCATATTGTTATAGATTGGGTACTAACAGACTTTGTTTTCAGGTCTAGTACACAGTAAGGGTTTCTAGCTATCTATCTATCTCTATCCATATTATGACGCCAGATCTCTTGCGGGGTGGGCAGAGAGTGCAAGATTCCGACGGGTTCTTTCCTTGCATGCCTGCCTGGCTTTCTTCACTCTCATAGTTCGTCTCATAATGGTTGTCAATGATACAAGAATTATTATAAAGGATTTAATTTTATATAAACAAAACTTTAGATGGGCAATTCCTCAACTCTTGTTATATAGAAGATATCTATAGAAGAAAGATCTCTATAGAAGACATAACAGATGGAGAATGCACTGATATCTGATAAGTAATGATTGATTAATATTACGCGGTATTAATGAATTTTGGACAACAGGTGTGGTATAAAGGTATATAACAGGTGCTTTAAAGGTTTTGTTGGGATGGATCTACACTACATAACATAACATGTTATAGAATTTGATTATATAAATTTATTTTAAATAAGTTAGACTGGTTGTAAAAAACAATATATGTGTATATATTTGTTGAGTTTGAGTTGTATGGCAATACAGAGAACGGGAATGTGTTATAGTATAAATATACTCATGATATGTTATTTTTTAGAGGTCACGCTCAAAAAAAAAGCCTTTATGTGGTATACTTCAACTTTACCCTTATAGCTCTAAACAGCTGCTCATCATCATCATCATCATCAGCCTATAGCAGTCCACTGCTGAACATAGGCCTCTCCAAGTGCACGCCACTGGGTACGATCCTCGGCTACTCGCATCCAGTTTCTGCCAGCCGCCCTACGAAGGTCATCGCTCCACCTAGCCTGAGGGCGTCCTGCATTACGTTTGCCAGTCCGCGGTCTCCACTCAAGAACTCATTTGTCCCAGCGGTTATCGGTTGTTCGGCTAATGTGACCGGCCCATTGCCACTTCAGCTTACTAATCCGGTGGGCTATGTCGATAACTTTGGTTCTCTGTCGAATGACTTCGTTCCGGATTCTATCCTTCAGAGAAACTCCGAGCATAGCCCTTTCCATAGCTCGCTGAGTGACTTTAAATTTATGAACCATTCCAACCGTGAGTGTCCACGTCTCGGCTCCATATGTCATAACGGGCAGGACGCACTGATTAAAGACTTTTGTCTTTAGGCTTTGTGGAATGGGCGATGTAAATACTCGACGTAATTTTCCAAATGCCGCCCAGCCCAGCCGTATTCTTCTGTTGACCTCTTTCTCGAAGTTGTTTTTCCCCAACTGCAGAGTTTGCCCTAGGTAAACATATTCTTGAACAACCTCGAAAATAGCGCCATGTATTGCAACAGGTTCCGGTACTACATGTCGGTTAAACATTACCTTGGTTTTGTCCAAGTTCATGCGGAGACCTATTTGTTTGGAAGAATCGGCTAGGCTGGTCAGCATCTGTTGTAAATCCTGCAACGTTTCGGCCATAATGACGATGTCGTCTGCAAATCTCAAGTGTGAGATATGACTGCCATTTATGTTTATGCCATGACCGTCCCAGTCCAGCGTCTTAAACATATCCTCCAATGCATTTGTGAACAATTTGGGGGAGATAACGTCCCCTTGTCTCACTCCTCGATGCATTGAGATAGGGTTGGTCTGCTGGTTTTGTAACTGGATGGACACTTGGATGTATCGTCAGTCGACTTGGCATCGTTGCAATGATATCAGAACTGACCAGGTCTCGATCGAGTCAAAGGCCTTCTCATAGTCCACGAATGCTAAGCACAGGGGCCGATTATACTCTTAGGTCTTCTGTATAATCTGCCGTATAGTGTGGATCTGGTCTATGGTTCCATACCCTCTTCGAAACCCGGCCTGTTCCGGGGGTTGAAATTCGTCGAGCCTTCGCGCAAGACGATTCGTGATAACTCTTGAAAACAGCTTATAAATGTGGCTCAGGAGCGAAATAGAGCGGTAGTTCTTCAGTTGGGTCTTATCACCCTTTTTGAAAAACAATACGACAACGCTCCTACCCCAAGCCTCTGAAGTTCTCCCATTAAAGAGGACAGAGTTAAAGATATTTTGGAGCTCCTTTAGCACGGGTTTACCTCCTGCTTTTAATAGTTCAGTTGTAACTCCGTCCTCTCCAAGGGCTTTTCCATTCCTTAGCTGCTCAAGAGCCATCACAATTTCGTCTAGGCTGATTTCGGGCAGGTCTTCCGTAAAGTGGCGGCTTAATGTAGCTCTAGGATCCTCATTTCCGGGATCAGGACGAGATGTATGCGAGGCGTATAGTCGGCTGTAGAAGTCTTCTACTTCCAAAAGAATCTCCGGCTTAGAAGTGATGACGTCCCCACTGGCTTTGGACAACTTCGTCAGATGGCTCCTCCCCAAAGACTGAACGAAAACTTTCGATCCCCGACTTTGCTCGATTGCTTTTTCAATAGCGCGTGTATTAGCGCATCGGAAGTCACGTCGTACCAGTTTGTTAATTCGTTTGTTGAGTGCCCGTTGCTCTAACGAAGTGTTGGGTGGGTTTACACGTCGTTCCTTCATAAGCTGCAGTGTCTCCTCCGAAAGCTTCGTTTTCCTACTTATACGTCGCGTTTCACAAAATCTCGTACCTTCCTCCCTGAGAATTTTAACTACATTTGTGAGGGCCTGGTCTACGTCATTTGTGGTTTCCATGGTAACGAATCGGTTCTCCAGATTTGAGTGGAACGCTTCAGATCCTACTACGGTTTGGAGGAGGTTGGGCCGGAGCCTGGCCTTCATCAAACGGACTCGCTCGAGCTTAAAGTTGATATTCAGTGAGCCTCTGACAAGTCGGTGATCGCTTCCGGTTTAAACCTGTTGATCACTGAGACATCTCTGAATATGTGCTTCTTGTCCGTTATGATGAAGTCAATCTCATTTTTAGTCCTAGTGACGGGGCTTTGCCATGTCCACTTTCTTTGGGGCCGTTTCTTAAAGAAAGAGTTCATCAAGAAAAGCCCCTCTTTCTCAAGAAAGTTGACAAGCATTTGCCCCCTATGATTCCTGCTACCTTAACCGTGAGATCCTACTACCGATTCGCTGCAAATTTGTACTCCCACTTTAGCGTTGAAGTCCCCCATGACAACGTTGTAGTAGGCCTTAGTGGTGGAGTGTAAGGCCTTCGATATGTCCTCGTACATATCTTCAACTTTATTGCCAGAGTGTGCCGAAGTCGGTGCGTAAACCTGCACAACCTTTAGGTTATACCTATCGGTTAACTTAATAATCTATCTCTCTATCTATATCATCACGCCAGCTCCCTCGCGGGGTAGGCAGAGAGTACAGACTTCCAACAGGTTCTTTCCTTACATACCTCTCTGGCTTCCTCCACTCTCATAGTTCGTCTCATACACACTCGCCGGTTACGGAGACTCTTGACTTGCCCTTCAGCTAAGACACGGTCTATTTGGTCATGGTAAAACAGTCTAGGTCTTTCCCGGCACCTACATCCTTCCACTTTCGTATTGTATATCTGTTTTGCCATTCTTTCTTCTGGCATCCTTTCTATATGCCCGAACCAACGGAGCATACCCTTTCTCATCTTTACACCGATACTATCTTTCATACCTACTCGCTTTCTTAGTACGCTGTTGCGAATACGGTCGGTCAGCGTGACTCCGCACATCTTCCGCAGAGATCGCATTTCGACCGCATTTATCCTGCTTTCGTTCTCCTTCTTACATACCCAACTCTCACTGCCATATAACAGCGTTGGGACAAGCACTCCGTTATGCATGGCCAGCTGCGCCTTTTGGCTTAAGTGCCGGTTCCCAAGTATCCTTCCCATCGCACCATTCACTCTATTACCTGCATTCACTCTTCTCTCTATATCAGCGGTGTATTTCCCATCCTTACTGAAGGCGCATCCAAGATATACAAACTCATTCACTTGCTCCAGCACATCGTTACCAACCACAATCCTTGCATTCGTTCTGGTTTCTTCCCGTTCAAAGACCATAATTTTGGTTTTCTTCACATTCAACAATTCACAACAACTTAATAATAAGATACGCTACCCTGTTCGACACACTTCGACATTTCTACAACGTTGTCAGAGAGGGTTTTATTGACCAAGAACCCTACGCCGCCCTGGGATAGCTGATCGCCCTCTCGGAAGTACAAAAGGTGGCCTGATTCTAGGGTAACGGTGTCCTCTCCCTTTCTTCGGACTTCACACAGTCCCAGAACGTGCCACCTTATCCCTTCGAGTTCGGATTCTAATTGCGCCATGTGCTCGTCAAGCCGTAACGTGCGTCCATTAAACGTCGCCAAGGTCAGTTGATTTTGGCGGCCTCTCGTATACCGCCATTTTTCGGTCGCCAGAGCCTCGTTCGTTGATTAGCAGGATGTACCACGAGCAGGTGAGGATGACTTGGAGCCATATGGTGGTATTTGACTCTCTTACATACAAGAACCACATGCCAGTTGGAAGACACATTAGTGGGGAAATAGGTTTCCCTGTTATATTTGTATCATATTGTTATAGATTGGGTACTAACAGACTTTGTTTTCAGGTCTAGTACACAGTAAGGGTTTCTAGCTATCTATCTATCTCTGTGATTGATCCGACCGATTTCGGCCATGGCGACCACTTTAAAGACCCCTAGTCAGAGTAATGCCGCTGATGCGCTCGAAGATGGCTTATGTAGCCTATCTTCGCGGCGAAACTCCGTGCACATTGAGGGCACGTAAGTACGCCGTTCTCATAGTTGTATGATATGGCAGCAGGTGGGCGGGCCTTTAACTGATTGCGTTTGGCGTCAAGGTCAGCTTTACGCTGAGCCTCGAACTCGTGTACTTGGCTGTTCACCATCCTGCGCCATTCTGGCCGCTGTGCTGCCAAACGTTCCCAACGAGAGGGCTCTATGTTGCATCTCTTCATATGTCGCTTTTGGACATCCTTGTACCGGAGGAGGGGACCGCCATGATTCCGCTTGCCCTTCTCCAGTTCAGAGTAGAAGATGCGCTTCGCCACTCTTTCCTCCGCCATACGAGATACGTGACCGCACCACCGAAGCTGTCGACGCATTAAATAGGCCTCAATGCCACCAACATTGGCTCGTCGCAGAACTTCGGTATTTCGCACTCTATCGGACCATCTGATCCTCATGATGGTACGGAGGCATTTAAGGTGGAAGCGATCCAGAGTGCGAATGTGGCGGCGGTATACACACCACGTCTCAGAGGAGTATAGGAGGTTTGGCAGCACGATTGCCATATACACCGATATCTTAGTGGGCAACTTAAGGTTATGCGAGCAGAAGACCTTGGTACATAGCTTGCCGAATGCCGCAGCTGCGGTACCCACCCTGCTATTGATCTCAGCATCAAGGTCACACTTGGATGTTACAGTGTTCCCCAGATAGCGAAATCTATCCACCTGCTTTAGCACATCCTCACCAAGTTTTATGGTCAGTGTCTCGTGACCGTGCATGTCCAGGGACATCACCTCCGTCTTATTGACACTGATCTTTAAGCCAAACTTACGGCAGGCTTGGTGGAATGCGGACATCAGCTGTTGCAGGCCGTCTAGGGATTCTGATAGGAAGCACAAGTCATCAGCATACAAGATCTCAGTGATCAGTGCGTAAGAGACTTTAGTGCGAGCCTTAAGTCTAGCCAAGTTGAAAAGGCTGCCATCTGTGCGGAAACGGATGCGGACTCCCTGAGAAACAGTGTGTAAGACCTCTCTAACTACCACCGCAAAGTATAAGGCGAACAGAGTAGGCGCTAAGACACATCCTTGCTTCACCCCACAGGTAACGGGGAAGAAGTCTGTCTGTTCACCGTCTACGGCAACGCAGCATTGCATGTCGTCATGCAGGAGTCTAAGAAGTCTCACAAACTTTTCCGTGCACCCGAGCTTACCTAGCACCAACCATAGAGCTTCCCGAGGCACGCTATCGAAAGCCTTCTCCAGGTCAACAAAGCAAAGGTACAGCTGACAGCCCTGTTCCCTGCTCTTTTCTTGCAGTTGACGCACAGAGAATATAGCTTCGCATGTGCCTCGGTCCGGTCGGAAGCCAAACTGGGTCTCAGGCAGAATCTTTTCAGACAAGTTCTTTAGGCGGTTTAAGAGAACTCTAGCAAAGACCTTTCCGGGGGCTGAAAGGAGCGAAATACCGCGGTAGGAGTTGCAGTCAGATCGGTCACCCTTGTGCTTGTAAAGAGCACTTATGCGCGATACTTTAAAGGTATCCGGAACGCGCTCCTCCTCCCACATGCGAACAAATAGTTTCCACACTAACGTGTGCAACTCCTCTCCGCCGTATCTTATCAGCTCTCCCGGTATAAGGTCAATGCCAGCCGCCCGTTTGTTTTGTTGCTGTCTGATGGCAGTAACAACCTCGTCACGCAATAGAGTCTCGTCCAGCTCAAAGGCGATAGGGAGCTGAGGCATTAAACCGATACTTTGCAGATCAGCTGATCGATCCACATTTAGCAGAATGTTGAAGTGCTCCGCCCAGCGGTTTAGTATATCCTCCTTGCTTGTCAACATGTGACTACCGTCTAGAGACCTTAAAGGCACCCGAGCTTGGTAGGATGAACCAATCAGCTTACGTACCTCACTGTAGAACTCACCCAGCTGGTTTGTGTCAATGAGCCATTGCATGTGACTAGCTTTGTCCTGCCACCACTTGTCTTTCATATGTCGAGACAGCTTGCGCAATTCGAGGTCACTAGCTTTAACAACCGCAACGCTTCCTCTCTGCCTTTTGTGCTGTCGCAGGAGATCTCGGTGTTTGTCGAATGCTGCCCGCAGGGTTTCATCATTTCCATCAAACCAGTCTTCGTTGCAACGGATTTTTTTACCCAGTACAGTTGAAGCGGTATCCATGATATGAGATGACATAGTTCCCCAGGCAGCATCAACATCACCTACCTCATTAGCTGGCATCAGCTTTTCAGACAGGGCTTCAGCGTATTTCTCCCTGACCGCGATATCTTCTAGCTTATCCAAGTTCAAAGAAGCAAGCTTTTTTATAAGAGATCTACGCGGGCGACGGAGGCGGATTCGTAGCTTAGTGACAATAAGTCGGTGGTCAGACCAGCAGTGCGCACCACGTATCACGCGGGTGACCTGTACTTGGCTGAAATCTTTTTGTCTCATGATAGCATAGTCAATCAAATGCCAATGCTTAGATCTTGGGTGCATCCATGTTGTCTTGTACTTGGCGGCAAGTCTAAACATAGTGTTCGTAATTGCCAGACCGTATTGAGCACATAGACTGAGCAGCAACTGACCATTGCTGTTCATGTTGCCAACTCCATGTCTACCCAGAACTCCAGGCCAAGCCTCATAGTCCCGTCCAACCCTGGCATTGAAATCGCCCAGCAATAAAACCTGCTCCCTGGCGTTGAAGCTATCGAGGCAATGTGTCACTTCCTCATAGAACTTTTCCTTGATGTCATCAGACTTGTCTAACGTTGGAGCATAGACACTGATGACATTAAGGTAGTTGTCTTTGTCCAGGTGAAGGCGCAGTGTGGTTACGCGGTCTGAGATATGTACAGGGTACTCCTCTAAATGCTTTGCTAAGTGATTCTTGATGGCAAAACCTACCCCTGATCGTCGAGTTTCGGAGGCAGCGGTACCTTTCCAGAAGAAAGTGTAGCCGCCACCTGCTTCCACCAGCTCTCCTTCATCGGGGAGATGTGTTTCGCTGAGAGCAGCCACATCCACGCTATAGCGATGAAGTTCCCGAGCTACTATGGCGGTCTTACGTTCGGGGCAGGCGTTGACATCTCGATCAAGAAGCGTTCTCACGTTCCACGCGCCGAATGTCATAACAGGTGTTCTTTTTAAATTTCCTTTGCGGCGTCGACCACGATTTAAATGATGCGATGATAGCCGCGGTTACTACCATCTGCCATGTCGGGACGAGCATTTTTTAGGGCACCTTTTCTAGCCCCCTCCCCAGCTGAGCGGGGAAAGCAGTGCCTCCCTAATCTATCTCTATCCATATTATGACGCCAGATCTCTTGCGAGGTGGGCAGAGAGTGCAAGGTTCTGACGGGTTCTTTCTTTGCGTGCCTGCCTGGCTTTCTTCACTCTCATAGTTCGTCTCATAATGGTTGTCAATGATACAAGAATTATTATAAAGGCTTTAATTTTATATAAACAAAACTCTAGATGGGCAATTCCTCAACTCTTGTTATATAGAAGATATCTATAGAAGAAAGATCTCTATAGAAGACATAACAGATGGAGAATGCACTGATATCTGATAAGTAATGATTGATTAATATTACCCGGTATTAATGAATTTTGGACAACAGGTGTGGTATAAAGGTACATAACAGGTGCTTTAAAGGTTTTGTTGGGATGGATCTACACTACATAACATAACATGTTATAGAATTTGATTATATAAATTTATTTTAAATAAGTTAGACAGACTGGTTGTAAGAAACAATATATGTGTATATATTTGTTGTGTTTGTGTTGTATGGCAATACAAAGAACGGGAATGTGTTATAGTACAAATATACTCATGAAATGTTATTTTTTTGAGGTCACGCTCAAAAAAAAAAAAAACCTTTATGTGGTATACTTCAACTTTACCCTTATAGCTCTAAACAGCTGCTAATATAGTTTATATCGAGAACGAAGGACACAGTATAATAAGTGATCAAACGAACTTACCTGAAGTGAAGTTCGATCATTATTATACGAAGTCCTTCGTTCGAAGATATAAGTACCCAACCCGCCCTGCCCGTTGGTAAAGTTGAACTGTACTACTTCTAAAAGGAATGGTTGCAGAGGTTATGTCCACAGATACCATAGAGGCGGCGTTGACGTTTCAAGTATCTGAATGACGCGCGGTTGCTAAGCGACTCGAGAGAGCTGCTAATATAGTTTATATCGAGAACGAAGGACTTCGTATAATAATGATCGAACTTCACTTCAGGTAAGTTCGTTTGATCACTTATTCTAGGAGACATCTCACTAAAACATTCAGTAATTTCTACCAAATTTTCACTAGAATCTGTGGGCATGTACACTGAGAAACACATAATACAACGCTCGCCGAGCGCAATAATAATGATAAAAACAAAATGAAAAATTATCATATCATATAATCTGAATTGCAATGTTTAACGGCAGTGCAAAAACTCACCCTCGCAGTCCTTTCCAATTTACCCCGCACGAGTGGCATGTAACACCTGTTCATTCTGTTCACAGCGAAATAAATCTCGCACACAAAAGCGTTTTAAGTGAATACTGACACTCGGAATTAGCCGCGGAATTCCCGCACAATACCTTACCGAATGATATATTACTACACAATGAGTGCGGGGATTCCCCAAGGGATTTCGAACGTGTTACATATACATTCCTGTTTTTCAATATTTTTTTAGACGTAAACGCACACTATGAATTACTCCTGTGTCGTGGGTGCGTTTACGAACATAAAATTCACGTGCACAAATACCCAGGCCGAATCAATTGTTTGTGGGTTACACAAAAATTCGTTCCGTTTAAGAATCGAACCCGTGACTACTCGGTTTAGTGACTGGTGTGGCCTACGCTTTAAACTACAAGACGAAGTCGTCCGTCGATTTTTGTTTTCCAAAAGCAGAGGTGTACACTGTATACCCACGGTTCACCGACGATGTTAGGTCCTAATCACAGGTTCCAATGGAATAGGGGGCGGGCTTATTATCATTATACGAGACACAATTCCAGACTCCAGACTGCTACTGGACTCCTTTAGATACATGCTCTTTAGAAATAGCATCATTAGACTCATATCTCGGTTTTAGTCATCACACTGGAGCTAGATCGTAAAAAATATAATAGAAAATAGAAAGAAAATTAAGAAAAAGTCAAGCCAGCTGAGTTTCTCGCCGGATCTTCTCAGTAGAGACCGCATTCCGATCCGGTGGTAGATTAGTAGTTAATTAAATTAAAAAATTGATAATATGTAAGAACCTCCGCAATGTTGATATACATTAAAATATTTGACTTTGAGTATGACGGACGATTTTTCGATAGAAAAACCACAATGTGTGGCTTAAGGTTCGAACTCGACCTAGGAACCTCGACGAATCGATCCTAGGGCCTCATGATCGCCAGCTGCACTATACACCACTAGACCGAGGCTAAATTTTCACCCGATCCCGATGGATCGGGTGAAAATTTAACGCCGATGCGTTATAGGTTACAAGCGAGTGGAAAAGTATGATTTAACATTGCTGGAGCAGTTTATCATAATTGTTATAGGCTCGCTGCCTATTACTTGGGCTCTTGGAGATCACTCTCGTGAAGTGCCTACATTCAGTTATTTATAGAACGTATTTTCATATTAACCCGCTCCGCCCACTGTGTCTAATAGTCGCGGGTTCGATTCCCGCACGGGACAAATCTTTGTGTGATCCACAATTATTTGTTCCGTTCTGGGTATTTGTGTATGTGAATTTTCATGTTTGTTAACGTACCCACGACACAGGAATTAATCCTAGTGTGGGGCTTCGTTTTTAAAAAAAAAAGAAAGAAAGAATATTTTTGTGATCGCGGAATATATTCGAGTATGTTCGTAATTTATGAAGGCATCAGTCTCAGCTTAGTGGTTCTCTCAATTTATTGTCAAAAAACCGGTCAAGTGCAATTACGGCTCGCGCTACGCGGGTTCCGCACAAGTGCCTTTAAGTGTTGCCATTCCAATTAATCATTGAATTGGAGGAAAATATATATTTTTATGTGACATAATTACAAATTATTAAAATTTGCGTTTATTTCCTTTACTTGCACTTAAACCTTGCTTTTTGATTGCCAATTTTCATGATTTTAGGTTACTGAGAAGTAGCTTGTAGGTTTTATTGAGAGAGTTTAAATGGTCATAACTTTTGAATGTGTTGACTCGTAAGCTTCATGTTTGTCGTCCCCAAAGAACCATGGATTAGTATTCAACTTAAATACATTGGACATAGAATATAGATAAACGGACAAAATAGTGTTCCGTTTTTATTTATTGAGGACGAAACCCTAAAAAGGTCGAAACTATACAGATACACATGATTCTGAATCTGTCTACTATTGATCGGTACTTGATAAAAGAATAGACTCTGTTTTCTAGCGACGACTATTCCAATATCTACCATACATTAACAGATATCATAACCTCGCCACTAACAACAAATAGGACACCTTTTTATAAATTAATTACAAACCTTCCTGCATTACGAAAACAACCTTAAAATAAAAGCGCTTAGGTACGTGATATTGCCCACGGAAACATACATATTTACAAAACACTCTTAAAAAACTTCAAAGGGAAACGTTTGAAATGCTCTTTTGAAACTCCAGTCGGTATTTCATCTCGCGCCCTCGACGTGGAGAGCTCGTCGGCTCGGCATCAACAAGTTGCAAACCTTAAAATTGCTCTCACTAGGAACCGTAGACCGCACATTTCCAAATCTTAAACATTATAACTAATAATAATAATCATTTATTCTTTCCTTTGCACACAATATTACAAAAAAATGGTAACATTTACAGAAAATACTTGCTTAGCTTATACGGTAAGACATTTGTACCTGAACTATTTAGATAAATGAATATCTGTATTTCAGGCATCAGCGCTCTTCCCTAGTAGTGATCATAGTAAACATTAATTTGGGCTTACATTTTCAATTACCATGTAAATAGAAAAGATAAAATATATATTTAAGGAGACTCACGAAGTTTCAAGATTGAAATAATAATAATAAAAAATTAAAAAAGAATATGTAAAGTGAGTGAGTCCTCCCTAAGTGTAGAATGTGGATGAATGAGTGTGTGTGGGAGGGTGAGTGGCAAATTTACTGCTGCAGACTTAATAAATTTTCGGCTTCATTATATGTCAAATTGAGCATATAGTCTATTACCTTATCTTTACATATTTTCTTATTTAAAGCAAATGTATCAATGGTTTTATTAATTTTATATAGATACGGTCCCAGGAAGCAAAAACATCTATTTGCATATGGATATTTAAGCATTGATCTGTTGGAGAAGGGTTTTTAACTTTTCGTTTCGTAGTTGTAGTATATTATTCAAACTTTAAACTTGAATACTGTTTCAAAATTGTATGCAGTATAAATAACCTACGGACCAACAAAACTCCCTATGATTGGTATTACTGATGCGTAGGAAACAGATACGGGCGGAAAGTGCCTACCTTGAGAAAAGCTCTCTGGGCTATTTCGAGGGGTCTCATAATGGTTTTAGGTGCAGTTTATAAGCTTAAAAACTGCAACATGTCGCAGATTTTTGAAGACAAATATTAATTTTCTTAATCTTTATGTTACCAGATCTATATGTGATCGAAAAGAGAGGTTGTTGTCTATTATTATGCCAAAATATTTCAACATCCCAGTTTTTACCAAGGGTGGACACCAGCAGACTACTCTGTTGCAACAATTGTGTGCAATAAGGGTATAAGAAGGAGAAGGTAAGTTAGAATTTCGCATTGAAAGATCATATAATGTGTTATATCAGCATTGAGTGTCAGGAGATTATACGTCAACCAGTGGCACACCGTATTAAGAGCATTTTGAGCATTTTTAAAAACTTCATCCCACGTATCAGCTGAAAACAGCAGTGCAGTATCGTCCGCATAGGATTTTTTTTTCCACCCATCCCGTTAAGGTCACAAAAGTCATTTAAATATATAAGAAAGAGACTCGGCCCCAATATACTGACTACCCTGTGTTCGGGCATTGTGATTCACCAATTATGTGGGTGGACCGCAAAAAAACTGCGACTCGGAATATGAGGGTAGTTGGAAAACTACAACATTGAATTCGGGTGCAAGGGTGCTGATCGATTACCGGAAATATTTAAATTACTACATTATTCGTCGGTTTATTTGTGCAAAACAACTTGTGAGATTTCGGACAATAAGGTGGTATGCTAAAGACATCAATATAAAAGGATTGAAACAACCAGGCAGCCGTGCACGGCGGAGCTACCTTCGGGAGACGAGTCAAGGTGAGTGGTTCACCTTGTATTTGGGGATTGCGGTGCCTGGACTCCCAAATCTAACCGATAGAAAACTCAGGACCAGCAACTGAGCTATCGAAGGGGTTTTCACATGAACATAATTTTGGTCCCCGAGCCGGATTGGGTTTTCGTAAATTAGTTGGTTAGATAGGGGTTTCATTTATTTATAACGGTTACAAACGGGGTACCTACTTTTGGCATAGAAATAATTATTTAAATTGTAATAGGCATTGTGTTTAGAGGTTCTATTGTTTTCCAAAGATGGCAAAATCTTTTGAAAGCAAATTTAAAATTAAATACGACTGGTTTGTAGATTCGTCAAAATTAGTAAATAGTAAAACTTGTAGTTCGGGTGTTTTATCAGCTCGGTTCAAAAAACTGCATGACTATTTCAATGTTTTAACGGAGTCATACGAGGGCATACTGACCAATACTTCTTCAGAAGATGAAGAAATAATCGGTAGATATGAGGTAAAATACAAAGAGGCCACGGAGTTATACAACCAGTTGGATGCGGTCTCGGCGGCCTATCCGAACCTTGACGGCACCCACATGCCCACGGAGGGCGCGTCAACGCCGCGGCTACCGCGGATTGTGCCTAGTACGTTTGACGGGGACGTTTTTTCATGGTGTAGCTTCATTAGTCTGTTTACATCATTGGTTTTAACACGGAAAGATATCACTAAAACGGAAAAATTTCATTATCTTATTTCGCACGTGGAAAAGGAGCCTAAAGCACTTATTAAACATCTGCCGATGGTGGACGGGTCGTTAGACACGGCATTGGATATCCTAAAAGGCCGGTATGAAAATAAAAGATTGTTGGCGGATTCACTGATTGCGCGGATTTTACATTTGCCGGTGTTGAATAAGTGTGCTGGGCTTCGAACTAAAATATTGAACCCGTTATTGGAATCTTCGCGGGCATTAGCTAATTTAGGTTTTCCAATTAACGAGTGGAGCTACATTTTATTGCATGTAAGTCTACAAAAATTACCAATTGACGTCAGAACACGGTTTGAGCAAAAACACGGTGGCAATAATATAAGTTTACCCACTTTTGATCAGCTCATAGAATTCCTACAACATGAATGTAGACTTATAGACACGGCCACTGCGGAACCGGTTTCTTATTACGCGGATCGCACTCACAACAGGCCCGAGCGCAGGGTGCATAATATTGTGACGGAACCACCAGCACAGGACCAGCGGGAACGGGCGAACAACTACGGCCGTATTAAAGACTGTGGCTATTGTCAGAGGTCGGGGCACGGTATAGACAGCTGTTATAAATTTGCTGACATGTCCAGGTCTAAACGTAAGGATTGGGTTAAAAGACAATTCTTATGCTTTCGGTGCTTCGGTACTCATTTGGCGGCATCGTGTACCCGCAAGGTACCATGCAGTCGGTGCGGAAATATCGGACATAACAAACTAATTTGTACAACGTCCATTGCGCGCTCTGACTCACCGGCGGACGGCGAGCCGTATACACGGCGCGCATTTGTTACGGCGCAATGCGATAGAGCGACGGGCGGTCGGCGGCGCTCACCTATTACTCAGTCGCGGCGGTCACGGCACGCGTCTCCTAGGTCTTCGGTTCGAGACTCGCGTTATCCACGGCGTGGTGATAGTTCCGCGGGATCTATGGACCGGGTACGCGAGTTAAAGGATGGTTACGGGCGTGATTCGGACCCACGGGAACAGCGGGACTGGGAGACCCGACACCGCCGGGAGCGGACTGATTGGGGTGGGCGGCAGTCGAGTCCTGTGGTGCCGCGTGTGCCACAGGAATAGCAATTACAGTCGTGTAATGTCGCCTCGGTACCTCGGCTAGCGGATAATGTCATCTTACCCACGGTCATTGTAGAAGTAAAATCCAATCGGGGGGATTTTATCAAATCCAGAGGCCTGCTAGACCTGGGTAGTCAAGTCACTATAATTAAGAGTGATTTGGTAGCAAGTTTGGGTTTAAGGCGACATTACAACCAAACACCGTTAACAGGCGTCGGCGGATTTAATAACAATGAATGTTGTCATGTTGTTAAATTTTATTTTAAACCGGTAAATTCGAGTTATTTGTTATCGGTTACGGCGGTGGTTTTGAAGAAACCAACTTCATATTTAGCGCGTAGGTTTAGTAAACAAATTGCTCATATAAAATTTTCGGATGACGGTTCATTTAATATGTCAAATGTTGACATAATTTTCGGATGTGACATATTAGGTCAAATTTTAAATGGTGAAAAGGTGAATTTCGGTACTGATGGACCGTATGCTTTAGGCACCATTTTTGATTTTGCGATTTTCGGTCCGGCGCAACCATTAAAAAATGATAACTCGGAATCAAATGTTAATGTTGGTGTTACATTAATTGAAGCGGTCGAGAGATTTTGGCGATCGGAAGAACCACCCAGGCTGAAAATCAAGGACCCGGCGGACTTAGAATGTGAACATTTGTTTTCTACAACTACCTCACGCGGCTCGGACGGAAAATATGTTGTCAGATTACCACTGTTGCCAGATCGACAGCGGTTGGGAGAATCTAAGGAGACGGCCCTGCGTCGATTTACGGCCTTAGAACGAAAAATGAAACGGCTACCAGAATTTAAAAAAAAATATGTGGAATTTATGTCGGAATATTTAAGACTCGGTAATATGACGGTTTCCAAATTTGATGTTTCGTCAGGACAGGAACATTATTTTCTTGCGCATCACGGTGTTTTTAAAAAATTAGGCGACGTCGGAAAAATTCGGGTAGTTTTCGACGGAAGTGTACCCACCAGCACCGGTGCGTCCATCAACGATTGTTTGTTCACGGGTGAACGACTTCAAAATGACATCACACAAATTATAATTAATTTTCGGTTGCCTCTGTTTGTGTTCACTACGGATGTGAAAATGATGTTCCGGCAAACCTGGATACATCCGGACGATCGGAAATACCAATTAATATATTGGCGCTCGTCACCCGATGAACCGTTGGTAGTTTATGAGCTGACCACAAACACATACGGGTTAAAGTCCAGTCCATTCGTCGCTATACGGTGTTTACATCAGTTGGCGAGTGACGAGGAGCACCGGTTCCCGCGGGCGGCCCGGCTGCTGCGTCACAACAGTTACGTGGACGATCTGAACGGCGGCGCGGACACGCTGCGCGACGCGCGGCATCTGAAGGACGAGCTCGTGGCGCTCATGCACACGGCGGGCTACGAGCTCAGGAAGTGGTCGTCGAACGCACCGGAACTGTTGGACGACTTGCCGGCGGATCATTTGGAGACGGCTCAGTCATTTAACATGGATACAGACGGATCGGAATTTATGAAGGTTTTAGGTATACAGTGGAACCCAAGGTCAGACAGTTTTTCGTATAAGTTGAATCTACCAACGGACACTACTGTCACTCGGCGCAGTATTTTATCATTGACGGCTCGCCTTTACGACCCTCTCGGATGGGTGTGTCCGGTTGTTTTCAAAATTAAATTATTACTACAACGATTGCTTAGCACTGGTGATAATTCACGGAAGGTAGACTGGGACGCTCCCGCGCCGCAGGATATAGTGCGAGCGTGGCGCGATATCGTTTCGGATTTGCCTAATCTACAAAAGATTACAATACCTAGATGTCTGAAACCGGATAAAAATAGCAGTTATTCGGTTCATGGGTTTTGTGACGGATCATCGGTAGGATTTTCTGCGGTCGTATATTTGCGGTCGGTGGATGAGGCCGGTAATGTCTTTATGCGGTTGCTTATGGCTAAGTCTCGGGTGGCACCATTAAACACAAAGCGGACCATCCCTAAGTTAGAGCTGAGTGGTGCGACCCTATTGACTACGCTTATCAACCACATAGTCCCCTCCCTGCAGAGTGACATTGCGATTGATGATGTCGTGTGTTGGTGTGATAGTACCATTGTATTGGCGTGGCTAAAAACATCACCACATAAATTACAAGTGTTTGAAGGAAATCGGGTATCTCAAATTATTTCATCTAAAGTAGATATTTTATGGAGACATGTCCCCGGCGAGATGAACTGCGCGGACGTGGCGTCGCGCGGCGCGACAGCCGACGAGCTGCTGCAGCACCCGCTGTGGTGGGGGCCGCGCTGGTTGCGGGACCCCCCGGCCCGGTGGCCCGGCGAGTGCTCGGACTTTCCGGCGGACATGTTACCGGGCATGAAAGCTAAAGTTGTTAACCTTAATACCGTCGATTCAGAATTCGATTTATTGGATCGGTACAGTTCGTACGATAAATTAATAAATGTAACGGCGTACACACTACGGTTCGCTAATAATTGTAAAAATACATGTAAACTCGGCGGTAATCTCTCAGTTGCGGAACGTAGAAACGCGACCATACATTTAATACGAATTGTACAAAATACATATTTTCACGAAGAAATTTCGGCCCTTCAGTCAAAGAAATCAATTAAGGGCTCACTTCGGCGGTTGAATTTATTCATTGATAACGATCAGTTGCTTCGTGTCGGCGGCAGAATAGGTGCGTCGGAGCTGCCGTACGCTGCGCGGCATCCTGTTTTACTACCGGGCAAAGGTCGCTTCACGGAACTATTGGTAACTCATTATCATAAAATATTTTGTCACGTCGGTGCAAATACACTTTCGGCCATTTTATCTCGGACCTATTGGATTGTTTCGGCTCGACGCGTGACGCGTCATATCACCTTTAAATGCGTACAGTGCTACCGGTCCCGGGCGCGACCTGTCCAACCCTTCATGGCGGATCTGCCCGCAGATCGTGTACAGGGTGTTCGTCCGTTTCTCGGAGTCGGTACGGACTTTGCCGGACCATTTTATATTAAATCTAGCTCGCTACGGAACGCGAAGATAGAAAAATGTTTTTTGTGCATTTTCGTATGTTTAAGTACTAAATGTGTTCATTTGGAAGTAGTCAGTCAACTATCGGTTGAAGCCTTTATAGCGGCGTTTACGCGATTTATTTCTCGTCGAGGACTACCCTCACTAGTGCGGTCGGATTGTGGCACAAATTATACGGGCACGGATAAATATTTAAAAGAATTGTATGTTTTCTTGCGGGACAACCAATCTGAAATTGAACGGAACTTGACGAAGAATCACATTAAATGGCTATTTAATGCGCCCTCGAGTCCAAACCACGGCGGTTTATTTGAGGCGGCGGTTAAATCTGCAAAAACACACGTCAAGCGTGTGCTCGGCGAAGCACGTTTAACGTTCGAAGGGCTCACCACGTTCTTCACCAAGGTGGAGGCCGTCATGAACTCTCGCCCGTTATATCCGCTTAGTACGGATCCGGCGGATCTGGATGTATTAACTCCGGGGCACCTTTTGATTGGACAACCACTGGTGGCTCTCCCTGAATACCCTTACACCGATGTCAGTGTGCACCGGCTGTCTCGGTTTCAACAAATTCAAAAGATGTCTCAACACTTTTGGTCTCGGTGGAAAAATGAATACCTACACACTCTTCAACAGCGGTTCAAATGGACCTCACAGACGGAACCTCCTAAACTCAATGACTTGGTTTTGATTAAAGAAGATAATTTAGCTCCTTTACATTGGAAACGCGGACGGTTAGTCAAACTTTTACCAGGTAAAGACGGGGTTGTACGGGTTGCAGAAGTGAAAACTCAAAACGGTGTCCTGATGAGGCCCATTTCTAAATTGTGTAGGTTACCCATAGATAATTAGGAACCAAGACGGGTCTTGGTTAGGCGGGGGGATGTTCGGGCATTGTGATTCACCAATTATGTGGGTGGACCGCAAAAAAACTGCGACTCGGAATATGAGGGTAGTTGGAAAACTACAACATTGAATTCGGGTGCAAGGGTGCTGATCGATTACCGGAAATATTTAAATTACTACATTATTCGTCGGTTTATTTGTGCAAAACAACTTGTGAGATTTCGGACAATAAGGTGGTATGCTAAAGACATCAATATAAAAGGATTGAAACAACCAGGCAGCCGTGCACGGCGGAGCTACCTTCGGGAGACGAGTCAAGGTGAGTGGTTCACCTTGTATTTGGGGATTGCGGTGCCTGGACTCCCAAATCTAACCGATAGAAAACTCAGGACCAGCAACTGAGCTATCGAAGGGGTTTTCACATGAACACCCTGTGGCACGCCGTATGTGATGGGTAAGTCATTACTAAAAATTTCACCAATTCTGGCACATTGACGGCGGTTTGTGAGGTAATCTTCTAATAATTTCAGCTGTTTACCTCTAATTCCTAACCATTCCAGCTTATTAAGAAGTAATGGGACAGAGACCGTGACGGAGGCCCTGGCCAGATCTAAGAAAATGCCAATAGTTTTTTTTTCTGCAAAAATATTTTTAACGACATAATCTACAAGCTCGTGGACAGCGTCACTAGTAGATTTGCCGGCTCTGAAACGGAACTGGTTGTCTTAAAGAAGATTATTTATTTCCTTATATTTTACCAGCCTATTATTAATTATCCGTTCCAAAAGCTTGGAGACAGATGGGAATATGGAGATCGGTCCATAGTTGGTGACTAGGTCTCTATCGCCTGATTTATGTATAGGATGTACCACTGATTTCTTTAAAACCGTGGCTAAGGTTCCTTGTTCCAAGCACTGATTAAAATGTAGGCGAGTAAATGTCTGTTTTCTTTAAGAAGCTAGTTTGGTATGGAGTCCAATCCCACGGAACAGACATTTTTTAAACCTAAAATCAGATGCTCCAATTCTTTTATGTCCGTATCTAACATTACCCACGATTTCATTGTTCTTGCAGACTGGCCATGAAAATATTTTAGGTATAAGGGGTTCTTATAACTTGTAGTCTTATCAGCTAATGATTTTCCCACCTTAACAAAGAACTCATTTACCCTATCTACCGATTTTGTTGGGCAAGACAGATTTACTAATTCAGAAGCGTAATTTTTTATCTTCGTTGTGCTTGTGATATTTTTTATTGCGTCCCAAATATTTATATTATTTTTAGCTACTTATAACTACTTCACATTTTGTGTAATGAATAAAAATGAGGGCAAATTAAAGCATAATAACGCCCGAAATCAATATTATAATTTATTTTCCTTTATAGACCGCTGACATGTTAAATGAAGATAGTAGTGTAGTGGGTAAAAGTTTAATGTGTACAGCATAAACCAGAACGGCAATCTATGGCCTACGCTCTACTGGCCACGGGAGTGCATCAATTTGAAGCAACAATTACTACCTGTAGCAAGTAGTCATACGTTCACGCGAGTAGTCACTCTGCGACCATTGTACAAAATAATGTGCTCTGCGCGTGTCAAATTAAATCAAAATATGCCGACTTGTGTCGTTCTTGCCTGTAAACAAGCTGTTGACCTCAAAAAGGAACATGATAGGATCACATTTCATACGTAACTAGCGCATTCAGGTACTAGCGTATTATTTAAATATCGAATTAATTCTTCCGACTGTAATTGTCATAGTAAAAGACGCGTCCATTTTGTTAGAGTTGCTAGAATAACAATAAAATTTTGCCCTGCTTTTATTTCCTGAGGACTTTATGAATTCTAGTATTAATATAGTAAACTACTACTACATCATGGTTTTAAGTATTTTTTTAACATCGTGAAAATATATTTTCACTACATTAAATTACTACAAACCTAAATAGTTCTAGTATATCTATTTCTTGAGTTTAATAGCAAAATACACGTTATCAACAATGATTTTATTATGAACTACTTTAATGTCATCAACATTTACCCTAAAAAGTGGTAATCTTTCCGGGCTGCCAAAATTACGCGGGTGGGAAGTGCGGTGAGTGCAGAGCGTTAGTTGAATTTTTGTTTAATTATTTATTCTATGCTATGATACTGTATCATCTTCTTTCTGCTGATAATGATACTTGAGCAAAATCTCCTGATTTAAATAGATACTGAAAAAGGGGAGGTGATTGCCATAAAGGTATAAAATAATTCTACCCCCTATTAATTACCCAACTCAAAACTATTAACTAAAATCTCCATTGTTTCAAAAGAATTCTAAAACCTTAACCTTAATTTGTAATTTTATATACCTAGATAAAAATAATTACGATCAGGGTTTATTAAACAATCAGCTTTGTGAAAGATACTCGCTAACCTTAAAACCCTCCATTGAATGAAAATCGGTTAAAATATAAAACGATCCGGTCCAAACTTGATGAAACTAAACCAATTAAGATTTTGAATGGAATAACAATAAAGTGGCGGCACCTGCCGGCCGGTGCCGCCCGGGAACAGACCCCGCACCCGCCCAGTAATTGAATTAACCGCCTATTACCATAACTCCTCGGTAAACTTGCGAAAAATATCCTTTTCTATCCGATTCTCTTAGATATTTCAACTCGAGCACCCTTTAAAAAGTTTTCGTGAGTATACTTTCGATCTAAGATGGAGGTGTTATGAAGATTCATGATCTCCACTCGGACGAATATGAAATGAAGTTATTCGACGCTATGGCAGAAAAAGTTTCGACTTCCTGTGTGTCGAGAAAATAATTTTGGTGATATTTGTAACTTTGGAATAAAATATGATCGGGTACACCTGTTACAAGCCTTTGAAACTGAACCCATATAATAGAACATTTTAAGCCTTGACATAACTGCATGCATAAGCACTACTGCAAAAGCATAAATTATATTACTTCGCCTGGGGTTCAAAGCAAGAATTTCATACAAGAGTCTGTTTTACAGCACGAATAATTTTGAAAATAAAGTAACACACTAACCTTAATTCCCCAAAGAGATCCTCCTCTATTGCAGTCTCGCACGCCTGGCCACTTGCATCTCCAGCCGATGGAAACCGCACAATTTACCCAACTATTCTCTCTATTTAGTTTTCTACAAGTTGCACTATTACCCTTTATTCTCTTATTTTACTTCTCACACGCTGTTCAACCCTTAGAATAAGCTATTTGCAAATGTGAGTAGAATGAAACTTTTAGAATGAGCTCGACATGTCATTAGTGTTGCCCATGGATATCCCTTCATTGCCGTAACTGCCATGATGCCGGTTGCATTTGTATGAATCCTTCTTTCACCTGTATTTCATTTAAGTATAGGTGGTGGTGTTGGTGTATAGTAACTTTGGTGAATAAAAATAAAGTTATAAAGGTAAAGTTTTTTTAATAATTTTAACACCGTCACGCCTATATTCCCCAAGCGGGGGTGGCGGAGGTGTACTGAGTACACCCACGTTTCGCCGACGATGTTAGGTCCCGTGTAATAGGGGGTGAGCCTATTGCCAAATACCGGGCACAATTCCAGACTCCGGAATGTACTGGGAAGTTTTCGTTAGAAAAACTACACTTGTCCGACTTAGGATTTGAACCCAGGACCTCGCGCTCACAAAGCGATGCGCTTCGCTACTAGACCAACGAGGCAGTAATTTTAACATCTTTTAATTTTCACTAAATTTTCAGTGATAACATTATGTACCTACCATAGACCAAATGTAATCTTTATTCTAAGGTAGCTACATAGGTATCATTGATTATTTAAGTTAGTAATTCATTTTTTAAGGCTCATCTTATATTCTCATATTACAAGATGTATCGTAAATAACGCAAGACCTCAGACCCGCTTAGATATTTGCTTTACAAATTCGATACGAAAACCAATTTTCCAAGTTTAAAATTTTTAATCCCTTTTTTAAGCACTTTTATACCCCAATTAACAATGAGACATTAAAAATTGTTGGAATCAATTCAGTTGTCGATTTAGAACCAACTAGTTTCAGGTCTTGCGTTTATTATGTTACAGCTTGTATATTATTACGCCACGTCCCTCGTAAGATACAAAACCCCTTAAAAATTCTAAACAAATTGTTGAAGGACGGAATTTCCTAACACAAGCAACTTATTGCTTAAAAGGATATTCCTAAAGGTTCTATGTAAACTAATTTTAAGTTACAGCAATAAACTACTTATTTATTTATTTATCTAGGAAACTACTATTCCCAACAGATAGACGAAAGTTGGTGTATATTTTATTGTTACAAGCTTCGTTTATAGAAGCCATCAATGTATTTGTTTGGGTCTGGGCGCGGGTCACCGGTGGGTGCCTAATTATTTATCGGCGATACACGCGTGTGACACGTACATGCTTGACACATTGCCACGATGTGCCTCGCTCCAAACCTCGGGAGAACTCCTGCAGTAGAGAGGAATCTTCAACTATAACGCCTAAAAGTTGGCTAACTGCACCGCTTCTAAGCACGAGGCTCAGCAGCTCTGGGTTTGTGTAAAACTATGTGCAAAAATATTTGTTTGTGTAAAAGTATTCCATGAAAACTATGAAAACCAGGACAACAATACTTAATACATTGTCACCAAAAATACCTCAAAATATAGGTGAATTAAGTATGTACAGTTTTTTTGTTTATGTATTAAGTATGTAGTGTTCGAAAATAACATTCACTTAGAATTGCTCACGAAAGCCATACGTTTAAACTCGTAATCCGAATACTAATCTCTAATATCCTCTGCAGATACAGTCGTAAATACTCGTATGGTAGTGTCCGACCGAACTCTTGGTGTCGGTTTCGGCCAATTTTGGCCCGAAATTGGAGCTTCGGTTTAGTTTCGGTGTCGGCCGAAAACTGGCCGAAACTAGTACTTCTCGACTAGGATTTCTCTGATTAATGGACGATTATAGAATCTTGCGAACGTATGAGAAGTGGGTGTCCATCCAGCCGCTTTTCTTATAGCGTCCAATGACACACCGGAGCGGTGCGCCGTGGACGTGGCGGCATGTTGCGTGCTATGAGCACTAAAGGTCGCCACATCCACGCCGCTCTCACCTAATACTTGTTCCACCCACCAGCTAATAGACTGGGCGGTAACACCCCTATACGGTCGTTTAAATGTTGATAATAAAAATGACACTTTCTGTGGTCTATGGTTTTTAGTACCATAAAGATAGTCTTCTAAAGTGGTGTCAGGGCATATGCTTGGTTTATCTGTAAAATAAGGCAAAAACGAAACCGGTTGATCTCGGCCAGCTGCCGAGATTTTTATAATATCTGTTATGACTATATTTACACCCCTAGGGTTAATTTTATTATTACAAATTTTGATTAAAGACAGGTTTTGTACCCTATGAGCCGTACAAAAGGCTAACAAAAAGGCTAGCTTTTTCGTGATTTTTTTCTATAGAGAAATCTCGATTTGGGTACCATTCAGACACAACGTTAAGTATAGTCTGTGGGACCCATGAACTAGTATATTTGGGTAGACTAGGGCGTAGCTTGTAAGCTCCCTTTAAAAGTCTCTTAATAGTATCGTCTGCCCCTATATTATTTCCGAGAAGAAACGATAGTGCAGAACGATGACTGTTTAGAGAACCGTACGACGCTCCGTTCTGAAACTGTTCAGATAGAAAGGACAATATCCACGAGATTGACCCTACGAATGTGTCAATACTATTCGCCAAGCAGAATTGCCACCAGAGTTTAAATGTAACATTATATTGCTGTATTGTACCAGATGATACTGAAGCTAGCATGAGTTCCAGGGCGGTCAATGGTGTTCCTCGTCGGGTAAATGCGATCCGGAGACTATCGCGGCACCCAGGTTAAGTGATTTGTAGAAAGGGTGATAAGTTCTGAAACGCGAACAAAAAAGATCTTTGCTTGCTTTCAAAACTAAGATTTCTGAAGCTAACATGCTTTTTAGCTGGGGGTACCAGGGTTGTAATGGTCATACCGGAAACACAAGGATACCCTCTGCTCTGTCTAGTAATATTTTGTGTTAGCATTTTAGTATCATACAAAATAGTGGGAAGACATAGAAAAAAATATTGCGCCAGCATAAAAGTAAAAGCATCAACAGCTAAGGCGTCCGGATCTGGTCGCCATGATACGTATGCTCTGCATCTTGGCACTGGTGCGGGAGGCGCATAAATCGATATCTGATTGTCCTAATTTATGTACTACTAAATTAAAAGTTGTACTTGATAACTCCCATTCTATGTCTGTGTTGGTTTTCCTGGATAGTTCACCAGCTTGGACATTATCGAGCGTGTTTATGTACGATGCAACAATCCAGATACTTTTACTCTCGCACCACTGCCTAACAGAACGTGCTAAGTTATTCAAATGCGAGAATTGTATTCCGCCCATTCGATTGACGTAACTATCGTGTTTACACAACCCTTAGCAATATTGTACAGTGAGAACACTCCCGAGCAAACCATTATAGTGCCAGAAATACTGCCAGGAGTTCTAAGTAATTAATGTGATACTTCAGTTCACAATTTTTCCAGGCACCGTTTATTTTGTTATATCCCCGACAGGCACCCCAGCCAGTTCTTGATGCATCAGTAAATATTTCTATTGCGCATAGACGTAGTGGAAATATTACTGGACCACCAATTTAGATCATTTAAAATTATATTAGGTAAATTAATTCTGGTATCGAAATTATTATTTACATTATAAGTGCAAGAAATTTTTGCCGTTCTAAAATTTTGGTATAAACCCATTCGTATTTGGCTGCAGGGCAACCCGCAGTAAGGACACCGATTATTTTGGCAAAATATCGTACGGTACAATATGGTAACTTTGAAAACTTGTTTATTAACATCTGGAAGTGACAATGTTAGGTTATTTGAAGTGTAAATAAAGCCTAAATATTTAAATTTTTGTTGTGGCTGTAATGAACTCTTCTTATAACTGATTATAAAACCTAAGGATTGCAATAATCTAAGTGTTTCATTCGCATTTTTAAGACATTGTATCTTCTATACATAAAATATCGTCCAAGTACTGGACAGATTTATAGCCTTTACTTCTGAGATGAGAGATGACCTCTCTCATGATCTTTGTAAAAGTTCTTGGTGCTATACAAAATTATAGGGCATTGCGTTAAATTCATAAAATTTTAATGATTTATCGACCTGATAATTAAAACGTAAAAATTTACGATGAACTTTAGCAGTAGGTATTAATAAATATGCTTCTTTAAAGTCAATACTGGCCATGTAACCGTTCTAAGGAATCAACTTAAAAAATATCTTCCATTTTAGAGTGTAATTTCGATACAAACTTGTTTAGTGGCTTTAGGTTGAGAATAAAGCGAGTATCGCCACTAGTTTTAGGGGCGAGAAATATTTTTGATAAAAATTGATTATCTGTCGGTGTGCATATATATGGCACCTAAGTCTAGCAATTTTTAATGGCTAAAGACATGCTAACGTCCTCTTTTGAAGAAAAGACATTATGAGTAGTTTGTACCGGCTGTCTTGCAAAAGGTATATAGAACTCGTTAAGGATCCAGTTAAGAACTACCTATTTAGATGTAATCTTTAACCAATTTTGGTAAAAATATTGAATACGTTCAGCGTGTACCTGCATTATTGCTGGATCACGGGTGCCTGCGCTTTGTTGTAGTTCGAGGTCCTCGCCATTGGTCCGGTTTGAGTCTTGTCTCCTCTGCCCCCCCCCCCTCGCTCGGTAAGTAGCGCGAAGGACCTTCCCAATTTTCCGGGTAGCGAGGCCTCGGTCCAGCTAGCTGAACAATATTAGAAGATGGTTTTGGGTCACTGAGGGCTTTTTTAATTTAGCAAACCCTGCTTTTTTATAGATCTTGACGCTTTTATCTTATCCGATAGCTTGGACACAAATAAAGTATTGTCCCTTTCACTATCTATTGTGATCGCCAAAAAAGATTCTTCTAATCCTGGTGTTACCAATTTAATGCGAGTCCGAGTTTCAGTGAAGTGAAGATCACTCAAGATACGGCAACCATCGCTCAAAATCTTAATAGCTTGTTTTTTATTGTCACCGGTGAGAAGAAGAGTCATTGCTCTGTTTATTGCCGTAAGACCCACTCCAAGCAGCTGTTGGGATAGTTCATACATACACATATAGTTCATATAGATAGAACAGCTTCTCCCTTACATCTTTAGGTATTTTTTCTTTAGAATTGATAGCCAACGCTGAGTTAGATTTTGGTGTATATCTATCTATCTATCTATAACCTCACGCCAGATCCCTTGCGGGGTAGGCAGAGAGTACAGAGTTCCAACAGGTTCTTTCCTTACATACCTCTCTGGCTTCCTCGACTCTCATAGTTCGTCTCATACACGCTCGCCGGTTACGGAGACTCTTGACTTTTCCATCAGATAAGGCTCGGTTTATTTGGTCGTGGTAAGATAGTCTAGGTCTTCCCCGGTACCTGCATCCTTCCACTTTCACATTGTATATCTGTTTTGTCATTCTTTCCTCTGGCATTCTTTCTATATGCCCGAACCAACGGAGCATGGCCTTTCTCATCTTTACACCGATACTATCTTTCATACCTACTCGCTGTCTTACTATGCTGTTGCTAATGCGGTCGGTCAGCTTCACTCCGCACATCTTCCGCAGAGCTCGCATTTCTACCGCATTTATCCTACTTTCATTCTCCTTCTTACATACCTAGCTCTCGCTACCATATAACAGCGTTGGGACAAGAACTCCGTTATGTATGGCCAGCTGCGCCTTATGGCTTAAGTGCCGGCTCCCGAGTAGCTTTCCCATCGCACCATTCACTCTGTTCCCTGCACTCACTCTTCTCTCTACGTCAGCGGTGTATTTCCTATCCTTACTGAAGGCGCATCCAAGATATACAAACTCATTCACTTGCTCCAGCTTGTATATCTTCTCCAAATTCAGGGGTTATCTCGACGGGTTCCCCTAAAGCTGACAAGATGTCAGGATCTAATTCGGGTTTAGTCGCACCTGTGGCTACCTCACTTATTTCCGGCAATGTGAGCTCAGGTTCTGTTATCAGGGTATCGATCGCCGCTTCCGAGCGTTGAGGTGGAGCGGCAAGAAGATATCGTTCGTTATATCGTCATCTAAAATCATAATTTTTGTTGTAATATCGATTTTCGATAAAGTTGCTATCGTTATATCTCCGGATAAACCCCATGTTTATCTGATTTGCAAATAACAACAAACCTGTAAATTGGTTATTTTAAGGTTTGCTTAATTGCCTTCGTGGTGACTCACGGTCAACCCCCAAACTAGCCGCGTTCGAATTTCTAATCATGTCAGAAAAAACATGTTTTTATCCACATGATATTACACTATGTGACATTTTGCTTTCGTGTTGACTCACGGCCCCAAGCTTGACATATTCAAATTTCAAATCAGGGCACAAAACCGTGCTTATTTGAATACCTACCAACCAAAATTAAAATCAAAATCAAAAGTTTTTTATTCATGTAGACCAAAAGGCACTTATGAATAATCAAAAGGAGATAATTATTGATTACTTAAGACTCTACCACCTGTTCGGAAAGTCTGTCCTGTGGAGAAGAAGGGCAAGAAACTCCACGGTTACTCTTTTTAAAAAAGAGGTTTAAAATTCTTTTTGTATACATTGCATTCAAGGGGTACGGGAGAACAATGCAGAACGAGCTAAATAGATGTGCTTAAGTATAAATGCATCATAAGTGTACTTAGATTCATGGTCGGTCAGTGTCACGGACGATTTAGAGCAGTGGTTAAAAACTTAATCCGCTCCGCCCACTGTGTCTTATAGTCGCGGGTTCGATTCATGCACGGGACAAATCTTTGCGTGATTCACAATTATTTGTTCCGATCTGAGTATTTGTGTATGTGAATTTTCATGTTTGTAAACGCACCCACGAAACAGGAATTAATACTAGTTTAAAAAAAAAAGTGTCTACATAGTCCTTACATTTACATAATAGAGATTTTGTGAAGGTATATAATAAAAATCAAATAAGAGAAAAAAAGGTTACTATAAAATATGTAAAGAGTGCGTATATACAATAATTAGTTATAGCGCCAGTGCGATGTCGATTCAACAGTACTACCCCACCAGCAGCACCCGTTCACGAGCATGACTTGAGAAGCATCCATCACTCTCCTCAACCATATTAGAGGGAAAAGAGTGACCCGCTCCACAGAGCCGCCACTAGCAAAGACATTTTAGTGTTCGAATTTCGAACCGTGGCAGGATAAGTTGGCTATAAAAAAAACACTTAGGTATTGATTTCAAAGCGCTAAATATACTGACATTCATTAATCATGGCTTCAGAATCGGATGATGAGTTTATCACCCGCACTTTGCACCGGTTATGTTTTTATGTTTAGTTTCGAGTTTACGAATCTTGCGCCTATAATAATCCATTTTTTCTTGAGCACTACGCTTAGGCATTTTAATAAGCGTCCAACAATACTAATTTGTAGCAAAAGGATAATTTTGTTGAAATTTTTAAACAAAGGCGCGCACTTAAAGAGAATGACGTTTGATAGATATTGTGTAGCTACCGACTTAAAGGATAATAAAAATAAATTGTAAGGGCGTGCGAAATTGCCTTGGACTACATGTAAATGTTATATCTGAAGAATGAAGCGACGAAATATAATCCCATCGTATTTGGTCCTGTTGAATTTCTATTTACTAGTGCTATAGTTCTAGGTAGTTTCCAGGATCTGATAACATAGCTGAAAGATAAACAGGATAGCTCCATTATATTTGTATTTGTTTTCTATGAACTACAGTTGCTAGGGCCTGATGATTTTTAATAATGATGGAGATGGAAATACCATATGCCTAGGTGGGGAGCAGTATGACTTAATGGTGGCCAGAGGAACTCCTCAACTAAGCAAGACATTTCCGTCTTATTTTCGCAGCAAAACTTGTTTTAAGATATTTGGGTTTCTATAATAAATATTTATATATCTGTATAAAGACTGCCAAGTCATGTCCGTGGTAAGCTTTTCGTAGTCAATACCATGATTCGCAAGCATGCTACTGTACCCTATGAGCCCCGGGATCTTACAAGGTGAAGACTAGACGACATTTTAAAGTTCTTGGTAGTAAACTCTACACTTTGGTAAACAGATATTATAATATCTTTGTACTAAATCAATATGACTATAAGAATAAAGTGATTGAGTGGATCATGGCTTTAACCTATGAGGAGGTAAAAGAATTATTATCCTAATACTCCTGGCTTGCTTTCAACTATATAAATATAATAATAGACACAAACACACGCGCACACACACACACACACAAACACTTATGCACACCTAACTTTACAGAGAGTACTACTCATGTATTAACTCTTGGTTAATTTGTTATAATACTTTAAATTTTTGTAGATTAATAATTTTATTATCATAAAATGTTTGTTTTTGCACTCATTGCTTTAATATACACTACGTACTCCATTTTCGTCACAATTATGATGATTAAGTGTAAGTCTTTTATGAGAGACGCCTGCCACTGACATAACACAAGTTTAATCTTAGCTTGGGTGGCAGCAATACAGAATAACTTAGTTTTTACAATTTATTAAGCTTATACATTGAAGTACCTATAATGTACCTCTGTACTCTCTGTCTACCCTGCAAGGAATCTGGCGAGATGAAATAGATAGATAGAGATGTACCTATAATATACCTGTATTTACATAGTGAATCTGGACCGTGAAATTGTAATCTTGGCAATAATAAATTATTATTATTATTTATTTATTTATATTCTTACGTGCCTTCAGGAGAGCATTACAGCTTTCCAATACACTTTCCGAAACTCTTACAATTAACCTAAATGTTTAAACTTATACTAAACTAAGAACAACTATGCATATTCTTAAAAAATAAAAACTGTGAAGCATTGTCAAATTAAATAAATTAATCTATAAGATCTACCTATGTACAAAAAAAACCTATTTACATTACGCCTAGCACTTTGGCCTCTTAGTAAAAAAATCCGTTGCCGCCCTGAGAAATTAGCTACGAGTACAATGAAAAAGGTCTAGTTGTTGGTAGTACTCAAGAATTGCACTCAACATGCGTTTTGCTCTAGAGATCGGGGAATTTCTGCCCAACTCAGTATTGGACCACGGATCTGATACAGCTAAAGATATGCGCTCCAGTACTGCCGGTATAACCTTACGTCCCCTAATTATATCGCAGACGTATTCTATAAGAGAGATTGTTCGTCTTAGTTCTAGCGTATTATAACCCACCATACCCAACAAAAACTTACTAGGATACATGTACGGAAATCCCACAAAATATCCATATTGTTTTAAATAAATCCATCTTAAGAATTTTTTTGTACTTGTTCAACCATCAATATATACTTAGTTTCGTATAGATTCCAAATAATAGCACTATTCTCCATTTTACTCCTAACAAAAGCATTGTAGAGGGCTTTCATCGCAGATATCACATCATCACACTTATAGTTTATATAGAGAAGATGTGCAGAATGCAAATATTTTTTTTTAAATTATGCATAAAAGTGCATTAAATCAATAATAAAACCATTACACACACTACCATGTATTTGACACAATACACTTCAAATTCAGAATAGGATAATATTGTTTGTCTTTAATATTATTTGTGTTTTACTGAATGTCAAACAATGAAAGAGTTTTTACAAAAAACATCGTTTACAGAGAAGATTTTTATCATTAATTAAATTATCGAAATATGTGTGTCAAGTTCAATGGACAGCAACTTGTTTTAATTTTTGGCTTCAATAAAAAAATTTAAAAAAGAGGTGTTCTTTATTTTAACCATTTTTGTTTTTTATTTTTTATTTAAATTTCATATAATTTGTTTGAAAAAAATAGGCAAATTAACAGTGTAGCCTTGGCGAAATCTGTGATTATAGAAGTATAGTCTTTGACAATAGAACCTTAATAATATTCAAACTTATAATTTAAATTAATTATGGTCGAATTTCGACCAATGGGCGACCACTAGTACTATTTAAATGACGAGCTTGGCGTAATACAAATCCTAGCATTCTAAAGGCTTGAGTACACATATGGTCAATGTGTAACCGAAAGGATAAATCAGCGCACATGTTTACCCCAAAGTCTCTGACAGTGTTTACCTTCGGTAGAGATGTTTCACCAAGGTGATAATTCATCACTATTGGGTTCTTAGACCGAGTAAAGGTGATAGTAGAGCATTTTTTTTTCAATAAAAAAGATCTTATTCTGCATACTCCACTGCCACACATTGTGTATTTCTTGTTGGAAATAAATACTATCGTCGTCTGCAAACAACAAACAATGCGTTGTGTTTACAGTTTCCGGCAAATCATTTATCATCAATAGAAATTCCAGAGGACCTAAATTACTTCCCTGACTCACTCCTGAGTATATCCTTAACATATTCTAATATTGACCTATATCTATAATAAATATTGACCAGTGTGTGTTGCCAGTGATGACTTACGGCACTGAGACATGTTCACTCACGATGGGCCTCATAAGAAGGCTCAAGGTCACCCAAAGGGCAATATAAAGAGCTATCCTCGGAGTTACTCTGCGAGATTGAATCAGAAATGAGGAGATCCGCAGGAGAACCAAAGTTACCGATATAGCTCTCAGAATTGCCAAACTTAAGCGGCAGTGGGTGGGGCACATCGCTCGTAGAACTAACGGCCGTTTGGGCAGAAAGGTTCTCGAGTGGCGACCTCGTACCGGAAGATGTGGAGTGGGCAGACCCCCCACAAGGGGGAGCGAGCAAACAAAAATTCTATTGTACAATACCTTAGTTCGTAGCATACTAGAATACTGTCGCACTGTCTGGAGACCGCATTAGTCGACACATATTTTAAGACTAGAAAGGATTCAGAAGAGTTTCATGTGGCATTTGGCATTTTCAGCTGGAATATCCAAAAGTCATAAAAGGTATAATGAAAGACTAGCGTTTTTTAATACACCATCGCTTGAAAAAAGAAGAGCGCTTCTGGATCTGAATTTCATGTACAAATTACTACACAACCAATTGGATTGTCCTTCGCTGCTTAAAAGCCTAAAGTTTAACGCCCCTAATCGGATACCCCGTAAAGCAATGGCAATAATGGTTAATCCATTTCGGAGCACGGTTTTAGGATACAATTCGCCGATTCCTAGGTTTTGCAGAGCTGTTAAAAAATATTGCACAGACGCAATCGACATATTTACAGTAAAATCGCATGATTGTCGTAGACTTATTTTGGAAAACTTACCCAAGTAACATTTACTTGCCAAAGCTCACGCCATTAAATAATTAAAATATATATATATTAAAACTTTTGCAATTTTTTTTTATAGTGTGATTAATTAGTATTCCTTTATATTTCATTTTATTATTATGTATCTCGCTGAGATTCACGGGCTTTACCCGGACCTTTGAAAGGCTTGCATGGGGGGCATGGATCCAACACGTAGAGGCCCTTTGCGAGAAGTTAATGTTATGTAAGTCACCTTCTGTGATCACTTGCTGAAAATGAAGAAACATAACCAGCGAACTGACCTCGGCAGGTGCAAAGACTATTGTAAACTATGGAAAGAAAACAAGGGCTATATAAATGAGGTTTGATGGACAAAAACTGGACTATTTCAAAGGGGACAGACATCGGCCATAATTAGTGATGCCTAATAAGTAAGTGTGTGTGTGTGTGTGTGTGTGTGAATGATGTATGCTGTTGGCCGCGAGGCCTTTACAGCTTCACCGGATTCAAAGGCGAGCGTGCAACCACTACGTTCTAGCCAGCCAGAAGGGCAAGAGGCGACATACTCGGTTGGGACAGTCGCTGTAGGGGGACGGGTGCACTACTAAGTGCACCGGTCAACCGCCGGCTATGGGAGGGGATCTACTACTACTACGTCATCGTCGCCCGTATTCTGAGCGGAAAGAACGGATGACAAAGCATCGGGGGGTCGGTGAGAACATGTCGCGGCCGGCGGTGGCGGCAGGGGTCGGGGGCGAGATCGTAGTCGGCGGTGGCTACGATTAACGGATTCGCATGGGTAGATGCGTTCGCGAAGTGACGTGTTGACGCCTTTTTAATAAAGGCGCGAATAGGTTCGAGACCTAGATCGGAGTGGAGGTCGACGTTCCGTACGAACCATGCGGCTCCTACGGCTTTACGGAGGAAGCGGTTTTGAACCGCTTGAAGTCTGTCGATGTGAGAGGGGGCCGAATGCCCAAACACAACACACGCATAAGTCATGATGGGACGAACGCAAGTTTTGTAAAGCGTCACCTTATTTCTAAGGGACATTTTACACCGCTTGCAGATTAACGGATGGAGACGACCGAGCACGAAGGATGCTCGGTGACGGACCCGCTTGATGTGCGGGCCGAAGGACATGGTACTGTTCAGGGTGACCCCTAAATATTTGACCTGCTTGACCCTGGGAATGGGTCGGTCGAACATGGTCACTTGACCTCGGTTCCTTCCGGGGTGGCGCTGAGAGCGGCGCGAAGTTGAACCTCTGGAGAAGAGCACCGCCGCACTCTTGTCCGGGTTCATCTCGATTCGCCACTTCCTGAACCAATCCCCTAGGGTATTGGCGGCGGCCTGAAGTTTCGAAGTGATAATGCCCTTGCTCCTACTGGAGAAATAGAGAGCGGTATCATCCGCGAATAAGGCCAGTTTAGCAACACCCGAACGAGGAATGTCGTTCGTGTAAAGGCTAAACAGGAGCGGAGTGAGAACTGAGGCCTGTGGGACTCCAGCCCTGATGGAGTGGGAAGTGGAGCGCGTCATTTCGACGCGATAACGGAAGGTGCGATTCGACAAGAAGTCTCGTAAGATGAGCACGAGTCTGTCCGGCACACCCAATTGGTAGAGCTTGTAGATCAAGCCGTTGTGCCAGACTTTGTCGAATGCCTTCGCGACATCCAGGAAGAGGGCGCCCGTGTAGACGGGTTTGGGTCTATTGAGACCGGAGAGGATGTGCTCCGTGATGCGGTGCACTTGGTGGACGCAAGAGTGTTTGGCTCGAAAGCCGAACTGCTCGTCGATAAGGATACCCCTGGACGTTACGAAGTCTTTGAGCCGCGCCAGAAGTAGGCGCTCGTAGATCTTGGCCAGGGAGTTGAGGAGACTGATAGGGCGGTAGCTCGCGGGGAGATTGCGAGGTTTGCCGGGCTTGGGAATGCCTATGACGTCCGCCTCCTTCCACTTAGCGGGGAAGGTGCAGTTCGTCATGGCGGCGTCCAGTATGGCCACTAAGAGGCAGATGAGTTGGGCGGGCAGGCATTTCAGAACGCGATTCGAAATGCCGTCAGAGCCGGGGGCTTTTTTAGTTTTCAGACCCATAATTAGATCTTCGACCCCCGTTTGGGTGATAGGAGGTAAGGAATCGACGGGGGGGAGGGATGCCCTGCGCTGGACTTCCCTGTCGACCGCGTCGACGTGGGACTGGTCGACGGACTGAGAGCTGGGGGTGCACTGGCTCTCGAGGGAGTCGGCGAGAAGCTCGGCCTTTTCGTCGTCGTCGAAGGCTGGGGGTGCGCCTGAAGGGCGGGACAGCGGGGGCATGCCAGTCGTGGAGTCGGATTTGTAATAAGTAAGACGGGCCCTCAAACGGTCGTCCTAGGACAACTGAGGGCAACACCGGTGTGAGCGGCTCAGGGGTGTAGAGAGGGGTGCTGCGAAGTTTCTCCGAAGTTACTCGCGGCGTTATGCCTTTTAACACTTCCACCCCTGGAGTACATCGACGTAGGACCGCATTATCTTCCTACGTCGATATAGCTCTCACAGCTCCTCTCTGGACGGCCAATTAAGGCTAGCCAGAGCCGAGAGCCCTGCGGGAACCCTTCGGTTTCCACTCGACCGACGAAGATACGCCGAGTTGGGGGCCCTGACCGACTCTCTGAAGCACTCGGGTCCGTGGTGTCGTTACTCACCAACAGCTCGACACAAGCTGCCCTGCGGGCTTTATATTTCATTTTATTATTATTATTTTTTTGCTCTGGAAGTTTATGAATTAATTTTTAATATGACGTTTACAATTAATTTCATATAAAATACTAAACTTATTAATTATAATGTCTAGGTAATAATATATCTGTCAATAATCTGTCAATAATATATAGAATAAATACTTGTTGTTGTTGTACCAACAGTTATGTTGGTGAATCTAATTAAATAAATAAATAAATTACCTGGTGAAGGTCGCAGGTAGAAGCTGGATGCGTACAGCACAAAGCCGGTCGTTGTGGCGATCTTTGGGGGAAGCCTATGTCCTGCAGTGGACGTCTTTCAGCTGATGATGATATTAAATATCGGTATAAGGCGCGACAAGGATCTTTAGGCCTGCGGCTAAAATCTGAACTAACGCTGTTATCAAGTGAAATGTCACTACATGAAAGTCGCAGAGTTGCCGTTTGGAAGTAGGAAAATTTTACTAAATGTTAACCCAAATTTCACACTAATGCACCCGCTGTTTCTGTCATCCATGAGCCAAAAGATCCTTCTCGCACTATAACGTGAATCTATCCGATGCAAGAAGTTTTTGAATCGATTCACTTAATCTAATAATAAATAAATAAAAATCGATTGATTAACAGAGACGTCAAAATCTATTTAAAATCGACATGCCTTTTAGGCTCTTACGTCGCCCTCGTCCGTGTTAGCTGTCGTGCGATGTTCATTTTATAGTGTTTGAACAGGACGAATAGTACGTCGTGCGCCCTGTTGCTGCTGTGGCCAGTATGCGTCGTGAAGGAGGATTCAAATAAAAGCTGAATAATCTTGAAACAGTGCTCCACCCACCAGTTGTGACCCTCTTCGCGCAGAGTTTCTTCCTATATTCTTCAATGCCCAGTCGCTCGAACGTATGTGGCGCGATGTTTCGCGCTCCTAAATACAATTTTGTTGGGTCACAACTAGTGGGCTTTGCATCGAGTTTATTAATCAAATAAACCAATTATGATACAACTATTACTGTCCCTTTCCAGGGTTACACTCTTCTAATTATTCCTATCCCTTTCAGGGTTACACTCTTCTAATTATTCCTATCCCTTTCAGGGTTACACTCTTCTAACTGTATACTAGTGTTTGTGTGCTACAATTCTATTACCTATCTATCTATCTATCTATAACCTCACGCCAGATCCCTTGCGGGGTAGGCAGAGAGTACAGAGTTCCAACAGGTTCTTTCCTTACATACCTCTCTGGCTTCCTCGACTCTCATAGTTCGTCTCATACACGCTCGCCGGTTACGGAGACTCTTGACTTTTCCATCAGATAAGACTCGGTTTATTTGGTCGTGGTAAGATAGTCTAGGTCTTCCCCGGTACCTGCATCCTTCCACTTTCACATTGTATATCTGTTTTGTCATTCTTTCCTCTGGCATTCTTTCTATATGCCCGAACCAACGGAGCATGCCCTTTCTCATCTTTACACCGATACTATCTTTCATACCTACTCGCTGTCTTACTATGCTGTTGCTAATGCGGTCGGTCAGCTTCACTCCGCACATCTTCCGCAGAGCTCGCATTTCTACCGCATTTATCCTACTTTCATTCTCCTTCTTACATACCCAGCTCTCGCTACCATATAACAGCGTTGGGACAAGAACTCCGTTATGTATGGCCAGCTGCGCCTTATGGCTTAAGTGCCGGCTCCCGAGTAGCTTTCCCATCGCACCATTCACTCTGTTCCCTGCACTCACTCTTCTCTCTATGTCAGCGGTGTATTTCCCATCCTTACTGAAGGCGCATCCAAGATATACAAACTCATTCACTTGCTCCAGCACATCGTTACCAACCACAATCCTTACAATACCTTATTCTAACTTAAACTATTACATAATGTACTACAGTAACTTAATCTATTACATAATCTATTTATACAAATCATGCAGACGTCGTCCTGTACAGTGTTCAGCCAATATTCTTGAAATTATTGATTTCTGAAAAAATAAACTGCATCTATGACGACAAACACATATGACCGGTCAACATTAATTATGCCACACGAACTGTGATAGGTAATAGTGTTTTGACTAACAACTCGCATTACGAAAATGCACTTATTCTGTTTCAATGACCCTCAGTTTTCTTGTATGGTAAAGTATATTTTTGGTATTTTACTGGTAAAAGCATATGAACGGTCACAAAAAAATAGCGATTATATATTTGTCTACTTTATTAATTTTAATTATCTATCTATAACCTCACACCAGATCCCTTGCGGGGTAGGCAGAGAGTACAGAGTTCCAACAGGTTCTTTATTTTAATTATGCCCAGTTTAATTGATCTTTATGGTTATTTTGATATGTTACCTCGAGTACTTTGGATTTTCGGTGGCTAATGTCGACAAAACTGCGGCCTCATATATTTGCTGCGTAATATTTGATTACAATTTAAGTGATTTAAAGAAGGATCTCTTCATATGCCCTTTGCAATTCTCATGATATACACTGAGCGATGTTTCCCACTGATATTTTTTGTCTTACTTTAATAAAAATTATGAATTCAAATACAAACCGCGCATTTAAATAGCATAAATTAAATGCGAATTCGTACAATGTCTTACATTGTAAAAAGATACAAAAAAAGTGCATTTTGCACGATAAATTGAACATAAAAGTATAATTTCCTTAAAATGAAGTTTCGGTTTCGGCCGAAACTGAGACAGAGGCCGAAGTTCGGTTTATTTTATAAAAACTAGTTTCGGTCCGACACTACTTGTATGTACCACGATTAAATCAACTGTTCAAAGCTGAATACTAATGCTTAAATCTTTGCTGTAAAGTTGTTCAAGCCGACGCGCTACAGGTTGCGTGCCTACCGGTAACTTCAGAAGTAACAAGTTTTCGGAACAAAGTTATTTGATTGTGCGGTTCCTTCTTTCGCTAGTGCCGGTGGTGGTGTGTATTTGGTATATACAAATCTTATTTTTAATACTGGATTTGCATTATGCCATTGCTGCCACTTTCCGCATACAGCATAGAGCTGTTGCTTGAAAGCATCGACTGACCATTTTGTAAAAATAGCCCCAAATTAAAGTTGCCATGATGCCAGCTTTGCCATGCTTTTTCTAATACATCATCCTCATATTTTTGTATTGTTTATTTCTTTAGATATTTATCTTCTACTTTTTCTCAAAAAGTATTTTTCCCCCAAAAACTGCGAAAATAGTTTTCAATACTTCTATCTATCTATCTATATCATCACGCCACATCCCTTACGGGGTAGGCAGAAAGTACAGAGTTCCAACAGGCTCTTTCCTTACATACCTCTCTAGCTTCCTCTACTCTCATAGTTCGTCTCATACACGCTCGCCGGTTACGGAGACTCCTGACTTGTCCTTCAGATAAGACCCGGTCTATTTGGTCATGGTCATTTTTAATACTTTTACTACTTAAAATCAAAATCAAAAGTGTTTTATTTATGTAGACCAAAAGGCACTTATAAATAATCAAAATTAGAAAATTATTGATTACTTAAGACTCTACCACCCGTTTGGAAAGTCATTCCTGTGGAGAAAAAGGGCAAGAAACTCCACAGTTACCCTTTTTAACAATGAGAGTTTTACCATTCTTTTTATATACATTGCATTCATGGGGTATGGGAGAACAGTGCAGAACGAGCTAAGTAGATGTGCTTAAGTATAGATTAAACATAAGTGTACTTAGATTCATGGTATCAGTCAGTGTCTACATAGTCCTCGCATTTACAAAATAGGGACTTTGTACAGGTATATAATAGAAAAGTATAATAATAATAATAGCCGCAGAGCAGCTTGTGGCGAGCTGTTGGTGAGTAACGACACCACGGACCCGAGTGCTTCAGAGAGTCGGTCAGGGCCCCCAACTCGGCGTGTCTTCGTCGGTCGAGTTGAAACCTAAAGGTTCCCGCAGGACTCTCGGCTCTGGCGAGCCTTCATTTGCCGTCCAGAGAGGAGCCGTGAGAGCTATATCGACGTAGGAAGATAATGCGGTCCTACGTCGATGTACTCCAGGGGTGGAAGTGTTAAAGGGCATAACACCGCGAGTAACTTCGGAGAAAGCGCAGCACACCTCTCTACACCCCTGAGCCGCTCACACCGGTGATGCCCTCAGTTGTCCTAGGACGACCGTTTGAGGGCCCATCTAGTAAGCGGTGAGTCGCCGCCGGCCACGGGTAATTAGGTATCACCGGCCACCAATTATGGCCGGTGTCCGTCCCCTTTGAAATAGTCCAGTTTTTTTCCATCAAACCTCATTTACATAGCCCTTGTTTTCTTCCCATAATTTACAATAGTCCTTGCACCTGCCGGGGTCAGTTCGCTGGTTATGTTTCTTCATTTTCAGCAAGTGATCTCAGCAGGTGGCTTACATAACATTAACTTCTCACAAAGGGTCTCTACGTGTTGGACCCATGTCCCCTTGCAAGCCTTTCAAAGGTCCGGGTAAAGCCCGTAAATCTCAGCGAGATACATATAATAGTAAGGGAAAGGGTTACTATAAAATATGTAAATTGTGCGTACAAAATAATTGGTGTAAAAATATAGCTCCAGTGTGATGCCGAACGAGACAAAATTCAACAGTACTACGGTACATGTTTAATCAGTCAAAGGATAGAGGACGGACCAGTCCCCACCAGCAGCACTCGTTCACGAGTATGACTTGAGAAGCAGCCATCACTCTCCTCGACCATAACAGAGGGAAGAAAGTGTCCCTAGTGAGCATGACCAATCCACGACCCTGTCGACATGGTTCGAAAATAATATTTAAAATCTATGAACGCTCGCTAGGCAGGACACGCTGCACTTAACATCATGTGAACTTCAGGTAATTTATGTAAAGGCATTTTAATCATTTAAGAAATCATTTAAAGTATAATATCCTTTACTCATTAGTGAAAATTTAATAGCATAGTAAGACAGCGAGTAGGTATGAAAGATAGTATCGGTGTAAAGATGAGAAAGGGCATGCTCCGTTGGTTCGGGCATATAGAAAGAATGCCAGAGGAAAGAATGACAAAACAGATATACAATGTGAAAGTGGAAGGATGCAGGTACCGGGGAAGACCTAGACTATCTTACCACGACCAAATAAACCGAGTCTTATCTGATGGAAAAGTCAAGAGTCTCCGTAACCGGCGAGCGTGTATGAGACGAACTATGAGAGTCGAGGAAGCCAGAGAAGTATGTAAGGAAAGAACCTGTTGGAACTCTGTACTCTCTGCCTACCCCGCAAGGGATCTGGCGTGAGGTTATAGAAAATTTAATATAACTTTTAAATCTGTCAAGTGGCAAATCTAACATAGGCTTCCGTATCTTATTGTAGCAGCGAATACCGACTCCTACGAAGGAAGTGAATACTTTTTCAAGCCTAAAAATTGGTAATACAAGTTTATGTTTATTGCTGGTGTTTAGTTTATGAATGTCACTCACTCTATAAAATAAATGGATATTCTTACGTATGTACACTATAATAGCATATATGTATACTGTGAAGCGACTGTGAGAATGTTGATCCCTTTAGATAGATAGATAGAGTACTCTCTATTGTACACCAGTGAAATAACAATTAATAAACAACTAATTACAGACTTATATGTACAATTGGCGGTCTTATAGCTAAAAGCTATTTCTTCCAGACAACCAATACAATGGACGAATCAACATAAACAGTAATACAGGGCAGTTGGTGGCGTACATTAAAAACTTAGATAATACATTACAATCGAATTACATACATATTACTTATATATTTTATACACATACACATTTCACATACAACTAACATATAGTAACAGGTAAGTCTAATAGTAACAGTGCTCGGAAAGTTCATAAGTGTAGAAAGTGATTGTAAACCAGTTTTTTAAAGGAAGCTAACGATTGCGCGCGTCGGCCTGTCACAGGCAATGCATTCCACAAACGAACGGCTTAATTAGTAAAGGATTTATCGAAAAAGTTTGTAGAATGCATTGGTGTTTCCAGCTTCAGGTTCTCCGATGACCTCAGCAACCTTGAATGTGTTTCATGAAGGAATTTAAATCTTCCTTTGAGGTAAGAGGGAGTTGACGGATTGAACAGAATACTGTAAAGAAGAGATACTATATGAGCATGCCGGCGAAAGCGGATTGGTAACCACTTGAGTTTTACACCAAATTCAGAAACGTGATCATATTTGCGTAACCCAAATATGAATCTAATACAAAAATTTTGAAGTCGCTTAAGTTTATTATATTGGTTCTCTGTAAGATCGGGATAGCTAACGTCTGCATAGTCGATTATAGGAAGGAGAAGGGATTGTGCGAGTGCAATTTTAGTGGCAGTAGGGAGAAAATTACGCAACCTTCTCAAGGACGCCGCAGAAGCAAAAATTTTGCGACTCAGTTCTTGAAGTTGTGGGCCCCAAGTAAGGTTTGTATCAATATAAATTCCCAAATTTTTAACGGCTTTACTTATTGGTATTGTCTAACTTAACTATCATCAAACTTAATTTGGCTAATTTCCGACCAATCAATCTGGGAAGTCATCCGGGAACTACCAATAATAATGACTTGCGTCTTAGTCGGATTGACTTTGAGCCCAAATGTTTTACTCCAGGTTAAGTACCTAGACCTAGACCTTTCGGTCAGATCACTATTCATTGTTTTAACAGCTTCTGACAAACGGGGCTTGCGTGTAGATTTGAAGATCATCTGCATAAAGGTGATAAGAAGATTGTAATTGGTTGGGAATACAGTTAATAAAAACAGCGAAAGTAAAGGAGAGAGAACGCCACCCTGTGGAACACCGGCACTAGTGTTGCACCAAGAGTAGGTTTCTTCAATGCGAACGCGTTGCCGACTCCCAAACAGGTAGTTTTATTTTATTTTATTTTAGGTTTAGTTACGAAACCAATCAATAGCCGTTGGAGATATGTTAATAGAGCGAAGAATACCGAGTAGAATGTCAAAGTCCACAGTATTAAAAGCATTTCTGAAGTCGAGCATTGCAAGTATAGTGAGATTACTGTTTTACATTGCTGACCATATAACATGCGTAATATTCACAAGAGCGGTAACGGTACTATGACCAGGACGGAAGCCGGACTGAAAAGGGTTAAAAGGGAGTTCTTATTTAGGAATCGACTCAGTTAATCGTGAACAAGACGCTCAAGAACTTTTGAAAGGCAAGGTAATATGGATATGGGACGATAATCAGAGAAGGATGTGGGATTGGATTTTTTGGGGAGAGGGGTTATTTGGGCTTCTTTCCAAGAAGACGGGAAGTGGCCGCTGGTTATGGAATGATTACAAATATGGCAAATTATAGGAAGGATTTCATCAAGGATAGGAAGGATAATATTACGGCTGATATAGTCACTGCCGACTGCATTGGATGTGATTGTTTCTATGCTCTTTTTAACATCACAAGCGGAGAATTGAATGAAGACAAAAGGAGAAAAATCGGGTGCTAGAATGGATGAAAGATGATTTAGAGTAGTTGATTTTAAGGTCTTATCTGAGTGAGACGAAGCAGAGAAATGTTTATTGAGGAGATTTATATCTAAGTTCTTAGACATGTTGTCTTGACGCGACTTGCCGACACCCATTGTTTTAAGAAATTTTCAGACTTTTGCTGGATTTCCGTTATGTACAGAACTATGAATATTATAACACACCTTATTGCAGTGATTTCTAATGGCAACATAGTTATTCCAATTAAAATCTGTGGATCTAGCTTTGAATTTACACAGTACAGCTTTGTGAATAGCTTCAAACAGTTCTCTGAGGGAAACCCTAGGTCCTAGGTTATAAATGTCACGGATAGCTCTTTTTTGCAGTATGAATACATTTTCCACGTCAGCAGCGTTAGCCCACAGTAGGACACCGTGTGTACTAAAACTAAAATAAACTAGACGTGATGTATCCACATCCATAAGTAGCCGTACTTTCCACACTGCTTAAGCAGCGGAGCTAATTTGACCCGCAAGTGATGAGATATGGGCCCCCGTTGTTGTTTGGAGTCTAGGGTAATGCCTAGAAAGAGTGGAGTGGAGTTTACGAGATCCAGCTTTTTGCCATTAATAAGAATATTCGTATCATTATCCTTTACGTTAGGCATAGTAAATTTAATACACTTTATCTTGAGTGAATTAAGCAACAAATTATTCATTTCAAACCAATTTGATATCTGTGAAAGAGCACCATTTACATCGTCAAAATTAAGCTTAGCTCGGTCAACTTTAAAAATCAAGGCAGTATCATCTGCGAATAGTACAATGTCACAGACATAATGGACAAAGTTCGGCAGGTCATAGATATATACGAAGAAAAGAAAGGGTCCTAAGATGGAGTCCTGTGGAACACCAATTGAAATATTAACTTCCTGAGACTTGACCCCTTTAATCTCAACACACTGAGGTTTTTCACCTAAGTATGAAGCTAATAAATTGAGGGCAGTGTTTTACTATCGTAATGACTTAGCTTCCTAATAAGGGTTGATGGTCAACACAGTCGAATGCCTTGGAGAGATGCTTGACAGAAAACACCAATGGCATTCTGCGATGCCTCCCAGGCACCGTAAATTTGCTGAAGCAGACCTACTCCCGCGCCTGTGGTTGAACGGCCCTTTGGTAAAACCACATTGATCACTGTGTAACAGCTTATTCTCATTAAAGTGGTTAAGCAATTGATTGAGTAGGATCTTGTCATAAATTTTATTCAAGGCCGGTAAGATGGAAATCTACCATCTATTAAATATCGTCGCCAGTGCAGGTGCTGTAGCTATGATATGCTATCTAGTATTTTTAATGATATAGCCCAGAAATCTACAGTGTTTTAATGTTTAATGACTTAAAGTTTAAGACTGTCTGTTAGGGTTACATATTTAAACTAAAACAAGACATTGCATTATTTTATACTGCTTTTTAGTATTAGTTCAGCTTTTGAGGAAGAGGAGTTCAAGGAGCCAGTAGTATGAAATGGAATTTCACTAAAAAAATATTAAACGTCTGCGTAATATCGAAATCATCTGTTAGGATGTCATAATTAATTACAAATTCAATATGATCATCACGTGGTTGAGTTCTCCCAGAAACGCTGTTAATTATACCTCATGTGGTTTTGATCTTATTTGATGACCTTTTAATCATATTGGTATAATATAAAGACTTTGCCGCAGTACAGACCTTCCTAAAAGTCTTTGAGTAGTTTTTGACAAGAAAGCTGGGCTTTGATTATATTCGTATATCGTATTATACAGTTCATACATCTTAACACTACTCTTATAAATTCCTATAGTAGCCCAAACACTGAACTTTGCTCTCTTGGCCATTGAAAATGTATTTTCTTTAAATATATTATCGTATTCTGATTTAATGGTACCAAATAGGTTTTGATATAGATAATTGGGATCATAATGTAACCAATCCATATTAGATATGTGATTGTAAACTTTATACGTCGATCTGATATCGGCCTACAAGTAACTTTACATAACTTAGGTATAAAGTGGCTGGGTACTGACACTAACAGACCACTATAATCTAAGGGCAACACTTCACAGTCGCAGAACACATTGTTTAGAACCGGTAGCAGAAGTAGCAGTGATTGTAGTACAGTAACAAGCATACTAGATTAAAAGATTTAAAAAGATTAGTAAGTCTACAGCTAATGAATGACTTTTCGATTAGATTGACATTCAAGTCACCACATATAATACTCTGCTTTTTAATACCAGTAAGTTTTTTTAACACCTATTCCATGACGTCTTCAAATGTATTAAATCACCTGAGTCGGTAAACGCACTACAACATAACTATCCAGTTCGACACAAGATATCTCAACAATGCGTTCAATAGAAAGACCCATAATGTCCTTACGTTCTTTACACTTAATATCGTTGGCGACTAATATTAGAGATCCTCCGCGTATGGCTGTTTTTCTTGTGAACGCACTCAACACTGTGTACTGTCTTTGATATTTGATTATTTCATAAGCTTTAAGCCAATGTTCAGTAACACAGAATATATGGATATTGAATTTTCTAAGAAATAATTCTACCTTGAGATCTTTGCCAGCTAAAACTTGCATATTCTGGTGAAAAATATTTGATTCTAATGATTTAGCTGTTGTCGCACCCACTAGTTCAAACTATGGTCATACAACTTAATGTCGCTGCCAGTATCAATAATTATATTTTGGTTTATATTGCATATAACCGCGTTATTTCTGTGTATATTAAGTGCAGCCAACTGTTGTTTAGTTGTAAAGGGCAGATACATAGTATCTTCGGTCAGCCTAAACTTGCGAATGAATTTGTTTATATCAAAATAAAAAATGGCGTCACTATGTCGGTGTGTCAAGTAATAAATATATAAATTCATGTCATAAATGTGCCTGTTTTGCTGAATTGTTAAATTACTAGCATATGGTAAGGCACAGAATACAAATTTACAGTTAAATTTGACATTCAGCTCTAATAAATTTTCAATACCGCTAGTCAGGTCCTTCTCTTAACTTATAAGATTAAGCCATACCATATAATAAAGATAAAATGATGCTATGCTATTATCTAGATTGTTCAGTACTATATACCTACCAAGTATTGTGTTTCTTCAGAAATGCCAGGTTTAAGCTTAGCTACAGGAAACGATAATGCATTCCTTTTTATAATGCAACGGGGTCAACTGTAATTAAATCTTTTATTCTAATTTAATTATAAACATAAAACTAAGGTAGCCCAGGGGTAGCCAAACGACCATGGCACAAATTATCGTAAGTAACTTCCTTTCCGCTCTGGGTGGAATGAAATAGATCATTAGAGAGAAATTATGATGTGAAAATGACGAGAAACTATATAAGATAGTAATATTCTTTTAATATGTGTTTTATAAAATTGTTAATATTTTCTTTACATCACTTGGAAAACAGAAATGCCCTTACGAAAGTGAAGGCAATAGTAATACACTTCCATTTTAAATTTAAACTTCTATTGAAAAACTTGGATCAACTCACATTTTTCTTAAAATAATACTAACATTACCGTGCTCAATAACATAATAAATATTTTCTTGATCTTATAAATCTCGAATTAGGAAGCGTTTAAAGACAAAAAAACTCATGGTTTAAGACAGTCGCCTGAGTTGAAAGATAAAATGATAACTACTAGAGATAAATCCCTCCCGGGGCAGGCAAAAGAGCCCAGACAGCAGATATTATTTGTGCACCTATGTAGATATATATACTACGCAAACTTCATTCATGTGAGGGATGACTGGCCTTCATTCTACTTGCTAAACCTTATAAACCTCACTAACAACTTATATTTGCTTCTTGTTCTCTCTGACTTACAATGCCATTAATTTGCGAGGAAAAATACTTTTATATCAAGTATTCAGTTATTCGTGTCGCGACAGAAGGGGGAAATATCTGGCACGTGGCGGGAATGACGAGCGATCAGACACACTCTAGTCAACCACAATTATAAAATTGTTACGTTTTGCTAGTAGAGTATCTGCTTATTATATGACTCGAAGACTTAGCGTGTAGCTCCACCCACTTAGACCTAGAGTATTTAAAAAGATATGACTTAAAAATAAGCAATTAAATTTAATATAAATAAGTGTTCCTATTGTGCCTCAGCTCTACTCCTTATATATATTGCATAGTAGGGGCTTCGTATACGTGTGGATAGCATCCCAATACGCCAAAATCAGCTGTTTATTGCAAAACCAGCTGAGAGCCTTTGACAGGGCTCTCGTCAAACGGCCGGTTGCTAACAGGGTGCAGCACGACTTATCAAACTAATCAGCAGTCGTGATTTATGTCGGAATTTGCTGCATCACCATAGCAACGTGCAAGACCGGCCCAACCGGGCCAATTAAACTTCAGCATGCAGAATGTTGCCGTCACTCCTAGCAACCTTACATCAAAGTGTAAATACAGTGTATAGTTTTCAGTTTTATTTTTGTGTTTTTATAGTGTATGTTTCTGTTTTTCTGTTTTATAATTATTTTAGTGCTTTATTTTGTATATTATATGTCTATACATGTTCCATCGACACGGAATGCAGTGGGGGCGAATCCATGTCAGCTGTCGTTGGATAATCTTGTCCAATGCCCCGAGTGCTCAGAGCCTCGGTATTTTAAAGGGCCAAAAGGGCTTAAGATCCACTCCAAAAAGGTACATCATACATCTTCTAACCTTCCGTCTTCCGTTCCTGTTACTATTGCATTCAATAACAATCCACCAACTGCGTATGGAGATAATAGTAACCAGATTTCTCTCACCCCCTTCTGGCAAATATTAGGTCACCTTAAATCCACCAAATTAATAGTAAAGCGAATACCTCGTGGAGCCCGTACATCCATTGCAGAATCACTCGCATCTACCATCAGCATCGTTCTCAAAGATAACTCACAACGTGCTTGGGAACATTTGTTAACTTTCCCTTTTAGAATCCTCCATGTCCCACTTGATCCTAGAAATACAGATTCACTGACTTCGCGATTAAAACAAAATTGTGACAACCATGCACCCCTTCATTGTAACAATCAATCACATACTCCAAAACGCCAATCTGAATCTGCTTTCTACCGCATGGTAGAGAGCAGATTTAGTGACGGTGACGTTAGAGGGACAGCTCGGATGATTTTCTCCAACGACAGTATAGCCCCAGACACACCCGAGACCCTTACAGCTTTGCTCGCCAAGCATCCACCAGCGACTCACCACCGTCTCCCTGATCCGCCTACCTTTTCACACCCTATACAAATTAGCACAGAGGATGTGGCCAATGCCATTAGTTCTTTTCCTAGCGGATCGGCGAGCGGGCTTGATGGTTTAAGCCCGCAACACTTAAAAGATCTCACTTCATTCGCTTGTGGCGACGCTGGGCAACGGCTTCTAAAAGAACTAACGGCACTAGTCAACCTTATGATAAATAAAAACGTTGATTCTTCTATTACAGACATACTTTTCGGCGGGAATTTGTGTGCCTTCTCCAAAAAGGATGGAGGTATAAGACCTATCGCGGTCGGTACAACTCTCCGCCGTCTCTCGGCAAAGGTCTGCTGCAGGAAGGTTGTCAATCCCTTGAAGGATTATTTTCAACCCCTGCAGATAGGCTTTGGCTCGGGAGGCGGCTGCGAGGCTGCCGTTCATGCATTGCGAACATTTATATTGAACGACGGTGGTAAAGTTCTTCTCAAGGTTGACATAAGGAATGCGTTTAACGCGGTGGACAGATTTGCCCTGTTGACTCAAATAAGCCACAAAATTCCTAACTGTTTTAATTTTCTTCGGCAATGTTATAGTAATCCATCAAAATTAGTGTACAAAGGTAACCTTATAGATTCGGCTGTCGGCTGTCAACAGGGTGACCCCCTTGGTCCGGCCATATTCAGTTTAGCAATTCACCCTATCATCATGCGTTTAGAGTCAAAATTCAATGTGTGGTACCTCGATGATGGGACACTTGGAGGCGACGTAGATACGGTTCTGCGTGATCTGAAATTCTTGATTGAAGAACTCAAATCCATCGGTTTGGAATTAAACTATAAAAAGTGCGAACTCTATTTATTTGATACCGTTTCCGATAAAGACGTCATTAAGAAAAAATTCAATGATTTGGCACCTAATATCAAATTAATTAATAGCAGTAACCTCCGTCTTCTAGGAAGTCCCATCCTCGATGATTCTTTTCAGGACTTTATTGACGAAAAAATTCAAAATTTTGAGTCTGTTTCGGATCGCTTGCACAAAATAAATTCTCACATGGCCTTCAACATTATTAAATACTGTATTTTTGTTCCTAAATTTACGTATGCTCTTCGATGTTGTCACCTCTGGACACATAACGACATTTTACAGAGGCTTGACAACATCGTGAGAGATACAGTCAGCTCTATTTCAAATTGTTGTCTAGATGATCGCGCGTGGTCCCAGGCTTCTCTTCCGGTCAGGAAAGGAGGTTTGGGAATTCGCAAAATTTCAAGTTTATCGCTCCCAGCCTTCTTGTCTTCAGTCCATAGCACACTTGGTCTAGTAAAAAGAATTTTGTTACCTTCTTTGACCAACTTCAGAATCCCATATTTGGATGAAGGCAAGGATGCTTGGCTATTGGCCTGTCCAAACACTACTCCTCCCACAGATCCGACTTCCCAGAAGCAGTGGGATCGCCCGATCTGCGAACTTACACGGAAAAACCTTATTGAAACGTCCCTCAGTTCTGCGGATCGCGCTCGTATCCTCGCTGCTTCTGAGTGGGAGTCGGGTCTTTGGCTACAGGCGCACCCTTCTGTCCATCTTGGGACCCTATTAGACCCCACTGCATTTCGTGTTGCATTGTGTCTTCGTTTAGGGGTTCCTTGTCTTGTTCCACACCATTGTCAGTGTGGTAGTAGAGTCAGCCAGCTCGGCCACCACGGACTCTCATGCCGCAGAAGTGCCGGACGGATTGCGCGTCATGCCAGTCTCAACGGCGTCATACGCCGTGCCCTTGCCAACGTCAACATGGCGGCCATCCTTGAACCGGCTGGTCTCCATCGAGATGATGGCAAGAGGCCCGATGGTATGACGCTGGTACCCTGGAAGATGGGACGGCCGTTAGTGTGGGACGCTACATGCGTCGACACTCTCGCTCCGTCTCATCTTCCAGCGTCCTCGGTGCGGGCAGGCAACGCTGCACTGAGCGCAGAATCCCTCAAACGCCGCAAATATGATTCCCTTGGCTCGGGATACATATTTGAGGCGTTTGGGGTAGAGACATTGGGTCCGTGGGGGCCGGGAGCCCACCGGATGTTTCGAGAAATTTCGAAACGTTTGGTGGAGTGTACTGGCGACCGGAACGCTGGTATGTATTTTGGTCAGCATATAAGCATTGCTATTCAGCGCGGCAATGCTGCCAGCGTTCTAGGTACACTGCCAACTGACAGTGGCGTGGAACCATTTGGCCCTATGTAAATAGGTATTTTCCTTTTTTACACCCGTTTTTATTAATAATTATTTGCTGTTTTTTTATATAATTGTACATACTGTATATAATATTCTTCTTTGTTTAAATAAATAACCTTTATTTATAACAGCAATATTGAGATCTTGTCCACATAACCCGAGCTCGCCGTACACGCCTGCAAATTACGAATAGGTCAAGCTTGATATCAGGTTCTATCCGACTGATTTTGATCCATTTTATTTAAGTCAGACTATATAACGGTATATATCTATATAGTAGGTGAAAATCCCAATAAAATCGGTTTGGTTGTTTTTGGGTGATACCTGTAGCGACCCTATACATCGCTACATAGTTGCGACTACCTACCAATAGATCGTGCTGACGATTCGACATACATGTCTAGAACGCGATGTTAGAGTGCGCACGACGTGTAACATATATACAACCCCCCCGACAACAACTCCCGGAGAGAGTGGCAGGCCCCGCCAGACACAACACCTGTCTGGCTGGAAGATCTTCCCTTTGACAAATCCTGCCACAACAATATTGCCATACAAACAAACAGGTAAACCGATAAACAGGCATTTTTTTTTCTTTATTTCGTCTTCATAGCACTCTACACACCAAATAAAATACCTTAATAAAATACAGGTAGCTATACCTACTTTACCTTTTGGGGTATTATATGTATGAATTATTTAGGTATGACATATAAAGAAATTTATAATAATGAAACCTACATACGTAAAATCTTTCTTAAAAAAGTATTAGCGAACTCATTCCAGACCAGAATAACGAACAGACCGATACCACCCTTCCCCGATTCCTGGAAGAGAAACTTCACTCCATTTATAAAGACGAGATAAAACATCTAATATTCAAATTCAAACAAAAATCTTTTCACATCTGACGTGCACCAAGATTTAAATCCGTCGGCGGCAGACAGTGAATAAGTGGTTAAATTGGACTAGCAATAGGAGAGGGCGGCCGGAGGAATATTCAGCAGAAACCAATTTGGAGCAATATAACCGCAGTCCAATCCCATTGTCAACTTTGTATTAGCAATTCAATCTGGCGAATGGGCGCTACGAATATTTTTTGATGACTCTTTACGTTATCTACGGTGCCTAACCCTTAGCCATGTTATTAGATTTTAGTGATTCCTTTTTCGTTTTTGTGTTTTGTTCATTATGATAAATCTATAAATAAAATAAAATAAATATCAAAGAGCATAAAACCAAATTGTCCACCGCTACATTGAACATACTAATAATTCTTATCCATCGCAATATAATTATGTAGATATCGCATAAGTTATCATGGAGTTTCTTGGCTTTTATTCAATCAATCTAAACGCCCAAATAGCTTCATTGCGCACTTTGATTACATTTCTAAATTTAATTTTATTTGTTAGCTCTGCTAATCAATAGGGAATACTTACAATGACATGAACAAAAAAGAAAATGAATATCAATGTACAAATAAAGTGTTATTTTACGTAAAGAGATATCTTACAAATGAGTATTTCATTAGGACCGACCACTACTGTTATCAAGTTACAGTGTTCAATCGTATATTACTTATGGTAGAACGTAAATAGCTAATTTATCAAACAGTTATTTATTAAATAAAAAACATTTCCTCAATTTGTAAAACTTCTTATTGAATATTCTCCTGAATATTTATCACTATTGGAAAAAATACCCAAACCCCTAAAAATGTCACCCAAACCAACTTCCTGGCGGAAAATGATAACCGTTTACCTTGCCATTCGGGTCAGTTATATAAAAACTTATTGGAGTTTTAAAATTACTTTTTTTTATGTCAAAGGGGTGTTTGGGGTTGAAGCCCAATAATTTAACGAGAAAAAGTAATCTGACTGGAGTTTTGGCGGGAAGTCGATAAGGAAGATTTGGAAATTAAAACAAATTGACAACTTCAGTTGTCAATTTGTTTTAATTTCCAAAACTTGTGTTATTTCGACTAATAATGTGTAATGTTGGTGGAACATTAACTATTATGTGTTACTGCCTCGGTTGGTTGCCTGTACTGGTTGGTTACTGACTGCCTCATTGGTCTGGTGGCAAAGGGCATCGCTTTTTTTTTATCTTTTTTTTTTCTTTTTTTCTTTTTTTTTTAAAAACGTTGCCCCACACTAGGATTAATTCCTGTGTCGTGGGTGCGTTTACAAACATGAAAATTCACATACACAAATACCCAGACCGGAACAAATAATTGTGGATAACACAAAGATTTGTCCCGTGCGGGAATCGAACCCGCGACTATTAGACACAGTGGGCGGGGCGGACTAAGCCCTTAACCACTGCGCTAAATCGTCCGTCGATTTGTCTTTGTGATCACGAGGTCCTGGGTTCAAATCCTAGGTCGGACAAATGTAGTTTTTCTAACGAAAAATTCCCAGTATGAGTCCGGAGTCTGGAATTGTGCCCGGTATATGGCAATAGGCTCGCCCCCTATTACATGGGACCTAACATCGTTGGCGAAACGTGGGTGTACTTAATATACCTCTGCCACCCCCTCTGGAGAATATAGGCGTGACGGTGTGTTATGTGTTCTTATATGTGCATGAGTGAAGGTAATTGTAACAAAGTTATAAAACGTGCCTCTTCGACTTCCCTCAAAACGGCCGTCGCAATTGGTATGTAAAGTATCCACCGCTTTACTGTCCAGGGTGGGGTACTTCATTAATTTCATTATCATCGTTATCATAAAGTTCATCGGAGTCGAATTAATTTAAACAAACACGATTACATATCTCACTGGACACTGGCAAAATACACTTAAAATTAGTGTGAAGCCATAACTTAAAGAAGAAGAAGTAATCTGACTAATGGCCGGTTTCAACATTCAACTCGAGGATAGATTTGCTTACTGCCAAAAGAATTTTGACAGATTTTCCATACAAAATATATCAAAATTCTATCCGTAGTACGCAAATCTATCTTCAAAAGGGCGATTAATCTGCGAATTTTACAACGTGAACAAATTTTACACCTTCTGATTTCACCAGGAAAACTGCCCGTAAAACAAAATCATCATGAAGCGAAGCCTCTACAAGTGTAGGTAGAGAGTTTGACTTCCATATTGCGTCTAAGTAACAAGCTCACTGATTTTGAAGACAATAATTTATGAAAATTACAGACTATGTTTTTCCGACTCGTAAGCCCAATCACTATGACGTTTTCTATTTGTATTTTTTTTAAATATCCGGATTAAAAGCAGATTCCTTTTATCTGTAGCGTTGAAAGAAACCAATTGTTTTATCGCGAAAAAAAGGAAAATTCGTTTAAAAGCAATATGTTTATGAATTGAACGGGGTTTATTGAATACAACGGTTTAAAACGATGTTTTAAACATTTAATATGTCATTCGTCTTCGGTGTAATGTGGGTGTACAAAGTACACCTCTGCAATTGCCGCTTGGGGAAACATATTTTAGGACCTAATGTCGTCGGCGAAATGAAGGCGTACAAAGTATACCTAACGTGGGTGAAATCGTGGGTGTATATAGTATACTTCTGCTACCCCCACGCGAAGAAACATATGTCGGAGCCTATTATTTGAGTAATATTTAACTGTTACAGATAATGGAATGTCAGGTGGCTATTGTCATTTTAGTAACTTTCAATCTTGTCTATAGACAAACTCTATCTATCTATCTATCTATAACCTCACGCCAGATCCCTTGCGGGGTAGGCAGAGAGTACAGAGTTCCAACAGGTTATTTCCTTACATACCTCTCTGGCTTCCTCAACTCTCATAGTTCGTCTCATACACGCTCGCCGGTTACGGAGACTCTTGACTTTTCCATCAGATAAGACTCGGTTTATTTGGTCGTGGTAAGACAGTCAAACTCTATGCCTTTAATAATTGCCTGAGTGTGTTTAGTTGTCTATGCGATGACAGATGTCAGATGACGACTGACCGATAACAGAAAGTCGATGTGAGACGGCGGACGGCCCTACTGGGTGATTCTATTGGCAACGGGGCGAGCGGTCGGACGTATCGCAGCTAACCTCACTGCAATCCTCAATTATTGCAAGCATCTTCTATTTTATAGTCTGGACATAAATAAAGATCGGTATACTGGACAAGAACCTAGTGTTATTCCAAGATTTCTATGTCCGGCCACCATGCGGACGACTTTGAAAACGAAGATAAACCACCTTTCACCGTTACCAACATTGAAAGGGCCATCCTGGAAACATTGGCGCCGATATATATAATTTAGGTCGAACAAACATCGTCGGTGAAATGTGGACGTACAAAGTACACCTATCGTCGGAAAAATATGAGTACAAAGTACATCCATAATTACTGTGGCAAATTTTAGCCACACATGCTCACAGCTAAAGAGCCGTGAGCATTTCTGCTCTTGTGTTGTTTTAGTGGAACTTACCTTTTTTCGAAAAAAAATACGATTGTTTCTTTCTTTTACATAGAGATGTAAATGAAAGAAACCATCGTTTTTTTCAAACTTTTGTTTTTTCTGTTTTATTAGGAAGAACACATTTTATTCCGCATCAGCTGTCATTTGTTTTTTTTTTTATGAAACATGAAAAAAACGATGAATTTTGAAAGAAAGGGGAACATTTCAAGTTTTTTTCAAAGCTATTACCTGTTAGAGCAAGTTGGAGAAGCAAACCGTTTTCAACCTGATGTTGAACAAAGATAAAATATTAAATAGGGCAGCAATTAAAGGGAATTGAGCAAAAACAAAGGCAAGGTCGATTGAAATAACACAAGATCAGTTTTGTATCTGACTTTGTTATCTTACACAGCACTTTGAGACAGTATACTGTTTAACCCCACACAACCTCTGATGTCTGTGCTCATATATGTTGTACTTGTTATTATTTCTTTGTATGTGGTTGAATAAATGTATTTTCTTCCTTTCTTTCTTTTAGTGTGTGGTGTTTAGTTCGTAATTGTAGCGTTACCATGTTACCAAAGCAATTCTCGACACAGTGTGAACACATTATTCAGCCAGTACAAAAGTCCATATCTTGATTACGTTCATTTCCACAGGCAGAACATTAGCGTAAATACAAATCATGCAAAGGTATCATCGTATTAGTTTGGTGATATTTATATTATTACAATACTCACTACTGGTTCTCGGCTCGGCTTCGCGGTGGTAGTTTTATAGATATTTATAAATAATAAAAACCCGTCACGCCTTTATTGCCCAAGCCCATGTAATAAGAGGCGAGCCCATTGTCATATTCCAAGCACAATTCCCGACTCCGGACTCACACTGGGAATTTTTCGTTAGACTACATTCATCCGACCTAGGATTTGAACCCAGGACCTCGTGATCACAAAGCGATGCCACTAGACCAACGAGGCATCGAGCCAGGTATTTATATTTTTTATGAATTTTCAGTAAAGATCCCTGTGCTCAACTACCTTGTTATTCTAGTGGCGCATGATGTGGCTGGCTATCTCAAGCTCCTGGATTCGAAACCTAAGTAGAATAGTGTTGTTGGAGTTTTTCTATAGGAAAAAATTCAGCGGAAACTGAAATTATGCTCAGGTCTAGGCCCGGGCACAATTTGTATGGAAATACTCTTTGAGGGCGAACCTATTGCCTGGTGCCGACGATTGACCATTTTCACTAATGGATATAAGAAAATAGACGTGATTGTTTATTTTGAAATTTTACACAGCATTTACTGAACATAGCAGAACTAAGAAACTTCCCTCGAGATAACTTCCGAAATACCATTAATAAGGAGTCTACTCCCGCCCCGGTATCACGTCGCGGACCCCCCTCCCCCCCTCCGGACCCCCACCCGGCCTTTTTCGCCAATAATTCAGTTAAACATCCCAAGAATCTGACTTTTATTACGAAGAATAAGTGTTTTCTGTTAAGAGGAATAAAACAAACAGTTGTACCTACTTTATGTACTTAAATTTATTTGTTGTTGCGAAAATTTTCTTTCTAAGACATGTTTTGTGATGTGGATAATTTTCGGAGAGAAGTATGTAAGGAAAGAGCCTGTTGGAAGTCTGTACTCTCTGCCTACCCCGTAAGGGATCTGACGTGATGATATAGATAGATAGATGATTTTCGGTTTCTTGCAAACATCAATAATCGTCGATATGTTCACCACACTAGGTAAATTGCATCTTATTAGGTAATTTGTGTCTGGTTAAACTTAACCTAAGGCGGAAGTTGAAATGACACTAACTTTTACGAATTGTATTGGTCTTTATTTGCAGTAGTTACCATCATAGCTACTTTGAACAAATCGAGATGAGCCACAGTATTTTGTTTGATTGGGAATATCCAACAAATTTGGTACTTAAGAAACACACCGTCACGCCTATATTCCCCTGAGGGGGTGGCAGAGGTACTGAGTACACCCACGTTTCGCCGACGATGTTAGGTCCCATGTAATAGGGGGCGAGCCTATTGCCATATACTGGGCACAATTCCAGACTCCGGACTCATACTGGGAATTTTTTCGTTAGAAAAACTACATTTGTCCGACCTAGGATTTGAACCCAGGACCTCGTGATCACAAAGCGATACGCTTTGCCACCAGACCAACGAGGCTGTCAACTTAAGGTTATCGTAATTGTCACGTCAGTCCTTCCCGAGACCAGGATGCTCCCAAACCGTCAAAACCTTCGGAACTTACTCGCATAAAATTAAGATAAGCAGAGAATAAATCTATGAAATCAATAAGCAGTATGCGGTAATTGATCATGTTTTGGCTGATGATAATGCAGCTCTACTCCCCCAATCCGCACTGGGTCCGCGTGGTGGAGTATGACATAATATCTCTCACCTCGATTTGTTTGCCTACGAGTGGAACAGTAAAGGGGGTTATTATTAATGCAGCAAATAATATTGTTAGCCAGCAAAACCAATCTTAACATTTTTTTTAATGGTTCTAATTCATAAACGCCACAAAATCATTTCCATCCTATTATTATATAACTTAAAAGACGCACCGCCACCGCTGCCCCCAGCAATGCCCAAGCTATTATTTATGAGCAGAAATAGATCAAGTAACAACAATAGATCAACAGATAAACATAACTTTCTAACAGCCAATACAGAACTGAAAGAGCCGACGGCTCCTCGGCCGAATGTTGCTATTGTGCGGCGTCCATATATCATCGTAATAAAAAGTATATTTCTAGAAGAAGCGTACGGCTGCGATTAAGTACTATGAAAATGATCCTGCCAACGACATTACGAGGTGATATATCAAGGATGTTCAATGTCTTGGGTAGTTATTGCCGTAAGAAAAAAGAGACAAGGGTCTCGTTGATGCGTCTTGATCGAAATTTTAACTTTTATTACCTTTTAACTTACTTTTATTGCTTTTGTACAGACTGCACGAATATAAAAGCATTTTAACCTCAATTAAATAAGCGTCACCACGGCAACATGAGCACTGCTTAGGCTTTGATAAAGTGAACGCGTATCAAATCAACCGTATACACATGTTATAGTTGTGTTCTGTGATACACACGGTATTAAAGGTTTTATATAAACACACAAAAATACAGTCTCTCGACAAAAACCAAGGTCTTTGGTTTGTCGATCTCCTTTATTTTTAACTAACGATTGTGGTTGGTAGTAGTTAAGGATCTCTTTCTCTCTCGCTCTCTCTCTCTCTCTCTTACATTGCTTCGTAATGGATTTCAACTTAGTAATATATGTTTTTATTCGTTATCCAGATTTGGTAAGTCAAAATGTCTACATAAACTGATATATTTTTTAAAAACTGGTAGAAACTATATGATGAATAACTTCTATCTAACTAAAACGAGATCGCTCCCAAAGGCCACAGGAAAAGATTGTTAAAATACAGACATTTCACCTCATGAAACTTAAATAAGTTATAACGTCATGAACTCGTTAGAGGACATCTAGGTGCCTACCTATTTATTTATATAAAATCTACCCGTTTATAAAATCGCAGCCCCACACTAAGGCCCGTATTACAGAACGAAAACCTGTCGTGAATCTAGTTTTATAACTAACGTTTTAGTACAAAAATCAGTTCTAAAACTATATTCACGTCTAACTTACGTACTGTAATACGGGCCTAAGAATTATTCCTGTGTCGTTTACAAACATGAATTTTACATACACAACTACGCAGAGAAAAACAAATATTTGCGGGTCACCCAAGGATGGTTGTATATTTTACGATCGAAGTTTATTCTAGATCATAATCCTATTTATGTTTTGAACTTAGGCCTTTATATTTTATGTTCAAAGTTTATTCTGGAACTTAATTTGCATTTATGTCGATTTGTCGGGCGACCTCCACGGGGCCTCCGACCTTGGTGATAAATGTTGGCCATTAAGCACCTTTCCGTCGGTACATTACGCTGTATGTGACTGACACTACTGTAGATATGACATTATTATCCGTAGTATCACCTGTAATTCTCACCTACAGCTTTATTTATTAACCTTATTTTCTTTCTTCCTCTTCTTCCTCATGTGCCTCTCCATGAATGGAGGTTGGCCGTCAGCTTTGCGAATGTTCTTTTTCTTGAGCCATCCGGAACAAATGCTCTATTCTGGCAATTCTGGTCCACTCCCTAATGATTTCTTCCATCGCCCGACGCGTCTTTTGCTCTCAAGTTTACCTATCATAATCAATTGAAGCAGGTGATGTCTATCGTGGCGCAGCACGTGTCCGAGATGTCCGATTTTTCGCTTTTTGGCTCGTCGTCTTTATCTCTTGATCAGAGTCCCATACTTCATTTACCCAAGCACCTAGATATTTGTACTATGGGACTCCTTCAAGAACTTTAGTTGCCACCGATATCTTTAGTTGTAATGTAGGATTGCAGGATAGTACCATATATTTGGTTTTCAAAATATTGATGGACAGGCCAGCTTTTTTGAACTCTGTCTAGAAGCGTGCAAGCTATGAGATGATCTCATTATAGTTTCATTGGTATTGCTATGGTATAATATTATGACCATTCCACGTCAATACATATAACGACGCTTAGGTTTACTGGATGGCCATTTCAATGCCGGTAGGGTTGAAAGGTGGATTTATCTTTGTTTTCATAGTCGTCCGCATGAAGGAAATCTTGAAATAATGCTGGGGTCTCGTCCGGCGATTTAATCACATGGAATGTAGTGAGGTTAGCTGCTCCGCAATACGTCCGAGCCTTGCCCTGTTGCTAATAGACTGACAACACATCTGTCATCTGACAGATGTCATCTGTCATTGCTTCACAACTAAACACAATCGAGCAATCATAGAGTACGTCTATGACAAGATTACAAGGTTACTAAAATCAAAATAACTGCTTGCCATTCCATTAACTGATTTTTAAATAATAGGATATGACACATATATAAAAATACTAGCTGTTACCCGTAGCTGCGCACGCGTTTATTTTGTAATTTGACATAGGTAGGTAGATCTCTAATGCGCGATCTCATTAAACCCAAACGACGTCTCATAAAAAAAAATCATATACAATACCTGGGTACTTTCTTCTTAAGAAGAAGTACCAGTTTATCTATTTATTATAAAATTATTGGTAAAATGGCTGATCTTAACCTTTTCTACCAACCCTGCCAAAGGCAGTATGGCGTAAAATTATTTAAAAAGGTGCATTGCAAGCTATGTATATAAAAAATAATAATGTAACAAAATTTTGTAAGTATATTTCGTGCCAGTCTTTTCGTAAGAATATACAATTCATATTCATAATCAAAATCATCTATCTATATCTATCTATATCATCACGCCAGCTCCCTCGCGGGGTAGGCAGAGAGTACAGAGTTCCAACAGGTTCTTTCCTTACAGACCTCTCTGGCTTCCCCCACTCTCATAGTTCGTCTCATACACACTCGCCGGTTACGGAGACTCTTGACTTGCCCTTCAGCTAAGACACGGTCTATTTGGTCATGGTAAGATAGTCTAGGTCTTCCCCGGCACCTACATCCTTCCATTTTCGCATTGTATATCTGTTTTGTCATTCTTTCTTCTGGCATCCTTTCTATATGCCCGAACCAACGGAGCATACCCTTTCTTACTACGCTGTTGCGAATACGGTCGGTCAGCGTGACTCCGCACATCTTCCGCAGAGATCGCATTTCGACCGCATTTATCCTGCTTTCGTTCTCCTTCTTACATACCCAACTCTCACTGCCATATAACAGCGTTGGGACAAGCACTCCGTTATGCATGGCCAGCTGCGCCTTTTGGCTTAAGTGCCGGCTCCCAAGTAGCCTTCCCATCGCACCATTCACTCTATTACCTGCATTCACTCTTCTCTCTATATCAGCGGTGTATTTCCCATCCTTACTGAAGGCGCATCCAAGATATACAAACTCATTCACTTGCTCCAGCACATCGTTACCAACCACAATCCTTGCATTCGTTCTGGTTTCTTCCCGTTCAAAAACCATAATTTTGGTTTTCTTCACATCAAATGTAAGCCATTGTTCATGCAGTCGTCTCTCATAACTGTGACTAGTGTTTGCAGATCAGTGGCTGTTGGCGCTATCAAAACCGCGTCATCTGCATACAATAGGTGGTTTATCACTAGATCACCCATTTTTACCCCTTCAGTCATCGCACACAGTCTTTGAAGACTTTTATCCAGATACACTATAAACAGTCTAGCGGACAACACGCAACCCTGCTTGACGCCGATTTTAACGTCAAACTAAGGTGACATGTTACCACCCACCCGTACGCATGCCTTGCTGTCCACGTAGGTGGACTGGACGGTTCGCAACAGGGTGCCGTTTATACCATACTCTGGCAAAATGTCCCAAAGTCTCTTTCGCACGACTCTATCAAACGCCTTCTCCAGGTCCACAAAACCGCTGAAAACCTTCCGGCCTACTGCCAGATGCTTTTCTACGATGTTGCGGAGGGAGAAAACTTGATCCGAACATCCTCTTCCAGACCTGAAACCTCCCTGTGCCTCACACAACACTCCATCGGACTTCTCGCGCATTCTCCGTTCAATAATTTTACCATACACCTTAGCTGCCAAGCTGATCAAACTGATGGCCCTGTAATTGGCGCAGTCATATTGTGAGCCCTTGCCTTTATACAAGGGTACTATGACTGCGCGGCGCCAATCTGTAGGGACTCTACCGGTCTTCCAGCAAAGATTTGCGAGGACCCAAAAAGCGTCCCGGACGCAAGTTCCACCATATTTAATCATCTCGGCAGATATCATGTCTATTCCCGCAGCTTTACCATTTTTCATACTTCGTATCGCCCATTCAACTTCTTCCATAGTGATGTCCTCTGTGGATTCTGGTGCCGCAAACTCGCCCTGGGCTCGTCTGTGGCACCAGGATCCGGGGCATTCTCATACATTTCTCCAAAGTATTCACTCCACCGGTTTAGCACAGCTTGTGTGTCTGCAAGAATGTCACCATCCTTAGATTTTATCTTTTCCATTCTGGAGCCTGACGAATCACCTCGAGCCTTTCTCACCTTGCTCCAAAAGAGTTTGGTGTTATTCTCGAAGTTCTTCGTCAGCCTCTCCTCCTCAATCACACTAGCTCTTTCACGCTTTTCTTTCACTAAGGTTTTGGTGGCATTCTTGCATTGCCGGTATATTTCTTTCTTCATCTCCGTCATACTGTCATTTAGATTCAAAGAAGAGACATAGTCCTGCCACGCTTTCTTCTTACTTTCTACAGAGCTTTTTAACTCTGTGTCCCACCATGCATCCCCTTTTGCTGTGCTATGCTTCTTTGAGCAGCCACATACTTCTTTCGCTGATTCTACCAAACTCTCTTTCAGATAATTCCAGCATTCATCTATGTTTGAGTCCGAAGAACCAGCTGTCAAAAGCTTGTCCCGGACTCTGTCTTCATACGTTCTCCTCACACTCTCATCTTGCAACCTTTCAACCTTGATTCTTTCAAGGCCTCCGAAGGGGATACGCTCTCGCCAGTGCCTCCACTTCCTGAACAAACCACTGAACCGCGCAATTACGAGATAGTGGTCCGATTCAAGAGTGGGGCCTCAAAATCATGTTTAGATATCTTTAATAATATTAATAAATTGTTTATTACGACTAACTGGGATCACGTGTTTGTGGAACATTTAAACTTAATACTAGGGTTAGTAAAGAAACTAATTCATGTACCGACAGTCGAGTCTATCAGCCATGGATTTTAGGATGATATTGGAACCGCGCCGAACCTTTAATAAATGTGCGATAAACAGTGCCCGAGAATTATGCGTTAGTTAGATGTCAACAATCCATAATCGTACCAATGTTTGGTCACCCTACTTAGAAAGAGACGTAGGGCTCTAAGTGAGTATCCTTGTCGTCCCGTTTTGAGTGCTCAATCCATTTTGGGTAATATATCCATGCTTTGCACATCTTTGCAATCTGCTTTTTTGGTAGAGCAATGAAAGTTGATTTCAGTAAATCTTTAGGAAATACTCCGGTGTCATACATTTTGTTGCAAAAATGGGTATTTTAGTATGGGGATATTATTCAAAGGTTGCCATTTTAAAGGTTTTCATGTTTCAAACTTTTTTCACTCAACATAAAAACGTCGATAGCTTGCAAACAGCATTTTCATTTCAATGCCTTCGGAAATACTGTCGCTTTCATATAACACTTGTTATAGATCAGGGATGCTATGGATATGAAATTTCGGATCTGGATATGGATACGGTTCTTCTTCTTCTTTAGCCGAAAAACGTTTACTGCAAGACAAAGGCCTCCCCTAAAGACCGCCATAACGACCGGCTTTGTGACCTTCTACCCGCGACCTTCGCCAAGTCATCGGTCCATCTCTGGGGGCCTGCTCCCTCCACGTCTTCCGGTACGTGATGACCATTCGAGAATCTTCCTGTCCCAACCAACAGTTCTACGAGCGATGTGCCCCGCCTACTGCCACTTGAGTTTAGCAATTCTGAGTGCTATGTCAGTGACTTTCGTCCTCCTGCAGATCTCCTCATTTCTGATTCGATCCCGCAGAGTAACTCCGAACATAGCTCTCTCCATCGCCCTTTGGGTGACCTTGCGCCTTCTTATAATGCCCATTGTAAACGACCATGTCTCAGTGCCGTAAGTCATCACTGGCAACACACACTGGTCAAAGACTTTTGGCTTGAGACACTGAGGGATTTTGGACGAGAAGATGTTACGTAGCTTCCCGAACGCAGCTCAACCGAGCTGGATTCGACGATTGACCTCTTTCTCGAAGTTGTACATACCTAATTAGATTCTTTATCCCAGGTACATATAATTGTTAACAACCTCGAGCGTAAAGTCTCAAGCCTTTACAGAAGTGGGTACTACCCTTAATTATTTATATTAACTGCTAACTCAAAAAGTTATACATAAAAATATAGAGAAGAGGTGTTTACACTGTTTTACATTTTGCGGAATCATTAACTTGATCCAAAAATGTCCAAATTAAACTAGACTTAGGACGCATTTTGCCCAGATATAAACAGTTTGCCCAACACTTTTTATGTAAGTAAATATATTCCCACAAGAATAAATGACTAACTGGCTATGGCTAAGCAATAGAAATAATAAACAGTGCAAGCGGCTAGTGTGTCGGCTCGGCCGGGAAAAAACTTGTCATAACGTGTGAGGAACGTGTCTCATTCAGACTCCGCCCCTATGCGAAATTATTCTAAACTTTTATATCGGATTCGGTTTTGGTTACGGATTTATTTCGGATATTCGATAGTGTCGGCTACAGTTACGGCGCTCCATAACATCCCTGTTATAGATTAGATCACAATTAAAAGATCTAAATATGGTGATGGTTTATTTAGAAACTTTTAAGGTTTGATTGGAATAGGCTATAGGTCTAATTATAAATTGGTACATTTCTAAGTAAGAATAAATCCAGACAATCTTTTCAGATAGTAATTTTTTTGATGTATGTTAACTAAAATATCCCGTTACGTATTTATATATGTATTATACTGTGTCCTTCGTTCTCGATATAAACTATATTAGCAGCAGCTCTCTCGAGTCGCTTGGCAACCGCGCGTCATTCAGATAATTGAAAAGTCAACGCCGCCTCTATGGTATCTGTGGACATAACCTCTGCAAGCATTCTTTTGAAAGCGCGGCAGCCGACGCTTTGTAATAAAGTTTTTGGACGACATTTAATTTAATAATCTTGTTATGGCACTGAAATTATATAACAAAAAGGTTGTAATATACTCAAGTGACCTTGTGAAATAAATTTAAAACATCGTATAGGCAAATTTAGAAAAGTTTACGTCCTGGCAAAGAAGTACATTCTAAAAAGATCAACCGATAGTTGTTTATTTGTGGTGTTTTTCAGCCTAACTTGTTTATTTATATAATATCTAATATTTGGAGACGTGAGTTTCGTCATATTAAAATTTGGGAAAGCTTCGTCGTCCGAAAAGTAAACTTATGAAGTCTATGTCCCTATTCGTGTACAAACAGTTTAACACGAAATATACCTGAAAACGATTATTAACCGTCTATAAATTGGGAATGTTATACCTCCAATAAGGGAAATTAGGGGGACGTTCATCAATTATGATGATTGTTCAGGATCGATGGCATTTTAAGGACATGGGTGATGTACGAGATACATCGACGTGGTCCGCTTGACAATATGGTCCGCGTGGTCGCAAGACTTGACGATAATTCAAGGACACGAGTGGTGTACGAGATACATCGGCGTGATCCGCAAGACTTGGGGCCCATACGAGATATGTGCTGAAGGTCATACTACTCATAGGTTTCATCCATGAGGTGTTTCTGTGCAGTTCACATTTCTACAATGGTAAGAATCAAAAATGTTACCTAAAATACATACCTTAAACATGCCTAAAACAGTAAATACAAAGACTATTGCTATAAACTATAAGCAATTTGTCATATTATATCTCCAAAAGGAGACTTACTGAAAGGGTAATTAAAGTGACATTGTTTATGTATAACAATACATTATTAATAACAAAAGTCACTCCTTTGCAGAAACATAGTGTTTTTATTGATTTCATCATTAGACATACTTGTATAATAATACTGAAATTTTGAATTGTGCAAAATTATGAGTACTTGTATTACAAAAGTTAAATCCAGCAATACTTATTCCTGAACAGGGTTTATAACCAAATAAGCCAAAATAATATACTAATGGCAATGCCTGTTGTAACTGACAAGCAACAGGACTGTGGATACATTCCAAATATAATATCTTATCCTACCGATGCTGCGGCAGGCACGTTGTGGGATAATTTGTGTTATGCACAAAGATACTTAAAAGATAATATAAAATACCTGGTTTATCCAGTTAACATAGAACTAATAATTATCTATCAATATTATCAACCTAGACTCCTTGCAGGGTAGCCAGAAAAGATTAATCCTAACAATACAGTCATGAAACCTTTATTGAGATAAGAACCTTTAAGGTCAGCAGTATATATTTTGCATAAAAGGAGTGTTAATATAGTGGATTATCAATATGGAATTATTAACTAGCTAGTCATAGCCAGTAGTTAAAATTTCATAAAACGACCACCATTGTAACCAATATAGAACAACAATCCTCATCCTGGGTGTGAAAATATTAAGTCACACTGTACCTATCAGTTCACCAAAAACAACATCACGTTGGACATTGGAAATCTCCTACCAAAGAAAGTGAGGTACAAAAAGCATGATAGGCATTTTACGCAAGGACTTGGTTTTTAAGTTGCTGAAAAATTCAGAAAAACAATCAGGAATACAACATGGGTTTTATAAAGAAACCATAATATTGGAGGCTAAAGGTATTCACTGACGGTGGTATGTATCTATGACACTAATAATGCCTTCAACGACAAACATAATTTTATTGGTTTTGTGCAAGTACTTGCACTTCAGACAAGTGAATCTTGTCCTACATATGTTTAAAATTATGTATAGAAACATTATTATTAGAAACACTATTGTTTAATGATTTGAAATATAATTTATAGCCATTTTTATTAAAAAAAAAAAAAAAAAAAGAAAAAAAAAACTGCTAACACGCTAGACCTTACAGTCATAATAAATATACTAATAGAAAATTTATTAGTACCTATTCAGTTTTCTATCATGTAAGGAGTTCAATGGTTATGGGTTCTTGATTATTTCCTGCATCAATTATAGTGTACTTAATAATATTAGAAATTTGAGGCACACACAATGGAAAGCTATACATCAATTCATCATTTGGAGAATTAGATGGTTTTACTGTATTTTTGTTTGGTCATATGATAATCAATAAATAATATGTAATTAAATAAGATTATTCAAGAAACTAATAACTATAAAAAATAGTTTTGTAATTACTTTGGAATGTGTACAGTTATTTTGAACACTAGTGATGTTTCTGGTATAGTTATGATAACACAAGCACAAACGGCTACCATTAAAGTAACAAGTTGGTTTTAGAGCACTATATATGTTGTAATTTATTTAAAGGTGTTTCAGTAAAAAATATTGGATTGAGATATCATACAAAAATTTGCTATTTTGGAATTGTTATATTTAAATTATTACATCCACATGTTACATGTATCTTATAAATAGGTATCTATATATAAAAAGAAAATAAAGTCATGCAAATGACTTGATAATAATATCCATTTGAAAATTTAATGATATTATGTTGACAAGCTACGGTGGATGAAATATTGAGTTACAGTATTTGAAAGTATGGATTATCTTAAACAAGAATAATCAAAAGTATATTCTTATCACAGGTATGATAAATATTATGTAGTATCAGCAATAATCTAAGTCCTAAGGAACTTGATATTATTTATTTATTATTAATGGGGGATACATAATAATAAGTTGAGTAACACTCAATTCTCACGGTTGGACATCTAGAACTAACTAGAAAGTTACCCATTGCAATTTTTGTTTTTACTTTTAAATACAGTCACATACAAAGAAGCAAAGGAAGTGTGGTATGAAATGAAAATTTCATGGTATGAAATGAAAATTTCATGGTATGAAATGAAAATTTCATGGTATGAAATAATTCAGTTATGAATAGGATTCCCAATATGATACAGTTGTAACCCATGGTTCGGTTTAGTCGACTGTAACTTATTCGCTTCTTAAGTTATTACTAAATTAGGAGTGTATTTTTTAGTATTTTTAGTATCAGTAATGTAATTGGTTCAGGAGTGGTCCAATCGTATTGCCAAAACGAACGTTCGCGGGCGTTATTGCGCAAGAACAAATCGTTAAGTAATACATAAATATTTATGTAGCCAAGGATTTATTTGTCGGCGCACACTCAGAACATGGAAATGATTCCGGGATAGTTTCGAAATTTAAATTGAATTAATAATAGTGGTATAGTAATAACATTGGGGTAGGTTTTTTTTTTTTTTTTTGTAATTAGACACTGCGGGCCCGGTTTGTCCCGCACCTTTTTTTGTGTAATTTATGTGTTGTTAGTATTTGCTTTTATATGCACTTGTATGGTACATGCCGCTTATTATTAGCTTATTGTTACAGTGCTTGGTATTTGTTTGTAGCGGTACTTCAGTAGAGGTTTTTTTTTTTTTTTTAATTTATATTAATGATTTTGTAAGTGAATGAGGCTTTCTGTTTTGGCTTGCCTTTGAGCGAGAATGCCTCAGTTGTGTAGGTGTTTGGCTGCTTGTGAGGGTTTCCTTTAGGCCTCCGCCTCCAGCAGCTTTTTAACAACTTCCATGTCTCGACTGCGAATAGCCATCTTTATGTTGTATTCTTTTATTTTTTTGGTCGCAGCTGCCCTCGCCCTGCTTATTAGTGTAGCCGTTGCGTCCCCTTCACAGCTGTCTGTGTAGTAGACGCAACTTCCAGTGTGGCGAGATATAGCTACGACCGCGTGTGGATAGCTTCCGTGGAGCTTCAGTCTCTTGGGGACCGCTCGCACTATCACCACGTTTTCACTCGTTAGTCCCTGAGACTCATGCACGGTGAGGATGCGCGACCCGTTTCCCGACGCATAGCCCTGGCCGAGGAGGATTTCCTTCTCGGCCTGGGTGTGCACCAGAAATAGGGTGTTCTCCTGGTGTTTCGGAATTTGCGCTCCCGTGTACTTACTGAGGCTCAAGGACCTCACGAGGGATTTGTACGAGTATATGCCCCCATATATCTCGTTGAGGGCATACGCTACGTCCATTGGGTTTCTGTGAGTGCAGAGCAGCTCCCTGTTGACACGCGCCACGGAGTCTGCGCGGTTGTAACGCAGTCGAAACAGGTTCTCCCTATCAATGAACGGCAGTTGGTTGCAGTCGCCGACGAGAAGAGCCTCTCTCGCGCCAGTTATCTTGATGGCCATCACTACGGCTCCAAAGTGGTTCATGAGTGCCTCGTCGATGATAATACGTGTGCACTCTTCACCTTCTTTCAATCCGTTGACCAGCATTGAAGCCATAGTGCGGACCCTCCTCTTGGTGTTTGTTTTAACTTTTTGCGCGAGTCTCTCCCTTAAGTCATTCGCTGCCTCGGTTGTAGATGTTATTAGGATATCGCTTTCGATGTTGACTGGGGTAGGTTATGTTTGTTTACCACGCATTAGTACTGCCCTTCGTTCCAGACTCTAAAATTGGGGGGGGGGGCGCGAGATTATATAGGTAAAGCACATAGCCTTATGTGAGGAATATCTCCAGATAAGGTGTGTGTGTGAGTGATGTACGCTGATGGCCGCGAGGCCTTTACAGCTTCACCGGACTTAATTCCATATAAGTTCATTAGTACAAAGGCCTCTAGTACAAAAAAAATGTTAAATTTTGATATATGTACATCTTTAAAGATTAAAAATATAACTAACATTAAATATAGCCGAATTTGATATTAAAAAAAAAAAAAAAAAAATCATATATTAAATATGTAATGATAGCAAAACCATTCTTATAATCACCAAGTTAATTCGTAGCCTTCGTTTGGTACCGTACTCAAAAGGAGATCATTTGACAAAAAAAAAAAAAAAAAGAACCACATGGCAGTTGGAAGACACATTAGTGGGGAAATAGGTTTCCCTGTTATATTTGTATCATATTGTTATAGATTGGGTACTAACAGACTTTGTTTTCAGGTCTAGTACACAGTAAGGGTTTCTAGCTATCTATCTATCTCTATCCATATTATGACGCCAGATCTCTTGCGGGGTGGGCAGAGAGTGCAAGGTTCCGACGGGTTCTTTCCTTGCATGCCTGCCTGGCTTTCTTCACTCTCATAGTTCGTCTCATAATGGTTGTCAATCATACAAGAATTATTATAAAGGATTTAATTTTATATAAACAAAACTCTAGATGGGCAATTCCTCAACTCTTGTTATATAGAAGATATCTATAGAAGAAAGATCTCTATAGAAGACATAACAGATAGAGACTGCACTGATATCTGATAAGTAATGATTGATTAATATTACCCGGTATTAATGAATTTTGGACAACAGGTGTGGTATAAAGGTACATAACAGGTGCTTTAAAGGTTTTGTTGGGATGGATCTACACTACATAACATAATATGTTATAGAATTTGATTATATAAATTTATTTTAAATAAGTTAGACAGACTGGTTGTAAAAAACAATATATGTGTATATATTTGTTGTGTTTGTGTTGTATGGCAAAACAAAGAACGGGAATGTGTTATAGCACAAATATACTAATGATATGTTATTTTTTAGAGGTCACGCTCAAAAAAAAAAAAACCTTTATGTGGTATACTTCAACTTTACCCTTATAGCTCTAAACAGCTGCTAATATAGTTTATATCGAGAACGAAGGACACAGTATAATAAGTGATCAAACGAACTTACCTGAAGTGAAGTTCGATCATTATTATACGAAGTCCTTCGTTCGAAGATATAAGTACCCAACCCGCCCTGCCCGTTGGTAAAGTTGAAATGTACTACTTCTAAAATGAATGCTTGCAGAGGTTATGTCCACAGATACCATAGAGGCGGCGTTGACTTTTCAATTATCTGAATGACGCGCGGTTGCCAAGCGACTCGAGAGAGCTGCTGCTAATATAGTTTATATCTTCGAACGAAGGACTTTGTATAATAATGATCGAACTTCACTTCAAGTAAGTTCGTTTGATCACTTATTATGCAAGATGTGTAGTAAATAACGCAAGACCTCAGACACCCCGATTAAATAATTGCTCCACAAATTCAATACGAACACCAATTCTCCAAATTTAAATATTTTCCCCCTTTTTTAAGCACTTTTATACTCCAATTAACAATGTCTAATCGACAATTACTCCAAACAACAAACAATTACGTGTACATACACGTAATTGTTTGTCGCGTGTGCGTATTGAGAAATACATTTTAGAAATACATCGGAAATCTCCATATTCCTTAGAATCAAGAAAAAAAATTTGGTTATTTTAGCGCACTAAAGGAGTAACAGCATATATTGCAAATTAAAAAAATGTAATATATATTATAAATTGTTGGAATCAATTCAGTTATCGATTTAGAACAAACTACTTTCAGGTCTTGCGTTTATAATGTTCCACCTTTTATATGTGTATTACGAGATGAATTGGGTAAAAACGTATTTATTTATTTGCAAGCTACATAAACAATTTACACAGGACATGTTACGATCACATTTTGATTTTAAATCATCGAAGAGAGACAACGGTTTGAGGAGACGAGCCGAAGAGCGCGCTTAATGTGCGCAGTGACACAGGCCGATGATGATCAATCCGAGATAGGGTATAACTCGCAGGTAATATACACATGAGCAAATTGATGTAAAAACAGATCACTAAAGATAACATAAGTCTGCAAAAAGAAATAAATTGACAGCTGTTTTGGTATTTTTGTGTAATTCTTATGTTTTTGGATGTGCTGAATTCGAAAATAACTTTCATTTTGTCCTAGAACGTCACGTTTTTTGACAATATTGGTGTCTTGTTAAACAAGTTATCATCTTAAAATAAAACATAAAAAATTAAAAAATATTTATAATTGCGTAACAAAACGTATTTTCTAAAATACATTTATTAGTAAGCACTAAACACATTTTTTTCCCAGTGAGACTCCCTTTGGTACATTGTCGCTTGTGGGATGCATCTGGAAGGTCTCTTTGAAGCGTCCAACAGTAGTCTGCCATCATTGAGACGCTGGCTTCCCTGGTATCTTTTTTCTATCTCCTTAATATCTTGGTGAAATCGTTCACCTTGCTCTTCACTCACGTCTCCTAAATTTTCTGTAAAGTAGTCGAGGTGGGAATGAAGAAAATGTACTTTCAAACTCATTAAGCAACCTAAAGCTTGAAATACTTTTAACATTCTTTTGACGATTTATTTGTAGTTAGGGTCTTTGTTATTGCCTAAAAATATCGTTATGACTTCTTTAAAGGCAATCCACCCTTCTCTTTGAGGATCCGTCATGGTGGTGACAAATAGTGGATCAGCCATAAGCCGTCTAATATCTGGTCCAACGAAAACACCTTCCTTCAGCTTTGCACTTGGCACTGGTATTTCGGTCCCATGAGGGATGGGACGAATAGCTGATTGCAGATTGGGGTATGAAATTGACTGCTTCCGTTTTGAATTATACTGTGTCCTTCGTTCTCGATATAAACATGCAGCTCTCTCTACTCGCTTGGCAAGCCGCTAAATTTTTTAGAAACGTCAACGCCTCCTCTATGGTATCTGTGGACATAACCTCTGCGACCATTTTTTCTTTTAGCGCGGCAGCCGATGCCTTGTAATAAAGTTTTGGTCGACATTTAATTTAATCATATAATCGTAGCAGTGAAACTATATAACAAAAGGTTTTTATATACTCAAGTGATGTTGTGAAATAAATTTAAAACATCGTATAGGCAAATTCAGAAATAATTTACGTCTTGACAAAAAAGTACATTCTAAAAAGATCAACTGATAGTTGTTTAATTGTGGCGTTTTCAGCTTAACTTGTTTATGTATAATAATATCGAATATTTGGAGACGTGAGTTTTATCATATTAAGACTTGTAAAGTCTTCACTCGAAAAGTAAACTTACGAAGTCTCATGTCCCTCTTCGTGTAAAAACAGTTTAACACGCAATATACCTGCAAACAATTATTAACCGTCTATAAATTGGCAATGTAATACCTCTAATGAGAGAAATTATCGGGGACATTAATCAATAATGATGATTGTTAAGGATCGATGCCAATTTAAGGACACGGGCGATGTACGAGATGCATCGACGTGGTCCGCAAGACTTAACGGTAATTCAAGGACACGAGCGGTGTACGAGATGCATCGGCGTGATCCGCAAGACTTGGGGCCCATACGAGATATGTGCTGAAGGTCATACTACTGATAGGTTTCACCCATGAGGTGCTCCTGTGCAGTTCACATTTCTACAATGGTAAGAATCTAAAATTTTACCCAACATACATACCTTAAACAGTAAATACAAAGACTATTGCTATAAACTATAAGCAATTTGTGATATTATATCTCCTAAAGGAGACTTTCTGAAAGGGTAACTAAAGGGACGTGGTTTATGAATTTATGAATAATAATACATTATTAATAACATGAGCCACTCATTTGCAGAAACATAATGTTTTGCATTGATTTCATTATTAGACATACTTGTATAATAATCCTGAAATAGCCCAAAGTGGAGCTTATTACACAAAGAATTGTGCAATATTATGAGCACTTGTATTAAAAAAGGTAAACCTTGCAATATTTATCCCTGAACAGGGTTTATAAACAGATGAGCCAAAGTAATCTCTACTTATAACAATGCCTGTTATAACTGACAAGCAACAGAATTGTGGAAATATTCCAAATATAATATCTCAGCCTACCGATGCTGAGACAGGCAAGTTGTACAATAATTTGTGTTACACACATACATCCTTAAATACCTGGTGTAACCAGTTAACATAAAACTAATAATTATCAATATTATCAGCCCAGACCCCTTGCAGGGTAGCCAGGGAAGATGAGTCCTAACAGTACAGGATAAGAACCTTTGTGGTCAGCAGTATATATTTTGTATTAAATAAGTTTTACTATAGTGGAGTACCAAGATGGAATGATAACTATCTATTCATAAGCAGTAGTTTAAATTTCAAGAAACCACCAGTGTTGGAACCAATATAGAACAACAATCCTCATCCGGTGTGTAAAAATATTAACCCACAGTGTACCTATCAGCCCACCAAAAACAAATCACAATGGACATTGGAAGTCTCCTACCAGAGAATGTGAGGTAAGAAAAGCTTGCTAGGCTTTTTACATAAAGGCTTGTTTTGGTTTTTTTTATGTTACTGAAAAAATCAGTTAAACATTCAGGAATACAACATGGCTGTTACAATCAAACCATAATATTGGAGGCTAAAGGTATTCACTGACTTTGATATGTAACAATGTATCTATGACACTAATAAAAATGTGTGTCTGTCTGCCTTCAACGGCAAACATAACTTTATGGGTTTTGTGCAAATACTGCAAGTAATCCAGACAAGTGAAGGTTAAATAAATCTGGTCCTACATATATTTAACATTATGTATAGAAACATTATTATTAGAAACATAATTTTTAATAATTGATATACAATTTATAGCCATTCTCATTAGAATTTAATTAAAGATGGATGATCACAACTGTGCTATAATCCTTATCCCACAAAGAAACTCAATGCTAATAATAGACATTAGAGTCATATTATATATACTAATAAAAAATTTATTAGGAGCTATTCAGCTTTCTATTGGGTAATGAGTCCAATAGTTTTGGTTTTTGGTTGCGTCCAGCATCATTTATAGTGTAATTAATACATTAGAAATTTGAGACACACAGAGGAAAGATTATACATCAATTCATGAATTGAAGAATTAGATGTTTTATTGTACTTTTGTTTGATAATATTTTAATCAATTAATAATATATAATCAAATAAAATTATTCAAGTAATTAATAACTATAAAAAATAGGTTTGTGTTTAGTTTTGAATGTGCACATTTATATTGAGCACCAGTGATGTTTCTGGTACAGTTAGGATATCGGAGATATGACACAAACACAACCTGCTACTATTATGGAAACAGGTGGTTTTAGAGCACTATACATGCTGTAATTTATTTGAAGGTGGTTCAAAAAATTTGCATTTTTCATATTGTTACATTTAAATGATTACATCCACATGTTACATGTATCTTATTAATGTATCTATATATAAAAAGAAAATAAAGTCATGGAAATGACTTAATAATAATACCTATTTAGAAATTTAACGATATTAGGTTCACATGCTATAGTTGATGAAATATTGAGTTACAATATTTAAAAGTATAGATTATCTTAAACAAGAATAATCAAAAGTATATTTTTATCACAGGTATGATAAATATTAGGTAGTATCAGCAATAACCTTAGTCTTAGGGAACTTGATATTATTTATTTATTAATAATTATAAGACCACGCCAGATCCCAAGTGGGTAGGCGAGGGCGCAAAAAATATTATTATGATATTAAATGAAATATGAATGATACGTAGGTACTACATGTATAAGTTAAGTGACACTCAATCCTCACGGTTGGAAATCTAAAACTAACTAGAAAGTTACTCACTACAGTTGCTACTTATAAAAAACAACCACATACAAAGAAGCAGAGGAAGTGTGGCATTTAAGGGTATGAAAAAGTTAAGTTATGAATAGGATTCCCAATATCATAAAGTTATAGTCCGTGGTTTGGTCTAGTTGCCTGTGACTTATTCGCTACTTAAGTCATTACTAAATTAGTAAATTTGAGTGTAATTTTCATCAGTAATATAACTGGTCAGGGGTGGCCCGATCTTTCTTATTTGTCTTATATTGTTATAGATTAGGTACTAATATAGTTTGTTTCTAGATCTAGTACACAGTCAGAATTTTCTATCGATCTCTATCTATATTGTCACGCCAGACCCCTTGCGGGGTAGGCGGGGGGGTGCGGGATTCCAACAGGTTCTTTACTTACTGGCTTCCTCCACTCTCATAGTTCGTTTCGGAAGGGTTTTCTATGATACAAGAATTATTATAAAGGGATTAATTTCATATAAACAAAGTTCTGGATCGGTAATTCCTCAACTCTCGTTATATAAAGGGACATCTATAAAAAAAAAAAAAATCTTTATATAGAAGACATAACAGATGGAGAATGCACTGATATCTGATAAGTAATGATTGATTATTATTACCCGGTAGTAATGAGTTAAGGACAACAGGTGTGCTATAACAGGTGCTTTAAAGAATTTTGTTGGGATGGATCTACGCTATATAACATAACATGTTATAGAATTTGATTAAATAAATTTATTTTGAATAAGTTAGACAGACTGGTTGTAAGAAACAATATATGTGTATATATACTCGTCTGTATATATATATATATATATATATATATATATATATATATATATATATATATATATATATATATATATATATATATATATGTTGTATTTGTGTTGTATAGCAATGCAAACAACGGGAATGTGTTATACAAATGTACTCATGACATATGGGTTGGGTACTTATATCTTCGAACGAAGGACTTCGTATAATAATGATCGAACTTCACTTCAGGTAAGTTCGTTTGATCACTTATTCTACCCTTTCACATTACACGAACAAAAGTAACAATCATCACTATGGTTCTTTTGCTCGCGCCATACCATAGGAATCGCATATCGGAAAGCTTTTTTCTTGCCCTTAAACCAATTTCGAAGGTCTTCAACACATCGTTTGCAGACTTTATGAGGTGCCCAAACTTTATCCTGATCTCCAAGTTTTAAGGCAAAATACGCGAAGTATACTTTTTTTACAAAGCGGACTAATATTAATTTGTTGCTTTAATGTCATATATTCGCCACAAATGTAACAGAAACTGTCAGACGAGTTCACACACTTCCGCACAGACGACATTGCACTATATTGAACCAAGATCTATAAAACAATGACGAGTTAACACGTAATTGTACGGCGCCACTTTCTACACTATCGGAGCGCGCACGTGCAGGTTACAACATGTTTATATTTGTTAATGTAGCTCAAATAGGGTGTTCCTTATTTAGAAATTAATGATAGTTATGTCCTGTAAACATTTAAAAACAGTAATCAAAATAAAATTATACCTATCATTTATGACTACAAGTTAGCCCAAAAAATCCCTTTTTGTAATAAAATTTTGCGTTTTGTTAAATAACCTTACGTTCTGGAATTTTTTGAGTATTTTCTTAGTTTTCAGAACACTTCAATACATAAAAATCAGTTGGAAATATCCAGACAGCATTTTTGTTGCAGACCTGTGTAATGTATTACTAATTAGACTAATAACATTCTGAAAAATTAATAAAATCCTGTGAAAAGTTTTGCGCAGCTGTCTTTCACACCTCGAATATTTTCTTTATTATTGGTACTGTACGTTGACTGGTGCCAAATTAAGTTCCCATTTCATAAATTCTTGCCTACTCGTTGCCTCATGTATAAGCAAAATCAAAGTCAAATGTAGTTAATCATCAAATAAATAGCATTACCTTTTCGGGCTGTCACGGCAAAAGTATTTTCGGTAACAAAATTCCGCAACAGTCTGTCGCGCCAGATCTGATTAATTTACACGTAGTACCCACCTACACCTCTCGGGAGAGGTACCACGAAGGGAAAATTTACTTCAATGTTGTTGAATTGTTAAAAATGTATGTCTTGTAGGTAAGTAAGTAGTTTTCTATCTAACGTAAGAATTCCTTACCATCTGATAGAGTCTGTCTAGTACCCAATTTATACACTGTCCACTTCTGCGTGAAGTGAGAGAAGGAAGATAAGTCGATTAAACACGTATTATAATCTTTGTCCCGCATTATCACACTATAATTTACTTTACTCTTTGCTATCACTGCTCGGCGCTCCCTACATCGGCGGTTTTTTAACGGAAGTCGAAAAACTGACAGGCCAAGCTCACTCAGTATGGCCGATTTTGAAATCTTTTTGCAATAATAAGGAAAAAAATATTTTTAAAAAACGTTAATGATACAAATCGAAAGAAAATATAAAATACAAAAAAAATGTGTGAAGGTGGTTAATCAGAAAACTCGTGGGAAAGCTACTATAAAATATGTCTTGAAAGAAAGAAAGAAAGAAAACATATATTAGTTAGGCTAACAGTTAAGTACACTACAAAAAATGATAACGATAAAATAAATAAAAACAAGTTACATGTAGTAGACGAACTATGAGAGTCGAGGAAGCCAGAGAGGTATGTAAGGAAAGAACCTGTTGGAACTCTGTACTCTCTGCCTACCCCGCAAGGGATCTGGCGTGAGGTTATAGATAGATAGATAGATAGATAGACATGTAGTAGGTATATACTATGTAGCCGCACTAATGGAGTTACACTCAGCATAAAGCTGTATTGCAGCGTGAACCACAACACAGCGCCTTGGGGATATCTTTATGAAAACAATATCATTTCGGGTAAAGAAAACCTGATGTCGTAAAGTTTTTGCAAACAAGAGAAACACAGAGCGATACCTGAATTGAAGTGCGAAGGGAGTAGGGAGAACAGTCGACGCTGCCGCTGTACAGCTCATTGCTTTTGGCGGGAAGTGGCGGTAGCAGAGTGTATAAACTGGGTATAATGAAAGCTGAGAGTGGAAAATGGCGGCAAATTTAAAAAAAATGAGTAGTGCAATCCAGAAAGAATCGGGAATAAATAGAATTCGGGAATAAATATATACTTTAGTAAAAAAATGTAAATAAGTTTTATCATTTTAACTAATACAATATATACACAGATATGAGAGTGGAGGAATGAGAGAGGAGAAGGGGTAGGGAGATAGTTACATAGTAATAATATCATTCCAACTTATTACATTTTTACATGTCCATGGTTTATAAGTCCTTGGTTTTCTGCTATATGAACCTGATACTTATTGCGTTTCACATGTATATCAATGGTTTCGGATAATAAACCAATTTCTTATAAATCTTTTATTTTTTTTATTAAAATACTTATTATTTAAATCAAAGTATCATTTATGCTATTCATCAATGCAATTCTACGGAATTTATTAATATTTTATATTTAGAATGTTGAATATAAATGATGCATTTTATGGAATTATAACCTAACGTTAAATAAACCTAGCACGCATCAAAACCAGTTTGTCTATGTCTATGGCATGAATCTATAACCCTAAACGGATTGAGTAATGTCAAAATATTGCGAAAGAAAATTAAACTCTTACTCACAGACACAACATTGAATTTTCTATGACTTAAACAACTCGAAAAACCATGATGAGTGAGAGCAATAACCCAGTGTCACGCTCGCACCCATTACGATGCAGTACGGCGAACATTAGGTAGAACTAATACGGACTATACCTATTTATGATTTGGTTTAAATACACTGTAAACCATTTATTACAGAGATCAAAACGAGAAAATTTCTCAATTCGTCTTTATATACAGGATGAATTAAGATTAAAAAGTAAGGGCAGCTATCTCAACCGTTGTAGATAAAGAAAAACTGCCCTAGGACAGGGGTCGGTAACCTTTTGAATGGAAAGAGTTAAAAATTACAATTGACAAAATTTCAAAGTTTGTAAAGAGCCACAATTTTTTTTCTTGCCAACTATAAATAGTGCTTGCATTAATAAAGTTTTTTGATAAAAAAAAACTAATCTATTTATTCCTAAGAAAAATATTTATTTATTCATATATAAGTAGTGTTTTTTCAAAACAAATTAGATAATATATACATGGTATTATTAGATAATCACTTATTATTTAAGTAAAACATTAAAACAATTAAACATTTACTTACAACACTAACTTGTATTTCAATAACAAACACATGAGCAAACAAATTCAATGGGAGCGATGGCTTTGCATGGTTATTCAAGTAAAAATTTACTGAACAATGTAACTTGTACTTAAAAATTATAAAAAAAAAACAATAACATACATTTGAGCAAACAAATTCAATAGGAGCGTTGGCTTTGCATGGTTTTAGAAAGTTTGGATAAATTTGGCTCATAACTTGTTGTTGTAAGTTTCAAACACGACTCTGAATTTTCATTTGTTAGTTGACTTCTTATAATAATTATAGCCCTGTTAAGAAACTGTCCAACTGTTAGGCACGGGCCTCCTCTCAAACTGAGAGGGTTCAGGCCATAGTCCACCACGCTAGCTCAGTGCGAGTTGGCGAACTTCACACACCTTTGAGAAACTCTTAGGCGTGCAGGTTTCCTCACGATGTTTTCCTTCACCATTAAAGCAAGTGATAGTTAATTTTTAATACGCACATGATTTCGATAAGACAGAGGTGCGTGCCTGGGATTGAACCCGAGACCTCTGACTTTGCAGTCCAACGGTCTAACCACTAGGCTATCACTGCTATACTTCTTCTGCTTTTATATGTTGACTTCTTACTTTACTTTTAATTATATTCATGCAAGAGAACGCTTGCTCGCACGAATATGTCGATCCGAATCCGAGCACTCCAAATGCCAACTTCTTCACCTCACTGCAGCAATCTGAAAGACTATTCCATGTGTCGAATATAAGTGCCTCAACTCGCGGCATTTCTTTTAAAGCTGACCACTTTTGTTGCGTTACGTACATACATTTCTGGCCCTCCAACTCTTCCAACTTGCTTTTTAACTCTGTAAATTTTCCACTCCACAAAGCTTTACTTTTTTAACCGACTTCAAAAAGGAGGAGGTTCTATGTTCGGTTGTATGTATGCTTTTTTTTTTTTATGTATGTTCAGCGATATTTCCGTCAATTGTGGACCGATTTTGATATTTTTTTTTGCATTGGGTTCAGTATATCTCCAAGGTGGTCCCATATTAATTTTATTGACATTGGACCCTGGACTTAGAAGATACACCAGGGAACTCCTTAACGACAAACAATAGGCATGTGTAAATTGCGATATTATGGGTATTACGTCAATCCTATAGGTATCCTACTATAGAATTCACTGGTCACTTAAAATTGTAAAATAAAAATCTTTTATAAAAAAAGGTAAACCGACTTCAAAAACCAAAAAATAAAATTTGAAGTCGGTGCCAAGTAACCGACTGCACCAACCAGCACCGACTTCAAATATTTATTTTTTGGTATTTGAAGTCGGTTTACCTTTTTTTATAAAAGATTTTAAATCGATCAATTGCATTTCTAGAAATCCAGTATCAACTCCAAATGGCTCAATGTGGATTTCGTTACTATTTGTGTTGAGAGGATTTACTATGAATGGTTTCTTCTTCTAGAGTGGTTTTATTGGTTTTGAATTGCTGAAATCTGTCAGCAAATTGAACTCTAATTTTTTTATAACTGTACTAAAGTATTTTGTGTTAACAGTTGCAATGGCTTTACCGCGGTATTGCTTTAGAAATTAAAAATGAAGTAATTTACCACTCTGAATATCTTCTGCAAAAAAAATTAAATTTTCTTCGAAACAATCCAATTTTTCTACCAAACCATAGGCTCGGTTTCCCTTTCCTTGCAGTTTTAAATTCAGCTCATTTAATTTCGCCATAATATCCACCATAAAGTAAATTTTTTGCAACCATCTGCCGTTCTCTAATTCAGGGTGATTAATGCCTTTTTCATTGAGGAATGTATTTATTTCATTCAAGCACAATGCAAAACGTTTCCTTTGGACCTTACCTTTGGAAAGCCATCGCACTTTGAAGAAGGAGGTCGGAATACAGAGTCTCCATTTCGTTTAAGAATTCTTTAAACTGACGATGATCGAGTGCTTTTGACAAGATGCTGTTAACAATCTTGATTACCAAATTCATGCCCTCAACAATTTCGGCCGGAAATGTTTGGTCACAAAGCGCTTCTTGGTGTATTATGCAGTGAAACGTAAGAATTTCGTGTTTTATTTTGCTCTGAAGAATCGTTGTCCCTTTATTTTTTCCTGTCATACTTCTGGCTCCATCAGTTGCTATTGAAACTATTTAATTTAATTCGATCTTATTATCTTCGAGGCATTTTTGCACGGTATTCGAAATTGTTAACTTTTAACGTTGCACAATTGATGCACTTAATTAAAAGTATTTACTAACAAAACTTTACCTGTAAGAAAAGAAACGACATTTATTATTATTAATCACAATGTCGGTTCCTTAATCACAATCACGGTATTATCAACTTTCTATAAAATAAAATTATTTTCAATTAATTGTCTTTTCACAACGGCTAGATGCTCCATAGGCTATATAATTCGACCACAGATTACAAAATAAATATACTACTACGATGAAGCTTGATGCGCGGGAATATTTAAATTAAAGATAAATATATTATTCTTTACATGTGCACATACAGAAGATAATTCGCTTCTAATTCTTATACTTGAAACAAAAAAATATACGTCACAGCCGAAGCACTGTGAAGATGCCAAACTGTCTTGCGTCATGCGAATTAAAACCTACATAGAAACATCTGACGATGGCATTATTCGAGAGCTTCCGACGGACTGACGACAGTGACGACGCGTGTCACGGGGGAGGGGTGCGGTAAAAAGCCAGTACAAGTGGCTGAGAGATAGAAATGTTGCGTAATCGATTTCAATTCCTGCCTAATCGAATCGATCGTTAATCGATTCAGAAAGATTTTTAAAGGTTTTTTTTTATATATAAAATAAATAATATTGGATTTATGGACTTAAAGAGCCGCAGCTTCACATCCAAAAGACCGCATGTGGCTCGCGAGCCGCAGGTTGCCGACCCCTGCCTTAGGAGACTATCCTTAATTTTTGCGATATTAGGAGCTGAATTTACAGATTCTGAAAAAAAAATGTACAGTAGGAGGAAAATGGGCAAACTTTGACGTGACTTGGTGACTTTTAAGATGTGGCATATGCGTAGAAAGTAAGAATTACGGCAATAAACAGTGCCCGAGAATTATACGTTAATTACGAGTATATGTCAACAAGTGCATAAACGTACCAATGTTTAGTCAGTTAAAGTGAATATCCTTCTCATCACATTTTTTTCGCAGTGTGCTCAATCCATTGTAATATATCCATGACTATAACTTATTCAATTCATTGAGACCATTCCAATGGACCCGAACGCGAAATCTCTCCTTAGGTTGGTGAAGGGTTGGGTATCCTGCTGATTCCCGATGACGCTGATGCATCAAGTCAAGTTGACAATTTTATTATCACTGAAATCACGGGATACTAAATTTCGAATTATACTCATATTATTTATTTTGTATAACGAGGGTACTTACAAATTGTCATATTTACATTATTTTTTTCAAGCTTTTATTAACTTTTTTCACAATTTAACTTGCACTGTTCGTACGCGTATGTCTCTGTCTATCTGCCTTTCCGGTTCAAATCTTTTGATCCATTTTTCAAGCACTTGCGGATAACCGCTGAGCTGAAATTTGGCATACTTACATACCGGATAACCGCAAGTGCTTGAAAAATGGATCAAAAGATTTAAGCTCCATGGTACCACATTATTGCATCGTCACCGAACAGTGACGATGCAATAATGTGGTACCATGGAGCTGGTCTGATGATGGAGTCGGAAGGTGGCCATGGGAACATGTCAACTACACAACATAAACACCTCGTGTTTAGGCTTGTTAGATTGGTATTGACAACTGCTTATTTACTATTGGTATTGCTAAATACTATCCAACCAGATGATGTTCAGGGTCTGAAGATGAAGAGGAAAGGTGTCCAAGGGAACTATCCAACTACTCAACATAACCCAGCCGTGTGTAGGCTTATTGGATTTGTCTTGACGAGTTATGTACACCTGGATGTTGTCAAGGGTCTGATGATGAAGCCGGAGGGTGGCTTGGTTTTGTCTTGATGAGATCTGTAGACCCGAACAATGTCAAGGGTCTGATGTTGGAGCCAGAGGGTAACCACCGGAAGTACCCAACTACTCAACATAACCTCGACGCGTTGGGGCTCGTTGGATTTGTCTTGACAAGTACCATAGTAGTTCTTGGTCTCCGTTGAGTTTTTGATATAAAAGCTTGTTTTTAAAAAGATATTTTTAAATTAAAATTATTAACTTACTTATCTACAACTGAAAAGATCTATTAATAAGCTCAGCGGGCATGTCTCTTTTGTCTAATTCTGTATTCATTTTTTTTCATCATTTTCAAAATTAAATATGCGATCCAGCTCCAGTGTGATACCTTACGATTGATATAGGACTAATAATATTTTTTTAAATAATAATAAGCTAAAGGATTCTGGGTGGAGCAGTCTCCACAAGCAGCACCCGTTCAGGAGTATGACAATTTGAGCAGCCATCGCTTCCCTCGAACATATTAGAGGTAAGTAAGTGACCCGCGCCAAATAGTCACTGCAAGCATAAACTTTTTAGTGAGCATGATCAATCTCAGACTCCAAACATTAGTCAGAAAAAGTCTACAAAAGGAGCAATACTTCGAGCTCGCACTCGAGTTTCGCACATCACGTTACGCTTTGACATATTTGCTTACATTAAAGACGTGCTTTAGGAGCAATAAACGACAATAAAATAAATAGACATTCCGCTGGAGAAGGGCAAGAAACTCCACAGCCACTCTTTTAAAACAAAAGCTGTTCTGTATACATTGTCAAATGTGAGGCGTCAATCGCTCAGACCAGTAGAAGTTGCTTACATTCTTTCAACAACTAGAAAAGAGCTAATGTTCGTCAAACGGTGAAACACGTTTTCTTAAAATATAGCTACTAACACTCTCGATCAAATCTACTTTCAAATATAATAAAAACGAAATCCATGTACGAGCTACGATTTCAGTTACAAAATAAATAAAGAAAAACGAATAATACTAAAAAAAAGGAACTGAAAACTTATTAGGCATTATGACGCCGTCTTCCACTTTCCGAACGCATTCCTTCGTTCCGCCGCGCCACCCGCGTCGTGTGCGCCGCTCACGCTTGTCGCCTAAAGCTCCCGCATGCGTTTGTGCCGTGGAGATATTAGCCGTCCAGTACGCTACCGGTACATAGACGCGCTCATTTGTTCTCGTTACGATTATTTTATATTCTAAGAGCCTTAAGTGCATTCTACCTTCCACAATTTGCTTATTATACTACTCATGGTTTACTTAAAACCAACGGGAAAACCGCGCCGCCCGCCTGAGCTTGCCACAGCATGTATGTACAAATAAAATAAATGTATGGGAAAAGTTTAGTGCGATATCGGACAGTACTCCAACCAGAATCAGTGTAATAGAAGTTATCCCTCATAAGAAACAGGATCGATTGGCATCAAAAAAGGTTTTGTGTAAATTGACAATTTTCTTGCGGACTGTACCTTTTTTTAAAAAACTGTCAATGTAGCTCAAAATTGCTCATTTAAGTTAAGGTCCGAGGTCAATCTGCTAAGAGCGTTTTCTTGTAGCTTTGTCAGTTTTTGAACGGGGCAGTAAGGGGAGGTTCCTTTACTGCCCCGTTTAAAAAAATCGGCCGTTTTTTCAGAGTCGGTCAAATATGTAGAAAATTAAAAGCTTCATAAGGACGTACTCTCCATGTCTACCCCGCAATGGATCTGGCATGATGAGACATACATAGAAAAGCATAACACTTATATCAGTGACATCTAGACGTATTATTATGAATGAAGTGATACAAAACCTTAGATGAAGGTTCATGTACAAAACTCTTTTTCAACTTAAAATTTATTCGCTAGATGGCAGTCAATACATTCAATGATGGTGATGGTCAACAAGGTACTTCATCACGTCATTTTATTTTATGGTTAAATGAGTAAATTAATACTAAACCGTAGGTAGGTAGGTATTTACTATTTTGGTTTAGCCAAAACACAGACTTACTAAAATATCACTGCTTAAAAAAACCTAAATTATAGTTTCTGTTCGGAAAAGGAAAAACAAATATTTAGATTCAAGCGATATTTTTAAGCGGGCGTTCGCACGGACGCTTTTTAAAGCGCTGGAATGTAATAAACGGCAATGAGTACATTTTTTTGAAAGCGCTGTATAGTGATTCAACACCGCTCGTTGAAAAAGTGTTTGTGCGAACGCCCGCTAGTAGAATATAATTCTGCCATTTCCGTAAGTGGAATATAACTATATCTACCTATAAATATCTAATTACGCAAAAAGTAGTAATATGTACTCGTTTCATTTTTTATAATCTGTATCACTTTTCATTCTAACTCATTCATAGCTCATTCAAGCTACCGAATCTTCATTCGTTCTTAGTAAGCTCATTCAGCTGTTCAATCAAGTAGTTCAATTCGAATTCAGTCAAGTGAATAACGTTCTGTCATCGGTTGTGTGAATTGTAAACTTTGCTATTTTCAATTATTTGTTTACTGATATTACTTACGATTTTGACTGTTATAAAGTGAAGTGTTGTACTTCTAGCCGTGCAATATAACATGTGTTCATAACCAATCGATGAGAGTGCTTGACCGCCCGCCGTGGGTGATCCTGGGTGTTTTCAATAAAGTTTTATAAAGTGCGTGTGATTCTCGTATTATAACAATACTTTGGATTGATTTAGCATCGATGGCATCGCGGTGAGGAGTCCGCGAGTTAGCAACTGAGATTGGCCGGTGGTAACGTCAATGGAGTTTTAGCAGGTAAAGATCCATGACGTGAAGCGATGTATAGGCGGACAGAATGCACCGGCGGGTGGCGGAGCCATTGTTTTTTGGGTATGCATTTCGGTGCGTGCGGGATGGCGGGCGGTGCGATCAGCGCCGGGCCTGCACCAAGGCGCAACTACAGTTAGGCGCGGCTAGTTAGCGCGGGGTCAACGAGCCGGCGCCGCGCGCTCTTATCAACACATCACTGTGATGATTCTGTTGCATCAACATTCATTCGGTGCATTCTTATTGGACTCTGTTTGTGCGTGACAGTGTCTCACATTTTCTGGTGGATACCTATGATAGGTCTCAGTCAACATGAGATTGGTACTATATGAGAATCTGCTATTTTATGACAATATGAAAAAAGAACACATCAAATATAACACTGTCACATCTATATTCCCTAAGCAGGGGGTGTCACATCAAATATCACAGTTAATTTTATGAAATATGAGTTGGTTCTACATATAAATTCCTGCAGGAACTCTGATCCTATTAATGTATCACAATAAAGTTTATTGGATATAATAGGATCAATAGGCATGATATCAGGTTTGACCTGAATCTACGAAGCAAAATATGGAAATAACTACATAATTTAACTATATAAAATTCTTTATATGGATATTAATTAAAACCACTTCGAAACACCAACAGTTATATCTTGCTATATTTATATTATTATTATTGTTTGCGTTATTAGATTTTATCAAAGATATCATAACTAAATAAAAATAGTTTATTACATATTAACATAATATTGTTCTTCCACATTGGTCTTGTTGCTCATTGTGATCATGAGGTTCTGGGTTCGAAGGTGGACAGTGTTATGATAGGACTACCTTCGCACTCCTGCTTGAGGAATAAAGGCATGACAGTGTTTACTTTTTCTTTGATTAGTTCTAAAGGCCTATACTTATGCTATATATATATATATATATATATATATATATATATATATATATATATATATATATATATATATATATATATATATACATAATATATTATTTTGGTTGATATTGCAAAACAACTTCATTTAAAATCTGCATTTATGTTGAGTAATAATAATCTATAGACATTTTTAGTGACATTTTGTAGACATTAAACAAGTGTAAAATATAATACCTTATCAACATATTAATTGTTATCAAGTGTATTTAAGATAATTACACATGCAGATAATGTTATGACTAATTATTTATATGTAATTCCTATATGAAATAATTATGTTTTATTTGCCAGCCAGTGAAACGCTTAACACAGTTTTGTTTGCATTTTGGTTCAGTTGCTTAAGATCGGTGCGGCCACACAAGATGATGGTGGAAACCATCCTTGAGTCCTCACAGGACTTCGGTGAGTTCACCAAATGTTTCTAACACATATTAGTATTTTACATATTCCCTTCTGGCCATATCCTTGTATATCTGTAGGTAAGAAGTGAAAGATAAAGTCACAAACAGCTATGTCTAACTAAATGTCATTTACCATTTGGTTAAATACAATTTTCCTAATCAGAATCTATAAAAATATAAAAACTATAAAATGGAGTTAGGTCCTTGGTGTTTCAGCTACAGATATTATGGTGGTAACAATTGTGTATAAGTATGTATTTATGAGCCTCTATTTTTCCTAGTAATGGTCAACAGGAAAATATGGCTACCAAAGTTTATATATGGACTGCTTAATAGCTTTACAATGACTTCTGACAAATCCTTATATCCACTGACCAGACTAATAAATTAAAAATAACCTCGAAATATAATGTTATTAAACATTTTACAAATTTATTTGTAATCAATTTTTAATTTTAAGATAAACAACTCCACTCTAGGTATTGTTCCTGTGTCGTGGGTGCGTTTACAAACATGAAATTCACATGCACAAATACCCAGACCTAAACAAATATTTGTGGGTCCCACAAATATTCATACTGTATGGGAATCGAACCCTCAACCATTTGATCCAGTGGGCAGCTCAAGCTCTAAACCACTGGACTAGGTCGTCCTTCATTGTCATCTTTTTAAATATTGCAATACACTATGCAGATTCAACATTGCATCAAACCAAATGTTTCATCTTATTCATAAATTAATTAATGCATAATGTTATGAAGTCAGAAGCATACAATTGTCTGGATTTTCTGTCAGCCATTAATTATCAACAACATACATAATTTATTTATTGATGAAATATTTCAATAGTGAATAATATAGCAGCATTATTATAATGGAGACTTGTTAAGACATAGTCAAGATGACTAAGTGCAATTTTTGAAGCATTTAATTCCATTATTGCTGGATACAGGTCTAAAACCATGACGTGTTGCATTGTTTTGTAAGAGGCAGTAACAACAAAAAATATGAAAACAAATAATATACATGTGTTTTTTTTACTACAAATATCTTTCGTAGCTTATGCTTTTACTATTATTATGTAAACTATATGTAAATAGTTATTACACAGTTCAGTCATACAAATAGAAAAGGAGTTGTTAGTTACACTCATATAATTCATACAGCAAGTTTCTTATTTCACGGAATGCTAATGATTGTCACCTTTTCTCTGCTTACACCACACTGACACACACACGTATGCTTGTTAACTGCAAATTAATGTGTTAAATATGTATTTATCTTGGGCAAAAGTTTTCCGGCTGTGTTTAACATTATAATTACTTAAACACAACATTTTAATCTTTTAGTAAGTGGGAAATTCTGATAAATATATTCTGTTACGAGTACATCTATTTTTCCCTATAGTCTATAGTTCCAAAATGGGGTTCGGTTCTTGAGTACTACATTGATAATGTACAGATATTCTTTATTCTCATTATAATGTACAGATATGTACCTCACAATGTGGAGGCATATTCATATTACAAATATAGAAACTCTTCGTCAACTTTAGCAACTACTTTACGTGGACGATAATACTCCCCGAAGAATACTCCCCGTGTAGTAACCGCGGTGTCGGCGCAGGCATGTCGACCGGTGCCCTGCCGCAATGGAAGCGCGAGCTGCTGCAGCGGCGCGCGGCGCGCTCGCGGCCGCCCGCGCCGCCCGCCGTGCCGCCGCTGCCGCCGCCGCCGCCCCCGCCGCCCGCCGACGACGACGAGGAGCTGCGCTACGGGCCCGGCATCGTCAAGCGGCTCAAGTCGCGCTACCTGAGCCTGGCGCTGCGCGACGCGCCGCGCCGCCGCCCCTCTGTGCTGCGGCGCGCCGCCTCGCTCGAGCACCTGCTGGACGAGCGGCCGCCGCCCGCGCCCGCGCCGCGCTCGCACGCGCGCCCGCCGCGCCCCGTCTCCGTGGCGGCGCCGCTCGCCGGCCTGGCGCCGCCCACCGCGCTCCGCCGCGAGTCTGTTAAGCGCGCGCGCTCCGTGGACGCGCTCAGCCGACTCGATTCTCGCGACGAGCCGCCGCCGCCCGCGTCGCCGCCGCCGCCGCTGCCGCTCACGCCGCGGCCGCCGCCGCAGCCGCGCGCCGCTCGCCCGCCGCGCCGCCCGACACCGTTGCTGCGCGAGACCGAGCGGCCCCCGCCGGACGTCGTCCGCTCGACCCTGAGAAAGTTTGAGAGCGCTCCCACCCGACGCGCCGCCCCCGCGGCCCGCGTGTCCGCCGTTCTGCGCGGTCTCGAGGGTCCGCAGCGCACGTCTACGCCGGAACCGCGCGATGCACTCGATATGCCGCCCCCTCTCAGCCCCCGCACGCCCAGCCCTCTGACACTGTCGGAGCCCCCGCCGAGCGCCCCGCCCGCCGTCGACGAGCCCGAGGGCGTCGGGGCTCGATTGGTGTCGCGCGCCGCGCTCGAGGGTATCGCCCGCGCCGGTTCCACAGTCCGGTACGCCTTCGAGGCGCCGCGCGCCGGTTCGCACCTGCCCCCGCTGGCGGCCGCCAACCAGGTTCTTCTGGGCCGAGCTCGCCGCATCGGCGTCATCCGACCGATGCCGGCGCGCATCGCCGACGACGCGATAATTATACCGACGATGGACGACGCAGCCAGGAAGTCGCCGGAGCCGGCGGCCAGGCTCGCGTCCCCATCGCCGACGCTGCCGGCCGAAATCGACACGACGACCCCCAGCCGCACCGAACGAAAGGATCCCCCGCCCGCGGCTCTCGTGGAGCCGATCCCCCGGACGCCCCCAGAACCCGTCCTGCCGGCGTCGCCTCCGCTCGTGGTCGCGGATCGCGAAACTAGTCCGGACCCAAAAACAAAGCCCGAAATTAAAACGAAAACTGATGCGATCGTCTCTCCGCTAATAAACGGACACGCACTGCCCGAGCGGCCCGCGCAAGAGCTCAAAAGCGGTAGTGTGATATCGAAGATCGGAGCGGCGGGCATCGAGCGCGCTTGGAGCGGCTCGGGCGAGCGCCCCGCCGACACCAAAAAGGAAGAAAGTGGCGGGAGCGGCGGCGTCGCGGCGCCCTGGGCGCGCGCCGGAAGCCCCGCACTGGCGCGCCGCCCCCGCGCCCCCGCACCCGCCGCCACCTCCGTGGTATTCAACTTCTCCAACCGTAAGGAGGTGCCCGACTACATCGAGAACGACGGCATCATACTGCGTGCCAATAGGCGGAACAGGATAAAGGTGAGTCAACATCACGCACATTTTAATTGAATTGATAAAATTTATGCATTTCTCGCATAAGATTGGCTTTGTAAAGAGCACTTTCGGATCTTATCTAGGAGAGTAAAATGGTCTTAACCTGAAATCACAACCGTAAAATGTGTACGTCACTACCCTCCCAAGTCCTTATCAACCCCAATATAAACAATATTATAAGGTCTCGCATTCCGGCGTTATCGCGGCCGATATTGAGCGTGGCCCGCGCTCATTAACAATTAGTTTTATTAATTGTCGAATGAAATATGTACGACGATAACAGCACAGATTTATGTGCCTAATTGCGCCATTGTAAAGTAGTCATACGTCGTGAACGGGTGCTGCTTGTAGGGACGGGTCCATCCGGAATCCTTTAGACATTTACTCTTTAGAAATAACATCATTAGGCTCATATCTCGATCGTTAGGCCCACTGGAGTTAAATCTTAACTATTATTTAATTGTAACATAAACAAACAAATGATAAAAAAAAAATGAAAATAGAGTAAGAAAATAAAAAAGACAAGCCCCCTGAGTTTCTCGCCGGATCTTCTCAGTGGAGACCCCGTTCCAATCCGGTGATAGCTTAGTAGTTAGATTAGATAAAAAAAACTGCCAATTTGTTTATACAAAATAAATTATTTGAGTTTGAGATTAATTTGGGATCGCATTTTATGCATTAAATGTTTTACCTCTCACAGAGGATGTTACAATCTCTACGGAAAAGAATAAAAATATATGGTAGGAACACTAACTCCCTGCGTCCGAAGGCACTTCCAACTGTTGGGCCCGACGTCGCCACGGATGCCACAATTCTGGTGACTACTCAAAAATTGTAAGCAGTGATAGCCTAGTGGTTAGACCGTTGGACTGCAAAGTCAAAGGTCTCGTGTTCAAACCCAGGCACGCACCTCTGTCTTTTCGAAAGCATGTGCGTATTAAAAATTAATTATCACTTGCTTTAACGGTGAAGGAAAACATCGTGAGGAAACCTGCGTGCCTAAGAGCTTCTCAAAGGTGTGTGAAGTTCGCCAACCCGCACTGGGCCAGCGTGGTGTACTATGGTCTAAACCCTCTCAGTTTGAGAGGAGGCCCGTGCCCAACAGTGGGACAGTTTCTTAACAGGGCTATTATTACTCAAAAATTAACTGCGAATTATACGAAAAATTTTCCGGGTGGGGCCAGGCCAGCGCGGCCACCGTTGTCGACTCACACGCACAGAACTGTAGCATTTAATGGCAGTTTGGCGCTACCAGGCGACTAAGTGTTGGAACAATATACCAGCTCCTATAAGAAATGTTACTACAAGGGTTACTTTTAAAAAAAGCTTAAAATCAGCAATTTTGGAAACTCAAAAACTAGGTTTACGCTTTGATCGTCCTGGTAGTGTTCTTCAGTTGTCGTCGGTGCTCGTATAGTCCTAACATAAACTCAATATATATATATATATATTTTTGCCAAGAATAAATAATATTATATGTATTCTTCTTCTTTTTATGTATATATATTTTATTAACAAGTTTTGGGATCATGTCTGTAACGCTGCACGAGTTTTTCGCGTAATATCAGGGTTGCAGCTGAAAATCAGCGTTTTGCTGCTCGAGCAAATGCCGCACTGAGCTGTGGCCCTTTTGTACCACTGTGACACACTTACTACAATAATATTATAATTTAAATTGTAATGCATGTTTTTTTTATTTAATATTTTAGGAAAATATGTTGTACTGTGTGTCCTTTTGTTACAAATAAACTTTTTATCTATCTATCTATCTACTGACTTAATGGGAAAAATAAAAAAAAACACTATAACGAAAAGAAAAAGGAATATCTACTAATAAGAGAAAATATAACTAAAAAAACATCTTACGTAATAAAATAAACAATAAAAATTGTAACGGTATTCAGCCAACATTGCGCAATAACCAAACAAAAAGGAGAGGATCTCCGTAAGCGTCGAGTGCTCAATGCGCTCATGTGTCCTCGCAACCGGAACCACCCAACCTTCCTTACAAAATCTATGCCCGATACTATAAGATTGTTTTATGCTTGGAGCTATACTGATGCTGGATAATTCAGAATCTCATCGAGTGAGAAAATCGGCTGTCTGTACAGCCATCTTTTATGCAGGCTTGTTGTCCAAAAATAACAGACTGTAAAAGTAACAGACTGACGACGTGTGACAAATTCGCACGTCGATTGTATTTCTACTTTTCGGATGATACTTGTTTATTTGACGGCGCCAATTAACCTAACGAACGCACTTTCGCCGCATTGATGATCAGCCTCGTTCTCGTACAAGATTGAATAATAATTCATGTATTGTGTAACTCGATTGCTTTATTCTCATTCATCTCAACGTCTAATCGGTATTTGCAAGAATAAGCAATTTCACATTCGGCCGCATTCAATCTGTCGTCTGCAATAATGCCGGCGGCGATATCGCACGCTCGAGCTGCCGCCATTACACGGATCACGAGCGACGCGATCCCCGGCTTTCCTACCGGACCCCGAAGGAGAAAAACGATTGTTATAACCCCTAAAGAATGCGCAACATTTAATATTCAAATACCTATATAAAAATTATCCTCAAACCGTGAAAGTGGCGGAGTAGGGTTGGGTGGGATGGGGAAGCACGTGGTGCGCGGCCCGGCGGAGTGAAACCGCGCGGTCGCGCCCGATCGATGCCCGAATCGAATGCCACTCTCGATTTCGGCAGATCGATCGGCTGGAAAGCACGGCGCCCTGCGCCCGCGTCCGCCGCCGCCACGCGGAATGTCAATGAGATCCGCGCCAAACGCTCCGCCATGGACTTACGCTGCACTTGCGCAATCTTTTGAATAACTAATTAAACTTTTAAATTCAACTTACTCTCACCGTTCCCATTTCTCGATACGTCCTATCTATCAAATTCGACGTGCATATTTGATGTGTGGACAAGAATTTTTTGACTCATTGTCATGCGCTATATGTGAACATTACAATAAGAATGCGATGGCTTTCACTACGTATGCTCACGCGCATCGGCCAAAGCTCGTTGGTATGGACGACCGGACGGCCCCGTCGTAACACACGTAACTTTATAGCTTCACAGCTAAATGCACGAGAAATACCAATGCTTCGTAAGCTTCAATATGAAACTGATCAATCCTAGTCTCTATAATATATAACCAGCTCATAAAGCACGCGATATTTCTGTGCGGAATACTTTCCCGATCTGTGATTACTTCCTTATAAAGACATCGATCGACCTTGGCGTTTGTAATATAGCACCGCATATAAATTGAAATCATTTCGATCGCTGCAAAAAAATTATTTTTATTACGATTTTAAGATTTCTGACGTATCGCTAGCCGAAACCTGTCGTAGAAAACCGAGCTATGAAGTCTGATACAGATACACTCCAATTCGATGAAACAAGGTCCATGATAGTCCTATATAAACTTCTCAAAAAGGTGTGTGTGTGTGTGTGTGTGTGAATGATGTACGCTGTTGGCCGCGAGGCCTTTACAGCTTCACCGGACTAAAAGGCGAGCGTGCAACCACTACGCTCCAGCCAGCCAGAAGGGCAAGAGGCGACATACTCGAGGGCGCCTCGGAGAGGCGCCCTCGGTTGGGACAGTCGCTGTAGGGGGACGGGTGCACTACTAAGCGCACCGGTCGACCGCCGGCTATGGGAGGGGATCTACTACTGCGTCTGCGTCTACGGCGTCGCTCGTATTCTGAGCGGAAAGAAGGGATGACAAAGCATCGGGGGGGTCGGTGAGAACATGTCTCGGCCGGCGGTAGCGGCAGGGGTCGCGAGGGAGGTCGTAGTCGGCGGTGGCTACGATTAACGGATTCGCATGGGAAGATGCGTTCGCGAAGTGACGTGTTGACGCCTTTTTAATAAAGGCGCGAATAGGTTCGAGACCTAGATCGGAGTGGAGGTCGACGTTCCGTACGAACCAGGGGGCTCCTACGGCTTTACGGAGGAAGCGGTTTTGAACCGCTTGAAGTCTGTCGATGTGAGAGGGGGCCGAATGCCCGAACACAGCACACGCATAAGTCATGATGGGACGAACGCAAGTTTTGTAAAGCGTCACCTTATTTCTAAGGGACATTTTACTCCGCTTGCAGATTAACGAATGGAGACGACCGAGCACGAAGGATGCTCGGTGACGGACCCGCTTGATGTGCGGGCCGAAGGTCATGGTACTGTTCAGGGTGACCCCTAAATATTTGACCTCTTTGACCCAGGGAATGGGTCGGTCGAACATGGTCACTTGACCTCGGTTCCTTCCGGGGTGGCGCAGAGAGTGGTGCGAAGGTGCACCTCTGGAGAAGAGCACCGCCGCGCTCTTGTCCGGGTTCACCTCGATTCGCCACTTCCTGAACCAATCCCCTAGGGTATTGGCGGCGGTCTGGAGTTTCCTCGTGATGCGGGCCTTGTTCCTATTGGAATAATAAAGAGCGGTGTCATCCGCGAATAAAGCTAGTTTAACATCACTCGAACGAGGAATGTCGTTCGTGTAGAGGCTAAACAGGAGCGGAGAGAGCACTGAGCCCTGTGGGACTCCAGCACTGATGGAGTGGGAAGCGGAGCGCGTCATTTCGACGCGATAACGAAAGGCGCGATTCGACAAGAAGTCTCGTAAGATGAGCACGAGTCTGTCCGGCACACCCAATCGGTAGAGCTTGTAGATCAAGCCGTTGTGCCAGACTTTGTCGAATGCCTTCGCGACATCCAGGAAGAGGGCGCCCGTGTAGACGGGTCTTCCGGGCCCATTGAGACCGGAGAGAATGTGCTCCGTGATGCGGTGCACCTGATGGACACAAGAGTGTTTGGCTCGAAAGCCGAACTGCTCGTCGATAAGGATACCCCTGGACGTTATGAAGTCCTTGAGCCTCGCCAGAAGGAGGCGCTCATATATCTTGGCCAGGGAGATCTCAAAAAGGCTGACGTTATCGTTTGTACAACTTTACTCGGAAGTGTAGAACAAAATTTGAGTTAATTGAAAAATCTAATAATATCAAATTGAATCATAGCCTTTAATTATAATAACTAAAGGTTCCCTATGAACGTTCTCTAGCCTGACTAAGCGGCGACTTTGTATTAAGTCTTTGTATTATTTAAGTGCGGCAGGTGGCGGAGCGGCCGACCCGTCAGGCCACTTGTCGTCTTGCTCATTTTGTCGCTACGCGCGTCCATACTGTGCACTAGACTGAGTTTGAAATACGATAGGACAAATGCGTTGCGACGGGCTAATTACATGACCCATGACCATCAATCATCGTATAATTGACATGGACATACAGCTGATAAATAAAGGCTATAAATAACTTAAGTCGAAGTCTTGTAGAAAAATGCTGAAGTTTGCGTTTGCCAGTATTGATAACGGGCCGTTTTAAGATTTCTTTTAGACCGATACCAAATTTTTAAATAAAATCTTGCTTATCAAAGCTGCCTAGAGGCAATTACATTTTTTATCGTGTTCGTCATCAGTGTGACGCAAGCGGCCAGTCTCCGGTAAAATTGAATTATACTGTATCGCAAGGTTCTATCGGCTGCCATCCGACGAAATGCAACCAATCAGATGTTTCCAAATCACCGCTCCTAGCAATAAAACTTGCGACGATGCTATCTCTCCCAAGGTCGAGAGAACAAGTTACTATTGTGAGCACGACATACTTTTTTAAATCACAAGAATACAGATTATCTAATGGAATACCTACCTATACGTTAAGATACCACCGATTGAACAAATCACATATACCCCCAATGCCTCTAGCACACTGGGTGCTTCACTGCTATTGGGGGATTCACTCGGGGTCCACGAGTGTGAAATAACCCGTACAAAGTGACGTCGATTTGATTACAACATCGGAATGGGCAGGGCCTTTGCAGCTCCGGCATGCCGCCACATGTCAGACGAGACGACTAGTAAAATGGACAAGCTTACGAACTCAGCGGAGCGTGGAGAAAGCCAGCTGTCACATGTAATTGAGCGTTCAGCTAAAAAATGCTTGAACGAATCTTCGGTTCATAAAAACTTGCTCGAGTCGACACCACGAAGAGTTGTCTGTGCACTTGTGTCAGCTGCCTTTAGTAAAATCGTTTTCGGATTTCTTCGACACTATCAATGGACGCACGGACTTACATAATTCTCATTGAATGATTTCATAATCATACGTTAGAATATATTAAATTGGTTAATTTTAATTACAACACAGAGTAATTTCCAAACAAGCTTACGGAATGACTATTCGTCATAGCGTGTGCAACATTTTTCCCAGACATTTTCAGAGGACAAAGGTAGGCGATACACTTGACAGAGATTAGATGCTTATAATAATAATAATAATATTAGCCCTGTTAAGAAACTGTCCCACTGTTGGGCACGGGCCTCCTCTCAAACTGAGGGGGTTTAGGCCATAGTCCACCACGCTGGCCCAGTGCGGGTTGGCGAACTTCACACACCTTCGATAAACTCTTAGGCATGCAGGTTTCCTCACGATGTTTTCCTTCACCGTTAAAGCAAGTGATAATTAATTTTTAATACGCACATACTTTCGAAAAGACAGAGGTGCGTGCCTGGGTTTGAACCCGAGACCTTTGACTTTGCAGTCCAGCGGTCTAACCACTAGGCTATCACTGCTAATGCAATAACAAATTGCAATTAGATGCTTATGCAATAACAAATTGTGCCTGTCTACAAAAAAGGTGAACAGAACAATGTACAAAACTATCGTCCCATTTCCATACTTTCCTGTCTCTCAAAACTGTTTCAATCTCTTGTCTGTCCTATATTAACGCATTACATGGATGATATCCTAACAAATGCCCAGCACGAATTTAGGACAGGTCGTTCAGTACACACAAACTTAGTGTCATACGTAACATATTTATCAAGGGAAATTGACAGAGGAAAACAAGTCGATGCAATCTATACCGATTTCTCTAACGCTTTCGACAAAGTTAATCATTCTCTATTAATAGAAAAGCTAAGTGCATTTGGCATAGATGGAAACCTAATACGCTGGTTTAACTCTTATCTCGAAAAGAGACCTCAGATTGTATCCGTAAAAGGATATGACTCCAAAGTTTATTATGCGGATTCCAGAGGTTCCCACAGGGCTCCCATCTCGGACCAATCCTATTTTCTGTGTTTATCAATGACATTATCCATAGAATTCAGCATTCTGAATTCTTATTATATGCTGACGATCTTAAAATATACAAAACAGTGAACTCATTATCGGACACGCATCTCATCCAGTGCGACATTGACAACATTAGGGACTGGTGTCGAACGAACGGTATGACTCTCAATGTGAATAAATGTTGTCATATAAAGTTTACAAGAAAAAAATAACTACGCGGTCCTCATATTGCATTGACAGATCAATACTTAAAGAAATTAAGGACCTGGGAGTTAATTTGGACAGCAAATTAAACTTTACTCATCACATAAATGAGGTTGTCAAGAAAGCTGCCAATATTATCGGGTTCATAAAACGAAACACTAAGGAATTTCGTCTTCCAAGATCAAAAATAATTCTGTACAACTCTCTTGTACGTAGTCATCTCGAATACGCAAGTGTAGTTTGGAGCCCCATATACACAGTTCAGTCACAGCGCATAGAAAGCATCCAGCGCATGTTTACTCGACATTTGGTTTTCATGGCACCAGGAATATCGCATAGAGTCCTATATAACGACCGGCTAAAATATCTCAAAATGGACACACTTAAAAACTGACGTATAATCCATGACATAGTTTTCGTGAATAAGGTTATTAGTGGCAAGATAGATTGCAATTATCTACTGGAAAACATTGCGTTCGCTGCACCTAGTAGAATCCCCCGACAACCTATAACGAAATCTTTCCACATACCGCTATTCAGAACCAGTGTTGGACGGAAGTCTTCTCTAGCTTGATCCTGTTCAGAGTACAATGCCATTTGCAAAGACTCGACCAACTTTGACATTTTTCACGATACTTTACATAATTTTAAGAAAAAAATATCTCAACATTTTATTTCTTCATAACTTATTATATATTAAAATTCTCCGTATTGTTTTCATTTCTGGATGATTAACTTTTATGAATTAATTAATTTTCATATATAATAAAATTCTTTTTCTTATTATTTTAATAATTAATTAATAACTATTCATTCATTTCACTGTCAATTAATGTATTTTGCCACTTCTCATTATTGTGATATTTTATAATTGGTTAATTCTAATTTAATATGGAAAATCTTAATCAATGTTGTGTACATCTCTAATTGATATTCATATAAGAACAATATCTTATCGTCCTATGTTGTAAGATTATAATATGTATATTGTTGATGTACCTTTAATAATAAAATAAAATAAAAAAATTAAACAAACCGCTGGGACATCGCGGGAATGTTACTCCATTAATTGACGGACGATTTAGCGCAGTGGTTAAGAGCTTGAGCTGCTCCGCCCACTGTGTCGAATAGTCGCGGGTTCGATTCCCGCACGGGACAAATCTTTGTGTGATCCACAATTATTTGTTCCGGTCTGGGTATTTGTTTGTGAATTTTCATGTTTGTAAACGCACCCACGACACAGGAATAAATCCTAGTGTGGGGCTACGTTTTTAAAAAAAAAAAAAAAAAAAATTAATTCTCCCTTTACATACTGGAAGAAAACCAGGAAAAATGATAATATTGTCGTGTCTCATATCTTTTAAATGTCAAAAAACTCTTATTTACAAATCGATGACTACGATTAATTTTACTGACCCAAATACTGCTCTAACATTTCTTATTTGGTATCATGTTTTAATATTTACCACTTATATTTTTGCTAACGCTAAGTAGTCTAAATTCTGCGTACGTACTATGCTGTTAGCAAACATTTACTGTGTCAACCGCGCCAAAAGCCATAACAAACATTTGTTTTCCGCAAACACTTTATTATAAAACCCAGCTCAGTTAGTTATATACGCTTAGATAATGCCCTGTTTACTCATTAATATTGTTTAATTGTTTCGAGTTACATGGACCTATATAATATTCTTATAAATAGTACGATGATAATAATATCAGTTTCCGATTCGTTTTTTCCTGTTGTTTATTGTAAATTTTTATTTCTTTAGAAAATTGCTATAGAAGAGCTTATGAATGTATGTAAGGTTGGAAAAAAATGCAAGGTATTGCACGCAAACCTCTCGCTTGAGTTTAAACAGCAGGAACACAAGTGCCAAGGCCAGAGACCTTGCGATGCATATCAGCTGACCCCTTCATAAGCCCCTGCCTTTCAAGTCTTTTACAATCAATTATAATCCCACAGAGGTAAAAAACTTGCACAAAGACATCTTATGCGCACGCGCATTAGCGTATCTTGTGGGGATAGTAAATTGCAAGTCCTTATTTTACTCAAAATAATGCAAAACCCTCAGGGTAATCGCACACCTTATACCCCAATATCAACTCTACTCAAAGTAATCTTGAAATAGGAGTATTGACCAATTAAAGATTTTAAAAATTTTGAGTCCAGCTACTTTCGGTGTGCGAGACTCTTTAGCCGCCTTTACAAAGTACCTCCAAATATATTTCCTTTGTACCCTTAATGTGTCAAGAAAACCCAGTGCAAGTAACTGCATTACATTGTACAACACGTGTCCAAGCACCCCGATCAAACAGTAGTGTTAAGTGGGTCGGCCGCTGCTCCCGCCTGATTCACACCTAACGGACCGGCTTCGTATTTACTTGCTAATACCTTTCCCAAGAACTGCGGCGGGTCCTGGTTGACATTCCATCATTGCTAATTTCGATGACTTTAAAGAGTTGAAAAGAACCGACCGACATTATAGCAATCAGGAGGTTTGCTATTGCTTTAATTAGGTAGACTTAACACTGCCCAAGACTGTAATTATTAAAGTTATATCTACGTATAAACTAGATTGTGCTATGCAAACCGTAATAGTTTCATTTATTTACTGCTCTCGAACAATAAGACGTTTATACTTTGGATTTTTTTACTAAAAAGATCTCGACTCGAACTAACTTACAAAGGTGCTAAGTGTAGCTAGAGACATCGGCTTTTTTGGTTCGGTGCCTCTGATCAAGTGTATGTATTTGATTGAGGAACCGAATCAATAATTAAAAATAGTTGGGGAAGTTCTAGTACTGAAAAAAATTTACTATCGTTTCACACGATAATAAAGTGTAGTTGCTACAATAATAGCTAACTAAGATATATGTAGTTTCATTACGTCATTAGAACCTACGATTAACTGCGTCGAAGTTCCGATAAGTTACGTGTTAGTCAACCCACTTCCAATTGCTAAAAACAATAGCCAGTTGTCCAAACAGTTCCGGTTTGGAATTCCAATAACATCATGTTCAGCTGTTTTAACAAGAACGGTCCATTCGTACTGCGCACACGCACGATTTCGACCGAGACGACTGATCGCGGATATCTTACCACGATAGCTGCCTGTTTGTAGTACATCTTAAATCTTCTTCATGGATTTAAACAGCATACTTGTGTCACTTAAAGTATAGAGACCCACCACTCACCCTAATCTTCATGTCATCATTTACAAGTAACACTTGTTTATTTTTATCATCATTATCAACCGAAAGAGGGCCAATGCAGGACGTCCCCACGACGATTGGCTTTGTGCTGTAAATATCACCTTCATCAGGTCATCGGTCCACTTTGTGTGGAGCCTGCCCATTTCACGTGTTCCCGTACACTAATTTATTTTAGCTCTTGTATTCTTGGGAAACGGTCCCATTCGGACTCCGTAAACCGGAAGGGATTCTTTTTCTAAGTTTATCTAATTCGCTTGGACTAAAGGTAAAATACCCATACTAACTGTGTCAATAAATCATGATATCAATGAATAAATTACGTGTGCAATAACTAACTCAATTTCATTGTATCCTGCTCTATTATCTAGTCTGAACGGATAAATGTAAAGTTTGGCATTAGAAATTAAAGCGATAAATTCTCGGATCATAAAGCTTACGATTGTAAAATGTAATCAGCATGTAACGATTAGTCTTATACCTATTGATATATGGTTGAGTAACAACACAACGATTTCCGGTGACAACGATCCATGGCTAGCAAGAAATGCCGTCTTCATGAGATAAGGAAACTTGTTTGATCGTAACTAATTATACTAATATCGTGGCTTTCTAAAGTTGGCAAAAACACACCGTAGGCGCTGAGCGCTACAATGGATGGGCTGTCAAAAAAGTGCGTTCCCATCGCGTGGTGAGAGCGCCGAGAGCGCGCGCATGCTAAAGTGCCAGCTTAACAATTGCACCTATCTAAATTAATTTGAATCTAAATGAATATCTAAATAAATTGAGGCGCTCGTAGCGCTATGCGACCGCGGTGTTCTTACCGATCACCAAGGTTAAGCAGCGTTCGACTCGGTCGGCCTTAGATGGGTGACCGTTTGTGGCATTTTCATATTCGAGCGTCTCCGTGCTTCGGAGGGCACGTTAAGCCGTTGGTCCCGGTTACCACTTAATGTGGTAGTCGTTTATTTATTTATTTATTATTAAAGGTACATCAACAATATACATATTATAATCATACAACATAGGACGATAAGATATTGTTCTTATATGCATATCAATTAGAGATGTACACAACATTGATTAAGATTTTGCATATTACATTAGAATTAACCAATTATAAAATATCACACTAATGAGAAGTGGTAAAATACATTAATTGACAGTGAAATGAATGAATAGTTATTAATTAATTATTAAGATAATAAGAAAAAGAAATTTATTATATATGAAAATTAATTAATTCATAAAAGTTAATCATCCAGAAATGAAAACAATACGGAGAATTTTAATGTATATAAGTTATGAAGAAATAAAATGTTGAGATAATTTTTTCTTAAAATTATGTAAAGTATCGTGAAAAATGTCAAAGTTGGTCGAGTCTTTGCAAATGGCATTGTACTCTGAACAGGATCGAGCTAGAGGAGAATTCCGTCCAACACTGGTTCTGAATAGCGGTATGTGGAAAGATCTAGTTATAGGTTGTCGGGGGATTCTACTAGGTGCAGCGAACGCAATGTTTTCCAGTAGATAATTGCAATCTATCTTGCCACTAATAACCTTATTCACGAAAACTATGTCATGGATTATACGTCGGTGTTTAAGTGTGTCCATTTTGAGATATTTTAGCCGGTCGTTATATGGGACTCTATGTGATATTCCTGGTGCCATGAAAACCAGATGTCGAGTAAACATGCGCTGGATGCTTTCTATGCGCTGTGACTGAACTGTATATATGGGGCTCCAAACTACACTTGCGTATTCGAGATGACTACGTACAAGAGAGTTGTACAGAATTATTTTTGATCTTGGAAGACGAAATTCTTTAGTGTTTCGTTTTATGAACCCGATAATATTGGCAGCTTTCTTGACAACCTTATTTATGTGATGATTAAAGTTTAATTTGCTGTCCAAATTAACTCCCAGGTCCTTAATTTCAGATATTTCTTTAAGTATTGATCTGTCAATGCAATATGAGGACCGCGTAGTTATTTTTTTCCTTGTAAACTTTATATGACAACATTTATTTACATTGAGAGTCATACCGTTCGTCCGGCACCAGTCCCTAATGTTGTCAATGTCGCACTGGATGAGATGCGTGTCCAATAATGAGTTCACTGTTTTGTATATTTTCAGATCGTCAGCATATAATAAGAATTTTGAATGCTGAATTCTATTTACAATGTCATTGATAAACACAGAAAATAGGACTGGTCCGAGATGGGAGCCCTGTGGTACTCCGGAATCCGCATAATAAACTTTTGAGTCATATCCTTTTACAGATACAATCTGAGGTCTCTTTTCAAGATAAGAGTTAAACCAGCGTATTAGGTTTCCATGTATGCCAAGTGCATTTAGCTTTTCTATTAATAGAGAATGATTAACTTTGTCGAAAGCGTTAGAGAAATCAGTATAGATTGCATCTACTTGTTTTCCTCTGTCGATTTCCCTTGATAAATATGTTACGTATGACACTAAGTTTGTGTGTACTGAACGACCCTTCCTAAATCCGTGCTGGGCATTTGTTAGGGTATCATCCATGTAGTGCGTTAATATAGGACAGACAAGAGATTCAAACAGTTTTGAGAAACAGGAAAGTATGGAAATGGGACGATAGTTTTGTACATTGTTCTGTTCACCTTTTTTGTAGACAGGCACAATTCGCGCTTTTTTCCATTCTTCCGGAAAAACACCCTCATTCAGGGACTGGTTTATTATTAGGGATAACGGCAGGGCAAGAGAAGAACCGCATCGCTTTATGAATACTGGTGGTATAGCGTCAGGACCAGGACCTTTCGTTATGTCCAATTGTTTTATTTTTTTTAGAACATCTCTTTCACTGAAATATATATTACACAAGGATTTATGTGACAAAGTAGGAACAGAACATGTTAACTGGTTAGAAGTGTTGTTATAGACAGATGAGAATTGCTCTGCGAATAGATTGGCTATACCAGGGCCATCGTTCTCGCAAGAGTTACTAGAGTACATTATGCCTGGGATTGATTGGTCACCTTTGCGTTTATCTTTAACAAACCGCCAGAGTAATTTAGGATTTTTCTCAATATTTGACTCTACGCAAGCAATGTACTTACTGTAACAAAATTTTGTAAGCTTATGACAACGCTCTCTAAGAATTTCGTACTCCAGCTTATCTCTAGGGTTTTTGTACTTGCGGTACCTAGATCTAGTCTTATCTTTCTCAGAGAAAAGATTAATTAGTTTTCGGTCAAACCACGGAGGATATACCGACAACTTTGTTCTTCGTTTAGGTACATGTTGTGATATAATGCTTCTCAATGACTCATAGAAAATCGACACCATATCGTTAACGGTTCTGGTTTCGGGAAACCTAGCGTGCCAGTCAATATTATTAAGTTCTAATACGATGTTAATATAGTCAGCTTTATAAAAATTATGATCATTTCTGGGGTGTGGTTCAAGGTATTCGAGTGACGGATCAGCAGAGAGGTTCAGAAGCAGAGCCGGATGCCTTGAATCCAGTTTAGATAGTACATTGGGGGGAACAGTGGTAGTATCGTTTGTCATATTTGTGAGAACTAAGTCCAACATTTTATTGTCAACATTACAAATATTATTTACTTGTTTCAGATTATTTAAACCAATAAAATCTACCAACGAATAGCCCAAGGCACAGTTGTAATTTGATGGTGAAAGTTGTTGATTGCAATCGCTCGTCCAACTTATAAAATTTAAATTAAAATCACCAAGGATGATTATGTCACTAGTATGATTTAAGACTTTAGAGGTATTTTCGAAGAATTTGTCCAAAGTTTCCAATTTCACGGGTGGCGGTAGGTAGACGACACAAACTGCTACATCACGTGAGATATTATTTATGTTGAGTTTCAGCGTAACCCATACATCTTCGCAGTCACTTTCCCAAGATTGAATGCGAAACGAAGGGAGATTGCGTGCAACTGCAATCAGCACCCCACCACCGTCCTTTTTGGATGCCCTGGACAAACATCGGTCTCTCCGATACACTGTGTACCTTGCGTCAATAAATTCTCTATTAGCAATACTCGAATTAAGCCAGGTTTCAGTGAGAGCTATGATCGAATAATTGCTCTGTAATATTCGGTTAAATATGTCGGTTGTTTTAGTTCGAAGGCCTCGTACATTCTGATAGTATATATCAAGCATTATTAACATATCATCTTAACACAGGTATCTCCAAATATTTACAAGGACATATAAATTAAAATGTTATTATGTTATAAGTCTCAGACTATCGTTACAGCGAATTGAGATTGCTTGACAAGTTTCATCCTTGCGAACATATACTTTACCGTTTCGCACCCAAGTAAACTTGTAGTTTAATTCTTTCGCTTTCTTACGTGCTGCCGCATGAAGAGATTTGTTATGTGGCGTTAGGTGTTCGGAGACGAAAATTGGAACTTTATCGCCACCTAGTCCCAGATGCTGCGAAGATAATTTGTCTTTTGAGTTTTTCTTGTTGAAATTAGAAACAGCAGCTAGCAGTGCATCTCGTTTGCGTGAACTACGAAGTTTTATTATAATCGAACGTGGCTTATTGTTGTCTCTGTTTATTTTAGCCACTCGGGTTGCTTGAAGAATGTCTTCGTCACTCATAGGGCTCTCCACTGTTTTAGCGAGCTGTAACACCGTATTAGTTAAGATTTCGTTGCGAAACTCAGGCACACCAACGATCTCCACGTTATTTTCACGCATATGTTGCTCTACTGAATTCAGTCTGCTACTAAGGTCTTTCACAGTCATTTGGAGGTCGTCATTTTGCTTTTTCAACGTCGTGATAGTACTCTCTTTCTCTTCTAACTTGCTCTTAAGTTTCTCAAATACATCGTTCAGGAAATTCATAGACGTCTGAAAGCCAAAAAGCTGTTCGTTGATTGTCCTTAATTGGTCCGATAACATATATTCCATAGTTGACTTAATTGCCACAGTGATTTCTTGTTTTAGAATAGAGCGTAGCTTGTCTTCCGTAATGTAATCAGTCATCTGATCTGCTACTACAGGGGATAAACAACTCTGCTTAGCACGTACAGTAACATTGCTCACCTCTGAGTTATCTAGATTTGTCGTTGTTGGACGAATAGGTGTATTTGTGTTGTCACCTTTTGGCTGCTTGCAACGACATTCAGGGCACTTCCAATTATATTTTTGGTCCATATCCAGTTGGTTAAACTTTTTCGTTGTGAAATTGGCACATTCCAAATCATATTTTAATGTACACATGCAGCATTTCAACCACTCCTTGGATTTGATCGCTTTTTTGCACCCGGCACAATTATTTATTGAGGGCGTCATTTTTAATGCAAGCCAAATAAAAATAAAATAGCCAGGCGTCTAATAAGCACAGCGATGTAAGCGCTGTTGGTTAAAATAATTATAGCAGTTAAAAATTCAAACTTCCAGGAGAAATAATCACTGCACCTCCGTGCTGAAAGCTCGCGACAAAAAGATCGTAAGCGCCGTGCAGAGTATGTCGCTTACGCGTAACGCCGAGCAGGACCCTCACAGTATCTTCGTTTGCACAATTTTATGATTTTTGATAATTGTTACTGGTTTTGACGACAAATTGATCTTATTTTATGGTTGTAATACATCAATTTATTATTAAAATAGTATAAAGCTGGATTTGTTAGCACTTTCACTTCAAAAATGTACTAAAATCTACTCATTGCAAATAAAAACTGTGGAACAATCAATAACAACGTCTATGCACAACAGTCGATCGGAAGCCGAGTTGGAAGCCTTAAAGGCGGCCTAATAAGTTCCAACAGCAGGTGGCCACAAACCTGCCTCCACCAATCCGCACTGGGTCCGCGTGGTGGAGTACGACCTAATCTCTCTCACCTCGATTTGTGAGAGAAGGCCTTTGCCCAGCAGTGGGCAGTATAGGCTGATATTATTTATTTATTATTTTTATAATAGAAAACAAAACTACTATTTTACTTTCAATATTAAAATCAGTATTGCCTTGTACTTGTGCTATACTAGTCTGTAGACTAGTTTTGTTTTTAAATTTACAACACTTTGATTCCTATTTCTTAATTCATGAAGTTCTATTACGAGTCATATTCGCCGAAAGATAATTTTAGTAAAACCGTAATAAAAGTTGTACTTAAAAACTTGAACTTGCTTACAACAGCGCACACGCTGCGACCCCGCGGCGCGCACCAACCACGCCTGCACTTTACATAATTGGCGACGAGCGAGCCGCCGGCCGCGCCGACCGGTTCCGCGGTTTTTTGTTTGTTTATGTAAGCCTCGTGATGCTGGACCTCGAGTCATGACCCCTGTAGCTTAAGATGCGATTGAGATGACTTGCACAAGAAAAAGATTGATGAAGCGGCGATCGAAAGGTCAAAGGCTAAAACTGTAACTCATACTTTATCGAAATATCGATAAAGTATGAGTTACAGTTTATCTTGCAACTAATAAGTTGCAAGATTCGGTGAGTCCGGTTGTGACTCAAAAATCAGAATGTGTGTGAATGATCTACGCTGTTGGCCGCGGGGCCTTTACAGCTTCACCGGACAAGAGGGCGAGCGTGCAACCACTACGCTCGACCCAGAAGGGCAAGGGGGCAACTAGCTCAAGGGCGCCTCAAGGAGGAACGGCCTCGGCTTGGGCAGTCGCTATGGGGGAGGGCGTATACTAGGTGTCTCGCCGTGGTGCTCTGCACCGGCCGGCGGGCAAGGGATTCTTCGACCTCACCGGCGAGGTCGGTGTCTGTTACTGGGGGCGGTATCTGTATCCGAAAGAAGGGATGTAAGGGCATCGGGAGGGTCGGTGAGAACATGCCGCGGACGGCGGTAGCGGCTGATAGGAGGGGAGTTAGGTTCGGCGGCGGCCACGATTAGCGGATTTCTATGATTGGACGCGTTCGCGAAATATCGGGTTGTCGCCTTTTTAATAAAGGCGAATAGGTTCGAGACCGAAATCGGAATGGAAAATCAGTATGTGAAGGATATATATCACTAACAAAATCCTTGGACCGTACCTTATCAATCTTCTATGCGTGTAGGTACTTAACACCTACAACTTCTAAAATAAACCCAAATTACTATCTGGCTATATATACTGGCTTATCAATAATGGTGTCAAGTATGCAAGTGAATACCGAAGCAGTTAAATCTGTATTATTGGATAATAATTATTACGCCTAAACCACTTATCCAATAGGAAACCTATAAAAGTAGGCGTTACGAGGATTTACGAGTTCATATACTAGGCAATTTGCTTTTTGTGTACATATTATATTTGAAACTGTAATATTGTGCTTGATCAAAATGCCATAAGGATCCACCCCAATTTTGATCAAACTATTTCTAGTATTATTAAGACTTCTAACATACCCAAAAACTACCTCCTTACCTTACCTAAACTTAAACGTTGTAATATCGTAAAACAAAAGCATCCCAATCCAGGCTGTTGTCGTATTATAATTTAGAAAATCAAAGATTGGCACCAATCATTGGCTTGTTGGTGCGAATATTTATTAGCGGTAGTTTTAGACTAACTAGTATCTGGCAATTGTATTGTGTATATTCTTTTTTTTATTTTCTTTTATATTATCTCCGTGGGATACTTGTTGTACTTTAAACACGTATTACGTATACCAAGAAGAAAGGAATCTGATAGGAAAGTGAAAATGGCATACATTCCGTGACGCAGTTGGTGGTATAACAAGATTAGCGGCAGTGCAGGCAGAGGTCGCGGACTGCGGGCGGCATGACACGCCGGCCAGCAGACAACACGGTGTTTTAGTTGCAGCCGATATCACTATAGACGTGATTGAGAGACAAATGCTAGTAGTTACTGAGTTCTTATATTTACGCGAATATTACACATGAAATAAAACTATTTTTCGGATTTTATCGCGGTTTATTTTTGTGGGATGTGACACTTGGCAGATGGTAAAAATTGACTGATCTTCTTCGGCGACTTATAAAATGTTTTAATTGAAGCACGCTTCAAGATGTAGCCAATCTTGCCCGTGACTCCTCTCATGTAAGGTAGCACAGCAGGGAGATGCTCGACTGTGGCTGGTTTCACTCCGTCACTGTGACGTTGGCGTGAGACTCGAAGCTTATCGTCATGCAGGACTTGCTTGACATGTTGAAGCTCGGCAGTCAAATGTTTTTTTGTCACAGATCCCTTGTGCTCTTTGAAACAAAGATTAACCCACGTGGGTAAGCCGCCGAAGATCAGTCAATTTTTACCATTTGTCAAGTGTCACATCTCTCTACAAGATGCAGGAGTATACAAGCTTGATTGTGAATGTGGTCTCTCTCATATATAGGACAAACAAAAAGACCGGTAAAAACTCGGGTTAAAGAACACATAGCTGACCTCAAACACCGTCGCTCAAAGAAGTCTGCAGTCTGTGAACATGTCCTTGACCGCACCCACCATAACATCAGATTTGATAGACCACAAATCCTCGTGAAAGAACACCGATTCCTACCAAGGATGGTTCGTGAGGCTATTGAAATTAAAAAACATCCTAATTTCAATAGAGAAGATGGCTGGGTGCTTCCATCGTCTTGGGATCCGGTAATTAATATAATCAAATCCAAAACCAAGACACCATAACACTGCAAGACCTCAAGACACCGTGAGCTCATTCTGCGTAGATCGGACCAACAAAAATAATTAAGAAGTTTGAGGGTACCCCGGAACAACTATGCCTTTTGGACGTCTAACACCTCAGTCCCTCCCGTGACCATGGGTGCTGCAAAGCACTCGAAACGTCGGGAACTAAAAATCAAAAATAAACCGCGATAAAATCCGGTAAATAGTTTTTGTTCACAGGTAGTTACTGGGTAATATAATAGCACCCCTAGTTCTACTTTAGGTAAATCTCTGGACGGAGGCTAAATAATAACCGAAAGTCATGAAAGTTTTATAATCAGCTCGCCTTAATTAATTCAAAGAAATCTAAAAATGTTGAACGACTCCAGTGGTTCTTGCCCTTCTCCGCTCGAGTTTATATTTATTTTATTGACGATTATTGGTCATAAAGCACGTCTTTAATGTAAACAAAAATGTCAAAGCGTAGCGTGTCGTGCTGAACGAGCTCGAAGTACTGCTCCTTTTGTAGACTTTTTCTGACTGCACTCTGGGGTCTGGAATTGGTCATGCTCACTAAAAAGTCTATGCGTGCAGTGTCTATTTGGTGCGGGTCACTTCCTTCCCTCTAGTATGGTCGAGGGAGGTAATGGTTGCTCAAGTAGTCGTACTGGTGAACAGGTGCTGCTTGTGGAGACTGGTCAACCCAGAATCCTCTAGCTTTTCATTGTAATATATATTTAAAAATAGTCTTATATCTCAGTCGTAAGCTGGATCTCACTGGAGCTGGATCGCATTAATGGTTTTGTATAATATAAAAATGTATATATCTACACAAATAATGATGAGAAAAAATGAATGGATAATAAAACAAAAAAGACTAGCCCGCTGAGTTTCTCGCCGGATCTTCTCAGTGGAGGTCGCGTTCCGACCCGGTAGTAGATTAGTAAGTTAAAAAAAATGTAAATATGATACTTTGTAAGCACCCTCGCAGGGTTTATGCAAAATAAACGGTTTGAGTTTGGTTGGTCATAAAGAGTCATCCACTTTTCATGCATACGTAGCGGTAAATGCGTCATATGTTTTGCTTCGAAACAGTTGACATAACTTTGTAACAACTATCAAAACTATATGTTTACGAACTCGTGCGCACAATAATACGCGTGCAGCACAGAAAGTACCGTGTGACTAATTGCACAGACGAATATTGTAATTTATTCCAATCGCTTTAAGAACATGCCAATCGTGTTTTCTTATTAAAATAAACGACACTTATGTAACGATGATTATAGGCTGATGATGTTGATGATATTATGATTAATAACTGTGTATATGACGGGCTGATCCAGTAAACCCGATATACGTACATAGGCTTTACAGAAAGACCATTCCTGCAATTGACCGCTATCACTCGATTCGAGCTAACTAGACCACGCGAACTTTATTACCTTTAACATAGAATTGCAACCTTTATACGTACCCGTCTCTCAATCTCCAAGATGCCGTCAATGATATCCGAACTTCGATTATTTGATATGTGCAAACTCCGAAAACCGATTGAAAAAATTGTATAAAGTTTAAATTCACGTGATACTCAATATCTGTCTCATTGCATAAAAATTCAAATGTTTCAGAATACATATCGAAAGGACGATGATTCGCTCTGCCAGTGACATTTCTGGTAATCCACTGTTAACCGAAACGACCTCGGTATTTGAATAATTTTACACATAAATGAACAGCACCGCCACAATATAATAATGATACAGTAAAGTAAATATGACGAAATATGCTGATTTCGTGAACTGTACCTATTATAAAAATGCCTGTAATAGTAGGCTGGTAGCTTACTATTACGGATTTGTACTGAACTACTAGAATAGACATACTTGCTGCGTCGTTAACACGCCATATTACATGATGCATGATATGCGCATTTCTCGTCTAGGATATTAAATAATTCAGGCTCTATGGGTGGTGCTTGAGAGTGTGATAGAGAAGCGTAGATAGTTGTAGCGACTAATTGGCCCAGTTACCGTACTGTATGTTTCTTTATAATGTGACCACTCAGTCCTCGCGCCTGCATCGCGTCAGGGTATGTATATATACCTATACTGGCCATCATTCGTCGAGGTCCGGCCACAATGATATTAAAGTTATGTGTAATATATACAGAGTAGAGACCAGATTCTTACAAAAAAAAACGCAAAAAAACTGTAGTAAGTCGCTAATAACTCTGTCTCTTTTCCGTCAGAAATATAAGTGTGATGTATACTAATGAAAAGAGCTCACTGTTTTGGTAATCTCCAAGTAACTAAAATATGAATACATTTATTATTGCTAAACTAAGAAACCAGACGAAGTGCTGAAATTGTAGTAATCTGTATATTTGCACGTTCAAATGATATGGCTAAAACGTGATGGCCATAATTCCACGTGCTACTAATCTTTATTTTGTTCTGCAATATCGTACTGAGAAAATATATACCATTCCAACAAATTCTTCGAAAATACCTATTATAAAAACGACAAAATATTGCATAAACCTCTGATTGAGGTTTTAATGAGATAGTCAACTGTAGGATCTACCCAACAAAACTCAAACTACTACGGAACTGACCGGACGGATTACTCAGGTTTGATTCCTCTCGAAGCGATAAGTTACCAAATAATGACAGGATGATCGTACCTACTCCACTACTTGCCATGGGTCACTGAATGTGTAATAATAACACTATTATTACGATTGCTGTGTGCCTTATGAACAATAACTACGTACATAGATTATCCAAAAATTAATTAAAAGATAAATTAGCTATTTTAAGTTTGAATAAACATCCCAATAATTCAGCAATAGCATATAATATCAATTATGTACTTCAGGATTTAGATAATACACTATATCATAGAAGAGATAAAATATTTATTAATAGGTAATGTGAAACTGAATTGAAAAAATGTTACTTATCAGTGTTAACAATATCCTCAATAGGAAAATGGACGTTTTTATGTCGGTACACATTTTGAGAAGTAGACATTCTGCTACTAAGCCAATAATAAATAAAACATTTCTTATAACAGGGATCCACGCAACGACCCATGTCATCTTCTTTCAAAGGACAAACAAAACTAACTAGAGACTCTTCATTCCAAGTTATAAATATACAAGTATCATCAACGTCATTATTGTCAGTCTGCCTAACAACAACAAGACGACCCAAAATGTACAATGTTAGTTCAGTTGATTTCTAAACAGTTCAAAAAGACTTAACAAATAAACTTAGCTGTCCTTGCAAGTGTATCGAGCGGATTATAGAGCAGTACATTAAGTGATAACCGCTCGTATATCAGATATGGCTATCGGCAACAACCGCGCAGAAATAATACCTACCGGCATGACGCAAGGCTTCGCTTTCAAATGTCAATGGTAGCTTTTTGGTGTGGGACACTTCATTATGATACATTATGTGGGTGGGATTCCACGTATGTTTGTGCTAAAAAGTCACATTTACAAGTTTTACTGTACATAGATAATGAAAGGAAGTATATGTTTCTTAATGATTTTGAAAGGAATGGTGTAATGAAACAACTTTTATATATGTATTTTTTCTTTTATAGAACCCCCATGAAAAGATTTTTGAAAGAGTTTGATACGTCCAATGCAATTTCCCTGATGTAATGGTCTAATAAGTTGAACATTTTTCCTTGGACACCAAATAATTGGCCAAAATATATGGATAAAATAAATTGAACATTCGGCATTTCCAAATCTTAACCACCACCGTTGCTATTGTTTATGCTCGCTGTGATAACCACCCACAACAAACGTTTATCGTTATGAATAATTAGTATTCGACCCAGACCGCCATAGCGCCATTTGGATGCTACGCTCTAAGGATCGAGCCGCGATTTCACTGCGTAGGCCGTATAGGTTGTTATCATTTCAAATTAGAAAACAAATAGATTTCACTATCGAATTAATATTTGAATACATGACATTTAATTTAACTTATGTAAGCATCTTCAAATGTCAGGTCATTTTTGGAACTTGTCTAACAGAAAAGAAGAATAGTATCCTCTATATTCTTTTGTATGTATTAAAAACACTAAAAATTAAAACCACATTGACCGTTATACGAACAACTTAAGATGAACTCTTGAATCATAAATATTCCAAATATATACAGACTTGTATGACTTTAAATCGCTAAAATACCTATATGTATTTATAATCTTGAGAATGAAATAGCTATGAGAGTCGAGGAAGCCAGAGAGGTATGTAAGGAAAGAACCTGTTGGAACTCTGTACTCTCTGCCTACCCCGCAAGGGATCTGGCGTGAGGTTATAGATAGATAGATAGAATGAAATAGCTTAAATGGTTCACTAGCTATTTCTTGCAACTGACCAAAACGTTGATGTAGAAAAAAATACTCATTAGGTAAATTTAAAAAATACTACATCCATTATTGGATACAAAGCAGAACTTAATCATATGCAGCAAACGAGTCTTCCGTACAATAGGTGTTATTAGCTGCTACCATCGAATCGCGTGTCATCGCAAATGAAGAATGTTTGGCGCTTCAAAGAAAGTGGTCGAACTGGTTGCAGGATGACACAGCACGTGGAGCGGTGATAACGCACCACGTGAGTGTTGTCATTCACATCCCACCAGAGTAGTATTCGTCGTCGTGTCCAATGTGACGTGTTATCGATCACGGTTCAATAGTGGACCGACATTTTCGACAAAGAAATATACTTTCAACGATTTACTTATAATAATCTAATTGATAATTGCTAGTGAGTGTTGTATAGGTTGTTTCTTAGGATACTAAGTAATGTAAAAATTGTCTGTACCGATAAAATACATGTACGGATTTCTACACACTAAAATAATTCCGAGAATTTACAAGGATTGTTACCTTTTTATTGAGTTTTACTTTTGCAGTTCTTTGATTAACAATTCCTTTGTTTTTTGTTTATCACTTGAAAGTCTCTGCTTGCGCTTGAGGGAAGTGACCGGCTACTCTTGTTCGTACTTGTGAACGAATGTTGTTTGTGGAAATAATTGCTTAAAACTATCAGTTATTCAAAATTCAGAGTTCAAGTTTTTTGCAATATTGCGCTGATTTTCTGATGAAGGCCAGTTTATCGACACCTCCTGAGTCGATTTATCGCGACATTATTTGGCACTTAAATACTTAGATTTCTGTGAAACCGTTCACTTTAATGAATCTCAAATCTCAATTAATTATTACTTCAATAAGGAAACTCGCTTAGTCCTAGATGCTGCTAGTCCAATGCGCAAGCGCAGGTGCAAGAGCTGATATAACAGCACCACGTGAATCACCGCGATCATCGTGGTGTGTGGCGTCGGAAATATAATGGGCACAAAAACGCCGGTGCGGTTATCACGCGTTCCGCTCTGGTTGTGCGTGTCAGCGACGCCAGCTGCGCCCGCGTACCGTCGCCGCTCTCCGAGCGATGCTGGTGTACCACTAGCCGCAGATGTCGAATATCATCTATTTATATCTTCCGTTATATTAATCGAGATTGTTCCCGCAATTCTAACCTCTTTTCTTCTCACAAACTCTTTGCGTATTTCCTGTTAAATTAAAGTTGTTTCTGTTGAAAAAAAAGAGTGTTCCTGTTTTGGTGTTATTCGGAATATACATTTTATTTGGAATATTTAAGGCCCGTTCACCGCTGCCATGCTCAAAGCTCGACCAATTAACCTGGTGAATTGTTTTGTTTGGCAATTAAATGATATCACACTAGATATGTATTTTAGTCACGTACGTACGAGACGTCGTAACCGAGATTTTCTTTATAATTCGCATTTTTTGCTGTCATTACAGTGTGTACATTATACTGATAAATGGACACTTGTTTCCGTCGGCACGGCCAATTATAACGAGTATAGTAGTTCCGAGTTGTTGCCTTTTTTTTTCTTATGGTCTCGATCGTGAAATATTTTGAGATACTGCGATGCGTTCATTAGAATAGTTGTTGTAATAAAAAATATGAAATTGGGTCGACAATGCGACCAATGTGCCAATCAGGGTATAGTGAATTTGTAATGCAAATACTCGGAAAAATCGTTTTGCAGTTTATGCAACTACCGCGGACCAGCTTAGCGGAGCAGTCGTCAGCAAACGTGACTTGTCGCAATCGTGCCGGCGAATCTGAATTAGCAAAGATATATGAAGTTGTTTAAGTAGGCTGGACGGCTAGACGCTATCATTAGTGCCCGCTGTCCATAAAAACTGGCCTTCAAATTGGTTGGTAAATCAAGTGTGTCTTAAAAACATCTGAGCTTTAATAAAAAAGGCAAAGGATTTTTTCTCTTTCGAATCTTGCATCACATTGTCGATCGTCGCAAACCGATCAAAGTAGCAATGGGTGTACGTGATATTTACCTCTAAGGACCAAAGGAAATTCCATAATTTGAGCATCTACAATCAACGACCTCGTGTCTACATCGATGCATTCGCCTGCGGAAAGTACCAAAATCGCATAATTTAGCGACTGCAGTCGAGACATCGAGCTTCCTTTCGTCAAGTCACAAGTAGATTAATTATACCTTCCAAAAAGACATTTAAAATGTACGTTCCATGTTAATCCGCATACAGATAGTGTATAGATAAAGAAGTCATGTCCAACGCTTTTGCGATAACGATTATTTTGTAATTAATACGTTACATCGGCGTGATAACTCATAACAACTCCATTGAATAATACCGACAATCGTGTATCCTGCTGGGTTCTTTGAACAGTCAACTTACTGTTGTTTCCTATAATGAGAATATTTCTACATATCCACATGGAAGATATAAGGAGCCTATCATTCAATTGATTGGATGAGAATAACCGAGGATCGTAGTCATTGATGTGTAATTTGAGAGGCCTATGTCCAGCTGTGGACTGCTATAGACTGAAGATGACGATGATGATAATCTTTCAGTTGAAAAAAAAATGACTACTGTAATTACAGAAGTATTGCTCGATTCATTTCAAACAGTCAGTATTTCATAAAAGAAATAATCACATTTGATTGAGAAGAAAAGTTATACTTCTATTTTAGTCTAGTATGCAAAGACTAACAATAGCCTATACCGGGTTCAACATTAAATTACATAAATTCAATTTAATTTATTATTTACTTCGCTATTGTGCACAAGGTCTTTTGATTTAAACTGTCTTAGATAGAGATCAATTTATCAGTAAGACAACCTTTTTTGTCCCTATAATTTTTTTTTATTTTTTTTAAACAGGTCAACCTCCTTTTTTCAAAGCAATTTTTTAATTCACATAGGTCTGTGATTCTAGGGAGTTAACTTTAAATTGACAGTGAATAGGGTACTACTGATTCAGAAAGCCACATCCTCGGATCCATCGTTACTTTCCATCAGATGAGATAGGGGTGACCAGGACTGACCAGGTCTCGATAAAAAGCTCTTAAATATAAAGACTCACAATTTACAATCCCTTTTAACTAGCTTTATACAGAGTGAGGATATGTCATACTTGTAAATTAGTTGTTTAAGCCGCCAATTAGGTGCCCCGACCCTTGCTTCCATGATATTGAGCCGTACAGCAATTGTTATGACAAAATTTATTATGCAGACGACTCAATCGGGACGCGCCTCCATAACACTCTTGCGCATTACTCATGCCGCGAACAAAGTACATTACTCTTGGCATCCGTTTCGATAAGCGTTTATTGCGATTTTTTATGCAGTATTCTGATGTTTTAGAGGCCGTTTATGGATGTTATTAAATCGCATTTGAGTTGTTGCAAATCGTAACTCGATGTTATTACTTGCTAAAAATTGGATCTTGGTAATACTTAGACCATTAGAGTAGGCCAAATCCCCAAATTTTCAAAACACTGCACAAAAATTCTAATTTAGTTTCAGACAAAATAAAATTGGAACATATTTCGTTTGATATTTGAGTCACAGAAAGAGCTATTTATATTCATATCGGTTCTACAAACGGTAGTGTTCGCTACCCTCACACGGCTCCCTGGTCCCTTCACTTGCTCAATTAATTAATCTCGTACAGAAAGCTCGCTCGCCGCCGCTCATTTGCAGCCCGTGGCATGTCCTCAACAAATTAATTACTTCCTGCATTCGCACAATGTCAGCGTTCCCAAAATGTCGCTACTTGCGCATGCGGCGCAATACCGTGACCAAGGTGAGTCCTCGGCGCGGGCAATCCCTTTTTACAACAATTTTATTGCATTTCTTCGGCTTTTCGGTCGCATTTAGGCACGGTAAACAACAAAAAACCGTGCAATTCCCTGAAATTTTCTAGATACTAGATAAATTATAAACTGAAAAAAATAGGTAAACTGATGCTAGTGCATTTTAATTTAATGATCTAAAATATTTATGCTATCTTTAAGAAGTTTTTCTTTCCATTTCGTAAGTTAGAAGCATCGATTCTTTTTTTCAACTGATGATGATGATGATGATGATTGATCCGACCGATTTCGGCCATGGCGACCACTTTAAAGACCCCTAGTCAGAGTAATGCCGCTGATGCGCTCGAAGATGGCTTATGTAGCCTATCTTCGCGGCGAAACTCCGTGCACATTGAGGGCACGTAAGTAACGTTTTTTCAACTACTGAGGTCAATACCTGTTGGTACATTAATATTTATAAACAATTTTCGTAAAGTATTCGGACCTCTTAAATTTTACAATATCTGTTGACATTTTTTAATTATGTTGAAATTCAAGAAATATTTTTTTAACAACTTTAAAAAAGAAATTGCGTAACCGCAGATTTAGTTATGCATTTAAATTAGTTTAGCAAATATTATTAGCGTATGCACTGCGGACTTGTAGCCTGCAAAGAAATAACCCGGCAAATGTAATTATTCAGTACATCCACGAGTCGAGTTTATAATCTAAAAAATCCCGGATAAATAAAGGACTACAGATCGTGTTGTGTGTGTGACACGGATTGTGACAGCGCAAATATCTATAATGAGACAGTCATTATTATTCCAGCAGTCACGTACAGCCTCCCGCGTAGATTAGCCACGCGCAATTTGCGGGATAAGTATGCGCAGGCGCATATCCACGGCGACTCTATTGAGGCCGGTGGAGCGGCGCGCATGACAGCAACGCACATGTCGAGCGCGCAAGTAAACACGCGGGCGAGGTAACGGCGACCAGCGCGCGCGCTACGCTTAGTTCCATTTAATATGCGCGGACATGCCCCTTATTTCATGTAACTGTAACAATTTCAATAGAAAGAGATTGTGATTTATCTCCCGGGTTGCGATTTGCCATCGGTACAGTTATTGTGTTTACGTGTCCGAACGGCAAATATAGAATACAACATTTTTAGTAATCCAAAAATAGATCTATGTATTTGAAAACTTATCAGCACATAGATCACCTTGATTAGTCACTTACCTATCGATTATTTATTTAATCGTAATCGCTAAATAATTTTAATATTTCCTGGTGATATAAATGAATGATTTTTCACAACTTGCGGGAATGGCCGGTAAATCCGACTGGTGTAGTATAATTATCAGTAAAAAACATGCCGGAACAACTGCTCTTAATGAAGAACGTAACCATTTTCGCAAACACCAATAATGATTAAAAATGTAAATATATGCTTACGAAAGTATAAACATATGAATATATTACTAATAATAATTTGAATATAAACATTACTTAATACGAATTATGCAATATACATAAAATGTTAAATTTTAATTCAGAATCTCAATCTGGGCTTGGAGACTAATGCATTTTTAATGGCGTCTCTAACACGGCCATCCAAATGATTGACGGCATCTAATAAATTGTTGCGGCTCGTCCCGACCGCGCCGTCGTCGGCAATACCACCTCTAATCGTTTACTTTCTCCGCTGCGAGCTCAGACGAGTTTTGATTTAACTTCATACTATTTAACTTGGATATGATGGAGACGCGGTTGCTGATTGCGTGGCAAAGAGAAGCTTCACGTCGGGCGGACTGGTGACTAGAAGACTCCTGGAGAGGTAGACTCAATCGCGTTGTATATTTACTGGGAGCTAGAACAAGTAATTTCTGTCATTTATTTTACGATGCGCCAGCGACGATGGTGACATAGACGGACGGGCGGACGGAAGTTAATTACTAGTTGTCGTCAATATTTGCTTTTCCAACTTTGGATCTTCAAAGTATTAGTAGTTTCATTAGCAAAAGTTAAATTCTAATATGTTTCTGTTTTCCAAAAACCTTGACACTTGGTCCATTTCACGTGTTTATCATTTTGTGACTGATATCTACGACAATGTGTACTTTCACTATCAGTATACTGATAAAGCAGGTTTTTCATGCAAACTTTAGTTATTTTAAATATATAATACATATAATTTGCCGCTCAAATTCGGTTGTGATGCTGCCTTTCATTTTTGAGTGCCGCAAATGTTACAATGGAGGCTGGATATTTCAATTAAAGTAGTAACTGTTGCTTGCCGCGAGACCCGAAATACATTTAGTAGTCGGAAGTCCTTAATAAATGTAGGGTTTCTCGCCTCTAGAACCTTACAATAAGAACATTAACCAATGCCTTTCACACCTCCAGCAATTAAAGATTCTAACTATTCTGATGGAGCGCTTCGATGCACTCGTCTGTGACACCCCTGACTCGTCCGCACGTACACGTGCGCGTGCGCAGTTGCGTAACTAGCATATTATATTTCAGCGGTTAGCGGGTTGGGTGACGATGGCGCGGTGCAATCAATACGCGGGATTCCGATACCGATATTCTCTTGTCCTCTAATGGTAAATTGCCACAGGTAAATACGCACTTGTGGCCGCGACATATAGTTACTGATGATGGATTACATTTAGGCGACCATGGTCCGAAGTCCAGACTGCAATATTTGTACGGTTTAGATTAGAATGAATTCTCGCTTATCACGAGATTACAACCTTACACCATTTTCATGGTTAAATAAGCAAATGAAAAATGCACAGGTTTCCTGTTCCGAGTAAGGAATATTGACGAGAAGACTGCCAAATATCATAAATATCTGCTTCAAAAGACCACTCGTCGAAAATTGCCCCAAAAGAACCAACAAACAGTTGACCCATCCCAGCCATCATTATTTTTAAATTTTATTAAAATAATGGCAAATATCCGTATCTAACGGACAATTTGCAATCAAAAAGGAATATTTCAAAGTATTGTAAGTACTTATATCCAAGTCGCCGACATCTTTACTGAATGTCAACACACAATATAACCTCATACGTATTAATGGCTACTGAATTATAACCTCAAAATCTAATACTGTGCCTTAAAAGAATTTATGGGTGATTTGAAATAATTAACATATTCATATTTTTTCATTGCTGTTGGTTCTGGAGCAAATCATGCATGGGCGTAGAACAATGTCCTTTCAAAAATATCTGCTCCTGATGAATGCCAGATATAATTTCCCAACTTTAAGATCGCCTAACCTTAGGATCAATAGATAGTATGTACAAGTTGTTTACCGGCTACTTTAATAAAGTAGTAAGTCTGAATGTCTAGAAAAACAATTTATATGTACCAACTTACATACTCAAAAGGGCATGCTCCGTTGGTTCGGGCATATAGAAAGAATGCCAGAGGAAAGAATGACAAAACAGATATACAATATGAAAGTGGAAGGATGCAGGTACCGGGGAAGACCTACACTATCTTACCACCAAATAAACCGAGTCTTATCTGATGGAAAAGTCAAGAGTCTCCGTAACCGGCGAGCGTGTATGAGACGAACTATGAGAGTCGAGGAAGCCAGAGAGGTATGTAAGGAAAGAACCTGTTGGAACTCTGTACTCTCTGCCTACCCCGCAAGGGATCTGGCGTGAGGTTATAGATAGATAGAACTTACATACTTTAATAATAAGTGGCGAACGGCCTCACATATCGCTTGCTACCGACGTCGATTTACAACTTAATTGTTCCTTCATTATTCATAATTTATGTCGACGTGATATCGATTTATTAGTGGCTTATTTTATTAGGCTTAATCACCGTGCGGTACAAAGATAAGAGCTGAACAAATACTTGCCGTTGTAAAAAATTTTGCGGGGCTCCCAGACGGGCCTGGATCGATACCCCGGCAGGGCAGCACCCAGACATACCTAGCAACATAAAACCCAGGCTAGGGGAGAATTTGACACTGAAAATGAGTCATGGATCGCAGAACGACCTTGTAGTCAAAGATAAAATTTATAAATTAGGTAGATAAAATCTTTGTTGATCGATAATGAAAAAATTATCATTGATAATGTTCAATCAGAAAAAAAATAAACATTTTGGAAGGAAACACGCCTAATATGAGTCACAAACACTGTTCGTTTTTCTATGCCTTTATTCCAGCCCTTCCCTTCCAGCTTAAGATGAAGCATTTGTCCCTGCAGAACTATTCATATGTACGCACATTTCTGTCTGTAACTTGCGAAAAGTTATTTATTAAAATTTAATTTCATAATGAAACTCATTTAGATTTGCATCGAAAGAAACTGTGAAGCCATTCCTTATTAGTACATGACAACAACAACATAAAAGAGATATTGTAGCACACCTTCCTTTGGAACAGTCATAACACGGCCGCGCCCCAGCATTAGCGTTAGTAACAAATGAGCACTTCAAGCTAGAGGACGTCGAAAACCAATTGGTGAATCAGAAACGTGTCACAGCATTCAAATATCGCCTTATTGCTTGGACTCGGTAATTGGTAGACTGACAGAACTTAAAGGTTTCGCATAAACATACAAACTTATTTATTGTGTAATTTCAATCACGTGACTAACAAGCTAACAACTTCTGAAACGAGAAATGCGGACAAGACATTCGTCTGTCAGGGAGCGACTTTTTATCGAGATCTTACCTACTAGACAATTAAAACTGGTCTCAAACAAGGCCTTGGAATACTGCTACAGGCTGTTGAAAAGTTTTGTTTTACTCTTCTAAGTAAAAATAACATCATAAAACTTTACTTGGTTGGAGAGTATTCTGCCATCAGTGTATGTCCATATTATTTTACAAAGCAACAATTGTACAATTATAAATACCCGACTCACAATTATTTATAAAGATGATACGCTGTCAATGCAACAAAAACCGTGAAATATTCTAGTACATGTGAATAATTGCAAAGTGACACCGGAGGTCGCGCGGTGGCCGGTCGGGCTCGTCGCGACTCCACGTAAAGGTCAATTGCTCGATATTAACGCGTCTACATATTTAGCTAAGCCGCAATGATTTATTCCTCACGATATGATGTTCTTATTTTTAAGTTTTAGTTTTGTTGAATCTCGTTCTAAGAGGTTATTTGAAGGACTCCATTCGTCTTTTAGCCTTTTGGTCGCTCTAACGACATTCTTTAATTACCTTATTCAGAAAAATCCAGTGTAATATTCTGATTTGAAGATCCTCTCCAACGTTTCCTTAGCTATTTGAATTCGGTCTCGAGCATCATGTTTCATGTAAGTAAACAGTAGTCATTTAAAGAAAGAGTAAATTCAATCGTTATTCGTTGTTTTCAAGTCACACACACACATTTTCCCCTATACTAACGCAGCCAAAAAAAAACCATTAGTGTGTATTTATTAAATTCCCCCCTATACTAACGCAGCCAAAAAGAAATCCATTTTTGTGTATTTCACATACTCGAATGTCGTCGTCTGTTTTTACCCCAGAAAAGTTTGGAATAGGCCAGTTGAATAGATCTCAATGCGATTTTGAAATGTTGTTAGAATCTTATTGGTAGTGCTAGCAATAGCATAACTCACCGTTGCCGCCATGTGCGGTGGAGCACGTGCTCGTGTCGTCACGTGGGCGGCACGGATCGCCCGCACATGAGCTAATACACAGTTTGCACAAACCCCTGCTCATAACCATGACTTGCGTGATCAGAGGAAGGATTTTCGATCAGTACCTCTGATATTGAGTATACCCAAATGTTTAGGGAAGTCCTAGCAGAAATAGTCTAGCGTACTAGGTTAAATTTTTCATACAGGTATATTAACTAATCAACTAAACCAGCATTTTTCAAAGTATGGGTCTCAACCCGCTGGTGGATTGCGTGCGGAGGACGATACGAACGCTCCGGCTAACGCACGGGTAACTACTGAATGAGTGACTGGAAAAATGAGTTTCAATCGCAAGCAGTTTGGCTCTCTGTTGCTGACAACTATCCTTCTCTGTTTAATGAAGCTACAAAAGCCCTTCTTCCCTCCAGTACTTCATAGGTTTGATGAGAGGCGGGATTTTCGTCTATGATCGATATTTTAACTAAATACCGAAATAAATTGGACGTATCCCACTCATTGAGATTAAAAGTAACTAAAATTAATAATGATGCTAAAGCTATAATGACAAAAAATAAAAAACAAATGCACAGTTCTCATTAAAAAATATCACTACTTGGATTTAAGTATTGAAGGATTTGCCCCAAAACCAACAACAATGAAAAAATACTTGTATGATTTCAAATCACCTATAAATTCTCTTAGGGCATTTATTATTAAACGGACAAGCGGGGGAATCGCAATATTGCACAAAACGTATTGAATTTTGAGGTTATAATTCATTAGTCATTAATACATATGAGGTTATATTGTGTGTTGTCATTCAGTAAAGATGTCGGCGACTTCGATAAAAGTACTTACAATACTTTGATACATTCGTTTTAGATTGAAAATTGTACGTTAGATACGGATATTTGCCATTATTTTAATAAAATAGATAAATAATGATGGCATGGGTCAAATGTTTGTTGGTTTTGGGGCAATTTTCGACAATGTCCTTTTCGATTGGAACTAAATGTTTTTTTTCTTGTTTGAACAGACCTTCCTGTAGTTATATCACTCTTTTCCATGAAAACGAATGGGTGAGTCCCGAATTTGGAAGTTTTTGTTAGTTGGGTTGCGGTTCAGTCAGCTTTGGGAACCACTGAACTAAACAATCTCATTGGATACGCTAAAATTACCTGCCTTAAACTCACGTTACGGGTATTATCCAAAAAAATCTTATCTCTCCTCTTTAAATGACGGTTACAATTTCGACAGTATGTAATATATAAATAGCATGTCGCGTCATAATCTTCTTTATAATCCTGGATTATGATATGCTATCGGTGTTATTCTGTTGTTCGGACACCGTAGTGCATTGGGCAGTGACTCGTGTAGCTGTCGTGTAGTTTTCAGGATCGGGGCCATTTGCACCTGGATCGGAAAGACTTCAGTGCTTAATTATGACCACCGTGGTCAACATCTCCGAAAATCTTACCTTAGAAGTGAAGGATAGTGCGCAATAATGAATCGCAATTATACTGACAATGAAGGGCCTATCTTCCTCATTAAGGTAACTCGTTTCACTGATATGAGATAATGGACTCTTGAATTGAGCTAAGTGTCCTTTACTTATCTATCTGTGTTAAAACGACATCTTGAAATTGTCATATAGACGTCGAAATTAGAGGCTATTTGAATATAGTTATATTAAAGTAAGGAGGTTCGAATTAAATGAATAATTGTCTCGACTTTGGTAACTGTTTTAATTTGTCTATATTGTAACCGATAATCCGGTGATGACAGTTGCAGGTAAAAGCTGGATGCACAGCAAAAAACCTATAGTCGTGGCCTTTGTCCTGCAGTGTACGTCTTTAGACTGGCTAGGATATTGTGACTACAACATTATATTATTAGAGCACACCTACCGCAACATTTGACGCAAGGATCAAATCGTTGATCATGTTATTGAGGTTACTCCAGACGCATTAATCATCCAGTTAGAACAAGCGCTCCGATAGCGGTCAGCGGAATAATAAATAAAGGAAACTGAATATCCTCTTTCCATTGCTAAAACGGTATAGTTTGTGTCGTAATATTACAATAGCTCGTACACACCATGACCTGGTGTGGACTGGACAGTATAAAATCAATAGTCCTCTTTTTGCCTTACGTCAGTTTTCTTTTTAGTCTGCATTTTTCAAACCACTTGAGAAGAAAACTAGGTAAACAGGAAGAAAAACACCAGTAGCAATGTTTTCTGCCATATTCATTAAGTCGGACTTGCCTCATACCGCAAAAGGACATGAGACTGAAAGAACTACATCGACTGCCCTTTATGAGCCAGTGAAGGGTGCTTGAACAAAGTAGTCCCAATGTTTAGATGTCGCTTGCTAGTTGCCAGATTTTTCATGTTTTTGGTGTCCAACTAGAAGTCTCGAGCAAGTCTGAATATTATTTACACGACTGGACCTTAACATGCTATGGTATAGACATACTGTAAGATATAAGTTTGCCAGAGAACTAAAACTGGAACGAGCGTTATAAAGCCATCACTGGACCTGACCAAATAGCGAGTCAACGCAAAAGCAAACAAATAAATCAACAACTCACCGAGTCGCGCTGCAATAAGTTTCAAGTGAATTATACTGACACCTTAACAAGTTTCTGAGAATAGCCGAGTAGTGCTAAAGCGTCATAGACATGCTGGAATTGGTGCTGAATTATTTACTGAAATGGTTTGATTTTCGTAAGTTAGGTTTCTTGTTTGATTTGATTCTAGGTATAGAAATTTAAACAATATAAGGTACATATAGGAATTCAGATATCGTTGTCACCTCACCTTGAATTTCGTAGCTGATCGACTATAGAATTTCCTAAAACTAGACACTTCAGTGTCATTTTCTATTTAAATTTGTCGGTCGTTCGCCTGTGTGTCAACGCATAAGCTACGCATCAAGTGTACAGGCGGACGCGATTATTGCGGGCCCTCGTTCAGAGCACTGAGCAATCCTGTGTGAGCACACGTTGTGCACCTACTTTTTGTCTCACTCGCTACAGAAATAGCGACGTTTTTGCTTTTAAATGTATTATTTGCCCTTTCGTATCGTTGCTTTTTATTTGTAATCATTGTGTTGCTTGAAACGAGTATGGAATGATATTATATTTTGTTTAATATGTTGCCAGTCGTAGAGGAAATAGGCTTACTGCCTCTCCTGGAAACTCAGTGACCACCACCAAATATAGGCGATTTAATAATACCACATGCAAAAAATATGTCATATAGTTAAACATTCGATATCCATATTACATTCAAAGACGTAATCCTCAATCTGTTACTACGCTATAGTGATATGTTAATGATTTCACTATTTTGTTACAGGTATAACAAATTCCTGTATAGAAATAAGATATGTACTCAAATTATAGTGATTTTCCTTAAAATATATCTCACCCTTCTGCTCCGTTCTGTTTGCTGCTATATCCACATCTTGCCTACCAATATTTTCTTTTTTCATTGCTCCTCCTGTTACATATGTTTCCACTGCCATGGCATGCCACATGCTATTTCATATTTTTTTTACCTACTTAAACAGGACTGTTCAAGCCATGCCTCTAGATTCTATTAGCCAGGTTAAATTCTCTTAGCAGTGCTGAATTCCAATCAACTTGGTGTTCCCTGAGAACTTGCCCTATTAACATCGGTCAACTCACGCACCGCTATTATGTCGCATCCTGTCGCACCGGTCCTCCCCCACAGGCCGGCAGTTCACACGGCCCGAAGCGTTTCCCTTGAACCGGGCAGCAGCGCCACGCCGCCGGACGCCGGACCGGATTCCACGGCTAATCGCCGATAACTCGTTTCGGGAAATTCGTTCCGTGAACTTGGAGAGAAAAAGAAACGTTCAATGCGACATTCCAATACTGGAAAACATAGAGCCGGTTTGTCACTACGGGGAACGTGTACTTAGAAATCGTACAACAGGGTTGCTACATACTGTTACAATGATTAGAAGTAATTTAAATAATAGTGGTGATGAATAGACTTAGAACTCAGCATTACGATAAAGCATTTTGTCTGACTCATGTCTTCCGCGAACAACATATTAACATGATAACTATATTTAATGTTTCTGTTATTTTAATAACATCACTTCTTCAGATGATAAATGGAAAGAACCTACAGTAGTATTCATTCCTAGAAAATTGTCGATAGGCTCACCATCTACTTTGTGGCTAATGTATACAGTCAAACCTGAGTAAGTAAGAACTGGGTAAGCGAGAAAACTCTTTAAGTGAGAGTAAATGCCTGGTCCCGTCACTTTTATCCTCATAAACCTCTATGTATGAGAAATATAAGCCTCTATAAACCCTCAGATATTTGTGCGTGGACCTCTATAACTGGAACTGCTACTTATCTTTAACTCTATAAGCGACAGTCGAGCATGTACGCACATTTGCACACTTACAGTTGCTATTTATTTATGTTTATGGCACATTGTATAATTTCTCTGAATTCCACAGTAAGTGATAAATAGCATCCGTACTGTTTGTTTTCTAAAATTTCATATACTATACATTGTCTTTGTGCACATTTGGCCCTTACTTTTATCAGTGTTACTACCTTAATTCAATTGACTAATATCAATCGAATAAAGGTTCGTTCCTAGGTCATGTCTATAAGAAAACTCCAAGTGTTATCTCTAAGTGAAAACTTAAAATCGTGAATGCGTTTGGGTGTGGAAAATCGCGTAATGAAATTCAGAGTGAGTTTGGTCTACGAGAATCCACCCATTATAAAATTTTCAAATCAAAAGACTATAAAGTCTCAGTGCTCTGAAGGAGACGGAAATATTAAGAGGAGTCGACATTTATTCACTGCATTTTTACTGTATCATTTATTTAACCTCTATGAGTGATTATGGCCATTTCTGTACCTCTATAAGCTAGAAACTCGGGCTAGTGAGAAACCTCCATAAGCGAGAAAGAGATTGCGGTCCCTTGAACTCTCACTTATCCAGTTTCGACTGTATTAAGTGAAATATTTACATACGCTACAAATGATTTATACTGTATACTGTTCTGTACTTATATACTTTAAGACAGAGTTCTATTAATAATAAATAATTATAGTTATTTTTTATCATATGTGTCAAAATGGGTTTATTTGCCGGAAGAGTTGCCCCGCTTCGCGGAGATACATCAGCCTCCGATAGCGCCCCCCATAATGAGTAATAGCGCCGACAAAAATAATATAATAATTATCATACATGTAATATGATCTCATTCCTTTGTTGTTGTATGTGCCAATTAAGAGAAATTGTGTAGGCGAATATCAACTTGAAGTGTTTTTAAATATTAGTGCAGTAGACGACTTCTTGGTCTAGTCGTCAGACCGTAGGCCACTCCGCTCAAAGGATCAAGTAGCTCTTCAGGACAAAGGCTTTTTCTGTAACCTATAAACATTTGTTTCGGGTCATAATTCCTAGTTATGTTATTTAAATATATAAAAAAAAATGTTTAGTAAATATTTACTTAAATTTAAATAATAATTGCATTAAAATAAATATAATGCAAGCCTCCTATCATATATTTATAAACCAAAGAGAGCTAAGATTATGCCAAAAATAATTACAGCACCAATTAAGGACTAAGATTTTGAAATATACATCCGGCTACTAGAAATATTTTCCAATTTACGCTTCTGAAATCCCGACCACAGAATATATATACTATAAGCGAGTTTACACCTCGCTCCTCTTGCGACAAAAACCAAAATGAAAAAAATCGTTTTTGTTTACAGCCTGGCGAGCCAGGCGTGGTGGTCCTTCGGCCCGAGGCGCTGGCACGCTCGGACTCCGACTCGGAGAGCGAGGTGGACTGCGGCCCGCCCAGCCCCTGCAGCGTGCGCTTCGTCAACGACAACGTGCTCATCAACGGGCGCTCCTCCATGCCCGACCGACCCAACAGGGACCGTATTGCTAAGGTAATACAACAAATAACAAATCATTTATCATGCCATGGTGTTGGACGAGTCTCATTCACACTAAAATAATAAATTATTTTTGATTCGACGACATCAAATGTATGTCGCCAAGTAGCCGAGTAACGACCAGCTAATAAATATTACAGTTAGAATTATATTTATTCTAAGGTATCACATTTCGTGGATTTTGTCTTATGTGTAGCTTTCTCACGGTATTGGCTATTGGCCTTCGAGGTACTGAGTGATGTAATTGTTTAAATTAAGATATAGGTCTTAATTTCAGGAATAGTCAGTCTTGAAAAACGGAAGCCAAATCCGCACTGTCTTATTTCCGAGGTTACCAACTTTGACCTTACCATTAAACTAATACCAACAAAAATATTTTAAGAAATATATTTCTAAATATATTTCTAAATATATATCAAGTATTATATATAATACTTGATATATGGATGTTTGTGTATGTGAATGTTTGTAAACGCACCGACAACACAGGAATAATTCCTAGAATAAGGCTACGTGTTTTTAATAATATCTTCAACACAAGATCCAACGTATTACGTCTCTCCAGCAGTCCTTATAATCGTCCTTTAAAGGATCATTATCTCGCGACACGATGCCGTGTCACAGCGTGTGAACGTGCTTGCGCGTACTCGAGCGCCCGCGCCGGCGCGGTCGTTACCACACTGCGATCGATTAATATTATTCAGCGACGCACACGCAGCCCGAGATGGTTGTCGCTACAATACCGGCCCTCAATCATCGAGTATACTTCAATTTACCTAATGAGCGCTTGAGTTGTTATGAGAATATTGTAGTCGTACACATTTGCAGCGGTCTCATAACGCGGTCGCGTATATTTACAAATTGAAATTGAAAAGAGTGTGTACGATTTCCTTTGGTAGCTCTCTCTTACAAAAGCTAACGCAAGCAAGTAGTAATTACGCTGAACACATTATCCTCTGAAAAATAAGTACACGCAGTATCGAGTTTCGTTTTACTAGTTACGTGAGCCATCTATATCCATTTGAACACATAATTAGGATAACAAGGAACCTGCGTGTTTGAAAAATCCAGTTTTTAACAGACATTATAAAATTCACCCTTACTGTAGAGAGTAGATTAACTTTAACAGAAAACCTATGTTAGTAATAATATTAATAAAATATTAGCTGGCCTATAGGTGCCCAATAAGTAGCAGAAACTATCTGCAATGGCGATTGAATTTCGCAGGGTTAATTTTCAATTAAATCTCAAGCATAACACCTCCTCACCCGGCGCGGGAAGCCTTTGCCGGCGGGTTGACATCTGCGGCATAAATTATCCTAAATAAGCTCTTCGGTCAATCCGTTCCATGTATATATTGATATGATATTGCTCTATGATAATTAAAGCACAGAGTATAGATTTCCAACAAGTTTATCTTGCCTTACAAATCTCTCTAGCTTCCTCCACTCTTATAGTTCGCCTTATACACGCCCGCCGATTCCGGAGACTTTGCCTCTCTCTACCACGCAAGGATCTGGTGTGATGATATATGTAGAGACATAGATAAGTTATAATAGTAGACCTTAGAGGATCGTTGAATGGCTCGCCTGAAGGTGTCGACTATCGACCCGTGACGGTCGATGGCCGCCCGATCTACCCGAGGAAGCGATTTTACATACGATTAAAACACAGGGCTCTGAATATAATTACGTAGTATTTGACTATAAAAAAGTAGCTTCAATGCTATTTGGTCCAATGTATCCTCACAGAACATACTTGGCGGGTTGTCCTGCATAAATTATATTTTCCTTAATTTCACAATTGTAGTAATAATGTGCTAGGTTTGGATTGGCGGCTCTAATAGACAGGAAATAACATGACATAAATCATAGTACCTACGTGATAATTGTAAAATCCAATTTAGTTATTATTTTCCGCCAAACGGCAATTCAGTATACATTTAGGTATATGTGCAAGGTTCGCATTCCGTCCGTGTGAATCAGTTGATGGCAAAAAGTCCGCAAACGCGATAAGTCGCGCGAGCCTGTTTGACGGCATTGCGCCGGCCGCCGTTGCGCAGGCGGCTGGACGCGGCCGAACTATATTGAAAGCTGTACGGTGCATTCCTGACACGAAATGAAGAAGAGAGCTAGTAGTATTTAAAAAAGAAGGAAGAAAGAAACTATACTTGTAACTATTTGTAAGATTCGTAATTTTCAAGAGCAGATGATGTTAACCGAACTGACGGTAAGGTATTAGCGTCCTACAATAATATTTTTATGAGGCGTAACCATTGGACATAAATTGTGTACAGATATTTTAGCCTACGTCTTTAAAAATAGCGTAATCAGGGCGACAGCAACCGTGCGCATGCCTTAGAAAAGCATGACGAAATTATTCCGCACCTCTTTTATCATCCAGCCCTTGTGTGTTTCCAGCTCAAACTTCAATTTGACGATTCTCTGACGCGCACGTTCGAGTACCCGTCGGAGACGTCGCTCTGCGAGGACTCGCCCTCGCCGTCGACTGGCGCGCCCCCTGGCTCGAGCACGAGCGCGCCCCCCACTGGCTCGAGCTCGAGCACGCCGTCCACTGGCTCGAGCACGAGCGCGGGCGCACCGCAGCTGGCCGAGTCGCCGCTGCACGCCCCGCTCGCCGCCAACACACACATAGGTAACATCCAGTACCAAATCCTCATCAATTCAAACAAGTCAAGCCAAAAGCTCCTCCACAGTTCGCCACAACGACCGGTTCTGTACTGTACGCATCCAGCTTCCACCCTCGGCCTTCAGCAGCCAAACGTAATATTTAATTATTTTCTAAGAAGCCTAACAGTGGAAACAAACCCGTCAGGGTAGGAAACTACAACAACGGATGGATGAATTCCATTATTCTTCAAACAGGAACTAGATTCAAAGTATAGTAACTTAGGTACTTCTAGTAGAAAATCATTACTATATCTTTAGTTATATCAACTAAGGATTTAGTTGATATCAACATCGACACGGCAGATCCTTTGCTGTCTCTATTGTCACCCATTTTACTTTCCCTTGCTACTTAGTTTGTTTTGAAAACCTTTGCCTCCATGAGTATACAAAACATTATATGTTATATATGTTTATATATCATTCGATACAACTCGAACTCCCATCGGGCTGATATTTTTTCCCCTATATTACCATTCCGAAGTCAAAACACGGTCGATTGTTTAGAATAACAGAAGGCATTTGACACAAAACACGGGCCGCGGCGATCAACCGGCGCGGGCGCAGCGTTCCCACGTGCACGGGCTGTAGTACTTGGAGAACTAAATGGCTCGATTAATCTATTAAAATGGAGGGAATGTTGAACGGTTGTAAATTATTTGAATAGTTATGTAAAGATGTAGCTACATTAAAACATTTCTGGGATACGATAATGTCCTATCAGTAGCAACATGATTAAATAAATCGTAGCAGTTATGTTACTTATGAACAATTACCGTATATGTGAATTGATTGACATACGAAACAAAAACATCTAGTTTATATTAGTAAGATTGACGATACCGTGCAGTTATTCTAAAGTGTTAACGGTTTCAATGATCCACTGAAGGAAGTTATATTAACATTTCGTTATATCTTCAATATTTATATCAACATTTTGTAGCTGGAACACGTAAAATCATCACGATTCTCCATATTTAACCGGCAGTATTGATATTAAAACCAAAGACTTAATAAAGTGTTGTCTATGCATGAACCACATAGGTGGTAAATGTACAATTTGGGCGTTTGTAAGTCCTGTTTTGGGCCTACACTTACACCAGACAACCTTAACCTAAACCTACCCAATAAGAAGTATTGGTGTAAAATTGTTTGTACGTCGGTGCGGCAGTGATAAGGCGTCGCGTGCGCCTGCGCCTGGCGCCGCCGCTCCCCGCGCACGTCTTCGTGTGACCAGCTGTGCCCTATCCCTTATATCCTAGAACATTCACGTATAGCTAAAATACCTTGCTAGGTGTACTTCAACATTTTAATTTATTTTCGCCAGCTATGTTGCTTCACACGGCTGCCGTAGTTGGTAGTACCATCCGCGTACTCAACTTACTACTTAAAAAGTATCTCTATCTTCGATTCATCTTTATTATTTTATTCCACGTGATTTACCTGTAATGTTCATCGCAGCTTGATATGTTTGTGACTACAAATACATTATTAATATTAAAAAAAACCTTTAGAGGTAAATGAAAACATTTTCTTTGCATTATTCATTGGTTCGATACATTAAATTTTACAATTATTAATAATTTAAGTTAAAATAAAGGTGGATCATAAAATTGATAGCTATGCTGGATCGTGCAACGAATTGCCTGTGAATTAATGATTGTCTGTCGCTTAACATTTAATGATATCTAGCCTCTCTATTTTTCTCTCTCTATCCCCTCTCTCTCTCTCTCTCTCTCTCTCTCTCTCTCTGCTCTGCCTGAAGCTCTACGTGTGCCGTTTAAAGGCAAAATGAGTACAAACCGACAATGTGATTACGCGACACTGTCACAGAACTGTTTTGTGCGAGAAGTGGCGCCAGCCGTGATACGGCTCGAAGGACCATGTAAGGGTTCTGATTTATGTGGTATGTCAGTTTATGGTGAAAATAAGATCAGTAATTATAGAGAATAATGGTTTATTTACTGGTACTCTAATTAACTGGTAAAAATGAATGAAAATGGACGCACACGCGATGGTTATACGTGAACAATGAAAATGGTAATGAGCGCGTGATGGTTCATTGCGAACTAAAATTATATGAAATTAAGGTGTAGCGATGCGCCGATTGGTAAATGCTGACGGCGGCACCTTGCACAATTCATGTACACCGTACAGTAGTATTAGTTTTATTCTGCTAAATGATTATCTTTTCACCAATGAAAAAATCTTTGCACTTTCTCCTCAAGGTCTGTAGTTATGAAGACTTTCTACAACATATAACATAAAAAAGAAAACGAAAAAAATTATAGGAATGTCATTTAACAGTCCGTGATCAGAACAATGCGACACTTGTCTTTCTTGTCTCTCTATTTCTTATTATCTCTCTGCGTGTGTGCGTGCGTAAGACTTCTCTAACGCACACATTTACACACACATACTTCTTATGCACCTATAAAGAATCATATTTTCTCGTTCTCACAAACTGTCACCACTTTAAGATATAAATGTCAAAGTAGACTTAGTTAAAATAGTTGATGGCTATTCTCACGAAGTCTTAATTCTGAAGCACCAATAAGGAATCTTATTTTCTCTTTCTCAACTATTCCAAGTTTGTCAAGATAGAGTTGAGTGTAAAAGCTAGGTAGAGTTAAGCTAGCGTAGTGGCTATGGCTCCCTGCCCGCAGCGTCGGCGGCGCTGAGCAGCTACACGCCCAGCAAGACCATCAGCGGCGTGTTCCAGCTCGGCGTCACGCGCCACGACACGCACCCGGACGGCGACAACAACAACGCACGTGAGTCTACTATCTATCTACATATGACGCCAGATCCCTTGCGGGGTAGGCAGAGAGTACAGAGTTCCGACAGGTTCTTTTCTTACATACCTCTGCCCACCTACCATCTATATCAATACTATTTATAAATCATATTTTTTTCGTGCATGTACGCATTAATCGCAGACGTTTGTTAGCAACGACATTATAAAAAACACTGTTACGTCTATATTCTGCAATCGGGGGTGGCAGAGGTGCAATTAATGACAGTTTATTCTTACTTGTTTCATTAATAGAATCTAAAGAAATACATTACAGTCCGTTTTGTATAAAAGAGCAGTCGCAACTACATTACTATACGAATTCTCATTCATTATAATTGTTGCTATTTACCAAAGTAAACTGCACTATGAAATTAATTGACCATTGTCGCCTCCGCCTTGTCGTCCTATCATTTTGTATATACTGTGGACAAATTGCTGTAATTTTGATTAAATAATCTTACATGGCCAGTAGTTTTATCCGTTAACTAACTGTGCCTCGCGGTGTCACCCGCAGTTTATCAGGAATTTAATACAGTCGCAATACATCGGCCGGCCGCGTCGTTAGTACTTTGTTTTCGCATATCGTTCATTCCGACATTTTTTTCTTTTTGCTCGGCTGCTAGGGTCGGAGCGTGATAGGCCATAATCTTCCTCAAGAATTGGGCTACCGAATGCAAAAAGAATTTTACAAATCCAACCGATCGTTTCAGAGACAGGTCGCTCAGTTAAACAAAAAATGTTTATCTTTATTATGTTAGTATGATGTTATCGGTTCGTGTCCACAGCGGCGGAGCAGGCACCGGAGCCGGAGGGCGCGGCGGGCGCGGAGGGCGCGGGCGAGCCCGGCGCGCGCGCGTGCGCCGCGGACGTGCCGCGCTCGTGGAGCGAGGCGCGCACGCACGCCACCGACCTGCTGTTCTAGCCGCACGGTACTGCTGCGCTGTACACGTCACTCGGAGTGCTAGTGCACGCGCACGCGGCCCGGCCTCCCGCGACCGCCGTGTCTTAGCCTGCCTGCGCAGTCACGCTTAATGTCAGCGCGGGCAGTGAGCTCGGGGTTCGCATGCTCATCGATAACTCGTGTGACTTTAAAATGAGTTTAGCACCGCACAGTTTGTCACCTGTCCGTTTCGGAGACGACAGTGCGCGTATTATTTGAAAGACCGCGTGACGCACATTAAAGACTAAAAGCTCGCACCCACGACGCTTACCGCGCTGCCCAGTGGCGTGCCTTAATGTTAATGTTGTATGTAATATTGGAGGTGCCGACCACAGAAAGAATATTACGTTATATTACGTGTTTCTGAACCTGACCTTACATGCATGTGTATAACGATCACATGACAGACGTATAGTTCATGCTGTGTTCACACAGTACCTAGTGTTCAGTGTAATTAAGCTGATGTCATTTAAATATAATGCTAATGACTATCATATGGGCGCCAAACTTATGTTGTGACACTAATTACTCCATATGCGAATATCTAATGCGCCCTGTAAACTTAATCGACCGCTCACACTCGGTAAACACTACTGCTGTAGGCGTAAAGGTTTATTAATATCAATAATTATACAGCAACACTATTCAACCTATAAATTTTAAAAATCATGATATCTTAATCTCTCACACAACATAACCAAACCTTCTCTTACTTACATAGGTATATACTTATCTAATTTATTTTCTTACAGGTCAAAAGAAACAGATGTCAAAATATTGGACGTTAAACTTGCGCGAGCGCAGAGTCGCACGCGCAGCCCGTGGCGCCGCCTGCACCCACGTACTATACAACCAAATGGTTATGGCACTTCCGGAACTTACTCTGAAGGGTGGAGCAATATTTCTGCTATCAATTGATTTGATGCCAAACGCACGGTCTTAGTCATAAAAGCTCTGCTACCATCGGATATTTCGTCTACACGAACCGCCATATATTACTGGTTGTACTGCAGTCACGGACGCTCAGTGTCAATTACGGGAAAGGTGAACTTAAGTGAAATTAGTAACTGCCATGCCGCGACGGACGCGGTTTAATATAAGAAGTTCTGCTCAAGTGCGCCGCACGTCCGCGCGTAGGTTAAGCCACATCGAGTCATATCTTAAGGTACTTAACACGACGCGCTGTCGCCGAGTCGACTGATTAGCTGCTAACGACTCTGCCTTGACACTTTGAGATCTTTTGATGCATTTAGACGTATTTGATGAGTAGCGGCGAGAGCGCGCCCCGCCGCTCGACGGGGTGCTAGAGATCACAAGGATGGATATTTTGTTGTTAGTCTATGGTGGAGCATAGACAAATAGACAAGCGTTGCGCCAGCATTTGTCAGATCGATTGTATTCAGCGTGAAGACATTGGATACTGATGTGATTTTAAACTCATTCCATGAATCATTCCTAAATTTTGTACCGATTTTTACTGACGATTTTTGTACAGATTTACACATTTTATTAATATGAATCGATAAGTAATGCGATGAGTTTTAATATGTAAAGATTTGAAAAATGTATTTTGTATTATATTTCCAAACTTTTTGTATTGCTAAAGTAATATTAAAATTTATACCGCAAATGTGGTGTGCCTTTGCTAATAATGTTGCGCGCGCTTCACTCTTTATACGCGGCGTGCGCCGCCGCCGACGCATTTAATATTGACGGTATAGTAACCTGTAGACATTAGTATTATTAAGGTCTCGCAACAGACTTGCAAAGATGTGAACATTTTTAAATGATTTCTGAAGAAAAATGATTTGTTGCGTACTCAATGTATTATAAGTCCCCTGTCGATGTCTAAAGCTGAGCCACCAGCGAGACATTCGATTCGTTGCCAGTTCAACTGAAATCAACCTTTTGTATATTATTAAAGCATGACTTGCAAGCAAAATTTTTGACCGACAGGGGCACGCGTAGTTGTAGAATTAGACGTAGTAGAAACGTTTCGTTCGGGCACGCTGTAGCAGTGTCATTATATTATTATATTCGTTTGTATGTAACGCTGCCCTCACGCGCGGGCGCGGCTCGGCGCCGCCACCGCGGGGTTCATGTCGTTCGGACACAACTGAAGGACTGCCAGACCTCGGGCTACTGTAGGGCTAGCGTCAGCGGCGCCACATATATACCGTCCCACAAGGATCTATTGGCCCGCGGCCAAACACGGAACTAACGCCGTCATCAAGTGAAATGCCACTACGTGACAGTCTCAGAGTTGCCGTTTGCGTAAATTTCGTATAATTTACCCAAGTTCATTGTGTAATTAGTAACCGTCCTCCGGACCCACCTGTTGAAATATCTCCTTGAACATAGAAAAAAATTATTAAACGGTAAAACACCAACGCCCCCTGTCAATATCAACGGGCCAAAAGATCCTTGTAGCACTGTATGTTACGCATTTTGTCACCCTAGGCGTGGCATAACCGTTTTCCCTTACATGCTGGCATGTCGTGTCGTAACAAAAAACTCGTTTTAAGAATTGTATACAGACAAGACCGTTTTGACTTGCGTACAATATTCGAATGCGAGAAAAGTCCTGCCGCCCGTGCTAGCCCTGCAGAAAGCTATACAAAAATACAACCAACTTTACAGTATTTCATTAATAGAAAAAAATAATTTACTTTCAGTTAAATTATAAGTACCATCGGCCAGTGGGCGCGTGTGAGCGCAGCGCAGGCCGCCCGGCCGCCACTTGCCAATGCCTAGTTATATCGTACTTTACGCATATTATGACATTTACGTGTTCGACCATTGTTGTAGTTGTAAATCATTTTTAGTAATGCATTATAAGTTTGTATTTGTGAAGTAAACTGAACTCGTAGTCGGCCAGGCTGAAATACTTTTCCAGTGCAAAAAAGTGAACAAATACATATCAACACTTTCGCAGGTCCTTGCTCTAGCTCTATTCTTATGCATTAGTATTAGCTTCTCAATTAGTCTTCCTTCTATCGTTTCTTAAACTGTCCGATTTCAGCAACCTGCACCCTGATATTTTTATTCATCATACGAACTTACAAAGCAGAACCAGGCTCAAAACACGCAGGCATTACAGAACGTAAATTAATAGTATTAGTTTTAATAACTGACCTTGGACGAAAATGTTAGTTTTAAAACTAGATTCACGACTGATTCTCGTTCTGTACTACGGGCCGCGGCATAAAATAGTAGCACTAGTAGCATAACATACTGTGCAAAAATGTTATTTTTTATTCACCAAATATAATAACATCATGCGTATTCATACGTCTAACATCACGATGGAAGTTACATTATACTGAACTATTGTTACAATCATTCGTATATTTGAAATAAGATGGTATAATTAGTTCCTTAATTGGTTACTACGCTCTGTACAAGCCCCCAAGCCCTAACCACCGCGACCTCTCCTTTCTTCTCACCTCTCTTCTTGTTTCTTTAGCCCTTTCACATACCAATTCGCGTGATATTTTTTCTATAAGTAGGTAGTTTAATCAAAAATAGTCTCTGCCGGCTACAGATCAGATGAAACAGGATGACATTAATTTAACGTGTCGCGAGCACGCGATTATTTTGTTTAGACGTAACGTTGTGATGTCCTCGTGTAGTGTTGGGTACAAAATGGTAAGCAGGCTGTTCGTATCGGTCGTTACATTGCACCGCACGCGCCAGCGCATAGCGGCGCGCCGCTGCGTGCAGTGTGATCCCACTGTATATCCATACATGTATTGATCCTGAAAAGGCAATAAAATATATAGAAATCAATAATAATATGTTTCATTCCATCCAACCCAACTCGCATTATCATGTATTATCTAAGAATAATAAAGAATCTAATTTACATTGTTTCTGAGAAGAACTTATTACAGCTTACAGCTATTTAAAGCATTTGGTATAGTGAATCAGATTGGAAGCGCAACGTAAGGTGTCTGTCTACACATAGCCTCCCACTAAACAGCAAAATGTAGAGCAATAATAAATCTGTACGAATAAAGAGGTAAAGATTTGTTTGTTTGAGATGGATGGAGATCTCTGAAATTCTATCTATATCATCACGCCAGCTCCCTCGCGGGGTAGGCAGAGAGTACAGAGTTCCAACAGGTTCTTTCCTTACATACCTCTGGCTTCCTCCACTCTCATAGTTCGTCTCATACACACTCGCCGGTTACGAAGACTCTTGACTTGCCCTTCAGCTAAGACACGAATACTCAACCGATTTGAATTATTCATTCACTATTAGAAATCTAGTTTCTAGAAGTTATATAGTACCTAGGTGGCGCTGTTGACAACCTAACCGTAGTATACATAGGCTTATAGCAGCGCAGTATGTAGTATTTATTTATTGATAATACGAAACAAGTAGAACGGTGAGCCAGGGTTCAGTTAGTATAAAATTTAAATCATCAAACACACCACGCGCTGCTCCTTGCGGGAAGGCGAAACTGCTACTACGACCCTATCGTATTCATTAGACGAGGGACTTTAGAAGTATTTCTGTGTTCTTGATACGTAAATATTGCCAAAGTTCTCCATGCTAATTCCACCCATATTGGACTTTTTCATCCTTTAGTACTTATTCTTATCTATGTTCTACCCCTCACCTAGACAAAGTATCCACTTTCGCAAGCAATGGGAGAATTTAGAGACTTGATGCTTGAGAATGACTCGAGGCATTAACTCGCTGCGGGGAGTTAACTCTTATGCGTAAAAATATATTTTTTATTATATGTTTATGCTCTTACAAACCTTTTTAGCTTTTTTATAAACTCGAGTAGGCTGGTCGCATCGGCTGCTCGCTTATTTTAGCCTAGATCGCTACAACTTTCGTTTTTTATCGTTAAAATAGAAAGTTGCTTTGATGTGATATTGATATTAATATAAATAAATGATTAATAATTCAAGAGGTAAAATTATATCTTTCTTAAATAAAATAAAAAGAATAAGTCTCGTCCTAAAGGATGCCTATTTTCAGCAGTGGAAAAGTATAGGCTGAGACCAGTATTATTATAATCTTTGGCTGTGACAGGGCTGAGATGATGCTGTATAAAATAAAACCAAAATTGTATAAAATAAAACCCATGGATATATTACAATGGATCAGCACTATGCGAAAAAAACGTGATGACAAGGACACTCAATTAGAGCTCTAAGTCTCTTTCTAAGTATGGTGACCAAACATTGGTACGATTATGGACTTGTTGACATATAATTATCGAGCACTGTTTATTGCCGTAATTCTTTCTTTGTACGCATATGCCACATCTTAAATGAGTAGTAGTCAAAGTTTTTGATTTAATTTTTCATTTATGCTTACTGTACATTACTGTATATTTTTTTCAGAATCTGTAAACTGCCTCGTTGGTCTGGTGGCCAAGCGCATCGCTTTGTGACCACGAGGTCCTAGGTTCAAATCTTAGGTCGGACAAATGTAGTTTTTCTAACGAAAAATTCCCAGTATGAATCCGGAGTCTGCAATTGTGCCCGGTATATGGCAATAGGCTCGCCCCCTATTACATGGGACCTAATATCGTCGGCGAAACGTGGGTGTACTCAGTACACCTCTGCCACCCCCTCTGGGGAATATAGGCGTGACGGTGTTATAAATTCAGCTCCAAAAATCGCAAAAATTTTGAATAGTCCCCTAGAGCCGTTTTTCTGTACATACGGTTGAGATAGCTGCCCTTACTGCCCCATCTTAATCCATTCTTTATATAAAGATGAGTTGAGAACCTTGTTCGTTTTGAACTCGGTAATAAATGGTTTACAGCGTATTTAAACCATATCATAAATAGGTATAAACCGTATTAATTTTACCTTATGGTCACTGTACTGCATAGTAATGGGTGCGAGCGTGACACTGGGCTTAAGGTTATTGCTTTCACTCATCATGGTTTCTTGAGTTGTTTAAATCCTAGAAAATTAATGTTGTGTCTGTGAGTAAGAGTTTAATTTTCTTTGGCAATATTTTGACAGTACTCAGTCCATTGTATCCCATTATAGCCCATTATATCCATGTTACATGCATCGCGAAATGCAATGCACTTTAAAGTGCGTTTTACATCACAATTACCTTCGACGTTAGGTTGGTAGTTAGTGTCCGACCGAAGGTCGATTTTTGGCCGAAACCGAAGCCAATTAATAGGCCGTCCCCAAAACCTGTGGCCGAAGCCGAAGGTTTTATAACCCTAAGAAATTTGGTACATTATTGACAAAATTTTTAAAAAAGTTGTTGACTGAATTAAAGAACTTGTTTTGTTTTGATTTGCCTATTTAATGGCAATGACGGCCAGCCGGCGCAATTCAATGTGAGTCCTGCCTCCCGCGCGTCGTCTCTTTCACCGCGCTCTCGCGCATTTGTAAGTCGTAAATCGTAATAGATAGTTCAATTTCAGAGTAAGCTAGAAACCTTCGGCTTCTGCCAAAACTTCAGTCCATTTTGGTTAAAGCCGTAGTTTTGGCCGAAGGTGGTATTTTTGGCTGAAGGTGACCGAAGCCGAAGCCAAAGGTTCGGTCGGACACTATTGGTAGTACTGTTAGTCACTGTACACGTTTACGTGTACGTTTGACAGTGCTTTTCTTTTTTCCTGAATTATAATTATTTTAACGGCGTAATCATATCCAAGACTTATCATATCCAAGATATATGAGAGGAGGTAATCAGAAATGATGTTTAGGACAGGGAAATTTCGTGAGAGTGAAAAGCTTGCTTTTTATTAACTTATAACGATTATGATGTCGCCATGATAGGTAGGTAAACTAATGTTGCGGAGCATAGCGCGCATGAAAACACACGCACTCATTGACATCATTTGAACGAATTTTCAAGAAATCAGGCACTGGCATCACACACACATTTTTGAAACAAGTCTTAGTTTTAGGTTACTCGTCAACAAGTCCATAATCGTACCAATGTTTGGTCACCCTTCTTAGAAAGAGACGTAGGGCTCTCCGTGAGTATCCTTGTCATCCCGTGTTTTTCGGAGAGTACTCAATCCATTGTATTATAACCATGGCATGTAATCAATACAGTGTGTGGTATGGAATACTTTCCTCTCTTTTTATCACATCTAACGCTATTTAGCTAAAGCATTAGTTGAAATGGGATAAAAGTGTATTCGCACTCGCTTTATAAATTGACATCAGTTCGTTGTTTCACTCGCTCGTTCAATAATCGTTCAAAAGTAGTTCGTAATACAAGCAACTAACTACCTGTGATTACAAGATTTCAATCAAAGAATATTCTATTCCTATTAGGTACAACTTACATATAAATTATTTTCATTTGTAAAAAACTCTAAAGTTCAACTCAAAGATTATAATAAAACGGTATCCCCTAAAAAGTCAACATTCCTCTGCAAGACGAATGAAAACATAAAATGCGCAAAATATTAATACCTATTTTACTTCCATACAAAATGTGATGGACTGTGAAGGTCGCAGTCTGCGCAACAAAACAAAAGTAAAAACGTCATCCGTGGATGCAGCTACCGCATTTTTAGTAATTCTTAGTTTGTGAACGCTACGGTTTACGTAACAAGTCCAATTGACAGTTTTTAGAGCAAAACATCAATCTAATATATCGACTTCTCGAAAATCAGCTGATTTGGCGTAAAAACACCATGTTGAGCGTATGGACGAGGTCGGCCCGCAGCGGGCGCGCCCTCGAGCGCTCGCTGTCTAGCGTCGTGGAGCTGCCCAAAGTTAAGGACTTCGGCGTTCAGAACGAACCCGTGCTGGGGTACCGCGAGGGCAGCCGCGAGCGTGCCGAGCTCGCTCAGGAGCTCCAGCGCACGGCGGCCGTCACTGAACTGGTGCCCATCGTCATCGGCAAAGAGACCATCCAGGAGGGCGAGCCGCGGTACCAGGTGATGCCGCACGATCATTCCAAGAAAATCGCCAAGTTCTATTACGCGAGCGAGAAAACCATCGCGAAGGCCATACAGACGTCGGTGGAGGCGCAGGTGCGCTGGGACCGCACGCCGCTGCAGGAGCGTATCGGTATCTGGCAGAACGCCGCCGAACTCATGGCGGGCGCGCACCGCCAGAAGCTCAACGCCGCCACCATGCTGGGCCAGTCCAAGTCTGTGATTCAAGCTGAAATTGACTCTGCAGCAGAACTTGTTGATTTCTTCCGGTTCAATGTGTTCTTCTTGAAGGAAAATGCCAAGTATCAGCCCATCTCTGAGAATGCTTCAGTGACTAGAAATTCTATGAGATTCCGTGGCATTGATGGCTTTGTGGCTGCAATCAGTCCTTTCAATTTTACTGCTATCGGGGGCAACCTGGCCTACACTCCCGCACTCATGGGAAATGGTGTTGTGTGGAAACCATCCGATACAGCCCTTCTGTCCAACTGGAGGATCTTTAACATTATGCGTGAAGCAGGATTGCCTGATGGAGTTGTTAACTTTGTTCCTGCCGATGGCCCCACTTTTGGGCGCACTATCACTGCCTCTCCACACCTTGCCGGCATCAACTTTACTGGATCCGTGCCAACATTCAACTGGTTGTGGAATGAAGTTGGTAAGAATCTCAATAAATACCGCAACTATCCGAGACTTATTGGAGAATGTGGAGGAAAGAATTACCATTTCATTCATCCATCTGCTGATGTTGAATCCGTGGTGACCGCCTCCATCAGGTCTGCATTTGAATATTGTGGTCAAAAATGCTCTGCATGCTCGAGAATGTATGTGCCAAAATCCCTTTATGAACCAATCAAGAAAGGTTTGCTAGAAGAGCGGAACAAGTTAAAAATTGGTGATCCATGCGACTTTAAAGTATTTACAGCGGCAGTCATTGATAATAAAGCATTTGAGAGGATAACTGGTTACATCAAAAATGCCAAAAATAATCCCAAGAATAAAATACTTGGTGGCGGTGAGTTCGATGACAGCAAGGGTTACTACGTGCAGCCCACCATTATTGAGACAACTGATCCACATGATAAGTTGATGACGGAGGAGATCTTTGGGCCCGTGCTCACCATGTATGTGTATGATGACCGTGATGTCCAGAAGACCCTTGCACTTGTCGGCTCCTCAACCAAGTTCGCTCTCACTGGTGCCGTATTCGCAAAGGATGGAAATTTCCTTCAGACTGCTCTCGAGGAACTCAAAATGACGGCGGGCAACTTCTACATCAACGACAAGTCGACCGGCTCTGTAGTGGGGCAACAACCATTCGGCGGCGGACGCATGTCCGGAACCAATGACAAGGCGGGCGGACCCAACTACGTGATGCGCTGGACCACGCCACAGGCCATTAAGGAGACCTTCGTGCCTCTGGGCGACATCGACTACCCCTACATGAGGGACTAAGTCATGGCAAACATCATCATAATTGATTATCAGTACAATAATAACAACATATTCAATAAATTATGACCTAGCTAGTTAGTGACTGCTGAATAATTAGGCTAAATATAGATAATACTAATGTTTTGTTCGCATTGTGTAACATTGAAGTATAATTTTTTCATTTGTATTTACTACAAATGATTTAAAATAACTAGTATTATAATACCTATGTAATATAAAATATTATGTTTCCTTAGTCACAAAGTAGACTACACAAAGGTTACAGATGTATATTTAAATGAAAAATACATTTGCTTTGTATAAAATATTACCTGTAGAGTGAAGTAGGAGGATGTTTTCAATTGTAGAGATTCTGTAGACGACATGGTGTAATTATTCATGTGATATTATGTATGATTTAACATTAATGATAACTGTAAAGAGTGTCTCGCCTCGCTATCTGTCCGCGACTGGCCCTTATCACTCTGTTATTTGCTTGCTTATCTTTGACTCTTCAACTGTTTATCTGTTTGATATTTATTCTGTTCTGCTCTCTTTCAGATTCTATGCATTTATGGCTTATTTAAGCGCTCTACGCTTGTAGTGTTTGTTGTTTTGGCTTATCATGTTATGTTATGTTTATTGTTGTTTATTAAATGCTATTTCAGGTGCTCAGGTGCTCGTTCCTGTTAGTTTTCTGTATGACTGAAATTTGATCTTTAAAATTCCAATAAATATATCAATAAGTGTAATCATGACTTTCTTATGTCTGTGTTGGTAATATTTTACTCCTAATTTTTTGTTAACTGAGTAAGCAACTGTATTGGCAGTATTCCAAGGTTCCCTAACCAATTACAACCATTTCCAATGATATCTGTAAAGGGGTGTTTGCAGAGATATTTAATGGATCATAATATTTATAATCACAGACGTGCAAGGCTATACAATAATCTCTATCTATATGATCACGCCCGAACCCTTGCGGGTAGGCAGACATACAATAGATTTTTCACAAACTTCCTGCTTACAATCGTTTGTTGTATTTATTGAGGTCGTAATCTTGTTATTCAAAGTACTCTGTGGTCATCGCCTGCCTTGTTGGGCTAAAGGTAAATATTGCGCAGAGTGCGGAGTTCGTCAAAATGTATGTAAATTTCCAGTATCAGACCGGAGCCTGGTATTGTACCCGGTATAATGGCAATAGGCTCGTCCTCTATCACATGGGATAATCCCATGTAATAGGGGGGGCATTGGGGCGTACACAGTACACCTCTGCTAACCCCTCTTGAGGAATATAGGCCGCGACTGGTTACCACCCTCCTCGTGAAGTCATGCCACCAAGCGATCCAGTCGTGTTCCGGAGTTGTCCTATGAGGAGGCGGTCTAGCTTGATCATACCGATTCGGAACTCTTGTCTAACTTCCGTTCCTTCAATCTATTTCAGAGTGAATATATTACTGAGTCGGCGAACTACATCTTCGGCTCCATTGATACTGTCTCAGGTGAGACCTCGGCTGGAGCGTTAGAATGAGCGTAGTTGTTGCACGCTCGCTCTCTTACCCGGTGAAGCTGGAAAGCTTTTTTATACCGTAGTAAAGGCCCCTTTTTATCGCAGGGTAGAGCTTAATGGGTACAGGTCCGCGTTTGGGGGACGCGGAGGGGTTATGTTGCCCTACTGATAGAGTGAGCTGGCTGTCAGTTGACCAAATATACCGGCTAAACACCCTGCGGTGACACCTCCTTAGTGGCATAATGTCGGGGCTATCTCTATATGTATATATATATCTAGCACATCGCGCGGCCCCGACGCGCATGCCCTGTTAAGGGCCAACTCAGGAAATTCGGTCGCTTCCTTCCATCCCCCTACGTAGACGCCGTGTTGGTGTCACCCAACACGGCACTTTTCTCTCGAGCTGAACGGCAGACTTCCACGAGTTTGGCACACAGGCAATTCGTTGGAGACACTCATGTACTCGGACTGTGACATCCGAGGCCATGGGTATCCCCACACCCTACGCGCCACACAAGGGCGCGAGTCGTCCAACCCCCTGCGTCTCCTCTAGCAAGTTGGGATATCGTCCCCAGACTAGGCGCGCACAGCGCACCATAGGGGGTAGTTTTCCACCAGCCAGTAGAGACCGTGACCGCTAGTCAAAAAGACGATCCACGCCACACCTCCACTTTCCCGAATGAAAGGAGAGCACCAGGTGCCAGAACCCAACCGACTTCTCAGCAGGAGAAGCGCCATTTTCCGCACTCAACTCTCTCCGAATGAAAAATGACGGAGCAATCAGGCGCCACAACCTTCCGAACAAAGCCGGGGGACATGCGGACTATGAGGAAAGATAGGCGCAAAACTGTTTCTGTTGTCTGTGCAGACGGACCAGACCAGGCAGCAACCACGAGCAGGATACAGTCAAACTTGCCTTAAGGATCGTCGCGACAGATAAGCAAAATAAGCGAGAAGTTATACCACTGGGCCGCGAAGGACACGTGTGGTGGGATAGCCTTTCGCCCGCCCTGACTCTGCGCAAAGATAAATGCCCCTAGGCCATTTATGATGACAAGCTGTCTGATGATTTTTAAATTAGCTTTTACCAGAATTCGACTTACCTACTTATAAAAAAGCAGTGGTATTGGTAATATCGCTTTCAATAATAGTAGGTTTTATATGATGGGTACCTATAAGATAGGTAGCATTATGAACTTATTTGTCTATCTATTCAATAACTATAATAATATATCCAATCCACTGATAAAAATAATTCTATGTACAAGATATAAGGCTATTTACATTTATAGGTATTTTCCTAGTGTCAAGGTCAAAGCCGAAGCGATATTTATATAGGCACAGTATTATAGGAATAATATTTTTAGAGCTAAAATATATTTTTTTCTTTAGCCTAATTATGTATATATCCATATCTTTACGCTAGATCCCTTGTGGGGTAGGCAGAGAGTACAGAGTTCCAACGGGTTCTTTCCTTACGGACCTTTTGTGTGTGAATGATCTACATTGTTGGCCGCGGGGCCTTTACAGCTTCACAGGACAAGAGGGCGAGCGTACAACTGAGCTGTTGGGTGTTGCGGGGACCAAAGAGTATATCACTAGAATGTATAATCACTACGTGGCGGGGACCGTAAATGACACCACCTTCTGCTTCGATGTCGTATATTGGTCTCTCACAAATGTACTTAATATAAAGTAAATTCTAAACTAAGCGATATTTGAAACTATGCTAAGGGTACGTTCACATACACTTCACCTCCGGGAGTGAATGAAAAAAATAATTAAATATTTTTTTTTTAATCAAATACAATGAAATTACGAATTAAAACATACTATTGTTACTTGGCCATGGACAACAAGTAAATAATATACCTAATCAACAATTCACTCACAAACTTACACATACGTTAGCGGTACCTACGTACTTATTGGCACATACACATAATATATTTAAAAATTATTATCCTACAGCATATTATAATCATTGAAAAAAAATACAATAAAGCAAAACTTATTGGTAATACGGCCGCGTTCTATTCTTATGAACTAATTCTATTTTAATATTTTTACTTACTTAACCCTCTCAGTTTGAGAAGAGGCCCGTGCCCAACGATGGGTCAGTTTCTTAACAGGGCTTATATTATTATTTACTTATTTTTACATTACATCCTAAATCTTCTAATACTAAATAAGGTCCATAATAGAAAGGGTTTAATTATCGAGCTGTTTCATTTTGCAAAAGAAGTAAATCATCCTTCATATATTTTACTGAATTAACTGACTTATCATATGCATGTTTACGTTTTTGTTTGTTACAAAGTAAATTTCATTTTGCTTTTGCGTTGGCTAAACGATATTTTAACTGTCATGCATAATCATCAGTATTATAAAGTGGTTCTACAGAATCATAAATTCTAGAAGGTATGCGACAAAGTTTATTAAAATCCAATTCGTAGGGTGTGTAATTTGTTTCAGTATGGACTGTATTGTTGAAGCTAAAGCACCAAAATGGTAACCAATAGCTCCACGTATCAGTATGCTTATCGCATTGAATTCTCAGAAATGAGCCTAAAGTCTTATGTGCATTTTCTAGAGCGCCAATCGATTGATGATGATACGCAGTAGAACATAATTTTTCAATATTTAAAATTTTACATACGTGTTCCATTGTCGCCGACATAAACTCCGTCCCTCTGTCAGTGGCTATCGTTCCTGGAATACCAAACCTCAAAATAAAATTATGTGTAAATGCTTTTGCATTTACACATAATTTTATTTTGAGGTTCATTGCTTTTGCAATGGACTCGGTTTCCTTATTTTTTAACGGAATAGCTTGCACAAATTTTGTTAATTCGTTAATTCGTTTGTTATTTCGTTAATATGTAGCAATAATTATCTTCATCCCTGTCTAATGGACATCTCGCACATTATCTCCATCGGTTCTTTAATATATCGGAAATACTTAGATTTCTGTCTCCCAGCGCGGCCGCGAGGGCCCCTCCTCTCGCGCGCCCAGCACGTCCGTCTATCGCTCCCCCGCCGCTTGTCATTCAGGACAAGAGCGCCTGGGAACGCATTTACAAGGCGATTTATAATCGCCAAATTAATTATACGCACGCGCGTTCCACCGCGCAAGGCATAGCCGTCAAGGTGGCGTCCTCGGACGACCATCGACGGTTATCCGCGTTCCTGCGATCGAATAAGATCGCTTATCATACATACACCCTGGAGGAGGAAAGGAAGCTCAGGGTAGTCATCCGAGGTGTCCCTAGGGAGCTGGACACCGCCGTCATAAAGGAGGACCTCCAGTCCCTGGACCTTCCCGTGCGCCAGGTGCACAGGGTGTTCAATGGGCGCTCCAAGGAGGCCTATGACATAGTGCTGGTCGTCCTAGACCGCACCGAGGCCGGTCGTAAGGTCTTCAACCTTACGACCGTCTGTCACATCTCTGGCCTCTCTGTAGAGGCCCCCCACAAACGTGGCTCCCCGGGCAGTGCCACAACCGTCAGTTGTACGGGCACTCTGCCCGTAATTGTCACGCGCGGCCTCGGTGCGTAAAATGCATCGGGGACCACGCGACGTCCCAGTGCGCCCGTTCGAAGGAGACGGCGGCCGAGCCCCCCAGCTGCGTCCTCTGCGGCGCCAAGGGGTACACCGCGAACTATCGCGGTTGCCCCAGAGCCCCGGAGGGAAAGCGCGGCCGGACGAGGCGCGGCGGCCGCCGCCGCCCCCGCGCGGTTGCCCTCCCCTCTGCGCCCTCAGCGCAACAACCCCCCGCGCCCGCAGCGCACCCCAATCCGGTGCCTTCAGCGCCAGTGACCTCAGCTCCCCGCACTCCCGCGCCACGAAAGCTGACCCCCCCTCCCCCGCCGCTTAGGCCGTCTCTTGGCGCCAACGCGTGGGTGAAGCCGCTGCCCTACACCGCGGCCTCCCACCCGCCAGTAGGCCCTGCCCGCCCTCCAAAGCGCGCGCCGGCGATCCCGCCGGCGGCGGCTTGTCCCTCTCCGCCCACTAACGTCAGTCAGGACGTCAACCTGATCATGAACGTTTCGGCAGTAATAAGCCCCGCGTTGATCCCCAGAGTCCGAGAACTCGCCCTCCAACTCCAGGTTCTCCTGGCCGCGGAATACAGGAACGTTAGCGTTCCTTAGAACCCGCCCCCCCCCCGCACCCAATAATGGATTTAGGACCTACCCGCCATAAGCCCCACAACCTATCCCTGGCGTTTTTTAACGCCGATCCGATGGCCTTCGCTCCCAGCGAGATCAGGTTGCTGATTTCCTCCGAGATCACCAGCTTGATATCCTCCTAGTGCAGGAAACCTTCCGCAAGCCCGCACAAGGCGATCCTAGGATCGCAAACTATAACCTCGTGCGTAATGACAGAATCGGCTCCCGTGGGGGTGGTACTCTCATTTACTACAGGAGGTCCCTCCACTGCATCCCTCTTGATCCCTCCCCCCTGCGCTCACCAACATCGAAGCCTCGGTCTGTCGCATCTCTCTCACGGGGCACCAGCCCATCGTGATTGCCTCCGTATACCTTTCCCCCACTAAACTCGTTCTCAGGAGTGACTTTGAAGCACTCCTTAATCTGGGAAGCGCCGTCATTTTGGCGGGCGACTTCAACAGTAAGCACGTGGCCTGGAATGGTCTCACCACTTCCCCTAACGGTAGGAGCCTTGACGCCCTGGTCGACGTTCTCGACTTTGACGTCATCGCACCTATGCACCCTACCCACTATCCCAACCACCGACCCGACGTCCTTGACATGGCGCTTCTGAAGGGTGTTACCTTACGGCTGCACTCCTTGGAAGTAGTCCAGGAGCTCGACTCTAACCATCGTCCTGTAGTCATGAGACTCGGTTCCCCCCCTTCCGCCCCTCAGCGACCCAAAAAGACGGTGGTGGATTGGCATGCGCTAAGCACGGCATTGGCGAATGCCGACCCTCCCCCCATCCCTCTTAGCTCGGACTCCATCCCGTCCTCTCAGGACACCGATCAGGCCGTAGATGCCTTCACCGACCACATCCGATCGGCTGTCAGTCGATCATCCAAGCAAGTCGAGGCGGAAGATCTCTACTTCAACCGTTTTCGACTGCCGGACGATGTTAGGGATCTCATTCGTTCCAAGAATGCCTCAATCCGAGCGTACGACTCTTACCCCACCGAAGCCAATCGGGCCCGGATGCGCGCTTTACAACGAGAGGTAAAGCGTCGTGTCGCGGAGGTCCGGGAGGAACGGTGGGGTGACTTCCTAGAGGGCATCGCGCCATCGCACCTGGCCTACTGGCAGCTGGCGCGTAGCCTCAAAACCGACTCCACGACTGGCATGCCTCCGCTGTCCCGCTCTTCAGGCGCACCCCCTGCCTTTTGACGACGACGAAAAGGCCGAGCTTCTCGCCGACTCCCTCGAGAGCCAGTGCACCCCCAGCTCTCAGTCCGTCGACCAGTCCCACGTCGACGCGGTCGACAGAGAAGTCGAGCGCAGGGCATCCCTCCCCCCCGCCGATTCCTTACCTCCTATCACCCAAACGGAGGTCGAAGATCTCATTATGGGTCTCAAAACCAAGAAAGCACCCGGCTCTGACGGCTTTTCGAATCGCGTTCTGAAATGCTTGCCCGCCCATCTCATCTGCCTCTTAGTGGCCATATTTAACGCCGCCATGACGAACTGCACCTTCCCCGCTAAGTGGAAGGAAGCAGACGTCATAGGCATTCCCAAGCCCGGCAAACCCCGTAATCTCCCCGCGAGCTACCGCCCTATCAGTCTTCTCAACTCTCTGGCTAAGGTCTACGAGCGCCTACTTCTGGCGCGGCTCAAAGACTTTGTAGTGTCCAGGGGTATCCTTATCGACGAGCAGTGCGGCTTTCGAGCCAAACACTCCTGTGTCCACCAAGTGCACCGCATCACGGAGCACATCCTCTCCGGTCTTAACAGACCCAAACCCGTCTACACGGGCGCCCTCTTCTTCGATGTCGCTAAGCCATTCGACAAAGTCTGGCACAACGGCTTGATCTACAAGCTCTACCAAATGGGTGTGCCGGACAGACTCGTGCTCATCATACGAGACTTCTTGTCAAATCGCGCCTTCCGATATCGCGTCGAAATGACGCGCTCCACCCCCCACTCCACCCGAGCTGGAGTCCCGCAGGGCTCAGGTCTCTCGCCCCTCCTGTTTAGTCTTTACACGAACGACATTCCTCGTTCGAGTAAGGCGCATCTAGCCCTATTCGCGGATGATACCGCTCTCTACGTCTCGCATAGGAATAAGGGTTTCATTACCAGAAACCTTCAGGCATCCGCCAATTCCCTAGGGAATTGGTTCAGGAAGTGGCGTATTGAAGTGAACCCGGACAAGAGCGCTGCGGTGTTCTTCTCCACAGGTGCCACCCCGCGCCACTCTCTGCGCCGCCCTAGAAGTAATCTCGGCCAAGTGACCATGTTCGACCGACCCATTCCCTGGGTCAAAGAGGTCAAATATCTAGGGGTCACCCTAAACAGTACCATGTCCTTCGGCCCGCACTTCAAGCGGGTCCGTCACCGAGCATCCTTTGTGCTCGGTCGTCTCCATTCGTTAATCTGCAAGCGGAGTAAAATGCCCCTTAGAAATAAGGTAACGCTTTACAAAACTTGCGTTCGACCCATCATGACTTATGCGTGTGTTGTGTTCAGGCATTCGGCCCCCTCTCACATCGATAAACTCCAAGTGGTTCAAAACCGCTTCCTCCGTAAAGCCGTAGGAGCCCCCTGGTTCGTACGGAATGTCGATCTCCACTCCGATCTAGGTCTCGAACCTATTCGCGCCTCTTCAAGGCGCCCTCGAGTATGTCGCCTCTTGCCCTTCTGGCTCGAGCGTAGTGGTTGCACGCTCGCCCTTAAGTCCGGTGAAGCTGTAAAGGCCTCGCGGTCAACAGCGTACATCACTTACACACACACACACACACTTAGATTTCTGATATATGTCGCATGATCTTACAAAGGTTTGGACGTCTGTATCCATATTTGGCCAATAATAACGTCTCTTAATTGTATTAACCATTCTGCGCACTCCAGCATGGCCACTGGATGGCAATAAGTGGAAGTCATTCATGATTAGTGCTTTTTCATTACCGTTATTAATTCTCTTAATCCCACGTAAAATGCAATTTCGTGGTCCGGATCAATCTTTTAATGATTTTATCTCATCACAAACTTTTTTAATAAACTCGATATTATCTTTAAGTATGCGTATTTCTTCGATACGTATTTTGTTACAATATAAATTCAATTTTTGCACAAATTCGGCTCGCGAAAAATGCTCCTTAAAATCGAGATTGACGACTCACTTATTTTATTTTTCTGAGCCCTAGTTAGTAAAGTCACTATCTCTTAATGCATCCGTTTCAAATCATCTGATGTCAAACATACTCTCGACAATGCATCAGCCACAGCATTCTCTTTACCTTATACATAAACAATTTTAAAATCATATTCCTCTAGTATAAGTCTATATTTTAAAAGCGTACTAGTAGGATCTTTTATTCCAAAGAGATAGACTAATGGTTGTAATGGTTTATGATCCGTCATGATTGTGAAATTTCTACCATATACGTAAGGCCTGAAATGTTGAACTGACCAAACTATCGCAAGAAGTTCCTTATGTATAGTTGGGTAGTTCCTTTCAGCTTAATTCAAAGGTCTACTGGCATAAGCGACTGGTCGCAAGTCTTTATTGCAAAGACAGACAGTCTTTATTACAACAGATATACCAGAAGCGTCTGACTGTATTATAAATGCGAACGTCTCTGGCCACCTATACCATTTACTAAAGTACTATCTCTTTTCCGAGGGATACCGTGTGGTACTGCACTTCTTTTAATAACTGATAATGTAGCACCAGTATCAACAAGCCAATAGTAGATTATATTGTTAATAGAAAAAGCTACGTATTTTGCATTACCATTACAAGATAAAATAAAATGTTCAAGGCCGAAAAAAATTATTTGGTGAGTTTATGTCTCCTGAAGATTCGATATTATGACAACCTGTGTCTGGTGTGGCTTAAGTATGTTCTGCTGTAAATAAATTACGAGTGCCACGGCAATTTCCAAAATTTGCTGCATGCCTATAGTTCCGTCCCCTACGTCCATAGGATGCTGAAATTATGCGATATTAGGTATAAAATTATTTCGTCCCGATTGGTTACGATAATTATCATACGCTTTATTAAAGTTGCTGTAACTTTGATATGTATAACCTCGCGGATGTCTCGTGTAATAAAATCCCCGTCCTTGCTTAGATGCATATATAATGTCACCTGTGACTGGATGGAAAGATGAATCTTTATCCTTGGCGGCTTGTATCGCGTCCTTCAGACTAGTGTAGTTGCGAGCGCTTATAATCGTAGACAGCCGGGAGCTAAGCAGACCATCTTCTTCAATCATCCCAGCGTACATTTTGGTGGAGTCAATCATCCGATTCGTTGTTTGTTCGTCCATAGCTGGAATCAAACTACAGGCAACCCTTAAATCAAATTCCATTTTGTCCGATTTTGGTTCAGGCTTACTACACAAATTAATAATTTATTCTGAATAGTAATAAAAATATGTACACATGTTGATATTTCTTCTGTACTTTTATCAGTTTTTAAAATAGAAAAAATAGTTTCACATTTCCCGAAAATTTCTTTTGTTTCAGTTAACTTTATCGCAGTGGTTTTGCATGTATACCTACTTTATCCTTTTATTAACCAGATACTTTCGAGTTTCCTTTAAAACATCATAATATTTTAATAAACTATTCAACATTTTACACTATCATCTAGTATAATATTATAACTCATGATTTTATAAATGCTCTGTCCTTTATTACTTAGGTCTATGTTAAAATATAATACGTACATTCCAAGAAATGTGCCGCGTAAGTAGTTTACGCTAGAGGTATCATAATACGGCGAGCACTTGTTCAAGGTTTTATCCAATTTTAAATTATGTGTTATAAAACATGTCTACCTAGTGCATAATGGGTACTTAATCTTCTTCAGCCGAAAGACGTCCACTGCAGGACAAAGGCCACCCCTAAAGACCGCCACAACGACCGGCTTTGTGCTGTACGCATCCAACTTCTACCCGCGACCTTCACCAGGTCATCGGTCCATCTTTTAGGGGGAGTGGGTAGGCACTCCACGTCTTCCGATACGTGGTCGCCATTCGAGAACCTTTCTGCCCCAACGGCCGTCAGTTCTACGAGCGATGTGCCCCGCCCACTGCCACTTAAGTTTAGCAATTCTGAGTGCTATGTCAGTGACTTTCGTCCTCCTGCGGATCTCCTCGTTTCTAATTCGATCCCACAGGGTAACTCCGAGCATAGCTCTCTCCATCGCCCTTTGAGTGACCTTGAGCCTTCTTATGAGGCCTATCGTAAGCGACCATGTCTCAGTGCCGTAAGTCATCACTGGCAACACACACTGGTCAAAGACTTTTGTCTTGAGACACTGCGGAATTTTGGACGAGAAGATGTTACATAGCTTCCCGAACGCCGCCCAACCGAGCTGGATTCGACGATTGACCTCTTTCTCGAAGTTGGACCTACCTAATTAGATTCTTTGTCCCAGGTATATATAATCGTCAACAACTTCGAGCGTAGAGTCTCCAACCTTTATAGAAGTTGGTACTACATGGACGTTTGACATGATCTTCGTCTTGTCCATGTTCATTTTAAGACCTACTTGTTGAGAGACTCTACTGAGGTCGTCGAGCATAGTACTGAGGTCTTCCAGGGTATCAGCCATGAGCACGATATCATCGGCAAATCGAAGGTGAGAGATGTACCCACCGTTGATGTTGATACCTAGTCCTCTCCAGTCCAGAAGCTTGAAGACATCTTCCTGCGCGGCGGAGAACAGTTTCGGGGATATAACGTCTCCCTGTCTCACACCACGCTGTAGTTGAATAGGTTTTGAGCTCTGGTCCTGAAGGCGAACTGACATAGTAGCGTTTTCGTACAAACTCTTCAGCACCTCGATATACCGGTAGTCTACTTGGCACCGCTGGAGAGACTGTAGTACAGCCCAAGTCTCGATCGAATCGAAGGCCTTCTCATAATTCACAAACGCTAAGCATAGTGCCAGGTTGTACTCTTCAGTCTTCTGTATGACCTGTCGCAGCGTATGAATGTGGTATATGGTGCTGAAGCCTTTTTGGAAACCGGCTTGTTCGGAAGGCTTCCCGACCAACCGGAAGTCATCCAGTCTGTGCGCGGGACGATTCGTGATGACTCTCGAAAACAGTTTATAGACGTGGCTTAGAAGTGAGATGGGTCTATAATTCTTCAAGAGGGCTTTATCACCTTTTTTGAAGAAGAGAACCACCACACCTCCGCGCCATGACTGTGGTGTTTTGCCCCTAAGAATGACGGTGTTGAATAGTTTCTGGAGAGCCCTCAATATCGGCTTTCCACTAGCCTTGAGAAGCTCGGCTGCTAAACCGTCATCGCCTGGCGCCTTGTTGTTCTTGAGCTGTTTGAGAGCCATACTAATCTCGTACATACTGATGTCCGGATGTCTTCGGTATAGTGTCGGGTCAATTTGGCTCTTGGGTCTATATGGCCGGATTGCAGACAGGTGGTTATACTGATGTGTATAGCTGGCCGTAGAACTTCCTGAGTTCCGGTTCCGACTGCCTTCAAGAGTTCCGCTGTAGAGGATACAATCCTGCCGTCTCCGGTCTTCAGCTTACTCAACCGTCCGATAGACAGATAGACAGATCTCTTGCAAACACTTTAGGGCCTTTGTTGCGCTCGATCAACGAGGCAGTCGGAAATAGGAGAAATACTATATAACCAGAAACCGAAAGTGGAAGCACACAAGTAGTCAATATAACCCTGCCGTGTTTGGGTTCGTTGAATTGTCTTGACGAGTACTTTAGACCTAGATGGTGTCCAGGGTCTGATGATAGAGCCGAAAGGTGGCCAATGAAACTACTCAACTTTTTAACATATAGGTAACGAATGTCAAGATTCTTTATATACAATTACTATTATTGATTACTACAAAACTTAAGTGAAATACGCATCTATAATTGTCAATATGAGATACAGCGATAATTTGTATTGTAAAAAATATTTAATTGTCGACATATATACAAAATGATTTCATCGACAAAGCTTTCGCAGTTATATGGGAAAGTATCTTCTTCTTCTTCAAGTTATGGCTTCACACTAATTATAAGTGTATTTTGCCAGTGTCCAGTGAGATATATAATCGTGTTTGTTTAAATTAGTTCAATTCCCCGATGAATTTGATGACAACGATGATAATGAAATTAATGAAATACCCCACCCTGGATAGTAAAGCGGTGTATCCTATACATACCAATTGCAACGGCCGTTTTGAGGGAAGTCGAAAAGGCACGTTTAACACTTTGTTACAGTTACCTTCACTCATGCACATATAAGAACACATAATGGTTAATATTCCACCAACATTACACATTATTAGTCGAAATAACACAAGTTTTGGAAATTAAAACAAATTGACAACATCACTCTTCGACTTCCCGCCAAAAAAAAAACAGGAAAGTATCAATCATAGACGAAGAATATACCTAGACACTGCATATCGCCACGGTAGCGTGTCAATTTTATGTCGGTGTGAGTTTGTGAATCTGCGTTAGTGTGCGTGATTAGGCAAGTGATTACTAGTACAGGATTTATCGATAAGAAAATTTATCGATAATTTAAGATTAACAAATATTTACTTCATGCAAAATCGTAATTGACTCATCTTAATTATGATTTCGAATTACTACGAGTAATTTATATAAGTTCACACATACGTATCATAATACAAATCTTAAAGACGAATCTGTAAACATCGATATTAGTATGTACAATTTAATACAATAGTAAAGCCTCATTGGTAATGCGCATAACCATCACAAGGTCATCGGTTCGAATCCTATGTCGGAAAATACGAATTATTCGATAAAAAAAATCTAATCCGGAGTCTGGCACTGTGCTCGGTATAATATCAATAGACTCATCCTCTACTACATGAGAGCTTACATTGTTGAACGACAAGTGAGTGTACACAGTACACCACTCCAACTCCCGCTTGGGGAATATAGGCGTAGTGGTGGTAACAATTTTTACATCACATTTATCCTACGTTTGCACGTGCGCTTTTTCAATGCACGTTAGTCATGAAACTAGGATGTATGGTCAGCGCATATCGCTGAGGTAGCGTGTCAATTTCATGTGGGAGTTTGTGGATCTGCATTAGTATACTTTAATAGGGAAGTGATTACTAGGACAGGCCATATCAACGTAAAAGACAATAGATGATTAAAAAACATATTTATTTCACCGAACAGAAAATCTTAAGTTATCTGAGAATCTATACTAAATATGTTCATTTATTAAATAACAGTGTACACTGACACACGTGAAATTATATCAATTCACACCATTTTTAACTACCCCTGCTGTTTGTCTATAAGGGGTTAATTAAAGTTGAATCATTAATACAGAAAAAAACATTGTGGCAATCAGTTCAGTTCAATTAGTGATAATTGAAGATAAATCTATATAATATAATAATATCAGCCTATACTGCCCACTGCTGGGCAAAGGCCTTCTCTCACAAATCGAGGTGAGAGAGATTAGGTCATACTCCACCACGCGGACCAAGTGCGGATTGGTGGAGGCAGGTCTGTGGCCACCTGCTGTTGGAACTTATCAAGCCGCCTTTTAAGGCTTCCAACTCGGCTTAACGACTACCACATTAAGTGGTAACCGGGACCAACGGCTTAACGTGCCTTCCGAAGCACGGAGACGCTCGAATATGAAAATGCCACAAACGGTCACCCATCTCAGGCCGACCGAGTCGAACGCTGCTTAACCTTGGTGATCGGTAAGAACACCGCGGTCGCACAGCGCTACGAGCGCCTCCACAGCGCTACGAGCGCCTCAATAGATAAATCTAGATATATATTAATTCTGAAAAATCCTTAGTTATATTAATATGCACAAAAAAAACTTCTTCATTTTAAGAGACATCAGATTGAAAAGTAGCAGTTTTTTTCAGTTGCATAATGTGTAAATATATCAAAAGTAATAACTAAAATAACTCGAGTTGTATCACCTGGAGGTACAGATTTGCTACTAGACCAATAAGGTACTTAAATAAGATTTTTTTAATACTGAGTTCTTAGATTCACGCGAATATTACACATGAAATAAAACTATTTTTCGCTATTCGGATTTTATCGCGGTTTGTTTTTTATTTTAAGTTCCCGATGTTTCGAATGCTTTGCAGCACCCATGGTCACGGGAAGGACTGAGGTGTTAGATGTCCAAAAGGCATAGTTGTTCCAGGGTACCCTCTAACTTTTTAATTTTTTATTTTGGTCCGATCTACGCAGAATGAGCTCACGGTGTCTTGAGGTCTCGCAGTGCTGTGCTTAGTTTTGGATTTTCTACTTGCTAACCGCAACCGCGTGCCGGCGATAATGAAAGGGGAGGTACCTTTTAAACGTTTTACTCCTACTTTGGTTGTCCTTGATTTACAAAATACAGCACAACACGACATATTTTCACTGTATTAAAGTATATTTACTTAACACGATAATTTTCATTCATATTTTAACCGCTGACACGGACGGGGCGCATTTGTTATGGCCAAAACATCGGACACAATAGGCTACGAAGCACACGTACAGTGCGACGTTGCCAACCTTACAATAGCTTTCTCATTCACTCAAAATGGTGATCCGTGCAATTGAGAGAGAAAAAAGACAATGTGTTGAACGATGACCGGCGGAGCGGCAACGTCGTATGACTCCCTTCAGGTAATTTTACCTTCATGGTATCAATACTACACCTGTGGGAAAATACAAGAATGGTCTATAGTCTATGTCATTAATGTCAACAAAATATGTACAAGGGTGTAACCGGTAATAATGAACAAAGAGAATATAATCACTTGATGATGAATTTGTCCCCTTTCTTATGACTGATATGTTATAAGTGTAAGCAGTGCAAATATATAATCTTGTACATGCTCCCTCTATGTTTTCATCCTATCTCTATGCACAAACCAAAAGGTATTTTGACAGATATAACGCTGCACAGGTTAAAAATGCATTGAAAATAAACTGTTTCTAGAATAAGATAGAATTTTTCAAAGGTTATTATTGTGTACACATTTACTTTTACAACACAATAAATAAACAGTCTCACAGTCATGTCTAACGTGTTCGGGCTAATCGTTTCAGGGCGTCTGGTGAGTTGGTACAGTTGTGTTTGTGCTATATTCAGTAATGTTCATATATGAAAGCAATTCTAGCGATTATTTTGTATGAAACAGGTACAAACAGACTTCACTCCGATGTCGGAGACACAGTTTCTAATTACGATTATGGAGGCAGACACCATCAACCACGCGGTGGTGTTCCTGACGGGGCTAGCGCCGCTGCCCCCGGGCACGGTGGGCATGGTGTACTGGAGCTGGCCAGACCCCGCCGCGCCGCCCAACTGGCAGCTTCTCGGACACATCTCCAACGCAAAGCCCTCGGCTATATTCAAAATAGGCAATTTGAAAAAACTACATGAATTAGCTAGTAAGTTCCTAATAATGTTTCAAAATATTCTCTCATAAATTTTATTGATCTCTGATTTGTGGCATGTAAACTGATGAATGAAAGAAAGAAATGTTTATATGGTATTACAGGTGAAAACAAATTCATAAGTGCGTTCGGCCAGCAGCAAATCTGTCACAATGCACAGATTGGGATCGCTATAGAGCCAGAAACTAATGTGCAACTCCTTGCTTCCTCTGTCGTAAGTACTACCAAGTTGTGTTCCTTGCATCTTCCAAATTCCTTGCATCTCAAAAATTAACCTGAATAGTGATTTATTTTTAAATTAGCACTACTAGGAATAGTAATTCTTATAGATTTATTTCTTACTACAATGTACCTAATCAAGGATTGGATATAAAAAAAAAATTATATGACATAAATGGTTACATCATATTATTGATTTCACCCTATACTCTCTGCCTACCCCACTAGACCTCTGGTGTGATGATATAGATTGCTAATGAAAAAAAAAATTGATTGTTTCAGGCACAACAGCAAAACAACTATATAAATTTTGCTCAGAAAATGTTAGAGAATCTAGTGAATTTTGTGGCATCATTCTCGGTGACGCAAGACCAAATGACGCCCACACCAGGTGTCTCATATATCCCACTAAACACCTTGCACACATGGTACCAGAACTTTGAGAGGAGACTGCAGCAGAACCCTAACTTTTGGAAAAATTAACACTGGGAATTCTACTGCTGTTGTACTTGATGCTGGTATAAGTTTAATTAAGATATTAGTTAACACTGTGAACATTGTCTATATAACCAGAGCCAAACTGCCTTTAAAGAGATTCATTACTTTCTTTAATCTTTTGTCAAGTATCAATGAAAAGCAGAGACATGCATTATTTATAGAGTTGTATAGGTGCATAAGTTAACTCTTTAAGTGATTTTTGTATTGAAGGTTGTTTCAATGGCAGCACATAGACTTTTCTGAGTTATTCATGCTTATCATTGAGCCTGGTCCTAGTAACCAGAAAACTAGAGATATTTACATAGCTGTATAGTGATGACTTTGCTCCCAAAGAATTAAGTTGCAACCTTTTTGTGTGCATAACGTGGATGGAAAGTTTTGTAATGAAAAGTATGATATACAATTATTATGATGTTGAATTCTCTCATACTACTCTGCAATAGATGTTTCCTGTGGAAACAACATACCTACTGCACTGTTCAGCTTGATTGGTCCAAAACACCTACCCTACGTTTGCATTAGCACGTTTTCAATGCGCGTTAATTAAGCGCTGAGATGAAACAAACTGCTAACAGCGCTGCAGCACAACGCGTTGAAAAAGCGCTCGTACGAACAAGGGGTTGAAGTGTAAGGAATGAATTGGATTACAGTGCTGTCAGTGATGAATACAAATTTTAATCTCTGTACAGTAGAATGAAGACTGCTTAATTAATAAATTTTGGAATAATAAAATAATGTATTATGAAATCAAACTCGTTTTTCAATTAATACATCTCACTGCATACATTTTTAAAATGTTTATTAAACCAGGACAGTGGATGGAGTAAACAAATATTTTCCCAGTTATGATGATTGCGCCGTTGCTGCTGCTGCATGAAATATATGATAGATTGTAATAGAACTTTCTTGTCACCTAAAGCATTACAAGTCCCATCTAAAGAACCCACAAATCTCTGCCAACAAAAGGTACTCTATTTTACATACATACCCAACAAACCTGGACCTTTCTATCTACAGTTGCTATCTGAAATGGGTTCTATCCCTATTCATACCAGCAAAGAGTACATTATGACATACACACAGCCTACCAGAGAGAAGCTTACTAATCGTATTTCTACAAACTATTCTCCTAAAGCCCTATAGGAGCGTAATCCGTCGTAATCTTTATGTTAAGTAAGATCTATAGGAGGATAGGATCTGATGCTACCTAAAGATGGTGCAAAACGAATTTTCTTAGTTGTCAGTGTAGTCTGAGCCTTTCTTACAACAAATCACGGGAATGGGAAGTTGGATAAATTAATGTAGACAAATAAAAATCTTAATAATCAAAATTAGTTTTAATATAAGTGATAACAATGAGGGAACATAACAACATTCTTCTGAACACAACTATGAAGGCACTTACACATTTAATAAAAACAGCGGCCGAAGAGCAGCTGCGCGGCGCACCTCACTCTCTCTTTGGCACGCGCACACGTTACACTAGTTTGTACTTGATATGCAACTTAAGTTTACGTTGAGATCCCGAAAACTTAATAACACTATAATTAGATAACTCGCAAGTTACACACTGTTGCAGTTACTTATATAATAAATCACCCGAATTGTGCAATGATTCCACAGTCTTGTTATATTAATATTCCAATCAGAAGCGTTACAAGTAGAAGGTCCCATCCATTTGCATTGAGAATTTTATCCTTAATATTATAAGGATGAAACGCCACTGAGTAGGCCGATGGAAACGATTTCATTGCCTCTTATACATTCTTACTGCTTATCGTATGAAACCGAACATAAATTAAATACTGTCTAGTAAATACCAATAATAAGTAACAACAGAACTCAATGTAAATTATAAGAAATCAATCGACGGTCGTGGCCTAGAGCGTTTCATCGCAACCACTTCGACATACAACAGGCAATACAATAAAAGTCAGACGTAGCCGCGTAACTTTAGTATTTGTTTGTGACAAATATTCATGTCCTTTCGCTTAGGTTCATACATAATATATTATTATGCTTGTTGGTTCGAGTCTGAACTATGTAAAATATACATGAGAAGGTTATAGAACAGTGGTTTCGGAAATTAAAGAAACGAATTATAAAAGTTTGTCATAAATACATAAGTGGTAATTAGGCTTTTTCAATAGGTTATTAGTAAATTACTTTGTCATTAAAACTAATGTGCTGTTGAGCCACAAGGGTTGTCAGTGCTCTCATAGCGGCAGTGGTCGTGCGTCGAATTTTATTAATATTACTGTAATTACAAGAATAAAAGCTTATAAACGTAAGCTTATAGACACAACTATAAGAATGAAGCTTACATAATATTTTAAATTCAGAGTGCTGTCTGAAATAATCATATTTTTGAGTCGTGTCACTATTACATTCGAATACCGTTTATGGTATTCCATTTTGGCCTAATTTCCCGAAATTCGCTCTGGAAAAGTATTGTTCTGTGATCTATTCACAATAATGTCCTTGTGACACCTATCACAAGATTTCTTTTTTTCATTGTCAAACTGGGTCTAAATTGACTTAAAGAGCAGTAGATCTTGCGAGACCACAAATTATTTTAGTTTCTTCCAACAATAAAATAATTTGTGGTATATATCTAGTGTGCGGTCAGGGCGAGGCGAGGAAGGGGTGTTGCAGCGCGAGCGCGGCGGAGAGCCGGCGGCGCGGGTCGGGCTCCAGCAGACGCGCCGCGAGGGCGAACGCCGCATCCGGAAACCCCGCCACCGTGCGCGATGGGTCGAACTCCTCCGCCTGTGCCAAGTACATCGTGGTTAGCTCGTTTCCTTCTTGAGATTCGCAACAAGAACGTTTAGTCTAAAAACGAAATCGTGTCAATCCAACATTACGGCGTTGTTTTTGTATTTCTAATTCATCGTTTACCTCGATGATTAGGATCCTGAAAAATGTCCTAAGCGTTTGCACGTTTTAACTAAACCATAGAGCATAGTGATGAGACGGGCGGGACTGCATCACCTTGGCTGCCTCGTCCCTGCAGAGGCAGTGCGCGGCGGGCAGGCGGCAGCGGCGGCAGGCGGCGGCGGCGGGGGCGTGGGCGGGGGCGGGGGCGGCGGGCGCGGGCGCGCGCAGGTGCAGCGCCAGCTTGCGCAGGCACAGCCCGCGCCGCCAGCCCGACATCACCACGCGACGACCTAACATACATACCACTTTAAATTTATGTATAAGTTAACTCATTACTATGTGATTGTCTTAAATTTAAGAATAAATTATCTCTTAGCAACTGTGACAGGTCATATACATTAAAAATTGGAGTGGCCTCGAGGAACACTTAAGCTAACACGAGTCTATAAATGTAAATTCTGTTATTTAAAATGGACGACAAGAAATCGAGACCGCTATTCCTAATTCCTAGTCGACCAACAGACGTGACTTGGATCTGCCAGTTGAGCGTAGTGTCGATGTTTAACCCCAAAATCTATAACGCTAGAACTTAGGGGGATAACTGACCCATTGGTCTCAATTGCAGGTTATGTTCATTTTGCTAATAAGTTTAGAAGTGTCCTTGTAGATTGCTTGGTCTTTGGATTCACCGCGACATCGAATCTGTCACACGAACCTTTAATTGCCCTAAGATCCCGATTTCATTTGCTGATTATGTCGTAAATTCGGTCAGCACTATCCTGAGAGTATAAGGTCGTACATAGATAACCTGGGGGACCGATTTCGGGGTCTACTGGACGCGTGCCTGACGTCCAGGTGCTTCCCACCGGTTTGGAAATGTGGCAGGCTTGCGCTATTACAAAAGGAGGGACGCCCGCAGGGCTCACCCGATGGTAGGCCGATGCCTACCGGCCCCCCATCGTCCTACTGGACGAAGCGGGCAAACACTTCGAGCGGTTTGGCTCGCTGCTCGAATACTCCGGCAGCTGCGTAGAGTCGGTCTCAATATCAGTGATGCCCAGTTCAGTTTAAGTGATGCCGGTTACGGTCCTATATGTATATAAGAGTCAACGCCATTTCGGTGGAACCGGTGACGGAGAGTGGGGTTATGTTGGCGGTATCTCTGCATATTGTCAACGCTTTTAACTCACTACCTTTTTCTTGTGTCCAGGAGGTACTTATTTATTACCAGGTGCCTCCTTACCGTCGGCGGATTGTGGGCAATTATTTCAGCCACAGGAATGTCGAGTGCGTAGTGTTCGGCGCGCATATTGCGTCGCCAGAGGGGGGTGCGGCGTTCCACAGGGGTCGGTGTTGGGGCCTCTTCAGTGAAACACCGAAAACGACTAGGTGCTCCACCTCTCTGTACACCGCGGACTCGATGTCGTATACTATGCGGACGTCACTCTTGTATATGCTGCGTCCAGGCGATAGAGTTTGGGGAGCTGAGGCTGGCGAGGCGAGGCTTCTGTGGTGGTGGTCAAGATCCGGCAGCTCGGACTGATGGTGACCATGGAAAAATCCAAGGCCCTATGTTTGCATGGGCCTCGACAATGTCCACCCTCAGGAGCGCGGATAACGATTGGTGGGGCTGCTGTGGAGGTCACATGCCACATGAAATACCTGGGTCTTGTCCTCGACACTTGCTGGAAGTTCTTGGAACACCTCCATTGCCTTACTCCGAAGCTGATCGGGGTGGCCGGGGCCTTAGGTTGGCTGCTGCCTAACGTTAGGAGCGGGAGTGCGAACTGTCACCAGTAATACCCCGGTGTGGTGATCTATGGCCCTGAACGCCCGGACCCGGACCCTCCTACGAAGACCACAAGAGGGTCATGGCGATCAGGGTGATACGTGGCTACCGCACATTCCCGTACGTGGCCGCGTGCAACCTAGCGGGGACCCCACCTTATAACCTAGATACGGGGGTGCTGGCTTCAGTCTTCCGCCAGAAGGGAACGGGGACTGGGAGGCATCCCACCAGATGAGGTGGCGGCGGCGGGCGCAAAGGCGTGCGCTCTGCGAATGGCGGAGCCGGCTCGAGGAGCCGAATGCGGGCCACTGGACCATATGGGTGGTGCACACCGTGCTGAAAGAATGGGTGCACCGAAAAGCAGGTGAAACCTTCCGGTTCGTGCAGGTATTGACGGGGCATCGTGTGGCCGGAAGGAAGGTAGATCAGAGGTGCCACGAGGCAGTTCTGGTTGTGCCTCGGCCGCGCTCGGTCGTTTTCTCTGCGCAGCCCGTCCGCTCGCTATCTGTCGTGCGTAATTACTTACGATTACTTGCGTGGTTGGTCTTGCCTGCGCTTGCGTGACTGCGTCCATTGCATCTGCTCGGCATTTGTAATTGGCGCATTGCGTTTGGCTCGCGCATAATCAACTTCGCGAGTTGCTAGGCAGACGGCCGGTATAACGGCGGTCGGCCTTCCCGCGATTTCTAACGGTTTCGTTTCGTGTGCCTACGTGGTTCGGTTCGCGGTGCTTACGTGCTTGAGTGTCTGTGCAGTGACGTGTCTTCATCCGCTCGTGTGTATGCAGGTACGTCTTTGTCTATTCACGTTAGTACGTTTGCTCTGTGTACCTAATTACGTGGGTTGCTAGGCAGCCGCGTCGTTCTAACGACGCGGCCGGCCCTCCCGCGGTTTTCCTAACGGTTATTTTTCATAACGGTTTTTTTTTTTTTAACTTCGATTCTTAATAGTGTTGTATTGTAAATCCACGTCTTTTGTCCGTTGGTGGTAAGTCCGGTGGGCGCCTAGCGGTGTCGTAGCCGGGCTTGAGCGGGACCCGAGCGCTCGCCTCCCTCCTTCAGAGGGCGGCCATCTCGGAAGGGATTGAGCTCTGGCCTGGGGGTTTCCCTGGTCAGGGTTCTTGATTTCCCCGGAGCAGTTAGGCTTTGGTGCCGCCCGTTCGCCCTTAAGGGCACACCGCGGCCCCCGGTAGTGCCACCCCCCCGCCGCCACCCCGTGGGGGGATCTGGGCATCGTTCACGCCCGGGTCTTAGGGCCCCTTTCTAGTCCACGCGCCCGGGTCTTAGGGCCCCTTTCTAGTCCACGCGCCCTGCCATTTCCCCTATGAAAATGGCTGACGACTTCCCTCCCGATTTTGTCCGGGACCTTGGGAGGTATATCGTGCTGCATTGCCCGGACATGGTCCGGGAATTCAGGGCGACATACTCGCCCGTCTCGCCCGACGCGTCGCCCGCGCGCGCGTCGCCCCCCGCCCCCCGCGCCTTGTGCGCGCCCCACGACTCCGTTCGCCGCGCCGAGAACGGATCTAGTTGCGCCGCCCCAGACCCCCGCCGACCGCCCCGTCTCGCCATGCGGGTCCGAGCCTCTCTCGGACTCGGACATGGAGGTCGAGCGCGCGTCCGCGAGACGCGCCGCCCCCGCCCGGTCCCCGTCCCCGTCGTTCTCCTCGGAGGACGACTTCATTCCCATTTCGAATGGGAAGCGGGCGCGTAAACCGCGCGACTCGCCACCTCCCAAGATCCAGAAGGCCGGGAACGTCTCCGGTTCTCCCGGCCCCTCCAGCCCCCGGCCGTCTCCCAACGCGGCCGCGAGGGCCTCCCCCCCTTCCGCCCCTCAGCGACTAAAAAAGACGGTGGTGGATTGGCATGCGCTAAGCACGGCCTTGGCGGATGCCGACCCTCCCCCCCTCCCTCTCAGCTCGGACTCCATCCCGTCCCCTCAGGACACCGATCAGGCCGTAGATGCCTTCACCGAACACATCCGATCGGCTGTCAGTCGATCGTCCAAGCAAGTCGAGGCGGAAGATCTCTACCTCAACCGCTTTCGACTGCCGGACGATGTTAGGGATCTCATTCGTTCCAAGAATGCTTCTATCCGAGCGTACGACTCCTACCCCACCGAAGCCAATCGGGCCCGGATGCGCGCTTTACAACGAGAGGTAAAGCGTCGTGTCGCGGAGGTCCGGGAGGAACGGTGGGGTGACTTCCTAGAGGGCATCGCGCCATCGCATCTGGCCTACTGGCAGCTGGCGCGTAGCCTCAAATCCGACGCCACGACTGACATGCCCCCACTGTCCCACCCTTCAGGCGCACCCCCAGCCTTCGACGACGACGAAAAGGCCGAGCTTCTCGCCGATTCCCTCGAGAGCCAGTGCACCCCCAGCTCTCAGTCCGTCGACCAGTCCCACGTCGACGCGGTCGACAGGGAAGTCGAGCGCAGGGCATCCCTCCCCCCCGTCGATTCCTTGCCTCCTATCACGCAAACGGAGGTCGAAGATCTGATTATGGGTCTCAAATCTAAAAATACGAGCGCCACCTTCTGGCGAGGCTCAAAAACTACGTAACGTCCAGGGGTATCCTTATCGACGAGCAGTTCGGCTTTCGAGCCAAACACTCTTGTGTCCACCAAGTGCACCGCATCACGGAGCACATCCTCTCCGGTCTCAATAGACCCAAACCCGGGCGGGCAATCTACACGGGCGCCCTCTTCCTAGATGTCGCGAAGGCAATCGACAAAGTCTGGCACAACGGCTTGATCTACAAGCTCTACCAATTGGGTGTGCCGGACAGACTCGTGCTCATCTTACGAGACTTCTTGTCGAATCGCGCCTTCCGTTATCGCGTCGAAATGACGCGCTCCACTTCCCACTCCATCAGTGCTGGAGTCCCACAGGGCTCAGTTCTCTCTCCGCTCCTGTTTAGCCTTTACACGAACGACATTCCTCGTTCGAGTAAGGCGCATCTAGCCCTATTCGCGGATGATACCGCTCTCTACGTCTTGCATAGGAATAAGGGTTTCATTACCAGAAACCTTCAGGCATCCGCCAATTCCCTAGGGAATTGGTTCAGGAAGTGGCGTATTGAGGTGAACCCGGACAAGAGCGCTGCGGTGTTCTTCTCCACAGGTGCCACCCCGCGCCACTCCCTGCGCCGCCCTAGAAGTAATCTCGGCCAAGTGACCATGTTCGACCGACCCATTCCCTGGGTCAAAGAGGTCAAATATCTAGGGGTCACCCTAAACAGTACAATGTCCTTCGGCCCGCACATCAAGCGGGTCCGTCACCGAGCATCCTTTATGCACGGTCGTCTCCATTCGTTAATCTGCAAGCAGAGTAAAATGCCCCTTATAAATAAGGTGACACTTTACAAATTTGCGTTCGACCCATCATGACTTATGTGTGTGTTGTGTTCGGGCATTCGGCCCCCTCTCACATCGATAAACTCCAAGTGATTCAAAACCGCTTCCTCCGTAAAGCCGTAGGAGCCCCCTGGTTCGTACGGAACGTCGACCTCCACTCCGATCTAGGTCTCGAACCTATTCGCGCCTTTATTAAAAAGGCGTCAACACGTCACTTCGCGAACGCATCTACTCCATGCGAATCCGTTAATCGTAGCCACCGCCGACTACGATCTCCCCCCCCGACCCCTGCCGCCACCGCCGGCCGCGACATGTTCTCACCGACCCCCCCGATGCTTTGTCATCCCTTCTTTCCGCTCAGAACACGGGCGACGACGACGACGTAGTAGTAGATCCCCTCCCATAGCCGGCGGTTGACCGGTGCACTTAGTAGTGCACCCGTCCCCCTACAGCGACTGTCCCAACCAAGGGCGCCTCTTTGAGGCGCCCTCGAGTCGCCTCTTGCCCTTCTGGCTGGCTAGAGCGTAGTGGTTGCACGCTCGCCTTTAAGTCCGGTGAAGCTGTAAAGGCCTCGCGGCCAACAGCGTACATCATTCACACACACAAGGTGCCACGAGGGTGCCTGCGGCGAGGATACGGGGCAACACACACTCGAGGTTTGCCTTGCTTGGGCGGAAGAGCGCGGCGCGCTAGCTGTGATCGTGAGGAGGGACCTCTCCCTGTCGGCCATTGTTCGCTATATGATCGGCAGTGAGAGGCCGTGGGAGGTGGTGGCGACTTTCGGCGAAATAGTATAGGCTTAATTATCGGCTAAGAAGGCGGCGGAGCGGGTCAAGGAGAATGACCCCATTGCTGACCCGAATGCGCGTCGAAGGGAAGGACGGAAGAGCCGGCCACAGGCCGACATGATGCTTCCGTAAAGAGGGCGCGGGTGATGGCGTCGGGGGCCAACCGCCGCAGAGGCCCTGGAGAAGATCTCCGGACCCGCAGGCTTCCAATCACGGCGGGGAGAGGAAACACTGTGGAGGTTTTAGTCGGTATGCTGCTGCGGTTTCCGCGCCGCGCAAAGCGGGGCGAGGACGGCAGCAGAGAGTATACTACTCTCCACGTTAAAAAAAGGTAGATGGGTCCGACCGTGTAAAAAGTTAAAAGTACCATGTGATTTGAATAACCGTATTACTATGTCAAAACCACCACCTTCGCTCAGCAGTGGAGCAAAATAGGTAAAAGAAATAAAGCATGCGACGGCATACCCAATGATTCGGCAACCTTCTGCAAGGGTTCGGTGCCGATGAGGTCGGCGAGCTCGGCGAGCGCGGCCACGTCGTCGGCGGCGCGGAAGAACGGGTAGCGCGCCGTCAGCGCGCTGGCCAGCACCACGCCCGCCGCCCACGCGTCCACCGCCGTCGACTGCTGCGGCGACTTCAGCAGCACCTGGCGCCCGCGCTCGTCATTCGACACTCGGAAAGGTTTTACAGCCTCACTGCACATTTTCGCTGACCGACCCGCCCCGCCGAGCATGTCATATTTATAATTTTGACCTAATTAAGGGCCAGTGTATCATCAGTTGCGCGATCAATACGATGTAACGAAAAAGGAATTAGTGTCATATTAGCCCCGTTAACGAACTGTTCCACCGTCGGGCACGGACCCCCTCTCGAACTGCGAGAGTCGAAAAGGAATTACCAGCATTTAATTCCTAAGGTGGTCAGTTAAAAAAAAATACCGAGGGTCGGCTGTCAGCTAAAAATATTATCATGTAGATTGCAATAAAGTTAAGTTTGTGTGCGTAAAGGACACGGTCGAAAATTGCCCTAGAACCAACAAATATTGGACCATCATTATTTATCTATTTTATTGAAATAATAGCAAATATCCGTATCTAATGGACAATTTGCAATCTAAAACGAATATTTCAAAGTATTGTAAGTACTTATATCGAACTCGCCGACATTTTTACTGAATAGCAATATACACAATATACTTTTTGTGTAATATTGCGATTCCCCCGATTGTCCGTTTAATAATAAATGCCTTAAAAGAATTTATGGGTGATTTGAAATCATACAAGTATTTTTTCATTGCTGTTGGTTCCGAGGCAAATCATGTATGGGCGCAGAACAATGTCTTTTCTGACCTCGGGCGGCCTGAAGCCTTGAGTGCCGGCGCGCGGCGCGCGCGCGGGCGGCCGCGCCGCGCACGCGCCGCACACGCCGCCCACGCCCGCGCACGCGCACGCAGCCGCGCGCGCCGCACCCACGCTCAGGTCCAGAGCCACACGTTTCGCGCTCGGCTCGCCACCTCCCTGTTCATTAAAATATTGAGTAATAGCAGCCCGTCCTGTGCCACCGCTAGGCGAAGGCTGCCTCTCACAAATCAACGAGACCATTAGCCGATTTCTAATTTACACAAATGACAAAAGTATGATCAAACGCTGATTCAATAACCATGGATTATTCACATGTAAAAGTAAAATGATGGCCTGTTGTCAGGCAGACTGTTAATTTTTATATGGAATCGATTGACATTTTTGTAACTTTAACCCTTAGATGCAATTAGTTGTCTAGATGAGGATCCCGCACGCGGTAAAGGCATAAATTATCTACCCTATGGTAGACAAATTGCAGTACACACAATTTAAAAAAAAATCTGAACTCTGGCAACATGATAACTGAGGCCGCTCCTAGGTGCCATTTTTGTTAGCAATGCTCCATCTAGACGTGTCTTAGTCTAAGCTTTAACCGTGTCTATTTATCTCCAAATGCTAAAATAAGAGACCAACAATTCGTGAAATACCTAACTACTATAAGATTTTTCTTCACTAAAATACTCTATCCAATAGTTGTTTAATTTTAATTAATCAATAAATAAACAATAATAGTACGTCATCATGTGGGCGTTTCCGTGTGCCGGTGGAATGCGCCGGCGGCGGAACGGAGGCAGAGGCCGTAGACGCGGAGGCAGCGGGCGAAGCCGCGGGGGCGGGCGAAGTTGCGGGGGCGTGCCGAGCCGCCGTGGCGAGGGCGGTCGGCGCAGCGGCCGCGCTCGGTGGCGGCGCAGGGCACAGCCGCTGCGCCAACCCGAAATCCACCAACAGATATCTAGAAATCACATGAGAACCGCTAAGCTAAATCCAGACATCACATAATATTGAGTCTCACTAAACTATTAAATTTATTTTTTTATATAAACTTATTGATTTATAAATGATTTATATTTTGAAGAGAGTATATGTTGATCCTTCTGAAATGCTTCCAAGTTGTCACACTGTAGATTGTGGACCTGCCCCGATGTCGGTGTCCCTCGGTTGGTTGACATATCAAGCTTCACCCAGCAGCAGGACAATATTATAGGTTAAGAAAAGCAAATATTTTCTTTGCAGAGGAGTGCAGCTTAAGTTTTTATTCATTGTTTTCTTTGCCTCATATCTGTTTTTCGACATACCTCCTGTTCTGCCGGTCGTACAGAAAATTGCTCGGCTTGACGTCGCGATGGATAACACCGAACGAGTGCACATGGCGCAGCGCCGTCATCAGCGCGCGCATGTATTGCCGCAGTTCTGTCGCGTCCATGTCGCCCACGTACTCCTGAGGAGATCAGTGATGTACCACAGGTGGACCCAGAAGTTTATATATTACCATAGTTACAGAATAAAGCTGACTTATAATATTCCTACTTCGCAAGGGATCTGGTGTGATGACAGATGTTCCACTGCTGCTTCATGTCTCACAAATCAAGGTGAAAAAAGAATGGGTTGTTCTACCTTGCACAATTTACTGGGGATTGGTGTATGATTTTTCAACTTATCTACAATTGTTAATTCTTATGCTTTACATAACAAATTCAAATAAAAGGTTAAGTCTGGTTGGCTGGGTTGTGCATGTTTATAAACATAAATCTCACATTCCCAAACACCCACAGCAAGAATAATCGTAAGGGTTGCACAGTGATTTGTCCTCTGGGAATTGAACCAGTGACTGCTAAATTCTGTGAGTAGAGTGACCTACACTCTACAAACCAAGAAGACACCAAGAGTATTTGTGACATAAGATTGACAATTGATGACAAATCCAGGGAAACTTATAAGAAGACCAAAAATAAGATAATATAATGAAGAAATTAACAATGGCTTTGTAAAAATATTGTATGAAAAAACAAAATAATGATTGAAAATAAAGAGACTAACCGAAAACTTTGTATGAGGTATATAAGGCATGACAAAAACTATAGTGTCCATGTGGCGCAAACACAGTTCCACTCCTATCACATGGTTCTTGCCGCTGAAAATATGTGCACATGCTTACAATTAACTTATCAAACATTAGTTAACATATTCAATACATAACTCACAATCAACTAAGAAAGATAACTAAATCAAATTTAATACAGACAATATTCATATTAATAGAGCAATCAGAATAATGCAAATCTGTATGGTACACCATGAAATGATAATGAGATGATCAGAATGTTGGCTTGGTAAATGTTATCCTTACGAAAGGTATTGTAACGCACCCCATGTCCTGCAAGCAGCGCAGCTCGTGCTCGATGCGCGCGGGGTGTGCGGTGGGCACTAGGTGCTTGATGGCGAACCAGCGCTTCTCGGCGTCGGGCAGCGCCGCATGCTGGCGCAGCGAGCCCAGGTACACCGAGCTGAATGTGCCCTCGCCGATCTTACGGTGCACCTCGAAAATTTTGTCCAGTCGCGGAAGCTTATGCAACAGTTCCCTGATTTGGTGATCTAATATAAATAAGAAAACAGTAAATTAAAATTCTTGTGTGGTTGGGTACTAAATTAAAAAGAGGTTAGACCATTTTCTCATGTAATAAATAGCTTTTTGTTTGAAAACAAAACCTAACCTCAAAGCATATATTTTAATATAATAATATAAATATAGACATTTTAAGACATCAAATATAATTTAAAAAGACGTTTGTAAAAGAAACTATACTTCTTACTTTCAACGTCATCTTTTGAATTGTTGGACTGGTCCTCGTTTTTCTTTTTGAGAATTTCATTGAGGCCATATTTGCGTGTCTGTAACACTTCTTTCTGAACTTTAACTTCTATTCCCCTAATTCTAGACATCACTTGTAGCTTTTAACATCATCTTTTCATAACATTTTCATAATTATTTCTTTAATTTTATTAAAAACTAAGAACTAAAACATACATCGACAGGAAGACTAATACACTACAAATGAAAATGAACGAATGAAATCAAACAAAAAGAAACATTCGAATAAAATTATAAGGCTGGTATCCACCGGCGAAAATGTTGATCGGATTTATTTACGAATTTCAGACATCTTCCGCGTGTTATATTAATTACCGCTTCAACGTAGGATCTCTTGCTATGCTATATTTTCTTTCATGAATTCGAATTGGAATAATTGGAGTAAAATAAGACTGTGATCAACGGGTTCTTGTGACCAGTGAACGAGTATAATAGAACTCACAGAGCAGGTAAAAGAAGAGGCGGAACTTAGAACATTGTGTTTTTACAGAAACTAATCCCTTTGTTGACTACATTACAGATGTTACAGACTTAACCCAGAGCTACCAACAAAACATTGTGACGTCACAGTTGTCAAGGAGATTTTTACTAAGATTATTCCAATGACCCGATAATTTTATAGTAATGTCCTTTCAACGATTCTACCAACAATTCAACAAAAAACAAACTGTAAAACATATACTTTTACCTACAAAATTAAAATTGTAGCCAAAAAATTATAAACAAATGTAAAACAAAGTTATACTTATTTATTGAAAAATAACGCAAGTTTGTCTCGGGCCTTTATAGCAGCATCTCTGATGCGTGGACTGTGCGGAACAGGCGTATTTATAGGAGAATGATAAGCCGAATTATCAGACGGCGTCGCTGTTTCGTTACCTACACTGGGATCAACTTTCTTTCTTTCGGGAGAGAAAGAAAGTGGTGATGTACTCTCTCGTTCACTTGTCCGAATTAAGTGACGCCTATTCCTTCTATACGCTCGTCCCGAGCGGTCCGAGAGAAGGTACGAGCGCGGCTGCGACGCGTGCGCCTCGACGCGCATGCGCCGGCGCGCGGCCCCGTCCGCCACGATAACGCGCTCACTGATTTTTAATTTTGGAAGATCATGAGCATGCAAATCGTAATATTTTTTGTTAATCTTACGATTACGATGTATACGAGTATTTGCGAAATCCTGTCTATTATTTCTATCAGGTTTCAATTTGTTATCATTAATCGGAAGTCGCGTATTAAGCCGACGCCCCATCAATAATTGCGATGGTGAAGATACTCCATCGCGTGGTGTGGCTCTCAAATTTAGCAATCCTAAATAATAATCTGATCCGGGACATAGTGACTTTTTAATTATATTTTTTACCGTTCGCACCGCGCGTTCGCTGAGACCGTTCGATTGAGCGTAATTATGAGAAGTCGTAGTGTGCTTAAAACACCATTCAACACAAAATCGACGAAAGTCGTTCGAGCCATACGCCGGTCCGTTGTCCGTTACCAATTCTGCGGGAATTCCATGTCTAGCGAATTGGTCTTTTAACGCAAGAATAACGGACCTTGACGTTATATTTACTAACGGACTAACTTCTATAAAGTTCGAATAATAATCTACTAAAATTAGGTAGTTCTTTTGATAGCAGGTAAATATGCACGGATTATTAAGGACGGAGGACCTGATGCTGGATAAAGCCGTTAGAATTTGCCAGGCTAACGAGATTTCAATTGAGGAGAATCGTCAGATTGAAAGTACAAACTTCGGAGAATGTTCGAGAAGCGGAGTCGTCGATGTGGTGTACGGATCGCGCGCATACAACCGGGCAAACAGCGGGAGCACACGCGCTGTGCGCGCAGGCCGCTCGCGCGGGCGCAGTGACGCTGTTGACGGGCGCAGCTGCCGCGGCGCGCTCGTACCTCAACATAACGTAGTGGCCAAGTGTGGCGCGTGTGGTGGTGCTCATTCAGAGAACATTCAGTGTCCCGCGCGCAATGTCAAGTGTTTTTTGTGTTACAATCGTGGCCATTTTCGGAGCATGTGCCCGAGCAGATTCAATAGAGGCGTATACGAAGTGCATCAGTGTAACGATGAAAGTGATCAGCTGTTTCGTATTGATACCTTAGAGACTAGAAGCGGAGACAGTAAGTGGTTTGAAAACTTATCTCTCTATCGTGTGTGTGTGAATGATGTACGCTGTTGGCCGCGAGGCCTTTACAGCTTCACCGGACTTAAAGGCGAGCGTGCAACCACTACGCTCTAGCCAGCCAGAAGGGCAAGAGGCGACATACTCGAGGGCGCCTCGAAGAGGTGCCCTCGGTTGGGACAGTCGCTGTAGGGGGACGGGTGCACTACTAAGTGCACCGGTCAACCGCCGGCTATGGGAGGGGATCTACTACTACGTCGTCGTCGTCGCCCGTATTCTGAGCGGAAAGAAGGGATGACAAAGCATCGGGGGGGTCGGTGAGAACATGTCGCGGCCGGCGGTGGCGGCAGGGGTCGGGGGGGAGATCGTAGTCGGCGGTGGCTACGATTAACGGATTCGCATGGGTAGATGCGTTCGCGAAGTGACGTGTTGACGCCTTTTTAATAAAGGCGCGAATAGGTTCGAGACCTAGATCGGAGTGGAGGTCGACGTTCCGTGCGAACCAGGGGGCTCCTACGGCTTTACGGAGGAAGCGGTTTTGAACCACTTGGAGTTTATCGATGTGAGAGGGGGCCGAATGCCCGAACACAACACACGCATAAGTCATGATGGGTCGAACGCAAGTTTTGTAAAGTGTCACCTTATTTCTAAGGGACATTTTACTCCGCTTGCAGATTAACGAATGGAGACGACCGAGCACAAATGATGCTCGGTGACGGACCCGCTTGATGTGCGGGCCGAAGGACGTGCGGGGCTTATCACCGCCGAGACGCTCATTATGAGGTCGACGTCCTGACTGACGTTAGTGGGCGGAGGGGGACAAGCCGCCACCGGCTGGATCGCCGGCGCGCGCTTCGGGGGGCGGGCAGGGCCCATTGACGCAGGGTGGGAGGCCGCGGTGTAGGGCAGCGGCTTCACCCACGCGTTGGCGCCGAGGGACGGCCTAAGCGGCGGGGGAGGGGGGGTCAGCTTCAGAGGCGCGGGACGCGGGGAGCCGTGGTCACTGGCGCAGAAGGCACCGGACGAGGGTGCGCTGAGGGCGCGGGGGGGTGTTACGCTGAGGGCGCAGAGGGGGGGGCAACCGCGCGGGGGCGGCGGCGGCCGCCGCGCCTCGCCCGGCCGCGCTTCCCCTTCGGGGCCTTGGGGCAACCGCGATAGTTCGCGGTGTGCCCCTTGGTGCCGCAGAGGACGCAGCTGGGGGGCTCGGCCGCCGTCTCCTTCGAGCGGGCGCATTGGGACGTCGCGTGGTCCCCGATGCACTTAACGCATCGAGGGCGCGCGTGACAGTTACGGGCAGAGTGCCCGTACAGCTGGCAGTTGTGGCACTGCCCGGGCGTGCCACGTTTGTGGGGGGCCTCCACGGAGAGGCCAGAAATGTGACACACGGCCTTCAGGTCGAAGACCCTACGGCCGGACTCGGTGCGGTCGAGGACGACCAGCACCATGTCGTACGCCTCCTTGGAGCGCCCGTTGACCATTCTGTGCACCTGGCGCACAGGAAGGTCCTGGGACTGGAGGTTGGCCTTGATGACGGCGGTGTCCAGCTCCCTAGGGACACCGCGGATTACCACCCTGAGCTCCCTTTCCTCCTCCAGGGTGTATGTGTGATAAGCGATCTTGTTTGATCCCAGGAACGCGGATAGCCGTCGGTGGTCGTCCGAGGACGCCACCTTGACGGCTATGCCTTGCGCGGTGGAACGCGCGTGCGTGTAGTTGATTTGGCGATTATAAATCGCCTTGGAGATGCGCTCCCAGGCGCTCTTGTCCTGAATAACAAGCGGCGGGGGAGTGATGTTCGGAAGTGCGGGGCGCGCGAGGGGGGAGGCCCTCGCGGCCGCGTCGGGAGACGGAGACGGCCGGGGGCCGGAGGGGCCGGGAGAAACGGAAACGCTTCCGGCCTTTTGGATCTTGGGAGGCGGCGAGTCGCGCGGTTTGCGCGCGCGCTTCCCATTCGCTATGGGAACGAAGTCGTCCTCCGACGAGAGCGACGGGGACGGGGACCGGGCGGGGGCGGCGCGTCGCGCGGACGCGCGCTCGACCTCCATATCCGAGTCCGAGAGAGGCTCGGACCCGCATGGCGAGACGGGGCGGTCGGCGGGGGTCTGGGGCGGCGCGACCAAATCAGTTCGCGGCGCGGCGAACGGAGTCGCGGGGCGCGCAGAAGGCGCGGGGTGCGCGGGGCCGGGGGCCGACGCGCGCGCGGGCGACGCGTCGGGCGAGGCGGGCGAGTACGTCGCCCTGAATTCCCGGACTATGTCCGGGCAATGCCGGACGATGTACCGCGTTAGGTCCCGGACAAACTCCGGAGGAAAATCTTCGGCCATTTCCAGAGAGGAAATGGCAGGGCGAGTGAACTAAAATAGGGCCCTAAGACCCGGGCGTGAGTGATGCCCTGATCCCCCCACCGGGTGGCGGCGGGGGGGGGTGGCACTACCGGGGAGACGCGGTGTGCCCCTTCGCCTTAGGGGCGGACGGGCGGCACCAAACCCTAACTGCTCCGGGGCGAAGAGAACCGCCGCACGGAGAATAGGATAGCGGGATGGGTTAAGGTAGGGTCCTGGAGAAATCAAGAGCCCTGACTAGGGAATAGTGTTGTAAGAAATGAGCTCTGAGTCGAGCGCTCGAACCCCGAGTCGAAGCTCGCAAGCGTTCAACGCTCGAGCCTTTAAGGCTCCGGAGCCCTTAAGGCTCGAGCTTTCAAACCTCGAGCTTTAAAGGCTCGCGAGCCATTACGACTCGGCTCTTAAAGGTTCGAGTCGAAGCTTGAGCCTTCAATTTTGCCTATACTAATAAGAACTAATTATACAACCTGATATTTTGATTTTTGATACGATAAGCCAAATATTATACTAAATGAATATTTTTATCTATATCTATCACCACGCCAAATACGTTGCGGGGTAGGCAGAGAATGTTAATGTTACGACTAAAATACACCCCGATATCTCGTAAACCCTTTATCGGGAAATGTTAATTTTTTACAAGTTTTTATTTAACTTGCAATGTTCGTATGTCTATTTGATTGTCTTTCGGGTTCAAATTTTGAGATCCATTTCTCAAGGACATGCGGGTATCCGATTAAGCTGAAATTTGGCATACATATGTAAATCCAATAACAATGCAATAATATGGTACCATGGAGCTGATCTGATGATGGAGTCGGAAGGTGGCCATAGGGGCATGTGAAGTATACGACATAACGCCCTCGCGTTAAGGCTCATTAGATTGGTATTGAGAACTACTATACAACCAGATAGTGTACAGTGTCTGATGATGAAACCGAAACGCGGCCAATGGAACCACCAAACAACTCAATATAACCCCGCTGTGTTTGGGCTCGTTGGATTTGTTTTAACGAGTACTTTGCACCCGGATGGTGTCCAGGGTCTGATGATGGAGCCCGAGGGTGGCCAACAGAACTACCCAAGTACTCAACATAGCCCCGCCGTGATTGGGCTCATTAGATTTGTCTTGACGAGTTTTGTATACAAGGATGTCCAAGGTCTGATGATGCAGCCGGCAGGTGGCCAACAGCACAACCCAAGTACTCAACATAACTCCGACGTGTTGCGACTCTTTATATTTGTGTTGACAAGTACTTGTCGGTAAAAAGATGTTTTAAAATTATCCCATTTCCAACTTAAACGCCGTCTTTTTGATATTACTAAAGATTCTTCACTGGAAGTAAACCCGGGACTTACAATTGTCTCAATAGACATGTCAATATCTTGGTCGTTTTTGTTCCCTAGCATTATCAGGAAATATTACTGTGCTATGAGGAGCGTGTGCGTTGTTATTGGCGCGCAACTAAAATACGACTGGTTGCCGAATGTAGGTACCCTTGCGCGAGCACCCGGCAACCCGGTCGGCGCCTCAGCATAGTGTACAGAGAAACAACTCCCTAAGGCCGTCTATTATATTTACCTGTTCCAAAAGGGCTATTTGACGAGGAAATAAATGTTACTGAAAACATAGGTAAATGTTTAACTAGTTACAAGTTATAAGTATATATTGTAAGTAAATAACGCAATATTTGATAATTGCTTCACAAATTCCATACAAAAACCAAATTTCAAAATTTAATAAATTTTTTTATCCTTTTTTAAATACTTTTATACCTTAATTAACAATGAAACTTGCATATAAATGTGTGCGTAATGAGAAATACATTTTAGAAATGCATTTGAAATCTCCGTATTGCTTTGTCACAGACATTGCTGCGCATGTTGTAAAGCACATACATCGCGCGCCCGCTTTTCGAATCTGTTTCTCTGTAATATATATTGGTGGTCTCAGTGACGTATTCCGCGGGGTGAAGTGTGTGCGGGCGCAGGGAAGGGCACGCCATCGCCGCCGCCGCGCGGCTCCGTCTTGTAGCGACTTACTTACCTACACTCACATGCGTTACCTATGTAATTGCAGTATAATAAGGAGGTATTAGATAATTAAAATCTTATTAGGTACTGCAAATGCAAGGATATGAAAAATATCTAGGTTTTTGAAACATACAAAAAGACAACAGTGAGGATGGTTGTATTAATTTTTGTATTTACGTAAAAACTAGGATTTTTGTATTTACGTAATAACTAAGGGATTTTGATGAATGATCGTTTTCTTTTAGTGTTAATGACTGTAGAAAGTCCAGTTGGCTATAAGAACTTTAATAAGCAACCAAGGCTGGGATTCTTCTATAACTATAATATTTAACTAAATATTGTAAACACTAAATGGGAGGAGACTATTTGGAAAAAAACCTGTTGAAATTCTGTACTCTCTGCCTACCCCGCAAGAGATGCGTGATAATATAGGTAAATAGATAGACGAAATAATATTTTCAGTTCAATAGTATATAAAAAAAGGTTTTTAAAAGATTATTAACCTTTATTTAATGTCGTACTATTTAGTTTTAGACTTTGATTATTATTATTATAGATTATAGATTATTATTCTCTAATAATATCTTTATTTGTGCGTATTTATTTGTTCAGTATTAAATTTTATAATTATTTTATTTATTCATATTCTTATTTTAAACAAATAAGGTATACCCTAATACGATGGTGTTTCGTGTGACGTTTGTCATCAGACCTTGGACATAATTTGGGTCCAAAATACTTGTCAATATAATGCCAAACACGACGGGGCTATGTCGAGTAGTTGCGAAGTTCCGTTGGCCACTTTTCGGCTCCATCATCAGACCCTGGAAATCATCTCAGTCGAAAGTTCTTATCAAGATAAGTTAAACGACCCCGAACACGACGAGGCTTTGTTGAGTAGTTGCGGAGTTCCGTTGGCCACTTTTCGGCTCCATCATCAGACCCTGGAAATCATCTCAGTCGAAAGTTCTTATCAAGACAAGTTAAACAACCCCAAACACGACGAGGCTATGTCGAGTAGTTGCGGTGTTCTTCCGGCCACTTTTCAGCTCCAGCATCAGACCCTAGATATAACCTCGGTCGAAAGTTCTTATCAAGACAAGTTAAACGACCCTAAACACGACGGGGCTTTGTCGAGTAGTTGCGAAGTTCCGTTGGCCACTTTTCGGCTCCATCATGAGACCCTGGAAATCATCTCAGTCGAAAGTTCTTATCAAGACAAGTTAAACGACCCCAAACACGACAGGGCTATGTTGAGTAGTTGCGGAGTTCCGTTGGCCACTTTTCGGCTCCATCATCAGACCCTGGAAATCATCTCAGTCGAAAGTTCTTATCAAGACAAGTTAAACGACCCCAAACACGACGGGGCTATGTTGAGTAGTTGCGGAGTTCCGTTGGCCACTTTTCGGCTCCATCATCAGACCCTGGAAATCATCTCAGTCGAAAGTTCTTATCAAGACAAGTTAAACGACCCCAAACACGACAGGGCTATGTTGAGTAGTTGCGGAGTTCCGTTGGCCACTTTTCGGCTCCATCATCAGACCCTGGACATCATCTCAGTCGAAAGTTCTTATCAAGACATGTTAAACGATCCCAATCACGACGGGGTTATGTTGAGTAGTTGCGCAGTTCCGTTGGCTATGTTTTGGCTCCATCATCAGACCCTGGACATCATCTCAGTCGAAACTTCTTATCAAGACAAGTTAATCGACTCCAAACACGACGGTGCTATGTTGAGTAGTTGCGGAGCTCCGTTGGCCACTTTTCGGCTCCATCATCAGACCCTGGAAATCATCTCAGTCGAAAGTTCTTATCAAGACAAGTTAAACGACCCCAAACACGACAGGGCTATGTTGAGTAGTTGCGGAGTTCCGTTGGCCACTTTTCGGCTCCATCATCAGACCCTGGACATCATCTCAGTCAAAAGTTCTTATCAAGACATGTTAAACGATCCCAAACACGACGGGGTTATGTTGAGTAGTTGCGCAGTTCCGTTGGCTATGTTTTGGCTCCATCATCAGACCCTGGACATCATCTCAGTCGAAACTTCTTATCAAGACAAGTTAATCGACTTCAAACACGACCGTGCTATGTTGAGTAGTTGCGGAGTTCCGTTAATCACTTTTCAGCTCCATCATCAGACCCTGAACATCGTCTGGGTCTTAAGCACTTGCTAAAACACAAACGAGCCCACACGCCATGGAGCTGTGTTGACTCGTTGGGTAGTTCTGAAGGCCATCTTCCGGCTCCATCATGTGATCTTAAACACCATCTCGGTCTATAGTACTCGTAAAGACAAATCCAACGAACCCAGACATGGCTATGTTGTACAAAAGACGTGTCCATTAGACCAGCACCACAACACCGTGTTAGTGGTATTTTATGAATACCTAATGTTTTCGTTTTACTTGTTTCGAACATGTTTCGAAATTATTAATTCCCGAACTCATTAAAATCGGTAGAAATTACGAGAACATTGATTGACCCTTTCTACATACCTATTACTAATGCTTTACGGCCCTCGAATTTAAACTCTGAGCAGAGTCTTTTTCAAAGTAACTACCGTGAACCTTGTTAACAGAGCTCGTTTAAAGCTCGAACCTCCGAGCCTTGTAGCTTCGAGGTTCGAGCCGCGGCTCGAGCCTTGTAGCCGGCGCTCGAGCTTCGAATCGAGCTCTTTATAGAGAGCTCGAGTCGAAGCTCAAGCTTTCTATGGATGCGCGAGCTCTCAACGACTTTAAGGCTCGGAAGCTCGAGCCTTCTGACAACACTACTAGGGAAGCCCCCAAGGCCAGAGCTCAAGCCCTTCCGAGTTGGCCGCCCTCTGAAGGAGGGAGGCGAGCGCTCGGGTCCCGCTCAAGCCGGCTTACGACGCCCTAGGCGTCCACCGGACTTACCACGAACGGACAAAAGACGTGGATTTACAATAAACACTAATATCGAAAACAGTTATGCAACTAACCGTTGAAAAAACAAAAACCGCGGGAGGGCCGGCCGCGCCGTTAGCTGCCTAGCAACCCACGTGATTGGTCACACCGGGCGATACGCGAACCGTACCTACACGAGACGCAAAAGCATACGTACAGCGAATGCAATTACGTAAACACGCAAGCACAAAACACGTAAGCACAGCCGCGACAAACCACGTAGGTCACAAAAACGACCGTTACTAAAAACGCGGGAAGGCCGACCGCCGTCAGAACGGCGCGTCTACCTAACGGCTCGCCTTGTTGCTACGCGCGAGCCAGACGCGGAGAAGTAACGTCGCAAGCCCGTATATGTGTACGTATACACGTATATGAGCCAACCAGATCACCACTCCACGCAAGCGCAGGCGTTTCCAACAGAGTAAGTCGAAATCGAATACGTACGTAATTACGAAAATAGCGAGCGGGCGGGCAGCGCAGCGACACGACCGAACGCGCGCAAGGCACAGCCAGAACTCTTATCTCTCTATCGAAATGGAATGATTGTATGTTTTAAATTAGATACAGGGTCGGATCTAAATGTTTTATCATTAAATCTATTTAATAAATTAGGTTTTTGCCCAAGCTTATTTCATGGAGTTGGGAAACTTCCGGGACAATACAGAATTGTGCTGGAAAATAATGCAAGTCCGTCGATATGCCCTGTAAGAAAAATTCCGATGGGTATAAGAGATAAATTAAAAAGTGAACTGGATCGTATGATACATATGGATATAATCAGGAAGGTGTCGCAACCGACGCCGTGGGTGAACGCTTTAGTGTTGCCTGCTAAAAACGATGGCAGTTTTCGTGTATGCCTTGATCCGCGACCGCTGAACCGCGCTGTGCGGCGAGCGCATTACCCTCTCCCCACCTTGACAGAAATTACGACTAAGCTATATGGCGCAAAATATTTTAGCAAATTAGACGCCCGATCTGGATTCTGGATGGTCCAGCTAGATGATCAGAGTGCTGATCTTTGTACTTTTGGTACACCATTTGGCAGGTACCACTTTCGGCGCCTCCCGTACGGCATTAATTGCGCGAGTGAGGTTTTCCATGCAAAGATAAGGCAGGTGTTGGAAGATCTAGATGGGGTAGATTCTTATATTGAAGACGTCATCGAATGGGGTGTTTCTAAGCAAGAACATGATAACAGATTGAAAATGTTATTAGACAGTGCACGCGAAGTAGGCATTCAATTTAATCGTGATAAATGCGTGTTTTGTGTGGAACAAGTGTCATATTTGGGCTATACCTTTAGTGCTGAAGGTATGAAAATAGACGACCATAGACTGAGGGGCTATAAAGGAAATGCCTTGTGCAAAAGACCGCACTTCTCTCGAAAGGTTTTTGGGAATGGTTAATTATTTAGCTAGGTTTATTCCCAATTACTCAGAATTGGCGAGTCCTATTAGGTTTCTCCTTAAAAAGAACATTGAGTGGTGTTGGGAAGCAACACACGACGCAGCAGTCTCACGATTAAAATAAAGTCTTTGCAAAGCGCCAGTATTGGCGCTGTACTCTAACGAGCTGCCCATCGTAGTGACGGTGGACGCCAGCGCAGTTGCGCTGGGTGCGGCGCTGCTGCAAGGAGGCCGTCCGGTTGAGTTCGCATCAGCGACGCTCACGGACGCTCGAAGTAGATATGCGCAGATCGAAAAAGAGATGCTCGCTATAGTTTTTGCGCTGGAGAGGTTTCACCAATACGTCTATGGACGTGCAAACATATTGGTTGAAACAGATCACAAGCCATTGGAGGCTTTATTTAAAAAAGGGTTGTGCCTGCTCACTTGCAGAGGATGATGCTCCGTATACAATGTTATGATTTCGAGGTTAAATATAAACCTGGAAAGTACATGTATTTGGCAGATACATTGTCACGAGCAGCTCTGCCCGAATTAATGCATGATAAGGTAAGTGCGGATGTAGAAGGCCAGTCCTGTTTTTTGTTACAAAATGTAATTTAGCGACCTAAAATTACAAAATGTTAAAGACGCTACTCAGAACGATAATGAATGTATAATTTTGAAGTACTATATCCTTAATGGGTAGTCCAGATACAAAGATGACGCTGATCCAACCGCACTGGCCATATCAAGAAACTATGGAGTATATCGAAGGAATTATTTTTAAGGATAATTTGGTATTTATACCTAAGTCGCTTAGAGCTGACATGATAGGGCGAGTGCACGAGGGGCATCTGGGTATAGATCGATGCAAGCGGCGGGCACGTGACGTCATGTTCTGGAACGTCATGTGTCGCGACATTAAACGCGCCGTACGCGCATGTGCAGAGCATGCGGCACGTCCTTGTAAGGAACCCATGATACCTCACTTTGTCCCAGAAATACCATAGAGGAAGGTAGGTTCGGACATATTTACCTGCTACCAAAAGAACTACCTAACTTTAGTAGATTATTATTTGAACTTTATAGAAGTTAGTCCGTTAGTAAATATAACGTCAAGGTCCGTTATTCTTGCGTTAAAAGACCAATTCGCTAGACATGGAATTCCCGCAGAATTGGTAACGGACAACGGACCGGCGTATGGCTCGAACGACTTTCGTCGATTTTGTGATGAATGGTGTTTTAAGCACACTACGACTTCTCATAATTACGCTCAATCGAACGGTCTCAGCGAACGCGCGGTGCGAACGGTAAAAAATATAATTATAAAGTCACTTTGTTCCGGATCAGATTATTATTTAGGATTCCTAATTTGAGAGCCACACCACGCGATGGAGTATCTTCACCATCGCAATTATTGATGGGGCGTCGGCTTAATACGCGACTTCCGATTAATGATAACAAATTGAAACCTGATAGAAATAATAGACAGGATTTCGCAAATACTCGTATACATCGTAATCGTAAGATTAACAAAAAATATTACGATTTGCATGCTCATGATCTTCCAAAATTAAAAATCAGTGAGCGCGTTATCGTGGCGGACGGGGCCGCGCGCCGGCGCATGCGCGTCGAGGCGCACGCGTCGCAGCCGCGCTCGTACCTTCTCTCGGACCGCTCGGGACGAGCGTATAGAAGGAATAGGCGTCATTTAATTCGGACAAGTGAACGAGAGAGTACATAACCACTTTCTTTCTCTCCCGAAAGAAAGAAGGTTGATCCCAGTGTAGGTAACGAAACTGCGACGCCGTTTGATAATTCGGCTTATCATTCCCCTATAAATACGCCTGTTCCGCACAGTCCACGCATCAGAGATGCTGCTATAAAGGCCCGAGACAAACTTGCGTTATTTTTCAATAAATAAGTATAACTTTGTTTTACATTTGTTTATAATTTTTTGGCTACAAATAATTGTGTCACTTTGAAACTGTCCATATTACTTGCTTATATCAGTTGTATTAAAATTTATAATATGCCGACTCCATTAGCTCGTACTCGTAGGTACTACTCGCGGGTTCGATTCCTGCATGGATCTGATGTTAATGTTACCCCAAGTATATTTTCGTATTTTTTTTTTTTAATGTGTGATTATAAGTACTTCCTTACTGGGCTGGAAGCGAAAGAAAAACTTAGAATGCCCCAGTAGCCTTACTTTTGCTAGGCTGGTGGTAAGAGTCCACCAAAAGCAGTAAGTCCACCAAAGGACCAGAAAAGGAAAATTCGGAATAAACCCTATACCAACCCGTCTGGCCAGCGTGGTATAGTAGGCCAAAAAACCTCCTAACATGATAAGGCACCTAAACCAAAGGCCCCCAGTTCCCGGTAGTCCCGCTGTCCGCTGCCACGGTAGCGGTCGCGGTTACAGCGGGGCAGGGGGTGCGAAGAATCTCCGGGCTACGACACAAGGCTACCAAAAACACCTGACCCTGGCTACGTACAATGGACGCTCTCTACGGCTGGACCAACACCTCACTGAACTCGAGGTAGAACTAGGTCGCATAAACTGGCACATATTGGGGTTATCCGAAGTCCGAAGACAGGGCGAGGACACGATAACCCTTGAGTCAGGCCACCTGTTCTACTTTCGGGAAGGTGATCGGCCCTCTCAGGGCGGTGTCGGTTTCCTGGTCAACAAAGCTCTCACTAACAACGTTGTGGAAGTCAGCAGTGTGTCGACACGGGTAGCGTACCTCATAATTAAAATCACCGACAGATACACCCTGAAGGTGGTACAGGTATATGCGCCGACTTCGACATACTGCGACGACATAGCCGAAGCCATGTATGAAGACATCGCCAAGGCATTACATGGCACCACCAAGGCTCACTACAACGTTGTTATGGGGGACTTCAATGCCAAAGTGGGAGTACAAGAACGCGGCGAAACGATAATCGGACCCCACGGCGTGGGGCGCCGAAACCACAGGGGGCAGATGCTGGTCAACTTTCTGGAGTCGCAGGGGCTCTTCTTGATGAATTCGTTCTTTAAGAAGAAGCCTCATAGAAAGTGGACATGGCGAAGCCCCGACACTGTGACGAGGAACGAGATAGACTTCATCATGACTGACAGGAAGTCTATGTTTGGAGACGTCTCCGTGATCAACAGGTTTAATACCGGCAGCGATCACCGACTTGTCCGAGGCGCTCTAAATATAAACTTCAGGGCCGAAAGGCGTCGTATGATGAGGTCTACTCTCAGACCTACTGCGCCTCAAATAGCTTTAGGGTCCGAAAAGTTCCAACTGGAGCTTCAAAATCGTTTCGACCTGCTGGAAACCGAAGGCAATGTTGACGAGAAAACCGACACAGTGGTCAAAACGCTACAGGATGTGTCTCGAAGGGGTTTCCCGGCAAAAGCGATAACAGAGAGTCTAAACTCTCGCTCGAGACTCTCGAACTTATGAGGCAGAGACGGGAAATGTCATCCACGCAGGCGTCTTCGCCGGATGGGAGGAACCTCAACCGGAAGATCCGGAAGCGGGTGCGACGTGACCTCCGATGTTCCAACACCCGCGCCATCGCGGCTGCGATTGAACAGAACAGAGGCACCAAAGACTTCGCTCGCCAGCTAGGTAGATCCCATCTGACGAAACTTAAAACTGCGGGTGGCAAAACCGTAACCTCCAAGTTCGAGATACTCAAGGAAATTGAGAGTTTCTACAAAGACCTGTACGCATCACGGATGACTAAACCCACGAGACCCAGCGCTGACGACCACAGAGCCCCACTCACACGCCACCACACGGAAGACATCCCTGATGTCAACCAGGACGAGGTCAGAGTGGCTCTCGAGCAGCTCAAAAACAACAAGTCGCCAGGCGATGACGGAATCACCACTGAGCTCCTAAAAGCAGGCGGGACTCCAATCCTGAAAAAGCTAGCGAGTCTCTTTAATTCCGTCATCCACCAGGGCTTAACACCTCAAGCGTGGAGCGGGAGTGCGGTGGTTCTGTTCTTCAAAAAAGGTGACAAAACCTTGCTGAAGAACTACAGACCCATCACACTCCTGAGCCACGTCTACAAGTTGTTCTCGAGAGTACTCACAAACCGCCTCGCCAGAAGACTTGACGAGTTCCAGCCACCGGAACAAGCCGGGTTTCGAAAAGGCTACAGCACCGTAGACCACATCCATACTGTTCGGCAGATTGTACAGAAGACCGAAGAGTACAATCAGCCGCTGTGTATGGCTTTCGTGGACTACGAGAAAGCCTTCGACTCCATCGAAACCTGGGCGGTTTTGGATGCTCTGCAGCGATGTGGCATCGATTGGCGCTATATCGAGGTGTTGAGATGTCTGTATGATACCGCCACAATGACCGTCCAGCTCCAGGACCAAAAGACCAACCCGATCGAGCTGCGTCGAGGGGTAAGACAGGGGGATGTAATATCCCCCAAGCTCTTCACCAATGCACGAAGACGTCTTCAAGACGCTGGACTGGACTGGGCGGGGCATTAACATCAACGGCGAATACATCTCACACCTTCGGTTTGCCGATGATATCGTCATCGTGGTAGAGTCACTGGAACAGTTAAGCGAAATGCTGCATAGCCTAAATGGAGCCTCTCGAGGTGTCGGTCTCGGCATGAACTTGGATAAAACCAAGATCATGTTTAATGAACATGTCACGCCGGGACCGATCTACGTCGATGGTTCGATGCTCGAAGTTGTTCGGGAATATGCCTACCTTGGACAAGTTGTCCAATTTGGTAGAAACATCTTCGAGAAAGAAATCAACCGCAGGATTCAATTAGGTTGGGCAGCATTTGGCAAACTACGTCACGTTTTCTCTTCGCCTATACCGCAATGCCTGAAGACTAAAGTCTATAACCAATGCGTCCTACCTGTTATGACTTACGGGGCTGAGACGTGGCCACTCACAGTGGGACTAGTCCACAAATTCAAAGTCGCACAGCGGGCTATGGAGCGAGCTATGCTCGGCGTCTCTTTGAAGGATAAAATTCGTAACAAGGTAATCCGACAAAGAACCAAAGTTACCGACATAGCTCGCAGACTCAGTAAGCTAAAGTGGCAATGGGCTGGTCACATCTGCAGAAGGACCGACGGCCGATGGAGCAAGCGTGTCCTAGAGTGGAGACCGCGACTTGGTAGGCGTAGGGTGGGACGGCCCCCAGCTAGATGGACCGACGACCTCAAAAAGGTCGCTGGGACAGACTGGATGCGGAAGGCGGAGGACCGTGTGCAATGGCGCGTGTTAGGAGAGGCCTATGTCCAGCAGTGGACTGCGATAGGCTGATTGAGTTGTTATAATTTGTATCGTAATATATTACAAACATTTCTTAAAAAGAAAAGGATGTGTTAGGTGATGGTATTTAATTAAGGTATTTAAGTTGTCTTTGATGTTTAATTAAAGTTGTTTATTTTTATAAAAAGGGGAAGATGTAGTAATTATAAGAATTTATATTTTAAAATGTGGTTACACGGCGAACTGATACTTGTATGAACGTAAAAATAAAGACAGTTTGATAACGGCCACCGGTGTGTTTATTACACTCGTAACGATCACCAGGACCTGAGTGCAAATCCTGGGTCGGTCTAAAAGTAATTTTTAGTTTTTCTATCGGCAAATTTCCAGTATCAGTCCGTGCAGTCTGGCAATGTGCCCGCTATAATGGCAAGGGCTGGCCCCCGCCTACATGAGACCTAACATCGTCAGCGAAAAGTGTACACCTGGGCCACCCCCGCTTCGGGAATATAGGCGTGCCGGCGTTTATTTTCTATGTAGTAGTCGTTATATTAATTTAGTAATAATGTCGCTTGTTTACATTTATACGAAAAAAATTGATAACAAAACTTGTAACTTACAAGTTTAGTTATCAATTTTTTTTACAAGTTGGAACACGTCTTTACACTGAGCATCTGCGAACCGCACTAATAAGACAAATGTACTTTCTGCCGCGCGCCCTTTTTAACGTCCGTGTGAACATAAGTATAGAATTTATTTGCATCCATTCAACGCTCAACGTCCGGCGTTGAAAATAGAACAGTGTGCGATAAAAATCGGTCGTGGTGAAAAAAGGCTCACGTGTGAACGCATATACTATTTTTCATTTGTTCATCTTTATGATTATAATTTATTTCGGCGTATAAAAATGCGCTCGTGCGAACGCCCGCTTAATCTACCGATTTTCTAAAATAAGTTTTGGTTGGCAGCACTGATTCCAATAACCTTTCATTTCATTCATTCATGATTCAATCAATCTTCTGTTATCAAATACCGTATGTGTGCGGATTAAACTTATCAATTTTTTGGTTAGTTTTAAAGTTGAATAACCACTGTAGCGACTGATTCCCAAGATAATAACGCAAGCTTTCTTTCTTTTACTCACGATAACAATGTTTGCTCGTAAGTTAACTCATAAAATAAATTCGCTGAAAGTGGTGAGTTCTGGTTACATCTGATTAATGATATTGATGATGATTGACTCTTATCCATTGCATTTCTTCTAAGTTGAAGCCCTGTATTTTCATTAAATACGGTTGTACTGGATTAATTTTAGTGATGTTCTAAAAATCCAGAACATAACCCATAAGTCCTTGACACAGTTGCAGGCAAGCTACGTGACAAAACCGCCAAAACCAGAGATCCCGACGAACCCTTTAGCTGGTGTATACTCAGCTACTAACCAGAGGGATAATGGCGCAATATATGACAAGAAACCATTCAAGATTACGTTAGAAGTGGGAAAAACATACTCTTGGTGTCTCTGTGGACGATCCAAATCAAATCCACTTTGTGATGGTACACATAAGGACATTTACCTAAAAATTACCCAAAGGTATCCAATAGGCCAATCATGTTTTTTTTTTAAATGTGTATGATATTCAATCATAAAATGTAGGAAAAATATCGGAAATGAACACGGCGATTCACCCTTCACTTGTTAAAAACCTCTATGACTGTGAATTATACATAATAATTTCTGATTGATTGAAATTGACAGCATTGAACTGTATATATTAAAATAAATTAGTATTTTATATGACAATTGCTGAGGTCATTAACACTTCTATCCTCAGCAAATAAAATTATATTTAAAAAATAGAAAGTTAATATTTTGAACTTTCAACATTAGTATTGGGCATCGTTGTATTCATTAATATAAAAATTATGTTTACTTTTATTTATTACAGGCCTGTGAGGTTTACAGTGGAGAAAACGAAAGATTATTGGTTATGTAACTGTAAGCAGACCAAGAATAGGCCATTCTGTGATGGAACACACAAACAGAAAGAGATTCAAGAGACCAATATCCGAGTGTAGCTATATTCTAGAATCAGTGTATGCTTAAATCAATTGTTACTTAGATTTTGTTAGGACTTGTTGAAATTTTCAGAATTATGCGTAGGTAACTAAGGCTGTATTTAAATTATTTATATTCGGTTCAACATTATACTCGGTTCTTTAAACAGGAAAATATCTGAATGAAATTTATGATTTCTATTTGATAGGATTATAGTGCATAAACAGAATACAGTATTCTTATCAAATAATAAGGACAACTATTTTAATTATATTCCCTCCTAACTAGTTTTTTAGAATTATCTTTAACAAGGTTTATTAGGGGCTTTAGATAATTAGATTTAGATAATTAAGATATTGTCAGCTGCAAAGTGTAGATCTATTCTGTTCATATAAACTGTGTAACCCTCATATAACAAATACAAACTACAAAATACTTGGCGGCACTTAATAACATATGATTATATTTCGTTTTTATTATACACTAGCTGTTTCCCGCGACTTCGTAACCGGTCGAAAACGCCACCTACCGAAGGCGCCACCTACCGGGTCTATGTTTTATAGCCTATGTGACTTCTGGATAGTGTAGCTTTCTAATGGTGAAAGAATCTTTAAAATCGCTCCAGTAGTTTTTAGTTTATTCCTTACAAACATACAATCTTTCCCCTTTATTATATTAGTTTAGATATAATTTGCATTTCCTTCATCTGCCTATAGGCACCAATCCAAAGATTGGAGATACAGTTTAGTCTCAGAGTTTAGTGTATAAATAATGCTTTGTTTTACACTCAAGATAATTAAAATAAATATCTGGGTTACACAAGGATGTGTTCCGTGTGGGGATCGAACCCGCGACACAATCAAACCACAAGACCAAGAAGTCTTCGGCAAATTGCTTTTACAGTCGTACAAGTATCTTTTGGCCCGCGGTCACAATCGGAACTAACGCCGTCATCAAGTGAAATATACTTTGGAAATATAACTTCATGACAGTCGCAGAGATGCCGCTTGCTTTGAAATTTACCCAAATACCATCCAAATACTATCTTTTTAATTGGTAACCGTGCAGTTTCAACTGTTTAATAGACAACCCTATTTCCATATCTATGTTACATATCAACGCCCCCTGTCAATGTCTTCTTCTTCTTTAAGTTATGGCTTCACACTAATTACAAGTGTATTTTGCCAGTGTCCAGTGAGATATATAATCATGTTTGTTTAAATTAATTCGACTCCTTGATGAATTTGATGACAACGATGACAATGAAATTAATGAAGTACCCCACCCTGGATAGTAAAGCGGTGGATACTTTACATACCAATTGCAACGGCCGTTTTGAGAAGTCGAAAAGGCACGTTTTATCTCTTTGTTACAATTACCTTCACTCATGCACATATAAGAACACATTATGGTTAATATTCCACCAACATTACACATTATTAGTCGAAATAGCAAGTTTTGGAAATTAAAACAAATTGACAACATCACTCTTCGACTTCCCGCCAAAACTCCCTGTCAATGTCATTCAAGAATGCCTAGACACCGCATATCGCCGCGGTAGCGTGTCAAATTTATGTCGGTGTGAGTTTGTGAAACTGCGTTAATGTGCGTGATTAGGCAAGTGATTACAAGTACAGAATTATCGAAAAGAATATAAAATTTATGTTTAAAAAATAGTTACTTCATGCAAAATCGTAATATACTCATCTAAATTATGATTTCGAATTACTACGAGTAATTAATATAAGTTCACACATACGTATCACAAATTTAAAAAACGAATCTGTAAACATCGATATCAGTATGTACAATTTAATACAATAGTAAAGTCTCATTGGTAATGCGCATAGCGATCACAAGGTCGTCGGTTCGAATCCTATGTCGGAAAATAGTAATTATTCGATAAAAAAAAAATCTAGTCCAGAATCTGGCACTGTGCTCAGTATAATATCAATAGACTCATCCTCTTCTACATGAGACCTTACATTGTTGAACGACAAGTGAGTGTACACAGTACACCACTCCCACTCCTGCTTGGGGAATATAGGCGTAGCGGTGGTTATAATTTTTACATCACATTTACCCTACGTTCGCACGAGCGCTTTTTCAATGCACGTTAGTCATGAACTTAGGATGTATGATCAGCGCATATCGCTGAGGTAACGTGTCAATTGTATGTGTGAGTTTGTGGATTTGCGTTAGTGTACTTTAATAGGGAAGTGATTACTAGGACAGGCCTTATCGACATGAGAGACGATTCATGATTAAAAAATATTTATTTCACCGAACAGAAAATCTTAAGTTACCTGAGAATTTATAGTAAATATGTTTATTTATTGAATAGGTACTTTACGCACAAAACGGTCAGTCGAATGCAAGTACACACAAGTACTAAATACACACTAGTACTACTCTCGCTAGTACCCAATTATTGCTTATAAGTCGCTATGTCAATCGTTGAATCCGTTGATCGCTGCTAAGGTCGCTGGTGTATTCCACTAAGATCACTTGTTCTCGATTTGATAGCTATCGCTTCAGAAAGAGAGATGTATCCGTCACCGCGCTGTTCCTTTTATACTCGTATGAAAGTTCTAGAACGGACGCGAATCCTCCAAATACATCGATAGAAAAGTACGTACCTACTTGCTTACCACGACCGCGTGGCGGCGATAATAAATAGGGAGGTACCTTCAAAACGTTTTAGCACTCAACCCCGGATTCTAAATCACGAAAATCAACAGTTCCATCACACGGACATCAACATGCTTTTCAGGGTTCAGATTTATTTACATACGGGCATGGCATACAACGCACCCTCGTGGGGTGGAGGGCACAATAAAAAAAAAAAAATGCTTTATTATCAGGCATCGTGGCCCATAGCGTGTTAGTACTACAACTTATTTTATATTAGTAAAATATTATATTGAGGCATTACGAAAACATAATTCATCTAGGGAAGATTTATCAAGCCCCGCGTCTGACATGTAGCTTGATAAATCTACCTATAGTAGGTACATCCAACCTCTCCGCAAATAACCTCATGATGCTGTTGGTGCTTCCTTGCACTCTGTTCATTACTGAAGCAACTTTCTTACGCATTATAGCATAGTAGTCATCGGTATGCGCATCTGCGAACATACCTGATGCACTGCAGTAAGGTGGAAGTCTCAACAGCACCCTGAAGGCATTATTGTATTGAATACGCAGGGTGTTGTCTGTTTTTTGGGTATGATAAGCCCAAAGGCCGCTGGTGTAAAATGTCTGACAGTAGGCCTTGAAAAGGGTTATTTTGACTAGTACCGAAGAACCAGCAAACCTTCGAGCCAGCATATTTCCCCTTACAGCCATTGCCCTGCGTTCCCTTTCCATATCGGAGTCATCTTTAAGGTCCTCAGTAACAATATGGCCCAGATATTTGAATTGGTTTACTGTCCCCACAAGTGAACCATTTAATTTTACTGGTGGGATATACGTTGGACTTTTATTTCTATCTCTGAATACTAACAGTTTACTTTTTTCAGCGTTATATTTAAGTCCATGCTGCTCAGAATAGGTTTCACATATGGAAAGCAATTTCCTTACTTCATTGATTGAGGGGCTCAGCAGAACCATATCATCTGCATAACTTAAGTTGTTTACACTTAACCCGTCTATATGGCATCCGACATGAGTATTGCTGAGCTCAACAATTAGTTTATTTATATAAATATTAAAAAGTCTTGGGGAAGTTAAGCCTCCCTGCCTAACACCGCACTCAAGTTTGTAGGGGTCCGATAATTTATTAGACCACTTTACAAAATTTCTTTGCTTGTCATACCAATAAGATAGTATTGACACTATAGTTTCGGGAACGCCTTCATCTCGAAGCTTTTCCCATAAGACATTATAAGAAACCAAATCAAAGGCTTTAGAGAGATCCAGGAAACAGGCATACACTGGTGTTTTCCTATCGGTATAGTACTTGACAGTATGCTTTAGCGTAAATATAGCACTCTCAGTAGATAACCCAGGACGAAAACCAAACTGTGCGTCATGTAACGTTATGTATCTACTGAGGTGAGAGTCAAGCAAACTGTCAAGTACTTTAGCTATTACAGTCGCCAATGATATGGGCCTGTAATTACCTTTGTCTGCTATGTCTCCTGTCCGATTTTTTACAATTGGTACCACTATTGTGTCTAGTAGCTTCTGAGGCAAGTAAGAATGTCCTAAGCACAGATTAAAGAACATAGTTAACACTCTCGGTAGATGTATACCAGCATTTTGAAGGTGCTCGATACTAAGCCCGTCATGACCAGGAGATTTTCCCCTCTTCATAATTTTAATTACAGACTTAATTTCTTTACATGTAAAACGATGAGGTGATCCTCCCTGGAAGGTCCCACTATCGTTCACCCATGGCGCGGTTCCAAGAGGTGACGTCACCTTAAAGTGTTCCTTAAAACTATTCGCTATGTCCGTATAGTCACACTTACCACCCACATTAACTGGTAAACTTGGAGTCTTATTTTGCTTTTTAGTGCCTTTCCAAAACGATGAAAAACATTTATTGGTGTGCAGAGAGGCCAATATATCCATTTCAATCCGTTCTTGATTCTTAATGCACCATTTTAATAAGGATTTAAATACTTTACGACTTGATGTCATGTCTTCGAAAATAGGCCCACTACTGGGTTGGCCATACCATACCCAAAGTTTAAACTTTAATCTTGCTTGTGTGTGAAATTCTTTTACATGCTTGTTCCACCCTTTTATGCCTTTTTTTCTTATAACGCCTTTAGGGGTATTGCTTTTACTAGCAGCGTCGCTTAATATATATACAATTTTTCTATACATCTCATTTAACAAAAATCTGTGGTGAGGTATATTACATAATATATCAGCACAAAGTAAAAAATCTACAGGAAAATCTATATCCTTTAATTTATCATTACATATAGAAGCGTATTTATTTATTTCCTCTGGCGTTTTTTTTCCTCAGCAAACATTATTATACAATGATTTATTGCCACAAGTCTTTACTGTAATAACATCTATATTACACTCTATTTTCAATGGAAAGTGATCGGACCAGAACGAATCAAGAATAACCTCAATGTTTACAATTGTTTTACCAGCCAGCTGAGTGACCAGACAGTGATCTAACCAACGCTTACACCCATCTGAGTCACTAATAAATGTGTACCTTTGTGAACCCATACCAAGATAATTAATGTCCGCACATGATAACTCGTGCTCAGAACAAAAACTAAGAACTTCATTACAAAAGGACTCACCTGGGTGCGCGTTGAAATCCCCTAGTACAAACACTGATTCGACATAACTATAATCTTGAATTATGGAATACATTTCACTTAGACATTCCGTAAACTGTGGTAAATTTTCACTACAGTCTGTTGGCATATACATATTCATAACCATAAAACAGCGATTATTTGTCACAACTTTTACTGCACAAATTCGATCACTTTCACACTGCACCACTTGTACGCATTTAAATGCACTTTTACGCCAAAATATGGCAAGTTCTCCATATGGCCTACCTTTACAAATACCAGCTGAAGTGACCACTGAAGATTTTGCAGTATAGCTAAATTCTTGATCTATACTTTCCATAAATAATAAATCATGTGGGTATAACCATGTTTCTTGTAACAAAACAATATCAGCTGTTTTGCATAATAAACGCACACAGTTCACCGACCGCTTAATGTTTTTACAATTAAAAGTGATTATATTCATTTTTGAACTGTTATTATCCATTGTTTATGACTTATGTATGCTTTTTATTTCCTTGTTTTCAGGATTTGCTTCTCTTCTCTTCTGAAAATGTATGAAGCGTCGAAATCTGATCCCATTAGGCCATGTTTGATCATCCAAAAATGTATCTAACATATTTTTGGATACAAATAGTTTAAAAGCATTATACGGCCTTTCTTTCTTCATCGTAATTTTCTCGAGTGTGACGACTTTTGTCGTTTTATTTTTGATATACTGACAGATATATTCTTCCGATGTATCTTTGTTTACGTTAGAGATAAACAAAGGGATTTTTATATCAGCTGCTTTAAACTTATCAGACTGATCTGTAGTCGCTTTGCCCGTTTTTCCCTCAAAACGGTTTTTAGACCTTTGCTTTTGAATTGTTATCCAATTATTTACTGGTTTATATGCCTTCCACTCACCATTTCTCACAATTTCCGCCATGGTGGGCTGTTTTGTTTGATTACTGTTTGTATGAAATTCAGCCGATTCAAATCTTTCCGAACATAATTCTTTTTCCAATAGCGTTATGTTATTTGGTACCGGTGCATTTGTGTTATCTTTCTCGCTATAAGTACGAGTGGGAGAGATAAAATTTGGTAGCTCACTGTTTTCTAGACTTAGGCGCCTCGTCGTTGCTATACCGTCGGTAGACGACCGTTCAACAAGTCCACTATCAGATACATACCCTCCTCTTTTTTTCGTATTGATATTGCAAGTCGATTGCAACCCTGGTGTCTTATTTGCCTCTAGCTTCATCTTAAGCTCCTCCATTTGAGTTACTGTTGCATATCTGCATTTTGTATCATTTATTTCGGCCTGCATAACCACTAAATCTTTTAACAATTTAGTCACATCGACATGGTCGAACGTAACTGGCGGTAATTTCTACAAGTCACGCGCCACGAAAATCGGCATCAGATCTCGGTTCAGTCACTTTAAAGATACATATAATATCCTCTAAGTCTCTCTGCTTCTTGCCTTCTCTCCGCCTTGATACTTTCTTCTGGCTCGTTTTAATGGACCTAAACAGCAATTCTTTCGCGCTTTTGACTTTTTCCACAGAAAAAGCAGTTTCACAAATCCTTATTAAACTTTCATTGTCCATAACTTCTATTTTGTTTTGAATAAACGATAATAGTTCACATATAACTATATTACAGTTCGCACATTTTAGCGTATTCACAGACATCGTCGCGGAAGTGTATTTTCAATGCCAACTCATATAGAGGTCAAACCTCTAATCTTCAGTAAAAGTAGTACTACCCAAAAGGCAAAACTTCATTTCGCAACCGAGGCTCTATATGCCATCTCAATATAAAGCTTCCAGTGAGTCCTTCAATGTTTACAGATTCGTTTTTTAGATTTGTATTATAATACGTATGTGTGAACTTATATTAATTACTCGTAGTAATTCGAAATCATAATTTAGATGAGTCAATTACGATTTTGCATGAAGTAAATATTGTTTAAACATAAATTATATTTTCTTATCGATAAATCCTGTACTAGTAATCACTTGCCTAATTACACACACCAACGCAGATTCACAAACTCACATCGACATAAAATTGACACGCTACCGCGGCGATATGCAGTGTCTAGGCATTCTTCGTCTATGGGTTATACAATACTATCGGTAGTATCGATAATATCGAACAAATTAGTGTCGATACTATTGATAATATCGTCTTTACCAATAGTATTGCTCAATTTGTGCAATCAATATAATCGATAGTATCGATTTAATTGCCACGTGTAAATACAAGCGATAGTCCAATCAATATTAAGACTGATTTCGAGTTCAGCTATCGATAGTCAAACCATCGATGGTTTCGCAACACTACTGGCAACACAGACATGGTCGACGTCACAATGGCCTGCCACCATCACTCGCTCTCCTACTAGTCTGTAGCCACCATCTATACCATGAAGCTAAAATTACTTGGAAGGCGTCATACGACGTTGCCGCTCCGCCGGTCATCATTCAACACATTGTCTATTGTCTCTCTCAATTACACGGATCACCAAAGCTATTGTAAGATTGGCAACGTTGCCCTGTACGTATGCTTGGTGCAATGTTGTGACATATTACTAGGCCATAATAAATGGGCCCCATCCGCTTCAAAACTGAAAATATGAATTAAAATCGTTGTGAATACTGAAAATTATTTTATATAGTGAACTTATATCGTGTTGTGCAGTGTTTTTTCCATTAAGAACAAGTAAAGGAGGAATAAATGAACATGGATCGTCATATTAGTATTGCATTCATAACGACGTTTTATAGCTAAATATTCATTTCATATTAAGGATATACATCATTGGCGATATATTATTACCACATGGTGGCCATATACTATGGATTTAAAGATTTAATGTAGGTTTATAAAATGCATTGTTTTACGTCTCCCGAACAGTGATGTACCTGCAACGCCTGTGGTTTGTTATCAATATTTGCCAAATCCCTTCCTTGCTCATTTATAGTGAAATATTGACCGTCCCTCGGCACGTCTTACTCCTCGTTCGCACAGACGCCTTTCAACGCGTTGTGGTGAAGCGCTTTCAAAAAACTGTACTGTGAATGATTTGTTTCATTTCAGCGCTTTATTAACGTGCATTGAAAAAGCGCTTGTGCGAACGTCGGGTAAAGGTGATGTAAAAATTATAACCACCGCCACGCCTATATTCCCTTAGCGGGAGTGGGAGTTGTGTACTGTGAACACTCACTTGTCGTCAACAATGTGAGTTCCCATGTAGAAGACGATGAGTCTATTGATATTATACCGAGCACAGGGCCAGACTCCGGACTAGATATTTTTTTATCTAAAAATTGCTATTTTCCGACCTTGGATTTCAACCGACTATGCGCATTACAAGACCAACAAGGCTTTAGTATTGTATTAAATTGCACATACTAATATCGGTGTTTTCAGATTCGTTTTTAAGATTTATATTATAATACGTATGTGTGAACTTATATAAATTACTTGTAGTAAAAATCTTAATTTACATGAGCCAATTATAAATCAATCAGCCTGTCGTAGTCCATTGCTGGACATAGGCCTCTCCTAACACGCGCCATTGCACACGGTCCTCCGCCTTCCGCAATCAGTCAATTATGATTTTATTTATTTATTTATGAAAAGGTACACCATCGACTCATCATACTCAATAGTTAACAACTTAAGAAAAGATAGATACAGTCTGAGACAAGGTGACACGCCTTTATAGGCGTATACAACATTTAAAGATTAGTAGTCAGTTCGAGTAATACTAATCAAGGAAATAATAAAACATAGTGAAATAAAATAATGTCAATATCACAAGAAGAATTATTAAATACATAAGTTGTTAGTTTAAATTAATTAACAATTAACAACTGTAACAGGAATAAATACAAACAAAACACAAATTTTAACATCGAATATATATGAGACTGGGAATATAAATCATAATCCAAGTGCAAAAGTACATTTTTTTATAAATTCTTTATTTTCACTTGTATCGCTACTTAAGGCTATACCATTGTAAGATTACATAAACCTATATAAGGGCGAAAATTTTGCTAAATTTGTTCGACTTGTGGATGTAGAAAAGAAAAAATGTTGCATGAAGTAAATATTATTTAATCATAAATTGTATTTTCTTATCGATAAATCTACTAGTAATCACTTGCCTACTCATACACACTACCGCATATTGACAAACTCACATCGACATAAAATTGACACGCTATTACGGCCGTATGCGCCATCTATACAGTTTTCCTCTAAGATCTATACCATCTTCTTCTTCTTTCTTAAGTTATGGCTTCATACTAATTTTAAGTGTATTTGCTAATGTCCAATGAGGAATCATCTTCGATCTATACCATCCTACTACAGATGGGCAAATAAAAAATCGTATTAACAATCAGTATACCTAGTAAAATAGAAAAAAAAAAATCCTTGTGTGGTTTCATGAAACCACGGTAAAAGTGAAACATATTGGCCTTGGCTGCTCTGGCGAGCGCCTTTCACTTTATCCCTACTCCGCGGCCGACCGTCACGGGACATGCGACACACCGACCAAAAAGTTTGAGACGATCTAATAAAAGTTTCACTTTAAAAATTCTCAAAAAATACTCAACATAACAAATAAAAAAAATATTATTAACTTGTTCTATCTATCTATATCACCATGCCAGATCCACTTGCTTTAAATATCATATTTCCCCATAGACGAAGAATATACCTAACCACCGCATATCGCCACGGTAGCGTGTCAATTTTATGTCGGTGTGAGTTTGTGAATCTGCGTTAGGCAAGTGATTACTAGTACAGGATTTATCGATAAGAAAATTTATCGATAATTTAAGATTAACAAATATTTACTTCATGCAAAATCGTAATTGACTCATCTTAATTATGATTTCGAATTACTACGAGTAATTTATATAAGTTCACACATACGTATCATAATACAAATCTTAAAGACGAATCTGTAAACATCGATATTAGTATGTACAATTTAATACAATAGTAAAGCATCATTGGTAATGCGCATAACGATCACAAGGTCATCGGTTCGTATCCTATGTCGGAAAATACGAATTATTCGATAAAAAAAATCTAGTCCGGAGTCTGGCACTGTGCTCGGTATAATATCAATAGACTCATCCTCTACTACATGAGACCTTACATTGTTCAACGACAAGTGAGTGTACACAGTACACCACTCCCACTCCCGCTTGGGGAATATAGGCGTAGTGGTGGTAACAATTTTTACATCACATTTATCCTAAGTTTGCACGTGCGCTTTTTCAATGCACGTTAGTCCTGAAACTAGGATGTATGGTCAGCGCATATCGCTGAGGTAGCGTGTCAATTTCATGTGGGAGTTTGTGGATCTGCATTTGTGTACTTTAATAGGGAAGTGATTACTGGGACAGGCCTTATCAACGTAAAAGACAATAGATGATTAAAAAACATATTTATTTCACCGAACAGAAAATCTTAAGTTATCTGAGAATCTATACTAAATATGTTGATTTATTAATATATAATAACATTAGTGTGCACTGACACACGTGGAATTATATCAATTCACACCATTTTAATCTACCCCTGCTGTTTGTGTATAAGGGGTTAATTAAAGTTGAATCATTAATACAGAAAAAAAACATTGGAGCAATCAGTTCAGTTCAATTTGTGATAATTGAAGATATATCATCTTACACTTTGTAAATTCTGAAAAAAGCCGCCTCATAGGAAATGGACCTGGATGAGCCCTGATGGTTCCACCAAAAATGAAATAGACTTCATAATGAGCACCAAACGACAAATATTTAATGATGTCTCCGTGATCCACAGGGTAAAAACCGGCAGTGATCACCGAATGGTCAGAGGCACATTAAATATTAATGTCAAAATGGAAAGATCGCGTCTGATGAAGTCTACGCTCCGACCTTGTAATGCACATATCCAAAACCCCGAGAACTTTGAACTCGAATTGGCAAACCGCTTCGAATTGCTAGACAGCAGCGCATCAGTGGACGAAATCAACAACAGGCTGGTAGAGACTGCCCATACGGTCGGGTCCAAGTATTTTAAGCCCCACCGTAAAAATAGACCTCAAAAACTATCCTACTACACCCGAAACCTCATGGCTGAGCGACGTTCCATGACGCTCCAAACCTCCGATGATGCTAAGTCCTATAGGCAGCTCAATGGACAGATACTGAAGTCCTTGCGACACGATTTACGGTCCTTCAATACAAGGCGTATTGAGGAGACCATAGCACAGAACAAGGGCCCCAAAGTGTTCGCAAGAGACGTGTATATTGGGCAAAGCCAGTTGACGAAGCTGAAGACGGAGGACGGAAACGTAACGTCGAATAGGTCAGAGGTGCTCAGGGAGATAGAGAGGTACTATGGGTAGGTGTACAGCTCAGTAGCTGAACCTGTTGTTGACTTGGTAAAAGACCCAAGAGCCAAGCTAACCCGACACTACACTGAAGATATCCCGGACATCAGCCTGTACGAGATTAGGATGGCTCTCAAACAACTCAAAAATAACAAAGCGCCGGGCGAAGACGGAATTACCGTAGAGCTTCTGAAAGCGGGCGGAACGCCGGTACTTAAAGTCCTTCAGAGGCTGTTTAATTCCGTCTTGCTCGAAGAGAAAACGCCGGAAGCATGGAACAGGGGTGTGGTGATACTGTTTTTCAAGAAAGGTGATAACACTTTACTGAAGAATTATAGGCCCATCACACTGCTGAGTCATGTTTATAAGTTGTTTTCGAGAGTCATTACGAATCGTCTCTAACGCAGGTTTGATGACTTCCAGCCTCCCGAACAAGCCGGTTTCCGGAAAGGCTTTAGTACCATAGACCACATACATACGCTGCGGCAGATTATACAGAAGACCGAGGAGTATAATCGGCCACTATGCTTGGCGTTTGTGGACTATGAGAAAGCCTTCGATTCGATCGAGACTTGGGCGGTTCTTAGATCTCTCCAGCGATGCCGCATTGACTATCGGTACATCGAAGTGTTGAAGTGCTTGTATAATAACGCCACCATGTCAGTCCGAGTACAGGGGCAGTGCACGAAGGCGATCCCCATAAAAAGAGGAGTAAGGCAGGGAGACGTCATTTCTCTGAAACTGTTTACGGCCACCTTAGAGGACGCCTTCAAGCTCTTGGAATGGCAAGGACTTGGCATCAACATCAATGGCGAATACATCACTCACCTTCGATTTGCCGACGACATTGTGGTCGTGGGCGGAGTCGCTGGAAGATCTAGGACGAATGCTCGGTTACCTCAACAGAGTATATCAACAAGTGGGTCTTAAAATGAAAATAATGTCTAACGTCCATGTCGTACCCACCGCACTCATGGGAACTCTACTCTTGAAGTTGTCGACGAATACATTTACCTGGGACAGGTAGTCCGGTTAGGTAGGTCCAACTTTGAGAGAGAGGTCAATCGACGAATCCAACTCGGCTGGGCAGCGTTCGGGAAACTGCGCAATATCTTCTCATCCAAAATACCTCAGTGTCTTAACTAAAGTTTTCAGTCAATGTGTGTTACCAGTGATGATATATGGATCAGAGACGTGGTCTCTTACAATAGGTCTCATAAAAAAACTCAGACTTGCTTAGCGAGCTATGGAGAGAGCTATGCTCGGCGTTTCTCTACGCGATCGAATCAGGAATGAGGAGATTCGTAGAAGAACCAAGGTTACCGACATAGCCCTTAAGATTAGCAAGCTGAAGTGGCAATGGGCGGGCCACATAGCGCGTAGATCGGACGGGCGTTGGGGCAGAAAGATTCTAGAGTGGCGACCACGTATTGGCAAGCGCAGCGTGGGACGACCGCCTGCCAGATGGACCGACGATCTTGTGAAAATCGCAGGAAGTCGTTGGATGCAGGTGGCATCGGACCGGTTACGCTGGAAAGCGATTGGGGAGGCCTATGCTCAACAGTTGACAAGTATGGGCTGAGATGATGATGATGATGATGATGAGTTCTTAGATTCACGCGGATATTACACATGAAATAAAACTATTTTTCGGATTTTATCGATGTTTATTTTTTTATTTTAAGTTCCCGACGTTTCGAATGCTTTGCAGCACCAATGGTCACGGGAAGGACTGAGGTCTCTCAGTCAAACGCGGATTCTAAATCACGATAATCTATAGTTCCATCACACGGATATCAACATGCTTTTCAGGGTTCAGATTTATCAACATATGGGCATGGCATACAACGCACCCTCACCGGGTGGAGGGCACAATGCCAACTCATATAGAGTGCAAACCTCTAATCTTCAGTATAAGCAGTACTACCCAAAAGGCAAAACTTCATTTCGCAACCGAGGGTCTATATGCCATCTCAATATAAAGCTTCCAGTGAGGTAAGTAGTTTAATGAGTGTTTTATTTCAGGGAAAACGCTATAAAGATGAAATAATCATAAATAGGTCCTACCCCCGATTGGGGAATATCCCACCCCCGATTGAGGAATATAGACGTGTTTATCTAGATATTCTATCCTTACTAAATTTCATCCAAATTCGTTTAATCATTATGACGCGAATAGGAATTGTTAATGTTTCAGTATTAATTTATTAATATCGACAGTAAGCGATAGGCGCTGTAGGACATCACTATTGGAGAAGCGTAAAATAATGCATATTTAAAATACAAATGAAAGCTTTAAACTCACAGTTAATTATCACCGTATATTAATTATATGACGTCAATAACGTATATATTTCATGTAAAATCCATAATTTTGCTGTGAAACTTCCCTATAATATAATAAGAGGCAATAAATACATACGTGTGAAATGATAATTCAGGATTCTTTACTCCTCCTTTGGTTGTCCTTGATTTACAAAATACAGCACAACACGACATATTTTCACTGTATTAAAGTATATTTACTTAACACAATAATTTTCATTCATATTTTAACTGCTGACACGGACGGGGCGTATTTGTTATGGCCCAAACATCGGACACACAGGCTACGAAGCACACGTACAGTGCGACGTTGCCAACCTTACAATAGCTTTCTCATTCACTCAAAATGGTGATCCGTGTAATTGAGAGAGAAAAAAGACAATGTGTTGAACGATGACCGGCGGAGCGGCAACGTCGTATTCAGCCCTCCAGTTAATTTTACCTTCATGTATTTCCCACTATCCTACTTATATTATAAATGTGAAAGTTTGTATGTTTGTTACTCAATGAACAAAAAACGACTGAACGGATTTATTACCTGGTTAGGGTGTTTATTACCTGGATTAACACAAAGGATACTTAAGTGAAAACTTCTTTAGGCGCGTTGGGTATTTTTTGAGATGGGAAAAAACAATCGAACTCGCGATACTGTTACCGTTACCGACACCTCTGTATATAAGTATTTACAGATATTGTGTATGTACATACATAGATTACATGGGTACACATTTTTTAATATGGGAAAAACCATTGAACTTGCGTGTTACCGTTACCGACACCTCTGTATATAAATAAATAAATAAAAAAAATTAAAACATATTTCCTGACGATTCAAAAAATACACCCGTAATTGTTCAAGTTTTCATTTCTGTCGGCACTCCCGGAGTGCCCAACTTTTTTATCAATATAACGCATGTTAAAACTAAAGGGAAAACTGCCCTGATGACATAGCTGATACTTAAATTAATATAAACGAAAAAACGATTTTTAATATATAAGGTTCCAAAAGATAACAAAAATAAACAGCGTCACGCCCATCGATCAAATATAGGAAGATACACGCTCGCCTCACGAAAAGTGACACCACTTGAAGCTGAGATAAAAGTGGGTGGTACTAAAAAATGCACTTGCAATGTTACGCTTTTAGTCGCTTGTTTACGGCTTGTTACGAACATGCTGAAGTGGGCAATTAAAAACTGTAAGTTTTATACAAAAAAAGTAACAAAACATGACGGGGTGTTTTATTTTACGTAACTATCACTTCAAATTAACGATATTCTATACTGTGCTGTCTTTATTCGTTTTAAAATGATGCATTGTTCAATTATTTTGTTCCATTTTTAACTTCGTATGCAGTCCCTAACTGTCTCTTTCTCTCTTGGGTGCGGACCCCTTTGTTTTCTACCGGTGAGCTTCAGACGTAAAATGTTATTGCTTTTTCTTCATTGCTATGCAATACAACTTTAACTGATACAAGTTACAATATGTCCTAATTTATGTTTGTATCATACCTATAACGACTCACGTCGATTTGGGGACGTTTTTTGGTGTAACTTTTGAACAGGACTGTGTATCTTCTATCTCTAACTATATCATCACGCCAGATCCCTTGCGGAGTAGGCAAAATGCAGAAGGCTTGTGTAACTTGTTATAATATATCGATGGTCACGCCTATATTCCTCAAGAAAAATTCCAAAATATTGACGACAAATATCGATTATCTATCTATCTCATCAACCTAGATCCCTTGCGGGGTAGGTAAAAATTACATAATTTCAAAAAGATTTTTCCTGACAAATCGATATTAGTATCGATTATATTTTGAATATATATTGATGTTTCGATATACCGACATATTTTAACCATGCCTGCCCACACTACATCCCATTTGACATTTGGCCACTTCCGCAGGCAGCTTGTCCAGTTAATTTAATCTTATCCTGTGATCGTATCTATTTATTCGGTGTGGCTTATCACTAAAATTGTAAATAAAATACGCTACGTCATTGTTTGAATTACGTAGCTTTTGATTTAAATTTGTATCGGCCATCCCCTCCTAGCCATTCGTGGTTCAAGTTGACTGTGCACGGCACAGACCCACTTCGAGGCGACCCGGGCAGGCACGATCGCAGCTACAGTATCTCAAATCAGTATAAGAGGATACGCGATGGAGAAGCAGACGAAGCTATTCACCCGCGAGGAGCTGAAGACGTGCAAGGACGCAATCCTCATCATAAACAACGAGGTTTACGACGTTACCACGTTTCTCGCAGAGGTCAGTCGCTGCACTTTGTCCGCTATTTATAAATTATTTTAACATGCAGGTTTATTCACAAGCGATCACTCTTCGTCTTTGTTCCAAATACGTGTATTTAATTTGATTTCTGTAGGAATTTAGTAATTGAAATTAACTTTAATTATACCGGTGATTACGACAAAATAAGGTTAATTATATAAAAATATACCAGCCACTTTTAGTTTTGTCACCATAAAAATTAAGGTTTTAACACTAGAAAGGCAGTAGGAGTACCAGATGAAATAAATGTTTCATATATTATGTTTCACATATGTTTATCTAAACATTAATGAAAATATGGTTGTTTGACCTATTCAATAAATGAAAGACTTATTGTTGCATATTCCTACTTATTTTTACTTTGTATGTTCATTACTCTAAGGGTAGTCATCAAGGCAATTAAAATTTTTTGCAATCTATATTTTTTGGTCCAATTTTCCATAGAAAATGTTTCAGCAGTTCTGTGATACACAAATATTATTATTACTGCAATCTTTACCAAAGGTTCAATCAGATAGTTAAAATTAAAGTATATCATTGCCACCCAAAGCTAAAGACAGTGATTCATTTATTCCACCTTCAAAATATAGTTCTAGTGATGATTCAGGCAGCAACATACCACTAGCTGCCATTCAACTTCCAACTAGAGGAAGAACATATCGGAGATGTGTATTTTATGGTCAAACAACATTTTATGGTAGTACTACTCATCAAATGATGTTGCCAAGTAGATTGTTGTGGGAACCTGCACTAGAAAATAGGCCTGAGGTAGCAGGTCGACAAGGAAGTCATAATGTTTTGACTGAACTGGCAAGACCTACCGCTTATGTGCAAAGGCAAGTTGGAGATAAATTCATGACCGCCTGGATAGATGATATGATTTTACAACTTATTAAAAATTGTTGAGCTCTAAGCAAGTCATAAGCTTGTTGTACATGGATTATTTCCTAAGCAGAATTTGAAAAATTTATTGCCATTCTATATGTTAGAGGTTGTTTAGTTACAAGAAAAATATAAGTGAATTGAGAGAGAGGCTTAATTGCTATGAAACCATTTGTAATAATAAAATTTATAAAATATGTTTTTGTGAGTTGTAACCAAGAAAAATGCTTGTATATCATAAATGTATATAGGTTATTTTTTATTTTAAATGATATTATGTAAATATCTGAAATTATTTAAATTTCCTTTGTTCTAATGATTATCGCTCATTATTTATGGGATTATATCACATATATTTACACAATTAAATACTAAGTCAAATGACCTTAGACTGCCTTTGTAGGTTAGGTAAAATAAAAAAATAAAATAATTCAAAACTTTAAGACATCCTTACTAAAGTAACCAAGTGACTTCTCTACTGTATGCGACTAAATAGGAGAGATAATTGAGAATTCCATTGTCAGGGTCCACAACATGTCCTTATCAGCTTAATTATTAGTTATCACTGAGTGAGCAAGTGATATGGAGGTTAATATTTTCCGTCAGTACCAGTGTGAAGCATGACTTTAATAATGCTATCAATAATTAGAAGATAAAAAGAGGTATAATCAAAACTTATCAAAACTGATTATTATAGCAGATTTTAAGAGCAAGGCATATTCAGATTTTCAGAGTGGTAGAAAAGATAGATGTTTATTATGAGGAGTACAAACATTGTTTCCAACCATGTGCATAGGTATCATTATCGCCATAATTATTGTGACATATAATAACTGCATAAAATATTACTGAGGAGTTTGTCAGCAGTTAAATTACAGGGCATAAAGCTGACAATAGTAGGTAAGAAATAGTCTATGATTTAAAGGACACTTTTGATTTACCTGCTTTTATATTGATGGTAGAAATATTAATTCATATAAGCAATTTTTTGTGTATATTGAGTTACATTCACCTCATATAAATGAGTCTGTCTGTCTGTCAAATGACATTTTTTTTTATTTATTAGCCATATGGGGCTACCAATATGGTTGAAAGAAGGTGACAGTCCACACTACACCAGCATTGATTCAGAACAGTGCAGAAAAATTTATATACACTCTACCCTTGTGAGTCACTCTGATTGCCATGCTTGATTGCATGTTATCTCCAATACTGAAGACCAAACAAACAGTTATAAATCTGGCAATAATACTATAAATATCTGATAACAAGCACTACTGCATATTATGAAGGTCCTGACACCTGACATAAACTTATTACAACTGAAACACAAAGGATAAAACTGTAGATTGTTTTTACTCCAATGGCCACATTTAACCCACCTCATATGAAACAGCCCAACAGTGGGCGAGCCTATTTCCAGGATAGGCTGCTTGATCATGAACTTAGCTCCATGGAAGGTATCTTTAATTCAGTTAAGATGTTTCGCGACCAATTAATTGCCCTCAGATCCCGATTTTATTTGCTGATAATGTCACAAATTCGGTCAGCACTATCCTGCGAGTATAAGTGCAATTCATCGGCAATGTGAAAGTGGAAGGATGCAGGTACCGGGGAAGACCTAGACTATCTTACCACGACCAAATAAACCGAGTCTTATCTGATGGAAAAGTCAAGAGTCTCCGTAACCGGCGAGCGTGTATGAGACGAACTATGAGAGTCGAGGAAGCTAGAGAGGTATGTAAGGAAAGAACCTGTTGGAACTCTGTACTCTCTGCCTACCCCGCAAGGGATCTGGCGTGAGGTTATAGATAGATAGATAGGTCATCGGCATATAGACAATACGCAAATCGAAGTTCGTAGGTTATCAAATCAATGAAAATGGAAAACAGAAGAGGAAATATTATTAGAAACAAAAGAGAAAAATCCCTGGATAAATTAGAGACGCTCCAAATTAGATTCCTAAAACTACTTGTCAATAAGAAGATTAAAAATAGCTGTAAGGATAACTATAGAAAATTATTTCAAATTTGTAAAATTCTTCCGATCAGTTTAAAACACAAATTTCTTTTAATTGTAAACAATCGTGACCGTCGAGAGTTTTTAACCCTAGTGAGCAATGTGTACAGTACGCGCTTGGTGCCCGACGGCAGATACAATGTTCCAAGGGTGACCAACTACTTCGGTGACAGGGTGCTAAAAAAACGCATCCCATACATTTTGAATAGTCTGCCGGCGGCCATAAGGGGCTAGACAAATATAAAATAATTTAAAAGAAATCTGAAAAAACATTACCTAAGTTTGTGTTAAGTTAGTGTTACCATTATATTAAGTTTGTAGATTCAACTGACCCCACAGGCAAACTGGTTGCACAGTTTTGTGGGGGCGATGATTTTTATATTGTGCATTATGTTGTGATCGTAAATAAATATATAAATAATAATAAATCATTCAGTAAGAGCTCAAGAACAATGTGGAATAAATAATTACTCCATTACAATAAAATTTGACACACTCGATTATGTACTCAATTTCATATGTATAAAACTAAAAATGTTGTAATTACGGGATAGGTCATTTTAAGTAGCAAGGTTATATAAACGACAGCTCTTTATGTGTGTATAGTAAAAAATCTATTGAAGGAACTCATCATTATGAAGACTGGTACATCAGGTATCATATGAAATTGGGCAAATGTTTTATTAAGTTTTTTCTTTTTTTTTTAAACATAGCCCCACACTACGATTTATTCCTGTGTCGTGAGCGCCTTTACAAACATGAAATTTTACATACGCAAGTGTCCAGATCGAAATAAATAATTGTGGGTCACAAAACGATTTGTTCTGTGTGGGAATCGAACCCGCGAAATCGTCCTTCAAAGTATTAAATGTGTCTGAATACTATATTCCACAAAAGTGGCTGTTCACCCCTTTAGGAACATGGTCCTGAAGATATGTAAACATTCCAAATATAACAAACTTTCTTCAGCTTTGTGAAACTATGTTTGCAGAGCACTAGTTACTAATTACTTATTGAATTAACTAAGCAGTGTGCCGATACTACAATGGCTTCACTTAATTAATCACTAGTCTTGTTTTACTGACATGCTGACACAATGGAGGCACATGTTAATTTAGTTAGCCAAATTAAAAACTGCTGCCCTAATTTATTGCTTACAGTTGATTTCATTAAAATAAAAACACCGTCACGCCTATACTCCCCAAGCGGGGGTAGAAGAGGAGTACTGAGTAATACGGGGTGAGCCTATTGCCATATACCGGGCGCAACTATAGACTCCGGACTCATACTGGGAAGTTTTCCTTAGAAAAACTTCATTTGTCCAACCTAGGATTTGAAACTTTGGATTTGTGACTAGACCAACGAGGTAGTCTAAATATTCACTTCATTGTTTTTGTTAACGTCGACTAAGGGGCGAAATTTATCGGTTTTCCGTATGAGATTTACGCAAAGTAACAGCTACTTTAATGTTTTAATGTAACGATTTCCTCAAAGACGTAGATATATCTAGATCAGGTATTGTACGCAGCATAATTAGACCTTAAACGAACAATTCGAATGTTCCAAATTGCTTGACACATTTAATTTTGTGTGCTGGATTATCAAGATTAAAGAATGCAGTGTTTTTATTTAGCGGCAAATAACGTTAATTGTTAGAAGAATTCATTCGCTTTACTGTAATGCTGTGAATGCTCATTGTTACTGTGGCAGTTTCAAAATTATTCCTTTTGTAGTAAGATTGATAGACTTGTTTCGCCAGGTAGTCACGGTCCGGTAAAATAAGCAGAAGCTGAAGGCACCCAGTTTACGTTTACCTACTAATATCTAACACCTCCTGGCTTGTGTAAAATCAAAATGGTACTTTACCTACTTCTCAAGACCGGTTGTCGCTGAAGGGGAAGGCTAACATAGTAAACTCGCATTCAGACGAGTTATTTTTAAATCCTAATGTGATAAGGGGCGAGCCCCTTGACATTCTTCGGAAATAATATTTCTCATTATCGATTAATTTTATATTATATCGAAGGTTTCCTCACGACGTTTTTATTCAACGCTAACGAACGATTATTTATCGAAAAAATCCAAAATTTGAACGCTGTACCTTGGTAAATATAAAGGCAAGCGTTTTACCAACTAGCCCATCACTGCTTGAAATACGGATGACATACAAGAAAAATGTCATATGACTTTGAATTTTCTCTCTTATGGAATCGCGTCATAGTCGAGATTCGGTTTTAAGCGTTTCCAAACAGTTATTTACCATACAATACCATACATATTTTATAACGCAGACACTTGATTAACGTTGCGTGAGCGGAACAACTTGTTTCTCCTATTATCTGCCTAATTTGACACTCATTTAGACGCAATCCGACTTATATAATAGCCGCTGTGGCGCAACTGGTCTTAATCCTTAATATTAAACATGCACGCAGTGCCTAAGCCTAGGAACTCTGTAATAAACAATAAATCAGCCACTACGGTCCCACTGCTGGGCAAAGATCTCGCCCAGTGCTGATAGGTGAAGTTTAAAATCTAAGATTACCAAATTGTACCAATTAATTTGTCTCATGTTAGGTATTCCCCTATAAGTGTAAGTATCCTATGCAGGAAGGAAACAAAAGCAGTAAATTGATCAAACAAATTTTAATCAATGCTGAAATGTTGCAAACAATAATAGTTCAACAAACCAAACTCGTTAATGGAAGCGTCTGTCAATGATCACAAAATGGTAGCTTATAACACTTAAAACAAACAAACATATGAAGACGTTTAATGAATTAGGGTGTAATTTTTACGAATTGTCTAACATTGAATCCTTCCTTACTGGGCTGGAAGCGAAAGAAAAACTTAGAATGCCCCAGTAGCCTTACTTTTGCTAGGCTGGTGGTAAGAGTCCACCAAAGGCAGTAACGTCGTCCGATCAAGGACCTGAAAAGGAAAATTCGGAAAGAACCCTATACCAACCAGTCTGGCCAGCGTGGTATAGTAGGCCAAAAACCTCCTAACATGATAAGGCACCTAAACCAAAGGCCCCCAGTTCCCGGTAGTCCCGCTGTCCGCTGCCACGGTAGCGGTCGCGGTAACAGCGGGGCAGGGGGTGCGAAGAATCTCCGGGCTACGACACAAGGCTACCAAAAACACCTGACCCTGGCTACGTACAATGGACGCTCTCTACGGCTGGACCAACACCTCACTGAACTCGAGGTAGAACTAGGTCGCATAAACTGGCACATATTGGGGTAATCCGAAGTCCGAAGACAAGGCGAGGACACGATAACCCTTGAGTCAGGCCACCTGTTCTACTTTCAGGAAGGTGATCGGCCCTCTCAGGGCGGTGTCGGTTTCCTGGTCAACAAAGCTCTCACTAACAACGTTGTGGAAGTCAGCAGTGTGTCGACACGGGTAGCGTACCTCATAATTAAAATCACCGACAGATACACCCTGAAGGTGGTACAGGTATATGCGCCGACTTCGACATACTGCGACGACATAGCCGAAGCCATGTATGAAGACATAGCCAAGGCATTACATGGCACCACCAAGGCTCACTACAACCTTGTTATGGGGGACTTCAATGCCAAAGTGGGAGTACAAGAACGCGGTGAAACGATAATCGGACCCCACGGCGTGGGGCGCCGAAACCACAGGGGGCAGATGCGGAGACGCAGGGGCTCTTCTTGATGAATTCGTTCTTTAAGAAGAAGCCTCATAGAAAGTGGACATGGCGAAGCCCCGACACTGTGACGAGGAACGAGATAGACTTCATCATGACTGACAGGAAGTCTATGTTTAGAGACGCCTCCGTGATCAACAGGTTTAATACCGGCAGCGATCACCGACTTGTCCGAGGCGCTCTAAATATAAACTTCAGGGCCGAAAGGCGTCGCATGATGAGGTCTACTCTCAGACCTACTGCGCCTCAAATAGCTTTAAAAGTTCCAACTGGAGCTTCAAAATCGTTTCGACCTGCTGGAAACCGAAGGCAATGTCGACGAGAAAACCGACACAGTGGTCACAACGCTACAGGATGTGTCTCGAAGGGGTTTCCCGGCAAAAGCGATAACAGAGAGTCTAAACTCTCGCTCGAGACTCTTGAACTTATGAGGCAGAGACGGGAAATGTCATCCACGCAGGCGTCTTCACCGGATGGGAGGAACCTCAACCGGAAGATCCGGAAGCGGGTGCGACGTGACCTCGGATGTTCCAACACCCGCGTCATCGCGGCTGCGATTGAACAGAACAGAGGCACCAAAGTCTTCGCTCGCCAGCTAGGTAGATCCCATCTGACGAAACTTAAAACTGCGGGTGGCAAAACCGTAACCTCCAAGTTCGAGATACTCAAGGAAATTGAGAGTTTCTACAAAGACCTGTACGCATCACGGATGACTAAACCCACGAGACCCAGCGCTGACGACCACAGAGCGCCACTCACACGCCACCACACGGAAGACATTCCTGATGTCAACCAGGACGAGGTCAGAGTGGCTCTCGAGCAGCTCAAAAACAACAAGTCGCCAGGCGATGACGGAATCACCACTGAGCTCCTAAAAGCAGGCGGGACTCCAATCCTGAAAAAGCTAGCGAGTCTCTTTAATTCCGTCATCCACCAGGGCTTAACACCTCAAGCGTGGAGCGGGAGTGCGGTGGTTCTGTTCTTCAAAAAAGGTGACAAAACCTTGCTGAAGAACTACAGACCCATCACACTCCTGAGCCACGTCTACAAGTTGTTCTCGAGAGTACTCACAAACCGCCTCGCCAGAAGACTTGACGAGTTCCAGCCACCGGAACAAGCCGGGTTTCGAAAAGGCTACAGCACCGTAGACCACATCCATACTGTTCGGCAGATTGTACAGAAGACCGAAGAGTACAATCAGCCGCTGTTTATGGCTTTCGTGGACTACGAGAAAGCCTTCGACTCCATCGAAACCTGGGCGGTTTTGGATGCTCTGCAGCGATGTGGCATCGATTGGCGCTATATCGAAGTGTTGAGATGTATGATACCGCCACAATGACCGTCCAGCTCCAGGACCAAAAGACCAACCCGATCGAGCTGCGTCGAGGGGTAAGACAGGGGGATGTAGTGTCCCCCAAGCTCTTCACCAATGCACTCGAAGACGTCTTCAAGACGCTGGACTGGGCTGGGCGGGGCATTAACATCAATAGCGAATACATCTCACACCTTCGGTTTGCCGATGATATCGTCATCGTGGCAGAGTCACTGGACCAGTTAAGCGAAATGCTGCATAGCCTAAATAGAGCCTCTCGAGGTGTCGGTCTCGGCATGAACTTGGATAAAACCAAGATCATGTTTAATGAACATGTCACGCCGGGACCGATCTACGTCGATGGTTCGATGCTCGAAGTTGTTCGGGAATATGCCTACTTTTTACAAGTTGTCCAATTTGGTAGAAACATCTTCGAGAAAGTAATCAACCGCAGGATCCAATTAGGTTGGGCAGCATTTGGCAAACTATGTCACGTTTTCTCTTCGCCTATACCGCAATGCCTGAAGACTAAAGTCTATAACCAATGCGTCCTACCTGTTATGACTTACGGGGCTGAGACGTGGCCACTCACAGTGGGACTAGTCCACAAATTCAAAGTCGCACAGCGGGCTATGGAGCGAGCTATGCTTGGCGTCTCTTTGAAGGATAAAATTCGTAACGAGGTAATCCGACAAAGAACCAAAGTTACCGACATAGCTCGCAGACTCAGTAAGCTAAAGTGGCAATGGGCTGGTCACATCTGCAGAAGGACCGACGGCCGATGGAGCAAGCGTGTCCTAGAGTAGAGACCGCAACTTGGTAAGCGTAAGGTAGGATGGCCCCCAGCTAGATGGACCGACGACCTCAAAAAGGTCGCTGGGACAGACTGGATGCGGAAGGCGGAGGACCGTGTGCAATGGCGCGTGTTAGGAGATGCCTATGTCCAGCAGTGGACTGCGATAGGCTGATTGATTGATGATAACATTGAATTATCACAACTAACTAATTAACAAGGCAGCGCTAGTATAAACTGATTTTCATTTTTGAAAAGTGTCCAAATAAACATATATCGGTAGTTTAAAAAAAAGAAAATTTCAATATCACATTGAACATACAATTATGTATTTTACTTACGGTATATTGCTATCTCTCTGATATCGTAAACTGTTTTTTTGTATTGTAAGATATCTCCTGAGAGACTTGTCAGCAGACCGCTAATTGCTGCAGTTCGACGGCTAGTTTAATTTAAACGCCCTGAATCTTTCTTTTCAGATTTTTGTATTCCTGGAAAATTATATTTCTAAGTTATAATTATTTACTATTGTCCCTCCCCTTTTTTGCAGTTATATAATCAAAGTGTATACTATAGATGTGTCTGATGTCTGATAGGCATTATCAACAACTAAGTTGTTTTTGTTCGAATGCATTTCCAAACAAAGTACAGATTTCGTCTAACATGAAAACTGATGGTATAATGTAAGTATGTAAATCACCGAATATAAATACATCATTCGCTTTAACTAAACCTACTAAACATTGTTCACCGCATCATCCAGCCTATTTGTAACTGAGAATTATTCGACAAGGTTGAAACTGCAAAAAAACGATCTTTAACCTTTAGTGATGTTTTTTTTTACAATGACGCATAATGGATTAAATATGACGTAGGTATTTCCTGTTAACCATTTACTCGAAGTTACAAACAATAAGGATTGATTTAAAATGGTGAAATTAGGATATTTTTATTTCAAATGCAGTCTTTAATCAACTTTTTTTGTTCGAAGTGCTTCTTCCACCTGATATATCACACATTATATTAGATTTGACCTTAAAAGGTTCATTATTTTAAAAAGGGCGATGATAGTAACTGACAGCAAAATCCACCAAGCTCTGTATTTACTCATATCCTGTCCTTATTAACTTAGTCTTGTTTCGGAGACTTGATTTTTTACAGACGATCCGCTATTCATATAATCGTGATCTATTGTAAATCTCCTTACATAGTAGTCACTAATTTACCCTCAAAGAAAGAAATCTGTACCATAGATATTATTCTAGACGTCCATCTCCATGTCACAAGTTTTAGATTTCCAAGAATTACCATAAATAAATAATTAATTTTACGGCCTTTGCTAATTAATTGATGGAGGTCGAACTGACGAGATTGTAAACACTAAAAAACAATCACCTTGGCAAGTCGAAATCGTTGACGATTTATAACATTTTTAGACTGATTTGGGCCATTCCATTAGATGGTATTAAGGACCCGTTATTAAGGTTTCTTCGAAATAAATGACATCGCCATTTACGAGAATTCTAGACTGTGTTTCTTACTTGTTTTTTGGCAACTTTTCTAGATTACGAAAAACGATAGGTGTTATTACGATATTCAATTTGTACTGAAGTTATAAGCTTCAATTCTCATATGACGTCAACGTCATACGACGTTCAGAATCAAAAAAACATCTTCAGAACCATATCCTAGAAAGTGAAGTCACAGTTCAGTACTTCGTATGAAAAAAAAAAAAAAGAAATATATATATATATATATATATTTTTACTGAAGTGGACGGAATACGAAGGACTGAACTGTGACTTCACTTTCTAGGATATGGTTCTGATGATGTTTTTTTGATTCTGAACGTCGTATGACGTTGACGTCATATGAGAATTGAAGCTTATAACTTCAGTACAAATTGAATATCGTAAGTCGATAATTAATCCTAGTTTATGCCTTAATATTTAATATCCCATTTTTGCAAAAAAAAATTACTTAACGTATTAAAAACAATGAACTATATATTTAGAATTTTTTTTTTTGACGTGATCTCTTTGAATATTATTTCTTGCACTAAGTTATTATGGCCTTGTTACTTTGGCCCTTTATTTTCGTTGTCTGATCCCGTATGCGGTATTAGGCTGAATCGAAGGGACTGAACTGTCGATACTCAAAGACTTCATTAAAATTCCACGCGTGGCGTTCGGATCCTTAAATAATAATGGCGGGACGTGGTGAAGTGCGGGAATTTCTCATTTCGTCCCGCCCGGGAGCCGGGAGGAATGCACTCCCTCTTCCAGCGGCGCCGCTCGGACGACCTACATACATTTTATCTTGATAGCAAGCTCACATCATGTAAACCTCAGAAAAAAGTGGGGGTGTCTTATGTTTTGCAGGTGTTTGTGTTCAAAAACTCCGAACGGATGGAAAGGTTTTAAACTTTATATTTGCTATTATAATCCCAGAGGAGAGGAACTTAATGATTACCCACGTCATTGGCGTAGAGCCTTTCGGTCTGACTGGCACAATGTTTCATTTTAAACGGTTTTCCCTATTTATTGCTTTTTATTTCATCCACTGAACTTAGAAGTGGTGCTGCAATTGCATGTTAACTGCAAGGGTCTCGGCACTGCTTTGAGTATCCTTTCAGTGTATATCTTGATTTTATGTAGTGTGTCAGTGTATATCAGTACCACTTTAACTTATTCGACTTAGTGGTGGCGGATTCTGTCGCCCTAGGTGTGAGATAACCGTTTTGTTTTACATGCTCCCATAACCTGTCCTGAGTAAAGTTTGATAAGAGAAAACTCGTTTCAAGAATTACATTGACGTTTATTGACAAGACTAATTTGGCTTGTGTACAAGACTCGAATCACGGGCCATCAAAATTTGGCTCTGCGCGAGATGTTTTGGCCCCCGTTCTAGTCCCGCTGGGCTAGCACAACATATTATTAGTTTTGCTTTGTATCGGGCTGTCCTAAAATTTCAATTTATAGTTATTTACTTTTCATCATCATCGTCATCTCAGCCTATACTTGTCCACTGCTGAACATAGGCCTCCTTAATCGCTTTCCAGCGTAACCGGTCCGATGCCACCTGCATCCAATGACTTCCTGCGATTTTCAAAAAATCGTCGGTCCATCTGGCAGGCGGTCGTCCTGCACTGCACTTGCCAATACGTGGTCACTCTTGAATCTTTCTGCCCCAACGCCCGTATCTCAATCATTCTCATCTCAATCTTAATCTTCGCGCTATGTGGCCCGCCCATTGCCACGTGCCACGTCTCCAAAGTGTGAGTTTCTTGCGAACACTTTGGAGCCCTTGTTCTGCCCTATGGTCTCCTTAATACGGACCATAAATTGTGTCGCAAGGACTTCAATATCTGTCCATTGAGCTGCCTATAGGACTTAGCATCATCGGAGCATCATCATGGAACGTCGCTCAGTCATGAGGTATCGGGTGTACGGTGGGGCTTAAAATACTTGGACCCGACCGTATGGACAATCTCTACCACCCTGTTGTTGATGTCGTCCACTGATGCGCTGCTGTCTAGCAATTCGAAGCGGTTTGACAATTTGAGTTGTAATTTCTCGGAGTTTTGGATATGTACATAAGAAGGTTGGAGCGTAGACTTCATCAGACGCGATCTTTCCATTTTTACCTGTCTATCTATATCATCACGCCAGATCCCTTGCGAGGTAGGAAAAGAGTACAGAGTTCTCTGGCTTCCTCCACTCATAGTACGTCTCATACACGCTCGCCGGTTAAGGAGACTCTTGACTTGACCTTCAGACAACACTCTGTCTATTTGGTCATGGTAAGATAGTCTAGGTCTTCCCCGGTACCTACATCCTTCCACTTTAACTATTTTGTCATTCTTTCTATATGCCCGAATCAAGGAAGCATACCCTTTCTCATCTTTACACCGATATTATCTTTCATAACTAATCGCTTTCTTACTACGCTGTTGCGAATACGGTCGGTCAGCTTCACTCCGCACATCTTCCGTAGAGCTCGCATTTCCACCGCATTAATCCTACATTTATTCTCCTTCTTACATACGCAGCTCTCGCTGCCATATAACAGCGTAGAGATAAGCACTCCGTTATGTATGGCCAGCTGCGCCTTTTGGCTTAAGTGCCGGCTCCCAAGTAGCTTTCCCATCGCACCATTCACTCTGTTCCCTGCACTCACTCTTCTCTCTATGTCAGCGGTGTATTTCCCATCCTTACTGAATCTGAAATCCAAGATATATACAAACTCATTCACTTGCTCCAGCACATCGTTATCAACCACAATCCTTGTATTCCATTTTGACATTAATATTTAATGCGCCTCTGACCATTCGGTGATCACTGCCGGTTTTTACCCTGTGAATCACGGAGACATCATTAAATATTTGTCGCTTGGTGCTCATGATGAAGTCTGTCTCATTTTTTGTCGAACCATCAGGGCTCATCCAGGTCCATTTTTAAACTTTTTTATTAGGGGGGTTTGCCATATTCGCCACCCTTGGCAGGCGGGTTGGCGAGCGCTGTTTTTGGTCGTAGGAGTGTTAAGGGAACGCTGCTGCCCATTCCCTAGTTGTTCCTTAGTCGCCTTGTACGACACCCGATAGGCTGAGATGGGTTGTTCCTATTCTAAGCCGGGAACCACGGGGCATTCTACTTTTTCATACTAAATTATATTTACTTAGGAGGCTTACGTGTTATACCATATGTCGTTCAGTGCGGCAAGTAAGTGTTAGGCTAATGAACCTCGAGTCACATAAGGGCACCTTTGAGACCCCAGCGTCCATTGACATTTTGTGAAGGCTAGGTCTTTATAGTTTATTATCATATATTAATATAATATTATTAAATCTACTAATATATTGCATGACCTTTTTTAACGTGGTAGGTTAGAAAACATGTGCTAATGATAATATCTACCACTTATTGAAAATTGTATACACCATTCGATTCTGATAACAAATATGTAAAAAGTAGAATAAACTTAGTATGTGAGTAACATACAATAAAGAAAATAGTAACATACATAAAAATTAGATCAACATAGTGTTATAAATTTCTCGGAGTCTGCACCAAAAACAGTCGAGTTTAAACTTTTAAGATACTATATTTTTTTAAGATACCTTCAATATTGCATAGTATGTCATCCTTCAATATTAACTAACCTAAAACTCGTGATGTATACATATTTTCTTTTTAGGAAATTACATGATTAAGAAGATTTTTACACGATCACCTAGTTGATTGAAATACTCTGTTTCCAAAAGCCTTTGGAATCATTATTGGTCTCCATTTGCTAACTCAAAAATTATTACTCGTTCGCTGTAAATTGTTTAAACATAAATTATACGGTTGTATATTCAAACATATAAGGGTAATTATTGTGTAGGTGATTAACACATACGAATAAAACATTGTTAATCGGGTATTTGTTCACAGAGCGCGACAAGATAGTTAATAGATAGATAGATACACCAATTAGTAATAAGACCATACACATCGTGGGTACAGCTCGCGCACCGAAAGTTGGCGCAAACGGTTTCCTAACACTAATGTGAAATGAAGATTAAGCAGTAATCAGGGAGCCTTGGACGGCAATAGGTTCAATTACTTATTGCGATCACTTTTGTGAAATACAGTCGTTTTGGAATTGAATATTGTTCCAAACGTCTAAAACCATTTCTTCTGGGTTAATGTTTGTGATGCTATGTATGTACAAAGCGAAATAATAATGTGTGAATTAAAGTAGCTTCACATAACAAATACTAATTAATATGAACATCTTTAGGTAAAGTGAAAACTAGATTTTGCAGCGATCGTTTGTTCATACCACTTTATAATGCCTTATTTTATTAACATACATGTGTGTACTCCCATTTTAAAAATAAAAACAACTCAATTAAAGAATAAAATAAGTTATGTTTAAAGTTGTATCAAAACAATAAAAAGAGTACACGAAACCAATATTTACAAAGGGCCCAATAGCTCCGTACCGCGCCCCGTGCACGCCCCTTACCCAATTAATTTAAGTGGTCTCAACTCTAGAGTAAAGGACGGTTATTGAAAAACGGGGTGTCCCACTTTCTGTGCGTGACTGTAAAGGGCGGCGACGGATAAAATGTTAATGTTTCATACTTAGACAGACGTGGCGTTTTGATTTTAATTTTGGTTTCGAAAATGATAGAAGACAACAATGAGATAATGATAAAAGAATTTTCAGAAACAATAGTGGACATCAAAATTCCGTGCGATCTGTCTACCCCGCAAGGGATCTGGCGTGATAATATAGATAGAGGACAACAGAGAGCCGTCTCAAATTGTACCTTTGTACCTAAGAATTAAGTCTGTCTCTATGATGTTTGAAATTAAAGAATTTCAATATAGTTCCATTAAATCTAATTTACGTTTTTGGCAATGTATATCAGCCTTCATACAAAATGCCTGAAGTTTAGTCTAGGTAAAAATAATTGGTCTGTTGAACATTCAGCATTGATTGACCATGAACAAATACTCTATTTGTTGACAGCATCCTGGTGGTGAGGAAGTGTTGTTGGAGAAGGCTGGCCAGGATGCCACCGACTCCTTCGAAGATGTCAGCCATAGCTCTGACGCTAGGTAAACGATACTTCCATATTTCTCAGCCCCAAACCAGTTTCAGATTGACCTATTAATTGATGTTGTCGTACATTAATGATGAATCACTCTTACGATTATCTTTCTCTTACTCCATTATTAAATTTATTCTTTCGTAAATCGTCCAGGCTGATGTTTTTACCGGCCCAATCCATTTTAGTATACTTCTTTCAATTGTAGTCAAAACTTTGTTTCTTCAATTTACGTCAGTCTCTATTCTTACTCAAGCCAAAATGCACCCAAAAATAGTTTTCGTAACGTAATTAAGAGATTTTAACTTTGTACCAATGACCAGCTTTTAATCTTGTTTATATGATTGCAGATCCCTCATGAAGAAGTACAAGATCGGCGAGCTAGTGGAGGCAGACCGTGTGCAGAGTAAAAACGCTTTCGCGCCGCACTGGACCAACGACCAGCCGAAGGAGGAGGGCAAGTGCGTAATCGCCTAGTGACTAGTGCCGCGACACATCCGACCGCCTGCGCAGTAGCATGTAGCGCTCTCTCACACACTGATCCTGCTCTCTGATACTTGCCACCCTCATATATTAATGCAATATAATTTATGCCCTCAATTTTACTGCTTGGAAAATTCACCCAAATATTAAATATTTTCTTTTATAGACAGCTGCTATATTTACAATGATGAGTGAATCTATCCATATCATCATGACGGATCCCTTGCGGGGTAGGCATTATGAGTGAATTACATTAATAATTGATTGTAGAACCACAGTAGGTACTTAATATAGTCGTATTTTGCTCTAAGTTACGATAAAATATGCCAACAGAGGGTAATGAGAATTGGCATGAATAGACTCAAGTGTTTTTAGAATTTGATTTTAGCATACCTATTAATACGAACTTTACTTTGTCTACAAGCTAGATGAAATTGGTAAGATATTAAAAATTGTGAAGAGCGGACTTCAATAATGAGAAGATTCTGCCCATTTTTGTGTATACTTATCATCAAAAGTGCGCACGCGAGCGAGCTATAAATATTTCACAGTGCGCAAACAATATGACATTGTTTCACGCCGTAAACACATGCTTTGTGACACGCATGCAAGATATGAATGCGTCGAGCCAGTTCTTTGCGTTGCCTATACTAGTATTTGAAGGCGACACATTTCTCATTTATGATCAGCGCTGTAATTGCCATTTTATTAAGGGGTAACACGAGACATACCTGTATAGGTACAGGCTATGCGTAAAGTATTGTTAATTTTGCAATGCATCAATATTTTAAGAGTGCGTTATCGGTAATGTAGTTTTTTCAAGTTACGTAGATATACCGCCTCAATTGTATTGGCTGCAAATTCCCTTATCTACATCTATACCAATATGCACAGTTCATCTTAAATTTAATATATCAAGTTATATAATCTCACTAATGAAAGGCTGCTGGCTTCTTTAGTTGTGAAATTTCCAATATTCGCGACGACATAAGTATCGTAATAGCCTGGGTTTAGCCTATTTTATATACTTCTTAAGCTATATTCCACCAATTGATGTTCATTATTATCATGATGTAGATTGTAAGCTTATTATGTGATTGTCAATATTCCACGTATTCGTCATTTGTATCGGTATTGTAGTGATCAACTAAATCCAAAATTATTATTATAAGCCTACACTGTCCCACTGCAGGGCGAAGGCCTCCCCACCCTTATTCCACTAGTCCCGGTCCAATGCAAGCTGATGCCAGTCCTTGTCGTAGGAATCCAGCTCGTCTCGCCACCTCTTTCTGGGCCTGCCGCGCTGTCGTTTTCCGCCTGGTGGCACCCACTGTGTGGTTGTTTTAGCCCAAAACGCATCCGACATGCGGCAGATATGTCCGGCCCAGTTCCATTTCGGTCTTGCAACTGTGTGACCTACGTCAGTTATTTGTGTTTTGGAGCGCAGAATCGAGTTTCTGACAAGTATCCAAAAGCTAACTTTTAAGTAAACCCAACTCTTTCGTCTACATAACGCAACACGCAATTTGCGATATAAATTACCATAGATAATGCGGTATAAATTACCATAGATAACACCACAATAACAGCACAGTTTTGAGATTAGAATCTGCCCGGTTTGCCAGTATTAGAAAGTTCTATCATCATCTATATCATCACGCCAGATCCCAGTATTAGAAAGTTAAATGAGCCTTACTGTTACATTTTGAAATAAAGATGACTTATGGTAGAATTTTATTGCGGTAACTGTATTGACAACATGTTTGTTTTCAGACTCTAATAACAACAGCATCATTATCACTTAATCGCGTAAACATGAATCATTTTTGATTTATAAACTTTTGTCGTGCCTTTAGGTAGATTTAAATGGACCATAAAATATATTGCTTCATAAGCACATCACATCCCGAATCAACGATGCAGTTCATAACATATGCAAAGTATTTCACCACTCACCACGCATAACAAGCTCATAATAACATTCCATCTTCATGATTGCGAGTTCACGCAAATGTAGTTGCAAGTAGATGCGCATCTCCTGTAAGCCGCTACCGCCGTACGCGGCATGTGCTCACCGACCCTCCCAATGCCCTTACATCCCTTCTTTCGGACACAGATACCGCACACAGGATCCGACACCGACCTCGCCGGCGAGGTCGAACATTTCCTTGCCCGCCGGCCGGTGCAGAGCACCACGGCGAGACACCTACTATACGCCCTCCCCCATAGCGACTGCCGAAGCCGAGGCCGTTCCTCCTTGAGGCGCCCTTGACCTAGTTGCCCCCTTGCCCTTCTGGCTCGAGCGTAGTGGTTGCACGCTCGCCCTCTTGTTCGGTGAAGCTGTAAAGACCCCGCGGCCAACAGCGTAGATCATTCACACACACAAAGTAGATGCGCACACGCACATGGATTTGTGTAATGTTCCTATTGCTCAGTACTTCGACCAAACTATTGTGATTATATTGATCTGTTAAAGCTTAGCAAATTATTTCAAATCTATTTATTAATCATATCGTATATAGAATATATTTAGATGCTTTTAACTATTAGGTAAGATAGATTTTATTATAATTTTGAGATCACTGCATAGCACAATAAAGTTTATTTTAGAGTGTAAGGCGATAAAGGCGTCCTGCCTGCTCACGGTGCTCTTTGTTTATCGTTGTGTAACAGTACCTATTCACATAGTGTTATGTATTGTTGTGATATGACTAATAAAATGCATAATCTAACACTTGCCTAGTTATTTAACACTCCTTGTAATATTCCTATTTTTTTTTCTGTTACACAGACCCATGTGCTTATTTTTTATTTCGCAATTCTATATTAGAGTTTTTTAAATAGTGTTTTTTAAAACGATATATTATATACAAGGTGTACCACTATATACAACGCAAGACCTCAGGCACACCCAATAAGATTATTGCTCTACGAATTCAATCTGAACATACTGAGGTATATGAAAATGAAATGCAAATATATTTATTGCACATACAAATAATGTTCAAACTTAACAGTGAGATAACAAAATCATAATATTATTTGTACCTTGTAGGTGGTGCTAACACTAGGCAAGCCTGTATCGTGGGTTCCATAGACTGATAATCTAGCACACGCTAACTTAAATACAAAGCAAAAAGTAACTTATAAATAAAACATAAAATATGCCATGCAGAATATGTATTAGAAATGCATTTAAAATACCCGTATTGCTTCGAATAATGATTAAATTTTATTTAATATAGCGGACTGTACGAGTAATAAAAGTTTTTGATGATTAAAAAAAATGAAAAGTAGGTACTTTAAAAATAGTTGGAATCGATTCAATTGCCGATTAAGAACCAACTACTTTCAGGTCTTGCGTTATTTATGTTACACCCTGTATAATGCGTGTAAGAAATTATATAATTTATTATAATGAATTAATTTTAGTAAAGTTGAGATCGCATTATAAACATCTTGCATTTTCGCAATTAATTTCTAAATTCATAAGAAATCTCGATTTTTATGACAAGTACAACGTAAGGCAAGAGAAACTGCAAATTGAACAGTATATAAAAATTCACGTCAAGTTCAAGTCATTTACTCACTCTCATTCAGGAGACCAATTTCATTCTTTATCAAATCAGAATAAATTTCATACGTACCAGACTCGTGGCAAAAACTTTTAAATAATAAAACGTGGAAACCTATCAATTTCTAAGTAAATTATGAAGTACCATTATACATAGGTACACATAGAAATAATCGAGATATAGGTCGGGGAAAAAAATGTGTATATATAGGAGTTGGTAAAACATCTTGGTTGTGACACATTTTTCATTCATCATCAGCCCGTGTCAGTCCACTGCTGGACGTAGGCCTCTCCCATGGCACGCCACTGAGCTCGATCTTCAGCTCTCCTTCTCGAATCCCTGCCCGCTGCCTTACGAATATTGACACATTTTTAACCGCGTTCAAAAACGAACGGGGTTCTCAACTTGACTGTCTGTATTTTTAACACGACAATAGCATTGAAAGGAAATGCGTCAAATATCAGCTGCCTGCCATCTCTGCATCTGCATTGCCATCGGGGCCATTGTTTCTCAACATTTTAATTTTTTTGGCGCGCACTCCGTGACCTCGCCGATAGGCCAAAAGTTACGATCCCCACCCGAATACTTATCATTCAATTATTCTTGAAATGAGCATAGAAACGGTGACTTATAAACAAAATTAATTCTTAATCGGATTCAGCTGTTCGAGACATAACGTCAATCGTTTAGTGCTGTGTGTATCAGAACAAAGGACTGTCTTTATTTCGTGGTGCCTATAATAAAACAACACTATTTATATAAATTCTGTGGATATAGCAAAAAGGGTCTAAGACTTAGGTCCGCAGACACGAGGTACCTATAATTTGTGGCTGTTTGTCGGCTAGCTGAATCTGAGCTACGGAGTAAATCAGATAGCACGCGTTTTTCGCCGCGCCAACTGAATAACCGAATCAAATTGCGCGATAAGCATGGTCCCTGCGAACCGGCCGCTGAGTGAATGAGTCTGCAAGCGAAACGCTGCAAACCCCCATTTAAATAATATGATAGGCAACGAGTAAGCCGCTATCAGATAAAGCTTCGGACTTTGGTTTTCCAAATGGGGCCCGAAGCTTTATCTGAATTCACATCGACTCAGTAGCTTGTCATTACAACAAATTATTCTTATTTCATTTTTTTTTTCAACAATGGCCTTATCTACATATTATGTAAGTTGATAAAGAATATTTTGATGAAGTTTACAAGTAGGGAATTATATAGGTACGTATAGTGATCAGTCAACGTATTTCAGGCTAATTGTCGTGGATAAAATTCTGAAGATTTGTCTTGGAGTCGCGATAACTGTCGTTGGAATCCACCGTACCACTCGATGTTAATGTGATTATTATCAATTCCTTTAAAAACCTTATTGGTTTTTGCTATAATAGCCTTTTTAGAAGCTTTTATTTAACTTACACGGTTCGTATGTCAAGTCTATATGTCTTTCCGGTTCAAATCTTGTGAACCATTTTTCAAGCACTTGCGGGTATTTGATTGACCTAAAATTTGGTATACGTATGTAAATTTTTACTGTTAGCAAATGTAATTATGCAACATGTAATATTGTTGTCGTGTGTAACTGCTTTTTTGGCCCACACAATCAAATGATTTTTACTTTCTTAAAGTCCTATCCGTTTTCCCATTTTATTACGTCAGTGGTACATATTAGAATAGAACAAAGACGACTACTTCTATGTTCCGTGCGTATTAGGATGCGATGCGATAACGATAGGATATTTTTGTTCATTAATATTTTTGCACGAATATTTTTTGTCAACAGTTTGATGTTATGGGTGACGCCGCTGCTGCTGGGCATCGCGGCCACCATCTTGTACCGGTACCTGTTCGCGTAGTGCCGCGCCGCGCCGCCCGCACGACGCAGCCGCGCCGATGCCGCCGCCGCTAACCACACTATTGTGGCATTTTTGAAGACCAGGGGTTTACCACAACCTTTTCAGCAAAACTATTATAATCCTACTTTGCCGTGTAAAAGAAACACCTATACACTGTATATCCACCTCTCTTCTTTATAGCATGGCAACATTAAAATAGCTTTATCAAAGAGATTACGGTACGCGCCCTGATAAGTACCAAATACAATATTTTAAAGGTTTTATTCAGTTATCATGTTCTTCAACGAACACACGCTCCGAACACTAACCAAATGTTACATTATATAGCGTTCTGCGGTCTGAACAGACGCAGCCGATAGGAATGCCAAATAATACACAACCAATAGACTGAAAGAAAAAAATCTTTTATAAAAAAAGGTAAACCGACTTCAAAAAGCAAAAAAATAAATATTTGAAGTCGGTGCTGGTTGGTGCAGTCGGTTACTTGGCACCGACTTCAAATATTTATTTTTTTGCTTTTTGAAGTCGGTTTACCTTTTTTTATAAAAGATTTTTATTTTACAATTTTAAGTGACCAGTGAATTCTATAGTAGGGTACTTATAGCATTGACGTAATACCCATAATATCGCAATTTACACATGCCTATTGTTTGTCGTTAAGGAGTTCCCTGGTGTATCTTCTAAGTCCAGGGTCCAATGTCAATAAAATTAATATGGGACCACCTTGGAGATATATTGAACCCAATGCAAAAAAACAATATCAAATCGGTCCACAATTGACGGAAATATCGCTGAACATACATAAAAAAAAAAAAAAAAAAAAAAAGCATACATACAACCGAACATAGAACCTCCTCCTTTTTGAAGTCGGTTAAAAAGAGGGCTATAAGGGCTGCCTTTCTAAAATGTATTGTATGAAATAGACCGTAAATTACGTCATGATTTCAATTGAAAATAACCTTTAATATATAGTATTTAAGGGAAAATGGACTTTAACTACCACAGATAAGTACAATAAAAAGTAAGAAAAAGTGGTTCGTCAGCATACTTTAGATACGCGTCATAAATATTTTAGGCTTACTGCACTCTTCATTTAAATATGCAAAGCTGTGTTGCGGAGCCTGCGGGGGTTTGTGTCGTGGTTGGTGCGGGGGCTGGTGCTGCCCGTGCGGTACGAGCTCCACTTGCTGTACTAAGATCGCACGGTCGTAACGACGTGTTGCAAGCCTCGACAGATGTGCCATGGCGTCAGCAGCGACTTCACATGCTTCCGATGGTTGTCTCTAGACAAGGACGGATGACTTGGTCCAGTGGTTAAGCGCTTGAGTCGTTCCGATCACTGGATTTAGTAGTTGCGGGTTCGATTCCCGCACGGGACAAATCTTTATGCGACACACAAATATTCGTTTCGGTCTGGGTGTTTGTGCATGTCAAATTCATATTTGTAAATGCTCCCACGACCGCATGAATAGTCCTTGGAGTGGGACTACTTTTAAAAAAAAAAAAAAATAACAGGTCTATTTACTGGCGTCTTGTGGAAATAAACTGTAGATAAAGTCAGATTTCTCTAAAATACCAACTATAATAATGAACGATTGTAGCATAACTGCGATGTAAAATTTGTTTGTCCTAAGTTGTGTAAGCACGAGTTATTTATATCAAAAAATCTACGACGATATGCGACAAGCTAAAATCTGTACTGTGGTAACTACAGATTTTAATAGATAGGTGAGAGTATCGTTATGGATACAGCTTCGTCAAATATTACTTAAGCACTTCAAAGAGCGGCGGCAAACGACGCGACGTGGCGTTTATATTTAATTATTAAATTGTATACTTACTAATAAATGAAATCATTTTTTATATAAAGCCAGTATGCAGTTACTATTTAGTTAAGTGTTAAGACTTTAATAGGCGAATAAGCGAAAGATATATTTTTTTTAATTTTCTTTTTGTAAATGACAAAGTAATCTTTTGCAATTCGTGGGAGAGGTTGAGTTGTCCTCATGTTCTGTTGAGCTACAATAAAATAAGTAAATTAATTTAGTAAATGAGGGAATGGTTATGATTGCTTTAACGATATGTGGGTGGTTTTCTATAATAACGCAACCGTATTACATTAAGACTTAATATAATCAGTGTTATGGATGTACACAATATAACTCTTGTCACCCTCGGGCAATATAGGCGAGATGATATTTACATGAGCGTTTATTTGACTGATTTTCTCTGGATAAAGTCAACTTAATACAAGCTTGAATAGAATATCCATACCTAAATAGCTGAAGAGCAACTCAAATGAGTACTACTTAAGATTCAGCCGCAAGCAGGGGCCCTACTTACTATATGGGAGATATAGTAAAACAAAAGAAATATTTTTCTTACTTTTTGGAATATTCCACCTGGATGGAGGAGGGGGTGGGGGGCAGGATATACTGGTGTATCTAGTGTGTTATTGTAGATATCCACATGACGTGAGAGCATGCTTTTTTAGCAAATAGGTTCATAAATTAAAAGATAATTGAATTATTTATGTATATTCGCAGGAATGGATGAGGGTATATTTAGGTGCTGATATTTTTAATAGTTATAATTATAACGGTCGGCTTGAGGAATTGTATGTTTCATAATGTCAATTAATTATATGGTTATTGTGTCTATTTTCGCATAATTGTACCGCAGTGGAATACTCCGTGATTTGTGCACAAAAATATGTATATTTTGATGATGTTATTGCTTGTTAATTGTATTTGTGGGGTCACCCACCGTCACGTGGAACACTTACAATAGTGCCAGTAGATATCAATAGTGCCAGCGTCTATTACACAATCGATGATTCAGTTTGATAGTTTTAAAAGCTAGCATTTACTTTTTTATTGGTGTTGATTGAATTGTAAAGATTTGTTATTTAGACATGAGGACGAGTATAATGAGTTTAGGTCGCTGTATACGTAGCGGGGAACCTGGACGTACCGAGGCATTATGAAAACAGACATGTGTTGCATAAGCACCTTGACAGAGACAGAGCTAACTGTGCTAGTGTTGTGAACAATATAGAAAAGATGCATTTTTCTCTACAAAATCTCCGAAGCATTAATCAGGCGTGCTGGAAATTGCCGTCCACGGCCTTTTTTCCGTCCGTCGCCGCTCCGACCTACACACTGTTTTATACATTTTGTATAAAGCGATATTTTCATAAGTCGCCCGAACCATCTAGTTTGGAACACGTCATGTATCCAGCGAGCCTAATATCTTTTGAATATACTAAGCGGCGTGCTCGACAGTCCACATGGCCTTAGTTCATTGTGATTTACCTAGTTGTAAACATAATAGCGATAACATGCCCTGTATTTCCAATAGGTTATGCTATTTATTTACAAAACTGTACCTTCACTGTCGACGATCAATAGTTATGATTAGATATGTTGGTGTGCACAGAAAAATATAATTAAATATTGTGTAAAAACGATCTTGATAGATAAAACTACAATCATTAAAGATATGTCAAGAGTGTTGATGTAATACACAATCATCAATTATCTAATCAATTGAGTCTGATTTTCTTCAGTTGGGAGGGACAGACATGTTACTGATGAATATTTTTACATATTGTAATCATATTAGCGTCAAACATTGAATTTTATTTATTCAGAGCATTAACGGCATGCAGTATATCGAGTTGGAGGACTTGTTTTGTTATGTATTTTACATAAACGACATTATTGTATTGAGTGTTTTATTTCATTTAGAATAAAATTTACAGCCTTTTAATACTTAAACATTAGAACAGTAACACTTAAATTAGTACTTATAACAAAATATTCGCTATAGCATTTCAGTTACTAACCATAACATGAGAAACATACTTGAGCACCTTCAGATCTGAAATAAAAACATACAAAGTTATGAAGGCTAACACTAACTAAGCAAATAACCAATGATTTGGGCCATTAAGACTTATAACTCAGTTGGCCCAAATCATTGGTTTTCTATTCTAGTACCGCATGCAACATGAAACAGAATCATGTGGTCTAATTAAAAAAGTTCAAATATTTTTTATAAATAATAAACCTAAATTCCCTTCAAAAGCATAATCAGCGGCGATAAGTGGGTGTAAACAGTACAGCTCTGCTACCCAAGAAAGTGGAATATAATACCATAAATCTTTTGCAAGTAAATGTTTTTTTTTAATGAAAATTGGGGTAATTTTGTAGTAAAAGCAGTTTAGTGAGGACATCAGGGTATTTCAATAAATATATTGAAACAAAAGTTGACTTTTTTGACAGGAGATATTACCTTCTAAAGGCTGTTACATTTTATTATGGTGTTTATTCAAGAGTATAGGTAAGTTGTCCTTACAAAAGAGTAATGTCATCGATCAAGTATATAACTTGAAAGTTTTACCCAATAATAGTGCAAGGGGAGCAGTAAGGTCCCTGGCATCGGACACAGCTCTGCTGGCAAGTGCCACAGAGTGGCACTTCACAGTATGCACACTGGGCTTCTATGCCACTGCCACACTTGCACTGCTTTTGTGATGTTTTCTTGTCTATCTGAAATTACAAATGTAAAGCTGTATCACCATGGCCAGAAAAAGGAATGTCTTATTTAATGGACAACAGTCTCTATTATCAGTGGGCATGTATGAAATGAACTATGAAAGTGGAGCAAGCTAATGTTTGTAAGGAAAGAACTGTAGGAGCTCTGTAGTCTTTGCCTACCCAGCCAGGGGGATCCAGCATGATGATAGAGATGGATTTTTACTACCATATCCAGCTATCCGCTACAGTTTTATAGAGCAATTTGCAAACACTTGTAGTATATTAATCACATTCTGCACCGGTAAAAGCAGAGATAGGCAAAATGTAATCAGATTAATGATTAACAATTACATATTTAATCTTAAATTATGATTGCAGATTACAAAATGTAATCATAATAATTAATCAAAAAATGAAGGTAGGTTTTGCATTATTCATAAACTACCGTTTAACCTGCTTACTTCTTTATTCCATGTGAGATACAATTGATAATACTGACACTCCATAATAAAAACTAATTATTTACGAATTGCCTTCTTTTATCCAAAACTTTTATTTCTCTTATAATTTTATTATTAAATTTAGTACCATATTTCCAGCATGTGAGAGAGAACCGTCCTTGCCAATAAATAGTTGTTTCATTTTATCATCCCTTTTATTAGTGGCATCAGTTTCACGCAGGTTTTGCGATTCTTGCGCGGGAACTCTCTTCGCGCCCTTGAATAAAAGCTCTAGAGTTTTCTCTGCAAAATATAACAGTCATACATAACACATTATCTCACTTAAACAATCGGTTTCAAACATGAACGCAATAACTTAAAGTAGGTGGGTACCGTAAACTTTTTGCAATCTATCTTCATTATTATTGAAGTGTTTTAAACTAACATGAATTTTACTTTGGGTTACATAATCTTCAATAAAGGGATTAGCTCTTTTTGCCATATTTGGTAGAGTTTAACAGAAAACTAATTTGTTAACTACTTTCGCCCTTTAAATTTTAGCTCGTTTCGCTTTGTAATTGTGTACCTATTATTTTTTTCTAAAATGTCACATGTGACAGGAAAACACATTTGTTTTTTCTTCTTCTTCTTCTTCTTCTTCAAATTATGGCTTCAAACTAATTATAAGTGTATTTTGCCAGTGTCCAGTGAGATATATAATCGTGTTTGTTTAAATTACTTCGACTTCTCGATGAAATTGATGACAACGATGATACTGAAATTAATGAAGTACCCCACGCTGGATAGTAAAGCGGTGGATACTTTACATACCAATTGCAACGGCCGTTTTGAGGGAAGTCGGAAAGGCACGTTTTATCACTTTTTTACAATTACCTTCACTCATGCACATATAAGAACACACAATGGTTAATATTCCACCAACATTACACACTATTAGTCGAAATAACACAAGTTTTGGAAATTAAAACAAATTGACAACATCACTCTTCGACTTCCCGCCAAAACGACTCTTAGCTATTGTATGTGACGAAGAATAAATATTTTTAAATCTTGATAGCCTTTTTTATTTTACCTGTTTTATTTTGCTGCAGTGTATGGGTGGTAACTAGGCGATAACAAAATAATGAATCAACTAATTCTGTCCCATTGCTAAGCAAATATCTCACAAATCGACATGAGAGATAGATAATTGTCCACCACCTTTACATATTTCAATTTAAGAAAGTAAATACTTAAACGTAGTGCCCACTATCATAATTTCTAATGGTTGCAAGTTACCCCTTTATAGAAGGCTCGTAAATACAAATCACCAATGACTCAATGGTAACTACCTATTAAGAGGTTATTTCAAAAAGTCCTCCTCTTGGGAACGTATGGTTTCATACGTTGCGGTAGTCGATTGCGTTATCGATTTATTGTGGGCCAACACTAAATTGTAGCCATAGACAATGTTCTAACGAAATGTAGAGAATAAAATTTACCTTCTGTTGATGTATAATAGTTGGTAGTGGTGTGTTTGTGATTACGTGATTGGATAACGTAAACATCCATCAGGCGCGCGTTCCCGCTATGTGGCGTCTCAAGTGTCGCGCGTGTAAATAAACAAATTCGTCATTCCAATTGATGAATAAATCTTATTAGAATTCGTAAAGGAACTTGCTAGTAATAGTTTTGTGTATAAAATGTTACAATCCCGTGAAAAGTGTGAGTGATAAAAAGTGTTTGTTTGAGATTCTCAACGGAAAGAGTAACCTTATCTTCGGTAAGTCACCTTTGTCTCAATTTACTAATCTACTGGTCTGGTCTAATTACGTAAAATAAACTTTTATATGTGTCTATTTGTGTCTATTTGTGTCTATTATAGTAAAATAGGAAGTATTCTTTTTATTCTTTCTAAAAATTAAGTCGGAAACCTTTATATTATTGTAAAAACTTTTGCCTAGATTTCGGCCTATCTGACCAAGAAATCCAGGCAAGTGTTTTGGCAGCTTACGAGGTATTTTTCGATGTTTATTTGGTTAGATGACCTAAAATTAGATATGCATGCTTATTTATTAATTATTTACGATTAGAAAGTGCAATAAACCATTTGTCTAAATGTTACAAAAAGGACATTGGCAGGATCCCATACATGGTTTTACCTGAAATCAAGTTGAAGCGTCTATGCAGGCAGGTGAAAGTCTTGTAGACATAAAGATTTATATTGGGTTTGCTGTCTTTTTAAACCCGTTGAAAGCAAAAGCCGTGTATCCTCAATACGTACTATATACGTATTGAGGATACCCTTTTTTATCACTCACACTTTTCACGGGATTGTAACATTTTATACACAAAACTATTACTAGCAAGTTCCTTTACGAATTCTAATAAGATTTATTAATCAATTGGAATGACGAATTTGTTTATTTACACGCGCGACACTTGAGACGCCACATAGCGGGAACGCGCGTCTGATGGATGTTTACGTTATCCAATCACGTAATCACAAACACAGACTACCAACTATTATACATCAACAGAACGTAAATTTTATCTTCTACATTTCTTTAGAACATTGTCTATGAGTACAATTTAGTGTTGGCCCACAATAAATCGAAAACGCAATCGACTACCGCAACGTATGAAACCATACGTTCTCGATTCTAGGTGGGTATACACGATATGTCGAACAACAAAAAAATAACCTTTATTATTAATTTGTAATTAAAACAACTAAAACCAATATTATCGACAATACTGGGTATTCCAAAAGCAATATGAAGGTCTCATTGGCTTGGAGAAGCTAAATACGATTGATCATTGACCTGTCATATGTACAGTTATTTCGTAAACATTTACGATTTGGGACATAATGTACCCCGCTTCAAATTCGGCCGAACATCGCAGAAAAACTTTATACATCACTTTTTACCATAACTACTAAGAGTTTATTCATTTTGAATTAATTTGTGAGCCACCAGTGGTCGATAAATCTTTGAATTGTAATAAAACACGAAGATTAGTTGGGAATAAAGTTCGATGACACCAGAAGCTACTAGCAATTGTCAATCAAAGTAGTGTTGCCCTATTATTGGTTTTTTAGTTCCAACAGTCACCGCGATTTACTCTTTTTTGACTGCCTCGTTGGTCTGGTGGCAAAGCGCATCGCTTTGTGATCACGAGGTCCTGGCTTCAAATCCTAGGTCGGACAAATGTAGTTTTTCTAACGAAAAATTCCCAGTATGAGTCCGGAGTCTGGAATTGTGCTCGGTATATGGCCATAGGCTCGCCCCCTATTACATGGAACCTAACATCGTCGGCGAAACGTGGGTGTACTCAGTACACCTCTGCCACCCCCTTTGGGCAATATAGGCGTGACGGTGAAAAATACACTTAATAATAGCCAGGAAAGAAGAAGTTAGTGTTTACTTAAGACCACAGAGTACTATATACAACTGCTTAAGACTCTACGACCCATTCGGTATGACAATCTTATGGAGCAGAAGGGCAAGAAACTCCACAGTTACTCTTGTAAAACGAGTTTTACTTTACAATTCTTTTTGTATACATTACGTTCATGGGGTATGAGAGTACCACTAGACAGGCACTTTTAGGGGTAAATGTTGATGATATTACAGTACATGATAATAAAATAATAGTTGCGGTAACGTGTATTTTAAAAATAAAATTGTTATACTAGTAACACTAACAAAATGGACGCCTCTTTTACTATGACTATTACAGACGGAAGAATTAATTCGATATTTAAATAATACGGCACCTGAATGCGTTAGACGTATGAAATGATCCTATGATCCTATCATGAAAAGAGTAGTATATGCTATCATGTTCCGTTTTGAGCTCAACGGCATTTTTACAGGCGGGTATGACACTAGATGGCATAATTCAATTTAATTTGAGACGCGCAGAGCACGTTATTTCGCACGACAGTCACAGAGTGACTACTAGCGTGAACTTGTGACTAACTGCTTTGCAGGTAGTAATTGTTGCTTCAATGTGATGCGCGCCCGCGGCTTCTAGATTAGGGTAGAGCTATACTAGGTAAAATTTAAAACCTGTTACACCTGTTGCTGTTACACTAAAATAACAGTCCCAAGAACCTGTTACAAAATAACAGCCTGTTAATTTCTTGATGTAAGTTACAGCAACTAACATTTGTAGCAACCTATAAGTAAAACTGTGACAATATAGTTCTACCGATTTGAATTTTAAATTAAAATGTAACCTGTTTCAAGTACTTAGGTTCTTACTAAAATAGAAAAGCTCATGTTTATTATAGAACGGTAGACCCAGGCGGAGATGGCGAGACGAATTGGGCAACTTTTTGAAAGACTGGCCTGACTTGGCAACAAAACAACAGGAGTGGAAAAAGTGGAGGGAGGCCTTTGCCCAGCAGTTGGACACAAATGGCTCATAATAATAATTATTATAGAATTACATAAGTACATAGTACAAAATTAAAATATTTAAAAGTTTGTAGTGTTCAAATTCAAAATACGTTCGGAAACGTTGATGTGCAGTAAAGAAAATAAGTACAGTGCCATGACCTAAACATAAATGATACGTAAATTTAGTTTGAATTTTATTACATTTTGGAACAGCTAGAAATGTAAATATTTGAAATATTCAAATAACACGGTATTACAAAAAATATATTCTGTTAGTAATTTCCGAACGTACATACTGGAACAGTTTGCTTCACAGTTACTTTCCGTGACTGTTACACAATACGTATGTTACCTCTTTCTATCTGTGGTAACAGCTATATGCTAAAATATATAAGAGCTTGTGACAAATATATTGCTTAGCCCGTGAACCTTTTGGAACAAATTTGTCTCTTTCTAACTACAGTAACTTACAGTTTTGTTATTTTTGCGTATGTATGACACATTAGGAACAGGAGCATTTATAGAGATAAGACTGTAACAGTTACACGCTATTACTTTTAAATACTTGTTAAATGTATGTGTGTATGAGACGAACTATGAGAGTGGAGGAAGCCAGAGAGGTATGTAAGGAAAGAACCTGTTGGAACTCTGTACTCTCTGCCTACCCCGCGAGGGAGCTGGCGTGATGATATAGATAGATAGATAGATACTTGTTAAATTTACCTGTTACGATAAATATAACTCACTCCTATTTTAGATTATATTTTTTCTAAGGCAGCTTGTAAGCGAACTTGACTCACTACTCTAATAAAGGTCCGCGAAAGTTGTGCTTATTATCTTTGCCTATGTAAATCGGGTGTCATGGCTCACACAGGTGATTTCATCTAGGACCATCCATAGACATTTAGTTTTAAAAAATACGCGCAGGCATTCTCAGTAGCCTTTATAAATTTTATTTTTACCATTTAATGAGATGGTTTTTGTTTGAAATAATTACGCTTACTATAAATAATAATCTCAAATCAGTCTAGCGTATGGTGACTATACAATAATGTTTGAGTTTAACGATTTCGTCACTTCATGTTTCAATAAATTTGGAGTTTGAGAGTGAAATTCGAATGGCGAGTATGGCGACACTGCCAACAGGGCACCTTCGATCGATGGGCTGCTGTCAACAAATTCTATAAAAAATATTTATAAAATAAACTGTGTATCAGACGCAGTTATTTCCGTACAACAATCCGAGCTCGGCCGCTGTGCACAGTGCGGCAGCGTCACAAGTTTAGTGTCACAACAACATCCGGTGCCATAGTGAAAGTGTTTCTTGTGTTCCATGAGAGTGACTGTGTTATTCGCAACCGCAGCATATGCGAACTGGGAGCTCGCGGATGTTATGTAAGCGGCGGTAAGCGAGTGAGGTGGCATGTCGTGGATGAAGCGGGCGCAGGGCGGCGCGCCGCCGGGGCCCGAGCGCCAGCCCTACCCCGCGCCGCAGCCGCAGGTGAGCGTGCAGGTTATATCTTCACGGACGTAAACAATGACGTGGACCAACCGCGCTCATTGCTCCACTCGACATATGATTGGCACATAAACATTGGTGTCAGGTCTTGTTCAATGTAAATTTTAAGAATGGGTCTACAGTGTATCCAAGTCTAGATGGTAATTGGATTTGGAAACGGGACCTATTAATATTAATGTGAGTTTGCTCAAGATGTTCTAGTTTATACAGGAAACATGTCAAATTGCAACACTGAACCATATGGCATAAACTTTTACTTTTTATTTGCTTTAAGTTTGTATTGAAAGTATCATTTTGTATTATTGCAGCCATTTGGGAACCAACACAACATGTACCCTAACTATCAAGGAGGTGCAGGTGGAACAGCCGAACAACCACAGTATTGGCAGGCACCTCCCCAGCAGCCTCAGTATAATCAGCAGTATGGGCAAGCATACCAGCAACAGGAATACCCGGCCAATGCAAACCAGTTCTACCAGCAACCAAACCAATATAACCAGAACTATACTAATCAAGGTTATACTGAACCTCAGCAGAGTTACCAACATAATTACTACCAAAACCAGGCTCCACAGCAAAATTTCACTCAGAAACCAAATGATGGGTGGGAAGACAACTGGGACTGGGGTTGGGAGGACTCATCTAAACAAGGGCAGAAAGCTCCATTGAATGCTGCACAGCAGCCACCTCCACCGCAACCGCAGGTGTTCAATAATGCTAATGTTATAGAGGAGAGTTTTGCCACAACAGATGGTTGGAACTGGGCTATGGAGGAAAAGAAAGAAGCTAAACCTGATTTGGCTGCTATGCCACCAGCCCAACAAAACAAGGAGCCCCCCACATTACCTGTTGTAAACCCTGTTGTAGAGAATAACACAGTGCCTGAATTAAGTGCCCCGAGGAGTGCAAGCAATATGTCTGCTCAACATGCAGATGAAGTTAGAACATTAAATGATAAAGAAGCAGTCAAAGAACGCTTGCCAAATTTAGCATTAGGCAAGCGTTTCCATTTAGACAATTTGACTCCTCAATGGTCAATTGAATCACAGATGTCACAGGAGTCTAGTGATGGTCCGCAGACACACTCTGAAGGGACATATAGAAGTGAAAATCAGTCTAGAAATTCTAGTAAAAGCAGTCCAGGTTTTAACATTGACAACTCCAACTTTAACTACTCTCAACCTGGGCTGGAAGAGGGATACCCTCAGAACAGTGAATGGTCAAGGCTGTCAGATGAACAGGCTCTATCAGAAACAATTCAAAATAATAGCAGACGTGAGAGTCATGAATTGACAAGTTCATTGCAAGAATTGAGTTTAACTAATCATGAAAATCCTTTAGCAGATAATTCACATATTGGTGTTGAAGCTGGTTCCAATGTTCAAGAGACTGTTCCCATGGTGCAGCCACCACCTTCCATATCACCTAGAAACTTGCCGCCACCTGTGACTAATAATTTACCACCACCAATATCCTCTGCCATGCCACCTCCACCTCCTGTCTCATCGGTATCTTTGCCTCCACCTCCTTCATCTTCTGCTACTTTATCTGCTCCACCATTTTCCTCATCTCTTCCCCCACCAATGTCCAATACAAATCCTTTCAAGCATGCAGGAACTTTTTCTCACAAAAGTATAGCTAAAGGGGCACCACCCACCAGTGCAACATCTGTTCAGACTTTCCAACCACAAATGCCTAGTACAAATTTGACATCACCTGCTGTGGTTACTAAAGTGTCCCAGCAGAATAGAGCTCCTGTTGGATTTGAAGCTAATTTGGAGACAACTCCAGATAACTCTGAGCGACCTGACCAGCCACATGTATCAACATTTAGACCCATGCCTGTATCGCAACAAATGCCTGACAATTTGGAAGTGGCACCACGAAATGACAGAAATGAGTACCTGCAAACAGCACACTTGTCTAGCAGTGATTATGGTGAAAATACGGACTTTAGTCGCAGTATACCGCCTCCTGGTTTACGCCGCATGGTTGTAGGACAACAAGAGTCAGAATATAACCAGACATTGAATATTTCCGGCGACGAACCGCCGCCAGGACTGGCCAGGATGGTACCGGGCCAACAGACTGAGGCAGAGACTGCATATAATCAATCGAGTGATAATTACATGGATCGCCACATTGATGGACAGCCGACTGACAGCGGCGCCCGGCCTTACAGGCAAGCAGATGGCCAGCAAACGCCTGACAACTATACACAACAAGCTCCAAGCAGAGCGACAGAGAGGCGGCCAATAGGTTTGGATAGAATGGTGCCTGGAGAGCCCAGCAATGATGAGTATTCTCAGTATCAAGCAACGAATTACGGCGCCGCGAATGAACACCGCGTAGTTACGGGTGTGGACCACGATTATCCAATGCCAGTAGATGCGGGCCCGACAGATGTGAGGGAGCAGAATGTCGATGGCTCTGACTACTCAGAGCAGAGTTCAAGGAACCCGCCGAGGAACGTTATCGGCGCAAGGGAGTCTAGCAATGACGTGTCGCCGGACTTCAACGCGCCACCCGAGGAGCAGCAGCGAGAAGTTACCATGGAGGGCGAAAATTTGCAAGATTTGAGCATTATATCATCGACTGAGCTGACATACTCACGGGAGCAAGTGGTAGACGGTGCAGATCTCACGATAACAGATGCTGGCATTGACAGAAAGACTGATTTATCTGACTCCGTTGAGCATCAAACGTCGAGCTCCCGTCGGCAGTCACTCAACCGTGTGAATACATCTGGGGAAGATTCAGATCGAGACAGAGCATTCAAATCGTCTCCGAGGAGAGACAGGGACAAACCGAAATCGTCACGGGACAGGGACCGCGATACGGAGAGAGACCGAGATAGAAATAGAGAAAAAGACAGAGATAGGGATAAGGAAGGCAGGTATTCGCGCGGAGACAGGAAACACGAGCGTGATGACCGGAGATCAGGCAAGGGCGACCGGAGGGATGACCGGCGGGACCGGGATAGAGACAAGGACGGCGACGGCTACCGCGATCGACGCGATCGACCGCGGGATGACAGCCCCGACACGCGCCGCCTGCGCCGCAGCACGCGCAACCGCCGGTACGAGACCGAGGACACGGATTACAATAGCGACAGGGAAAGAGATCGAAGGTGAGTCTGTCAGTTTCATTCAGCTGTTCATTTGTCATATAGATAGTTCGGCCAAAATCTTCAATATCATTAATTTTTATGTGTAGGCGTCGCCGCGAGGGCTCCTACACGTCGTCGAAGCCGCCGCGGCCCGACGACAAGGACCGCCGATACGATGAGCGGGACCGCGGCAAGCGGTATGCTACGATAGAGCGAGAGAGACGATACGACGACGACCGCGAGAGCCGCAGGAGCGACAAGTACAGAGATAAGTACGAGAGGTCCTACCGCGACATTGACCCGACGAGGAAACATGGCAACTTGAGGCGACAGAGGGATGAACATCGGAGAGGTGCGCTTTATGAGAATCTTCTTTCCTTTTCACTCGCACTTTGAACGTACATTTTCGGTAGTAATCATTGCGCTTGATTTTGAACTTTATCCCTTCATATTATAGCTTTGAGTTTGCCTAAAATGTATGTTCGGTGTGCTTTAAATGCGTGTCTAAAGCCTAGCCTAGCCTAGGCTCTGTAAATATATATTGATACTCCCCCACAATTTATGGTCCAAGTTCTCAGGTACAGCTTGTTTGATTATTGGTTTTTGAGCAAGAGCAACATCCAATATGATTATTGGTATTTTATTAAATGTGTGTCCTTGCGTATTTATTTAAACAGCTTTTATTATTATGTATTTTGTGTTCCAACTAACAGACTGACTGTATATTATATTTATTTTTCCAGTTGTGACATTCTCGAGGGATGCAAAAACTAATGATAGTTGTATGAAGGAAGGTACAAACCAATACTATGTGCCACGCCACGCCCTGTGTCGGTGCACTTGACGCGCGCCCCTCTATATTAAACTGACCGCGAGTAGGATTATCAGAAAATACATGTTTTTTAAGATAAACCAGAACGCAGGCCGGTATATAGTAGTTATACCTGTAGGAATGAGACACAATAGTTAATATTATGTCCATTAATCAAGGGTTCACTTATTAGAACCTATGATGATCACTAAAGAACTGCTTTAGGTACTTTGAAACTGAAATAGATAATGTGCACAGATTACAGATTTTATTTTAGGCTAAGCCTATATTTGTATGAGAATGACATGGTTGTCTATCACGTCAACAATGTCATACATCATCCATTCTTGGACCATTTTATTGCATCTTTTATGGTTTTACAGATCAATTATAATCACTTGAGAGAGAGAGAGAAATAGTTTCGTTTGAGTTGCCAGATTTGGTGTCATCTACATAAGTTAACATTAACGTTACGTGTATGTACGTTAATCTCCAGTATTGATGAAATTTCGGGGGTTATTATTATTTTTTTTGATCCAAATGACAGGACCAACCCTGTCAATGAACTTAAAGAGACGAAGTTTCTGAGTTAGTCTCACTTTGTCAGTTTAATGTTGAAGTGGCAGCGCTCACGTGTATTAATGCGCATGCATGCCACGTTTTGAGTTCACCACTTTTGAACACTTACTATATGTAAGTGCTCAAATTAGTGAACTCACACACTCATACATTTCATTATTCTTGTTTTATACATATACTGCTATCATAACATACATTTAAATGTGCTGTTTTTTTTGTATAAATAACATGAACTCGAGTGGTTTTTTTACAACACGATAAAGTTTGTTGAGATTACTAAATTCATATCAAATCGATTGCATGGTCACATGAATATCATCTTTATAGAAGGGTTTTTGTTAACATGATCTTTTTGGTTTAGGACTGTAATCACAGTCCTAAAGAGTACCTTTCAGATACTAAAAATCAACTAAGGCAATAAATGACAAGTTGACCACTCATTGCTGTGCGCCGACGGCTCGTTGACGCTAAAAAGACTTGGAATTTTAACGGAGTTGGTGTGATGATGAGTCGAATGTATGTATGCAACGGCCATTATGAACACCTTATAGACATTACTATAACAAACTTATAAATTGTTTTCATATTAACACGCCTCTAGGTTCGACACACCCTCTGGTGTGATGAAACAATCAATTATTCAGTTAGCGTTGTATTCATGAATAATTAAAACAATAATGATTGCTAGTGTACTTGATGGCTTTTGACTGGCACACGCGCGTGCCGATAATCGCGAATGAATTGAAGCAATATTTGGTACTACAAGGCCTCACGATTTATACCAACTCCTAGGTAACAGAAAGTGGAAAGTCTGGTTAGATATTAAATGGATCATCTAATTATAAAATATTGTAAATAGCACCTAAAAAAAAACATGGACCGATAATCTGGTAAAGATCGCAGTTTAAAACTAGTTTCGTACGGCATACAGCTGGTCGTTGGAGAGGTCTTCAAGGGAGACATTTGTCCTGCAGTGGACGTCTCTTCGCTAATTATGAATAAGCAATTCCTCTTTTTAACCTTCGAGGCAAAAAGAGGGGTGGTATAAGTTTAACGTGTATTTCTGTGTTGTGTGTGTCTGTGGCATCGTAGCTCCTAAACGGATGAACCGATTTTGATTTAGGTTTTTTTTTGTTTGAAAGGTGACTTTATATAGAGTGTTCTTAGATTCATTTGGGTCGGGAGATTATAAATTTGCTAAATGCCCAACTATCGAATAATTTTATAAGCAGATCGGTTAATGATAATTTGACATAATAAACACTATCTGTACAAAAAATGTTGTCGTTAGCCTCAGAACATTCATAGTTATTATCTTCTTATACACCTGAGATATCAAAGTATCTACACACTTGTACACACCAGATATTCTTATCTGCCTATCAATATCTATTATCTATATTTAATGTTTTATGTAATATATTGCTTCAACTTCGGTTTACGTTATCATTTTGTAAATGCAGGGATTTAATTTATTATCTATACATGTAAAATTACTTTTACTTTATTAAAAGGTTTTCCAAGGAAAAATATGGAAGAAATTAATTAATGTGCCCATTGGTCGACCATAATGATAAATCACGTCTATATGACATCGCAGTTGACTAAAGTCCTGTGTAGTTATTGACAGAGGCTATCTATGGCAGTGTGAGCGTGATATAAGTGCGAAACTGAGTTTAATTAGTTAAGGAACTTTTAATAATTTCGTATAAGATTTATTGAAAAAAGAATAAGCTTATCGCTTAGGGTGAGAATCGAACCTACGATTTCCGCCATGTCATTGCGACCGTAACCATCATTTAAGCTATTAAAGTCTTAAGCTGTTTTTTTTCTGTATGTACATCTTTAGAAATCCAATTTGAGGTTATCGGTTTCGGAGGCACATCACCCCGCCATGACGAAATAAGTGGGATCGATTCCAAACCTTAAGCCATAAGTTTTGCTTTCTGTTAGGGATATTTTTTCAGTATTATACGCATGAAGAGCAGTGATAGCCTAGTGGTTTGACCGTTGTACTGCAAAGTCAGAGGTCTCGGGTTCAAACGCAGGCACGCACCTCTGCCTTTTCGAAAGCATGTGCGTATTAAAAATTAATTATCATTTGCTTTAACGGTGAAGGAAAACATCGTGAGAAAACCTGCATGCCTAAGAGTTTCTCGAAGGTGTGTGAAGTTCGCCAACCCGCACTGCGCCAACGTGGTGGACTATGGCCTAAACCCTCTCATTTTGAGAGGAGGCCCGTGCCCAACGGTGGGACAGTTTCTTGACAGCGTATAATATATAATATTATTATATATTTTACGCATGTTACATAAATATCAAACAAGGGCCACAGTGTCAGGGACTATGCTTGTATCAACTATTTTTTCTGAAGGTGTAGGCAGTGTAAATATTTTTTTTCACACCACTGACATGTATGAGTGTGCAAGTGGTGGTGATATGTGGCGTGGTCCGCAGGCGAGCCGTACTCCCCGTCCCGTGCGGACTCTCGCGGCGAGGCTACCGCCACCGACGACGACGCGGCCGAGTCCCGGCGCCGCGGGGACCACCGGCGGACCCGCCACGCGCGCACTGCTGAACCATTCTACGATGGTAAGTTCTCTAAGGCGGTTCGCGTGGAAAAACTTCTAAATGTTGGCTGCCTCGTTGGTCTAGGGGCGTATACTACCGGCAGCGATCATGGCGTCGAGTTCTAGCTCGGTACTTTTTCTATTGAAGCAGGAGTCTGGTATTGTGCCCGGTATAACGGCAATAGGCTCGCAAGCTATTAAATTGCGACCTAAGGTCGTCTGCTAAATGTGGGTTTGCACGACCCCGCTTGTGGAATATAGGTGTGACGGTGTAAAACCTTTTAAAGATTCCTAGTCTTCCGTGTGTGTGTGTGTGTGAATGATGTACGCTGTTGGCCGCAAGGCCTTTACAGCTTCACCGGACTTAAAGGCGAGCGTGCAACCACTACGCTCTAGCCAGCCAGAAGGGCAAGAGGCGACATACTCGAGGGCGCCTCGCCCTCGCCGTGCGCGAGGGCGCCCTCGGTTGGGACAGTCGCTGTAGGGGGACGGGTGCACTACTAAATGCACCGGTCAACCGCTGGGTATGGGACGGGATCTACTACTACGTCGTCGTCGTCGCCCGTATTCTGAGCGGAAAGAAGGGATGACAAAGCATCGGGGGGGTCGGTGAGAACATGTCGCGGCCGGCGGTGGCGGTAGCGGTCGGGGGGGAGATCGTAGTCGGCGGTGGCTACGATTAACGGATTCGCATGGGTAGATGCGTTCGCAAAGTGACGTGTTGGCCCCTTTTTAATAAAGGCGCGAATAGGTTCGAGACCTAGATCGGAGTGGAGGTTGACGTTCCGTACGAACCAGGGGGCTCCTACGGCTTTACGGAGGAAGCGGTTTTGAACCACTTGGAGTTTATCTATGTGAGAGGGGGCCGAATGCCCGAACACAACACACGCATAAGTCATAATGGGTCGAACGCAAGTTTTGTAAAGTGTCACCTTATTTCTAAGGGACATTTTACTCCGCTTGCAGATTAACGAATGGAGACGACCGAGCACAAAGGATGCTCGGTGACGGACCCGCTTGATGTGCGGGCCGAAGGACATGGTACTGTTTAGGGTGACCCCTAGATATTTGACCTCTTTGACCCAGGGAATGGGTCGGTCGAACATGGTCACTTGGCCGAGATTACTTCTAGGACGGCGCAGGGAGTGGCGCGGGGTGGCACCTCTGGAGAAGAACACCGCAGCGCTCTTGTCCGGGTTCACCTCAATACGCCACTTCCTGAACCAATTCCCTAGGGAATTGGCGGATGCCTGAAAGTTTCTGGTAATGAAACCCTTATTCCTATGCGAGACGTAGAGAGCGGTATCATCCGCGAATAGGGCTAGATGCGCCTTACTCGAACGAGGAATGTCGTCCGTGTAAAGGCTAAACAGGAGCGGAGAGAGAACTGAGCCCTGTGGGCCTCCAGCACTGATGGAGTGGGAAGTGGAGCGCGTCATTTCGACGCGATAACGGAAGGCGCGATTCGACAAGAAGTCTCGTAAGATGAGCACGAGTCTGTCCGGCACACCCAATTGGTAGAGCTTGTAGATCAATACGTTGTGCCAGACTTTGTCGAATGCCTTCGCGACATCTAGGAAGAGGGCGCCCGTGTAGACGGGTTTGGGTCTATTGAGACCGGAGAGGATGTGCTCTGTGATGCGGTGCACTTGGTGGACGCAAGAGTGTTTGGCTCAAAAGCCTAACTGCTCGTCGATAAGGATACCCCTGGACGTTATGAAGTCTTTGAGCCGCGCCAGAAGTAGGCGCTCGTAGATCTTGGCCAGGGAGTTGAGGAGACTGATAGGGCGGTAGCTCGCGGGGAGATTGCGAGGTTTGCCGGGCTTGGGAATGCCTATGACGTCCGCCTCCTTCCACTTAGCGGGGTGCAGTTCGTCATGGCGGCTTTCAGTATGGCCACTAAGAGGCAGATGAGTTGGGCGGGCAGGCATTTCAGAACGCGATTCGAAAGGCCGTCAGAGCCGGGGGCTGTTTTAGTTTTGAGACCCATAATGAGATCTTCGACCTCCGTTTGGGTGATAGGAGGTAAGGAATCGGCGGGGGGTAGGGATGCCCTGCGCTCGACTTTCCTGTCGACCGCGTCGACGTGGGACTGGTCGACGGACTGCGAGCTGGGGGTGCACTGGCTCTCGAGGGAGTCGGCGAGAAACTCGGCCTTTTCGTCGTCGTCGAAGGCTGGGGGTGCGCCTGAAGGGCGGGACAGCGGGGGCATGCCAGTCGTGGAGTCGGTTTTAAGGCTACGCGCTAGCTGCCAGTAGGCCAGATGCGATACCATTAAATGATTTCACGAAGCTATCGTAACGTGATACGTTACGTGAATAAGGGCCCTGCTTGCAAAATAAAAATGTGCATTCAACTAACTGACTTATCCTTGTCAATCAGTCATTACTTAATTACTGATTGACAAGGATAAGTCAGTAAGTTGTAGAAATTTAATATGTACAAAAACTTGCATAGATATTATGTTTAAGCTCAGAGTGTAATGAGTGACGGTTGGTTGGAGAGCGCAACTAACTACTTGACGACATATAGTTTTATATTTCCAGTCCTTACTAATATTTATACGCTGAATCAATTAAGTTTTATTGAATGTTGTCGACCTTAGCAACTGAGACGCCGATAAGCCCGTTCCGGATTGTGCGCGTTTTAATGTTTATTTATTTAAGGTGTAAACGCAAATAACAAATACCTAAGAGACCTTAATTAGATTATTATTTTACAAATTCAATACGAACCCCAAAATTTCCAGTTATGTAATTACCATTACACACCTGTTACCTCTTGGGGAATATAGGCGTGACGGTGTTATTGGCAAAAGTAAGGCAGAGTTTGAGGGAGATGGTCTCAATTGTGACGACGTCCAGTGGTTAAAAGTGTAGGTCGCTCCGGTCGGATCGAAGATCGTGTTACTGGATCGGAGTAGGCACGGGTTCGACCCCCGCAAGGGAGAAATCTTTGGGTGACGCATATATGTTTCTTCCGGGTGTTTTTATACGTGAATTTCATGTTTATAAACGCATCCACGACACAGAAATAGACTGCAGTCCTAATGACACTAATACAATATATATATATATATATGCATATTATGCGTGCATGCCGCAAGGGCGTAAGTGCATCAACAACTTGACGTGATTTCGCCGTTTTGGAATGCTTTTATAAGTCCTAATATCGTTATTTGGGTGATTAGGACCGCAGCCCCAGTGTGGGGCAGATTAAAACATAATGATGTGTGTGCAGAGTACGTGAGCGGCGGCGGCGGCGGCGTGTACGGCGACCCGTACCTGGCGCAGCGGCAGCAGTACCAGTACTACGAGCACCTGCGGCGCACCGACCCCGCCGCCTACCTGCGCGTGTACCAGCAGCTCATGGCCGGCCACGCGCCGCCCGCGCCCCCCGCGCCGCACCTCTACCGCGCGCCCCTCTACGCCGACGGTCAGTCCCTCAACTGACCCTGTGGCCGCGGGGTCCGACTGCTTAAGCCGACCGATCGGACCTCCTGAACTTATTTTCTCAACGGTCCGACTAAACGATGGACCTGAGGGCTATTATGCTTTGTAAACTTTTTTCTTTGGGTACTACTAGAAAAGTTACGACGTCGACGTCCTATTACATCAGTTTGAAACAACGACGATATCTTATTGTTATAATAAACTTTAAGTAGGTTTTTAGGTATTGAAAGCGATTTTAGAACATTTACTCGAGGTCCGTTGCCGCTAACCCTAACTACTCGTATTTCCCCGTAGTCCCAATCGGACTATGAGAATTCGTGATTCCTCTTTGATTGAAAAAAAAAGATAAGTGGTCCAAATGGTCGGACAAAGCATGTCTGGACCACGTGGTCACAAGGAGAACTAACCCCTCATTTATTTAGTCTACTCTTGCTGAAGTGTGCATAGAAGTTGACATAAATATTAGTAGTGCAACCACGTAAAGTTCACATGACCTATGCTCATGTTCGTGTTCATTTCCCTGTTTAATGTCGCGGACAGGGTAAAGGTCTGAGATAAATCGGCTGTATGAATACAGTATTACATTATTATTAATTTCTAATTTGGGAATGGCGATCCCGTGTTACATAAGGTGTTAGAGACGGGTACGTAAAACCTGAAACAGGTCATAGTGCCTATCAATACTTTAATCAACTAGTGCATAGTGCACTACTTTAGGTATATTTGTTAATAATTTAAAAGAATATCTATTTTTCATTTAGAGTTTTCGAGTTTGGGCTACGACGGTCGTCGAGATGAGCGAGGGAGTGTCCACTCGGGCCGTTCTAGCACCACCGGTCTGAAAGGAAATGACCCGTAAGTACATATGCTAGACCTTAAATTACCTTAGCAGTTGACAGGGCTTCTGGTTTTTGAATTAAAACGAATTTTGAGTTAGCTTGAAATAATTTTATTCACTGTTCATAAATGTTCACAATAGTAAAATAATATGGCAACATTATAACGTGTCGAACCTTGGGCGGTAAATGTTTTATCCCATAGTTCACATTCAACTGACTGCCGCAGTAGTAAGTAGAGAAATCAACATATAATTTTGGATCTCTGGAACTGGGTAGGATGTCAACTCTGTTAATTTGTTTGCCTATGATGCTTTATGATAGATTCCTTTTTTTTAATATTCTTGAATATAATCAAAAGTCGCCGTACCCATGGTTCGTGAAAAAGACCTTAGTATACGAAAACATTTTTTAAATTAAGACTGGCCATTAAAAGGAAGCGCTTTGTTGAGGTGTGTCAAAAAAAAATTAAATCTATGGTTAATATAGATGAACTATTTTACAAGTATTATTTTTCATTGTAATTTTTAACCGTCAAAAGCTTTCTTTTTAATAGACAAGGTATAAGTCATATAAATTTCAAATTAGCTCTACAAATACATTAGTTGTATACAAAATCAATATTCATAATACATACAATTTGCTTGCTGTAAATACACCAGTCATAAATACAGACATTAAACGAATACATGATTGAAGAGTCCTAGCCGTCGCATCCACTGCCTTTTAACACATCATTACATTGTACATATTAATATGCTTGGTTGGTTTTTGAACATCAAGACTAAGAAACTAAAGATGCTTTTTAAAGCTTCGCTGCCCAGTTGAGAATGGTGTTCAATTGCTTTACTAATATGGAGGAGAGATGTGCAAGTTGCAGTTTCAACTTGGGCATTTGTCCTCTGACATTTATTGCCAGTCATTCGTATAACATCTCTGTGTGCAATTAAATCTATTTTTATCATACCTTTATTTATTATCGATTAGCTGTTACCCGCGACTTTGGCCGCGTGGATTTCATAGGTTTTCATTTTTTTTGCGCGGAACCCTATTCTTCTAATTTCTATCTGCCAGTGAAAGTTCCGTCAAAATCCGTCCAGCCGTTTCGGAGATTAGGTGAAACAGACAAACAAAATTTACTATATCGTATATACTTACATATGTATTTAGTAAAAAGCTGTTATTTGGACATAACAAACAGACAATTAATTTTATTTATATAGATTAATATGTATATAAGAAAAACTATAGGTATTAACATACCTCCTTGTGACATGCCTATATTTAATTGTCATTATATTATTATTTATGATATATCTCAGCACCTGAACATTATAGACAAACCCATTTCTTGGATATTGTTCTGATGATAGTAAATGGTGAGATATAATCTGTATTTATAATTTTTACTGTAGTGTATGGCCCCCCTACCTCACGGTAGCCCATATATAAAGGCCTACACATAATGTAATAGAGGATAGTTAACCGAATACACGTTAAACATCACGACGTTATCTTTTATTGATTGATACCCCAACAGCCCACAGTGCATTACGTTACTAGAGTTATTTCATTTTTAACTATAATAACCACATTGTAAGAGGATTCTTAAAGTTACAAGTAAATTAAGATTGAGGAAGTAGTGGTAGTCTTCAAATAAAGTCAAAGTGATGCTTTGGCTAAATCCCAATAACGTTTTCTTTCGGTCATAAGGTGATTTTAAACCTTTCCTAAAGTATAAAGAGATGTTATACGCGATGGCGCTGCCCCGCACTGGTTGTGACTCGCTGCGGCACTGTAGGTACTACGGCGCGTACCGGCGTGACGTCACGGCTGGGTCGTTGCGCGACGCGCCCTCCCTGCGAACCGACCTCTCCGACAGGTACACTGCTTCACCCGTGTTTGTTGAACAAGAGCTGGCGAGAACTAGAACATATTTTATATAAGCACATTATATTATAATAATAATAATCCTATCGTCTACCGTAACGGAGTATTCGTCTTATGCGTCGTAATGCATTTATAAGTACATTACCAGTATGTAATATTAAAAGAATGCTTTTGTTAACACTTTTAATAAGAAAAAAATTAGTTAAATTAGTAAATACAATATCATATGCAATATTTTTTTCACAAGAATCTACTTGTATTTTTTAGAATAGCTGAGATAAAACTATAAAAAAGTCATATTATTCTTAATAATTATAATGTGTATAGTTTACGCCAGTTCAAATGTTACATTCTATATCTTTTGAAGTATGTATTTTTAACAAGTTTGTGTAGAAATACCGTGTCTTCGAAGACTACCGTCTATTTTTGTATCAATCTTAAATGTTCTTATACGAAAAGTATTTTTTTTTCAATATTTATTTTTTTGTAAAATTTCTGTAAATATTAGCCAAGTTTATAGCCATTTCACAAAGAGCTTGCGCATTTTACGTTTGCGGGTTGGATTTGTTTTGCAAAACTTCACTCATGAAGCATCGCATGATTTCATCATTACATACAACATGTAAGGGTTAGTATATAGACCTATTACCGCCTCGATATCATCGTCCATTAATTTGTTAACTGTACTGTTTGTAGTGTTTTAAAGCGATATTTAGCTTTATTAGTTAGCGTATAATGTGCAAATTAGATCGATGAAAGCGTTTTTGCATACTTCGATTTATTATTAAAAAATGGTACTGATCTGTAGGGATCTCAACACGGATATGTCGTTGAACCTGCACCTGGAGGAGTCGACGGTGCGCTCCGAGAGAATGACACCGTTTAGATTTTCCACGGCGCATATTAAGGTATGTTTTGTATTTACCTATTTAATAAAGCAATTAATATTAAAAAAGGCAGACAAAGGCTATCACTTTTTGACGGTACTATTTTTATCTTCATCAGTGTTCGGCAATATGAAATTATTTTTTAAATTTTAAGCTCAATCAATTTAAATTTCAATCGCAAGTAATTTAATTCCCTTAAAATACTTTAGAATAACAATGACTTCTGGACGTCGAACATCTCAGTCCTTTCCGTGAACATAGGCGCCGTAAAAACACTCGAAAGGTCGGGAACTTAACATGGTCGAACGTCTATCGAGTTCATACAACCGCGTCGAGTCTTCGTTTGAGCCGGTATCCGGCAGTCTCGACGCCGGGCATCGGCGTGGGGAGATTACAATATCTGGTGTGGTGTAGCGTAAATCGTGCCTCCTCGCGCGCCTGCTATTTTATATATGGCCTTGCGCACTGAACGCACGCGAACACACGGGCGTTCAGTAGACAGTCGAAGCATTAAAAGCGTGTGGGTGTGGCGTGCAGGGCAGCATATCGTCGCGCGACGTGGTGGTGGTGCGTCCGTCGTACCCGGTGGACGGCGTGCCCGCCACCGTGCACGTGGTGTCGCTGCGCGCCGCGCTCGCGCACCAGCCCGCCGCCGCCGAGCTCGCCGCCGCGCCCGGCCCGCTGCTCAGAGGTACGAGCGGCGCACTGGTTGCGCCGCGCCCTGCACGTGGTGGCCGAACGCCAACTAAATTTTTATTATATACGCTCATTTTAACAAGAAGCCTTCTAGTAATTTCCTCGTACCAAAAAATCCCTTCTATAACGCAACATGTAAATATCATGAAACAAAAGAAGATCTCGAAAGACTTAAATAGGATTAAAAAGCTAGATAAACGTAAACGAACTCTTAGGCCCTTTCACTAGCTTGAGGCTATTCTTATTTAACGATATATCGAATTTGAATATTGAATTATTTTCTACGTTACAGGTGTGACGCACAAGATGAGCGTGATCGAGTACTGCGGCGTGCGCGTGCGCAGCGCTGCGCAGGAAGGCGCGAAAGACGTGTTAGGTTACGTACTGCTGTGGGAACTGCTCGCGTTGCTGCTGCGGCAGAACGGGGTCAGTAGTATAATATATCGATACTCTTGATAACTAAGACACAGACGTCAGTCAAGCATTCGACTGCATCCATCATATATATATATTTTCAAATTAAATTAAAGATAGATTCTTCAATCATTAGAAAAAAGTTTCTTTCAAATAATTATTTATACAGCTGTGATTTTTAATTTCTCTTGTTATATTTTCAATGATTAAAATTATTTATCCAATGCTTCCCTCGAGGTTCAATACTTGGTCTCATGTTATTTATAATTGATGTAAATTTCGTACAAATAATAAAAGGAGAAAAATACAAGAATATTTTTCTAAAGTTGACGCATGACGCATTTACATAATCATTATGTTCTGTAGGTTGTAGTAGGAACAGACATAGCGGAGTTGCTGATGAAGAACACCCGAGAATACGAATACAAGACCACGTCAACCAAATCGCGTAACGGTGAGTTTATAACAAACCACTTACTTTTCTGTCGATATGTTGTCAAAAACACTACTGAATATTAATTTTAAAAAATAAGGACACGCATTATTGCAATTTACCAAAAAATCGTAGTGATCTTTTACGTCTTTCAGGTGATGGTGAATGATGATGTTATACCCTCGTTTCTTATTTGCAGGGTAACTAATCTGTACTTTGCCGTGCGAGTGAAAGTAATAATAAATGTATTTGTCTGGTAGAGAGTCGGCGCGAGTCGTGCGGCTCGGGCGAGGCGCGCAGCTCGTCGCCCGAGCAGCCCAGCCTGTCCACCTCCGACATCACGCGTGAGTCTACCACCCATGTTTTTGTTCTCTCTCTGGCATGTAAAGAACGGTTTTCTTTGAAAGTCACAAAAATTACTTATTAATTTATTTTGAGATGTTTAAAATATTTCTTTTAGTACAGTTAACCTAGACCAAATATTTTTTTTTATTTTCTAAATCTTGCTGACTCAAAAATACTAAAAAACTTTGTTCCCTTGAACTAGCGGTATTATTGCAAAGCACATTACACACGCCCGCTACACGACCTCAATTTCAAGTAACAAGTTATGTGTGCAGTTCGCTTGCACAGTTTTATCGAACGTGTGTATGTCAAGTCGTGGATAATCTCGTTTGCTCTGCAACGATTCGTCATACACAAGTTCAATAAAAGGCCGCCGTAACGCGGCGTGGTCTATCATAGCGGATATGAGTGGTGGTGTGGGCCACGGTATCATAGCATGAACGAATGTAACGTGGTTGTGGTGCAGAGCAAGAGGCGGCGGGTTCGCCGGGAGCGGCGCGCGCGGACGAGCGCGCCGCGCTGGACCGCCTGCGCGAGTACCTCATCTACGGGAACAAGCAGGACGCGCTCGGTATGTATTCTCTCACATAGAAATAGTTAAATTCTTATGATAAGCCTAGTGTGGGGGGGTCCATGGTTAATTATTTCGTTGTTTGTTACGTTTCTATTTAATTAAGATTATTTTAATATTATGTAACTGAGAAGTGTGTTGAAGAAGACCTATTTTCATTTACACGGAAAATTACAAAATCAAAACCACCTACCAATTCAGCTGTAAAACCTGAATAGGTAGGTGGTTGCCATTTGATTGAGAGAGGATTAAACAATTATGATGAAAAGTGAAGCCAGTTTTACAAAGTTTTTTAGTTTAGTAATTGCTTGAGTAAACATAGACCTCACAGGCTTCCTCCATTCTGATAGCCACCATTTATTTGAACCGCATTGTGAATGCTTCTCGTGGGCGACAGAGTGGGCGATGTCGAACAACCTGTGGGGGCACGCGCTGCAGCTGGGCGCGTACAGCGAGCGGCGCACGCGCGCGGCCGTGGCGGCGCGCTTCCTGGCCTCGCTCCCGCGCACCGACCCGCTGCACACGCTGTACGCCGCGCTCGCGGCCACCACGCCGCCCGCAGCCACTGTACGTACATCATTCCTACAAGAATAGATAAACAATGTCGTGTCTATATTTTATAACCTAGGTAACAGAGCAGTGTTATGTACAGTCATACAAGGATCTCTTGCTCCGCAGACGAAATCGGAACTAACGCTGTCTCCGAGTGAAATGTCACTTCATGACAGTCGCACAGTTGCCGTTCGCTATGATATTTACCTAATTTAAGTCAGTAACCGTGGGAACCCACCCGTTGGAGCATCTCCTTGAAAGTAGTAAAATTTGACTAAATATTAACTCTAATTTCAAAGTGTATCGTTACTATAGTGCACAATTCCAACATTAGTACATTTTTGGGTAAAGAGATGTTTACTTTGATATGCCTACAATTTTAGATACGAGTATATGTTGATTATATAAAACACTATTTGATATTTAGAAAATGTCAGAGAAAAATAATAAATCGCTTTACTTATGGTTAATCTATGTGAGTATACAACCAACTATAGATGTAAAAAGTACACGTTATTGTAACGCAATAACGTTAATTTTTATTTGGCATTGTTACAACTTAAAGCGCTAGCCACAATGGGCATGCTAGTAAAGTATGATGTATTCGGCTGTAACATAGTAATGTCGTTGTGCGCAGTGCGTGGGGGACGCGCGCTGGGGCGACTGGCGCGCGCACGCGGCCATCCTGCTGGCCAACGCGTCGGCGCGCCCCGACCACGACCGGCGCACGCTCACGCAGCTCGGTGACTAAACTCAATCTCAAATCATTTATTTTGTATAAACCCTGCACTGGGGCACTTACAAATTGAACATTTTACATTTCTTTTATTTAATCTAACTACTAAGCCACCACCGCACCGGAACGCTACCTCCATTGAGAGTGAACAAACTAAACAGGGTCGCCTTTTTTTATTTAAGTATCTTTTTCTTTGTATCCTTTGTATTTTTGTTTTAATCATATTATGTAGGTTACTACGCGTTATATCACATTTTGGTTTGATTACACACGGTTGTTTTCCTAGCCAGGAAAATATCCGTGTCATCCTTGACTTGCATAACCGATTAAAGGTCTGATATTAGAAGACCAAACGAGGCTTAATGCTAAGACCAAAACTATATTTACTTAGTTGACTCAGTGACCTAAATTGAATCTTGACTTCCGAAAAGAGATTACACCGGGATTAAAACTATTGCCAAAAGTAATTGAAAATATAGAAAATAAAAAAAGCAAATAAACTTCGAGAAAGGTAAAACGAAATTTTATTGCAAATCATGTAGACCTAGAACGCTAAGTCTTACCAACCTACCGGTTTTACTAATATGAGCGGCTTGACGATCCTCCACAAATCCGCATTGAGTTCAAGTGTGAAGTGAAGTAGGACATATTTCTTACTAATCTTGGTTTGTTTTGAAGCGAAAGCCTTCATTCGCTTCAAAACAACCGTGCGACAGTATAAGCGCCATATGACAAATAATATTTTTAGTATTGGCAATCGACGGTTTTGCAACTGCATCAATATTGCATCCATTTGGCCACTAAGTGCATTTTATCGCAGTATCACAATGCATGTCTTAGCGACTGCATCGATGCTGCATCGCATTTAAGCGACTAACTGCGATCGATCGCATCAAATAATAGCGTACCGTTCAGTCGCCGACTCGATCGACGGTCGCCGAGGCTAAAAGTAGCGTTGACTATCAGTGACGTGACGGTTCCTTAAGTTCCCACGTCCCTCGGTCCGCAGGCGACAGCCTGTCGTCCCGCGGGCTGCTGTACTCGGCGCAGTTCTGCTACCTGTCGGCGGGCGTGCAGTTCAGCCGGCACCCGCTGGCGCCGCTGCCGGGGGCCGCCCCCGCCCCCGCCGCCGCCGCCCCCGCCGCCGCCGCCGCCGGCAGCCCGCCGCGGCTGGCGCTGCTGCTGGCCGACAGCCGCGCCGCCTCGCTGCAGCAGCTCGCCACCACGCGCGCCATCGTCGCCACCGAGGTGTACGAGTACGCGCTGTCCCTCAGCCAGGAGAACTACGTCATCGTTGATCTGCAGGTACTATTTTTATAGAACGGTTATTCTAAATAGAAAGAAAAATCATCACTTCGGATGGAAATCGAACCCATCGTGCCGGGGCGACCTATCGCGCGATTTATTCCTTGTCGTCGCTTCGCTTCAGTTGAGGAACAGAAGTCACAATATGTAGTCACGTGTCGTGCATCATGCATCGTAATGTAGTGAAAGCTTTTCTAGCGACACATAAATGTGAACGAAATAGTTCACGGGACGAGATGTCGAGAGACGCCGTCCGACGTCGCCTGACTTAGTCCGATATCTCGAGGATCACGTAGTGTGGTATATTTGTCCTTTATTGAATACGAACAGTCCCGTCCGAACGATCGCAACAGTCTCGATAGAGCCTTATTGAGACTCGCGATCGTTCGGACGGGACTTAAATTTGCGTACACTTTGCCTACATCTTCAGGGACAATAAGGGCAGGTGACTTTTGCAATTCGTTTGCAATGCACGCCTCGCCATGAGATACTATAATGGCGGTGCGTTGTCGGCAGGTGTACAAGCTGCTGCTGGCGTGCCGGCTGGTGGACTGCGGGCAGTACGAGCGCGCGCTCGCGTACACGGAGGCGGCGGCGCGCGCGGTCACGCGCGCCCCGCGGGACTACTCGCCGCACCTCGTCAGCCGCCTCGCCGAGCTCGCCGACAGGTACGACCTGACCGACCTATACTTACACTCTACACCGAATGCACCTTTTTTAGGTGTAGTAATCTCACATAGACCTCTGCGGTAGAATTGTATCCCTATGGTATCTGATAATTTAACTGAACACAGTAACGTGTGTAAATATGAATCGTTATTTTAACACGTTAACTGCCAATGAAAAAATTACCCCTTTTCATTCGAGCCATGCGGACAAGTTGGGCGACACTGAAACTTTCCATTCAGGCCGTGTCGGACAACGTTGACTGCGCGGCAGGCCCGTGTTCGAAACTCTCTGCTGCGCCGACGGACACCGGCACCGAGATAATTCACTTATAAGCTGACCCGCGCGTTCCATTCTGTTCTAGTTTACCCCATATAGCTTGGCTCTTGCAAGAGACTCTGACTTAGAAAAAAAATGTAGATTTTTGAGACGCTACTATAAAATATAAATCACTGTACGGTTTTTTGGAATTATAATAAATTAAACCAACTTTTAAAAGAAGAAATAGCTGTTTAATTATTAAAAAAAATATAGACTCATATCATTAAGGCCTTTCTAGAGCAAATTAAAATTGAAATTAAACATAGTGTCATAAAAAAAAAATCTTCTTCAACAACTTATTGATAGGTAAACTGACTAATCTCCGCTTTGCCGATGATATCGTGCTGTTTTCATCCTCACCCTCAGAACAAAAACAAATGCTCTTAGACTGAGTGCAGCAAGCCTCAAGGCTGGATTATCCATGAACAGATCAAAAACTCAACAATAGCACGAAATGTAAGGTAGAGATAGATGGGCAGATCACTACTATGCGTAGTGCATAGTGTCAACGAACATACGTATTTGGGCCAGACTGTCTCGTTTCATAACCGGCAAGATTCACTAGACAGAAAGAGAACGCCTGGAAGAGTGTGGTCCTTGAGGGATATGATGAAGGGCGACCTTCCCTTATCCCTCAAGCCAGACTCATAGATATGTGTGTTTTACCCGTCCTAACCTACGGTGCTCAAACTTGGGTGCTATCTGAAGAGAAGAAATCCAGACTTAAGTCTATGTATCTATCTATAACCTCACGCCAGATCCCTTGCGGGGTAGGCAGAGAGTACAGAGTTCCAACAGGTTCTTTCCTTACATACCTCTCTGGCTTCCTCCACTCTCATAGTTCGTCTCATACACGCTCACCGGTTACGGAGACTCTTGACTCCAGACTTAAGGTTTACCAAAAAGCACTAAACGGATGGATTGCATCAGAAACACCAGGCTGCTTTTCACACTCAGGTTATAGATGCAGGCTTAGAGTCAGCAAAGCTGTAGTGGGATTGGTCGGGGCATGTCCTGTTTATGAACCTGCAAAGTTGGTCAAATATCGTCACGGCATGGATCCCTGAAGACGGTCACAGGTGTCGTAGTCGATCGAGATGAAAATGGAGTCTCAATTAGGATACTTTTTCGGGAAAGACATAGATACTACTGGACCAGGATCGATTTATGTTGAAACATCAACGGGCGGCCTTTGCACAGCCGTGGAACATAGTATAGGCCATTAAAATAAACGTGAGAGTCTCGGGTGGGGGTGGGTGACAATGTGACCGCGCGGCCCTATGGAACATTATTTATGCATATAATCTAACTAAATAGTAAAAAAGAAACAGACCATTAAAATTAAGGGAATCTGGGATTTTTGCTTGGCTTGGTAGCATAATCAAGTGTCGCCCAACATTGACCGCGTTGGCGGTTAACGTGTTAATAAACGAGAAGTGACCATTGAGGCGTTTGCCCTGCGGGGCCGTGATGTTCTAAATAGTGTTCGGCTGGTTCAGTCTAAAATGGGTTTTACGTTAATTTTAGTTTGAAGCGTCTCCGTGTCTGAATCAGTCTCAGAAAGGTGATAGGTTGTAACAATGTCACTATCAAGCGTCTCCGTGTTTCGGAGAGCACCGTGAGCCGTTGATCCTGGCTGCCACTTCCGAGACTAGCTGTGGGATATCTTACAGGCTGTTAACGGCAAGTGAACACAAACCTTTGCTTTGCTAGGCAAAGAGCCCGTATACGCTGATTCATTAGTATTTAGCGTTCCTCAACACTAGCGCTTTCTAAGCGTGCTCGTTACGGGTCTAGCGCACGCGATGTAGGCGGTATTAGGAAGACTGAAAGTTGATGTCAAAACGGATGATGAATCTTACGCATTTGATTATAAGATATATATTCGTGTGTTTAGGTTGAAGTACCATGACCCGGCGCTGCAGGAGGACCCGCCGCTGGTGGACGAGCCCGACAGCGCGGAGCCGTCGCCGCGCCACCACCAGCAGTGGCTCGACGACGTCAAGCAGCTGGCGCACACGCTCACCGTGAGTACACGCTCAGTACCGCCAGCCGGCGCTGCAGGAGGACCCCCGCTGGTGGACGAGCCCGACAGCGCGGAGCCGTCGCCGCGCCACCACCAGCAGTGGCTCGACGACGTCAAGCAGCTGGCGCACACGCTCACCGTGAGTACACGCTCAGTACCGCCAGCCGGCGCTGCAGGAGGACCCCCGCTGGTGGACGAGCCCGACAGCGCGGAGCCGTCGCCGCGCCACCACCAGCAGTGGCTCGACGACGTCAATTAGCTGGCGCACACGCTCACCGTGAGTACACGCTCAGTACCGCCAGCCGGCGCTGCAGGAGGACCCTCGCTGGTGGACGAGCCCGACAGCGCGGAGCCGTCGCCGCGCCACCACCAGCAGTGGCTCGACGACGTCAAGCAGCTGGCGCACACGCTCACCGTGAGTACACGCTCAGTACCGCCAGCCGGCGCTGCAGGAGGACCCCCGCTGGTGGACGAGCCCGACAGCGCGGAGCCGTCGCCGCGCCACCACCAGCAGTGGCTCGACGACGTCAATTAGCTGGCGCACACGCTCACCGTGAGTACACGCTCAGTACCGCCAGCCGGCGCTGCAGGAGGACCCCCGCTGGTGGACGAGCCCGACAGCGCGGAGCCGTCGCCGCGCCACCACCAGCAGTGGCTCGACGACGTCAATTAGCTGGCGCACACGCTCACCGTGAGTACACGCTCAGTACCGCCAGCCGGCGCTGCAGGAGGACCCCCGCTGGTGGACGAGCCCGACAGCGCGGAGCCGTCGCCGCGCCACCACCAGCAGTGGCTCGACGACGTCAATTAGCTGGCGCACACGCTCACCGTGAGTACACGCTCAGTACCGCCAGCCGGCGCTGCAGGAGGACCCCCGCTGGTGGACAAGCCCGACAGCGCGGAGCCGTCGCCGCGCCACCACCAGCAGTGGCTCGACGACGTCAAGCAGCTGGCGCACACGCTCACCGTGAGTACACGCTCAGTACCGCCAGCCGGCGCTGCAGGAGGACCCCCGCTGGTGGACGAGCCCGACAGCGCGGAGCCGTCGCCGCGCCACCACCAGCAGTGGCTCGACGACGTCAATTAGCTGGCGCACACGCTCACCGTGAGTACACGCTCAGTACCGCCAGCCGGCGCTGTAGGAGGACCCCCGCTGGTGGACGAGCCCGACAGCGCGGAGCCGTCGCCGCGCCACCACCAGCAGTGGCTCGACGACGTCAATTAGCTGGCGCACACGCTCACCGTGAGTACACGCTCAGTACCGCCAGCCGGCGCTGCAGGAGGACCCCCGCTGGTGGACAAGCCCGACAGCGCGGAGCCGTCGCCGCGCCACCACCAGCAGTGGCTCGACGACGTCAAGCAGCTGGCGCACACGCTCACCGTGAGTACACGCTCAGTACCGCCAGCCGGCGCTGCAGGAGGACCCCCGCTGGTGGACAAGCCCGACAGCGCGGAGCCGTCGCCGCGCCACCACCAGCAGTGGCTCGACGACGTCAAGCAGCTGGCGCACACGCTCACCGTGAGTACACGCTCACCGTGAGTACACGCTCAGTACCGCCAGCCGGCGCTGCAGGAGGACCCTCGCTGGTGGACGAGCCCGACAGCGCGGAGCCGTCGCCGCGCCACCACCAGCAGTGGCTCGACGACGTCAATTAGCTGGCGCACACGCTCACCGTGAGTACACGCTCAGTACCGCCAGCCGGCGCTGCAGGAGGACCCCCGCTGGTGGACAAGCCCGACAGCGCGGAGTCGTCGCCGCGCCACCACCAGCAGTGGCTCGACGACGTCAAGCAGCTGGCGCACACGCTCACCGTGAGTACACGCTCAGTACCGCCAGCCGGCGCTGCAGGAGGACCCCCGCTGGTGGACAAGCCCGACAGCGCGGAGCCGTCGCCGCGCCACCACCAGCAGTGGCTCGACGACGTCAAGCAGCTGGCGCACACGCTCACCGTGAGTACACGCTCAGTACCGCCAGCCGGCGCTGCAGGAGGACCCTCGCTGGTGGACGAGCCCGACAGCGCGGAGCCGTCGCCGCGCCACCACCAGTAGTGGCTCGACGACGTCAAGCAGCTGGCGCACACGCTCACCGTGAGTACACGCTCACCGTGAGTACACGCTCAGTACCGCCAGCCGGCGCTGCAGGAGGACCCTCGCTGGTGGACGAGCCCGACAGCGCGGAGCCGTCGCCGCGCCACCACCAGCAGTGGCTCGACGACGTCAAGCAGCTGGCGCACACGCTCACCGTGAGTACACGCTCAGTACCGCCAGCCGGCGCTGCAGGAGGACCCTCGCTGGTGGACGAGCCCGACAGCGCGGAGCCGTCGCCGCGCCACCACCAGTAGTGGCTCGACGACGTCAAGCAGCTGGCGCACACGCTCACCGTGAGTACACGCTCAGTACCGCCAGCCGGCGCTGCAGGAGGACCCCCGCTGGTGGACAAGCCCGACAGCGCGGAGTCGTCGCCGCGCCACCACCAGCAGTGGCTCGACGACGTCAAGCAGCTGGCGCACACGCTCACCGTGAGTACACGCTCAGTACCGCCAGCCGGCGCTGCAGGAGGACCCCCGCTGGTGGACAAGCCCGACAGCGCGGAGCCGTCGCCGCGCCACCACCAGCAGTGGCTCGACGACGTCAAGCAGCTGGCGCACACGCTCACCGTGAGTACACGCTCAGTACCGCCAGCCGGCGCTGCAGGAGGACCCTCGCTGGTGGACGAGCCCGACAGCGCGGAGCCGTCGCCGCGCCACCACCAGTAGTGGCTCGACGACGTCAAGCAGCTGGCGCACACGCTCACCGTGAGTACACGCTCAGTACCGCCAGCCGGCGCTGCAGGAGGACCCCCGCTGGTGGACAAGCCCGACAGCGCGGAGTCGTCGCCGCGCCACCACCAGCAGTGGCTCGACGACGTCAAGCAGCTGGCGCACACGCTCACCGTGAGTACACGCTCAGTACCGCCAGCCGGCGCTGCAGGAGGACCCTCGCTGGTGGACGAGCCCGACAGCGCGGAGCCGTCGCCGCGCCACCACCAGCAGTGGCTCGACGACGTCAAGCAGCTGGCGCACACGCTCACCGTGAGTACACGCTCAGTACCGCCAGCCGGCGCTGCAGGAGGACCCTCGCTGGTGGACGAGCCCGACAGCGCGGAGCCGTCGCCGCGCCACCACCAGCAGTGGCTCGACGACGTCAAGCAGCTGGCGCACACGCTCACCGTGAGTACACGCTCAGTACCGCCAGCCGGCGCTGCAGGAGGACCCCCGCTGGTGGACGAGGCCGGCAGCCAGGCCAGCGATCAGGTTCATGAGTCGTGCATTTTGCTAGGCAAAGCATGCACCGACTTAGGCTTTAGCATCATAATATGTGTATATAACTACTTCTATCTAAATGATGAGGCTTGATCTCTTGTGGGGTAGGCGGGGAGTACAGAGTTCGAACAAGTTCTTTCCTTACAAATCTCCGGCTTGGTCCACGCTCATAGTTTGTCTCATACACGCGGTTATGAAGACTATTGACTTGCCCTTCCGATAAGACAACTTACTACGGTCAAAGCCGAGATAAACTGTAACAGTTCGACTTAGTATTGAAATGATTTAAGAACAATTCAAAATTATCCAAAGTGCTACTCAATCTTATGTATTTTATCATTATGTGTGGGAGAGAAAGATTTTAAAAATATTAACTACTACATATATAGCTAAAAAATCATGTAAATTGACAATTTATAACTGGTCCCGCGGGGTTTATTTATATAATTGTTTTTGCATGCTTTGACACATTTTTACAAGCTTTTGTTTAACCTGCAATGTTCGTATGTTTGTCTGTCTTTCCGGTTCAAATGATGTGATCCATTTTTTAAGCACTTGCGAGTATTCGACTCGTTGAGCTGAAATTTGACGAATGTATGGAATTTTGGTAACCATGCAATAATATGGTACCATGGAGCTAATCTGATACTCATAACTACTAAACTATACAACATAACCCCTTCGTGTTTAGGCTTGGTATTGGCAAGTACCTACTATATAACTAGGTTGTGTTCAGTCTGACAGTGGAGCCGAAAGGTAGCCAATGGCACTACTCAACTACTCAATACAACTTTGTCGTGTTCGGGCTCGTCGGATTTGTCTCAATGAGTACACTAGACCCAGATGGTGTCCAGGGTCTGACGATCGAGCCGATGGAACTTTTGAACTAAGCAATATATCTTCGTTGTATTTTTGTTATAAAATGTTGTTTTTAAAAAGGTCTTTTTAAATTAAAATGATGTATAATAGTCTAAAAGCATGCGATGCTATGTCGAACCGCACGTGTGTGTGTCGCGTGGTGTGCTAACGGTGTGTGGCGCAGGCGCAGAGCGCGGCGCCGGCGCCGGCGTCGCAGCAGGTGACGCCGCAGCACAACTACTACGCGCAGCCGCAGTACGCGTGGCCCGACCAGGTGCGCACACAAACACTTTATACCACGATTTTTACTGCTCACTTATGGTACATATCATAACTGTTATAACAATTGAAAACTGTTGGAATGGTTATAAAAGTACCATTACATTTTTTGTACCAAAATCCCGATTTCTTAAGCTTAGCGCGCACTGCTGTTAATCGCGAGAGCGGTTATGGAATAGCTGGAACCGACAAATCGCAAACGCGCGAAGGCTTACTTTATTTCCATCATACAAAAAATCGCGCGGGTTCGAAACGTATTAAATCAGTATGTAGCAGGTTGCGTTTATAAAAATCAGTCGCTATAAAAAAACGCTAGTGCATTCTTTCATTTGTAAATAAAGTTTTTCGTACGAATTTCTGCGGTTTTAAACGAATTGCGGTTATTCGCATTGCTTGCTTATACTTGTTGTTCCAAATTACTCCATTGCGCGTTTCTATAAATTTTATTTATTGATGTACGACACAAATTACATTCATAAAACAATATCTATATTTGCTGTTAACCTGGAACGTCAATTGTAATATTTAGCGTAATAAACATAAATGTTTCCCAGGCGCCGCAGTACCAACAACCCGTTCCGACGTACGCCGAGCCCGTAGAGGAGACCCCGGACTACGCGGCGCAGTACTACGCGCAGCCGCAGCCGCCGCCGCCCGAGCCCGAGCCGCAGCCGCACGCCCAGCCGCAGCCCTACGCGCCGCCCCCTGAGGACTGGCCCAGAACAGAAGAGAACCACGCGCAATCCTACGCAGACCCCTACTGGCACACCGACCAGTCTTATGGCTATGGAGAGGTAAGTTCTGGGTTATCGGAGGATAGTTTTTGTTGAAGAATTTATTTATTCTCTGGTTGGTCGAGTCAAAAATGTGGCATTCAGATTTTGTTGTGTTGTTCTGGAAACTGCCTGCATTGCCATTTGATGGCTGTCCTTGTGTAACTGTATTAACTTGTGAATCGAGTTAATTAGAGCTCTATGTTTACATAACTTGGTTGATGAAAATCACGGTTTTATTAATAAAACGAGTTTACACACATGTACACAGTTTGAAAAGTTCAATTAGATTGTCATCTAGAATTGAATTTTATTTATACTTAAAGTGACACTTTGAGAAGATATTTTTGTTCTTGTTATGAAATAAATTCTTTAACAAAATTAAACGTTACGTTTATAAAAAAATACAAAATTTTAAATTTAATGTTAAGTTCACATTTTTATAAGCGTGGCAATTATCATCTAAAATGTAAGCTATGTTTAGGAGTTACCGATTTTACGCTTCCTATGTCATTTCATACGAATCATGGCGTTCTATGTCGCTTTTCTATTGGGGAGTGTCGCATCACAATCGTGCAGACATGACCTTTGTCGCGGGCTCCGCCGCGTCCGTGGCCCCGCACGGCCGCGCGGGGCGAGTAGTTAGTTGACCTGCAGCAGTGTGCGCCGGGCGCTCGGGCCGCGCACGCGTGGCCCGAGCCTCCGCACATTAGCGGCCAGCACACGACCGACCGCATCGCGAACCGCTCAAAACTTTCGACTCGTTCGAGAATATATTTATCGTGCTAGTGGATGGAACGGATTACTATATATTATTGGAAGACGTTTGATCGGGAAATGCCAATTTTAAGAGTAAAATAGAGACGGTACTTACGAGGTTATGGCATAAATGTAAGGGATTTCGTGCTAAACGCCGTAAGAAGAAGTAGGAACACGTGGAAGCGCCTCATATCTTTGATCCCGCTTCACGTACTTTCGAGCGAGTATCTTGCGGCGGTTCGGTGCGGTGGGTCGCGCGGCTACCGAGTGTTAACCGGTGTTGTGGCGCGGCGCCGTGCAGCGCTGCGCTCGCGCCCGCGCGCCCCCGCCCACGGCGCGCGTGGCGCCCACGCTGCCCGGCGCCGGCCCGGAGCCGCCGGAGCCGGTGCTGCGCCGCCGCGGCAACCGCAAGCCAGAGCCCGCGCCCGCCCGCGCGCAGCTGTCGCGCGCCGCCAGCGCGGACTCCGAGGGCGGCGAGCGCACCCGCGCCGGAAAGCTCCGTCTGTCCGACCTCGACGTTCAGATCGCGCACGGCCCGCAGCCGGCGCCGGGCCCGACCGCGCGCCGCGAGCACCGCGCGGGGCGCCCGCCGCGCTGCGGCCGCGTCATATCCCACACCGTGGACACGTGGGCGCGGCAGACCGTGCGAGTGCGTGACGGCCCCTATAAGCCGCTCGTATTCGGCGGCACCTACCCCATCGAGGTGCCCGCCTCCCCGCCCGACGAGCGCCCCGAACCCGCCCCCAAACCGGTGGCCGAGGTCAGGGCCACTCTGGACCCCGAGGCTCATAAGCGGGAGCTGAGGAGGACCATCGAGCGGAGCCTAGACAGATTCGAGGCGATACTGGCCGAGCGGGACCCGAGCGGGGACGCCCGTAGAAGGGCGTTCTCGAAGCGGGTGGTGGAGACCTTCGACATAGACGAGCCCCTGCCGCCGGGCGAGGCGCCCCGCGAGGCGGTGGTGCGCGATAAAGATGCTAAATATTACGTGTCGGGCCCCAAGACGTTTAACATCGACGAGCCGGTCTCGTTCATTTAGTCGTGTTAAATGGGTGTGATAGAGTAGCATTTGATATAGTTTTCGCTGTACGCGTTGATCTAACGCTTTTGAATATAGACAAACACGTATTTAAATAATTTTAAATTACACGTTGTTTACACAATGTATCTGAACTGCCCAAGAGTCACAACTACGCCAGGTTACTCTGATTCCATTAGTACTAGCCCCATGAATATTCTACTTATTATGGACAGGCGCTGGTTGGTTTTATTAATTGAAAAACAAAGAAAGACAACTATATTACTTGACTCTATGAAAAACGATTACACTCGCCCTGGCGTCTAGCGGCACAAACGAGCACAGCCTCCCCGCTTCCCAGCTAGAATCGCACTGATCGGCGGCTGGCAACAGACGGTGGGGAGGTAAGGTACGGGGCGCGGTTGCCTATGCGCTCGGCGCATAGGTACCTCCGCCGTGTCGCCGCACCGATCATGTACTTACATAAAAAACGCACATTACATAATCAACCTCAGATCGCTGTATTGCCCACACTACTGTTGCTCCGTTCGAAGATACGACTCGCAGGCATTAGATCAAAATGTACAGACAAAATAAACGTTTATTACACATTTTATTGTTGTACGTTAACAAAACATTAACGCTTATCTCCTAAATTCGCACTGTGATATCTATTGATCTGGAAATGAAATCGCGTTGTTTTATTATTTACAATTTTATTAATGTTTACATTGAATTATTTAACCACTGACATTATATATCCGTCTCAAATGTTTATCCTGTACGTGTTATTTTAGATTAGCATATTTGTATTCTGCGTCATAAGGTCGAATATTGGTAAGATTTTGAGTTCCAATTTATATTTGTACGAAAGCTTCGCGTGGTAGGTGAGCGAAATGGAGAGCTAAGAGCATGTATACTTTTACGATTTTCGTTTCAGTCGTATACAATAATTTTTTTAACAAAAGTAAATAATGAGTACTTATTTTTAGATGTAGCCCAACACTAGGAATTATTCCTGCCATCGAACCCGCAACTGATCGATTCAGTGGGTGGAGCGACTGAAGCTCTTAACCACTGGACCAAGCCGTCCGACAAATCATAATCCCTTTACCATTCTGCGCCTGAACCCTGTTATTTTACCAATAGTATTTTTCATTTAAGATGGGTACTATGACAAATATAAGTGTCAAAGGAAAATATACTTTATTCAATGGCAATAAGAGGCATGACCCGTTTCTATAATTAACTATGGTTATGCCTTAATACCTGTGAAATAAAGATTAAGTTCCATTGACACTGCTAAGCACTGTCACAGTACCCATCATAATTGAAAAGTATTATACAAATAGCTTACCAAGTAGCTTGTCCATCGCATTCACTTTATTATTTCTCGTCCTTACTGAAAACACATCCCAGTAATACCAACTCTTGATTCAGCACATCATTTTGAACCACATCATTTGTAACAGTGGTGGACTCTTCCCGTTAGCAAATCAAAATGTTCTATCTATCTATAACCTCACGCCAGATCCCTTGCGGGGTAGGCAGAGAGTAGAGAGTTCCAACAGGTTCTTTCCTTACATACCTCTCTGGCTTCCTCGACTCTCATAGTTCGTCTCATACACGCTCGCCGGTTACGGAGACTCTTGACTTTTCCATCAGATAAGACTCAAAATGTTAATTTTTTAAATCAACCTAAATTGCATTATTGTCCTAATCTCTGAAGTTACCACGTTATTGCACCGAAGATTAAAGAGACAGATACCTTTCTAGATCCCTAAAGCGAATCTAACCACACTGATTTCTATTAAGTTGAGGTTCGAAATCTTGAAGATATTTTTACCGAAATGTATGTCAAAATAACTAACAATTGAAAGATCTGAGTTAGGTTTGTCAAATATAGTTAAATTTGATTAAATTTACATTAAACTCAAAATATTATCCATACTTACTGCCTCGTTGGTCTGGTGGCAAAGCACATCGCTTTGTGATCACGAGGTCCTGGGTTCAAATCCTAGGTCGGACAAATGTAGTTTTTCTAACGAAAAATTCCCAGTATGAGTCCGGAGTCTGAAATTGTGCCCGGTATATGGCAATGGGCTCGCCCCCTATTACATGGGACCTAACATCGAGTCGAAACGTGGGCGTACTTGGGGAATCTACTCGCTTGGGGAATATAGGCGTGACGCAGTTACTGATTTTTATATGTATATCAACAAGTATGTTGTTGGCCGAGGAGACTTCACGGCTTCACCGAACGAGATGGCGAGCGTGCAACCACGACGCTCCAGCAGCTACATTGCGATGTTATAAGGGGTTTATTAACATTCGACCTTATGACTTGGGAGTTCAATACAGCTATATATAGCTGTATCGTATATGTGTGTAGTGTCGGTATACTTGTAGCGTAGGCAGCTATGTAGACATGATTGTTGCAATTAAATGTTATGTGACTAAGTGGCGTTTCTTTCAACGATCCAATCTGTACGCCTTGCGTTTGCGAGTTATCGCACCTTCGCTCGAATAGTGCCACAACTCAGAATTTATGATTTATGACATTATTTCTTAATTTGCCCGTTTGTCACACTTCAAAAATCTTAACCGTTTTCGAGTTAGGCCACTATTTGAGAGGAAGTGCTATATGAGTAATTGCAAGATATATGACATAAATCTGGGGAGTGAGGTGAGTTTTCATAAAGCTGTATATGTCATTAAAATATGTCTTATTTCATGTATTGTTAACATTCTTAGTTATTATTCTCTATAATATCTTCGCTTATATGTTATAGGGCACCTGGTATTGTGTATTTTAATCCAGAAAATTCTAAAAATCGTATTAATTTATTTTTCATCTTATACATTTTTATCGGCATCTTTAATCTGAATACTTACACATATGTACCTGAATATAATTTGAATTTGGTCGGTATAAGGTTTAGTCAGGAAAAAAATATGCTGTTCTTTGAAAATAACATATTTAAGAAAGTTTGTTTCTGAGAAGGTTCATTGTATTCAATTTCAATCTATATTTACCCCAATATCATTTTTATACAGAGGTGTGTTATTACTATATATTTCACATTTTACAAAGAAAAAACCCAAGCTAGCTCTGTAAAAATAGACCATAAGTCGAAAGTGTGAGACAGGTATGACCTACATTTATGTATTTTATACATGTATTTTTACCGTTATTGGTTGATTCTTGCATAGTTCCACCTGCCCCATGGCTTGTCTGTGTGATCCATGCACGCTTGGCCACAACGACCCGACTTCAACTCGCGTAGATAAGAAAGCGAGATAATGACCTCTGTGAAAACTCTAGCAGGATGATTCGGAATCGGGGAGCATACCATAAGTTTTTGCATTCAAACGTTAGTCTCAAGGAATTGTGTTATACAACTTTTTATTTCTCACGGATTGCTTTTTTATACAAATTGTTAAGCTGATTGAGTGAACTTGTGGGGAAAAACAAACGGTTTTTAGACTGATGTATAAATGCAACAGCTTTCTACAGCATACCCCTTTTCCGAATCACCATGTAGATGAACAATCTATCCCACTAAATTATCTACGCTTCGGATTATTAATGCTGGTTTTATAGTCACTAAAAACTATTAGATATGCTTTTGCTGCAATAACTTTCAATTTCTTTTTAATTTTAATAAAATGTCTTAAGTACTTATTGTTGTCATATAATAAAGACACCGTCATGCCTATATTCCCCAAGCGGGGGTGGCAGAGGAGTACTGTGTACACCCAGTCGTCCGACCTAGGATTTGAACCCAGAACCTCGTGATCGCAAAGCACATTATTCGCCACTAGACCAACGAAACAGACTGTAAAATAGAGTATTAATGAATAAAATGGTAAACATCTATGCAATTACAGATCAAAATTAACTGTATTTCATGTAGTATTTTATTTAATTAATTTGTAAAAAGTTCAAATTATAATGTAATTGAACGCGATGAAAACCGTAAAAATATTTGTATAAATCTAGAATACATGTTTATATCGGTAACTATAAAACCGGTGTATCCCGGGGTATGTCCCCACTGCGCGCGTGTTCGCGTGCGTACTGTTGCGTGTGCGCAGGCGGGCGAGCCGGCGGGCGAGGAGCCGCGGCCCGCCATCAGCATGCCGGGCGCGCGCGCGCAGCGCACCGTCTACGGAGACTACGACGACGACAGACCGGCCAGCGCCGATGTGAGTCTATACACCTTTTATATATGGGTATTGTTTTAGGGCCACGGCAGACACGCTACTTTACAGACCGGTGATTTAGTTGCTTTTGGAAAGCTCGATGCCGTGTTTAAACGCTTCAAACCGTACACATAACTATAACTCCATTTGCAGTCATAACGTCGCTGTTTAGTCGTCGTGTTTGGACGTCTGATACAGCGATTAAACGTTATAGTCCGCACACAACATATATTGCAAAGCACGTGAATTAATTGTAGAATGCTGTCACTAGTTAACACAGAAAACGAGAGTTTTCATTTCACATTTTTGTCCACATTTAATTGTGTCGAAATTGACAAGTTCGTTTGAAGTCCGCGCGCCAATAACGGCTAATGTTCCGTAACGAGTAGGACAATTATCCAATTGTGAGGCCATTCGATTGGGCAATTCGAACGCTCAGTTAATGGAAAATTGCCCGTAACGAGATAATTCAATCGTTACATTACATAGCTGAGCATATAAACTTACGTTATACCCTAACCATTTGCGCTATCTACCGAATTTATTTTTTTCTCCTGTCTCCGCCGAAGTTAACGGCGAATCTAGCCAATATACAAATATTTTACATTTCAATACAATTCTCCTGCCGCATCTATAGCGCCTCGTTATAACCACGTGACGTTGTAAAATGTCATTCCCGTGTTGTAAAGAGTAAACTGAGGAATCTATTTCCCTTTTTGACCACCGCTGGTGACAAGAAAAAGAAGGAGCGACCATTCCCATCACCCATCGTAGGCGAGGTCACGCTGGTGCCAAGCGGGATATTTTTTGTGCAACTCCCATTTGACCCCAGTGCGGCCGTTGACAGTGAGGGGCAAATGGGAATACGCCATAATATTAATTCCCCACAGCAGCAGACAGACCGCGAGACAGACACTCCCAAGTCCACCAGCGCCAAGAAGCAAGACAAATCCAGGGATGAGGCGTCCAAGGGCGAGGGCAAGGGCAAGGGCGGCGGCTGGCTAGGCGGCATCCTCACTAAGCTTTCGCTGCGCCCGCCCAACCAGATGATCCTGCCCGACGACAAGAACCCCACCGTGAGTGACTATAAACGTACCAAAAAACCTGCCATCACACAAGTGCCTACTCTTTTGTGATTCCTATACAACTTGTAACGAAAATAGCTCAATCCATCCATACTGAACTAGCGCGGTCCGGGACAGCTCAAGTCACATACCTTAATCTTTTGTAGAAGAGTCCTGCAAGGCTAGCACGGGCGGCAAGATTTCTCGCGCGAGATAAATTTTAATCCGCCCGTGATTCGAGTCTTCTACTCAAGTCCAAATAGTCTTATCAATACAATTCTCAAAACGATTTTTCTCGTGGCATACTTTTGTCACGGTATGCCATGTTGAGAGACACTTAAGACAAAACGATCTTTTCACGTCTAGGGTGGAAGAATTCCGTGATACATCTTGTTGCGCCGCTTGTGCTCTAGCCCTGCTGGGGATCTTTAGAATGCGCTAGTAGTAGTAGTAGTAGGAGCGAGTACTTAGGTAAATTTATTTTTGCCATACCAAACAACAGAAAACTTCTTGGCTAAAGTCCTACGTAAACTTGTGCAGTAACAAATCTAGTTTTGTTGGCTGGCTGGTATGTATCATCTCTTTCTTCCTTTAATATTTGATCTATTGTGTTTGTTCTGTGTACTTTTTCTGATTTCTTCTTTGTAATTATTATAGGCGGCTTAGTTTGTTTAGTGATGCTTAGGATTGTTTAAAATATTACATTGTTTCTGTTGAACATTATAAGTTTCTAGTTTGTCCATCATAAAATTTTAATACTACAGGTAAAAATGTGCTTGTAAATTTATCAATACATAAAGTATAATATCCTTGATTTATATATTTAGTAAAAATTAAAATAATTTTGTTTCAAGTAAATATACTATTTATTTATGTATGTAAATGTTTTTATTTAATAAATAAATTTTGCACTATCCGTTTTTTTATTAAAGTTGCACATTCTTGCATTATCATTAGAAAGTAAAAATATCTAGTCTAGTCTCTTCTCTTCTAAATTGTGTAAGTCCTCAATTCGTAAATATGCATTAAATACGAGTATAGTTAGTGCACCATAGAATGCTTAAAAGTCTCCAAAACTACGTATTAAGTTATAAGTGACTTATATATTTAATCTCTATTTAGCAGTTAATAAAATATTTGCGTCAACTATTTTTACCCCACACCATTATAAATATAAAAATCCTCTACAACAAAATATAATCTAATAGAACCCTATCCTGTTACGCGTAAGGTTCATACTAGCTAGCAACCCCCCCGTTGTTAGCGTTGATGTGTGTGGGTTGCGCAGATCGTGTGGGACGCGGAGCACAAGCGCTGGCGCAACCTGGACGGCGACGCCGCCGACACCGAGCCGCCGCCGCCGCCGCCGAAGGCGCCCGACCTGTCGCTCATGTCAGTACCCTCCTTCCTACACATTCATACTATTTTATTTTTTGTTAGGAACATATTTGTACTCCGTAAGAGCGCTTTTACAGTATTAAAAACAACACAACAACACGTGCGGTGTGTGTCAGTTTCTCCTCCGCGAGATAGTTCCTTGATAATTATCTAAAAATACAGAACAGATGCGTATTCAACGATCAGCGCTGGTCGACGTGAAGTCACATTGACCATCGCCGCAATGCCTAAAATCATAAATTAAAATCAGCCTTTGAATGCCTAATGTATTCAGGGTGGATTTTCGAGCCGGGGCAATAAGGGCAGCTACCTCAACCGTTGTAGAGACAGGAAAACGGTAATTATTGCGAGATTTTAAACTGCATTTAGATTCTGAAAAAAATGTACAGTCAGCGAGAAAATAGGCAATTTACACAAAAACTTTTTATGATGCCAGTCGATCCTATTTCTTATAAGGATCAAAAACTTCCATTGGACCAACTGAGGTTTGAGAACTAAAAAAGTTAGGCATTCCAAAAACCTTTTGCCATACATTTTGTAGGAAATCGTATCCTGTGGATACAATGGTAAGGTTACTGCCCCGTCCCAAAAATTCACCCTGTATTGTAGTTAAACTGTAATGGTGTTGCGGATGTCCGGTGATTTTGTGTGTGTGTGTGTGTTTGTGAATGATCTACGCTGTTGGCCGCGGGGCCTTTACAGCTTCACCGGACAAGAGGGCGAGCGTGCAACCACTACGCTCGAGCAAGAAGGGCAAGGGGGCACTAGCTCAAGGGCGCCTCAAGGAGGAACGGCCTCGGCTTGGGCAGTCGCTACGGGGGAGGGCGTATACTAGATGTCTCGCGGTGGTGCTCTGCACCGGCCGGCGGACAAGGGATTCTTCGAGCTCGCCGGCGAGGTTGGTGTCTGATCCTGTGTGCGGTATCTGTATCCGAAAGAAGGGATGTAAGGGCATCCAGAGGGTCGGTGAGAACGTGCCGCGGACGGCGGTAGCGGTTGATAGGAGGGGAATGTCCGGTGATGCCATAGTATAACATATATCGTTGTGTGTGCAGGGGCGCTGCGCCCGCGCACGCCGCCGCAGTGCCGCCGGTGGGCGCGCCGCCGCCCGTCTCCAACATATTCAAGATGCAGAAAGGAAGACGTAAGTAGTAGTACTAGCAGTAGACGTAATATTGCTACTTCTATTCCTGAAAGAACAGTTATTAAAATACGTAGTACATCCAAATTAAGGTATTTCGTTACTAATGTGAGAAAACTTACTTTTTAACCGACTTTTGAAAAGGAGGAGGTTCTCAATTCGACTGTATCTTTATTTTGTATGTATATTGCGCGATCATTCCGCTAATTATGAATCGATTTTGGTGATTCTTTTTGCATTGGGTTCAGTATACCTCCAAGGTGGTCCCATTTTAATTTCATCGGTATTGGACCTTGGACTTGGAAGATACACCAGGGATCTCCTTAACGATAAACAATACGATTGCGTAGATTGAGATATTATGGGTATTAAATCAATCCTGTAGGTACCTGCCATAGAACTAATCAGAATACTAACCGAATTCAAAAAAGAGGAGATCGACAATTCGTCTGTGTTTTGTTATAAAGTCTTAAGTTATGAACTGATTTTGATGATTTTTTTTGCGTTGGGTTTAGTATAGTTTCGAGGTGGTCCCATTTTAATGAAATCTGTATTGAACTTTGGACTTTGAAAATACATCAGGGAACTACTTAACGGTTAACAGCATGAATGTATAGATTCCGTTATTATGGTTATTATATCAATCCTGTAGGTACCTTGCTGTACAACTCAGCAAAATAATATAACATAGGTATATAAATATTAGTAAATAATTCACTTGTCATACACCGTCACGCGTATATTCCCCAGAGGGGGTGGCAGAGGTGTACTGAGTACACGCACGTTTCGCTACGATGTTAGGGCCCATGTAATAGGGGGCGAGCCTATTGCCATATACCGGGCACAATTCCAGACTCCGGACTCATACTGGAAATTTTTCGTCAGAAAAACTACATTTGTCCGACCTAGGATTTGAACCCAAGACCTCGTGATCACAAAGCGATGCATGCGCTTTGCCACCAGATCAATGAGGCAGTCATTTAAAATTGTAAAATAAAAATCTTAAAAAAAAAAAAAACCGACTTCAAAAAGTTAAGTCGGTGGCAAGTAACCGATTGCACTAACCGGTACCGACTTCAAATATTTATTTACTGCTTTTTATGTAGTATATATTAGATTATGTGATGAATAGTTGTTTTCTTGAGCTTAGTTGTGTCTATTCATCATCGTCGGAAATGAATGTATAAGGCAAATAACCCACGAGGGGCGCAACAACGGCGTGGCTACTTCGCTCGGTGCCGCCACTGCGGCAGGCTGTGCCACGCTTCATCGCGTGTTCGTTCATTTATATGAGTGTGCGGCGGCCGCGGGTTCACCGCGGCACCGCTCGTGCCGCCGTGTGCCACCCGAGTGAGTCCGTCCCGTGTCCCGCAGACATAAAGAAGTCGTACGTGGACGTGTTCAACCCGAGCGGCGCCGCCACGCGGCCGCTGCCGCCGGCCGCCGAGGTGCTGGGCCCCAGCGCGCCGCTGGCCGCGCCGCCCGCGTACTTCGTGCCGGCGCCCGCGCACGACGCACAGGTACACGCGCGCGCGCCACATAGTAGCGAATACAGTACGCGCGATTTAACTTGCCCGGATTTAAGGTAACTTCTCCGAGCAATTTTCCGTGCAGTCCCTAAGATAGAAATAATATAAAGAAAAATGTGAGGTTTAGGGCCCCCGTCAGGAACGGAATTCCTTACGTAATTTTTACAACTGTAAACGTAATTTAATATGTAGATTACTATTAGTTATATTAGTGTATTTTTGTCTTTTATTCAACTCTCTCTCTCTCTAATTTGTATATTTTATCTTAGTTTTTATCATTTTGTCAAAGTAAAAATGTAAAGTAAGGACTTAAATCATTTATTAAGAAATAGTGAATTATGAATTATGTATAAATATATATCTATCTATATCATCACGCCAGATCCCTTACGGGGTAGGCAGAGAGTACAGAGTTCCAACAGGCTCTTTCCTTACATACCTAAATTATATATAAAAATTCTAAATAAAAAGTTATATGATTTATTGATTTTATTTTCTAAGTTTGCAGTATTTACACTTGCTGCAGGTTCTGTTTCTCGACTTTCCCTTATAATTGCATAAATTTGCTGAAATCTCGATACTCGCACGCACACACACATACAACCGTATATAATAAAAAGAGACAGAGAGAAAGAGAAAGAGAGGAAAAGGTCGTCGGGAAGGGGCATAACGCTTTTTTCTTAGGTGACGATTTCTGCCAGTTCACTCTACTGTAAGCCGCGTAAAAGAACTTCGTTCCATAAAAACACATACATTTTACCTATTAAATTGCAATTACCGTATTCCGTCACTAACAAACATTAAATACAAGATACTAGGCGTGAGTCGAGTCGCGCACCGGTAACTTCTTGTGTCGCGTACTTCAATCCGGGCAAGTTAAATCGCGCGCATTGCATTTTATTTTATTACAATATAACCTCTTAATATCTAATCATATTAACCCCACCAGCCTTCGGTACAACTTTCTATCCCGCCCTCCCCCCACTCCAGTTCCTCGCCCTCCCCGACGCCGCCACCCGAACAGGTATCCTAATTATTATCTATTTGTAGGACAATTAACAGCCCATTTTTTATATTTAATTAAAGAAACAATTAAAACTCTTGTCTGTACTTATTAAATGTTAACATATATTGTCTTAAAATTAGCCCTCTTAGCACGAGTGCATTTTCAACATTCGTTTTTAAAGCTCTGTAAAGACTTTTTAAAAAATGTACAGTTTCCCGTTATTTAATTCCAGTGCTTTTTTTAATCCTCATTCATAAATCGCCCGTGAATATAAGGGCTAAAATAAAATAACATCTTATTACACAAATAAAATACGTCAGCATTTCATCAACTGTAGCATCATTTCCTTCTTATTTGATTCCTGTTCGTAACATCGCCGACCAGATGCTTGACCAGTTCCTGAAACCCCAACTTCCGAGCGTGTTAGAAAGGGACAGCACTACAATTTACGAAACGCTGATATATTTTATTATGAATTTTTATTTTACTAACAATTTGTCGCACGCTGTCAAGGACGCGGACAGTTTGCCGAATGGACACTAACAGGTAACTAGCAGGCCGAAGTGCCAGTAATAATATACAAACGTCTGTAGGGCTTAGCCAGGACAAGCGTTTTATTTCTACTCTTGCTGCAGTCGACAGCACGCTGTTCTCACCGCGTGAATTTTCGTTGTAAAATGTCATTCCCGTACATACTTTTCTTGTCTTTTAGTGTCAATGACTGTGGAAGTCCACTTGGGTTGCCTGTGGATAACGACCTTTACAGGGTCAATAGATTCTTTCTCTACAGATCGCTCGCTTCCTCCACTCGCTCGATCGTTACGGAAACTTGACGTATCATCAAAAAGAATCATGAATCGAGAACTTTGAAAGCCATTGCAAATTTAACTTGCTGTTTTCAACCTGTTTTAATATCCCAAATGTTTCATTTCCAGAGCGGCATCTACGATCCGTCGCAAATGTCAACCACCGATGACGACCAGTTCCGAAGCGGCATATAGACGTGCCGTCAGCGTGTTGACAGCTCGCGGGGTGACAGCTATCGTTATTTGTTGGATTCCAATGGACTCGCATCGTGGCGCCGACAGTGAGCCCGACCGTTCAAATGTTATAGTAATCTTAAATATTATGCGTGACCCTGGTGCCTCTAAATTTGGGGTATTTTTGTCGATCCATGCTGTCGTTTTAGAAGCTATGTCGGGCTCGATCAGACTTAATAAAATAATCGTGGGATCAGCGAGTAAATAAAGGGCGTTGACTATAATTTTTTTATGTTTTTTTCGCACTATTTACATGAAAATTGGCTAGTACTGACAACCACTGGTTGAGTCGGAGCATCCAAACCTATTGTGACTTTCTAAAAAAATTCAGTTATTAATGGTGCAAACTAGCTCTGACCCTCATGTATCGTCAACATTATAGCAACTTTGTAAGAATACTAACATATTAAAATGAAACTATTTGTTTGTATTTTGTTGCGTTTTTCTTTTACTTCTTCATCGTTTCATCACCCCGTCATCTACGAAAAAAATATCGTGAAAAACGCAACAAAGTCGACACAAATTAGTGTTAATTAAATTAAATTGAAACTATTATTTCAAAATTATTGTATTTAAATGATTTTTTCGTATATCGACGTTTGAAAGGGATACCCTATAAAGGAAATTTTCATGTTACTCCATATTAAATACTCAATGAACTCAAAATAATAATTATGCAATGACAAAATAATTTCAAGTCATTAATTTGGTACTCTATCGAAGTGGTACCGTACTTATCCTATTTCTCTTTTCAATCTTCGATGTACTAATCGACCAAATTATGTCATGCCGCGCACAGATCAAGCGAACATAGGTTTTAAATGGACATCGACCAACTCACGGAGAACTGAACGAAATTTAGCTAAAGTAAGATGTTAATGTCACTTGTCGGTACAGACATTTGATACATATTGGGGAATCCCTTCGTTCGCTTAGTCTGTACTAGGCATTATTTCTTAAGTCTAAATAGCTACACATCTCTCTGACTGTAAGCGATCTTTAAACTTACCAACTAAGCTGAATATTAGTTGCGAGCTAGTTACGAACATAGCACGAAGTGGACACCAAAATAAACGAACTTTTTTACGATCTCGACATCGCGCCGTGAAGAGATAAATCTTGTCTGTAAAGCCTCGAATTGCTAGGATACCTGGAATATAGGATACCGGGAGCAGAATGGGGTCACCATTACTTTGGGTAACGTAAAAAGGCGACGAGGAATAAAAATCCTTCAAAATGAGGGGGTAGTACTTTTGTTTGTGAAGTGTTGACTGTTGGCATTTATGAGTGTAGATACCGAGGTCTGTGTGTACCCTTTCGCAGATATGGTCGTGAGGATACATTTTTAATATCCATATACATGTATGGATATTTAAAAAAAATATATAACAATGTTTCTCTTTTTAACTGATAACTACATCTCTATTTTATCGACATTTATCGTTTCCAAACAATTTTCCGAAGCACTTAAAAGAAAATGGTGCTCGGTGTAGCTTATTTTGTTGAACATTACTTTCATGACGTCACCGTTCATGATCACGTGCGCGAGCCACTCGGCCCGCCGGCGTAGTAGCGGATAGTTTTGTGATATGATGATAGTTTGCTCATAGTCAACTTTAGAATTTACTCTGTAACTTTACTTTTCCTGAATTTCTCATTTTTCAACTCTTTAGTACTCAAAATATTTCTTTTTAGGACATTTATTTATAATTACTGACGGTATGTGATTCAATCGAATGTGAAAAAAAATGTATTACCTATTTAATTAATTTGTTATTTTCAAGTTTTATTTTTTAATTATATTTCTTTGTTATGGTTAGACGTAAACGGTTGTAGACGGATATTGGTATTTCGGTTTCGCTTTGAAACGGTGCAATAGAATTATTTTTATCTCTCTACCGCCGCAGATAGACAATAAATGATTTCCACTCGCCACTGGGTAATTTCCTAGTGTTTTTGTAATATAAGCATGATGTAGATAGATGTTGGCAAGTCGGAGCCGCGGACAGGTTGTATAAAATATTAAATGCCTTAGTAAAACTTTTAACTGGTTAGGCTCCGATAGTTCTCGTATTGTATAAAAGCATCGTAATATATGTATATTCGGGAAGCGGACACGCAGGTAGTGCGCGCGCAACATTCGCAATGTATTATAATGATTCAAAACTTATGGGAAATATTTAAATAAAATGTTTATGTTATGCTTACAATGGCTTTTATTTGTAACGCACTTTACTAACAATAATTACTCTGTACATCACTAGAAAATCGGTTGTCTGACACACTCGTACAAGTAGCTAATCGACAGCAGATATTAGTGATTTCTAGTAAGGATTATCGATTGTTTAGCAACACTAACATTACGGGTTAACCTGTAGGGTCCTTGAAGCGTCATATTGCGATCCGACAGCAACACGATTTTCATGACAGCTCCACAGAAACATTTCCTAATGAGCTGTTTTTTCTGTAATCATAAAATTTTGTAAGTTACTCTGGAATCTGACGCTTGTGTTTTATTTAGTGGTACTAACGAGGACACAGGTACCATTAATGACACTACCCAATGTTACTAATGATATAACCCAGTTTTTTCCTATCGCATTCATATTATATACAAAACACTCTAAAATACAATTATACTTGCAGCAGCTCAGCCCAGTCTAGATAACACCCGAAAGTCAAATGACACTGTAATATGGTCCAACATTGAGGTGGTATTTAATGATGTATCAATTGGCGTGGAATTGATAGCAAAATTATTTTATTTTTAGATTGGTATATGAATGGTATCAAAAATGGCACGGATATCGTGTACCTTCAGAGTTCCACAAGGTTATATCACTATAGATGTCTTTCATAATAATTACAAGAGACCATGAGACCAAAACTGTTACGTACGTTACATCCGTGTCAAGATTGCGAAGATCGCGAATCACAGCTTCCTTCCCTGTAACATAAGTCATTTAAACATGCTGAGCTGGGTACGTACAGCATAAGCCGGTTGTGGTGGTCTTTGGCGGACGCTAGTGGACGGCGGAAGATGATGATAATGAAACTTATGTACTTCGTCCAGTTTCCCCTCCTCGTAGATACAGTGATACATAGTGACGTCGCGTGGTTCCCGGATGCCGCGTGGTTCCCGGCTTAGAATAGGACCAACCCATCTCATCCCATCGGGTGTCGTACAAGGCGACTAAGGGAAAACTAGGGAATGGGCAGCAGCGTTCCCTTAGCACTTCGACGACCAATAACTGCGCTCGCCAACCCGCCTGCCAAGCGTGGTGAGTATGGCAAACACCCCCAATTATGGAAGAATGTAAGAAAACCAGGCCCCTAGTCCCCGGCGGTCCTGTTCGTCCTGGCCACGGTAGCAGCCATGGTAACGACAGGACAAGGGGTGCTAAGAATCTCCGGCAGAGATTCGGCTACCACCAACACCGAAAATTGGCCCTGGTGACATACAACGCACGCACGTTAAGGACAGATGAGAAGCTTGTTGAGCTGGAAGAAGAGATAAACAAGTTGCGGTGGAATATTGTTGGTTTATCGGAGGTCCGAAGAAAGGGCGAGGACACGATAACCTTAAAATCCGGCAACTTGTTTTACTACCGGGAGGGCGAACAGCAGTCCCAAGGTGGTGTCGGATTTATCGTCCACAAGTCACTCATAGACAACGTTGTGTCCATCACTAGTGTGTCGAGCAGGGTAGCGTACCTGATACTCAGAATATCCAAAAGATATTCGCTGAAGGTCATACAGGTCTACGCACCGACCTCGGCATACTCAGATGAGGACGTCGAAGTAATGTATGAGGACATTAGTAGAGCCATACATACTTCCAAAGCACACTTTACAGTGGTTATGGGTGACTTCAATGCGCGGCTGGGCAAACGGGGCGATGATGAATTGAGAGTGGGGCAATTTGGATATGGGCAACGCAACCCCAGGGGTCAGAGGCTGGCCGAATATCTGGAGAAGGAGGGACTCTTTATGATGAACTCTTTCTTCCGGAAGCCGCCTCATAGGAAATGGACCTGGATGAGCCCTGATGGTTCCACTAAAAATGAGATAGACTTCATCATGAGCACCAAGCGACAAATATTTAATGATGTCTCCGTGATTCACAGGGTAAAAACCGGCAGTGATCACCGAATGGTCAGAGGCACATTAAATATTAATGTCAAAATGGAAAGATCGCGTCTGATGAAGTCTACGCTCCGACCTTCTAATGCACATATCCAAAACCCCGAGAACTTTCAACTCGAATTGTCAAACCGCTTCGAATTGCTAGACAGCAGCGCATCAGTGGACGAAATCAACAATAGGTTGGTAGAGACTGTCCATACGGTCGGGTCCAAGCATTTTAAGCCCCACCGTAAAAATAGGCCTCAAAAGCTATCTGACTACACCCGAAACCTTATGGCTGAGCGACGTACCATGACACTCCAAACCTCCGATGATGCTAAGTCCTATAGGCAGCTCAATGGACAGATATTGAAGTCCTTGCGACACGATTTACGGTCCTTCAATACAAGACGTATTGAGGAGACCATAGAGCAGAACAAGGGCTCCAAAGTGTTTGCAAGAGACGCGTCTATTGGGCAAAGCCAGTTGACGAAGCTGAAGACGGAGGACGGAAACGTAACGTCGAATAGGTCAGAGGTGCTCAGGGAGATAGAGAGGTTCTATGGGCAGTTGTATACCTCAGTAGCTGAACCTGTTGTTGACTTGGTAAAAGACCCAAGAGCCAAGCTAACCCGACACTACACTGAAGATATCCCGGACATCAGCCTGTACGAGATTGGGATGGCTCTCAAACACCTTAAAAACAACAAAGCGCCGGGTGAAGACGGAATTACCGCAGAGCTTCTGAAAGCGGGCGGATCGCCGGTACTTAAAGTCCTTCAGAGGCTGTTTAATTCCGTCTTGCTCGAAGGAAAAACGCCGGAAGCGTGGAACAGGGGTGTGGTGGTACTCTTTTTCAAAAAAGGTGATAACACTTTACTGAAGAATTATAGGCCCATCACACTGCTGAGCCATGTTTATAAGTTGTTTTCGAGAGTCATCACCAATCGTCTCGAACGCAGGCTTGATGACTTCCAGCCTCCCGAACAAGCCGGTTTCCGGAAAGGCTTTAGTACCATAGACCACATACATACGCTGCGGCAGATTATACAGAAGACCGAGGAGTATAATCGGCCACTATGCTTGGCGTTTGTGGACTATGAGAAAGCCTTCGATTCGATAGAGACTTGGGCGGTTCTTAGATCTCTCCAGCGATGCCGCATTGACTATCGGTACATCGAAGTGTTGAAGTGCTTGTATAATAACGCCACCATGTCAGTCCGAGTACAGGGGCAGTGCACGAAGGCGATCCCCATAAAAAGAGGAGTAAGGCAGGGAGACGTCATTTCTCCGAAACTGTTTACGGCCACCTTAGAGGACGCCTTCAAGCTCTTGGAATGGCAAGGACTTGGCATCAACATCAATGGCGAATACATCACTCACCTTCGATTTGCCGACGACATTGTGGTCGTGGCGGAGTCGCTGGAAGATCTAGGACGAATGCTCGGTGACCTCAACAGAGTATCTTAACAAGTGGGTCTTAAAATGAACATGGACAAAACGAAAATAATGTCTAAAGTCCATGTCGTACCCACCGCACTCACCGTTGGGAATTCTACTCTTGAAGTTGTCGACGAATACATTTACCTGGGACAGGTAGTCCGGTTAGGTAGGTCCAACTTTGAGAGAGAGGTCAATCGACGAATCCAACTCGGCTGGGCAGCGTTCGGGAAACTGCGCAACATCTTCTCATCCAAAATACCTCAGTGCCTTAAGACTAAAGTTTTTAGTCAATGTGTGTTACCAGTGATGATATATGGATCAGAGACGTGGTCTCTTACAATAGGTCTCATAAAAAAGCTCAGAGTTGCTCAGCGAGCTATGGAGAGAGCTATGCTCGGCGTTTCTCTACGCGATCGAATCAGGAATGAGGAGATTCGTAGAAGAACCAAGGTCACCGACATAGCCGTTAAGATTAGCAAGCTGAAGTGGCAATGGGCGGGCCACATAGCGCGTAGATCGGACGGGCGTTGGGGCAGAAAGATTCTAGAGTGGAGACCACGTATTGGCAAGCGCAGCGTGGGACGACCGCCTGCCAGATGGACCGACGATCTTGTGAAAATCGCAGGAAGTCGTTGGATGCAGGTGGCATCGGACCGGTTACGCTGGAAAGCGATTGGGGAGGCCTATGTTCAGCAGTGGACAAGTATAGGCTGAGATGATGATGATGATGATGATAGTGACGTCATCGGCGGCTGACCGACTGAAGGAGACTGGCCTTGCCCACAGAGCGGCTCGTCGATATTTTAGATAAGCTTATTCGAAATTCACGTTAAAAACGGTTAAAAATCTTTTTATTACTATAATTATTTATCTTATTACCCTCATTAAGGCAAGACGAAAATGTGACAGAGGTAAAGCCTTGAGCACATATTATTACCCGACAACCGCGACGGGACGTGGATAGTTGTAAGGTAGGTACTGAACTATACAGGAGATGCCATACAGATCTGCATGATGCCATCAATAGCGTTGCTGGAAATGTATCAAAGCCTTACGTGAATTTTCTCATAAATTTTGGAGAATCACTTTTAAATTGTCTTAATATACACTTCAGTTTCGTACAGAATTAAAATGTAAGCGCAGTTTTGCATAACATATCATTAATAATACGCGAATAATTGTGTGGCGCAGTGCCGACTGCGGTGCTCACAAGGTTGTGGATAGATAGATAGCACTTTGTTCCATTATAGACACAAAAAGGAAATAGAGAAACAATGGGCGGCCTCACTAGCTGTGACCTCATCCAGGCAACCTTTCTTGGATACTTAAGCTACAAGATAAAGGAAATAACCTTCTTGATCCTTTTCCTCAACGATGGCCAAAATCTGCATAACTGAAGTGCCGATGGAGCCCACCATGAACATCGTCATCAGGATCGAACACAACAGAATACCTTTGTTCATTTTTGATGATCCCTTCACTGCAAAGGTTTATGCTTCCATTACAGTTCTTAGAAGTTTCCTAGCTACAAATTTGCTAAATGTATATTTTGTGATATTCTGACATTAATTTGATGTCATGAGTGGCTTGTTTGTGTTTATTGCTGCTCTGCAAAGAGAATGTAATCACTACGTTGCTGTATTGTAGAAGTTCTGTGTTAAATAAACAGTACAAATAGTTAATGATTGCAATAAAAATGCAGTTTGAGTTCCCCACGCATTCAGAGGTTGTCACGTGCAATAGTTTAATAATTATTATATATTGCTGCATACTGCGATCAAGGAAAATATAATCACTATGACCGTGATGGGTCCTTTATTTCGGTCTGGCGAACATCACATTAAACCTAATGAATTCAATTACAGGAAAAAAAACATCTAGATATACTTAAATAATTTATTCATCGAGTATAGAGTCGATCCAGTCCCTGACAACGGCCAGGTTGACGTAGAGCTGCGGCTCGCAGGTGACGCCGCACTGGCGGTTGTCGCTCATGACGCCGTACAGCGTGGCGGCGCGCAGCAGCGGCGTGCCCGCGCAGTGCGCGCACGGCGTGCCGCGCGCGAACAGCGCGCCCGCGCACAGCGGCGCCGCGCCGCACGCGCCCGCGCTCGCGCCGCGTGCCGCCACCAGGTGCCGCGGGGCCCACGCGCCCTCGCCCCCGCCCCCGCACTGCCCCGACGGCATGCTGAACACCGACACCTGCCGCAGGCGACGCCCCGCCGCGCTTTTGTCTATCGTTCTGTTATGTTTACAAACATTTTATGTTATTAAATATAACCTGGCCGTATTTCACCTTTTGGAAATATTATCCATTCCGCTCGCCGGTTACGGAAGACTACCGTAAGCCCGTGTTCTCAATGGGACACGGCCTCATGGTAACGACGAATGAGACAAACTTTAAAAGTGGAGTAGGCGAGAAATGACTGTAAGGAATGTTCCCGTTGGGAACTGCCTACCCCGTAAGGCATCTGCCGTGCTTATATAATAGTAGTAATATTATTCAATACGAAGTTACACGGAGGTACTTGCCCCACATAGATGAGACTATCTATACAAACTGTAACATAATAAACGCAAGACCTGAAAGTAGTTTGTTCTAAATCGGTAACTGAATTGATTCCAACTACTTTTAATGTATCTTACATTTTTTTTTTAATTTGCATAAAATTCATTTACTCCTTCAGTGCGCTATAAAAACTAAATTTATTCTTGATTCATAGCAATAAGGAGATTACAAATGCATTCCTAACCCGTATTTCTCAAAATGCACACAAACACGTACAAGTTTCATTGTTAATTGGGGTATAAAAGTGCTTTAAAAAGGGGTAAAAACCTTTAAATTTGGAAATTTGGTTTTCGTTTTGAATTTATGAAGCAATTCTCTAATTGGGGTGTCTGAGGTCTTGCGTTTATTCTGTTACATCTTGTATATCTAATAAAACTAACCGAGCCGAATCTGTACACAGAATATTTTTTTAAAAATTTAATTGATATACACTTCCTTATCGATATAGAGGCCGAAACATTTTTTTTGGAATTATTGTCTGTCTGTCTTTCTGTCTCTTTGTGTTTCAATACGCAAAACTACCGAACGGATTTCAATGAAACTTGCTATGGTAATAACTGATACCCTAACTTAAAATCTAGGATACTTGTCATCTCGGAAAAATTAAGCAATCCCGGATTATGGCGGGATAAACCATAAAACTTATTGTTTTAATTATGTTTACTCGCGACCTCTAACTACGTTAAAATGTGTGATTTCGCCTACTCATGTTGCACTCGGGTTCGTCTCCTTACGAATAAACTCTTCAATGGTTAAAAGCACGCGCCTGAAATTGTTTATACACATTTAATTTAAATACTCCGATACGATTTTTTCCCGTCTTAAGCCCCACAACCTATCCCTGGCCTTTTTAACGCCGATGACCTTCGCTCCCAGCGAGATCAGGTTGCTGATTTCCTCCGAGATCACCAACTTGATATCCTCCTAGTGCAGGAAACATTCCTCAAGCCCGCACAACGCGACCCTAGGATCGCAAACTACAACCTCGTGCGTAATGACAAGATCGGCTCCCGTGGAGGCGGTACTCTCATTTACTACAGAAGGTCCCTTCACTGCATCCCTCTCGATCCCCCTGCGCTCACCAACATCGAAGCCTCGGTCTGTCGCATCTCTCTCACTGGGCACCAGCCCATCGTGATTGCCTCCGTATACCTTTCCCCCACTAAGCTCGTCCTCAGGAGTGACTTTGAAGCACTCCTCAATCTGGGAAGCGCCGTCATTTTGGCGGGCGACTTCAACAGTAAGCACGTGGCCTGGAATGGTCTCACCACTTCCCCCAACGGTAGGAGCCTTGACGCCCTGGTCGACCTTCTCGACTTTGACGTCATCGCACCGATGGTAGTTAGTGTTGTAAAAACGCTGCTCGAGTCGGCGCTTAAACGCTTGAGTCGAAGCTCAAAATGTTGCTAAGCGCTGGAGTCCCGACCGAGTCGGTTACAGAGCGCTCAAGCGAGCTCGAGCGCTTTAGTTAAAACGCTCACTGGAGCGTTGAGCTCGACGCTCGACTCGCGCTCGAGCGTCGAGCTCAACGCTCCAGTTTTATGGATGATTTTAAGTCATGTTCATAACTGCGTGTTAACTGTGTGGAGTACCTATTAATTTTTAATTAACTTGCTCTGTTCGTATGTCTCTCTGTCTTTCCGGGTCAAAGTTATTATTAGCTCAAAGGTAGTTTGTGATCTACTTTTCAAACACATGCGGTTCTCAAATTGACAATTTGGCATACGTATATAAGTTCTGTGACAATGCAATACTATGGTACCTGGTTTGATAATGGTAGATGACCAATGGGGCTACCTAACTTCTTAACATCGCCCCACGGTGCTTAGGCTGGTTTAGTCTTGACAAGTACTGTCTACTTAAGTACTTACTCAAGTATATAATATCAGCCTATACTGCCCACTGCTCGGCAAAGGCCCTCTCTCACATATCGAGGCGAAAGAGATTAAGTCATACTCCACCACGCAGACCCAGTGCAGACTGGTGGAGGCAGGTTTGTGCCACCTGCTGTTGGAATTTATCAAGCCGCGGCTTCAAACTCGGCTTAACGACCACCACATTAAGTGGTAACCGAGACCAAAGGCTTAACGTGTCTTCCGTAGTATGGAGACGATCAAATATGAAAATGCCTGTTGTGCCTAATGACCGCTAAATAAAATATATTATACCAGTACTAGTTTCAATATCAAATATAAATCCTATTTAGATTTATATTCGACGGACGATTTAGCGTTTAAGCCCTCCGCCCACTGTCTAATAGTCGCGGGTTCGATTCCCGCACGGGACAATTCAACACTTTTTTTTTTGTTTCAGTCTGGGTATTTGTGTATGTAAATTTTCATATTTGTTAAGGCATCCACGACACAGGAATAAATCCTAGTGTGGGGCTATGATCCTTTAATAAAAAAAAGAATTACAATACCATAAAGGTACCTACCTATATTGGGTTTACAACACATTTTACATAGTTTCAAAAATCTATTTGTGTGTACTGTACAAATAAAAAAATATTATACTAATAAATTATACTAAAAAATACTGCCTCGTGATCACAAAGCGCATCGCTTTGTGATCACGAGGTCCTGGGTTCAAATCCTAGGTCGGACAAGTGTAGTTTTTCTAGCGACAACTTCCCAGTACGCTTTCATAATACCCATATATAAGTCAGGGGACAAATCTCTGTGTGAAAACTACCGTCCCATTAGTATCCTTTCTTCTATAGCTAAGTTATTTGAGTCCTTAGTATATGACTGTATGCACAGTCATGTATCACCTTTATTATCTGAACGACAACACGGCTTCATGAACCGTAAATCAACAATTACCAATCTACTCATTTATAAAAACTATTTATGTTCGGCATTTGCTAATCGCCAGCAGGTTGACTCAATATACACAGATTTTCAAAAGGCATTTGACAAAGTCAACCATTCGCTACTTTGCCATAAACTTAGTGCGTACGGTATCAGTGGAGACCTATTTCGGTGGATTGATTCGTACCTTTCACGCAGAAGCCAACTAGTGGCAGTAAAGGGCTTTCTATCAACTGAGGTAATTGTTTCATCAGGGGTACCCCAAGGCTCCCATTTGGGGCCTTTATTTTTTATATTATTTATTAATGATCTCATTGATAAACTATCATGCCCATGTTTGCTGTATGCAGACGATTTAAAAATTTACACCACAGTTGAGTGTGCACAAGATGCCTGGCGCTCTCAAGATGACTTAAATAAAGTACACCAATGGAGTTTAGGTAATAGGATGTCCTTGAATGTTCACAAATGCTTTACTGTTACCTTCACTAGGAAAACTAATAAAATCCTGTTTTCGTATAGCATTGGTGATCACGTATTGGAACGTAAGAGCAGTGTTAAGGATCTTGGGATTATATTCGACGCACAACTGACATTTCGTGACCACTATAATTATATTTGTAACAGGGCTAGTAAACTATTAGGCTTTATTTTACGGACCACTAAACCATTTAAGAAACCGAACAGCCTCTTACTGCTTTACTACAGCCTTGTCAGAACTGTGCTTGAATATGGTGTTGTTATTTGGTCCCCTTTTTATTTTGTTCACACGGAACGAATCGAACGTATCCAGAATAAGTGTTTAAGGGTTCTATGCTATCGTTGTGGCTTAGGTCGTAACGTCGGGTCTTATAGCGAGAGATTGTCAAAATTCAAGGTTCACAGGCTTGAGGAGAGGCGGAAATTCACTGATCTTGTCTACCTCTACAAAATTATACATTCACACATAGATTCCTCGGAAATACTGTCTTTAATACAGTTTAATACAAATTTTAGAACTCGTAATCCCAACATCTTCTCGCTTCAAATCTATAAGAATAATACCTCATTCTATAATCCTATAGTTAGAATGTGCCGTCTATACAACGATCTGGTATGTAGACATAAATCAGTCGATATAATGAATTGCAGATCTGGAACTTTTTTTGGTACATTAAGAAAAATACTTTTCCATACTGGGTAATTGGAGGTTTTCCTTTGTCTATATTATTTATTCGTTTTTGTTTACTTTTACTTTTATAATTTGATCTTATAACTGTCACTGTCACTTTATTATGTATTAGTCCTAAATTAGAACACATAGTTAGGAATGCAGTCTAGTTTTAATGTAAGTTCTGTATTGTTGTTATATTTGATTGTATTCTGTTTTGTGTTTTTTATCAATAAATAAATAAATAAATAAATAAATAAGTACGAGTCCGGAGTCTGGAATTGTGCCCGGTATATGGCAATAGGCTCGCCCCCTAGTACATGGAGCTTAACATCGTCTGCGGAACGTGGGTCTATTTAGTACACCTCTGCCACCCCCGCTTGGGGAATATAGGCGTGACGGTGTGTGTGTATTATGCTAATGTTGTGTAATGATTCAACTCATTTTGTGTTCAGCTTCGGTCGAAAATGTATTGCTTTTTGCCTATTACTTTGCAAATACAACTTTAAGTGATTCGAGTAAGGTACAATATGCCCTAATTTATGTTTATTTCATAACTATAACTATAATAGCAAGCACACCTCGAATCTAAAGACATCGTCAAATGCGCCGACGAGTCCTTTGTCGGCGCGTTTGATGTTTGTGCCGCAAAATTAAGGATTCGTTTACACTAACGTTTCCGTAATAATATTAAAGAATGTTTGTATGTAATAACATTGGGACGGCGATTTCAAATAGGTACACAGTATACTATATTCCCTTAACCCCCTACGGGTAGGCAGAGGTATACCTCTGCCTACCCGTATGAGGATACAGATGTGAAGGTAAGTAATTATTATATTAAATAATATATTAAATTGTTTGTTTTTATAGTAGGTATCGGGCATACCCAAACCTTGAGTGTCCAAAAATTGTATCTTTTTGTCATCCATAACCGAAAATATGTTTTTATTGGTATTAGGCTTCCCCAAACAAATTCCATATGTTACATTTCCAAATACATATATGAAATACGATCACATAATTAAATACCTATCCCTTACGGACCTGGCCAACACAATTCTGATGCTTATTTCAAACGAAAAAAACAATATTATTTAAATAGGTAAAACGACGGGCTAAGGCTCGTACGATTGCGCTTTCAATACATTTTTATTTGGTGAGTAAGAAATAGTAATAGCGCCATTGGAATATCAAGTCATTACACGTTACTTTTTGCTTGCGAACGGCGTCTGCGTAACACATGCACCGGTCACCTGTAAGTACCTATTTTGATTATTTACGTCCTTTTTTTTAAATGTGTGACTACTGAATATGATTTATTGATGATTAACTGTTGTAATGATAGTATTTTTCATTTGTTTTAGTAATATTTCACAACCGTTGGATCAGTTCAAAAAATTAAGTCACAATTGTATCAGGCCGTCCCGAACATATTCTGCAAACACATATAGTATTTTGTCAAAGACTTCAACATTCTCAGATGTCTTGTCATCTTTACATGTCAGATGATGCGGTTTTCGAGTGTTTGTTTCAGATCGCTGATATCGACGACATTTCTAATGGGGAAGTTGACAATATCAACCGAGATAGCGCATTTACCAGCGATTCAAAAGAAGATATACTCCTACAAACCCTTAGAAGCAATCGAAACGAGATCGATATTTCAGGACCATTGGATTGATGGCAGAGATACAACAAAGAAATTTTGAAGGAACAGTAACTTATTAAAGTTTGTACGTGGTAATCCTTCTTGAACAAATAAGTTCAAGAAGGATTACCACGAATTCAAAAAGGACAGGAATATAAAAAGGGGAGAGTGGGAGGAGATTTGTAGCCCTGACAATAATCTTTGTGTAGTTAAGTGGATGGATAACAAAATCGTGCTAATTGGGTCAACAATTCATGGTGAGACTCCGCTACATCTGTAGTTCGTTGGGACAAGAAGTCACGAACATATAAAAGTATTTCGTGTCCCTCTATTGTCACCAATTACAACCGAAATATGGGAGGGGTCGTATTGTGCGGTCAAATGATGGAAACATACACAACATGGATCAAATAAAGCAAATGGCCTGTGAAAGTCATTCTGCATCTGTTTGATCTTGCGATGGTGGCCTCCTCCTGGTTCGAGTACAGAAAAGATGCCGAAAAGAAAAAATATGAGGAGCAACGAAACAATCGATTTGTTCGCTTTCCCAATATCAATATTGGAGTATTTATTAGGTGGGCCAACCAGGAAGAGGACTAGACACGATTTGGAATTAGTTGAAATGCCATCTACCTTCGAATACGTTCCTGCCACTCTAACCACAACTGACAAACGGCTGGATGGTTACAATCATTGGCCTATTTTTAATACCCTCAATGCTCCTCGTAAGTGCAGACTATCAGGTTGTGCTAGCCATTCTCGAGCGCGTTGCGTAATGTAATGTAATAAAATAAAAATTGTGACGTATATATACTCGTATGTTTGACAAAAGACTTAAACTTTTTTTTTCATGTTTTATAACAACAATTGACTGCTGTTTAAGAGTTGATTAAGACTGATTTTTGATCTAAAATAATAAATGAATTTGTTATTTTTTTACAATTTGATTGCTCAATAAATATTTTGTCTATATTTGTGACTTTCATTACAAATTTGCTGTTGTAATACCTACTAGGTAAGGCCCAATCTCATATAATTGTGATTATTATAGTTGTAACACTAAAAGGGTAAGGCCCAAATTAAAACAATTGTGACAGTCACATTTGTGACTCTTGCTAAGTTAGGCCGAAATAGACACAATTGTACGCCCCCTGAAAAACTAAGACAGCGTCATGAAATCCTGAAAAAAATTGTGTAATTATGATTCCGTGACCATAATATATCAGAATAATTTAAAAAAGTCTGAGTTTATCTATTAACTTCGTCTTGGGTCTGAAAGGGCTATGATACGATACAACGAGTACAGTGTGCACGCACCCCATACACGTAGTCGGCCCTTTCAAAGAATTTGTTTTACTTATTTTGTTTAATAATTTTATTTTCGCCTACTCTTTAAATCTCTCTTCTTTTTCGGCACGGCAGAACGCCCCTCCCGCAACCGCACTGCCCCGCGGCGCCTTTGGCGGGTGTACACATACAAATAACTACAACTTGCATAAGTATCAACTTGAATAAATTTTTATCAATCAATCAATCAGCCTATCGTAGTCCACTGCTGGACATAGGCCTCTCCTAACACGCGCCATTGCACACGGTCCTCCGCCTTCCGCATCCAGTCTGTCCCAGCGACCTTTTTGAGGTCGTCGGTCCTTCGCACCCCCTGCCCCGCTGTTACCGCGACCGCTACCGTGGCAGCGGACAGCGGGACTACCGGGAACTGGGGGCCTTTGCGTTTGGTGTCTTAACATGTTAGGAGGTTTTTGGCCTACTATACCACGCTGGCCAGACGGGTTGGTATAGGGTTTGTTTCAAATTTTCCTCTTCTGGTCGTTGATAGGATGACGATACTACCTTTGGTGGACTCTTACCACCAGCCTAGCAAAAGTATGGCTACTGGGGCATTCTAAGTTTTTCTTTCGCTCCCAGCCCAGTAAGGAAATTTAGGTGTAATTTAAACACACTCTGTTACCGACCAACTCTGATACTGAATCTGTTACTAATTGGCATATCACTGCACTTGTACTTGCTACTGCGCTGAAGAGCTGCCCTAAATAAATTCTTACAAATACGTGTTTCGTGTTGAAGTTTCAGAGTGCAGCATGCATTTTCGTGTTTATTTTAATTACAACCTACTTTCGTTTATCGTTTTGATTGATTGATAATTTTAAAATTACATACTTTTTTCATTTATTAAAATTGATGCAAAAATCTTAGTTAAGTACTAGTGTTGGATACGCCTCTGTTACACAGTTGTTTCGGAAGTCTAAATTAATTTCGATTTTCGACGATCAAAGCAAAAGAAATTATAACGCTATAACGCTTGAGCTCGCAACTCAGCGTTATAGCGCGAGTCTCGCTCCGAGAGCCTTAAAGGCTCGAGCCTTCAACGCTCGAGTCTTGAACGCCCGTAAGCGTTGACTCAGCGCTGAACGCTCGGCGCTCATTTTTACAACACTACACCCTACCCACTATCCCGGCAATCCCAACCACCGACCCGACGTCCTGGACATGGCGCTTCTGAAGGGTGTTACCTTGCGGCTGCACTCCTTAGAAGTAGTCCAGGAGCTCGACTCTGACCATCGACCTGTAGTTATGAGACTCAGTTCCTCCCCTTCCGCCCCTCAGCGACCCAAAAAGACGGTGGTGGATTGGCATGCGCTAAGCACGGTCTTGGCGGATGCCGACCCTCCCCCTCTTCCCCTCAGCTCGGACTCCATCCCGTCCCCTCAGGACACCGATCAGCCCGTAGATGCCTTCACCGACCACATCCAATCGGCTGTCAGTCGATCGTCTAAGCAAGTCGAGGCGGAAGATCTCAACCGCTTTCGACTGCCGGACGATGTTAAGGATCTCATTCGTTCCAAGAATGCCTCAATCCGAGCGCATGACTCTTACCCCACCGAAGCCAATCGGGCCCGGATGCCCGCTTTACAACGTGAGGTAAAGCGTCGTGTCGCGGAGGTCCGGGAGGAACGGTGGGGTGACTTCCTAGGTGGCCTCGCGCCATCGCACCTGGCCTACTGGCAGCTGGCGCATAGCCTCAAAACCGGCTCCACGACTGGCATGCCCCCGCTGTCACGCCTTTCAGGTGCACCCCCAACCTTCGACGACGACGAAAAGGCCGAGCTTCTCGCCGACTCCCTCGAGAGCCAGTGCACCCCCAGCTCTCTATCCGTCGACCAATCCCACGTCGACGTGGTAGTCAGGGAAGTCGAGCGCAGGGCATCCCTCCCCCCGCCGATTCCTTACCTCCTATCAACCAAACGGAGATCGAAGATCTCATTATGGGTCTCAAAACCCAAAAAGCCCTCGGCTCTGACGGCATTTCGAATCGCGTTCTGAAATGCCTGCCCGCCCAACTCTTCTGCCTCTTAGTGGCCATATTGAACGCCGCCATGACGAACTGCACCTTCCCCGCTAAGTGGAAGAAAGCAGACGTCATAGGCATTTCCAAGCCTGGCAAACCTCGTAATCTCCCCGCGAGCTATCTACGAGCGCCTACTTCTGGCGCGGCTCAAAGACTTTGTAGTGTCCAGGGGTATCCTTATCGACGAGCTGTTCGGCTTTCGAGCCAAACATTCCTGCGTCCACCAAGTGCACCGCATCACGGAGCACATCCTCTCCGGTCTTAACAGACCCAAACCCGTCTACACGGGCGCCCTCTTCTTCGACGTCGCGAAAGCATTCGACAAAGTCTGGCACAACGGCTTGATCTACAAGCTCTACCAAATGGGTGTGCCGGACAGACTCGTGCTCATCATACGAGACTTCTTGTCAAATCGCGCCTTCCGATATCGCGTCGAAATGACGCGCTCCACCCCCCACTCCACCCGAGCTGGAGTCCCGCAGGGCTCAGGTCTCTCGCCCCTCCTGTTTAGTCTTTACACGAACGACATTCCTCGTTCGAGTAAGGCGCATCTAGCCCTATTCGCGGATGATACCGCTCTCTACGTCTCGCATAGGAATAAGGGTTTCATTACCAGAAACCTTCAGGCAACCGCCAATTCCCTAGGGAATTGGTTCAGGAAGTGGCGTATTGAGGTGAACCCGGACAAGAGCGCTGCGGTGTTCTTCTCCAGAGGTGCCACCCCGCGCCACTCCCTGCGCCGCCCTAGAAGTAATCTCGGTCAAGTGACCATGTTCGACCGACCCATTCCCTGGGTCACAGAGGTCAAATATGTAGGGGTCACCCTAAACAGTACCATGTCCTTCGGCCCGCACATCAAGCGGGTCCGTCACCGAGCATCCTTTGTGCTCGGTCGTCTTCATTCGTTAATCTGCAAGCGGAGTGATGACTTAATCGTAGCCGCCGCCGACTACGATCCCCCCCCCCCGACCCCTGCCGCCACCGCCGGCCGCGACATGTTCTCACCGATCCCCCCGATGCTTTGTCATCCATTCTTTCCGCTCAGAATACGGGCGACGACGACATAGTCGTAGATCCCCTCCCATAGCCGGCGGTTGACCAGTGCACTTAGTAGTGCACCCCGTTCCCCCACAGCGACTGTCACAAGTACGATTCCCACACGGGAATACTAATAGACAGAATTCATGTGTCGATCTGATTTTTTCTTAAGCTCATATGGGTATTTGGGTACCATAATAAACCCAAACGTATTTTTTTTTTCTTTGGCTGTTTGTTTATCCGTACTAATCTTCAGCGGAACCGATTTTGAATGGAATGTTGCTGGAAGATGGAGGACTTTTCAGAGATTATTTTAGGTTACTATGAGAGTGGCGGAAGCCAGAGAGGTATGTAAGGAAAGAACCTGTTGGACTCTGTACTCTACCTACCCCGCAATAGATCTGGCGTGATGATATAGATAGATTTATGGTTACTTTTTATCCCAGAAAAATGCAAGATTCCAGCAGGATAGTTTTTATTTCTCCATACCAACACGGCTGAACGGTTTTTAAGCAACTTAGTATGGAGGTATCTTAGGTCTTAGAATAATAAACAGGATCTGTGCTATTCCAGAAAAACCGACCTATCTATGTCAAATTACAAAATAAATGCGTGCATAGCCGCGGGTAACAGTTATTGATAATAAAATAGCTCAACAATTTAAATTGAAACTTAATATGAAGGTGTCTTACTTCATAAAATAATAAACAGAACACTTTTTATCCCGAATAATTGCATGGCACCTGCGGGATAGTTATTATTTCTCCATACTAAAACGGATGAACGGATTTGAATTAAACTTAATATAAAAGTATCTTTGGTCGTAAAATAATAATACAAAATACTTTGCTTATACACTAGAACATCTCGATACTACCTGTTTGAGAGATTTATAAAATCATATCAATATGCTAATTTGTTTAACGGTCTACGTGAAGGCCCTAAGATATCAATCTTATTTTGGCTAAATAAAAGTCCTATATTCCTACGAATTCGCTCTTCCCGCAAAGGTGGATAGTGGTTTGGGGAGCTTTTAAAATTTTTCTATAACGAAATTTTTTTCATTTTTAAAATGGTAGTTTCTTTTATGCGTTAAAACGTAGACAACCCAACTTACTTTATCAAATAGTCGCAAGTAGGTACGTTTCCTGCACGGGAATACTAATAAACAAAATGCAACTGTCGTTTTCAAACAAAGATTTTTTATTATGCTCTTATGGTTATTTGTACTATACTAAAACACAAACACGTGTTTATTAATTTTTTTCTTTGTTTGTTTGTTTGTCCGTTCTGTTCTTCGGAACGGCGGGACGGATTTTAAATGGACTGTTATTAGATAAAAATCTTTAAAAAAAAAACCGACTTCGTGAAGCAAAAAATAAATATTTGAAGTCGGTACCGGTTAGTGCAGTCGGTTACTTGGCCGGCGCCGGCTGGCTGGAGCGCTCGGTGTAGGGGGACAGGCGCTATCGCTCCCGATCGTGATATCATCCATGGTTGGGAGCGAGAGCGCCTGGGCGGCAATAGCGGCCTTTTGCGAGGCCGTCATGTCCGCGAAGGAGGAGGCAGAGCGTGTGAGAGAGGAGACGTCCTCCAATCCCGCTCGCAGACGGCGCGTTGGGCGAAGGCGCAGGGAATACGCCCGAAACGACCTTCGCCCACCGTAATCTCGGCCTGCAGGCGTCGGGGAGGGCACCCCGGCGCCCTAGCACTTAGCAGGCCCGCGCCGAAAAAGTGCTGCGTCCGCGCAGCCTCGAGCCGTGCCCTCGGCCCGGGGTATGCGTTAGGCATTTCCAATCGTAAAAAAAAGTCGGTTACTTGGCACCGACTTCAAATATTTTTTTTGCTTTTTTAGGTCTGTTTTATTTAAAAAAAAAAACACATTTTTATTTTACAATTTTAAGTAACAAGTGAATTATTTACTAATATTTAGATACCTATATTATATCATTTTGCTGAGTTGTACAGCAAGGTACCTACAGGATTGCTTTAATAACCATAATAACGGAATCTATACATTCGTGCTGTTCGCCGTTAAAGAGTCCCCGGATGTATCTTCAAAGTCCAAAGTTCAACACCGATTTCAATAAAATGGGACCACCTCGAAACTATACTAAACCCAACGCAAAAAGAATCATCAAAATCATAAATTAAGACGTTCTAAAAAAACACAGACGAATTGTCGACCTCCTCCTTTTTTGAAGTCGGTTAATATTCTGATCAGTTCTATGGCAGGGTACCTATAGGATTGACGTAATACCCATTATATCTCAATCTACGCATTCGTATTGTTTGTCGTTAAGGAGTTTCCTGGTGTATCTTCCAAGTCCAATGTCCAATACCGATGAAATTAAAATGGGACCACCTTGGAGCTATACTGAACCCAATTCAAAAAGAATCATCAAAATCGATTCATAATTGGCGGAATGATTGCGTAACATACATACAAAAAAAAATAGTCAAATTGAGAACCTCCTCCTTTTTAGAAGTCGGCTAAAAATGGAGGACTTTTTAGAGTTTATTTTAGGTTACTTTTTATCTCGGAAAAATGCATGATTGCTGCGGGTTAGTTTTTGTTTCTCCATACTAACACGGCGAAATGGATTTTAAAGACACTTAGTATAGAGGCGTCCGTCCTTGGAATAATGTACCAGATCTGTACTACTCCGGAAAGACCAACCTACCTATTCAAATTACGCGTGACATAAAATACGCGTGCGTAGCCGCGGGTAACAGCTAGTATTTAATATAACTATCAATTTTCCACCAACTGACACACTACACTAAACATCAATAATAAATACCTGTATCCTCCAAACCCTAACGCAATAAATCTCTCTCCAATAGCCACCAAGAAGTAGTCCACTATAGTCGGCAACTCTACGGCGTCCTTGGACCCTCGCATCAGCACGTCCTCGCTCCTCAACGCGGCGAGGTCGAAACTCTTGTTGACGCCCTGGTAGAACGGGTGTATCTGTATATCGGACAGAGCGTGACTCCTGCCCTGCTTCACCTCACCGTAGTCTTCCATGATGAAAAACGAGTCTAAGGTGTCCACTTCCTCGATAGCCTCTATGCAACTCGCCGCGGTCAGCGTCCAGTGTTTTGTTATTATAGTCAAAATGCACCCGAAAGTTAGGTCGCCAGGAGGTTTTAATTTCACAAGAGCGAGAACGTATCTTTTGTACATATCGTCGGCGTATTCGCCATCAGAGTCTTCCGTAAACACCTCTGCATATTCTTCAGGAATGCCTGCTTGAGCATTATTTATTACGAAATCTGATATATATAAAGATTCTGTATCTGCCGAGTGTGATGTTATTTCATTTTCTGTGTATTTTATCGAAGCAGTTTCATGACTTTTAGTACTGGCGGTTTTTGCATCAGAAATGAAGTAATGTGTGACCGCTGTTGTTTTCTCAGACGGTTTCCATGTGCATTCAACCTGTGGGGGCAGCGTTGTGTGTATCGGTACTTTGTGTGCCGCGTTCGGATTAACGAGTGCTTTATTTTTAGGAATTTCTGACTCCGGTTCCTTGGGACACACCATAAAGTGCAGTATCAAAAACACAAGGAGGGATATTAGCACGACTAGAAACATAGCCTCTAATACGGCCTGGAATGCCTCGATCCTGGTGAAAGATTTACACCATCCCTTGAATTCTTTGCAACACACATAACACATTATTTTACGGAACTTTTCATTGTTGATTTATTTTGACTGGTATCAATGACAAGCATGGCTGATTAGATTTTTTATTATTTAAAGTGATGTGTGTGAAATGTTAACAAACTAAGTTTAGTTTTAATTGTTGTTGTAGCGGCATAACATATTTATTGTGTCAGCTGTGGTATCTGGAACAAAAAAGAATTCAATTAGTTCTATTGGTGGTGATGCTCTTTGGCACTGCTAAACTGCCACAGTTCCTTGTATAGGCAAGCAATGTTTACTTTTCCTTGACCTAGATTTGGTGCATATATTGAGATATTTATTTGATGAAAAACCTACCGCTAATACAGTAATATAGAGCCTGGAAATAATAAAGGAAAGCCACGTCTTCAGGATACCCGTGGAATGGGCAACTGATAATGTGTGAGCTATAAGAATTATACAAAAAAAGTAGCATAAGTAAATGTGAAAAACAAATAATTGTAAAAGTACATGGTACGTACCTATAGCTGCTAGCACACGTAACACTTGTGGAGAATAAATGTATATTAAAATGCAATGCTTTCTTGCTTACTTATTGAAATTCTTGCTTGCTTGCACAAGGTATATATTTAGTCTATAATTAGTGGATAGATGGGAAACATAAATTAGAAGATTGAATCTAGTAGCTTTAGGTGGATGATTTATGACATGAGTATCAAAATTATATACCGTTTGTCTGTGATATTTTCCATGTTATTCTTTTGGGCAACAAGTAGTGGCTTTCTAAACGGCCGATCTTGGCAGCCGAACCTCAGTTGTCCGGATTCTTTGCGGCCCCCGAAACCGCCGCCGAGGCGCCGCGGCCGCCAGCCCCGCAGCCTGCGCTCTGCCTCCCTTTCCACGATGATCTCCGATCCATCTATGTATTCTTTCTGCATGTTTCTAAGGGCCCTTTCGACACCACTTGAAGTTTCGAATTCAATAAAGGCATACTGCTTAGATTTTCCAGTAACAATGTCTCTGACTAAACGGCAGTGCAGGATTTTACCAAATTTCGAGAATTCTTGCTGAACTGTCTCCTAAAAAATTATAATTAAAGAGATATTGCTGTGGGCTGTCGGGCCAAATCCCATAGTGTGGGAGGTCATGCACTAATTTGTTGCAAAGATCGCATCACACAGCCTATATAGTGCAGCAGTCCAATGCCATACTAAGTTTGAGTGTCTTTCTATGGCCGGTTCCTATATCCAACTCATGGATAGATTTGCCTACTACAGATAGAATTTTGAAGTATTTCGTATGGAAAATCTGTCAAAGTTCTACTGACAGTTAGTAAATCTACCCTTGAGTTGAATATAGGAACCGGCCGTTAGACTTTAAGGCAAAAATTAATATGGAATAGTGACAGAAAAACTAAGTATTTATAACATGATATTTCATCCAAAGTCAAGTTAGACAATACTTGAAAATAGAAGAAGCTAAGGGACTTAAAACATTTACTATAATAATAGTCCTGGGTTCAAATCCTTTAATAAGGGTTATTCTGGTTTTTCTATTGAAATATTCTCAGTAGCAGTCCGGAATGGAATAATGTCCAGTATGATAGCAATAGGTTGTCCCTTTTTGCATAGGGAGCTAACTTTGTCAGTAAAATGTGAATGTACACAGTACACCTCCATCATGCCACATTTGGGGAATACAGAGGGGATGGTGTTATAATGGCCTTGATAACTATAACATAAAATGGATATGCCTAAATTTTGTCTTAAAAATAAATTCCTACTCTTTACAGATCTAAATTACCAAACGCACTTCTATAGTCCTGGGATTAAGTCTTCCTATAAATATTATATTGTGTGGGTTTCCCTTCACCAGTTTGTTTGGTGTGTATTCAGAATGTAAGGCTCGCACTATAGCCTGGTCATGAGGCTCTATGTCTGTACCTGCAAGAGTTACAAATAAAGGAAAGTTTAGTATTCTGAAATACAAATGTTACTTACTAGATAGAAACAGAACTGGTCTGACAGATGTAACATACAGAAAATAGTACATAAATCAGTAAGGCAGCCAGAGGTCTCTAAGGAAAGAACCGGTTGGAACCCTGTACTCTCTGCCTACCCCGCAAGGGATCTGGTGTGATGATATAAATAGACAGTACATTAATCAAGGGCATCATACCGAGAATACAAATAAAATATATAGGTCATTAGGCTCGCCTAAATTGTCAACACAAGACAAGGATTACAAATATCCCAGCCATGGCAATCCTAAATTATGCCAAAATCTAGAATACATTTATTCAAAGGCAAAAACAGAATGAGTACAGAGATACGAAGTCTCACATTGAATTATTTATTGCTTACCGTCTATAGACCCAATCTTAATTGGATCATATTCTGTAGCATACTTCTTGAAATCTAAATCTTCTCGGGACATTTTCTTGAAATCTAAATCTTCCCGGGACTATTCATGTATAATTTTTATAAATGGATTAAAAATAAATATACACCGCCTCGACTCCGCCTATGCTTTCGATTTGACATATAACCTATCAAAAACAATATTTTGTAAACAATATTTTGTAAACAATAGTGCTGACCCTCTGGTATTAAAACCGTATTTTTTTCATTATCGTAAGTTCGCACAAGCGCTTTTTCAACGCGCGTTTACTCAAGCGCTGGAATAAAACAAATGACTATTTAAAAAAAAAATTTTTGATAAGCACTTACAGCATTTCAGCACGCATTGAAAAAGCGCCAGTTGGGGGTAATATGTGTTTTATCCAAGGAAATTGTTTTATCGTGTAGTCTATCTATAATCATACTAAAACCATGTATTCTCTATCTACCCCGCAAGAGATCTGTCGTGATGGTATAGATAGATAGATAGATAACGGCAGATTTCATTCGGAGTAGAGTGCCAAAAGGTTCTTTCTGCACAGATCTCTTTGACCTTCTCCATTCACATACCTAATCCGCTTATTAAATATGTTTATACTTGATTCATATATGCCAATTCCATCGTTCGAGTATTCGCCTCCTTAAAAACTTATTAATAATAATATCAGCTTCTACTGTCCCACGGCTGGGAAAAGGCCTTATCTCACGAATCGTGGTCCATCACGTGGACCCAGTGCGGATTGCTGGAGGCAGGTTTGTGGTCACCTGCTATTGGAACTTATCAAGCCACCAATAGGTAAATTATCTAACTCGGCTTAAAGTCTACCATATAAAGGGATATCCGGGACCAACGGTTTCACGTGCCTTCCGAAGCACAGACGTTCGAATATGAAAATGTCACAAACGGTCACCTATCTCAGACCGATCGAGCCGAATGTTGCTTAACCTTGGTGTTGGTTCAGAACACCGCGGTCGCACAGCCATACGAGCGCCTTGAAAATCACTTTTAATACAAAAACTTTTATATTTATGTAAAAAAAATATGCTAAGTGTTCCTGTTGACGGAGGGGCTCTGTAGTACAGGCCGCTCGACTCACCAGTTAGGTATTTACCTACCTACCCCAGGTTTTATTCGCGTGTAAAACAGAGACTTTATAGATACAGTAACTATACTTTAAAATTTTGCTTGCTTTTTACCCTTCGTGATCATTTATGAGCAGAATAGAACCATTCATTTTTAGTGGCTTAACGTAAAAATACCTTGACGAGTGATTCCACCGAAAGTGGCCGCAACATGCTAGATGCGCAACTAAATTTTAACTACGTGCTGACAACTAATTAATTAAACAATGCTGCCAGGAAAGTGCTGCAGATTGGTTGAGTGCAAAAAAATGCTGCAGATTGGTTGAGGGCAAAAAAATGCTGCAGATTGGTGGAGTGCAAAAAAATGCTGCAGATTGGTTGAGAGTGCAAAAAAATGCTGCATATTGGTTGAGAGTAACCGTGGGTCGTACTGTGGCGTGCACTTGGAGGGGTCTATGTCTTGCAGTGGACTATTATACGCTGATGAAACTAGGTCCACTGCAAGATGAAGGCCTTACCCAAAATCGCCACGGCGACCGGGTATGTGTAGGACGCATTCAACTTTTATAGCTCTACCAGCGATATGCCACCCACTGCAACGATTAGCAATTCTGGACGGTATGTCAGTTTCTTTTGACCTTCCTGTAGATCTAATTTCCGATTGGATTTCGAAGAAACAAAATAATGAAATTGGTTTAAGTAACAGTGTCTTTTAGTCTGTGCAGCTTTACTTTAGTGCAATGCACAAGCAGGATTCATGTGATGCAACATTTCTATTATTATATTAACTGCCCTACTTGAACGGGATACGTTTATCAATGAGTGCAAGACCGATCTTGAGCAGTTCTATTCATGTGTATGCAGATTCTAAATAATAATGAACAGCATTTTGCAGCTTATAGTCATACTAATAGATTAGGCAGGTTCAATATGATTAATTCGTAATAAACGATTAGTACACTGTATTTTAAAAGTCTCTATTCACTGCCTCGTTGGTCCAGTGGTGAATAATGTGCTTCCCTCCTTCCTAATGTCCCGAGTTCAAATTCTAGGTCGGACAAATGTAGTTTTTCTAATGAAAAATCTCCAGTAAGTTAGGTGTATGAGATAACCTATGAGAGTGGAGGAAGCCAGAGAGGTCTGTAAGGAAAGAACCTGTTGGATCTCTGTCCCTCTGTCTGGTTCCCGCAAGGGAACTGGCGTGATGAAATAGATAGATAGAAAAATTCCCAGTATCAGTTCGGAGTCTGGAATTGTGCCCAGTATACGGCAATAGACTCGCCCCCTATTACATGAGACCTGACATCGTTGACGTCTGCCACTCGTGCTTGGGAAATATAGGCGTGATGGTGTTTATTTTATTTATTTCTATTCACCCTTTACGCAATATAGCCGTAAAGTAAGGTTTTCTTACGTCGTCCGTACGATGGCATTTATGAAGGATGACATATTATTACATATCAGCTCCTAATAAAATATGTTTTTATTGGTCTTCATCGTTGTTTTCGTTAGATCACGCGGTCGAGTTAGGTATTGACCCCGACAGGGCCAAGGCAACACCACAGTATAAATATATAGCAACACGCCGCACATTTATATAACATTCAACGAATTGAAAATAAAACCCATTGTTGTAATCAAAAAGCATGTTACACTATTTATGACTAACTGAAAAATATCTTTCAATATATTCTTCATAATGCAAGTGCACAGCTATTTTACAAGAATCCAACCAAATACAATAATTAGAGTTGCTAATAGGTAAGATAAATGACAAATATATAAGTATATTCACAAGTTGACATAAATGATTTTCATTTGTTTTTATCAATACATATATTAAATAACTGAATGGAAATATCCAGTACTGTATAATCAGTCATAGTTATGACGGTAAACATATGTTTGTAATGAAAAGGTTTCATACCTATCTCAAAATGCATATATCTACAGTAGGTACAATAAATATTCTTAGTACAATACCCCAGTTTAGGTAGGTTTATCAGATAGGCTTCATCAGTTTCCGCCTTTCACAATAAGTTTATAATTTACATTTTTATAGTTGTTTGCTTCATTTGCTCCAGCCAGGTAATCATATCATTTCAGTATTAAGAATAAAGGGTAAAGGTTCATAATTAAAGTTCAAAATGATGTCTAGTAGGTATTATAATCATAATGTACATGAACAGTTTTGTCAAGTTATTAACCAACCATTATAAAATAAATGAAAAACATAAGGTTAAAACAAACTGTCAGTTGCAATGTTCAGTATATATATGATAGTGCGTGTGCGCCGCTGCCGGGGCAGCGCCGCGGCGTGTCAAGCCGTGCGGACAGCAAGTAGCGACAACTAAGAGCATGGAGTACCGCCTAGCACGAGTGCTTTTTGGCATACCACGCGAATGGGTAATTAGAACATGACCTAGCGCAAATTTCGTCACACCTAATCTCAATACGAAAATAGATTTGTATTTCAGTACATGATCCAAAATCATATAAAATCCAACTTCAACACAAAAATAGAGTACTGTAAAATTATATTTTACAAATATGACTCTCGCATAAAGCTTATTGCTTAATTTATCAGATCACTCATGTACACAGGCAGCTCGGAGCTGTTCTCACAACTGCGCGGCGGCAGCTCGCGGCCGAAAGCGCGCGCGGCGCTCGCCGTCCAGGTGGCTTCGAGCACGCCAAATTTATGCAAAATAGCTGCCCATACCTGTGCGAGAATCGTCCGTGCGGAGCCTCGACGCTATCCATCCGATACAATTTTTTTATACATAAGATAATACAATAAAGTAATGGAATTTTTCAGCGACATTATTTAAACATATCTAAAGGTACGTTCGACGCGTTCCTCACTGTGTCACAGTACGAGTTCCGAGCAAGGGGTCATCGGGAGGGGGGCAGCTCGTGCTAATTGAGCGAGGGCGACTGGCCGTCGTCCCACACCACGTCGATGCTGGGCCACTTGGTCTGTAGGCACGTGAGCATGGCGTCGGTGCTGGCGGCGCGCATGGGGCACTCGAGCAGAGCAGCGCGGCCCGTGCGGTACGCCACGCGCGCGCCCGCGTTGCTGCGCAGTAGTCCGTTGTAGTGGTGCAGCGTGAATGTGTCGGGCGCGCCACGCTCGCAGCCCGGGAAGAATTCGTCCATGAATGCGCTCAATAAAATGATACCTAGGTTCTCTGAATCAAGCTTCCTTCTCATCAATTCCACATATTCAGGCTCGCTGACCAGGTCGGCGGCGCATAGGACGTCTTGTAATGCCGCCGACGGGATGAAATTATTACCCTCAGGATCGAATGAACGGAAAATCCGCTCAGCAGACTCGCCCACAGTTTCAGGCGCAGCTAATCGTCGCTCGAGTGAAAACAATACCGTCAGATGCGTGTCAGAGGCGAGTACCCATACAGGATGCTTGGGGTTTTTGTAAAAAGAACCGACTGTGCAATATTGCATGTGCTCCATTATCGTAAGGAACCCGATGTCATTTTGCCTTTCAATGCCTCTTAGCCGCAGTCCACCCACAACTTGATCATGATCCCACACATGGGCTACAGCACGTCCAGTGAGCATTAAGTTGATCAGCCCCTGTGAACCATAGCCATATGTAGAATGTATAAGTGGGTCCGATAGCTCAGCAAGCTCCGCCTCCACAGTGGCGACCCCCTTGCTGAGGATAACACTATATAATAGAAGTAGAACACCATACTTGTCCTTCAATATTCGAATGTTCCTTGTGTAGAATGCTTCCACTTCTGACAAAGTTTGAAATGGATGTACTTCAATCCGCCGATGAAAATGTTCAATGGTATCGTGCACCATATTGGATTGTTCCTCCACACTGACATTGTGGCCGCTGCTCGTCTCAGCATCTGAGTCATTCTTTCGGAACACAGCGACATTATACTTAGGCGCTAGACACTGGCTTATTACTGTACACACAGCCCTAACCAGCAGAGAATTGCACTTCTCTGATGTCAAGTCCTGAAAACTATGTCCTGGCGTTTCTGACAGGAGTATTTTGAGGAGGAAGCCCTGCACGGGCGCGATGGCCGCGCACGGCCCGCCTTCCAGTTGGATGAGAGCGCTGGGCTCGTCCGGACTGAACTGGAAGCCCTGCGCCCAGCGCCGGAAAACGTCATCTTTAACATGGTCACCCCACAGCAGGCGGCGCGTGCTCGCCAGTTCGCGGTCAAACGACACGCTTCCAGCGCTCATGATATCTTTGTTTCGAACGGTCACTCAACTATAGTCTCGTTGCAATTAGATCCGTGCAATGTCTGCATATGTAGCCTGATGTTTACACCACCTAAAATAATAATAGAATAGACGTGGATGTAAAACTTAAATCGACGAACGAATTAATTGAAATCGCGTGGAGATGAATTTATTCAAGCAATACTAAAACTACAAAAAGAATCATAACCACGTAGTACTCACAGCCAATATGAAGTACATGACTCACTATTTTTTACAACTAAATAATTACTTTAGAAAACTGATTGACCATCTGGTATACTTCATACAGCATTATAAATCTTCCGTAAATTGATACTAAAAACTTTTCATAGGGTAGAAAAGAAAAGAAAAGCTTACGACATGAAGGCTGCCATTTTTTTATGAAAAATAGCAACATTTGATCTAAATGTCATTGGATAATTTTAAATGTAATAAATATTGGGAATTGGTTTAATTTGGATAAAAAAAAATAATTTTTATTCCTGTGATAATAACGTAACATATACAATAATATGATTGGTTACATATTTTTATTTTTTTAGTTTGTCACTCTTCATATGAGTTGCTTGTTCTAAAATTATATCTAGGAATAAATATCGCGTATATGATTTTTTTGTATATGACCAAAGAGTATAATAATATTTAGTATTTGACCATACACCGTTTGGTCTAGTCTCTCATTATTCTCTAGATACACCATACACAGAATCTTAATAATCGTACTCCCAAAGAGATATGTCATAATGATTGGAAAATTTACATCGATATCGATAGAATTCTCGAAAATTGGTAAATAAATAATTATTAACGCATGTTTTTTTTTGTGTTTTAGTATGCCTACAGATATTGCAGCCTAAATGAATAGTGTGTTTATGCAATACTAAGAGCACATTAAAGTTGAACTCAGTAAAATGGCATCTTTTGAAAACATCATACAAAAGAGTTCTTCAATGTTGGACTCAAATAGCGAAGATTACAACCAGTAGCAGTTTCATTGTAAAATTAACTTTAAATTACTTTCTTTTAAATTAATTATACTGCAGTAGGTTTGTTCTTAAATATTTTCGCGCTCATATTGAAATAAATAAAAACGTTATGAAAGGTTCAAATTTATTTTACAAGTTTTTATTTAACTTATCTTATCTTATATTGGCTTGCCGGACCGAGGATACCTCTGGCGCACTTCGACCCATAGGATCTTTTGTGCTGTCCTTGCCCTAATGCTCTTACGTACCTGAGGTGTCCAGTACTCCCTGTATTAGGTTGTAAATTCCAGCAGGGGGACAGAGCCGTAGTTCTTCTGGGTTTGGATAGGCCACTCCCAGCAGTTCCATTCGCCGCGCAGCCAGAGCGTCGCAGTGACAGATGACGTGCTTCGTGGTTTCAGTTTCTGTGCCACAGCACCTGCATACCACGTCGCCGCATAGGTTCATCTTGTGTAGATGTTCTTTCGTGCCATAGTGGCCTGTAAATGCTCCCGTTATTATATATATATTTTTATTTAACTTACAATTTTCGTATGTCTATGTATCTGTGTGCCTGTCTTTCCGGATCAAATCTTGTGATCCATTTTTCAAGCACTTGCGGGTATCCGATTGAGCTAAAATTTGGTATACGTATGTAAGTTCGATGACAATGCAATAATACGGTACCATGGAGCTGGTCTGATGCTAGAGTCGAAAGGTGAGTATAGGAACATGTGAACTATACAACATAACCCCCTCATATTTAGGCTGATTAGATTAGTATTGAGAAATACTACACCGTCACGCATATATTCCCCAAGCGGGGGTGGCAGAGGTGAACTGAGTACACCCACGTTTCGCCGACGATGATAGGTCCCATGTAATAGGGGGCGAGCCTATTGCCATGTACCGGGCACAATTCCAGACTCCGGATCGTACTGGGAAGTCTTCGTTAGAAAAACTACACTGGTCCGACCAAGGATTTGAACCCAGGACCTCGTGATCACAGAGCGATGCGCTTTGCAATTAGACCAACGAGGCAGTCTATTTCTTAATACAATTTCCTAAAATTGCACTAACTGTTTCAGTTCGCTTTACTGAAGTAAATTATAGTATATAATTATAATAGACAATTATAGTATATAGCATCAGTAAGTAATATTCCTCAATACGTAAACATGTAAATGTAGGTACTGGTTCATGTTTTGTAGTTAATTTGGATATCAAAATTAACACTTTAAGCCTGTCACTAAACCAATGAGGCAGTCGGAGATAGGAGAAATACTATATAACCATATAGTGTTCAGGGTCTGATGATGAAACCGAAAGGTGGCCAATGGAAGCACACAAGTACTCAATATAACCCTGCCATGTTTGGGCTGGTTGAATTATCTTGACGAGTACTTTACACCCGGATAGTGTCCAGGGTCTGATGATGGAGCCGGAGGGTAGCCAATGAAGCTATCCAACTTCTTAACATATAACGAATGTCAAGATTCTTTAGATACAATTACTATTATTGATTACTACAAAACTTAAGTAAGTTACGCATCTATAATTGGCAATATGAGGTACAGTGATATTTTGTATTGAAAAAAATATTTAATTTTCGACATATATACAAAATGATTTCATCGATAAAGCTTTCACAGTTATATGGGAAAGTCTCAATACTACACCTATGGGAAAATACAAGTATGGTCTATAGTCTATGTCATTAATGTCAAAAGAAATGTACAAGGGTGTAACTGGTGATGATGAATTTGTCCCCTTTCTTATCACTGACATGACATAAGTGTAAGCAGTGCAAATATATAATCTTGTACATGCTCCCTCTATGTTTTTAATCCTATCTGTATGGGGGTAGCATGTCAGCTTTATGTCGGTGTGAGTTTGTGTAACTGCGTTAGTGTGCGTGAGTAGGCAAGTGATTACTAGTACAGAATTTATCGATAAGAAAATACAATTTATGATTAAAAATATTTACTTCATGCAAAATTCTTTCTTTTCTACATCCACTAGTCGAACAAAGTTTAGCAAAATTTTCGTTCTTATATAGGTTCATTTAATCTTACAATGAGCCTCAAGTAGCGATATTGACATTTTTTATACAAGTGACAATAAAGAATTTATAAAAAATTTACATTTGCACTTTGATTATGATTATAATTTATATTATTATGGCCAGAGAGGTATGTAAGGTAAGAACCTATTCGAACTCTGCACTCTCTGCCTACCCCGCAAGGGATCTGGCGTGATGATATAGATAGTTATTGATTGCCAGCTTAGTGACAGTGACGTATGCAGTGCAACAAGAGTCGCCAAATTGAATCAAGACCAGCGTTCGGAACCGTACGATAATTATCGTACACATACGATAATTTTGTGCCTACGTACGATGTACGATAGCATATTATTATCGTACGCAGATTGTACGATAATTTCTATCATGATGCAAAATTTAAGAATTTATATTATTTCACTCATGCGCTGATAGTCTAAATCACAGTAGCATGATTTTATTTTGTCCAATAAACACTACCCATTCATATCCATTTCTTCTTTATAAATACAAAATTTTGGCGTGTTTCATACCCAACTTGCATGGGAACAGTGAAATTTTGTCTGAGTGAATTTTAAGCTTGGCGCGTTTATTGAACTTAAAGTGGAAAGGGAATCAGTTCAGGTCTGTACCACGTGTAAAACATTTGGGTTTCAGTGTTCTGTTGATTTGACAGCGGTGGTTTAAAAAAGATAAACTATAGAGTACTTGCATGCATATCAATATTACAATTTATATGATTTATTTATCTATAATAGACATTATCCTAAAAATACGATAATTTCGATCCATGTACGATAATTTTACGCCCCTGGTACGATAGTCAGTCCACTTCAAGTTGCTAACGCTGATCAAGACAGTTCTGGCTGTGCCGGCCTCGCGTTCGGTCGTGTCACCGCGCAGCCCGCCCGTTCGCTATCTTTCGCGCGTATTTAGTTTCGATCGTATTTGCGTGGTTGGTCTCGCCCGCGCTTACGTAATTACGTTTTTTGCGTTTGCTCGCGCATACAAAATTACGTCTTTGAGTTTGGCTCGCGCGTAATTAATTACGTGAGTCGATAGGTAGACGCGCCGTTCTAACAGCGCGGTCGGCGTTCCCGCGTTTTTCTAACGGTTTTTTCGATATCGTGTGCCTACGTAGTTCGTCTCGCCGTGCTTACGTACTTGCGTAATTACGTATTTTCATTCGCTCGCGCGTATGCAACTACGTCTTTGTGCGATTACGTCTTTGCGTTTCGCTCGCGCGTAACTAATTACGTGGGTTGATAGGTAGACGAGCCGTTCTAACGGCGAGTTCGACCTTTCCCGCGTTTTTTGTAACGGTTTTCGGTTAGGTAGTAGTGTTTGTGTTTAAAACCACGATTTTGGTCCGTTCGTGGTAAGACTGGTGGACGCATAACGGTGTCACTAAGCCAGTCTTGACCGGACCCGAGCGCTCGCCTCGCTCCTTCAGAGGGCGGCCAACTCGGAAGGGCTTGAGCTCTGGCCTTGGGGGCTTCCCTAGCCAGGGCTCTTGATTGCTCCAGGACCTTACCTACACCCATCCCGCCATCCTATTCTCCGTGCGGCGGTTCTCTTCGCCCCGGAGCAGCTAGGGTTTGGTGCCTGCCCTTTCGCCCATAAGGCGAAAGGGCAGGCACACCTGGTCTTCCCGGTGGTACCCCTCCCCCCGCCACCCGGTGGGGGGATCTGGGCACTATCGCCCGGGTCATAGGACCCGTTAAGTCCACCCGCCCTGCCATTTCCTCTCAGGAAATGGCGGACGAGTTCTCGCCCGAGTTCATGAAGGAGTTCCTGAGGTACGTCGCGGCGAACTGCCCGGACATCGTCCGGCAGTTCTACGAGACGTACTCGCCCGCCTCGCCCGACGCGTCGCCCGCGCACGCGTCGCCCCCATCTTCCGCGCACCCGCCTTCTGCGCGCTCCGCGACCCCATTTGCCGCGCCGATCACCGCGCCGCACCCGACCCACGCTACGCGCCCCGTCTCTGCATGCGGGTCCGAGCCTCACTCGGACTCTGACATAGAGATTAAGCTCGCGACTGCCCGCCGCGCAGCCCCCCCCTCGTCACCTTCGTCATCGCCATCCTCGACGGAAGACGATTTTATTCCCATTTCTAATGGGAAGCGAGCGCGTAAACCGCGCGACTCGCCACCTCCGTAAATTCAAAAGGCCGGGAAAGGCGTCGTTCGTCCCGGCCCCTCCGCCCCTCAGCCGTCTCATAACGCGGTCGCGAGATCCCCCCCCCCCCCCCCGCGCGCCCCGTATGTCCGACTTTCACTCCCTCGCCGCTTGTCATTCAGGACAAGAGCGCCTGGGAGCGTATACGAGGCATGCCTTTTAAGTTCTGTCGTTTCCATATTTCCCGGCAATTTTGAATTTGGAACTGTTCTACATTCGAATGTGTTTAAATTTTGAATCTCAAAACAGTTGAAAGTATTAGGATTAATACTATTGTTTAGTCACAGCGTCGATTGGAATCTGTCAGGTTACGTATGAAAATGAATCTTTCTAAGGAAAATGTTCGTGCAATAATTTTTTACAACTTTAGAAGAGGCCTGACACGGCTTCAGTGTTTTAAAGAGCTAACATCTGTGTTCAGTGATGAAGCCCCATGTCTGCGGACTGTCGAACGCTGGTATTTAGAATTCCAGCGTGGACATACTAGTGTTAGTGACAAATCTCGCGAAGGACGCCCAAAATCCGCCTTCACTGAAGATCCTGAACGCCTGACGCCTGAACATCATTGCTGTGAGACAACTAATTCTCGAAGATCGTCATGTGACGTATCGACAGGTAGAGGCTCTATTAGGCATCTCAGGGACAACCATTCAGAAGATATTGGATGAAGCGCTTTGTGTAAGAAAGCTAGTTTGCCGTTGGATACCGCATCTGCTTTCCGACGATCACAAGGCGGCCCGCGTCAGATGGTGTAAGAAAACTCTGCAAAGGTTCAACCGAGGAGAGTCAAATCACGTCTACGACATCATCAGTGATGACGAATCTTGGATCTATGCCTACGATCCTGATTCCTAACAACAATCTACAATCTGGGTCTTTCAAGACGAGCCAAAGCCGACTAAAGTTGTTCGTTCTCGAAGCACTTCAAAGAAGATGGTGGCCACGTTCGCTGGAAAAACCGGCCATGTTGCGACTATTGCACTTGAAGATCGTAGAACGGTTAACGCTGAGTGGTATACCACAGTTTGTTTACCACAAGTTATCGCCGAACTTTGAAAATCTAACTCAAAGCGACGCATCATCCTGCACCACGACAACGCAAGCTCACACAGCGCTCGTCAAACGATTGAGTATTTGAAGCAGGAAAAAGTAGAAATTCTTGACCATCCTCCATACAGTCCTGACCTAAGCCCTAACGATTTCTTTACATTTCCTAAAATTAAGAAAAGTTTTCGTGGTCAAAGGTTCCAGTCCAGCGAAGAAGCAGTCGACGCTTTCAAGTCAGCCATTTTGAACACCTCCAGTTTAGACTGGAATAAATGTTATAATAACTGGTTTGAGCGAATGGAAAAGTGTATTAAGCTACGTGGTGAATACTTTGAAAAACAATAAAAAGTACTATAAGGTTCTAGTTGTGTTTTTTTCTTCAAACGACAAAACATAAAAGGCATGCCTCGTATCCAAGGCGATTTATAATCGCCAAATTAATTACATCCATGCGCGTTCAACCGCGCAAAGCATAGCCGTCAAGGTGGCATCCTCGGACGACCATCGACGGCTATCTGCGTTCCTGCGATCTAACAAGATCGCTTACCATACCTACGCGTTAGAGGAGGAACGCGAATTTTGGGTGGTCATTCACGGTGTCCCTAAAGAGCTGGACACCGCCGTCATTAAGGAGGACCTCCTGTCACAGGAGCGGTTGCCCCAAGGCTCCGAAGGGGAAACGCCGCACTAGGCGCGTCCGCCGCCGACCTCGCGCGGATGCCCGCCCCACTGCGCCCTCAGCGGTACACGCCCCCGCGTCCTCAGCGCACCCCCAACCGGCGCCTTCAGCGCCCCTCCCCCCAGGGACCTTAGCTCCCCGCGCTCCCGCGCCCCAGACGCTGAAGTCCCGCCCCCCCCGCTTAGACAGTCGCTCGGCGCCAACGCGTGGGTGAAGCCGCTTTCCTACACCACGGCCTCCCGCCCGCCAGTAGGCCCTGCCCGCTCCCGAAAGCGCTCGCCGGCGATCCCGCCGGCGGCGGCTTGGCCCCTCCGTCCACAAACGTCAACCAGGACTTCACCCTGGTAATGAACGTTTCGGACTCAATAAGCCCCGCGCTGATCCCCCGAGTCCAAGAACTCGTCCTTAAGCTCCGCGCCGCCACCAACTTGGCGGAACAGGTTCTCCTGACCGCGGAATACAGGCACGTCTCTGACGTCCTGGCGTCCCTCAGAACCCAACCCCCCCGCACCCAATAATGGATTTACGACTTTCCCGTCTTAAGCCCCACAACCTATCCCGTTCGTTCTCATCTCATTCGTACTAAGAACGCCTCAATCCGGGCGCACGACTTACCTCATCGAAGCCAATCGGGCCCGGATGCGCGCTTTACAACGTGAGGTATAGCGTCGTGTCGCGGAGGTCCGGGAGGAACGGTGGGGTAACTTCCTTAAAGGCCTCGCGCCATCGCACCTGGCCTACTGGCAGCTGCCGCGTAGACTCAAAACCGACTCCACGACTGGCATGCCCCTGCTGTCACGCCCTTCAGGCGCACCCCCAGCCTTCGACGACGACGAAAAGGCCGAGCTTCTCGGCGACTCCCTCGAGAGCCAGTGCACTCCCAGCTCTCTGTCCGTCGACCAGTCCCACGTCGACGCGGTCGACAGGGAAATCGAGCGCAGGGCATCCGTCCCCTACGCCGATTCCTTACCTCCTGTCACCCAAACGGAGGTCGAAGATCTCATAATGGGTCTCAAAACCAAAAAAGCCCCTGCCTCTGCTGGCATTTCGAATCGCGTTCTGAAATGCCTGCCCGCCCAACTCATCTGCTTCTTAGTGGCCATATTGAACGCCGCCATGACGAACTGCACCTTCCCCGCTAAGTGGAAGGAAGCAGACGTCATAGGCATTCCCAAGCCCGGTAAACCTCGTAATCTCCCCGCGAGCTATCGCCCTATCAGTCTTCTCAACTCCCTGGCTAAGGTCTACGAGCACTTACTTCTGGCGCGGCTCAAAGACTTTGTAGTGTCCAGGGGTATCCTTATCGACGAGCTGTTCGGCTTTCAAGCCCAACACTCCTGCGTCCACCAAGTGCACTGCATCACGGAGCACATCCTCTCCGGTCTTAACAGACCCAAACCCGTCTACACGGGCGCCCTCTTCTTCGACGTCGCGAAGGCATTCGACAAAGTCTGGCACAACGGCTTGATCTACAAGCTCTACCAAATGGGTGTGCCGGACAGACTCGTACTCATCAAACGAGACTTCTTGTTAAATCGCACCTTCCGATTTCGCGTCGATATGACGCGCTTCACTCCCCACTCCACCCGAGCTGGAGTCCCGCAGGGCTCAGCTCTCTCGCCTCTCCTGTTTAGCCGTTACACGAACGACATTCCTCGTTCGAGTAAGGTGCATCTAGCTCTATTCGCGGATGATACCGCTCTCTACGTCTCGCATAGGAATAAGGGTTTCATTACCAGAAACCTTTAGGCAACCGCCAATTCCCTAGGGAATTGGTTCAGGAAGTGGCGTATTGAGGTGAACCCGGACAAGAGCGCTGCGGTGTTCTTCTCCAGAAGTGCCACCTCGCGCCCCTCCCTGCGCCACCAAGTGACCATGTTCAACCGACCCATTCCCTGGGTCAAAGAGGTCAAATATCTAGGGGCCACCCTAAACAATACCATGACCTTCTTCGGCCCGCACATCAAGCGAATCCGTCACCGAGCATCCTTTGTGCTCGGTCGTCTATATCCGCTAATCTGCAAGCGGAGTAAAATGTCCCTTAGAAATAAGATGACACTTTACAAAACTTGCGTACGACCCATCATGACTTATGCGTGTGTGGTGTTCGGGCACTCGGCCCCCTCTCACATTGATAAACTCGAAGTGGTTCAAAACCGCTTCCTCCGTAGCCGTAGGAGCCTCATGGTTTTTACGGAATGTCGACCTCCACTCCGATATTGGTCTCGAACCTATTCGCGCCTATATTAAAAAGGCGACAACTCGACACTTCGCGAACGCATCTACCCATGCGAATCCGTTAATCGTAGCCGCCGCCGACTACGGTCCCAGTATATACTTCAATACAGTAGTGTCAACAACTATAAAAAAAAATATTTATTTATAACATATAACCATGCTAGCTGTCTTTGTGAATTCACTCAGAGCACAGTGAAAATAAGTCTATCTTGGTGTCAATAAGGTAATGGTGCGGAGCGCGCGCGTCAGCGGCGCCTCTAGTAAGTTAGTGCGAGCTCGCGGCACCAGTGGCGGCCGGTGGCGCCGCCACACGAACCTGTTCGGAACACTTATCCCTATACGTACTAATATTTCCCTATGTTCTATTTTACACCTTAAAACTTTAAAAATATATGAGACAAGTGCGAGGTCTCTCCTAACACTTAATTCATTATACCCGACCATACCTAAAATAAATATAGTCGGATACATCAGTGGGTAAAACAGGTACACCCCGTACTGTCTCATATATATCTACCTAATAATTTTATTTTATACCTTCTCCAACATAAGACTATACTTAGTTTCATGTGGAGCCCAAATGACTGCGTTACACTCAAGATGACTCCTAACTAGCGTGTTGTACAAGGCTTCAATAGCTTTCATGTCCGTAAATCCCCGAACCATGCGAAGCAAAAATACTAGGTTTCTAAAACCTTTTTTGCATATTTGAACAATGTGATCGCGAAATGTAAGCTCAGTGTTAAGCTTTACTCCTAAATCCCTAACATCTGTAATCTGTAACTCTCGACACTGTTTTTCCGTCAATACTGTAGTTCCAAAGAATCGGTGAGCGCGATCTGGAGAAACTGATAGCTACACACTTAAAGATGTTAAACTCCAAGAGGTTATGGTTACACCACCTCGATACCCTGTCTATATCCCTTTGCAACTTCTGACAGTCGTCTTCACTATTGATAGTAAGAGATAGCTTCAGATCGTCAGCAAATACCAATAATATCATATGAAGTACTTCGTAACCTTTGCCACAAATTGTATGACGATTGCCAGTCGAAGTATAATATCAAAGCATAACATTGAGGATGACATTATGAGGAATCCCCAAAGCCTTTTGAAGAGATATCAAAAACAGAAATAGCAATAGGTCATCAATCCCCGTAGAGATGCACTGCGAAGACGAAACAACTGATATTAGATCAGAAATTGTAAATCTCTCTGCACGCCAATTTTCCTCCACGTTCAGTTCAACTACCCGTCCAACACGTTCTGCTTACTGTAACACTGCCGATAAGTGCATTTCAGTCATTCAATTTACGGAACGTCAAGTTCAAAATAAAATTAAGACAACCAGCGCTTTCAAAAGTGCTGGCCCAGACTCTATACCTTCAGTCTTCAGAATCAGAATCAGAATATTTTTTATACATGTAAACCATTACAGTATTTATGAATCTTCAGAAAAGTAACAAAGACTCTACCACCACTTCGGAATGTCATTCCTATGGAGAAGAAGAGCAAGAAACTCCACGGTTACTCTTTTAAAATAGTATTTGTACATTTTCTTTTTCCATCTACATATTGTTGTGGGATATGGGAGAACGATGTAGGCTGGTCTATCAGGTAGGTCTAAGTTAAATTATACCAATTATACTATTCATGTAAATGGCTACATGGTTCCCTCATTTACAGAGAAAGAAATGAGAAAAAAAAGAAACATTTTACTAAATTAATAGAAGGAAGAGAGGGAATATTTAATAATAATAGCTAAACAAGATGTCCATATTCAATCAAGTGGAGCTGGAACATCCCCTACCCTACCCTATCCAAGTAAATTTGTCTTTCAAATAATCATCTAGCGTATAATAAGCTTGCTTACTAAGCGTATGTTTAATCATCATCATCATCATCATCATGTCAGCCTATACTTGTCCACTGCTGAACATAGGCCTCCCCAATCGCTTTCCAGCGTAACCGGTCCGATGCCACCTGCATCCAACGACTTCCTGCGATTTTCACAAGATCGTCGGTCCATCTGGCAGGTGGTCGTCCCACGCTGCGCTTGCCAATACGTGGTCTCCACTCTAGAATCTTTCTGCCCCAACGCCCGTCCGATCTTCGCGCTATGTGGCCCGCCCATTGCCACTTCAGCTTGCTAATCTTAAGGGCTATGTCGGTGACCTTGGTTCTTCTACGAATCTCCTCATTCCTGATTCGATCACGTAGAGAAACGCCGAGCATAGCTCTCTCCATAGCTCGCTGAGCAACTCTGAGCTTTTTTATGAGACCTATAGTAAGAGACCACGTCTCTGATCCATATATCATCACTGGTAACACACATTGACTAAAAACTTTAGTCTTTAGGCACTGAGGTATTTTGGATGAGAAGATGTTGCGCAGTTTCCCGAACGCTGCCCAGCCGAGTTGGATTCGTCGATTGACCTCTCTCTCAAAGTTGGACCTACCTAACCGGACTACCTGTCCCAGGTAAATGTATTCGTCGACAACTTCAAGAGTAGAGTTCCCAACGGTGAGTGCGGTGGGTACGACATGGACGTTACACATTACTTTCGTTTTGTCCATGTTCATTTTAAGACCCACTTGTTGAGATACTCTGCTGAGGTCGCCGAGCATTCGTCCTAGATCTTCCAGCGACTCCGCCATGACCACAATGTCGTCGGCAAATCGAAGGTGAGTGATGTATTCGCCATTGATGTTGATGCCAAATCCTCGCCATTCCAAGAGTTTGAAGGCGGCCTCTATGGTGGTCGTAAACAGTTTCGGAGAAATGACGTCTCCCTGTCTTACTCCTCTTTTTATGGAGATCGCCTTCGTGCACTGCCCTTGTACTCGGACTGACATGGTGGCGTTATTATACAAGCACTTCAACACTTCGATGTACCGATAGTCAATGCGGCATCGCTGGAGAGATCTAAGAACCGCCCAAGTCTCGATCGAATCGAAGGCTTTCTCATAGTCCACAAACGCCAAGCATAGTGGCCGATTATACTCCTCGGTCTTCTGTATAATCTGCCGCAGCGTATGTATGTGGTCTATGGTACTAAAGCCTTTCCGGAAACCGGCTTGTTCGGGAGGCTGGAAATCATCAAGCTTGCGTTCGAGACGATTCGTGATGACTCTCGAAAACAACTTGTAAACATGGCTCAGCAGTGTGATGGGCCTATAGTTCTTTAATAAAGTGTTATCACCTTTCTTGAAAAAGAGTACCACCACACCCCTGTTCCATGCTTCCGGCGTTTTTCCTTCGAGCAAGATGGAATTAAACAGCCTCTGAAGGACTTTAAGTACCGGCGATCCGCCCGCTTTCAGAAGCTCTGCGGTAATTCCATCTTCACCCGGCGCTTTGTTGTTTTTAAGTTGTTTGAGAGCCATCCTAATCTCGTACAGGCTGATGTCCGGGATATCTTCAGAGTAGTGTCGGGTTAGCTTGGCTCTTGGGTCTTTTACCAAGTCAACAACAGGTTCAGCTACTGAGGTATACAACTGCCCATAGAACCTCTCTATCTCCCTGAGCACCTCTGACCTATTCGACGTTACGTTTCCGTCCTCCGTCTTCAGCTTCGTCAACTGGCTTTGCCCAATAGACGCGTCTCTTGCGAACACTTTGGAGCCCTTGTTCTGCTCTATGGTCTCCTCAATACTTCTTGTATTGAAGGACCGTAAATCGTGTCGCAAGGACTTCAATATCTGTTTATTGAGCTGCCTATAGGACTTAGCATCATCGGAGGTTTGGAGTGTCATGGTACGTCGCTCAGCCATAAGGTGTCGGGTGTAGTCAGATAGCTTTTGAGGCCTATTTTTACGGTGGGGCTTAAAATGCTTAGACCCGACCGCATGGACAGTCTCTACCAACCTATTGTTGATGTATGTTTAATACAAGCTTTGAATTTATTGTCACTAAGTTTAGTGACGTCAAGAGGAATTTGATTATAAAATCTAACACAGTAGAAAGAAGACCCAACCCTAACCCCACGAAAGAAGTGTGAATTTTTGACAGACAAAATTGCGGTTGATCTAATTTATTTCTATGTCGCGTATTATAGCAATGCCTATCGCCTAGCTGATTAAACAGATCTATATTTTTTCATGTATAAATTATGTTTTCATAAATATACTGAATTCTCTGAGAGAGTCGCGACTACCTAAGTTATAGATGTCTCTTATAGCCCTTTTGCAAGATAAAAATAGACTCAATGTCAGCTGCCCTACCCCACAATAATATGATCGCGGAGGATGTTATTAGTGTTAAAATGATCTAACATTTGACTAAGCATTACCTTTTTAAAACACCTTGCTGAGCACTGGCAAGACAGACACGGGCCTATAATTGTTCGGATCATTACTATCGCCGGATTTGAACAGTGGTATTACTTCACTAAACTTCATTAAATCCGGGAATACTCCCTGACCTACACACATATTTAAAACCAAAGCTGAGTGAGGCGCGATTGTATGAATATAGATTAACACACTTTTACAGACATGCCCCATAGGTCTTCAGATTATTTTATTTTTAAATCATTAAAGACTTTAATAACCGACCGTGGACTAATATGTTTGAACCTAAATTTTACAGGACAAGCACCAATGTTCTTTTTAACAAATGAAATTGCAAGTGTTGAAGAGGAATTCAAAGACTTAAGTCGTCTCTAGTGGAATATTAGTAAAAAATCTTTCAAATTCTTGAGCTACTAATCTATCTGTGTTAAAGAGACCGCGCGGTGTCTCAAGAGTCAAGTCTGTACTGCGTTGTTTAAACCTTCCAGTTTCATTGTCCAGGTGGCCTTTATTTTATCATCTGCAGATTTTTTTTTTTTACTTATATGAAGCGCTTTAGCTGCCTTACACACTCTTCTAAACGTTTTAGAGTAATTGGTAACGTACCTTGCAAAACTTTCATTATTAGTTTAGGATTTGAGATCATACAATTCAAATAGCCTTTCCCTACTTCTACGAACTCCAGTAGTAGCCCAATCACAGAAAGTAAACTTGGGTTTAATATTTCTTACTTTAACGGGAAATTTACTAGTAAATTCTCTTTGTAATATTGAAAAAAAATGAGCATAGAATCTACCAGGGTTGTTTGAATTACATACGGGAACACCTAATATATTCTTTAAAACACTATTAAATTTTTGCAAACTCATAGGTGTTATATGTCTACATTTAATGGTAATACCTTTTTCTGGTGTAACATAATTAAAGGTAACTGATTGTCCTGTGTGATCCGATGGGAGATAGTTATCTACTGCTTGATCTAAATAATCGCAATTACAAAAAACATTGTCAATGCATGTAGCAGAAGTTAAACGTTTACTTCGTTAAACGGTGTGGATCAGCACTCGCGCTTCCTTTGTACTTTATATTCAATCGTTCCCTACGTGATGGATGCTTTCCAAATGAACGGAAGAAAGCGAGAATTACTCCGTTGTACAAAAAATGTGATCAAAAAAATACAACACATTTCGCCCCATTGCGGTTCTATCCTGTTTTTCTAAACTCTTCGAATCTTTCATCTGTCCTATCCTTACCTCACCATGTAGACGCGTCTCTTTCACCCAATCAGCACGGATTTAGGTAACTAATGTTCAACTGTAACTAATCTACTTATCTTCACTTCTGACTTGTCGGGGGAGTTTGATCAGGGCCATGACGCAGATGTTATTTATGCGGACTTTTCTAGCGCTTTCGATAAAGTTAGTCACAAAATTTTGTTGAAAAAACTTGAACATTTCGGTATCCAGGGGTCCTTGTTAAACTGGTTTCAATCTTATCTGGCAAAAAGACTCCAAACAGTTATACTGAATGGATATGAATCCTTGTCCTATATAGCTATTTCTGGAGTGCCACAAGGATCTCACCTTGGACCTATTCTATTTTCCATATTTATAAACGATATCACGCATCAAATCCTTCACTGCAAGTTATTATATTTTGCGGACGACTTGAAATTATACAAAACACTACATTCATAGAATGACATTAAATAAATTAATACGATCTTGCAAGGATAGAAAAGTGGTGTCAAATTAATCAAATGGAGCTGAATATTGCCAAATGCTATCCTGACATGAGATTCTCGAGGAGGAAAAATCGAATTGATTCTGGGTACACGATTGGTAATATTGAGCTGCAGAAAACTAATTTTATAAAAGACTTAGGGGTGGTGATGGATAGTGAGCTTCGTTTTACGGCACACATTGATGCAGTAATACAGAAGGGCGCAAAAATGCTAGGATTCTTGAAAAGAAAAACAAGAGTGTCCAAACCCGCAAAGACCAAAATAAATCTATACAACGCGTATGGAATACGCATCCAGTGTTTGGAGCCCATTTTATAGTCTGCATTCACAGAGGATCGAAAAAGTTCAACGGATTTTTACAAAACACTTAGCATTTATTTCGCCTGGCATCAGTCATCGAAGCGACTATAACACCCGGCTGTCATTTTTTAGACTAACATCTATGCGCAATCGACGTAAGATGAGTGACTTGGGTATATTGCACAATTGCTTAAACAACAAACTGAATAATTCTGCCGACCTCCTAAAACTTATTCACCTAAATGTTCCCTCTAGACTTCCACGACATCCTATAGAAAAACATTTCCACACTCGCGCTGTAAAATCTAACCTTGGCCTGAATGCCCTTTAACCAGAATGTGCAATGAATACAACTGTTTAAATTCCAAAATAGACATTGATATTTTTTTTGATCCATTACCCAACCTTAGATGTAACGTGCTGAAACTATTATTATCAAATAACAATTTAAATCAATTTACTTCAATACAGTATCATCATTTTAATTATATCTTTTTTTCTCGAAATATATTTTTTTATTTAAAATTGATATTTTAATTTGTACCAAATAATATTATGAATTATAATGATGATTTAAGTGGATTCAATTTTAATTTCAACGAACTATTTTATAATTACGCCGTGACACCATTGTGTTGATTTAATTCTGCATTTTTTTATATTATATTTCCAACCACATATTAATTTTATTTATTGTGCTTGTGATTAATGTATTGTTTTAAGATCTGCAAGCAACTAGCCAATGTTGTGTTCACCTGTTATTAGCTCACGTATCAGGATTCTATTCCAATAAATGATTGTATGAATGTAATAATATGTGTGCTGTAGCATTCTGAATAAATTAATAGAGATAGATTTATATTTATATTCCCAATCTCATATATATTCGATTAAAAATTTGTGTGTTGGCCGCGAGACCTTTACAGTTTTACCGGTCTTAAGGGCGAGCGTGCAACTACTAAGTTCGAGCCAGAGGGGCAACTAACTCAAGGGCGCCTCAAGGAGGAACGGCCTCGGCTTGGGCAGTTGCTATGGGGAGAGGGGGTGTACTAAGTGCACCGGTCGGTGGGCTAGGGGTTCTACGACTTCGTCGTCGTGCGTATCCGGAGCGGAAAGAAGTGAGAGCATCGGGGGATCGGTAAGAACATGTCGCGGGTGGCGGTAGCGGCAGGGGTTAGGTTCGTTGTCGGCGGCGGCTACGATTAGCGTATTCGTATGGCTAGATGCGTTCGCGAAGTATCAATTTGTCGCCTTTTTAATATAGGCGCTAATAGGTTCGAGACCGAGATCGAAGTGGAGGACCATAGTATATGGCCACCATGTGGTAAATATATATCGCCGATGATGTATATCCTTCATATGAAATGCATATTTAGCTATAAAACGTCGTTATGAATGCAATACTAGGCAATAAAGACATACGTGTAAGATGACGATTCCAGTTCATTTATTCCTCCTTTACATGTTCTTAATGGACAAAACTTTTCAGTATTCACAACGTTTTTAATTAATATTTTCACCTTTGAAGCGAATGGGACTCATTTGTTATGGCCTAGTAAAATGTCATAACATTGCAACAAGCACACGTTCAGGGCAACGTTGCCAATCTTACAATAGCTTTCTCATTCACTCAAAATGGTGATCCGTGTAATTGAGAGAGACAAAAGACAATGTTTAACGATGACCGGCGGAGCGGCAACGTCGTATGACGCCTTCCAGGTAATTTTAGCTTCATGGGGTAGATGGTAGAATCCATGGTCAGTCTACTTTTTTTTTTCCTATGTTCCACTCTTCTGAGGAAGGCAAAGGGGTTGAGCTCATACAGCCAATGTAAATGGTCAGTCTACCATTCTGACATTTCATGTTGAATGTGTCCGTTCTATTGTGTCAGTGTCATCATCTGTCAGTCAGTCAATCGCAATCGGTCGGGGGTGATGCTACTTTTTGTGTTTTTATTTTCGTAACATTAAAGCTTTGTGTTTTTTCGTATGATTTCGTATAATTTAATTAACGTCATAATTAATTTGAATAAGTGGATCATGAATTAGTTATTTAATGTAGTTAACTATAGGTGAATAGTTATATGTGTTTTGTTGTTTCGACATAATGACGGTGGACGTTGTTTGGAGGCAACGCGATGCTGCGAAAATAGCAGGTTTGTCTTACATGTATAATGTTTAATCAAAGTCGCGTCACTTTCTTTTCTTTATTCATTTATTAGTAATGTAAAAAAGCAGTAGGTACAAACTTTTAATTGAAGAGACAATGTGAAAGGTTTTTGTGAAGGCTGGCCCGAAAGTTTAGTTTTATTGTTCTATAATCCTCAGAAAAACTGTTATATTAACTGTCTAACCACAGTTTCTGTTAGGCCAAACTTGTACCAACAGTTTCATTAGTTACCTCTCTCTCTCTATCTATTTATATCATCATGCCAGTTCCCTTGCGGGATAGGCAGAGGGTACAGAGTTCCAACTGGTTCTTTCCTTACAGACCTCTCTGGCCTCCTCCGCTCTCCTAGTTAATCTCATACACACTCACTGGTTACGGAGACTCTTGACTTGCCATTCAGATTCATTAGTTATAATGCAAATTATGCATTTTTTTAAACACAACATTTATTGCTTGCGTTGAGTTATGTCCTAGCAATTATGAGACATGGTTGGAAAAATTGTCAATCTATACTTCTGAAGATCGAAATCCAAATATTTGAAAACACCCTTTGAAATTGTTTAAATTAAAAACTACCCACCATAATCAAAATCAGCAACAGCAACTTAACAAACTAATGATACAAGTTAGCATTTAAATTGGCACAACAATTACATTGGAAAAATGTTAACAAAAAGCTAGAAAAAAAAGTGTATTATCCAGTTTTAAAGGTATTTTAAGACTTAGGCGTTTTTATGCCATTTCACTGAATTTTAGAAGATTCTAATTATCTTTTTATGGCAATCGTTTTTTTACCCATTTGTAAAAACCATGACTCAATATTTTTTTATTGTTGGCTGTAGGTGAGGTTGGCTTTGTATCTTCAGTACACAAGGTAATGTGGTTTTTATAGCTGGTTGACTAAAATGTTCATATTATAATATTACCTTGAAAACAACCTTATAATGGGAAGATTCAGATAGTTAGTTGGTTGCTACTTAATCATGGTTAATTTGGCCAGATAAATAGACTACAAAGAAACAAAGGTTATATAAGTTTTGTTTGGACATTATGGTGTAGTTGGTATAGCCTGGAATAAATATATACCTTTTGAATGAAATGCCATAACTGGGTCTTAAACTCTGGCCTCTTAAGCCAGTCCTAAATACAACACTGATTTTGATATACAAGAAGCTAGACAAGAACATCATAATTATGTGGAGAATTGAGGACACAGTTTATTATAACTAAATTCTTCAAGCTGCAGAAACCGATTGTTCTTCTATTGTGTCTGCTATCCTATCCTTGAGGTATTCAGACCTTCAAATTGGCTAAGAATCATAAAACTATACAACTTCTGTTGCTTATAAAGTGTACATTTTGTTCCTGATCTTACTGATTACTTTCACAGAGAATACATTGTAACAGGCAAACCTATAGGTAAAAGCTAGTTAATGTTTCCTACATGTTCCCAGCAGAACTTGACAACAACCTTGTCACAGCTAGCAGAATTATAGGTAGCTGTAAAAACTGAAGCCTTGGCAGAAAAATAAAATAAGTGCATATTTAACATGCAACTGTTTGCCGCTGAATAATAATTGAGTTATGTTGTTTGCATTTATGCATGCTATGCAACAATGTCATTAGGTATGTTACAATGTTTCGTATTTTGTATAATAGTAATTATTTAAATAGGTTTGGTAAGCGAGTAAATAGTAAATGCTCTCATTGCACAATTTACTTCTTAAGTTAAGGTAAAAAATATAAGCTATATTACTGGTACATGTGCTTATGTCATAGATAAAGATAATTTCTTTTCAAAATGCACCCACTATACTGTACAATAATTATTCTTGAGTAGTGGTGCATTTGAACATGGATTTTACATTCAGACATCCAGACTGGACCATGGAGAAATAAGTCACGTTAGTGCACACATAAATGGGTTACACCATTGCATTAAACATCTAATTCGCCTTGTAGTGCATATCTGATATACTACTGATCTGATAAGCTAATTTAATATTGTGTTAGTTAATTATGGATGTGGGTTTTGGCTCGTCAAATCAGGACATGGCTCATGATAAATCAGAATAATACAGTCATTGGATGCAGACTAATGTAATAACAATGCAGATGCCTGATAAATGTGTGTTGCCTAATAAAACCTTAAGTACTAGCATGGATTAAAGGATGCTGCTAAAGAGTTTGTTTTTGAAAGTTTGTGCTACTAATGAATAACTAGTTAGTAAAACATTTTCACATCTATTGGGCAAAGCCAGTTGACGAAGCTGGAGACGGAGGACGGAAAAGTAATGTCGAGTACTGTTTTTCAAGAAAGGTGATAACACCTTACTAAAGAACTATAGACCCATCACACTGTTGCACCATGTTTATAAGTTGTTTTCGATAGTCATCACAAATTGTCTCAAACGCAGGCTTGATGACTTCCAGCCTCCCGAACAAGGCTTTAGTATCATAGACCACATACATACGCTACGACAGATTATACAGAAGACGGAGGAGTATAATCGGCCACTATGCTTGGCGTTTGTGGACTATGAAAGCCTTCGATTCGATCGAGGCTTGGGCGGTTCTTAGATCTCTCCAGTGATGCCGCATTGACTATCATTACATCGAAGTGTTGAAGTGCTTGTATAATAACGCCACCATGTCAGTCCAAGTACAGGGACAGTGTACGAAGGCGATACCCATAAAAAGAGGAGTAAGACAGGGAGACATCATTTCTCCGAAACTTTTTACGGCCACCTTAGAGGACGCCTTTAAGCTCTTGGAATGGCAAGGATTTGGCAACAACATCAATGGCGAATACATCACTCACCTTCGATTTGCCGACGACATTGTGGTCATGGCGGAGTCGCTGGAAGATCTAGGACGAATGCTCGTTGACCTCAACAGAGTATCTCAACAAGTGGGTCATAAACATTATTTTCGTTTTGTCCATGTTCATTTTGAGGAACATGGACTAAACGAAAATAATGTTTAATGTCCATGTCGTACCCACCGCAGTCACCGTTGGAAACTCTACTCTTCAAGTTGTCGAAGAATACATTTACCTGGGACAGGCAGTCCGGTTCGGTAGGTCCAACTTTGAGAGAGAGGTCAATCAACGAATCCAACTCGCCTGGGCAGCGTTCGGAAAACTGCGCAAAATCTTCTCATCCAAATTACCTCATTGCCTCAAGACTAAAGTTTTTAGCCAATGTGTGTTGCCAGTGATGACATACGGATCTGAGACGTGGTCTCATACAATAGGTCTCATAAAAAAGCTCAGAGTTGCTCAGCGAGCTATGGAAAGAGCTGTGTGTGTGTGAATGATGTACGCTGTTGGCCGCGAGGCCTTTACAGCTTCACCGGACTAAAAGGCGAGCGTGCAACCACTACGCTCTAGCCAGCCAGAAGGGCAAGAGGCGACATACTCGAGGGCGCCTCGAAGAGGCGCCCTCGGTTGGGACAGTCGCTGTAGGGGGACGGGTGCACTACTAAGTGCACCGGTCAACCGCCGGCTATGGGAGGGGATTTACTACTACGTCGTCGTCGTCGCCCGTATTCTGAGCGGAAAGAAGGGATGACAAAGCATCGGGGGGGTCGGTGAGAACATGTCGCGGCCGGCGGTGGCGGCAGGGGTCGGGAGGGAGATCGTAGTCGGCGGTGGCTACGATTAACGGATTCGCATGGGTAGATGCGTTCGCGAAGTGACGTGTTGACGCCTTTTTAATAAAGGCGCGAATAGGTTCGAGACCTAGATCGGAGTGGAGGTCGACGTTCCGTACGAACCAGGGGGCTCCTACGGCTTTACGGAGGAAGCGGTTTTGAACCACTTGGAGTTTATCGATGTGAGAGGGGGCCGAATGCCCGAACACAACACACGCATAAGTCATGATGGGTCGAACGCAAGTTTTGTAAAGTGTCACCTTATTTCTAAGGGACATTTTACTCCGCTTGCAGATTAACGAATGGAGACGACCGAGCACAAATGATGCTCGGTGACGGACCCGCTTGATGTGCGGGCCGAAGGACATGGTACTGTTTAGGGTGACCCCTAGATATTTGACCTATGGAAAGAGCTATGCTTGGCGTTTCTCTACGTGATCGAATCAGGAAAGAGGAGATAGAAGAACCAAAGTCACCGACGTTGCCCTCAGGATTAGTTGCTGTAAAGCTGAAGTGGCAATGGGCGGGCCACATAGCGCGAAGATCGGACGGGCGTTGGGGCAGAAAGATTTTAGTGTGGAGACCACGTATTGACAAGCGCAGCGTAGGGTGGCCACCTGCCAGATGGACCGATGATCTTGTGAAAATCGCAGGAAGTCGTTGGATGCAGGTGGCATCGGACCGGTTACGCTGAAAAGCGATTGGGGAGGCCTATGTTCAGCATTGGACAAGTATAGGCTGAAATGATGAAAACATTTTACCTATTGCCAATTGCCAGACTACTTACATTTTTAAAACAGTTTTATGGTTGACTCATAATTGTATCATTTACATAAAAACAGTATAACATACATTTTTTGGCTATCTACATAACATTTTTAACAGATTCCCGTTTATCTATTGCCAGACTACTTACAACTTTAAAACAATGTTGTGGCTGACTCATAATTGTCTCATTTACAATATTCTAAGCATTTAAATAAAAACAGTAAAACCGTTCACCTCCCTTTTGTATTTATTTGATGATTAAATAGAAAATATGTAGTACTTACTATACTCTTAATAAGTTTATTACATGCCTAATATGTAAATTATCAGAATAAGGACTTCAGTATTATAGTTGTCATCTTCACGTAATTGACGGATTAACTCACCGGATTGGTGATATTATGACATGTAAATATATGAAATAAATAAAAATTGAGTCTTGTTTGTAGCTTTGAGAGTTAGGTCAACGCAAAAGTTGTGTTTGCAAATGTTGTGGTTGCATTACTTGAAGAAATATATTACGTGTTCTCGTGGATGTAGGTACATAATGGACGGTACACATTATGGAGTTCGAGTCTGAAAATTTTGTTCAAACAGCTGTTTGTTATGCGAGCATTTCTTCCCGTGAACATCCTTCCTATAAGACGCCTGGTTAAGTAAAATCTACGCTGTAATCAAGTTAGCTGTTGTTTATAATTTTGGTAGCTACAGATATTTGTATTTACAAATCGATTGAGATCGTAACGGAATCTTTGGAAACACTAATACTCAGTGTTTGGAAATCTTTGACCAGTCCAACGATATGTGGTCACGATACATATACCCCACAAAAATCACCAAAACTAATTCGTAGGTAACACCCAAAGAGAAACCGTAGCTGTTCTGACCTCTCACTGAAATGAAAGCAGCTCACACGTCCATTGTCTGCGTGCTGTACGGGCCCGTGAGCGCTGCGCGCTCGTCTCGAAAGCGCTTTGTTTCCGCACTTTCATATTGTTTCGGTAAAATTAACATGGCTTTTGAATTATAAGAAAACGGTTGCCTATTCGTCCGATTGTTTTCTGTATTCGAACGAGTTTTGCTGCCTTTAAACAATGTTTAAACAAACTTGATTTTTAGAGCTTTTATTTCGGTGTTTTCTCGTTCTTCACCCAAATCAGAGGTTCCTCTGGTTATCTGGATCGAGAATCGGAATGTTTCGGTATTCTGTAGCTGTTTGTAAAATCGATTTATGCAATTAAATCCATAGCTGAGATTAAAAAACTTTGATCATGTTTAAATTTTGGTTAAAATCTTTAAACGACCTTCTTCCGTTACCATCGTATTTGCTACCTGTTAATGTACTACATTTGATTTCTACTGAAACCGTTAAAAAACATTTTAAACAGTACATCTCACAGTAACAATGAGAGGTTACCGTTAATAAAGTGACTTGCCAGCTACGCCTGTAGCGAATGATGCAAAGACGTGTGAAAATATAACTGAAAGCCCCTTCCCTTAGTCACTATACCGTACAGCTTTTAGCGTTATCATAAACAGGATTGGTTAATTTCTGAACCATTTAACATGTCTACAGTGTTTTTTGTTACGGACTTATTTACAGAAATGTTGATGTCGCTCTATAGCTGTTCCATTCTTCTGCAGATTAGATTAAAATTTCTTAGCTTTTTCAGTCTTGTTGTTACATTAGGTTGCAGGTCATATCTTGATAGAAATATCTAGTGTCTCTCTGTCGTGGACTTAGGTCATGAGAATATGTGAAAGGAAATATTCGGCAAACAAAACGCACGTAGCATCTGTATTTTGAACGTGCAGCCTATATATGAAATTTTAAATATAAAAAAAAAATGATTAAAATAAAGAATACCTTCTTTTTATTGTAACAAAAAACCATGCAATAAAGAAAATGCTGTCCATTGTACTTGACATATATAATTCGATAATTTAATTATTGATATAAAACTTCTTTGTAAGCGATGTTTTTTTGTAAAAGCTCTTTCATCGTTTGCTGGTTATGTTTGACATTCAGTAAGACTATAGACAAATAATTTGAAGTGTATTGTGTCAAATACATGGTAGTGTGTGTAATGTTTTTTTTAGTGATTTAATGTATGTTTTATGCATAATTTTAAAAATATAAGCATTCTGCACTGCTTCTCTATATACACTATAAGTGTGGGATATTTCATACTCCTCCGTCCGCGCAATTTTCGTAAAAAGGGTTACAAAGTTTTTGCTTCACGTATTAATATAATGATGATGATTAAGCCGTTACTCGTTCGTTAAAGTTTGTCTACTGAATGGAGCCGAGATTGTAGCTAGAAATTTATTTTGAGATTCGTAATAAAGTTAGACAAATATGTAAATAAATGATGCGTGGGTATTGCCTCTGTTTCACTGGTCAGATATCAGCAGTCTTGTTATTTTTTATAGTTTCAGTCATGCTAAGCATAACATTTTTGCAACATATCGTCAACAATTTCAAAAACGACATCAATCTATGATAGTACTTCATCGTTCATTCGTTCTCGGCAATTTACCAATCCTGTCCATTTAAGGAAGTTGTCAACTTTAGAATGAGGCAATACAATTTACTTTATTGCTTCCAATGATATAAAATCATCTAGTAATGTAGCAGGGGTTTTATCAACCAGCTTAATGCTAAGAACAGTTTACTTTCAAGATCCCGGTACAGACAACTGCATTCTTGTTGCAATCGGGCTGTAATAGCTCCAGGTAATCGTATTAACGAGCTCCCATCCTTTGGTCCGGCATTTGTGCTAATTAGTGTGTCGCATTGGCACAGCCAGCTGACATGCGAGTAATGCACCAGGTGGCAGGTGCCTAAATTATGTCCAAGTTAGCAACTTGGCCCTGTTTATTAATGAGGTTTTGGAGCTAGCGTAAGTATATCCAATTAACGCGTTGGTGATTAGAAAATAAAGCTGGATTTAGATGGTGTGTCATGACATTTAGATTTGTATTCAACTTGTTTATGTTAATTCAAACCAGTGGTATCTAATAATACATTATGAGTTTTGAAAATCGTATATCTCGTAAAACTAAAACAATGATTATGATATTTTGACTGATCCTTCTGCAATATATTCGTAAGCTAACATATATGGTCGTTTATTTCTCGTAACAGCAATGTTGCTTCGATCGATCTTGTGATATAATTATTATTTTTGCATCGCCGCCATTATAGTGTCCTTATCGCCTGCACCTACAATGAAAGAAGACGGCACAGTTCATTTTTTTGAGCCTTTTATGTGTACATATATACCAGCAAACAGAATATCTTATGAATTATGTATACAGAAAGCATTAAATCATTTTCTTTCCGCGTACAGCCATCCTCGGCGAGATCAAGAATATAAATCAAGGGTTTTTACCTCGAAACTCGACCTCAAGCTGCCGTACCTCATACCAGTACTAGATTGTGATTCATTTGCTAATAATGCAATTGTGTGTTATGCAACGTGTCTGAAAATAGGAAATAGGAATAGATTACGGCTTTGTATAAACGTGTTATTATCTTGGTTAGTAATGAACAATATGCTCGAAGTTTTCGTGGTTTATACATTACTGTAATCTTTTAATATTCTCCTGTAAAGTCATATCGAGAATGAGTTCTAATGTTCGTGGGGAGGTAAAACGCGAGATATCAAAGAAAACAATGTTACATACATTGCTCTTAGCTAAATCGCTTGTTCGTCGCGAACACTCGGCAATTATCAAGTCTATTGACTTGACTGAACAAATCAGGCTTTTGTATTTATAGTTTGATAAAATGTTCACATCGGTGGATTTCATCATATTCTCTCATCTATCCATCCATTTTCACGATAGTTAGTCACACGGCTTGTCCCCAAGTCGAAGCTCGCGTGACCAGAGCCTAGACAAGGTGGTGATATGCATATAATACTCCGCGTACGCAGCAAGTGCGACTGCGGCCGCAGTTCAACGCTCCGCTCAGACACCGTATCGGTATCGGGCCCAGTTATAACAGGACTTGTATCTGGACGGGAATACATAATGCGAATTATATAATTAAGATATTTGAATTGATATCTTTCCACCATCCAAGCTTTAACGATTACTTTATAGGCTATAGAATGTCTAGTCTTATTATGTGAAGGTTGTTAAACCACCGCCTACACGAGACGGCGCAATAAGCGGCTGTTCATTCGGGATGTTACGAGATGTGAAATATTATATTGCATTGAAACCTCGAAAAAGATAAATTGTGTATAATTTAATTGGTAGCAGTAATCTTAAGATCGTATCCTTGAACTAGCGATTAAGAGGCTTTGAAGCGCTAGCGCATGCTGTACGTTCGCATTTGACTAGAAATATCCAGCCAGCCATTGACTAACTAATAAATAGGTAACGTGATGTTAAGTTAATGTATAAGGCGTTATGTCTTAAAAATGTCCGTCATGTTGTTGCTAAGTTACTAAGGCCGGACGGGGCGTCACGCACCGCCGACCGGGGCTGCCACCTGCCGGTAGGTCCCCACCAACCTGCGCCCAATAACACACGCCAGCTGTTTTATAAATTCGGTGGCACGTGCTGTGCAGCTCATTTGTCATACTGATCAACCATTTGAAGTGATTGACAATTGAAAGTTCAACTTTGATAAGAAAGTTGTGAATTACCTTATAGATAGTGTCCGGCCTAAGCTTCGGCTACAGCCATAATGGGCCGAAGTTTTAGCCGAAGCCGAAGGTTTTCAGCAAGCACTGAAATTGAACGATCTATTACGATTTACAACTAACGAATGCTATTAAATAAATAAATATAATAATATTATTATTTATAATAGGCGCTCGTAGCGCTGTACAACCGCCGTGTTTTTACCAATTACCAAGGTTAAGCTGCGTTCGACTCGGTCGGTCTGAGATGGGTGATCGTTTGTGGCACTTCATATTCGAGCGTCTCCGTGCTCCGGAAGGCACGCTGAGCCGTTGATCCCGGTTACAACTTATGTGGTAGTCGTTAAGCCGAGTAGAAAGCCTTATAGGCGGCTTGATAAGTTCGAACAGCAGGTAGCTACACACCTGCCTCCGCAGCACCGCACTGGGTCCGCGTGGTGGAGTATGACCTAATCTTTTTCCCCTCGATTTTTGGGAGGCCTTTGCCCAGCAGTGGAACAGTATAGGCTGATATCAGCCTATACTGTAAAAGCCTGCACTAATCAGAATCAAGACTATTTTTTATTCATGTGAACCATTACAGTATTTATGGATTGTCAGAATAGTAACAAAGACTCTACCACCACTTCGGAATGTCATTCCTGTGGAGAAGAAGGTCAAGAAACTCCATGGTTACTCTTTTAAAATAGTATTACAATTTTATACTGCCTCGCTGGTCTGGTGGCAAAGCGCATCGCTTTGTGATCACGAGGTCCTGGGTTCAAATCCTAGGTCGGACAAATGTAGTTTTTCTAACGAAAAATTCCAAGTATGAGTCCGGATTCATAACCGGCGACTTCAAATATTTAGTTTTTGCTTTTGAAAGTCAGTTTTTTTTTTTGAAAGATTTGAATTTCATCGGTATTGGACCTTGGACTTTGAAGATACACCAGGGAGCTCTTTAACGACAAACAATACGAATGCGTAGATTGAGATATTATGGGTATTACGTCAATCCTATAGGTACCCTACTATAGAACTAAGCAGAATGTTAACCGACTTCAAAAAAGGAGAGTTTGACAATTCGTCTGTGTTTTTTTTATAACGTCTTAACTATGAACTGATTTTGATGATTTTTTTTTTGCGTTGAGCTTAGTATAGTTTCGAGGTGGTCCCATTTTAATGAACTCGGTGTTGAACTTTGGACTTGAAAGATACACCAGGGGACTCCTTAACGGCAGCACGCATGTTTAGATTTTGTTATTATGGTTATTATATCAATCCTACACAAAACTAAAACCGCTTCGAATTGCTAGACAGCAGCGCATCAGTGGACGAAATCAACAATAGGTTGGTAGAGACTGTCCATACGGTCGGGTCCAAGCATTTTAAGCCCCACCGTAAAAATAGGCCTCAAAAACTATCCAACTACACCCGAAACCTTATGGCTGAGCGACGTACCATGACACTCCAAACCTCCGATGATGCTAAGTCCTATAGGCAGCTCAATGGACAGATATTGAAGTCCTTGCGACACGATTTACGGTCCTTCAATACAAAACGTATTGAGAAGACCATAGAGCAGAACAAGGGCTCCAAAGTGTTTGCAAGAGACGCGTCTATTGGGCAAAGCCAGTTGACGAAGCTGAAGACGGAGGACGGAAACGTAACGTCGAATAGGTCAGAGGTGCTCAGGGAGATAGAGAGGTTCTATGGGCAGTTGTATACCTCAGTAGCTGAACCTGTTGTTGACTTGGTAAAAGACCCAAGAGCCAAGCTAACCCGACACTACACTGAAGATATCCCGGACATCAGCCTGTACGAGATTAGGATGGCTCTCAAACAACTTAAAAACAACAAAGCGCCGGGTGAAGACGGAATTACCGCAGAGCTCCTGAAAGCGGGCGGATCGCCGGTACTTAAAGTCCTTCAGAGGCTGTTTAATTCCGTCTTGCTCGAAGGAAAAACGCCGGAAGCGTGGAACAGGGGTGTGGTGGTACTCTTTTTCAAGAAAGGTGATAACACTTTACTGAAGAATTATAGGCCCATCACACTGCTGAGCCATGTTTATAAGTTGTTTTCGAGAGTCATCACGAATCGTCTCGAACGCAGGCTTGATGACTTCCAGCCACCCGAACAAGCCGGTTTCCGGAAAGGCTTCAGTACCATAGACCACATACATACGCTGCGGCAGATTATACAGAAGACCGAGGAGTATAATCGGCCACTATGCTTGGCGTTTGTGGACTATGAGAAAGCCTTCGATTCGATAGAGACTTGGGCGGTTCTTAGATCTCTCCAGCGATGCCGCATTGGCTATCGGTACATTGAAGTGTTGAAGTGCTTGTATAATAACGCCACCATGTCAGTCCGAGTACAGGGGCAGTGCACGAAGGCGATCCCCATAAAAAGAGGAGTAAGGCAGGGAGACGTCATTTCTCCGAAACTGTTTACGGCCACCTTAGAGGACGCCTTCAAGCTCTTGGAATAGCAAGGACTTGGCATCAACATCAATGGCGAATACATCGCTCACCTTCGATTTGCCGACGACATTGTGGTCGTGGCGGAGTCGCTGGAAGATCTAGGACGAATGCTCGGTGACCTCAACAGAGTATCTCAACAAGTGGGTCTTAAAATGAACATGGACAAAACGAAAATAATGTCTAACGTCCATATCGTACCCACCGCACTCACCGTTGGGAACTCTACTCTTGAAGTTGTCGACGAATACATTTACCTGGGACAGGTAGTCCGGTTAGGTAAGTCCAACTTTGAGAGAGAGGTCAATCGACGAATCCAACTCGGCTGGGCAGCGTTCGGGAAACTGCGCAACATCTTCTCATCCAAAATACCTCAGTGCCTAAAGACTAAAGTTTTTAGTCAATGTGTGTTACCAGTGATGATATATGGATCAGAGACGTGGTCTCTTACAATAGGTCTCATAAAAAAGCTCAGAGTTGCTCAGCGAGCTATGGAGAGAGCTATGCTCGGCGTTTCTCTACGCGATCGAATCAGGAATGAGGAGATTCGTAGAAGAACCAAGGTCACCGACATAGCCGTTAAGATTAGCAAGCTGAAGTGGCAATGGGCGGGCCACATAGCGCGTAGATCGGACGGGCGTTGGGGCAGAAAGATTCTAGAGTGGAGACCACGTATTGGCAAGCGCAGCGTGGGACGACCGCCTGCCAGATGGACCGACGATCTTGTGAAAATCGCAGGAAGTCGTTGGATGCAGGTGGCATCGTCCGATGCCGGTTACGCTGGAAAGCGATTGGGGAGGCCTATGTTCAGCAGTGGACAAGTATAGGCTGAGATGATGATGATGATGATGACACAAAGCTCAGCAAAATAATATAATATATAGGCGTATACATATTAGTAAATAATTCACTCGTCACTTAAAATTGTATAATATAATCTTTAAAAAAAAAAAGGAAAATGAGTTCAAAAAGCAAAAAATAAATAGTTGAAGTCGGTGCCAAGTAGACCTTCGGTCGGACATTACTTATAGATACTGACCGGTGTCTTTTAAATGTCAATATTATCCGGGAACGATGCAACGAGATGCATGGTTGGATATAAAAATGTATCCAACCATGCGTCATTCTGCTTCTTGCAACAACATTAAGTTTATCCTTATTTATATCTATAAATAAGCATAAACTAAAGAGTTATACAAGATGTATCATAAATAACGCAAGACCTCTAACACCCGGATTAGATAATTTCTTCACAAATTCAGCACGAAAACCAATTTTCCAAATTTAAAATATTTAGCCCTTTTTTAGGGACTTTCATACCCCAATTAACAATGAAACTTGTACGTGTTTGAGTGCGAATTGAGAAATACGTTATAGAAATGCATTTGAAATTCCGTGTTGCTTTGATTCTAGAATAAATTTAGTTAATTATAACGCACTAATGGAGTAACAGCATATTTTGCAAATTTATAAAAAAAATGTAATATACATTATAAATAGTTGTAATCAATTCATGCAACGATTTAGAACAACCTTCTTTAGGTCTTGCGTGTGTTCTGTTACACCTTGTATGTGTCTTTACCTGCTTTTATATAAGTAGCAGAAAGTCGGGGATTTCCAAATGAACTTCCTTATCTTATTCTAAGCTCCGGTTGATGTTTGTATTAATAACAGTATTATAAATTAAAATATTTGATGGACGTATTCAGTTATTAAAAAGAGGTCATTTCAAATGATGTTGCGAGTTATTTCTACACCTACGACACCTAGACACGACACCTAGAATATGATCAATATACTGTACAACTAGATAGTAGTCACATACTTTCATAGTGCACCAGCTAGTCGTGGAAACAGACACGCAACAGACGAGACAGCAGTCGCATATTGTATGTTAATTTGTAGCATCTTGTACGTGTCAGTATAGAAATTCTTGAGTAATGACTGTCATTTGAACTGCTTGTCATGCCTTAAAGACATCGTAATGATTCGCAGATACGTGAACAGTCTAGCCTCGGGAAAAAGCTCGGCTTTATATATAAAAAAATATCACATCTTTATCATCACGACAGATCCCTTGCGGGGTAGGCAGAGAGTACACTTATGAGTGTGGAGGAAGCCAGAGAGTTATGTAAGGAAATAACCTGTTGGAACTCTGTACTCTCTGCCTACCCCGCAAGGGATCTGTCGTGATGATAAAGATGTGATATTTTTTTATATATAAAGCCGAGTAGTTATAGTTCATCAACTATCACATCCTACTTACTATTTTAGATATGTATTACCATTCATCATTCTTACCGCAGTGATAGCCTAGTGGTAAGACCGTTGGACTGCAAAGTCCGAGGTCTCGGGTACAAACCCAGGCACGCAACTCTGTCTTTTCGAAAGCATGCGCGTAATAAAAATTAATTATCACTTGCTTTGACGGTGAAGGAAAACATCGTACGGAAACCTGCATGCCTAAGAGTTTCTCGAAGGTGTGTTGTAAAGTTCGCCAATCCGCTCTGTGCCAGCGTGGTGGACTATGGGCTATGCACTTCAGTTTACAGAAGGCCCGTGCCCAACGGTGGGACAGTTTCTTAACAGGGCTAAATTCATGTCTAAATGACTGAAATAGTAGGAATTACAATAAGATCTCTACATGATTTGGATTGCATATTATGGTCTGGGCGATAGGTATCATTTATAATGTTTTTAGTATTACTGTCTGAGTCTCCATAACCGGTGAGCGTGTATGAGACGAACTATGAGAGTCGAGGAAGCCAGAGAGGTATGTAAGGAAAGAACCTGTTGGAACTCTGTACTCTCTGCCTACCCCGCAAGAGATCTGGCGTGATGTTATAGAGAGATAGATAGATAGATAGTATAAATATGTCGCCGGCGCACACCGCGAGGCGCGGCTTAAATTCCAAGTGTGGACTATGGCCGGTCGCCCGGCCAGTGGTCGTGTATTTAATGATATGGCGGAGGCGAGGAGACATTTCAAGGCTAAACTCAAGTGGTGTCAAAACAGGCAAGATCAGCTTAGAATGGACCATCTCGCGTCCAACCACGCTACTAAGAACTTTAAGCATTTTTGGAAAAACACTAATAAGATGAATGTAAGGCCGAGTCTCCCGGTGAGTGTCGGTGGTATTACTGACCACAAGCATATTGCCGATGCTTTTAGGGACCATTTTTCTGTGCGGTCGCCCTTAATCGCGGTTCCTCATAACGCAAACGATACGGAGACCATGGCGACAAAACGGAACCCAAAGATACCAGCTAAGATAGTGGCTAGAATTATCTCAAAAATGCAACGTGGAAAGTCACCGGGTCACGATGGTCTCAGTATCGAACATTTTAAGCATGCGGGTATCCATCTGCCCAGGGTGTTGTCACTGTTTTTTACACTGTGCTTGGGACACTCTTATCTGCCGGAACCGCTTATGCAGACGATAGTCGTTCCCATAGTTAAAAACAAGACTGGTGATACATCCGATATAAATAACTATCGACCCATCTCGCTCGCTACTACCACGGCCAAGGTGCTTGACGGTCTGTTGAATGACTGTCTCTCCGAGCACGTTAAGGTGCATGATGCCCAGTTTGGGTTCAAGACAGGAGTATCAACGGAGAGTGCCATCCTGAGCCTGAAACACACAGTCAAGTACTACACTACGAGGAGGACGCCGGTATACGCGTGTTTTCTTGACTTGTCGAAAGCGTTTGAACTCGTCGCATATGATATACTATGGGACAAGTTGGGAGACACGGGTGTGCCGGCGGAATATACAGCACTTCTCAGATACTGGTATGCTCACCAGAAGAATCAGGTGAGGTTGGTCGGTGCTTTGTCGGATGAGTACAGGATGGAATGTGGTGTACGACAAGGGGGGTTAAGCTCTCCTCTGTTGTTTAATCTATATGTTAACCAGCTTATAGAGCGGCTGAGTAATACACATGTCGGTTGTCATATTGACAGTACTTGTGTCAATAATATAAGTTACGCGGACGACATGGTCTTGCTCAGTCCAACTATAAGCGGGCTGAGAGAGTTACTATCGATCTGCGAGACGTATGCGAAGGTGCACGGCCTTAAATATAACTCACAAAAAAGTGAGATGCTGGTGTTTAAAGCACCTAAACAACAGCCTCGTCGTGTACCTCCGGTATATCTCAACGGCATAGTACTCAATGTGGTTGATAGTTTTAAGTACTTGGGTCACATTGTCACCAGTGACCTACGAGATGATAGATGATACATAGAGCGAGAGCGCAGGGCGTTGGCGGTAAGAAGCAATATGCTTGCTCGTAGGTTCGCTCGCTGCACGACAGACGTCAAAGTATGTTTATTCAAAGCGTTCTGTCAGTCCTTCTACTCGAGCGGCCTATGGGTATCATATACAAGCCGAGTCTACTACATCCTGCGCGTACAATACAACAACGCCTTCAGAATGCTGTTGCGACTGCCATGGCGCTGCAGTGCGTCGGGAATGTTTGCCGAAGCTCGCACGGATGGCTTTCACGCCATAATGCGTAAAAAAGCGGCTTCCTTACTGCAGCGCTTACGTGGCACTCGAAACAGTGTACTGAAAATGATTGTTGACAGACAGGACTGTCCCATCCAAAAACATTGGGTGGAGATAGTTATGGGTGCGCGTAAATAAACATCTAACGTCACGCCTGTCTTCCCCGCAGGATCAGTACAGGAAAACTTATGGTGCACCAAAAACTTGTCGCAATATTAATAGCAAAAGTACTAACAATACTAACGTAGCATATAAGCAAAGCTATTACTAACTTATCACTAACAACTCTTATGGACTTAATGTCTGAAATAAAGATATTTTATTTATTTATTTATAGTATTGCTGATTAAGTATATGATATCAATTTTGGAGTCCAAGAGGCAGAGGACGAAGCGAATATTAATGTTAGTATGAGGAAAATCCTATTACTTGGTTACTGGGGATAACCTTGCGGATTTTTATATCTCTATATATCTCTATATAATGTTATCATCATTTCCTATTATCACGGGTCGGTCGTTGCAGTCTAACTATGGGTCATTTCTGTTGTTTGTCATTTCGACATGTAAGTATTCCTACGGCGTTTGTACAACTCTTAAAACAAGATATCGTATACGTATATTCTATCTGTTAGTGTTCCCAGTGCCATAGTTTGCCTTTTTCTTTAGATATATTCTTTATCTCCCACATTTTTTGTACTTTTTAATACTTATTAGTTAAATGTTAAAATAATTAAATGTAAAATCCTTTACTTCCTGTATTTGTACCCATTTTCGGAAATAAATGATTTGATTGGAAATGATAAACGCCAGCGATTTGGCACAGTTGTATATTCTTCCGCGTAATTAATTTGACCTGTGATGGATTTGGGTGGCGATCTTTCGAGGAGGTCTGTGTCCTTTAGTAGACCATTTTTGACTAATAATGAACTAGTTTTAACCCAATCTCTCATTTCACTATTGTTACCAATCTTACAATCTAGTGCTATTGTTTCAACGATTACTTTTTAGGTGATCTAATACACGTTATTTCTAGGGATATTTTAATTTTAATTTGTCGCTTTGTTAGTCTACTTTATTTGTTGAAATATCCTTTCTAGTAAACACTGTTGAACCTCGTAGTCTATTTGTGCTGTCTGTATTGTCGGTAATGAATATTGAACATGTCTTAATTACTCCTTAATCAGTTCTCACAACAAGGGCAGCCTAAAAGGTCATTTTCAATCACAAGCCTTTTTGGTTAGAAAGTATAATATATTAACGGCACCTCGTGATCTCTCATGCAGGACTGTGTCACACTTTTACTGCTACGTTCCCACACCAGGGATTAGATTTTTTGTAACCTTATAAATGCCTATGGATAAAGCCATTTTAAGGGCTTGGGATTTAGCTTTCAAGAGTAATATATCTGAATTGATGCCGTGAACCAATTAACTTGCTTGACATGTGATGGAGTTTTAAGTTTCCTTTCATAGTTGTATGTTAAACGTCGTTTAAATGAACGTCCTTGAATTTATTTTGAAAATATTACGACGAAGAAGATTAGGAAACATCTCTTCCAATTTGTCTAATTTCGATTGCTTGTAGTCCCGTTGTTATTTTCCCCAGGCTCATTGTCGAGCATATAGAATATGATCAAGTTCTGACGACAAACCTGTTCGGTATCCTTTACCATAGTTCCTTTTCTTTACTGTTTGGTCTTCATAAGTAATGCGCACGAATGACAGAAAATAAAATTAGATACGGGACAAATAAGTCACAACAGTTTAGTAGGAACGTCTATTAAACGTTAAACAGAATACTAATTTTATATTTTTGGTGCGATTGCATGATACTCTAACAATTTACAACGAGTAATGTTGAAAATGTGCACGTGCGCATTGCATTGCAATAAATCATGAAATGAAACAATTTTAGGGGTATAACATTAATGTTTGAGTTATTGTTGTGTTCCTTTCAATGGACGACGTCAATTGTAATGACTTAAATAATGCTTATAGAACTAATGGAAATGATCACAATGGTCGTCAAGTTGTTACATGCAATCAAGCATTAATTGTAATTAGTGGCACTATAAAGCATGTTTTAGGGACCTTTCTTTTTATAAAAAAATAGCTATTTGACTCTCCTAGTCCCGTTATCACATAAAAGATTTAGTTGCTTTATTTTTAAAACATACTAAAAATAATCTCAACGATAATGTTCTCTTTCGCTATTACATTAAGTGTGTCATAATCAAACTATAAATTTGCTAGTGAATTCAACGTCAAAAGGATATTGTTCTAGACACGTATGTCAATGTTTGATTGCTGTGTGTGCTAGTTCTTATATGAATCTGAAATACTTAGAAATATTTTCTTTGTAATAAGATTGCGTAGAATAATTACTCTATCAAATTTAAAAGAAATTATCGAAATCAGTGAGAGTTGATGCTCAGCACACACAATAAATATGGTTAGGTTGATTATGTAAACTAAAATTGACTTCCGTTTTATAATTAATTCTTGTTACTTTAGCTACCTACACTTTAGAGATAACACAGAAACTCGAAGCATATTCAACTCCTCATCCTCATCCACATTCTGTTTCTCGATAACTGGCTTTTTTTTTTGTCTAACTTACTATCAATATTTTGTCTATAAATCACTGTTATAAAATCAAATACTATTGTCATTTTATTTTTATACCAAAGTCATTGTCCAGCGTTCAGGACACTGAATCAGCGATATGTTCCGACTAATTTGAATGGCAACTGACCGAAAGCGTAACGTTTTCACGGTCGGCGGTCACCGATATTCGATTCTGTCGCTCAGCTCCGTGACGTTATTGGCCATCTCTGCTTAATATCGCCTGTTTTTTATGACGACGTTTATTGTTGTGGTATATAATATGCTATCCGTGACAATTCCGAACGCGAAGAGCACGATTATGTTGTCGTTACTTTGTTTGTGTCAGCAGTATGTTTGCCTATCGCAATTTGCGCGCATAGTTTGTTTTGAATTGCATAAATTGAGCTAGTTACATCCCGCGTTGAATATCTTAATAAGCATCTGTAGTAAATTAATTTAGTGGACGTGTTGTGAAAGATGTGACAAACATATAGGAAAAAATGAATGAATCTATCATTCATTTGTTGTTGCTTGATTTCTTTCTCAAAGTAATCTTAAATCTCAAATAATATAAATTGACTCATGTATTCAGAGGCTACGGCTTCCCACACGATATTCTTGACACCTGTATAAGCACCCACATGATTATAGCCAACTTTTTTATATACGTAAGTTAAGTGTAGTGTCGAGTGTGTAGTTCAATAATGCATTCAGACAAGATCATTAATCGCTTTGTATTGCATTTGAATTATATTGTCATGGCGACGCATAAATAAAACTGCCGTGTGTTAACTTCTCGCTTTCGAGTCTAGTGGTAAAGTTATTGCGTGCTGCCACGCATCGCACTCTCCGTCTTTACGTGCGTGTTCGCAGCACACAGAAGATGTTGATCTGACGCCTTCGTTTTGGGTTAATTTTAATGATAAACATTTATGGAACATCGTATATTTCAATAATATTAGTATTAAAAATTAATATCTACAGCGATAGAAAGTTGTTCTTGCATTTATAACCACCTTGTTTTATTATGATAATTGAGTACCTAAAGAACTTACTTTATTAGATACAGAATTTTAGAAAGTTTATTGAGTTAATAATATGTGTCCTGTTGCCTAGTGGCTGCATTTAAGATCACAAGTCTCCGACAGATCTTGTTTGACGATAACTAAATAGAACCTTTACAAAATTGAATGTGGGTTGTTTCACGAATCAAATTTATGACGTGAAGTATTCCCGCCTACTTTTGTAGTCGTCAACCATATTACAGAGAGTCAAGACTGACATTCGGCAACGGATAGTCACGTGGCCAGTTCCGTACATTTTCCGTTTTATGTTAGCGTTGACGTCTGTAGAAATTCAACTTCTACTCTTCTACAGGTTGGTTCCAGAGTGTGACTACTTGTCACAAGCCGCACACAAGCGCGCAGCAACGGCACTGAACGCTACCGTTATACCGCTCAAGCCGTGAAACACTCGCTAAATTACTGATGTTATAAAATAATACGCTGCGAATTGCTGATTGTGGGTTTTCCTTGATCTTTGATCATCTACACGCGATATGAGTGTGGTTGTTAAATCCAAGGTTGGTCCACAAATATCAGATTCGGGAGTTATATTAAGACTGTAAGCTGACGTTTTGGACTGTGTAATTGGGGTACTACTATCTAGAAAGAGATGTGGATGGATATACACAGTACAAAGATAACAATAGTACTTCTAAAGACATTGTCCCCTGATTCTAGTTACTTAATCATCATTGTAAGGGGCATCAATTGAACTGTTATTACAACTTTCAACGCAAATCGATCCATATCCATTCGTGATTTGATAACTTAACTATTCGTTTCCCCTGTCATTGTCATATACTTTTCTCTTTCCCATACCTGTCATGTATTTTCTCTTTTCTAACAACAGAGCAAAACTCAGTTTCCATCATCACGATATCTAGACAAAGCCAAATGCTCGACACAATTGGTCACAGCACGCCGGTTTTCTGACCGGACTCTGTCTGTGTGAGCATGAAGGCCGTCATGTCAAGCGCTCACTGCGATTCGTTACGAAAACACCTAAATAATACTAAAACATATTATGTCAAATAGATTAGAAAGTGCATTGTGCTGAATCGACGTGAAGTATTACACCTTTCCTGTTTCAGCATTTTCTACCGCGTTGTGGTTTATATGTTGGTTAGGAGTTGGTTGTATATTTCAGTGTTGTGTTAAGGTAAATTCAATTCTCAGAAGAGTAATGGGAATTCATTTTTAAATACATCTACTGCACGACAAAGGCCTCCCCAAAGATTGCCCCGACGATTGGTTTTTCATACTTTGAAATTGAATTTCGAGTATAAATGAAAGCACTTTTACAACTTTTGAGTCACCTAGCACCCCATAAAGCATTGGTTTCCGGAAGGCCGTGAGTCACCGATCGATTTCTGTTACCTGCCGGCTGGTGACGTCACCGCACGGCTATGCGTGCGCGCATTGATTTACCGCGGCGCAAATTGTTATGGTGTGTTATGAATTGCATACTGATGTCTCATTTTGTTATTTGTCGTAAAATCGCAAGTTTGCATTGTTTCTTAAACCGTTAGAAGTTTACTGTAAGCTTTGCGGACCCTGAACTGCCTTTCTTTTGGAAATACTTTGTATGAATCAGTAAAGCGATTCTGCTCTGGAAAACTGGTTGGATAATTATGAATGAGTGAACATAATACGTGTGCAGAATTAAATGAATGCCTTTTTATACATACTAGTGGTAGTCCATTGGTCGAAATTCGACCATAATTAATTTAAATTATATGTTTGAACATTATAAAGTTCTATTGTCAAAGACTATACTTCTATAATCACAGATTTCGCCAAGGCTATACTGTTAATTTGCCTATTTTTGTTAAAACAAATTATATGAAATTTAAATAACGTAAATCCAAAAAATGATTAAAATAATATGAATTAAAAAAAAATTATTAACTTTATTTTTTTTATATCGAAACATGCGATTAATAAAATGCTGTCCATTGAACTTGACATACATATTTCGATAATTTAATTAATGATACAAAACTTCTCTGTAAACAATGTTTTTTGTAAAAACTCTTTCATCGTCTGGTTATGTTTGACATTCAGTAAGACTATAGACAAATAATATTAAAGACAAACAATATTAATTCTCAATTTGACCACAGACTTTGACAGCGTGTGTGTCTAATACATGGTAGTGTGTGTAATGTTTTTTTTATTGATTTAATGTTTTTTTTATGCATAATTAAAAAAAAAATATTAGCATTCTGTACTCCTTCTCTATATAAACTATACGTATGGAAAATTTCATTCTCTGTCCGCGCAATTTTCGTAAAAAGGGGTACAAAGTTTTTGCTTTACGTATTAATATAATGATTCCGTGCTTGAGAGAATGTCATAATTCACATCTGTAGTTATCTACGTCACAAAGATTATCAATTTTCCAAAGGAGTTTTGGGTTATTGCTAGATCAGATTGGTACTTAGTAACTTGGCGTAAAGTACCTTGTTCTGTTATTTAGTATTTAAGTTTAAATTCCTAGTAACCAAAAAATAAACTCGTACAGTCCGTAGCCGTTACGGATACAGGATGGCCATTGAAATCACACGTGTAACGGCCCATTGTTTGGATATTGCTAATTGAATGTGCACTCTGCTGCATTGCGAGAGATCTTCTTTCCATTAGGCAAGTTCTGTGTGAATCTCAGGTAGTGTCGCAAGTGTAACCTCGACGCCCCAGCGTATTGTCTCTATGATTGTTACGCAGATTATAATATTATTAAAATCAAATATATACGCAGTTAATCAACAGTGTTCAAACGTCACTTATAACATTAAATGGGTCCAAAACATTGTTTTTTTGGCTTGGCCTCATTTTACATGCACTGAATAGTGTTGAACAATTTAGCATTGCCTTGCAAGGACCCATAATAGGTGTTGCATTCAATTCATCAAGGTGGTATAAAAAACGTCTAGACTAGACAAGGCGGCGGCAAAAACCTGATTCTCTTTTTTTGCCTTCCTTACTCCATTCTCGGCTAACTTTTCCTTTGGATTTGTGCCAGATAAGCTTGTACTTATACACAACAAGACTTTTTGTTGGACTGTTCGTTTCGCTACCGAGTAGAAAGTACACATTTGTGCCCGCAAGGCCGAGCTAAAGGAACTTGGATGACCGCATTAAGGATGACTCGAATGCTTCTATTCGATTGCAGCAAGATTTTTATTTCAAAAGTAAATTTAAAAAGTAATATCAAGGTAAAGTACAAAGTAATTTCTTAAAAGAATATAGTTAAACAAGAACATTATAGGTTCCGTAATTTTCGACGCAAAGACTTAACCCATAGGTATACAATTATTTCGTTTAATTTGGGTGGTTGTGCAAGTAAAATTCATGTTCGTAGACGCAACCCATGTTACAGGAATTAACACTACAGTTGACCAACGGTATCAATAATAGAAAGAAAAGAATTTTTATCCTGTGCGTTACAAGCTGCAAGCTGCGTGTGCGCGTGAAACAGCTAGTCTATTGTGCAACGTTGTTGATTGGATGAATGATTACAACAAACCAGAGTAGGTGTCATAATTGCTGTTACTGGTTGTAACACATGTTGCATTCACATAGTCTAACAAATGGATACTTGTAATATTTTTTGATGAAATAACCATGTTGTCATGTTGGTACTATTATGAAATAAAAATAAATCGCAAACCTTTGCAGAACTATTAGATACCTATTGCATACAGTATACCGAAGTCAAGAGTTACACATTCTAATTGTAGAAGAAAAATTGTTAAAGAATAAAGTAAAAGTTTTCTGAAAACTACATTGAGTTCCATATAATATGATGGCTAAAATCTTGGTCCGTCCAAATGATAGTGACGCATACAATTAGTTGAAAGTCTGTGAAAATAATTGGATTCTAGCATTTTCATATCTGACTGACTAATAAAAACCCTAATGAACTAAAAGTTAAATGCGTCATCTTTAATGTGTTAATGTTTCGTGGACACCGGTGATTCAGGTTTATTTGTAGGTCGATACTCGATATTCTCGACAAGCTTATTAGACGCCATATATTTCATTATTACTGTTCATGTGAGTGGTTCAGATCCGAATAATATGTAGCAATACATGTTGATTGGCCAAGATTTAATAGGCAATTTACTACTTGACTAATGACTTCTATCCCAATCAGTACTGGTTCGGAAAATTGTAATGATTTAACACATAGTATAGTTTTATGCAACTTGAAGCGAATACCAAACTGCTTTCTCCAATAACTTTCGAAACCCATTTGTCAGAGATTGGTTTCCCATAATGTCTGAAATCTGGACCGCGATTGTTTAGCTATTAAAATAACCATCATCAAGTGAAGAGTGGTCCGTAATCGCACGATCTCGTGATGAATCGATTTTACTCGGGCCTCGGAAACACATGCCCGCCGTAGACGCAACTGCTGCGCAAAATGGGATAATAATAATAATAAATTCTTTATTTCGACCAACTGGGGTCACGTGTTAGTAAAACATTTAGTCTTAATATTAGAGTTAGTAAAGAAACATTAACAACAACAAAACGCAATAAGTCACACAAATCAAGTATGTACATGAAGCATACAGCAATGATTCATGTACTGACAGTCGAGTCTATCAGCCATGGCCCTTAGGAGAAAAAACCTGTGATAATGTGGAAATGATCGATCTTGATGAGTTTATGACGGGCTATTACATATTAATTAACGTTTGAGGTAAAATTATCGATAGAATTTAAAATTTACAAATTGATATGATTTTGGTGTGACCGGGGTATATTCAAATCCTGTTTTCTTAAAAGTTTTTATGTCAAACGACAGGTGACAATGTGAGAATTTTACCAATCTGACAATAGTAAGTCACTTGTTTTATTATACAATACCGGTCATGAGATGAGCGGCGGCGGCCGGCGAGCGTGTATGAGACGAACTATGAGAGTGAAGGAAGCCAGAGAGGTCTGTAAGTAAAGAACCTGTTCTACTCTCTGCCTACCCCGCAAGGGAACTGGCGTGATTATATAGATAGAAATAGATAAACCTGTCAAGATAATGCGATAGCATTTTCATTTTTATTAAACGGCCTAGATGAAATATATATACTACGAACTATGACAAAACATTATTGTTTTTTGCAGTTTTTGCGACCTTGGTACTACCTCATCATTTAAAAATAAAATATAAATCATTACTCCACAATCTGTATTCAATGGACGTCGATGATCGAGCGCCCGGCTCGCACCATACTAGTTTGTAATTGGATTGACGTATTGACGATACGATAATAAAGGTGTCAAAGAACTCCGCCGCGTCACATTGGACTATTCACAACACTTGCGGCTAGAATTAGCGACGTTTTATAAGGATTCTAATCGATCTTACTTAATGTGGTATTGTTGAACTGTGATGTGCAACTAGAATGAAGTCTAGCTGCTTCAAAACATTTGTAGAGTGGGATAGTAGACAATTTATGGAAAATACCATTTTGTAATTGTATCCGCTTAGACGGTTATTGTTAATGGTTTCTAATTATATCGTAGAGCGTTGGTTAGCTTGTTATTTGCTTATTGGGGACAACGCATTTAGTGATTTTCAAAATGTCTTTAAGCAGGTAAACTTGCTGAAATCCTCTGAAGTATCTAGCATGCAGAAGTTACAGCGTTTATCAAAAAGAAAAACGAAATGTGCAACTAAATCCAGCACCGCATATAAGAAGCCTTGTAAATGTAACCAATATACTGTATAACCACTCTTTGCGTTATACCGTGAAGGTCTCTGCCTCACTTCCCATTTCTGCATACGGTCAATACCCAAAACCTCAAAATGCCTGCACCTTTAATGTTCTCTGCCGAGCGCTGTGCACCACATACTTCTGTTTGTGGGTCATTGTGACCGCAGCACAAATGCTAATGGCCCCTGGGAATCGATCGACTAAAAAAATAAAATTAATTCTGCTATTACCCTGTTTTGGTACTGACCACATAGATTAAGCCTTCAGGTTCCAATTATAGCATAGGAATGAGTGTGGCAAAAGTTAGCGGGGTGGTGACCCAAAAATATGGTTTTGTGCAAGTATATATTGACATATGTGTAAACGCATCTACGACACATGAATAAAGTCAAAATATGAACAAACATATATACAAACCACTGCGTAAACTAGGTGCGTGCTCGAAAGTTCTTCGTGTAACAAGGGGCGAGTGGTATGAGATTGTGACTTATGTTTTGAAATAATATTTCGGGTGTTTTAAACGCTATTAAAATACTGAAATCGAATTTGTTGTTACGTTTCGTTGGAAGAATGTCTTTAATCCATGAACCAGCAAAAGTCACACTGTTAAGGCCAGCTCAATCTAAGTTGAAGTTGGCTAGTACTAGGCTATTTGAGCCCTGGGCGAATGGCCGGCGCTCTTACATTGTTCTGGTGTAAGTAAACGGCGAACTAGACAATCGTTATTGTCAAATTAAATTGAACTTCGCTTATTATTCATTCGTCTATGTTCGTTTGTTTAGTCAGAATTTTGTAACCAATTTTATAATGACTTAACTAAACCTATTTTATAATACTTTTGATTTAACAAGTTTATCAAATTTCATGCAAACATTTAGTTTTCGTAACAATACATTATTTGATTGTAATGACTTGATCCTCAGCCAGGATCGCTTCGATACAAAAAAAAACACACATTAAAATAAGTTGTTTAAAGGTATCTCTATTCATTTATTATCGCAAGTAGTCCATTATCTCAAAAATTTAAAGCATTTTTTGTGAATAACACTTGTAAGGGATCGTCAACACTCCAACACATGTTTAGGTTTTTTAAGTGGGTTTTATTTATGAGCTACACTTGTTAACCTTTGCCGATAATGCTTTGGTTTTTATGCCGATACATACCCAGCACTCAGTTACTCTTACAAATTCAGACATTAGAATGGCGTACAAGGAATGTATTAATCCATAGCACAGAAGTTACAGCGATGAAACGGTTTGTCTTAATGACAGACCACGGTCGCCTTAAGTGGGTTACTATTACTCCTTAGGAAATTCACTATTATTGGTGTCACAAGTGCTTTTAAGCACCTCGTCGTTTACACGCATTGTGACGGTATGTGTTTATACTCAACAATTCGTTCCACTTACAAAAATATTTTGACCACTTTTTTCGCATCGGAATGTTCGCGTTCCGCTCCGTTCTTGCGTCGCTGGTGACCCGGTTTCGGCCTGTATGCAATATAGCGTTTATACCCTCTGTATCGAACAGTTTGCACTCACACATCTCGCCGCACAATGGCTCGTTAACTGTTCCACCGACAATATATTGTTCTAGCATCTTGCCAGTTTTTGCTGTTGTGCCATCTTCAAAGTAAATCGCACGATCGCACGTGTGTTGAAGGGTTTCTATTGTGTCCTTTTATATTTATACACCGTTATGCTCTTAAATTTGTAATGCATAAAGAGCTTTGTGTGTGTGTGTGAATGATGTACGCTGTTGGCCGCGAGGCCTTAACAGCTTCACCGGACTTAAAGGCGAGCGTGCAACCACTACGCTCTAGCCAGCCAGAAGGGCAAGAGGCGACATACTCGAGGGCGCCTCGAAGAGGCGCTCTCGGTTGGGACAGTCGCTGTAGGGGGACGGGTACACTACTAAGTGCACCGGTCAACCGCCGGCTATGGGAGGGGATCTACTACTCGTCGTCGTCGTCGCCCGTATTCTGAGCGGAAAGAAGGGATGACAAAGCATCGGGGGGGTCGGTGAGAACACGTCGCGGCTTAAAGAGCTTATATTCTTCTTCATTAATACATTTCAGAATAATGGCACACCCATGAAACTTACTGATGTACCATGGTAAATTTTTACCATTTTTTCAAATCAATTCTTCAAATCATCATTAGAATTTTGACGCATCTATAACATAAACCATCATTATCATCTATTTTTAGTATAATTGCATACTGTATTTTGATTTGGAAGAGGCCATTCATTTTAAGTTAATATCAAACAGAATTGTTTAGCTTAACTGCTTACAAGTTCCACGTTCATTGTTTCATTTGAATTAATATGATACGTAAGTTAAGTAAGTTTTGACTGTAAGTCTGTGTCTTGGATGTGTTTTCTTACACACGAAAATATTGGGTGTACACACCTAAACAAATGTTCTTTGGTTATTTAAAGATTCATCGTATAAGGACGTCGAACTCATTACTGCTCAATTCAGTGATTAGAGGCCTGCGTTCAAACCACGGCAGCAAGCCGTCGTTATCTCATGGCTTAATAACCCATCGTCGTAGCATAATTCTCCAAAAATATAACAAAACACTACATGCCGTTTCACTTTTAATGTTTTCTCCCTTTGTTGCAGGATGCTTTGCAGTGCTGGTGGTGTGGGCGGCGGCGTGGCCAGGCTCGCTCGCCGCCACGCCGCTGGGGCCCTCCGACCGTCCCGAGGCGTACTTCAACGGCAGCTCCTACATACGCCTCTCTAGACCTATATCGCTTAAGCAGCTCGTTGGACTCAGCTACCGGACATGTGTCGGTGAGATCGCTTTTAATGGAAACTAAAGATGTGAGGTAGATTTAGGATTGGGATTTGTGTACATTTAGAAGTAGATGGAGCCCGCTTACCTTTAATTTCAAACTTCAATAGGTAAAGTTGTTGCTACTAATTGGTTATTGTACATAAGGTAGGATTGGTGCATATATTTCGATAATACGTACCTTATAAACCAATGACTGGATTACTGACTATAGATCGAGAGTAATTAAGAGATCGCAGGGTTATAGGAAGCCTTTTCTTTTCAGATATTATACTAATATTACACTTTCGAATTTCAGGATGGGTTGCTTAAAGCATCCGTTTAAAAAACAACATTGAATTCTCAGTTCAAAATCGGAGAAGCTTAACTAACATGTCGACGAGCGGCAGACGTTCCGCAATTAATTTCAACGTCAACCATAAAAATATGAAAACCTCGAAATACAGGAAGCTACTTCATTACCCGCTACAATCACAATTTTTAAACTTTTTGCATTCCTGATGAGTATTCAAGTAGTATTCGGAAAGCCGGTAATCGAAAAGTCAAGTGCGTGGCGCAAAAAGTTGAGGTCCGAAGACGGGATGGCCGGACGAGCACTCGTGCGCACGTCGGCGATCAATCAAATCGCCCGCAGTCATTACCGTCGCCGCGGAGTCGTTGGCGCGGTTTTTTGCCGGCCATTACGCGGCGCACGCGCACTGCTGCGTGTGACGTGCCTCGGAGTATCGAACAGATTAGCCATGTTCCAGTTACGATTGCTTTTTGTTGTTTGTTACGTGGTCCTAGAAAAGTAAATTAGTACTAGAGGTTTGTTAATGATTGCCGGGTGGTGCGCTGATTTTAAAATCCAGTACGGTGGTTGCGGTTTGTATGCGGCAAGAATTTGAACTAGATTTGTTAAAGTACTACTTCTTACTACCTGTGCTGTCATGGTGAGAAAAGGCTAAATAATCGGCTTAATTTATACTAATAAACAAAGATAAACACTGTCACGCCTATATTCACCAAGCTGAGTGGCAGAAGTAAAGTGTGGCCACACACAATTCGTCGGTGATGTTAGGTCCGAATGTAAGTCTTGCAATTATTCCTGGCACAATTGCAGACTCCGGACTAATACTGAGAAGGTTTCGATAGAAGAACCCAACAATATTGTCCGACGTAGGATTCGATCCCAGGATCTCGTGATCTCCAGTCGCTTCATGTGCTATTAGACTAACCTCCTCTTCCTCCTTGCCTCGTACTTCACAGGGCCGAGCGTCGCAACCTTTATGAAGATTAGATTACCAAGATACTCGTTTATTGATAATGCGGTTCAAGCATAATGGCTGCGATTTTCAAATTTCCTTGTTCCAACACTTTGAACTCTACATGTCGGTTCCGTATTAACGGATTGACGCCCCCTATGTTATGGCCGGGTCGCCACGTGACCCCGCCGCCCACTGCCCACCGTTACGTCACGGCGACAGAACCGGTCGTGTTTACATCATTGTGTCTAATCCGATGACTCGAGAGAAAGGCTGCTCCCCCCACCACCGTTATGTGCAACACCCGTGGGTCAATACGTCGGAGACATGGTTGTGTGTTTCAGCTGTTAATTTAAAGTCGGCGTCAAATTAATATAGGTCCATTATGATTGCTTAGAAACCGTTTAACGTTGTATTCCCAAACATATTATGCCACCGTTTGGTCTAGTGGTTTATGCGTAAACCGCTTGGCTCATCGGTTCTAGTGGTCGTGGTTTAGGTATCCGCCCGAAGCAGATTTTGGAAATGTATTCCCTTTGTATTTTACCCACTTGTAATATTATGTTTAAGTAAGATCCAATCCAGATAGTTGAATAGGTTTATCTTACTTTATTCACCTGAGTGATCGATAGCGACCAACTATTGTTCAATAATCACGCAGCGGAAAGTCACCCTGGTGAAAGATATTCCAATTCCTTTTTTCGCATCGCCCATAACAAGCGTACAAGCGGAGTCTTATACGACACAATTAAGTGTATTTGTCTAGGTATTTTTTATAGTTGCAATTGAGGAAAACAGACAAAGAAGTTTAAAAAACATTATATTTTACTAGTAGTTTTTATTTTAATCTTGTGGCCTTCACACCGATTCATTCAGCTGCTACAGCACATCATGTTCTAAGACAAGACATCTTTGTACGTGTATTCAAATTACATGACTTATGCATTATTTAAATGACAGCTTAAAACAGCGGGCCAGGCTTTACACTTACCATACCATCACCACCAAATGTCATAATTACCAGAAGTAGAAAAAATATTTTCGATGATGATGTTAGCTACACTTAGTCAGTTAATAACTAATAACATTGCGAAATAATCTGTGTTTACTTGAGACTCAGGTGGACTATTATTATTGTAAGCTTAGGTAGCCGTTAAACAAAGACGGAGTTACAAATATTGTTAACTTTATTTATTTACACATTTTTACAGCTACCATTACAGGAATTCCCAATTTAGTAGCGTAATTAACATTGATTATTTTTATAATAATTACAAATTAAATTAATTAGACATTAAAAATAAAACATAAAAAAAGCTAAATGAAACAATAATAATATTTAAAAAGAAACATAATAAATTGAATAATAAAATAAATTACCATTAAATATAAAAATTTCGTACAATTGCCAATGATTTATTGGATAGCATAAAACATGTAACGTTGCCTTTGCAAATTCGCTCATTGAACATGAAAAAACGTCCAGTTTAGTGGCAACCAGATTTAATGTATCGATTGTTCATGTCAGAGGCGTAGTATCCAACAGTTTAGTTCTGCCGCGACGCACTGCGAACAAATGCGGTAGTCGGCGCCGCCGCACATAGTTATCAGGCACACACAAGCGCAACCATTGCAGTACCCCTGGATTGTATATATCACCTCGGAATACCTTAATCACGTAAGATGCCAGAGACAGATCTCTCCTAGTTTCCAGCTTGTTGTATCCAACCATGCCCAGCACAAACAAGGTTGGATACATCAACGGATAGAAAGGAGTAAGATTACATTAATACAGCTGTATAGTAGTATTAGTTCAATGTTACATTTTATATGTTAAAAATTGTCAAAAGAAGTGATTGTGATAAGTAAGCCCCCAGTTTTAGCGTGTAGCTCTTAGTAGTGTACTCTCTGTGTATAACACGCTGTGTACCAGTGCAGTTTTAACATGCTCCCTCTGCTCCCCCATCTGTGTTCGTCACATTTCTGTTATCATAGGCATTCTGTTTCATTCGGCAGACACGTGGAATTGATCGTGTGACGCAGTAGGTACATTAACATTTGTTTCGTAGATGCTAGACATCTCCTACTTAGCAAAGGAGGGTAAGCCACATACTCCCACCACTGTTACTTCTGAAAGTCAAGCTCCACAACAGTCTCCGTAGATGACGCTACGGTTTGAATCTCGAGGTGTCACGGAGAGCGCTTTAATTTGAATTTTTTCCTACTCCTCCTGTTTCCCTTTCTTTCCAATTGAATTTGTTGCGGATCCCAAGATGAGTACACGATACACCCCGAGGTTCAAAACTTGGTAGCTGGGCCTTGGCTTATATTATAGGAGCTGCAGTGGCAGCAGTATTTGGGTAGTTTAGTTTGATTACACATACACGTGTTAGTTTTAACACTTGAAGGTTAATTAAGCATCTTTTAAGTGATTAGCGTTATATATAACAAATGCATATTCGGGCCGAGTATTATAAGTATATCGCAAATTTATGTCGCAAGTGCTGGTACGTGACGCTGGTACGTACTGGGTAATACAAATTGAACATCTTTCGTCTGCTGTATAAAAGGTCGTTTGCAAGATTATAGATCGTTCCATCCTTTTTGCTAACAGCTTACAGTGAAAGTGTGCAATGTTCTGCTGCCAGTATGTTAGTTACATTAAACACGCAATGCGATGACAATTCTAACATAGTAGCACAATATTCCGAACTTGTATGGTGGACAATGAGTGTAGATATTTTTCCTTTGGAGACGTATTTGCACAAAATTTGTTATTTGGCCGAAACACGATAAGTCTAATATCAATGTAAGGTTTACTATCTATCTATATATCAGCACGCCAGATCCCTTGCGTGTTGGGTTTAAGGTTGGCTTTGTAATTCATAGTTAAGTTAATGTTATCGTAACACATTGAACTAGTATCGCACCTGTCGGTTCAGCTGCCCTGTCTGGCATCCGATCACACGCTTGCTTGACCCTCGGATGCCAGCATTGCTATAATGGCACGTGGTTATGTTGGCAATTTTATACAAATTACCTTTTACCGCTAACTTCATCGCCCATTCACGAAATGTCATCGTGGCTAACATAATGTGTTGTTGAAACCGTTATGAAAGCGAATATGGTTGCAGGCCATTTGAATTACGTCTGTTGCTTTAAAATTGTTATGTTAATTTTTGACATTTATTGTGATAAATTGTTTTCGTGTACTAAGTAGGTACAGTAAGTAAGTAGGAGACTAAAAATTTGAACAAAAATAAACAATTTTTATTTTTCGCAGAAAATAATTATAATATTAGCCCTGTTAAGGAACTGTCCCACTGTTTGGCACGGTCCTCCTCTCAAACTGAGAGGGTTTAGGCCATAGTTCACCACGCTGGCCCAGTGCGGGTTGGCAAACTTCACACATCTTCGAGAAACTCTCAGGCATGCAGGTTTCTTCACGATGTTTTCGTTTACCGTTAAATCAAGTGATGGGTAATTTATTAATACGCACATGCTTTCGAAAAGACAGAGGTGCGTGCCTGGGTTTGAACCCGAGACCTCTGACTTTGCTGTCCAATGGTCTACCTACTAGGTTATTACTGCTTTTAATAATTAAAAAGCACTAAAAAGTATAATATCGTATAAAACGAAAAACGTGAGGCGCATGCCACGAACGACCTACTTTAATATGGTATACTAAGTAAACTAGTCCTTGTGACCGTATGGGCCGACCGCCGCAGTGGCACTAGTAGACTTCTTTGCTCTTTGTGTGAACTGTTGCATCAGTTTTCTTAGCAACAACTACTCCCTGCACGCAGCACTCCTTCTTAGTATTATTATCGATAGCATGCGTCCAACATTTTTAGTTTTAAATTATTAGTACTTCAGAGTTCGCTTAGACTTTCCAAATTTTAAACCAAACTTTTTTATTCCAGGAGGCGAACTGTTCTCCCAAAGGTTCGAGGGGTACACCTTGCACGTGACGGCGCTGTTCGAGCAGGTGGTGGTGTCGTGGGCGCGGCCGGCGCAGCCGCACCGCGAGGTGGGCCTGGTCAAGGTGACGCTGGACAACCGGTGGCACTGGGTGGCGCTCCGGTACCGACCGAACCCACCCTCCTTGTTGCTCGAAGTTGACAAAGATTCACAGGTATGCTTTCATCCACAGGCCATCAACATACCTTTCGAGTACACCATATTTCTCCTGAAGTGCTAATCGGAAACATCTGAAATGAATCCCGATCTTCTACAAATCTTAGTACATAAATATTATTATTCGACTGCCTCGTCGTTGGCCGACTAGCGGTTGTGCTGCGGCTGCCGATCACGAGAGGTTCATATTCCAGGTCGGATGAAGTGTTATTTGGGTTTTTGTATCGAAAGGTGGAGTATATGGAGTTAAGATATGTATTTATATCGAGTATAGTCACAAAAGTTTCGCCTCTATCAACCTAACATTCGGCGAAATATAGATGGAGTCAGTAAGCCTCTGCCAACTTCGCTTAGGTAATGTAGGTGTAACGGTGTTTATGTAAATCTCCATGGAGGCTTACCCCTCTTCAGCAGTATTATCTTACTTTGGCAGTTTTATTGTAATAATGTTGCCACAAGAGGTTGTGGTAACCCTCCAGCTCTTTATTTAGCATAGAACTATTACCGTTAATATTCTGCAGGCCATTATATATTATAATAATATACCGTAACCTCGTAACCGATCAATCAAGTGTTCATTGTTCGGCGCACGACATCAGAGACAGTTGAGCAAATAAATCCAAAACCGATTTACATAATATTTATGCAGATGTGACGCGGAAGTCAAATAACAATTTTATATTAAAAATAACATTGAAAACGATTCGATTTGCGTACATTTTAATAATGTGGAATGTACCAGATGCATGCTTGTGCCTTTCACATTTTCAAGATTCAGGTGTTTCCAACGACAAAAGAAGATTGGGATACATTATTTAATTAGTTGAAGGATAATTTTTTGCTGCTCAATCTAACGTCCTCTCCCCTGCTCAGTGCTGCGGTTTATATATTACCAGCTTGGCTGGCCAGTTTCATATCCACTTCCTTACTCACTGCTACGGTTAGTATAAACTAGCCCGCTGGTTTTATGGCCATTTCTGTACTCATTGCCAATTCAACGGGCTGATTGTGAATCAGAAGTTAGATCTATAAGTAATTGTGTCTTTCACAGGTGATATCAAACGTGACATGGAACCCGGAGCTACTGTCTCCGGGCGCGCTGGAGGCGGGCGGCGCGGTGCTGCTGGTCGGCAACGTGTTCAGCGGCTGCATCCTCGAGGGCCCGCAGCTCGAGTTCCACGCTGCCACTGCGCAGATCAGAAACGTCGTATTTGGACACTGCCCGCTCACTACAGATGAGTGTAAGTTGGGAACTTTTATGAGTGAGTGGTTTTTTTTATTAGACCTCTTACTAGCATCCGCAGGGTGTGTGTATATGATGATAAAACGAATCCCTGATTGAAAGGAACTTGTTTTGGAATAGAATCTGTTAACGATGGAGAGGAAGATTTTATATGGGGGTAAGGTGAAAAGTTCTCGGCCTGACAATGAAAGACTGCGATTTCCAGTTAAAAATGTTTTTATTTTTCGACATAATCTCCCTTGACTTCAGCACACTTGGTCCAGCGTTTTCCCAACATCAGTATTTCTTCCGGGAAGTAAGAGTCTCGAAAGCTGTGTAAATATTCATCTACTGCCCTCTCAACTTCAAATTCAACTTCAACAAATTTTTTAATGTTTGGGAACAGATAGAAGTCTGAGGGTGCCAAATCAGGAAAATAGGGGGGACGACCGAGCAAATCGTATCCCAAATCCCTCAGTTTTCCCATCGCCGACGCACCCTTGTGTGTAGGTGCGTTGTTGTGGTTAAAGATGATTTTTTCTTCTTCAAGCCAGGCCTTTTCTCGCGAATTTTGGCAACCAGCTGGTCAATAAGGTTATAGTAATATTCGCCTTTGGACTGCTGTTTTGTTTCTGGGGTGTAGTGGTGGACCTCTGTCTCATCCATGGTGACAAATTGCCGCACAAAGTTGGTCGGACCCCTATTGAATCGGTCCAAACATTGCTGCGAATATCGTTTGCGCATTTGCTTTTGATCGGCATTCAGCAAATGCGGCAACCATCTTGCGCAGCGCTTTCGCATCCCTAATTGTTCGTGCAAGATATTTCGTACCCTTTCCGATATTCCTACAGACTCAGCTATGTTACTCACCTCACACGCCTATCGTTCAACACGATATCATGCACGTTTTCGATGGTTTCCGATGTGGTGGCGGTTTTTGGACGTCCTTCACGTGGGTCATTGTCGAGGGAGGTGGGACCACGTTTAAATTCACCTGCCCACTTTTTAACGGTTTTCCTGAAAGGAGCAGAGTCCCCGTAAACTTTTATCAACTTAGGATGCATTTCTTTAGGGCCATCCAAGACGAAGAATTTTATAGACGCACGATGTTCAAGTTTATTCATTTTAACGAATAACACGCAAGACGTCTCCTGCAAAAAATCGTGTAAACAGAGACTTGAGAGAACAAGTTGAAACTTGACATACACACAAATATTTTATTGCTGATTAGAATGCCATTTCTGTGTCAGGCCGAGAACTTTACACCTTACCCTCGTAGACTCTACTATGTGTACTGTATTTTATAATGAGTATCATTTATATTAATTACGATTTGAAATTCAGGAGATAGCTAATGCGTTCATGTACTGATGTTTCTGGGGTGGATGTGATTTCTTAGTAGCATGCTTAGAATAAATATAATCTAGAAGCCGCGGGCGCGCATCAAAGTGAAGCAACAATTACTACCTGCGAAGCGGGTAATCACCTGTTCACGCGAGAAGTCACTTCGTGACCGTCGTGCGAAATCGTTATTTCGCTATGCTCTGCGTGTCTCAAATTAAAATGAATTATCCCGTATAACCGTATAGTGTCATTCCCGCCTGTAAAAATGCTGTTGAGCTCAAAAAGAAACATGATAGGATCACATTGTATACGTATGTAACGCATTCGGGTTTGTTATTTAAACATCGAATTAATTCTTCCGACTGTAATTTTCATAGTAAACGTCCATTTTGTTAGTGTTGCTAGTATAACAATTTTATTTTTCCCTAGTTTTATTTGCTAAGGACTTTATAAGTTCTAGTATTAAATAGTATTCAATATAGTTGATTACTACATCAGGTTTTAATATTTAGTTAAGATGGTGAAAATGTATTTTCCCTACATTAAATTACTACAAACCTTAATATTACAAGTAAATCTATTTCTTGAAATAATTTGCTTTAAAATACACGTTACCGCAACAAAGATTTTATTATCATGTACTCTAATGTCATCAACATTTACCCCAAATAGTGGTAATATTTCCGCGCTGCCAATATTACGCGGGTGGGAAGTGCGGTGAGTGCGGGGCGTTTGTTGAATTTTTGGCTTCACCGGGCGACGTGCAATTACGACTGCGCGCGGCTTCTGGATATATTATTATAAAGTAGCATGTAGTTCGCAGTTAATTACGGCAGTAAATGGATCAATAGTCTTTTATACATTAGTATATGATTACATTACGAGGAAGTTGAATTCTATTCGTAAGTAGAATTTTGAGCTTCTTAATATCCGTGGGAAGGATAGATTTTATTGGTCGCATACGTAATATTTTCGTTACACATTGTTTCACACAGTGCATCTGGTGCGTGGGAATTCAAGATTTTACATTCACAATTTTATATTCTTTTGTAACGTCGCATTATAGCCTATTTACATTTATAAAAATAATTATGTATTATTTTTTTATGAACACTACGAAAATAGGTATAATTTTACGCCTCGAAAATGTAGACTGCGAAATGTTCAAAGAACCGTATAAGTGGACGAGTTTTTGATGAACTAAGACTGCCTATTGACTGAATGTTGCTTCATGAAGACCTTTTATTTCTAGGCAAAGACAGAAAAGATGTACTAAGGATACCGCCGAGGGACCACTGCTATAACGAGCCTTGCATGCGTCACGGGACTTGCATCTCCAGACATGACAGGTAACTCGAGCCTGCCGTGTGGTCCATATGATATAAACTTCAAATGTTATTTTATACCTATCTATCTATATAATCATCCCTTGCGAGGTAGGCAGAGACTACAGAGGTCTACCAGGCTCGCACCACACAGACTTATCTGGCTATTGTTTGGTTAAGTTTATTTCACGTGTCAAATTGATTAATATTCTATTCATATGGACTCACTGTTGGACGCACTCGTTTGTATGCTATGTAGGTGTGTGTTTGTTAATGGAGACATCATTGTTTTGTTTTGTATTAACTAAATGTTTGAATTATTCTCTTTTAACCAACTTCACTACTTTTTCAAAAGCATTTTTTCTCTTTTTATACTTACATTTATATTTTATACTTATATTATAATATAGCTCCCCTTTAGATAAGTTAATTTGTATCTTTACACGCACCTACCATTTGGTAAGTTTTCTAGTATAAGGTTACGTTTCATAGTATTGCTCTTTTCAAACAAGAAATAATTGATAGCTTTATTTTTGATTTTGTGGTGTCGTTTCCCGGTACAGATACGAGTGCCACTGTACGGCGCGATATACGGGCAACAACTGCGAGGTGGATGCGGGAGACCCGTGCGTATCGGCGCCCTGCCTGCACGGCGGTCACTGCGTAGAAGACCCCCGGGGGGACTACACTTGCGACTGCCCACCGCACTATCACGGTAAAACATTATTTTGTATTGTTCTTGAAACTTCGTCAAGCGTTTGATGGAGTAAACCACAACTGACTGTATGAGATCTTAATTTTTAGAGAAATAACCTGCAGTATATGCTATTTAAGTTACTAAAAAGATCCCTTGAATTTAAATACAAAGTGTTTTAAATACGAAACTAGTATCACCAACATAAAATTGATAAATTATAGGTGGGGTTCCGCAAGGCTACATTTTTAGACCATAGTTCCATATTCTGCTTGTAATATAAACTTCTTGTAGTGATATTTTAATTAATAAAACATCGCGAATTTCATTATGTGCTCGGTGGTGTGGCAGGAACGTTCTGCGAGCTGGAGGTGTCGCTGGACCCGCAGTGCGTGGCGGGCCCGTGCCGCAACAACGGCAGCTGCAGCGTGCCGCCAGGCGCCGACACCTACGAGTGCGCTTGCCCGCCAGGTATGAAAACTTAAATGTGTGTTATCTTTAAGATTTTATGAATCGTATGATCTAAGTAGGTATGGGAGTGGACATTCCGGTAAGTTCTTTGATATGATCACATCTTAGATTCGAACTCTCTCATCAAAGTTTATCGTTACTGGCGCAAAATTGTTTAACCTAATTGTACAATTTTACTGCAATTAGTCAAAAGTCGAGACTCGTTAAGTTTGTTGGTATTCCTCCTGATTTTTCTAACTTTTCAGTGTCTTTTCCGAATATTTATTGTGTGCTTTAGTACAATACGTGTCGCTTAAACAATGTGTGTGGTGCGGTCCATGTATGAGGTGTACGGTTGCGCGCAGGGTACACGGGGCGCAACTGCGAGACGGACGAGGACGAGTGCGCGGCGGCGGCGCAGCCGTGCGTCAACGGCGGGCGCTGCCTCGACGCCGTCAACAACTACACCTGCGACTGCACCGGCACCGGTAACATACACTATACCACATTTATTTGCCGCTTGTTTAGGCGACGGAGCGCGTCTTTCTCGCACAGCACCAGCGACACGGACGCTGGACATTAGTCTCCTAAACAATACGAGGATTTAAGAAGCAATAAGCCATAAACAGTGATAGTCTAGTGTTTAGACTGTTGGACTGCAAAGTCAGAGGTTCGAACCCAGGCACGCACCGCTGTCTTTTCGAAAGTATGTGCGTATTAAAAATAAGTAACTATCACTCGCTTTAATAGTATAGGAAAAACATCGTGAGGAAACCTTCATGCCTAAGAGTTTCTCGAAGGTGTGTGAAGTTCGTCAATCCGCACTCCGCCAGCGTGGTGGACTATGGCCTAAACCCTCTCAGTTTGAGAGGAGGCCCGTGCCCAGCGGTGGACAGTTTCTTAACAGGGCTAATATTATTATTATTATTTAAGTCATAAACGACAGCAGGCAACAACTAAGGTTGAACACTTTATAAACATTAGGTCCAAGTTTTACAGTCTGGACTATTCGAAATCTATAATATATAGTCATTCTGATACTTAGAATTTCCTACATATTAATTTGCTTTTTATAATTCTGTGCCCGGTGGAAATTCCCATCGGTAATTTTTAACTCTTATAGAGCTCGAATTTTAAACTTAATGTTTACCTACATTATGTAAGGAAATCCTGAGCAAAATTTTCACTCTTCTAGACCACTGGTTTAAAATGTCCATTTCGTCAGAGTTAAACATTCAAACTGAAATTGCGCTTAGTCTTTCCCCTGTATAGGTAGTCCCATATACAGGGGGGAGCGGCACTGAGCGCACTTTTGCTGTTTTAATAGATTTTGTTATTTGATTTATTTTTCTTGCAGGATATACAGGCGCTCGTTGTGAGACGAATGTAAACGAGTGTGAGGAAGACAGAAATATTTGTGGTCACGGCCTGTGCTACGATACTTATGGCAGTTTTGTTTGTGCTTGTCAACCGGGATACACCGGCGAGCGGTGTCATAGAGTGAGTATTATATTTGTGGCATTCTTGAGAGTATATACTTTTAGATGTTATTTTCAATTCAGATATTATAAATCATAATTATTTAATAATTGTACAGTAAAAATCGTATCGTAGTGTACGTGTGTGTAATCGTAGTGTTCTTCTGATTTTTCTGACAATTTTGTGTCATGCCATTATTTATTTTGAACAATTTTTTTGTGATATCTATTTCTTACCAATATCTTTCTTGTTCATACGTGCATTAGCGCTATTCTAGCGTGCGTTTGAATTGACTGTGCGATGAGCGCGTCGCGTCTCGTTGCGTGCTAGGTGGTGCATCCGTTTTGTAATGATTTTAATGAATGAATAGTAATGCGTATGAGTGCTCTATTTAGATTGGCTTGAATATGGTGGCGTAAAATTATTAAATTTGTATTAAAGTTAATAGATCTCGAGTATCTCAGTACTAGCACTACTGAATAAGAATCGTAACGCCCAGATATGTGTTCTATATGGCTCCTCGGAAGTGTTTGGCGGGTATCCTCTGAGAGCTGCCTAAGAGTCGCGTAAAGCGCGCGTTTATGTGTGTGATACTTTTTTGGTCTGCTAGTTTCACAGAAATTATAATAATAAATCATTAGAAGTGCCACTTTGCCATACATGAACAGTTGAAAAATATAGACACTAGATATTTTTCGATGAATCGTAGGTGCGGTCGCAAGTTTGGCAAGACTTTCATAGCAACTTCTGCTACTGTATCGCATCAATGTATGCGGAGATCTGAAATATTTTGTGATAATTGTCTCACACGTGCGGCGACAGGTGCACGCGGCATCATACCACTTGTAGTGTTTTATTATTCCGATCTCTATGGCTAATATTGAGACGGTGAACAGTTTGCATGATGTATACGGTGTGTGTGTGTGCGTGGCAGATGTCGGCGTGCGCGTCGGGCCCGTGCGGCGCGGGCGGCGCGTGCGTGGAGGAGGCCGGCGGCGCGGGCTTCCGTTGCGTGTGCGCGCGCGGCTGGGCGCCGCCGCTGTGCGACCAGCCGCTGGCGCCGCCCCCGCCGCCCCCGGCACCCGCGCCCCCCGCGGCCCCGCCCACCTGCGCAGACGTCGTGTGCCCGCCGCGCTCGCACTGTAACTATACTTCTCTCTCACACCTATAATCGTATTCAATTGCATACTAACTATAACAGTGGAAGAAGCCAAAAAAACCTGTTGGAACTTTGTACTTTCTGCCTACCTTACAAGGAAACTGGCGCGATGATATAGAGAGATAAATAAAATTGCATATCGAGCTAGCAATAACATAATGACACTTCTGACACTTTACTTATTTATATAGTTTTTATGTATAAATTTCGGTGTGCATGTTCGTAGTCCTCCTAAACTTATGGAGTCACCTAAATAGCTTTTAGCTATAGTCAAACCTCGTAAATGGCGCTGTGGTCGATCAAGCGCAAAGCGGCACCAAATTGCTAGTAATTAATATTATTAAAACATCATAACCGAGCAAACATCGGTCATTCTTTCGACGATCGCACGTTCCGTAAATATCGTAAGGACACTTGCATAAACAAGTAAGTATACTAATCTCGACTTGTCTATACAAAACTAAATAAAATATATACATATAAATATGATTTCCTCCCAAGTTTCAACCTGCTTTATCTATCTCTATCTATCTATATTAAAATTTTCATAATCTCTAATTTTATGAAACCTCGACTTGACATTTTACCTTTATCATGTTTTCACTTACCCAGGCATGCCTAACCTGGTGGTGACCGGCGTCATAGCAAAGCAAGTGATGTGCGTCTGCGATATTGGCTATTACGGTAAGTACATCTTTTATAGGACACATACCATCCTTTATAGGAGTTGAGAAAGGAAGAAAAGTATGAAACAATAAGACTAATTAACTATATAAATTATCTCGTACTGTCTTGATGATGGGCGAGGTTTTGTCATGAAACTCGAGGTCTGAAAGAATAGGTCAAACTCCTCCATGCGGACCAAGAGCGGATTGGTAGAAACAATAAGGTATACAGACTGTATTTTTTCTGTCGCTCTATAAAAGATCTTACCATGTATATGTAAGCGTCGGAGTGAATCTGACCCAAAAAAATTATATTTAGTCCACCAGCATGTCACTGTTGGGCACGTAGTCTGAGTGTAATCCAAGAGATGAGTAACTAAATAAGCGGTGAGGCCCTACCTACAGATAGAAGGTGCCTACTTTGAAACTAAATATGACCGTCGAACATACTCGCCGCACACACGTACGTAAACATGTGCGCCTGAGCGGTATTACATTGGTACAAACTGGCGGCCATATTTAGTTTCAACGTCGCCTAAGTAGAGTGTGGGTAAGGCCTCTCCATAACTTCAGTTATTCAATAAATCCAATGCAAGTTTGATGTAATTTCATAAGTTTGGCGTTTGTAAGCGGTCGCCTGTATATCCAAGGTAATGTGTTTTCGGTTGCGGGCAGGCGCGCCGGGCGCGGCGCCCAACTGCTCGGCGCTGGAGGCGGTGTGCGAGGCGGGCGCGTGCCTCAACGGCGCCACGTGCTCGCTCGCCGCCGACCACTTCAACTGCACCTGCGCGCCCGGCTACAAAGGTACGCACGGGCACACGAGCAGTCTACGCCTCGACCGCTCTACACCTCATCTCAATCTTTTGTATCTAGATTTCTGTTAGGCGGATTCAGATGCGTTGGACGATCACTTAGACGGCTCGTGCTGATCTTTATAGCCGTTCTGAATGTAGCCGATGCAGCCGCGAACCGATGTACGGAACGCATATAGCGCGGCAAGGATGTAGCTCATTGATGACATTGATAGGGTTGGTGTAAAATCAGGGTTAACATTTAGTAAAATTTTCCTACTTCCAAGGAAATAGGTATTTTAAGGGGTGGGTCGGCACGGTTAATTATTAAAAAAAGAACTTGGGTAAATTTCATATCAAACGGCAACTCGGCGACTGTTATGTGGTGACAGTGAGCCGCGGGCCAAAAGATCCTTGTAAGACTGTAGTTACCTTTATCGTTCTTCTTATCGATATGCGCCTACATTCAGAGCGACCATAACGATTGGCGCGAGCTGTACATACCTACTGATTGTGAACAGACGAGTTTTACGTGGAGAAATTCCTGGATACGAGTAATGCATCTCGTACATATCAGAACTATATATCTTCTCGATCATTTGTTTCCAACCGTGTATTCAGACTTAACTGAGAAGAAAGTTTTCTTGTGTACTTTTTAGAAGACGTATCTAAATACATAAGAAATGAAATGCTGATATACCAATTTTGTGTAGGATGTTGAATGTGTTTGTGATGTTGGCCGTCGCTTGCCCGTCCCCGACGAAGCATTACTTGATGTTGTATTTGTTGTCTAATAATCATTGTCTTGATGTTTAGTCTGTTTTGAGAACGTTTTGTTGCTTTATTTCTAAAAAATGAATGCGTAGTTCGTAATAAAAATTTATATTTTTTGCCCTCATTATTACTAGGATTTATTGGCGTCTTTTAATTAACTTTACAGTTAGTTGCATTTCTTTAACCTGATCATATCATTTCTTTGGGAGTTTTCATAAACTGCTAACATTTTTAATTCGTAGAAGTAAATCATAGTGATTACACACTATTTGGTCAGAAGTACGTATTTAACCGTTATAAAATCGATCAGAATGCATATTTTTGATTTAGATCATGTAAATAATCTGGCTCCGCGCATTGCATCTACTATCCAATAACGGCACAGTATTTTGTTCCCTTATTATAATCGACATGTCCAACCGATTATATTGTTTGAGCAAGATACTAAACAATAAATAAATATAGAATTTTGATTATAAATACTCTGCACTCTCTGCCTACCCCGCAAGGGATCTCGCGTGATGAATATAGATAGATAGATTCTAAATAGAAAATATCATAGCACGTAATCTGCTATACTAAAATGAAAGTACGTAGTTTACGAAAGCTCCGTATACACCTCCTGTGCTATGCATGTGTGATGACGGTGTTGTGCATTGTCCGTCGCTTGCGTGTGCGTGCGCGTGCGCAGGCGTGTACTGCGAGCTGGCGGCCGGCAAGGCGCTGGCCGAGCTGCAGGGCGGCGAGCGCTGCGCCGCCGGGCCCTGCCTGCACGCCAAGGCCTGCCAGGACCTGGTGAGTACGAGACACGACACATATCGAACTAATGCTATCGCAGCGTGTAAGCTGAAGTGCGCTCGCAGAACACGAATAATTTTGCACATTGACCTGTCTCACACGTTCCCACATAATTGTAGTGCCAACTAGTTTTAATTCATTTCTTCGCAAAGGTCATAAGATTATGCCAGTACGTAACGAATGCACGATTTGAACTCCTGTGACGGTTCAAATTGAGCATTTTCAAATTGAGTTTGTCATTAAGTTTGGTTATTTGTTGTTGTGTGTAATTTTTTTGATGAGTTATGTTGTAATTACTTTTAGAAATGTAGCCAACTCTCTTCATGTTACGAAATATGTCTCATTTTACAACTCCCATTTTAAAACAGGCAACTACTGTGCTATAATAAACATAAAATTATTTATTTATTTGCATAAAAGTTGGTTAAGTTTACTTAGCGTTTTTATAAATTTGTCTATGAAAATGTTTTCAAGCCTTTCAGTAGGACAATAAGTCATTGTACGTCAACTTCTTCGTGCTCTTCCATTGTACTTCAGCGATCAGTTGTTGCTATATCACGTTGTAAAGCAACTTGGACACCGTAGCGTGCCTTGCGTTGCGCACAAAAAGCCTCTACATCGTGCCGGAAGACTTCCGTGATTTTCATTACAACGCCGCGTCGGTTTGATATGTGCCTGCCCTGGACGAGCTTTGCTACTTGATCCCTGTTATTTGTTGTCAGCTATATCAAATGTATATATAAAGCATGTTTTTCAATATTGTACTCAATATTTGCAAACCAAAAAAAAAGACAAAAAAATGTGCAACATTCCACATCAGCGGACACTTGAGGTACTAAAAAATGTACCGTAGATTAGGTACAGAGATGAAGTTAAAATATAGATACCTACTACCTACCGACTTAGGATGAAGCTACTGAAAGTGTAATTGGCCTATACAAATAAATGTTTTTTGACTATGACTGAAAACCTGCCTCTAGTGGAATATGATATTTAATTCAATAAAATGTATTGTATTTTAATAGATTTTGTCCTGTGTGAGCAAGTCCACTGTAATATTATTTCAATGTTTTATGTATGAAGCCAATTTGTAGTTGAAATTTATTTCATGCATGTATTTAATATTGCACACATGTGTACACATATTATGCATATTATTATACTGAAACAAATTTGTATGCGTTTGGACAACTGCACTCTGTTTAATGATGTCGGTAGGTAAATAGAAACGCATCTTATATTGAGGCCCGATCGTCGGTAGCTTCGTTGCGAAAAGGATAGCTGTTTCTGTTAGAATATTGTACGCAAGGCATGTAGTGCATATTTTAATATAAGTTTGATTATTGTTCAATCTGAGTAGTTCGTGTAGTAAACAAGCTCGGCCAGTGCGTTAATGTTAATATTGACATTAGCGTCCATTCGGTCTGCAGCATCAATACTATGATTATGATGACGTTCCTCTCTTCCTGCTAGCCGACGGGCTTCAGATGCGAGTGTGAGCCGGGCTGGACGGGCGCGCGCTGCGACGCGGCCGCGCCCACGCCGGCGGCGGGCGCGGGCGCGGGCGCGGGCGCGGGCGAGGGCTGCGCGGCGCGCGGCTGCGCCAACGGCGGCGTGTGCCGCGAGTCCGGCGAGTGCGAGTGCCGCGCGGGGTTCGCGGGCGCGGCGTGCGAGCTGGCGGGCGACTGCCGCGCCGCGGCGTGCGCGCCGCACCACGAGTGCGTGGAGGCGGCGGCCGGCTGGCGCTGCGCCCCCGCGGCGCCCGACTCGGCGTGCGCGTCGTCGCCCTGCCACAACGGCACCTGCCTCGCGCTCGACACCGGACTCATACGCTGCCAGTGCCTGCCCGGCACCACTGGTGAATATTATATTTTTACTTTCGAAATAATTATATTCTATTTCGTTTATGTTGCCGTGCCCGTCTGACCACCCCCTTTGGAATGCGACCCGTGATGATATGTATTTTTTAATAAGATAGTACTCGTAATTTTTAATGCCTGCCCGGTTGTATACCTTTTGACGATACGATCTAAGTTCATGATTGATTTTTACCACGCACATTAGGCGAAGAAATGAGGCAATAATATGATATTACGATGATTTTATTAACTTTCTTATAGTCTAACAGCGATTGCACGATCTACTCATCTTCGGAGAAAGTTTTACCAATCATGTAAGCCGGTGTATCACGAACTCTCTTGCCCTTTAAATTAATCGAGTACGGCAGTACCGACGGGTACCTCTTATGTATACCTCGGCATTCGGGGGTCCAAGCCCTCACTTTGCACTCTGACCCTTTCTTTACCGTTACCGCCACCCACGCCACTGAAGATAACACCACATCTCCACAACAACTTTTCGGGCCTTCGCCGGAAAACTGCAACAATTCCTCCCGACTTTTTAACCCTGGCCAGCTTCTTAACCTCTCCTCTCCGCCTCTGGGTGCGGCAAACAGTTCGGTACCAACAAACTTCTCATAAACTTCATCAGCATCCTCAGCCTTGGTGACGGTGATAGGCAAACATTCTGAACAGAATATAGTGAAGCGGCAAGCCTCCATACACTCCACAAGGTCTACACGAGCCAAACCACCAATAAAAATAGAAGATCCTTCATAGAGTAAATATGTTTGAGGCCTGAGCAGTTGCTTTGGAATGGTCACAAGTAACTCCTCTGTACTCAGAAGCGATAGGACTTGATCAGGATGTATAACTCCTGGTGTATCATAAAACCATTTGCTTTCTGCGAACAGCTTGTGGTTTTCGTCCATAACCATCATTTTATGTTTTTCTGCAATAGCTACACTCTCATCAATGTTATGGAATGGTGAAAAAGTTCTTCCAATATGCCCTATCAGGGCTGGTGCTTCATCGGGCACCTTGCCTTCCAAGTGAGCATTTCGTATTTGTTTTTCAATTTTCATCAACTTGCCCTCGGTTTGAAGTCTGCGCATTCTCTGATGTATCTTCCAGCTTGAAGGTCTATTTATAGGGAACTTGAGGAGATTCAGGGTTGTTCCTGGCCATCGGCTGACCGTTGCCCGTTTAATGATGTCGACAGCATGCGCTTTACAGTAGTCCGATTGCAAGAGTGCATTGAATAATGAACTTTTGCCGACGTTCGTACATCCAACTAAGAAGACATCGCCTTTGTAGAGCCAATTCTTGAACATGGCTGATATGAGGTCCTCGACTCCATAGCCAGTCTTGGCCGAGACCAGTGCCACATGTTTTATGTTGGCTTCAGCAAGTTTTGTTTTCTTTATTTCTGTGTTCAGGGATTGTTTGATGCGCTTCAGATAGCCTATGCTGTCACCTGGGAGTAAATCCACCTGAAATATTAGTACTATTTAATGTTGCTCACAAAAGGCATAAATTTGTACTACATAAAGTTATCTGTCACGTCAGAAAAGACTTTTTAGAGAAGATCTTTTTACATGTTGATCTAATGAACTACTACTTGGATTTTGATTCAAAGATCATCAATAGACCTTATTCAAGAGGAAAGTTTAGGTTATCTTTGATGCAAATTAACCAAACTTTGATGATACTAGCAACCCGTCCCAGTGTCCCAAAAGTGTGCCATGTGGCAGGTTGCTAGTATTTATGTAAGTTGAACAACAAACATTAGGTACCTTATTAGCAACAATTATTATCGGTCTGCCTGTGCCAATGATGTCCACAATGCCAGGCCATATTGAGCAGGGGAAGTCGAGCAAGTCCACCATTAGCAACACCAAGGATTTCACATTCCTGTAATACATTATATTGACATTTGGTTTGTAAACTACATAAAGTAATAAATAATACGGCATAAGTCTGGGAATAATAAAATTTTTAAGAATATGAAACACTATTTACTGTAGGGGTGATGTTTTAGGCACATCCATGCATCCAAAAGGAATGAAAAGATACACTTTGTTGGAATTGGATATTTATGTGTGTGGCAAAGTTTAATGCGAATTGACTATGACTGTCTAGTTATTAGTATGTAGGCTCCAGTTCGTGAACTGAATTCGAGTAGGTTTGGTTCGGTCTCCACTTGGCATGTGGGGACAGAACCTACTGAAATTGTGGCACATGGGACGTGGGATAAGTCTTTATGTGACCCTAATGTTTGTTTTAATGTAGGTGATTGTGTATGTGATGAATTTCATGTTTTTTCAATGCACCCACTCACTACACAGGAATACTTCCTAGTATGTCAATGATTGGTGATTGATGATGGAAAGGAGCATGTTGGCAATCAGACTCAGCGATAAAATCAGAAATTCTGAAATAAGAAGGAAAACTAAAGTAGTAGATATAATAACTCGTATAGAGCATTTAAAGTGGGGTTGGACATATGCTACGTTGCAAAATTAACAAATGGAGCAAACAAGTAACCTTATGGTACCCAAGAGAAGACACTAGAAAACAGGGGCGTCCGAAAACAAGATGGAAAGACGATATCCGTCTAACCTTGGGGCCATACTGGACCAGAGTAGCTGAGGATAGAGATCAATGGAAAGATCTGGGGAGGCCTATGCCAGGAGGCACACCGATTTGCGAGACATATTGTAAAAAATTTTGAATTTGAAAATATGTATTGTTAAAGCTGTAGTGAAATCGGAATAAAAGGGCTTTATTATTATTATTATTATGTCAATGATTATTTCTAAATATTTGTTTACTTTTGTTTGTTATAAAGTTATAGCTTAATCAATTAAGGATATAGTAAAACAACCTGACCTGATAGACTTCAATAGCTTTTCATACTCCTCGGGTTGCACAGTCACATCCAGTGCTATGTTATACTCTTTCAGGAAATGGCAGCGCTGGCATTCTATAGTCTTTAATTCAGTCTCATCCCGATTTCTATATAACTCGCTGGGCAGGTACCCTGGTATTGCCGGGTCACTGCTATGCAGCAGGGCTCCACACCCCCCACATGCAACCCGGCTGACACCAAGAGAAGGGTCTGGAGTTCCATAGTACTGGACCCAGGAATTATCCTCTTCATCAGAAGACTCAGGGTCATCGGACATAGAGATTGTGTTGTCATCAAAGTATTCGTAATTTGTCATCCATTTAGCTAAGTTTGAACGATCATATTCTTCTTTCTTCTCAGTATTCACAGTCCTTTGGCTTTTGGCTACTGTGTTGGCTTGATTTTTTTCATAGTCTACTTGATTCGTGGTACGAAATGGCAGCTGAAATGTATTGTTGCTCTCTAGTACCATTTCTTCATTTTCATCTTTCAGTAGTTTCTCTTTGTCAACATAATACTGTAATACAACCGGCAGAGGCGTCATGCACTTTTCTTTATATTCTTTAAGCTTTTCCTTTCGGGCGTTTTTAGCGGTTTTCAAGTAATACTTAAAATAACCTAAATCTAATTTCTCGCTTTCCAAGTAAGAATTGAATATGATCTTATTTTGATATTTTTGAAATAATAAAGAGAAGTCTTTACTTTTATGTTTTTCATTGTTATTATGGGTTTCAATGCTGTTTGGCGCACGAGTCCGTGTAAATCGTTTGTTTCTTATGATATTTTGCCTCCCACATAACCTCAAACTGTATCGTATTGAATAAAGCATGCTGATGAATCATAACACTTCGCGTTTCAATTAAAATTCACTTTTAAAGTATTTCTTTGTTGAGAACTAATGTCTCAACATATTAAAACGATGCATTATAATATTAAATTAAAATATAGGTCTCAATACAAACACGCAACTTTGACAGACTGACATTTCGGACTAGTGATGTGCATGAACCAATATGAACCGGTTACTGCCGTAAATTTTTGATAACCGGTTTTTCTTTTAATCAACCGTTTTGTTAATGGATATTTTAATGAGTTCTTGTATGGGCGATAACTGTTAATTTAAAATAATTAAACACATTTTAGATTAATTTAATCGAAACGAGTGAGTTATCATGAGTCACAGTTGTTATACCGAACTGCAAAAATATCAGTTTGTTTAAGGCTGTCGGTTAGTACACCTGTGCAAATCCACTGTGAAATATTATGTGACTAATTTAACTTCTCACTTGTTATGTATATTTACTTCATGTGATTTATATTTTTACGTTTTTACATTTATGTAAGAATTTCAAACAAATGATTATGCCGATTCAGTTATTTCTTTTGGTGTTGTTTATTCAAGGTGATTAATAATAAAACATTATTAAATAAGTTACAGAGTGGTCGAGATTTTTAAATACTTTTTTTTAGGACGCTTCTGCGAAGCTGACATCGACGAGTGTTCAATGAAGCCGAAAATATGCAATCACGGGGTGTGCGTGAACGTTCCCGGCTCGTACGAGTGTTATTGTCGGCCAGGTGAGTTACCGCAAATTTGTGTTAATCGCGCTCATTTGCAAGTCAAGTACCATCTAACTGGGTGCGTGTGGCGCAGGGTATACGGGCGACAGCTGCGAGCAGGACATCGACGAGTGCCTCTCGTCGCCGTGCAAGAACGGCGGCACCTGCCAGAACTTGGAGAATAACTATGAGTGCACTTGCATGGAGGGCTTTGAAGGTCGGTGAATAATTATGATAATTTTATTAGACGGTATTGTTCGCGTGACTTTTTTTGCAATAGTTAATTGCATGTCTTTGTGTTGTCACCTAAAAAAAAACTAAAGGATGTTTACATAATATTGCGATGGACTAAGGATGTCCCAAAAATAACGAATAATGCTGAAGAGGTTGTGATTCGTCCTTTTGACTTTGAGTTTCGTTGACGTTTCAAAAATTAACGTGTTACGTTAAATATAGTTAGTATTATATGTATATTAGCTTTTCGCTAGATATTATAAAATTAAACTGCTATCCAACATTTGGGAGTTGGGAGAATAATTTAGCAAGCCGATAATATTGGTGACAGGCAAGGACTGCTCGACGAACATCAACGAGTGCGAGGCGAACCCGTGCGCCGCGGGCTCGACGTGCGTGGACGGCATCGCCAGCTACTCGTGCGTCTGCCAGGACGGGCTGTCCGGGCCCAACTGTGAGATCGACATCGACGACTGCGAGGTGAGCACTGTACCCTCGTTTACACACAGCCCACTCGCGCGGCAGTGAACAGGGAAGTGGACAAGGATCTGGCTAGTGCAAAAAGTAAACTGCGACGTGAATGATGTAATTTAAGTTTGCATAATGGAACTACTCATTTTATTATCTATTTCCTTGCTTACTGCGTTGCGAATTGTTTAGATATTAACGCGAGTAGCGACGGCGATGTGCGAAGCGCTTAGGCGCTTTCTTAACGTTCGCGCCCTTCAGACGTTCGAAAAACGCGCACGCTTGAGATGCTGTAATGTGTGAAGGCCTAAATTAATTGATCACCGTTTTAGTAATCTTTTAATATTATAAAATAATAATAAACACTTTATTACTCCTAGTTACTTCGTCCGCGTTGCCTTTAGACAGGAACGTTATTTTTTCCGGGTTAAAAAGTACCCTATGTGTTAACGACGACCGACGATTTAGCGCTGTGGTTAAGAGCTTAAACCGCTCCGCCCACTGTGTCTAATAGTCGCGGGTTCGATTCCCGCACTGTGTTCCGGTCTGGGTATTTGTGTATGTGAATTTTCATGTTTGTAAGCGCACCCATGACACAGGAATTAATCCTATTGTAGGGCTAACTTTGTTTAAAAAAACCCAGGTAATAAAATATATGTGTGCCAAATTGTGTCCAGATCTGATCAGCCGTTTTTACATGATTGTGTAACAAATATCCAAACCTCTGAACATATGATCTTACACATTTATAATATTGGTAGGATAAAATACGCATAGTTAACAACTATTAAATTATACATACACTCACCGTCACGCCTCTATTCCCCAAGAGGGGGTGGCAGAGGTGTGCTGAGTACACCCACTTTTCGCCGACGCTGTCAGATCCCATGCAATAGGGGGCGAGGCTCTTGCCGGATTGCGTCCGGATTTGAATCTAGGATCGCGTGATCACAAAGCGATGCGCTTTGCCAGTATACCAACGAGGCAGTCTATTATACAGTTAATTATACATGTGTGTGTGAATGATGTACGCTGTTGGCCGCGAGGCCTTTACAGCTTCACCGGGCTTAAAGGCGAGCGTGCAACCACTACGCTCTAGCCAGCCAGAAGGGCAAGAGGCGACATACTCGAGGGCGCCTCTTCGAGGCGCCCTCGGTTGGGACAGTCGCTGTAGGGGGACGGGTGCACTACTAAGTGCACCGGTCAACCGCCGGCTATGGGAGGGGATCTACTACTACGTCGTCGTCGTCGCCCGTATTCTGAGCGGAAAGAAGGGATGACAAAGCATCGGGGGGGTCGGTGAGAACATGTCGCGGCCGGCGGTGGCGGCAGGGGTCGGGGGGGGAGATAATACACTATGTTATAATTTTATTATCAGCCGAAGGACGTCCACCGCTGGACGGAAAGGCCTTCCGTAAAGTTTGCCACTACCACAACCGGCTTCGTTCTGTACGCACCCAGCCTTTACCCGTGTCTTTATATGATAATAATACACAGCGAAACATTATCAGTAGACGTCTGGTGTCTGGTATTGACGCGCCCCATAACCTAACATCGTCGGCGAAATGTTTTGTATACACCGCTGTCACTCCTTAGGGAACATGGCGTGACTTTTTTTTGTTTGTTTGTCTGTAATCGTTATATACCGTACCACTAATATCAAAGAGGTTACGTAATGGATGCACGTGATTCAATCCTTCATATTTATTACAGTATATTCGCCGTGTATAATCGATTTAATAGCCAGCTTACGGCCTCTAACGATGTCGATTTTCTGTACCTTGTTGTGTTAACGATATTCACTTGTGAGCTTGTGTTTGAAAAGACACATCGTCACGCCTACGTGTCCCAAGCGGAGAAAGCAGAGGTGTCCTGTTCATATTTATATTTCACCAACGTTGTTAGGCGAGCATGTTGCGACTGAACTGGCATGCCTTGTTGGTGTAGTCGCGCATGGGGCAGGCGTCACGAAGTCCTGAGTGCAAAAAACGAACTTGTCAATTATAAAATCTAAAACCAAGCGACCAAGCAATAAACATGAGCGGTTTCAGATTCGGGGGTTGGAGGTCTGGAGTGTTCCTTTTTCATTTTACTTCTTTCCCTTTTATACTAAAAGACCATTTCTGTGATTTACCTTGTATGGGAATCAAACTAGCAACCACTCGATCTAGCCGGCCGAGCTGTTTAAAGTGTGATATATATATTTAATCAAAGTCATAAATTGAATCAGCATTAATTATTATCATTGAATCACGTGAAGCAAAAACTTTGTACCCCTTTTTACGAAAATTGCGCGGACGGAGGAGTATGAAATTTCCCCCACTTACAGTTTATATAGAGAAGGAGAGCGAAATGCTAATATTTTTTTAAAATTATGCATAAAAAATACATTAAATCAATAAAAAAAACATTACACACCACATTTATTTGACACACACACGCATATATACTCTTTTGTTTATTGTAAAGGCTGTGGTCAAATTGAGAATACATTAATATTATTTGTCTATAGTCTTACTGAATGCTAAACATAACCAGCAAATGATGAAAGAGTAGGTCGAATTTCGACCAATGGCCGACCACTAGTTTCAATAAATTGTTCTTATTGAAGTAGGTTACAGTAATTTTTTCACAGTAATATACAATAATTATTAATGTAAAACATAATTTTGTTTTAACGCGGTTTTTATTGCCCACATTATTATTACATGGGACCTAACATCGTCGGCGAAAAGTGGGTGTACTCAGTAAACCTCTGCTACTCCCGCTTGGGGAATAAAGGCGTGTGGTGTTAATTATCAAAAGATTTGACAAATATGTAATATTGTTACGACCCGGTCCTCTATTGATCTGTCAAGAAAGGTCTTGAAGGTTCCTCCCCTTTTCTGTTATCGCCGGCGCGCGGTCGCGGTAATCAAGTACCTACCTATTTGTTTACGTACAAGTGCCGGCCGGCTATTGGAGGGGTCGGGTCCGTTCTAGAACTTTAGGTTCGATGCGAGTATAAAACGAACACTCAGCGCAGCGACGGAAACTGTCTGTTCGGAAGCGACAGCGATCAAATCAAGAATAAGCAAACTAAGTGGAACCGGCGACCTTAGTCACGTTTTACGGATACTACGAGTGACTCAGCGATTTGAAAGCAGTAATTAGGTACTAGCAAGCGTAGTACTAGTGTGTGTTTAGTACTTATGTGTACTAGTGTTCGACGTACTGTTTTGTGCGTACAGCGCCTAATAAAGTACTTCGCACGTTATCAGGCATTTAATTACTCCGCAAACGTAACAATATTAATATGATGTTAACTTTGCTTAGACAAGTTTAAACATGGGATTAAATGTGTTTAGAAATTATTATCAATCACCATAAAAATACAGAAACAATAAGCAATTTCTTTACGAGCTTTTATGTGGTTTTGAATTTTTCATCTCCATGCGATGATATTAAAGACAACAGGCGGTGTTCGTTTAAACGAATTACGACAATGTTCTGCTATTATGTTTGAATTATCGTTGCATACGTGTAACCATAATGCCCCCCCCCCCCCCCCCCCTATACATGTAACCATCATACTAGTAGAACATTGCAACATATGTTTGGGCGGACCTCAGAATCAGAATCAGAACTTTTTTTATTCATGTAAACCATTACGGTATATATGAATCGTCAGAAAAGTAACAAAGACTATACCGCCACTTCGGAATGTCATTCCCGTGGAGAAGAAGGGCAAAAACTCCACGGTTACTTTTTTAAAATAAAAAATTACAAACTTTTTCATCTACATTCTGTTGGGGTATGGGAGAACAATGTAGGTTGGTCATCAGGTGAGTCTAAGTTAAAAAAGCGAATAATACTATTTATGAGAATGGCTGCATGGTTCCCTCATTTACAAAAAAAAACTACACATTGTGTTAAATTAATAGAAGGAAGAGAGGGAATGTTAACGAACAACAGTTGAATAGGTTGTCATGACTCAAGTGGAGCTGGAATAGCATCTATCCAAGCATTTTCATCTTTTAAATAATCTTCTATTGGGTAATAAGCTTGCTTATAAAGTGTTCGTTTTAAACAAGCTTTGAACATATTTTCACTAAGTTTAGTGACGTCAATTGGAATTTTGTTATAAAATCTAACACAGTGCCCCATGAAAGACGTGTGAATTTTTGACAGACCAAACTGCGGTTGATCTAGTTTATTTCTATGTCGTGTGTTATAGCAATGCCTATCACCTAGCTGATTAAAAAGATCTAAATTCTTCAGTAGGTGTACCATATGAATGTGTAATAAGTTAACCCTTTGACTCGAATAAGTGTAATTAATTATATCAGTAAGCTCGTAGAGATAATTTCTGGGGTAAGGTCTATTTTTAGCAGAGGTATGCAAAAAAACTGATAATTAAAAAACTATGGCGAATTTTCACTTAAAATAAAAATAAACGACTCTATGATGATGACGTGTTTTATATACGCACAACTCTATAAAGTTTGTATCCTATTAGTATTAAAATTCCTACCACAAACATAAACACCCGGAAAATCTCATAATTTTTACCCTGTTTTTACGTAAACAAATATTTTATGGAAATTTTTCATAAAACTTAGACAAATGATTTATTGCACTTTCTAATCGTAAATAACAAAGAAAAAAGAATGCATATCTAATTTTAGGTCATCTAAACAAATAAATAGCTAAAAATACCTCGTAAGCTATCGAAAAAACTTGCCTGGATTTCTTGTCTAGAAAGGCCGAAATCAAGGCAAAAAATTTTACAATAATATTAAGGTTTACGACCTAATTTTTGGCGAAAATAGAAAGAATACATCCTATTTTACCAATATAGACAAAAATAGACACAAATAAATGTTTATTTTACTAAATATTGATCTGAATTTACACAAAGGTACTTACCGAAGATAAGGTTACTCTCCGTTTAGAAACTCCAACAAACACTTTTTATTACTCACACTTTTCACGGGCTTAAATTTTTTTTATACACAAACGTATTACGCATAAATTCTGATAAGAAATCTAATAAGATTTATTCATCAATTAGAATGACGAATTTGTTTATTTATACGCGCGATACCTGAGACGCCACTTAGCGGGAACGCGCGTCTGTCGGATGTTTACCTTATCCGTTCACGAAAGCACAAACACACCACTACCAACTGTTATACATCAATAGAACGAGAATATCCTCTACATTTTCTCAGAACATTATCTATAGTTACGATTTGCCCACAATAGATCGATAAAAAAATTGACTCCGCTTGCGTATAAATGTATACGTTACCGATACTTAAGTATGCAATATGGTGATTTTGACAAGTATAAATTTATACGTTACCGAGCCAAGGGTTTTAATTATATCTTTCTTTATTGTCTGGTTAGTCGCAGCCGTGCCTGCACGGCGGGCGCTGCGTGGATGGGCTAAACAGCTACTCGTGCGAGTGCGCCGGCACGGGCTACACGGGCGAGGACTGCAGCGTCAACATCGACGAGTGCGCGCCGCAACCCTGCCGGCACGGCGGCACCTGCGTCGACGACGTCAACGACTACCACTGCAACTGCTACGCCGCCTACACCGGTACCTATACTGCACACCAGGCTAACGACTGGTAGGCCGATGTGCAGGCAATGTCGATTGACACATCTGGGGCACTTAGCAATGAAGCGAGAGCGAGATGAGCGAGTGGCTCACTGTAACGAAATATTACATGTATTTCCAAAATTCATCCGTGAACTGAAAATGTTAGTATAAGTTAAAATCCATATGCATAAATTCACGGAAGACAGCTTTGCAACATATATAAATTTTATGAAGCTCTCTGGGTCATGTTCTAATTATTGAGTCGGTATTCTAGGCGGAAAGTCTTATATTCAACTCCTCATTGGCCTATTCTGTGTTCAGCCCCCAGGATAATGTTCTATTGGGCTCGCGGAATAACGAAAGTGACGTCGAAAGCGGCTGTCATGGAAATATAGGCGGATTTTTTCCTCGCGTTCTGCTTTGAACCTGATTATTCTTAAACAATCCTGTCTATCTCTCAGGGAAGAACTGCGAGATCGACGTGAACGAGTGTGAAAGCGATCCGTGTAAGTTCGGCGGCGTGTGCCTGGAGCGCAGCAACACGAGCCTGTACCTGCCCGCCGACGCGCCGCCCGTGCAGGTGGGCCCGCAGCCCAGCATGCTGCTGCCGCCCGTCTTCTACCAGCCCTTCGCGGAGGAGAACGCCAGCGGGTAACGATGCCTCCACCTGCTGTATATATAGTTTCGTTAGCTGCTGACTATATCAAAAGTCGACTTGCCAAGTCACCAAAATTCACCCTATTTATCGTCGCTTTAGATAGGAAACCTTGGCAATGCAATGTTAGCAATATTTATCGTATTTTATTGAACGGTTCTCAAACTTTAATGCTGCAAATTAAAGAAATATTTTGTATGCATTTAAAAATGTATCTAAAGTACACACCCGAAGACAAAATAATTGAATATGCTGCACTAATGACATTTTATGGGGTTCGGGTGTAGTTCTTTCTTCGACCTGTGAAGCCACTTTCGGGAGCTCGTTAGAATTATCTCAAATGACGTTATGTATCAATGATCTATGTGTATTGGGGCGTATAGTTTCGAGTGCGTGTGCGTGGTGGGCACGGCGGGGCCCCGCTGCGAGACCAACATCGACGAGTGCGCGGCGCTGCCGTGCGAGCACGGCAAGTGCATCGACGGCATCGGCGGGTACAGCTGCGACTGCGCCGCCGGCTACGAGGGCGAGCACTGCGAGATCGAGATCAACGAGTGCCAGAGGTCAGTCGCACACGCATACACAAACAAACGCTTTTGTTTCTTATCTCTAATGGAGGGAGGAGCAAGAAACCTTTGCCCGGCAATGGTCTGCCGTAGCTGGATAAAGGTTTCTCGCTCTTTCCTGCACATATGCTTATCTCTTTTGGGTGTGTCGAGGTCAGTAATTAATTACAAGTAAATTACCATAAGCGCTGCCTCTTGTTATAGTAGATATAGGCGGGGCAGATATTATATAGTTGTTAAACTTAAAAAAAAATCTAAATCATTTTTTTTTGTCTAATATTTGTTAAAATGTGTTACCACTGTGTATACCTTGCACATCCGCCGCCTGTGCACCCAAAGTTATCATAACCGTCGCACTTATTGCGGTCTACCTAAAGCAAGCTCATTAGCTCAAGCTGTGAATACAAATACTGATGCTGTTCATACATCTTTTTTTTTTGTAGCGGGTACGCGATATAATATAACATTATATGACATGTCAGTATATGTATACTCCAGTGTCATGTTTATCATTCGGCCGTAAGTTTCGCCCTGAATTTTTTATTTCTAATCATGCGAAAACGTATCTTCGTCTTTTTAATGGATGACTAGCTGTCTTACGTCATTATATTATATCGGAGTTATTAAGTAATTATGTAAAGGTTATGATGATGTATGTGTATGTGTGCGTGCGTAATAACGGCACGCGCAGTACGTGTGCGTGTGCGTGTGTGTGTGTGTATGTGCGTGTTGTTGCGCAGGTACGAGCCGTGCGCGCATGGGCGCTGCGTGGACGGGCACGCGCAGTACGTGTGCGTGTGTGTATGTGCGTGTTGTTGCGCAGGTACGAGCCGTGCGCGCACGGGCGCTGCGTGGACGGGCACGCGCAGTACGTGTGCGTGTGTGTATGTGCGTGTTGTTGCGCAGGTACGAGCCGTGCGCGCACGGGCGCTGCGTGGACGGGCACGCGCAGTACGTGTGCGTGTGTGTATGTGCGTGTTGTTGCGCAGGTACGAGCCGTGCGCGCACGGGCGCTGCGTGGACGGGCACGCGCAGTACGTGTGCGTGTGTGTATGTGCGTGTTGTTGCGCAGGTACGAGCCGTGCGCGCACGGGCGCTGCGTGGACGGGCACGCGCAGTACGTGTGCGTGTGTGTATGTGCGTGTTGTTGCGCAGGTACGAGCCGTGCGCGCACGGGCGCTGCGTGGACGGGCACGCGCAGTACGTGTGCGTGTGTGTATGTGCGTGTTGTTGCGCAGGTACGAGCCGTGCGCGCACGGGCGCTGCGTGGACGGGCACGCGCAGTACGTGTGCGTGTGTGTATGTGCGTGTTGTTGCGCAGGTACGAGCCGTGCGCGCACGGGCGCTGCGTGGACGGGCACGCGCAGTACGTGTGTGTGTGTGTATGTGCGTGTTGTTGCGCAGGTACGAGCCGTGCGCGCACGGGCGCTGCGTGGACGGGCACGCGCAGTACGTGTGCGTGTGCGTGTGAGTGTATGTGCGTGTTGTTGCGCAGGTACGAGCCGTGCGCGCACGGGCGCTGCGTGGACGGGCACGCGCAGTACGTGTGCGTGTGTGTATGTGCGTGTTGTTGCGCAGGTACGAGCCGTGCGCGCACGGGCGCTGCGTGGACGGGCACGCGCAGTACGTGTGCGTTTGTGTATGTGCGTGTTGTTGCGCAGGTACGAGCCGTGCGCGCACGGGCGCTGCGTGGACGGGCACGCGCAGTACGTGTGCGTGTGTGTATCTGCGTGTTGTTGCGCAGGTACGAGCCGTGCGCGCACGGGCGCTGCGTGGACGGGCACGCGCAGTACGTGTGCGTGTGTGTATCTGCGTGTTGTTGCGCAGGTACGAGCCGTGCGCGCACGGGCGCTGCGTGGACGGGCACGCGCAGTACGTGTGCGTGTGTGTGTATGTGCGTGTTGTTGCGCAGGTACGAGCCGTGCGCGCACGGGCGCTGCGTGGACGGGCACGCGCAGTACGTGTGCGTGTGTGTATGTGCGTGTTGTTGCGCAGGTACGAGCCGTGCGTGCACGGGCGCTGCGTGGACGGGCACGCGCAGTACGTGTGCGTGTGTGTATGTGCGTGTTGTTGCGCAGGTACGAGCCGTGCGCGCACGGGCGCTGCGTGGACGGGCACGCGCAGTACGTGTGCGTGTGTGTATGTGCGTGTTGTTGCGCAGGTACGAGCCGTGCGCGCACGGGCGCTGCGTGGACGGGCACGCGCAGTACGTGTGCGTGTGTGTATCTGCGTGTTGTTGCGCAGGTACGAGCCGTGCGCGCACGGGCGCTGCGTGGACGGGCACGCGCAGTACGTGTGCGTGTAAGTGTATGTGCGTGTTGTTGCGCAGGTACGAGCCGTGCGCGCACGGGCGCTGCGTGGACGGGCACGCGCAGTACGTGTGCGTGTGTGTATGTGCGTGTTGTTGCGCAGGTACGAGCCGTGCGCGCACGGGCGCTGCGTGGACGGGCACGCGCAGTACGTGTGCGTGTGTGTATGTGCGTGTTGTTGCGCAGGTACGAGCCGTGCGTGCACGGGCGCTGCGTGGACGGGCACGCGCAGTACGTGTGCGTGTGTGTATGTGCGTGGTGTGGCGCAGGTACGAGCCGTGCGCGCACGGGCGCTGCGTGGACGGGCACGCGCAGTACGTGTGCGTGTGTGTATGTGCGTGTTGTTGCGCAGGTACGAGCCGTGCGCGCACGGGCGCTGCGTGGACGGGCACGCGCAGTACGTGTGCGTGTGAGTGTATGTGCGTGTTGTTGCGCAGGTACGAGCCGTGCGCGCACGGGCGCTGCGTGGACGGGCACGCGCAGTACGTGTGCGTGTGTGTATGTGCGTGTTGTTGCGCAGGTACGAGCCGTGCGCGCACGGGCGCTGCGTGGACGGGCACGCGCAGTACGTGTGCGTGTGCGTGTGAGTGTATGTGCGTGTTGTTGCGCAGGTACGAGCCGTGCGCGCACGGGCGCTGCGTGGACGGGCACGCGCAGTACGTGTGCGTGTGCGTGTGAGTGTATGTGCGTGTTGTTGCGCAGGTACGAGCCGTGCGCGCACGGGCGCTGCGTGGACGGGCACGCGCAGTACGTGTGCGTGTGTGTATGTGCGTGTTGTTGCGCAGGTACGAGCCGTGCGCGCACGGGCGCTGCGTGGACGGGCACGCGCAGTACGTGTGCGTGTGCGTGTGAGTGTATGTGCGTGTTGTTGCGCAGGTACGAGCCGTGCGCGCACGGGCGCTGCGTGGACGGGCACGCGCAGTACGTGTGCGTGTGCGTGTGAGTGTATGTGCGTGTTGTTGCGCAGGTACGAGCCGTGCGCGCACGGGCGCTGCGTGGACGGGCACGCGCAGTACGTGTGCGTGTGTGTATGTGCGTGTTGTTGCGCAGGTACGAGCCGTGCGCGCACGGGCGCTGCGTGGACGGGCACGCGCAGTACGTGTGCGTGTGCGTGTGAGTGTATGTGCGTGTTGTTGCGCAGGTACGAGCCGTGCGCGCACGGGCGCTGCGTGGACGGGCACGCGCAGTACGTGTGCGTGTGTGTATGTGCGTGTTGTTGCGCAGGTACGAGCCGTGCGCGCACGGGCGCTGCGTGGACGGGCACGCGCAGTACGTGTGCGTGTGCGTGTGAGTGTATGTGCGTGTTGTTGCGCAGGTACGAGCCGTGCGCGCACGGGCGCTGCGTGGACGGGCACGCGCAGTACGTGTGCGTGTGCGTGTGAGTGTATGTGCGTGTTGTTGCGCAGGTACGAGCCGTGCGCGCACGGGCGCTGCGTGGACGGGCACGCGCAGTACGTGTGCGTGTGCGTGTGAGTGTATGTGCGTGTTGTTGCGCAGGTACGAGCCGTGCGCGCACGGGCGCTGCGTGGACGGGCACGCGCAGTACGTGTGCGTGTGCGTGTGAGTGTATGTGCGTGTTGTTGCGCAGGTACGAGCCGTGCGCGCACGGGCGCTGCGTGGACGGGCACGCGCAGTACGTGTGCGTGTGCGTGTGAGTGTATGTGCGTGTTGTTGCGCAGGTACGAGCCGTGCGCGCACGGGCGCTGCGTGGACGGGCACGCGCAGTACGTGTGCGTGTGCGTGTGAGTGTATGTGCGTGTTGTTGCGCAGGTACGAGCCGTGCGCGCACGGGCGCTGCGTGGACGGGCACGCGCAGTACGTGTGCGTGTGCGAGCGCGGCTGGGGCGGGCGCAACTGCTCCGTGGTGCTGCAGGGCTGCCGCGCGCAGCCGTGCGCGCACGGCGGCGCCTGCCACCCCTGGCTGCGCGGCGAGACCGACCACCGGTTCAACTGCACCTGCACGCCCGGACACTACGGCACCACCTGCGAGAAGGTAACACCACTCAGGCACATACCTAATCGATACTCTCATCTTTTCGGTTTAATGGCAGACCTCGTGTCCGAGAACACGATTTTTTTTTGTCTTCAGAATAAGGTGATCCATGTATAGCTAAGAGGAATTGTAATTAGGAAATTCTAAATAGGAAATCTATTTATTTCCTAAAACTACACTTTTTATACATATAACATTTTGACATTTTAAAGAGTGGGCTATTATGCCGCCCAACACCTCATATAATTTATAACGAAGATTTGTTTCTCCTTGTACTTATACCATTTCGAACAAACTTTTTTCTAGGAGTCTATAGCTAATCAATCCATTGCCGTTTTCTCACACACACATCCCATTACAGATCACAACAATGTCACTAGAAAAAAGCAGTTATGCGGAAGTGAACACCTCGCGAGAGGAAGGCTACGACATCTCGTTCCGGTTCAAGACGACGCTGGGCAACGGGCTGCTGGCCATGGGGCGCGGGTTCACGTACTTCTTCCTGGAGCTGTCCAACGGCCGGCTGAACCTACATTCCAGCTTGCTCAACAAGTGGGAGGGAGTCTTCATCGGGTCCAATTTGAATGACAGTAATTGGCAGAAGGTAAGGCTTTTATATTGTTAACTTACGGATTTAAGGTTATAGACTCGATGTCGGCTTGATCCGCTGGATTGGTAGTCGATCACCGCATGAGTCAAATCTAAAAATATATGCTACGGTCTGTAAACGCACCCACGAAACTGGAATAATTACTGGAATAGGGCTACTTATTTTTTAAAAATAACAAGCGCTAATAGTGCTAGCGATCATGAGATTCTGGGTTCTGGAAACAATCATTAATGACTCGGGAAACAAAGTGTTCTTATTCTATCGAAGAATTCTCAGGTATGGACAAGAGACTTCCCCCTATTACATTGGATTTTTACATCTTCGGCGATAAGAGGTATAGACCACTTCAGCCCTTGGGAAATATAAGCGTGACGATATTTAATGAACATGGGTGACCTATTAAAAATAGGTGAAATCGATTCGGTTTCTAATATGGGTGTAGGCCTCTCCTCCATTACGCCATTAGTGGGCCATTCGCCACTAGCACAGGACCAGAGTCCTGTGCCCTGTGCTGGTCTATTTTACCCCTTGCCCATGCTCCACCTGTTGTTACACAAATAATGTTGTTTGCCCCAGGTGTTCGTGACGATAAACTCGTCACACCTGGTGCTGGCGGCGAACGAGGAGCAGACTATCTACCCCATTAGCCAGAACGAGGCGTACAACTCGTCCGTGACGTCGTTCCCGTCCACGCGGCTCGGCACGGCCGGCTCCTCCTACGCCACGCTCACGCACGGACCCAACTTCTTCGTGGGCTGCTTCCAAGATGTGATCGTCAACGGACAGTGGGTCAGTACCACCTAGATAATAAATTTATTGATAGTTTTTCGACACTTATTTTGTAAATAGCCTCTTTTGTGAATATTAGGGCATCTTTTTGTCTTTAAATATATCGCTTAGCTTATTGAATGCCGCCCAGCCGAGTTGTATTCTCCTCGAGACCCCGCGGATTTGATGTTCTTTGCCAAACGATAAACATTGTCTAAGGTAAATGAAAAGTTCGACTATCTGTACTGAGCTATTGTTACTTACATTTATTGAACTCTGGAGACAGTCTATATTGGACATAATCTTCGTCTTGGACATGTTCATTTTTGGCCCAATTTTCAAAATTGCTTCTTGGAGGTGTTGTATCATGGTTAGTGTTGCAAAAACGCTCGAGTCGGCGCTTAAAACGCTCGCGTCTTCTACGTATTTTGACGCTCGTGAGCGCCGACTCAGCGCTAAACGCTCAACTTCAGCGCTCATTTTTACAACACGAATCATGGTAGGTCTTCGAGGTAAACAGCAAACCATACTAAATCATCCGCAAAAAGAAGATGAGATAAGGGGACTACTGTTAGATTAATGTTAATTCCTTTTATCCCATGTTACTGTCTTCAAGGGGACATCTAAGACTGCAGAAAACAACTTGGATAAAATGGTGTCCCCCTAACGAACTCTTCTATGGATGGGTATTTGTTGTGGACGTTTTGTTACACTATGTAGACGGTGTTGCATTGCCTCCGATTTTAGATATTAAATAACATCCACATATCGTGCAACAACTTTGTAATGAATTGAAAATTGGTATCTAAGGCCTTTTCGAAATCAATAAAAGCAAAACACAGAGGCTTGTTAAACTCTTGGCATCTTTCCATCAGCTGTTTTACACCGTGGATATAATCTAGAGTTGAAAAACCGCGACGAAATCCTGCTTGTTCGGCCGGTTGGCATCAATTCAATAAGTTTTCGCGTGAGTCTATTGCAAATAATTTATGTAAATACATTGTACATCTGGACAGTAATCTTATTGGTTGGTAATTAGTAAGTTTAGTGTTATCTCCTTTTTTAAGCATAATCGTGACAATAGAATTTTTCCACGCATCAGGTGCGTGTATGTTCTTAATAACATTGTTAAAAAGTCTACGAGGACATCAATGACTATCTCGCCTCCAGCTACTAGCAGTTCCACAGAAACCCTATCCTTCCCAGGAGATTTTCCCCTTTTCATGTGCCATAAAGTCCATTCCACTTCCAAATATAATATCTAGGGGTTTTCGATTTTCTTGGGTGGAGCTCGTTGGCCGTGAATGTATTTTTTGGTGTTCGGTTTTATTATACAAAACAGTTTTAGATTTTCATGCAATAAAAAAGATTTTCGAAGTAATTCTGGTTTATTTTTCAATTGGACTATAACTTACTGTCGAGAATGTTGAAAGTTAAACTGTGATGAAATCCGGTTTTTTTTTTTTTCAATTTACAATAGAAACAATCACCAATGGCATCGTCTCTTCAGTTAGGTTGAGCAAGCCATTCGTTTCTAGATGGACTTGGCGTTCTTTATATGAAATGAAATTTATATACTATCAAAAAAACCGAGTGAATTTATATTGTCTGTGTCCATTGGACTCTACATTGGTTGAACTTGAATCAAGGTATGACGATTTGTACATTGCATATGTCCCCGATCCAGGTGCTCCCCGAAGACTCGAACGCGACGAGTTCCGAAACTACGACCGAGCTGAGCTCCCCGGCATCGGGCGAGGAAGACAGCGGGGAGGCGGAGGGCGCGGAGGGGGGCGCGCGGGCCGTGCTGCACGGAGTGCTGGCTTCGTGTCCGCGCACGCCGCAGTGCCAGCCCAACCCGTGCCGCTCAGGCGGCGCCTGCGAGGACGCCTGGACCAGCTTCGTGTGCACCTGCCCGCGCCCGCACCTCGGGGACACCTGCCAGTTCAGTCAGTATACTGTACCACACATAGAGTTTACATAAGCAGCTAACCCGTGCCGTTAGGGCAGCGCCTGCAGGACACCTGGACCAGCTTCGTGTGCACCTGCCCGCGCCCGCACCTCCGGGACACCTGCCAGTTCAGTCAGTATACTGTACCACACATAGAGTTTACATAAGCAGCCAACCCGTGCCGTTAGGGCGGCGCCTGCAGGACACCTGGACCAGCTTCGTGTGCACCTGCCCGCGCCTACACCTCGGGGACACCTGCCAGTTCAGTCAGTATACTGTACCACACATAGAGTTTACATAAGCAGCCAACCCGTGCCGTTAGGGCAGCGCCTGCAGGACACCTGGACCAGCTTCGTGTGCACCTGCCCGCGCCTACACCTCGGGGACACCTGCCAGTTCAGTCAGTATACTGTACCACACATAGAGTTTACATAAGCAGCCAACCCGTGCCGTTAGGGCGGCGCCTGCAGGACACCTGGACCAGCTTCGTGTGCACCTGCCCGCGCCTACACCTCGGGGACACCTGCCAGTTCAGTCAGTATACTGTACCACACATAGAGTTTACATAAGCAGCCAACCCGTGCCGTTAGGGCAGCGCCTGCAGGACACCTGGACCAGCTTCGTGTGCACCTGCCCGCGCCTACACCTCGGGGACACCTGCCAGTTCAGTCAGTATACTGTACCACACATAGAGTTTAAATAAGCAGCCAACCCGTGCCGTTAGGGCGGCGCCTGCAGGACACCTGGACCAGCTTCGTGTGCACCTGCCCGCGCCCGTACCCGCACCTCGGGGACACCTGCCAGTTCAGTCAGTATACTGTACCACACATAGAGTTTACATAAGCAGCTAACCCGTGCCGTTAGGGCAGCGCTTGCAGGACACCTGGACCAGCTTCGTGTGCACCTGCCCGCGCCCGTACCCGCACCTCGGGGACACCTGCCAGTTCAGTCAGTATACTGTACCACACATAGAGTTACATAAGCAGCTAACCCGTGCCGTTAGGGCAGCGCTTGCAGGACACCTGGACCAGCTTCGTGTGCACCTGCCCGCGCCTGCACCTCACATTTATCTAAAACACGTGTGTATAACTTCCTCACTGGTTCAGCTGGCGCACTACTTTATTGGTTATATGACCAACGAAGTACAGCGCTATTAGGATTTGTTATAGCCATATGGCTATAAGAAAGAACTATGAACATAATATTATTAAAGCTTTGTATCCAAAAGTATCTGGTATATTGGCTATAGGCTCGCTCTCTACACTGGAGGCTAAATTTAATTCGAAATAATTTAGGTCTACACAGTACTCTTGTAGGGGGTACCGCTCTAGTTAAATGCTGCTATGGCGTTCGATAAGCCCACAGTGTACGGAACAACACCTCTACAGGTTCTGTTTTGGGACAGTAGAGTCGCCGGTGTTTTTATTTTGTTATATATTGTGTGCAGACTACACGGCGGCGACGTTCGGGCATGAGTCCGCGAAGCCGCACGGAGTGGTGCGCGTGCAGGTCTCCGAGTCCGCACGACGCGCGGTGCGCGCCGCGCTTGACATCTCCATGTTCATCCGCACGCGCAAACCCACCGGCCAGATGTTCTTCCTCGGCTCAATACCTAGGTACGTACTCTTGTGGTACTCAAGGTAGGGGGATTAATGAACGAGTGGATTCTATAATCTTTAAAAAGGAATTACTCGATTACAAACATAAAATTCACGTACACTAACACCCCGACCAATTATTAATTAGTTATCATCCATCATAGTTTTTTTGCCGTGTACATAATATATGTCTCCGAATAATTAAATTATCTGGATGCGTACAGCACGATCTCATCGCGTCGATCTCTAGGAGATGCTTTTATCTAGTATGCGATTCAACTGACCTAACAGTCAAAGTTTTGTGAAGGTAAAGATCTTGCTGTTGGCATCTTTCGGCTGGTGATGAATAGCCGTTTGTGTGTCCTCCCAGGTACGGCCAGACGGACGAGACGCAGGTGGGCGCGTCGCTGGAGGGCGGCGAGCTGCTGGTGCACCTGCGCTTCAACCAGACGCCGGAGAACTACACGGTGGGCGGCACGCGCCTCGACAACGGCTACCTGCACCTCATCGAGGTGGTGCGCAACTCCACGCTGGTGCAGGTCAAGCTCAACGGCACCGAGTACTTCCGCAAGCCCATCTCGGCCGCCAAGCAGATCGACGCGCAGGTGCGTGGGTACTATGTACTTAAACTAGAACTATTTGGCTAGCACTGAAATTATATGGTAGGCTAGTAGAAATAAAGGTGAAAATCTATGAGGAAACCTTTTTAAAAAGGACAAGGAAAATGCAATTCTTCAACACTATGTGTTAGTCTGTCTAATTAAAGCTGAGAATTATTATTCAATGTTTTCATAAGCTGGCAATACTGAGACTAATCTCACGTATTGTTCTAATGAATCATAGATATGGGCGAACTGGTTTTGATGATAGCTAGATGTTTTTACTGTTATGTTATCATTCAATAAAATTCAACATTTTTTATATTCAATACCTCCGAAATCTTAATAAAATTCCGTGGCATTATACTGATGGATTGCATAGATGATACTTTGAGTCTTCAGATAAGTTGTATTTTATTTAAAAAAAATTAAAGAATTGCAAGCTCATAGCTTAAAATGAACATGGACAAGACGAAGATCATGTCAAACGTCCATGTAGTACCAACTTCTATAAAGGTTGGAGACTCTACGCTCGAAGTTGTTGACGATTATATATACCTGGGACAAAGAATCCAATTAGGTAGGTCCAACTTCGAGAAAGAGGTCAATCGTCGAATCCAGCTCGGTTGGGCGGCGTTCGGGAAGCTACGTAACATCTTCTCGTCCAAAATTCCGCAGTGTCTCAAGACAAAAGTCTTTGACCAGTGTGTGTTGCCAGTGATGACTTACGGCACTGAGGCATGGTCGCTTACGATGGGCCTCATAATAAGGCTCAAGGTCACCCAAAGGGCGATGGAGAGAGCTATGCTCGGAGTTACCCTGCGCGATCGAATCAGAAACGAGGAGATCCGCAGGAGGACGAAAGTCACTGACATAGCACTCAGAATTGCTAAACTTAAGTGGCAGTGGGCGGGGCACATCGCTCGTAGAACTGACGGCCGTTGGGGCAGAAAGGTTCTCGAATGGCAACCACGTACCGGAAGACGTGGAGTGGGTAGGCCCCCTACAAGATGGACCGATGACCTGGTGAAGGTCGCGGGTAGAAGTTGGATGCGTACAGCACAAAGCCGGTCGTTGTGGCGGTCTTTATGGGAGGCCTTTGTCCTGCAGTGGACGTCTTTCGGCTGAAGAAGAAGAAGAAGAAGCAGACAACTCATGAATGAATGTAATAAATTGGAATGTTATAATTTCTATTTAACTCGACCTCATGTGCGTGCGTGTGACTCTCATGTCTCTTATATTATATTCCCTAAGATCATAAAACTTATTTTAAATTTGTGGCCATTTTACATTCTCGGCTTTCATTAGACAGACCATACCATGTGATATTAACATACATAAATACTCAATCTCATTTTATAATATAGCATAACTGTATTTTTAGACCAATGCGTTATACGTGTGTAAATATCCGATATGTATTTCTAAATACAGGACAACTTTTATCCTTCTCACAAGACGCGGCACTGCAACACACATTCTTGCTTTGGTTAAAAGTGAATAAAATATAATGGTGATCTATTTCAACAGGTGCTGTACCTGGGCGGGCCGCCGCCCCTAGCGACGAGTGATCCGACGGCGTTGCCCGCGCCCACGGCTGCGCCCCTGTCGGCTGCGGCCGCGCCCCTCGCACCTCTTTCGCCTCTCGCCCCTCTCGCGCCCGCCCCAACGGCACCTACACCCACTGTGCCCGCCAGGGAGCCCGATGATTCACAATACTTTAAGGGAGTTATTCAGGATGTACAGGTGAGTTCCAATGAGTTACGTTTCGTTTTAGTTAGGTTATAAGCTTAACAACTTTATTGGCCACGATATTGAGTGCTGAGAAGTGTTTGGACAACACTACATGTGAGTTCGGGTGCGATTCATTGATTATAACAAGAGCGGGAAGAGGCGCGACATAGATCAGATCTGTTATTCTATAGTCTTCGAGTTTGGGACGATCGGCAGGAGCTGGATCGGTGTTAATAGCAACTATGACTAATAGATTTGGTTTTACTTCATATTACCCTTGAACAATACGTTTAACTTTTTATGACAATTTTTGACAGTAAACTTTATGAAAATAAATTATTACAAAATAAATTCTACGTGTGCCTCTTTTGTTATAACCTGTTAGCCAAATTAATGGCTTACCTTTTTCATTATATGGTAACCGTCGTCTTCTTTCCATGTTTACGTTGCGCTAGATGTTTCAATCTCGCCGGACCCGTGCGGATTCAGTAGAGTTTAGTTGAAATTATGTGCGGTGTCCCACAGATCAGCAACGGCGTGAACGTGTCGATCGTGGAGTTCTTCCCGCTGAAGGAGGAGGGGCTGGTGCTGCCGGCGGCGTTCGGCGACGTGTGGCTGGACCCGGGCGCCGTGCTGCGCGGCGTGGTGTCGGACGACACGTGCGCCTCGCGGCCCTGCCTGCACAACGCCACCTGCGCCAACACCTGGAACGACTACACGTCAGTGCCGCGCCACCTACACCACCACTTTTCCTTTCGCCTGGGGGAAATCTTACGGATACCTGCTCGCTAGGGGGGGAAACCAGGGGTTATGCCGCGAATCGCGTAAGCGACCATCCGTGGCCCACCAAGGACCGCCTAGTTTTGTGGTCATCCACTTATAGCGGGATGACTATCCGCACACTACATGTCGAGAGCTTCTGCCACGCACTTCCCTCTCGAGGGCCGGGTGTTGTAAACCTGCACCGACACCTGGAACGACGACACGTCAGGACCGCACGTACTACTTCTTCAGCCGTAACCCTACGGTCGTACAAGAGCTTTTCCAACGCGCGTTAATAATTTGCCCAAATTAACTAAATAACTAACAGGTCATTCAAAAACAGTCGCTACCAGTTTGTTTGTTTTGTTTTTAAAAAAACGTAGCCCCACACTAGGATTTATTCCTGTGTCGTGGGTGCGTTTACAAACATGAAATTTCACATATACAAATACCCAGACCGGAACAAATAATTGTGGATCACACAAAGATTTGTCCCGTGCGGGAATCGAACCCGCCAGTGCTCCAATACTCCGCGTTGTAAAGACATCCGTGCGAACAAATGGTCGTCTACTGCTGGACATGGGTCTCCCCCAAAATCCATCTTTTATCTGCGACTTTAACCTAGTCATCGATTCACTTCGTTGGGCTTGCCCATACCTCGTCTTTCGGGGCACGTCGTCGTCACTCGAGAACTTTTCTGCCCCAGCGGCCGTCAGTTCTACATACCATGTTCTCCGCATATCGCCATTAAAGTTTGAAAATTCTGAGCTATGTCGGTAACTCCAGTCTACGGGATCGCCTCGTCCGATTCCATTTCGCAGGCAATTCCGTGCAATTTCCCTTTGGGTGATTCCGCACTCGCAACCCCATAACAAATCACTGTCGTTCTTTTGAAATATTTTAAATAGACAAGGGATGCCGGGAGATCGCTACGTCAAGAAGAGTGCGACTATCAATAAAATGTATAAAACTTCTCTAAAAACTATATTATGGAAATATTATTGCTTAACTTCAATCGGATAAGTACATACATATAAGTTTGCAGGCCACGTGTAAAGAGAATGTGGTTTACTACGCAGGTGCCAGTGCCCGCGCGGCTACAAGGGCAAGCAGTGCTCCGAGGTGGAGTTCTGCCAGCTGCAGGGTTGCCCGCTCAACTCACACTGCCGGAATCTCGACGCCGGGTATCTACCATTTTTAATATTCCACCACATTACTTCCTAGTAGGAAGTTCCTATTAATATACGTACATAATTGTGTTAAATCTATTGAAATACTAAAGAAAGACGCATTTACAAACTTTATTTAAAAAAATTAGGTTGATTTGAAAAAAAAATATTAGTCATGTTATCGAAATATCCTAGATATTATTCCTATATATTTATCAGAAAGTGCAGTTCGCGTCACGGATTAAGAGCGCTAACCTTGAATACGCAGAAGTTCAATACTTGTTGGATGACAAAGATACAAAAACAAAAAAATTTAAATTCGTAGAATACCTTTTGTAAGATTAACAATTTTAAATAGTTCTTATGGTTCTAATTGACTTCAAATTGAATGGTTGCAGACGTCAATGTGTGTGATTAGCGTAGCAAAATCTGGTATAATGGTGTATATGAACCGATGCGTTGTTGCGTGTAGTTACGAGTGCGTGAGCAACGCGACGTTCGACGGCGTGAACACGACGCTCACGTACAAGCTGCGCGTGCCGCGCACCGTCAGCATCGCCGCCGACGACGAGCTCGAGCTGCCGCGCATGCTCACCATCACCTACAGGTAATGGGGGAGGAAGGGGAGCTTGGTTTTATTATTTTCTTGTGACAACTCAAAAATTATTGATCTGTTAGCATAGAAAAGATTATCAATATCAAACAGAATGATCAGGAAACATACCGTAAATATTTTAAAGAAAAAGCATATTTAAACGCAGAATATATCCACACATTAAATATGTTTTTTTAAGAGAAACCTAACCTCACCCTAGGAATTATTCCTGTGTCGTGGGTGCGTTTACAAACGCAAAAATACACATACACAAATACCTACTGAAACAAATAATTGTGAATCACACAAAGAGTGGTAATCGAACCTGCAACTATTAGACACAATGGGCAGAGAGGCTTAAGCTCTTAACCACTGCGCTATATCGTCCGTCGATTTTATTCAATATGAAGCTAGAATTGTAATTCAGATTATTTGAATATTAGTTAATAGTGTCTATTAGGGTATGTGATCAAACTAAGAAAATATTATTGAATGAGTAATAAACAAAAACACACCTAATGTTTATAAAAAAAAATATAGTAGTAATTCATTTAATTCATTTATATATTGGATTCTAACTAAAATGTAACGAAGTTAATTAAAAAAATATAATTAAAAATTTATATTCATAACACTCATTAAAAATTTAAATTGTGGTCAAAATCATATAGTAAGTAAGCAACACCAAGCCTCTCACTACTAGTAATATTGCTACCTCTATCGGATCGACATAATGTCGGTATGGTGGGGAACAAGAGTAAAAAAGATTGTTTACTCCAAATTATTTATCGGGTTCAAAGCTACGTCCGCATACTTTTAAGTGGTTACGCTTTTTTCCACGGGCCGAAATGACGTTTTCATCTCTATTTATTTACCTCAATGGTGTCACACAAAGATTTGTCCCCTACGGAATCCAACCCGCGACTACTCAATCCAATGGGCGGATCGACTCAAACTCTTAACTACTGGACAAAGCCGTCCATAAAACATACCTTCTCGGTCGTCTGAGCTACGCTGCGCACCTATTATTTTCACAGCACATACTTTCGACGAATGCGTACGAACTTTATTGTATAATTTAACACAAAAATGTTGTTTGATATGGCAGGAGCAAGACCGGCGGCACATTGTTCCACGCGGAGAACGGCGTGGGCTCGGAGGCGGCGTGGTTCACGGTGGGCGTGTTCAAGGAGCAGGTGGCCGTGCAGTGGCGGCTCGGCGCCGAGCCGCTGCCGCAGCTGCGCCGCATGCGCGCGCACAACCACCTGCACTGGACCACGCTGCGCTTCACGTTCACCACCGACCAGATCAGAGGTATGTGCCGCACGACAAAATTCACTTGCACTTACAAAGGTTTGTATAACCCACGAAGCAAGTGGAGATGGGCTTAGCTAGCGAGCCTTTTGAATTTAACCAAACCTTGACGTTATCGTGGTTGGAGTAGCTTACCTCAGTTTGTCATCGTCACTCGCTCTATTTACATATTTATATATGCACTACCCTCGAGTTCGCATAACTATTAAATATGATTATTTTAAATAAAAATAAAACCCTTAAAGGAAATGATGTATCTTAACATGCAAATATTACTTGGATCGACATTCTGGTCACACAAATGGCATCATATTTCACTTGTAAGCATTTTTTTTCGTAATTTATTATATTACTTCTATTACAAATGCCATCTACCGTAATATAATTCAACTCACACGTAACATTACCATGGATGAATCGTTTAATTTTTACCATTCTCCGCCAGATGGCAGATACAAATGTGGGTGGGGCGTAATGTCTCTCTCCCCTTGTGCCACCCCGCGCAGTGCCATGTTTGCTTGTATAGGAAAATCTTATTACGCCATCTCCACTTCGTATTTGCTTCGTGGTATAACGGTAATATGGTATTTATTCATTAGAGAACCAATGCTCCGTGACGCGTATCGCCTGAGATGTTGGGTAAAGACGCTCTACATTTCATCCCGCGTTCTATGTCGTTTATATTTATTTAGTCGCCTGCAGCATATCACCTGAAGAGTTTTCTGTACATCGTTTGCCAATATTGTTGCGCGACACACGTATCTACTCGACGACTTTTTTTTTTAGACTAAAACGACACCGTGACAGGAACAGGAACAGGTCGCGCGATGTCGCACATCTCATGCAACATGTGTCGCGGGACAAATGTCTCTTAATGAATAGGTTGTTTTATACATCGTACGTCCATGTTATTAGCGTAACACACGACTTGTATTCCTCAATAAAAGCGACGCGTTGGTAAATGTGTCAAAGAACAGCTCGCGCTTAACTTAGCTGACATCACAAGCAACGCGTGTCGCGGGACATTTGTCCCAAATAAATACGAGACTTTATTGTCCAGTCTTCAAGCAGGTCCATTAACTTTGCCGAACAGTGGCTGTTGAGATCGGTGAAGTTGAAGGGCGGGTTCCTTAACCCAATTCTTAACCGCCCTTCAACTTAAACTCCCCCTCAAGGACTCATTTCAAGCGACAATTTCACGTAAAACTGTCAAAAATCATCAAGATTATTTTTCTATCTGTTTGGATGCGTATTGCGCAAAGCGGCCGTCGTGGCGATCTTTAGAGCATGGATATCTTGCAGTGGACATCTTTCAGATGATGATGATTTTGGGAGGGTTTGTGACTTGTGAGTTTCCCGAAGAGCGTCTAGCGTCGTATAGTTGGTCTATATTATTGGTTTGTTCGGCAGGCGCGTTCCTGGAGGCGAACGGTCACGAGGAGCTGATGCTGACGGCAGGGATGGACACGCGCGCGTGGCAGCGGCTGGTGATGGAGGGGCTCGTGCACCTCGGCGGCATCGGACACGCGCGCCCGCCCTCCGCATTTGTGAGTACTGCTGCTGCCACTAGGTGCTGATGCTGACCACGAGGATGGAAAATACACTTCAAGTTAGACATACATGCAACGCGACGGAGTGACGAGCTAATTTCATATCAATTGCATGCGTGTTAGTCACGCACGCAACACTCTACTTGTGAGTTGAGGTACCATGAAGCGAGTTTCTTTTGAACGTGTTGATTTTGAAGTAACGAATTAAAACGCTGTAGTATATTTTAACAATGACCATATTTGATTTATTTTTTCTTCTGGTATGGTAGGTGGACACCTCGACCGATACGACAGTATGGGAGTACTCCGAGGGTGAAGAAGTCACCAGCGATAACCTGGCCGGCGAGTACTTCAAGGTACGATCCGTGGAAGTAATATGTTGATTAATGTACGGCTTATTTAAGAGTAACTAGAATGTAAAGTGTTTTGATGATGTAAATTTATCGATGTGAAATTTAACAAGTTATTTTTAAGTTTTCTTAAAAATTTTGTCCAACTTGTGCATCTACGAGGTAATGGCATAATATTAATAAAAATCAATAAATTAGCCTATATTTTTCCATCTGGCCTTCTCGCATGAGTGTTGTAATCCGGCTGAGTCGCCCCTTAACCAAAGTATATTATATATTAGATTGCAGAGTATCCTTTGAATTTTCCTATGTCAGTGGGAAAGATGTTATAAAACTTGTAATATCCTTAATATTTAATCTATAAAGACAGTTTTGTAATCTATTTTATTAGGTCTCTTATATCTATTATATTAAGGTCTGGGAGAACTCGCAGGATGCTTTAGGTATATTCTACTATTTTTCAAAGGCTTTTAACTGCGTGCATCATGACATTCTGCGTGCTTCTCAGTAAATGAAACAATTACGGAATTAGGAACAGGGCTCTCGACCTCTTGACTTCTTATCCATGTGATAGAATTTAAAAGGTTGATGTTAAGGGGTAACAATCTCCCGGTACTAACGTGACCATGGGTATTCCCTAGGGTTCGATTCTTGGTCCATTTCCATTCCTCATATATAAATGACTTACCTGCTAAGTGGGGCAAAATCAGGACGTTATGTTGTTAACAAATGATACATCTCTATTATTCAAAATTAAAATACAGCTGCTTAATTATGTCGATGTGAACAACGCACTGTCTAAGGTTATTAATTGGTTCAACAATAATAATTAATGGGCTAAAGACAAAATATATTTAATCCATAACGCCCAATGTGAGGCAAGTAGCAATCAATGTACCAATAAATGGTATGCATTTAGACTTTGTAGAGTCGACTGTATTTCTAGGTATCACTATTGATGCCAGATTACAAAGCGCCCATATTGATCAATTATTAGGTAGGTCAAGCATAGAAGCATATGTTGTAAAGGAAAAAAACAGATTATTAACTGATATCGAAACAGCTAGACTCATTTATTTCGCAATTAACAATTTAAATGGACTGTCCGTGCAATTTACAATTTGGCCCCGAGAGTTTCCCCTAAGGAAAAAAAACATAGAAATACATATTCTAATTGTTGTCTCACAATTTATATGTAAAAATCTTGTATATGATAAAAATAATGTCAGTAAATTTTAAAAATATAGCAGAATTTGTAATGTTGTCATGGGGTAATGTGTACGTTATAACAACAAATTACCTATAGATATCAGAAACATGTCCATCAATTAGTTTAAAAAGGTGATCAAAAGAAGACTGTCAGAGAGGGTATTACAAATTTTCAGATTAAATAGACTGGGTTTGAGAAACTTCTCAATCAGCAATTATTAATCACAATATTGTATAATACAATTTTGAGGGAAAAAAACGCAACTATTACTACGTGAAATAGTTAACAGAAGCAACAGCTTAATGCCTTTCGAAGTATGAAGATGCTTAAATTTGCAGAAACCACAACCATTACTTACGTCAGTTTACCAGAGCTGCTGGACTTTGCTTAACCTTTTACAGTGATCGCTAAGAAAACTATGGATCCGTGGTATAAAGACCGCGTATTTTAAGCCTTTAGTATAAGTTAGGAACATCATGGTAAGTGTTACTGGGCGTGTGTTCGGAGTGTGTATTCGTTGAGTGGTGATGTATCGTCGTGTTGAGTGTGTGTGCGTGTGCGCAGGGCTGCATGGGCGCGGTGCACGTGGGCGGGCTGCTGCTGCCGTTCTTCACCGAGGAGGAGCTCTTCGTGGGCGCCACGGCCGCGCTGCTGGCCGCGCAACCGCATTATGCACTACTGTATGTAATGTATACTACATTGCATAAAATATTTGCTGTCTGCTAAGTAGATGGAGTAAAACAATAGCCTTTATAACCTTTGGAACCCTGTACTTTCTGCCTACCCCGCAAGGGATTTGTCGTGATGATGTAGATAGATATAATTGTCTTTAATCAGGGCTAAATAGAGTGGTAATTGATTTAAGTCATGTCAATCGCCTAATGCCATAAGAGCCGTTGACGGGTTCCTTAGACTAACTTCATCTTTATTTTTTGTGAATTAGAGTTGGGTTTTCCTTAAATACGATTTACACACGATATCCCCCATAGGGGGAAGGGAATCGCTCTTGACGTGTACTTTATTCCGCACGTAATAAACGTCGCTTGCATCGTTATTTTCAGGCACCTCATAGGGATAAACAAAACTTAATCAAATGTTTTTGAGATTTTTTATGTCTTAATCAACGGGTTTTCTGATGATTTATGTTCATTTTACAAGTAATACTCGCAAATAAATTAAAAACAGCAAGGATTGATCGTGAATCCTGACTGTGTACATTTAAGCTAGCAAAGACGTTATGTAGAGATATTTGTACAGTATGTATAAATTAGTATCGTGTACGTGTGCGCAGCGCGGGTCGCGCGTGGGGCGCGGCGCAGGGCGTGGGCTGCGTGCTGTGCCTGGAGCAGGACTGCGCCAGCGGCGGGCACTGCGCCGACGTGCGCTCCTCCTACGCCTGCGCCTGCCCGCCCGGGTACGCCGGCGACTACTGCGAGGTGCGTATGTATGTGCGTGCGCAGCGCGGCGCAGGGCGCGGGCTGCGTGCTGTGCCTGGAGGACGGCGACGTGCGCGTACTTAAGACTTTTCCAGTCCGGACTTGTCGAACACAAGTCTGTAGTGATCGTTGCAGATCAAAACGAACATAAAAAATATATGAATATCATTCAGTGTAGGTAGTCAGTACTGATAAATTTCCACCTGCTTCTTAATGTGTAAGCGCATAAGATAACACGGAACTACTTTACCTATTAATTACTTAACTACGCTATACTTATATCGGCCACACAAATATGGTGTTAGTTACTAGTTTATATTTGGAACTGGTGACTTCCAAATTCATTTATTTAGATAAAAAGAATATTGCCATTTCAATTTAAACATTATGTATATAACATTAAAGTTCTATATTTGGAAATGAACTGCACCGTTTTCTTTAGATCGACGTGGACGAATGCGCTACCAACCAGTGCCAGAACGGCGCCACGTGCAAAGATGGAATAGCATCATATACCTGCATCTGTCCAGTAGGCTTCGAGGGTGATTTGTGAGTAGATCTTTATATTATTACTTATTACCGGATTTTCGATTCTTTGTTTTTTTATGATTATACATTAGACAATAGAATATCTTTTTGGCATCAAAATTTCGTGCTTCGTTTTTTGACACTAAACATTTTGAAAGAAACTGCTTTTCCCTACTAGATACTGTAATTATTGACAACAACATTGTTTATTCACGTACGATATGTACTACTACGTCTGCAAAAGGCGGCGCTACATAGCGTACACCAATACAATTTCGTACGCCCCGCAAGGCACGTGCGCGTTTGTCGTCACTCAGGACGCACATTAACTACACAGTAATTAATAGTAGGTACAAAAAACCGCGTCCATCACTCATAGACGCGTCCTTACGACGATCTCGGATCAAGCGATCGAAGCACACTGCCAATTTGTTCAAAGATCGTCGGAAGCTCGCGTTACAAATGTGTGTGGTTCTCATCGCTCGTTGTATGGAGCCGGCTCTCTGCACCTATTTATTTCGTGTATCCTAAGTGACGACGCATCGCGCACCGAGTCCGCGGAGGGTACGAAAACGCGGATGGATCGTGCTATAGAATTTTTCACATAGGATAGGTAGGGACAGTTCTAATTGCCAAACTAAATTAATATTTTATTCAATCGTATTAGGGCATAAAACCATAAGTATAGAAACGGGTCGTGCCTCTTATTGCTATCGAATAAAGTATAATTTGGTTCGGCAATTAGAACTGTCACTACCCATCGCATGTGAAAAACCCTATAAGTGTGGCCGGCGGTGGGCAGGTGCGAGCGCGACATCGACGAGTGCGTGTCGGCGCCGTGCCTGCACGGCGGCACGTGCCGCGACGCGCGCGGCGGCTTCACGTGCGCGTGCGCGCGCGAGTGGCGCGGCCGCGTGTGCGACACGCCGCACCAGCGCTCCTGCGCGCACCGGCCCTGCGCGCCCGCGCGCGCCGACTGCGTCGACCTGCCGCCGGGTATTGACATTCATTATTCTTATTTTCACACACATACGTAACGAGCTCGATACCAGAGAGCGGAGCGAAATGCATCGGCATTTCTAGCGATTGTTTTCGTACTCTTTTTGACAAATTTCTAAAAAAATTGGCAGGTACGATTTACATTGAACGGCTCGGGTCGGCTCGCGACGAAACTCAACAATGCGGTATAGGAAATGAAAGTGTCTGTACGGTTTACAGTTTATATTTGTATAAAATTAAAACGGCTCGAAACCTGGTCGGAGTCGACCGGCCGCCGACGTGTCTACCGGCCGCCATCGTAGCCGACCCGCTTCGATCGATTGTTTTCGCGTGCGCTCGAGTGCCTTCACTGGCCCGGCCGCTTTTGTAAATATATTTTAATTGAATGAATTAAACAAAAGGTAAAACGCCATTTTTGCTTAATGAATGAGTAACACGTCAATATGGTATGAATTAAATGTACTGACTGCGACGCGGCGGCGATACTCGACACCCAAGACGCGAGAACATGCTGGTGACCGGTCACGGTCAGCTGCCGTTGGTTTCGACGCCTACCGCTCGATGTAAATCATACTTTTAGTTTCCTTGATTAAATTTTAGTAAAAGGTTTTCGGTGGATTTCATGCCACATCCACAGTCGTATATCCATCTATAGCGTGGTAAATGACTAAGCGTTCTGATCAGATCCGCCGACGGGCAACAACTTCACGTGCAACTGTCACGAGGGCTACGAGGGCGTGTACTGCGAAAGCGCCTTCTGCGAGCGCGAGCCCTGCGTGCACGGCCGCTGCCTCAACGACACCTCGGTACGTACATCACACAACACTCATACACTACACAGTATTTGCAGTATAATTACACATTAATCCTTCTTGCTTAGATATTTTTTTTTTGCGGCTATCCAAGAGCCTGAATCTCCCTAACTCTTAAGGACATCAAGTACAGGGTATTCAAAGTTACCAAACTTGTTTCCTCGAAAACAAGTTTACGTACGCTACACATGTAGCCTACGTAGCAAAAGTGACTTGATATTTTCGCTCCATTGAGTCGCGTTGCGATATCTAGGACGACGGGTTAAGCCACGTATTTACTTGGGGACAAATGTCCCGCGACGTCAGATAATGTTGCGCGACGTCGGGCGATCAATCTGTGACGTCCATATTTGTTTAGGCCGTTGCATCATGTCGCTTGAAGAGGTTTCACACATCATTTGTCAATTTTAGCGCAACACATTTCTATACTCTGTGTCTTTTGTTCCTCAATAAAAGCTACAAGAAACAGGTCGCGCAATGTCGCCGAACCTCTCCCGACATCTCAAGCGACTCGTCTCGCAGCAAATTAGTTCGCTAATAAATAGTAGGCTATAGTCGCCTTTTTCGACATCTAAGCAATATATGTACATAATTCATAACTCTTATTATTATGACAGTATGTCAGTTACGATCAAATGAAATGTGTGATTATTTATGCGTGTGCTCAGCCGGCAATGTGCGCGTGCGAGCCGGGCTTCAGCGGGCGGCTGTGCGAGACGGAGCGCGACGAGTGCGCGGAGGGGGGCGCCGCCGCCTGCCTGCACGGCGGCCGCTGCCTCGACGCCAAGGGGGACTTCCTCTGCGACTGCGCCGGCACCGGTCTGTACACACATGCTTTACCTTGTTACTGCGAGACGGAGCGCGACGAGTGCGCGGAGGGGGGCGCCGCCGCCTGCCTGCACGGCGGCCGCTGCCTCGACGCCAAGGGGGACTTCCTCTGCGACTGCGCCGGCACCGGTCTGTACACACATGCTTTACCTTGTTACTGCGAGACGGAGCGCGACGAGTGCGCGGAGGGGGGCGCCGCCGCCTGCCTGCACGGCGGCCGCTGCCTCGACGCCAAGGGGGACTTCCTCTGCGACTGCGCCGGCACCGGTCTGTACACACATGCTTTACCTTGTTACTGCGAGACGGAGCGCGACGAGTGCGCGGAGGGGGGCGCCGCCGCCTGCCTGCACGGCGGCCGCTGCCTCGACGCCAAGGGGGACTTCCTCTGCGACTGCGCCGGCACCGGTCTGTACACACATGCTTTACCTTGTTACTGCGAGACGGAGCGCGACGAGTGCGCGGAGGGGGGCGCCGCCGCCTGCCTGCACGGCGGCCGCTGCCTCGACGCCAAGGGGGACTTCCTCTGCGACTGCGCCGGCACCGGTCTGTACACACATGCTTTACCTTGTTACTGCGAGACGGAGCGCGACGAGTGCGCGGAGGGGGGCGCCGCCGCCTGCCTGCACGGCGGCCGCTGCCTCGACGCCAAGGGGGACTTCCTCTGCGACTGCGCCGGCACCGGTCTGTACACACATGCTTTACCTTGTTACTGCGAGACGGAGCGCGACGAGTGCGCGGAGGGGGGCGCCGCCGCCTGCCTGCACGGCGGCCGCTGCCTCGACGCCAAGGGGGACTTCCTCTGCGACTGCGCCGGCACCGGTCTGTACACACATGCTTTACCTTGTTACTGCGAGACGGAGCGCGACGAGTGCGCGGAGGGGGGCGCCGCCGCCTGCCTGCACGGCGGCCGCTGCCTCGACGCCAAGGGGGACTTCCTCTGCGACTGCGCCGGCACCGGTCTGTACACACATGCTTTACCTTGTTACTGCGAGACGGAGCGCGACGAGTGCGCGGAGGGGGGCGCCGCCGCCTGCCTGCACGGCGGCCGCTGCCTCGACGCCAAGGGGGACTTCCTCTGCGACTGCGCCGGCACCGGTCTGTACACACATGCTTTACCTTGTTACTGCGAGACGGAGCGCGACGAGTGCGCGGAGGGGGGCGCCGCCGCCTGCCTGCACGGCGGCCGCTGCCTCGACGCCAAGGGGGACTTCCTCTGCGACTGCGCCGGCACCGGTCTGTACACACATGCTTTACCTTGTTACTGCGAGACGGAGCGCGACGAGTGCGCGGAGGGGGGCGCCGCCGCCTGCCTGCACGGCGGCCGCTGCCTCGACGCCAAGGGGGACTTCCTCTGCGACTGCGCCGGCACCGGTCTGTACACACATGCTTTACCTTGTTACTGCGAGACGGAGCGCGACGAGTGCGCGGAGGGGGGCGCCGCCGCCTGCCTGCACGGCGGCCGCTGCCTCGACGCCAAGGGGGACTTCCTCTGCGACTGCGCCGGCACCGGTCTGTACACACATGCTTTACCTTGTTACTGCGAGACGGAGCGCGACGAGTGCGCGGAGGGGGGCGCCGCCGCCTGCCTGCACGGCGGCCGCTGCCTCGACGCCAAGGGGGACTTCCTCTGCGACTGCGCCGGCACCGGTCTGTACACACATGCTTTACCTTGTTACTGCGAGACGGAGCGCGACGAGTGCGCGGAGGGGGGCGCCGCCGCCTGCCTGCACGGCGGCCGCTGCCTCGACGCCAAGGGGGACTTCCTCTGCGACTGCGCCGGCACCGGTCTGTACACACATGCTTTACCTTGTTACTGCGAGACGGAGCGCGACGAGTGCGCGGAGGGGGGCGCCGCCGCCTGCCTGCACGGCGGCCGCTGCCTCGACGCCAAGGGGGACTTCCTCTGCGACTGCGCCGGCACCGGTCTGTACACACATGCTTTACCTTGTTACTGCGAGACGGAGCGCGACGAGTGCGCGGAGGGGGGCGCCGCCGCCTGCCTGCACGGCGGCCGCTGCCTCGACGCCAAGGGGGACTTCCTCTGCGACTGCGCCGGCACCGGTCTGTACACACATGCTTTACCTTGTTACTGCGAGACGGAGCGCGACGAGTGCGCGGAGGGGGGCGCCGCCGCCTGCCTGCACGGCGGCCGCTGCCTCGACGCCAAGGGGGACTTCCTCTGCGACTGCGCCGGCACCGGTCTGTACACACATGCTTTACCTTGTTACTGCGAGACGGAGCGCGACGAGTGCGCGGAGGGGGGCGCCGCCGCCTGCCTGCACGGCGGCCGCTGCCTCGACGCCAAGGGGGACTTCCTCTGCGACTGCGCCGGCACCGGTCTGTACACACATGCTTTACCTTGTTACTGCGAGACGGAGCGCGACGAGTGCGCGGAGGGGGGCGCCGCCGCCTGCCTGCACGGCGGCCGCTGCCTCGACGCCAAGGGGGACTTCCTCTGCGACTGCGCCGGCACCGGTCTGTACACACATGCTTTACCTTGTTACTGCGAGACGGAGCGCGACGAGTGCGCGGAGGGGGGCGCCGCCGCCTGCCTGCACGGCGGCCGCTGCCTCGACGCCAAGGGGGACTTCCTCTGCGACTGCGCCGGCACCGGTCTGTACACACATGCTTTACCTTGTTACTGCGAGACGGAGCGCGACGAGTGCGCGGAGGGGGGCGCCGCCGCCTGCCTGCACGGCGGCCGCTGCCTCGACGCCAAGGGGGACTTCCTCTGCGACTGCGCCGGCACCGGTCTGTACACACATGCTTTACCTTGTTACTGCGAGACGGAGCGCGACGAGTGCGCGGATGTATATACTATAAATAAAATAATATTTATTATCGCATGATACCGCGCCGCTTCGCCTTCTCTGGTTCTTAACATTAATTCGTTACATTGACATTACAATCGTAAGTAGCTTACTATTCAATGATGTGAAGCGAACTGCAACTACTTACGACTGCAATTATCATTTTAGCTTTGAATTGTACGAAAAAAACAACAATTATATTTACTTTCTTTCCTCATTAACCTAAGCCGGCCCAAGGTCCCCTACTTAACGAGTTGTGGATCGCAATTTCAATTTCATAAAACCTCAAAATGTTGTTAAACTAGTAACCTGTTGTACGAAATTCCACAAAATATTCGATTCTTATCCAATAAGTGTCCGTATACCGTATATTCTTACTATTTTAATTCATCGTAGTCGCTGGGCTCCATATAACTATATGGAGCCTAGTGTCTATCGCCGCTAGTGACACCGGAGCCGCCAACTGGTGGGGTAGTAGTTTAGCATCACCTTATGGATATTCAGCATCCTTTATTGCTTATGACTATCTCGATGGTCTAGTGGCAAAGCGCTTGGTGATTACGAAGTCCTGGTTTCAAATCTTAGGTTAGACAAATGAGGTTTTTTTTAACGAAAAAACTTCCCAGTATGAGTCCGGAATCTGGGATTGTGCTCGGTATATGGCAATAGGCTCGCCCCCTATTACATGGGACCTAACATCGCCGGCGAAACGTGGGTGTACTCAGTACACCTCTGCCACCCCCGCTTGGGGTATATAGGCGTGACGGTGTTGTTTACTGCTTATTACCACCCTATCATTTATCACTTCACTATGGTTTAGCACCATCGTATGGTTTATTCCATCATCCTTTGTTTTAGCTTTACCGTATTGCATAGCCACCTCTCTCTCCCTCCTTTATTTCTCTCATTCAATTTCAATTTATTTATTTCGTCAGACAACAGTATGGTCCATTATCGGTTAGTAAGCTTAAGATCTAAGTGTTAGTAACATAAAATTACAATCAAATATAGAATTCTATTACCACAATACAAATATACATCCTAATCAGATGCCATTACCTGATCAGTTCAGCTTGTATGTAACCGTCCTCTAATTTATATATGTGATGAGTGGGAGAGTTCACCCTCTTTACTAACCTGCTCACTATAAAGGAGTCGTATTGTTCAACTATTACTTTTAGGATACTATTATTGCTGCTACGCATACAATTCAATAAGGAGGAAGTTCGTTTTCTCCAGATAGCATCAAAACCATCGACCCTTGCTTCAGCGAACATAGCTGATGCATTTCGGCAACTCCATCAGCATCCTAAAAGCATTATCGTATCTTGCTCTCTCTCTCTACGGTTAGAGTAATGCTAGTTAGTCTGTGGTTAAGCATCAATGCACTTCACTGTTTTCTATGTATATAAGCAAAAGAAGACGTATGGAGTAACCATTTAGAATCGATGCGTTACGTACTTCCAACAGTTTCATTATTTATTAGGTGGTTTGTAGCAGTATAGCTTTGGAGAACAACAAAAAAATACCGTTACAATTGTGCCTTAACGTCTATTCAAGCAATGTACGAATCATGCTTTTGTGGTTTTACACACGATAAGGAAAACAAATATTTATTCATTGCAAGAGCTCGCCGAATCATGTTGTTTTTTCACATACACCGAATAAAATGGGTCAGAGTAAACAAATATTTGGTTTCAAAAACACTATCAATAACAAACGCACGAACACAATAGTTGACGCACGCGTGCGTACGTGCGGGCGTGTGTGCGTGCGCGCACACTAGCGCGCCGCGGCAGAATCTTATCTGTGGGCGCGCGATCGCCATGATCCGCCGTCGATGATAACGCGCGATAACTGATAACGTGGACACCGGCTTGTAAACTTTTATTGAACAAATATTTCAAAAATACGATATTTTTTCATTTCATTAAATATATCGAGAGTTGTGAGAAAGAATTTGGGATAGATTTACACACGCCTACGAAAAATGGCATATAAAAGGGGATGTTTATGCTTGTGTGTTTCTCATGTCAGATTCCTTGTAGTGTCGACAATCAACATAGAGAAGTTGAACAAAATTCTCTTTCATCTTAATGATTCTTCGATCTGCTTATTTATTTATCTGGTTATCGCATGCCTACTTTAAACTTGTACCTTTGTCTCTAAACATAATACATAAATAAGCCCCCAATAGTGGGTTCTAGCTTTTTCTAGTACATCTAGCGAACTGAACTTGTCCAGCGTACGGCGAGGAAGTGAATAATCGATTATCTCACACGCATGTTTACTTTAAACTAACGTAACATTTAATGCATCAATTTGACGCATACCATTTCATCGCTCATCTGTCGCTCACCTACATTACAGCTGCTAAGAGTAAATAATGAAATAAACATCTACTTATGACTCCATCGCTAGTAGTGATGTTAAATTTACAGGAAACTAATAAGATGACCGGAATGCGCGCGGTAAACATTTCGTGGGCATTGTTTACTATACCATGCTGGCGATTATTATTCATGCAGCGCACAGCAGCGCGTCCGCATCAAGTCTTACAATAGCAACGCCTTATTGGCCGACGCTGCACGCGGGTCACCTCGGGTTTAATTATTTCAAACATGTCGAGACACATTTTCACAAAAAAAAATACCTACATATAAACATATCTTGATATTCAAATCATTAAAATGATCTTGAATAGAGCATGTAAATAAATCAAGATTGACATTCTGCCCAATCCTGCGCAGTAGTATGCTAAAGAGGGGATATGAAAATGAGCAATACGAGCACGTAAAGCTCACATGACCACTCTACTCTGTTTCATGTCCATTTTCCTATTTATTTCCACACGAGTGAGCTGTGGAGAGTGAGCTCGAGTAACAGGGGTTGAGCTCTAGATCATGGCACATGACTCTAATTTTTTTAACGTTCCCTACGCAAGGTAGCCCTTAGCTAGCCCTAGCTGTGTCGTGGATGGCATTAAATATACATTACACAAACATAAACGTCCACGGCCCTGTTTAATAAGGGTGACATTGATAGGGACCTATGTGACAATTTGTCAATAGTCAGCCACACAAAGCCGCTTTATTAAAAAGCAGTTGTTGTGACAATGCAATAATTTTGTAATTTATTCATAAATAGGTATGTATTTCGAATTGTCAGTTTTATTAAATGTGGCCCAGACTGGAACAGATGTTTCTGGGTCACATAAAGATTTGCCTCGTGCGGGAATCAGATCCACGATCCTAATCGGCCCAGTGAGCGGTGTAACCCACGTCACGTTATTTCAATTATGCGCCAAAATCGATCAAATACAAAATTGACAATATAAAAATGCTACCACTTATTTTAAGCATTAATAAGCATCGTCAATATAAGCCGATAATTCATAATTCGTCACCAGCTAACAGTAGCGAGATGCAGGAAAACTATCGCAGTCGCGTCACAGTTTGTGAATCACTGGCCTCCGCGCGGCGCCGCACAGCAAGGCTGAGCCACTACGGCTGCGCTCGCGCCGCGCTGCGCGGGTTGTTCACGTACCGCGGTGACGATGATGAGTGATGGGCTAGTGCGGTGATGACTGTGAAGTGCTGGTGATTATGGATATGCTGGTGTTCGTTATACTGTTATTAGGTATCGTATTATACTCGTAGCTATTTTTGTATTATTTGCCATGTTTATCTTCTGTAAATTGTATAAAGTGAAATTTTATTCTTTATATAATGGGATGAAAATTAGTGTTTACAATTGAAAGCATACAAGAACGCAAGGTAATTGTCCAGCGAACTCTAATTATAAAGTAGTATTAAATGTACAGGGACAATGATGATTGAAAATTTAATGTTCGTCATTTATAATTAAACTTGACTATTTTTATTCAAGGCTTGAAAAAGTTTTTACATAGATTTCTAATCACAGATCCGCATAAAAGATTATAGGGAAGATCCCTGTCCAGCTTTGACACAGTAGACAAGTTGATGTTTAACTCAAGTACCATGCATATCATTCAAGTGGTAATGTTCAATGTGTCAAGTGGTTATTAAATAATAAATGATTCATTCTATAAATTGAATAGTTACTGCAAAATCGGGAATAGGAAGTACAGTACTTGTATTAAAAATATTTTATAAAAATAGTTTGACAACGGCTTGGTTAGAGCATAGGCCGCTGCACTGGATTAAGCCGTCGCGGATTCGATCCTCGCTCGGCTTAAATCTTTGAGTGATCCAAAAGATAAAAATTCAAAACCTATCACAGTTACTACATTTAAGTTAATTTTATTATGAAATGTTACTTACTATGGAATTAATTTATCTTTTTAAGAGTTACGCCGGGTTTTCCCGGTCCTTTGAAAGGCTTGAGCGGAGTCTACATAGAGGCCCTTTTAAAGAATTTAAGATTAGTACGAGTATCATATATGACATGACTTCTGTGGATAGAGAATCGTGTGTCGTGTCCTCCAATTAAAAAAACCGAATTGAGGATGCGAAATGACGAAACGCACTCAAAAACTATACACATAAAACATGCAATTTCCATATACGTACATACACAATACAACAGCTGGTAATACATTACATCGAAATACCGCTAGTTGTGATGTAAATGAGCGAATACTTGACAGTAAATTCGCACGTCAGTTTTGCTTTTATTCAGCGAGTTATGAAAAAACGACCCTGCGCCATTTTCCGGGGAATCTCAATGTCGTTGCACCAGAAGTGGCTGTCGAATAAATACCGTTCAAAAAGAAGTCTTCGTACGAAATAACTTCCCTGTATGATACAGGGTGCCTTAGTTATTCTTTTTATAAAACGTAGCCCTACACTAGGAGCTATTCTTGTATCTTGGGTGCGTTTACAAACGTATAATTTATATACACAAACACCCAGACTGAGACAAATATTTGTGGTTTACACAAAGTTTTGTGCCGTGCGGGGTTCGACCCCGCGACTACTCGACCTAGTGCGCGGAGCGGCTTATGCTCTTAACCACTGGACCCCGCCATCTGCCAATTGTAGTGGAAAAGAGTCATTCCTGCATTGTAATATCGTTGAAGAAAACTAAGGAAGTAAAAATCAATTTACATGACTCTATTACCCTGTCACAGTAATAGGCTGTTTGAAAACATTTGCATCATTATTGGCGTTTAGAATACTGTTCGTAACATGTTTGAGAATCTTTTTTGGGACATGTGATGATGACATTTTCGTATATCTATCTATATCATCACGCCAGTTCCCTTGCGGGGTAGGCAGAGAGTACAGAGTTCCAACAGGTTCTTTCCTTACAGACCTCTCTGGCTTCGTCCACTCTCATAGTTCGTCTCATACACGTTCGCCGGTTACGGAGACTCTTGACTTTCGTATATCGATAATATAATAAGTTTTAGGGAAAGAAGTTGTGGGAACTCTGTACTCTCTGCCTATCTCGCAAAGGATCTAACGTGTTGATATAGAGAGATGCTAATTTGTTAAAAGCTTAATTACCTACGATTATATTTTTATTACAACCATAAAGTTGAATCGACAGTATTAAAACACCTGAAAATAAAATCGCTATAAATAGGTAATGAAGGATAACCGTGTGCCCGCGGGCGACCTTAACATTGTTTACTGATAGCGTTATCAGCTGACGAAACAATTATACCCGATAACGATCTGTCCGCCTTACATGGATTTTTATAAAAAGTTACTATCGTAATAATCTATATTATCACGCCAGATCCCTTGCGGGGTAGGCAGAGAGTACAGAGTTCCAACAGGTTCTTTCCTTATCTATACTTCCTTACTAATAAATAAATTGAATTACACTTAACACCAGTTTTTAGATACTTTATTAGGTATTATTACGAGCCATTGTTGTCCCACTGCTGGGCAAAGCGTTTCATCCACTTTTGCTAGCGTGGTATACTAAGTTTATACCACTTTAATTACCTGCTTTGAAGTAAGCATTTTTATGGAAGTGAGTAAGCTCTACTTACAGTATTTCTTGTAAGAATTACATAAATAAGAAAAATTGTCACGCCTATATTCCTCAAGCGGGGGTAGCAGAGATGTACTGTGTACACACACTTTTCGCTGACGATGTTAGGTCCCATGTAATAGGGGTCGAGGCCCGAATACCGGGCACAATTCCGGACTACGAACTCACACTGGGAATTTTTCGTTAGAAAAACTACATTTGCCCGACCTTGGATTTGAACCCAGGACCTCGGAATCACAAAGCGATGCGCTTTGCCACTAGATCAACGAGGCAGAAAATTACTTCAAATTATTAAAATCTTTATTAATTCTCGCCCTTCAAGAGTTCCGCCAAAACGTCGTAGACAGTTTCAGATCTTTCAAATGAAAGACGCATGATTCAAATCTGTAAAAAAACCTTATATACTAAATCCGGAGACATAATAAAATACGGTCGATTTGGGAAAATCCTCTATTTTGTCTTTAACCTATTTAAATTAAATATGCAAAGAACATGTTCAATCTATTCTATCACCATTAGATTTTTCCGTTAGTGATGACGTCAAACTAATCCACGTCCTCATTCATATTGACGGAATTGTGGTTTTTATATTAAACTATTGCCCCTGTCATTACTCATTATACATATTCTATGCTATGCAAACACACATTTCTGATTCACAATAATTAAATCAATATGTTTTCGTCTAATTGTACTTAAAATAGAACATTTCATTTTCTTTATCTATCTATCTATCTATATCATCACGCCAGCTCCCTCGCGGGGTAGGCAGAGAGTACAGAGTTCCAACAGGTTCTTTCCTTACATACCTCTCTGGCTTCGCCATGCACTATGAGAGTGGATCATAGTGCGTCTCATACACACTCGCCGGTTACGGAGACTCTTGACTTGCCCTTCAGCTAAGACACGGTCTATTTGGTCATGGTAAGATAGTCTAGGTCTTCCCCGGCACCTACATCCTTCCACTTTCGCATTGTATATCATTTTCTTTATCGATAGGTATAAAGTCATTTTTATGTATTCTGTATCACTCATAGAATGAGCGGCAAAAAAGATTTTTTTTTTAATAAAAATCTATGTATTTCAACTGTATACAGTAGGTACATTTGAAAACAAAGGTTGGAGCCTCCTTTTAAGTATTACAAATACAGTGCCATTATTCTTCGATAAATAGATTTATCGAAGAATAATCTTTTTATTGCTTCAATCCCTTTTGATCCTTGAATAGTATGATTAGAAATAAAACTATTTTTTCGGATTTTATCGCGGTTTATTTTGATTTTTAAGTTCCCGACGTTTCGAGTGCTTTGCAGCACCCATGGTCACGGGAAGGACTGAGGTGTTAGACGTCCAAAAGGCATAGTTGTTCCGGGGTACCCTCAAACTTCTTAAAGCGACGAAGAAGAAGAAGTCGCTCAAAGAAGTCTGCAGTCTGTGAACATGTCCTTGACCGCACCCGCCATAACATCAGATTTGATAGACCACAAATCCTCGTGAAAGAACACCGATTCCTACCAAGGATGGTTCGCGAGGCTATTGAAATTAAAAAACATCCTAATTTCAATAGAGAAGATGGCTGGGTGCTTCCATCGTCTTGGGATCCAGTAATTAATATAATAAAATCTAAAACCAAGCATAACACTGCAAGACCTCAAGACACCGTGAGCTCATTCTGCGTAGATCGGACCAACAAAAACAAAAATAATTAAGAAGTTTGAGGGTACCCCGGAACAACTATGCCTTTTGGACGTCTAACACCTCAGTCCTTCCCGTGACCATGAGTGCTGCAAAGCACTCGAAACGTCGGGAACTTAAAAATCAAAATAAACCGCGATAAAATCCGATAAAATAGTTTTATTTCATGTGTAATATTCGCGTAAATCTAAAAACTCAGTATAGTATGATTAGATTATCTGCTATGTTGTCACTGGGCGTGACGTCACGCCGCATGTAACTGCATTACGCAAGTACCTGGCGCTCACCAGGCCCTCGCCGCTATTGTTCTATAATAACTCAATAGATTAATAAAGGATAATCTTGAATGTGACATTGTCTTTGTTTAAAATTGATCTGTGATTTGGGGGGTTTAAATGGATGCATATAAAATATTTCAGATAGACAGACAGAAATGGTGTTATGGGCATAATTTTAAAATACCTTGTCTGAACATGAATTTTCTTGCCGATTATTTTAAAACAGTAGAAGACTGTTGCACTATACCAATTATCATTTGTTATTTTATTTGCTCATATACAGTGACACTGACTGATAAACTAGTATTAGAATCGCCGGGTACAAACAGGCACTAGTTTCTCCGAGTAAAAACGAGTACTAGGTACCCCGAGTATTAAAGCTTATGTAGGTACCTTACATATGCTGAGTTTGAATCCGTATTGTAAAGTGATGGCGTAATTAAATATCTACTATTGTTAATACATGTATTGTGTTTACCCTAAACAAATTGTTCCAAAACAAACCTTTTTTATTTCTGTCTTTCAAATATGTATTAGTTGCGCGAGTTAATCGAGTATTAGTTAAGTTAAACTAAAATTTTTTGCTTACTGCGTAATATTAATAAATAAATAAATATGTTCTGTATAAATCGACACACGCAGTACAGGGCAGACTAAGAAAAGCGTGAAATGATAATAGTTCGATCAGTTGATTCAATATTGTTATCGTGTGTGTGTGGTGTACTGTGCAGGCTGGACGGGCGCGCGGTGCGAGGTGGACGTGGACGAGTGCGCCGCCGGACACGTCAACTGCGGGCCCGGGGACTGCCGCAACCTGAATGGATCCTACATGTGAATATTATAATATTAATTCCTAGTTAGCACTGTACCTATATTTCTTACCTTTTCCATCACCTTCGAGTAAAGTCTGAAATAATCTAATCGACAATTAAAGTTGCGAGTCTGTCGATGCACGCGTTACATCATCTCTGAATAGCCCTTTCTGACGGTTAAACTAGTTACTTTTAATCGCCGAGTGACATGAGTAATTTCAAACATGAATCACATTCACAAAACACCCAAATAAAAACAAACATTTGTGTTCACATCTGTCGTATTAAGTCTACCACTGGCACGAACACTACACGGTGATTTGTTTCCGTGTGCAGCTGCATCTGCGCGAGCGGGTTCTGCGGCGACGAGTGCTCGCTGCAGGACCCGTGCTTCGCGCTGGGCACCAACGGCACGGGCCCGTGCGAGCACGGCGCCGCCTGCGAGCAGCGCTGCGCCGCGCACACCGACTACCTGTGCCACTGCGTCGCCGGCTGGGCCGGCAAGAACTGTAGTCAGCAGGTACAAAGGCCTCTCCCTAACATCGCCACGACGATTTGTGCTGGACTTGTGCTGTACTTGTGTAGGACCACAAGACGTCAAAAATAAAATAATTTCTTCGGATTCTTTCGGATGATATTTGTGCCAGTATGATGAGAAAGTAACGGCTGGTGTACCGCTAGTGCATATTTTGAAATAGATATATAAATTATGGATTTTAACAGCAACCATCATGTCGGCCTTATCACTTTTCATCAGGGATAAATAGCCGACAAGTCTTCAATAAAAAAAATCTCTATTAAAGTTGTTAAAGGTATCCATATCAGATAAAAAGCGAAGCGAAACGGACCGCGCCTTGTCAGTACCATGATGAATTCAGTTTTTTTTTTGGCCCGAGAAGAGTCCGATTGCACGTAGTGTTGGAATCGGCAGTCAGTTATTGTGGTCGGCAGGCCGTGGCGTCCGGGTCGAGCCTGTCGAGCGACACGTCGTCCACGGTGCTGATCGGCGTGGGCGCGGCGCTGGTGGGGCTGGCGCTGGCCGGCGCCGCGCTGGGCGCGCTGGGGGCGCAGGCGCGCCGCAAGCGGGCCACGCGCGGGACCTACTCGCCCTCGGGCCAGGAGTACTGCAACCCGCGCGCCGAGATGATGCAGCACGCGCTCAAGCCTCCGCCGGAGGAGCGGCTCATCTAGCGGTACGTACCCGGCGAGAACTAGCCGATTTTACCTTTTGAAAATACTCACAACTGTTGGTGCACACAACACAATTTGATACATACGTGTATAGACCACATCACTAAATATCGGTAAAAAATTATCGCGTAAATATAATAATAAGAAAAGAAAAACAATGCGCTCATTTTACAGAAGATTAAGACGCGTTCGAGGCGCATTCTTTTGACACATTTAAAATTGAGACCAAAAGTGCACAAAATTGAACCATCCGACCAATGTTGGGCATTATTCAATCAATTCTTTAATTGTAAGATCAATCATTTGATATTTCAATTGCAATCAAATTAATCCCCCTAGAGTACTCCGGAATAACGATGCCTTTGGACGTCAATCGCCTCAGTCCCTCCCGTGACCAGAAGTTATGTCGGGAATTTAAAAATCAAAAATGAACCGCGATAAAATCCGAAATATATATTTTGATGTAACTGTGCCCCCAACCTTAAAACTTCTGTGAACCACGTTGGAATTATTAATCACTAGTTCTGTACAGTGTGGTGTATAATTTATTTATTGTTACTCCGTTCTTTATTTCAGAAGCGGGCATAAGGCAATAAGTGGTGAACAAAAATTATCGAAATTACACGAAAAACACGAAACTCGTCGCATATCAACCAAATGTTTGTTTGTGAGTGTGTGTGTTTGTGAGCGTATTCTTGCGCGTGCGCCGGCTTGTACCTGTCGTGTTTGATCGTGTGACTGTGTGCGTGTAACTTAATTATATAGCTTTAAGGATTTTGTGGAATTGTGTTGACGAGCGGTGATCCCTCCCCGAAATGAAATGTACTTAATTTTACTACTTAATTAATAATTGACGAGGGACCTCTCGTTCGACGCGGCGGTACGGGGATCGAACGAACCACGAATTTAATGAAATTATCGCCTGTGAGGCACGTTCTATTCAAATGTACGGGTTTTTTTAATGTATTATTCCATATCATATGTATATAAGTGTTTGATCTACCGTCGCGCACCCCCGCGAAGGAACTCCCTCGGTTCTGGTGTACATTTTGAATGAAATGACAAATTATAGATAGTTAAATTTATTAGACGACGTAAGCGCTCATTTATTTTGATACGAAATCGTTTTTTAACAATAAAGTTAGTTCCCTTATTGGAACCGGAAGCGATCAGCTAAAGAAATTATTGACTAAAATTGTAACGGAAGTGCCTGAAATGTTTTCGATGTTGTACCATTAAGATTACGAATGGTAGAATTTAAATAATAATATGATTAACTGTAATATTAACATTCCATAGTATTTTAAGGACTAATTTATTGAATACTGTTCTATAATAATATACGTTTAGTTGTCATATATCTACCTGCGAATGAAATGTAACAAGCGAATGACTTCTGTCACTCGTATAGATTACTTTAATTTTTTTCATTTAAATTCTTTCGTTAATTCACGAACTTTGTACCGGATTTAAAAAAAAATACTTAGTTAAATTACTTATAACCAGTATTCAATTTTAATAATTTGCTTTTGTACTATGCGTGAAGCGTTCTCAGTCGTTCGACTGTGCGGACCGGATCACGAGCGTGTAGATATCGTGTATTTATTTTGGAATAGTTATCCCACGAGATACATGTGGGATAGTTATAGTTTGTAAGTAACGCGCCGTGCCAGTGTTTCAGATATGTATAGTAACATGCAGCTTGGCAAAAAATCGAGATATTTGGCAACACTTAGCCGTCGAGGGTGGTTATATTTTAGTATTTTCTCAGTCATGTATTTAATGTGTCTAAAGCTGTGTGTACCTGGAATTCGTAATAAAACAATCTGACCGGCCCATTAACTCAATTTAGTCGACAAAATACTGGAGAAGAGAAATGCTCATGTTCAATTACAGGTATATTTAAAAATAATTTATGTATATTGATATATTTGGGTTACTATATAATGGACAGCGCTGGTCTTTTTTGAACTGTTTTTGCCAAGCAGTATTAGATATTCTCTAAGAGCTAAAGTGAAACCAGCACCAGTCGGCACGGTGCTCAATATGCCAGTGGATCAGAGAGGTCTGTGCATACAAACTTTACTTTATTTTTAATGACGTATTGGCCACGGCATAGGTATTTATAAATTAATCTTGTATCTTATTTAATTATTTTCCGCCTTTATTGGGATAAAAATACGACTCACCATTGATAAAATAGTTTCAGTAAATTATGACAAAATGCATAGGGATTGAATGGACTGACCCCAGACCAAGCATCCCTAGTGTCCAATCCGAAATGATAAACGTTTTATCATTTTCATCCCCATTATACCTATTTTAGAGAGAAATGAAGATTGACTAAATGTTCGACTATAGTAATTGTTTGGCGCCCATAACGTATCACATAAATGTAATTATTTATCTGTGGTGCCTGGGCTGTAATCGTTTACCATGTGAGTAGCGAACAGCTATGAACAGCGCCAGTGGTTGTAAAGTGATGCACTAGACCGTCTCGGGTCCACTCGCTATTTTGTATTGAACATAAGTTTATAAATGTAAGTGGTAACGAAAGCGTGAATATTCTAAATTACAGTATAGTGAAGACGCTCCTCGCCTGCCTGCGGGCCCGCGCGCTCGGGCACGCACACGTGTTAATAGCATAAAAGATAATTCTTTATATATGTTGCTTGGGAAGAATCTGAGAATTGTAATATTGATGTATTATTTATTAATATAGAATATGTTATAACATCCCATAATGTAGATCTAACATTATTGTGCTCTCCGATTGAATAAGAAAATTGATACAGACCCTTTACTAGGTGCATAAATTTCTTTCCGCAGCAGAAACAGGCAGCTTTTATTTAACTAAAATGTATCGCATATTCTGCTCATTATTAAGTTTACGTAGATTTAAAAGTGCGTGAATCGAGTGGTCCGGGCGGCGGCGAGGCGTCCGTGCCTTATCCTCAAGTCTGCGTATTCGCGAGGCGAGCACGCCGCGCGCGGTGCACATGCGGAGCGGTGCATATATTCATACACTAGGACATAAGTACATGTATTTGTAAGTGTATCATATTAGCTAGGGTCTCTGATCAATTGTAACCAGTATTATCTGGAGTGTTCGTACTTACCGCGCTCAACCTGACCGTCAGTGTTAAACTTTGTTTATTAGATTTTTAGACGAAATAACGATGTTATATTTTTTCGTTGATGTATTTTAAATATTCCATTTTGTGATAAATATTATGTAACCTTTATTTAACATGTAGAATTGTTTTTTTTTTTCGTATTATATAACATGTAGCAATGTGTTCCAAAACAGTATTTATAGATTTTGGCCGTCCGTGTATTGTATTATCGTAAGTATTGTCTTTATTGTATAATATCCTGCCCTTTTAGATATATGTACTACATCTTGTATTACTAGTAAGTACACAATTTTCATAGAAGTCAAATTTGGACTGAATATCATTTTGATAACTATCTACTATTGGATAACTAGTATTTTACATTTAATATTTACTAACAATACCGACAGTCTACCTACCCCACGAGGGATCTGGCGTCAAGATACACAATAGTTAGATGTATCCTGTCCAATGTTGGTCTTAAAATGTTCTTACATTCCATGTAAAGAAAATACTAGCTAAACGTGTTAGCCTCCTGTACCAATATGAGTATTGTACATACATTTAGGCGCCCGTGCGGCAATGGCCTATTGGCGTTTACTCAGTAAACAGATTATATACAATTTTGTGTTTTACTTCCTAGTCCTATAACATCGGTTCTCTGATGACATTGGTGGGTCGACGCTTCAATTGGACGAAGTCGGCCGATTTTGAAAATCAGATTGGAGACGGTACGCCGATTATAAAATTGGATCCACTAGACTAATATTGTGCGGCTGACGGTTTGTTCTTCGTTCGTCCCAGTTTCGTCTCACATAAAAAAATCTTTGTTCGGACGACATTTTTTTTGCTGTAACGTCCCAAGTCATTATTATTTATAATTTAATATTGTTACGACCCGAACATACCCCGATATCTTGAAAACTCTTAATCGGGGGGATGCCAATCCTAAAACGCATAACACACCCTTTAGGTCCCCCGGTGATCTATCAAGAAAGATCCAGAAGGTTCCTCCCCTTATACAAGTGCCTATTTGTTCACGTACAAATAGGTGTGTAATAATAATACCGATTTGTGGGCCGCGCCGGCTATTGTTCGATGTACTTCTATCGATGTACTTAAAGAGGGTTCGCGTCCGTTCTAGAACTTTCATACAAGTATAAAAGCAACAGAGCGCAGGGACGGACACAGTCTCTTCTCGGACGCGATAGTGATCAAATGGAGAACAAGCGATCTAAGTGGAATACACCGGCGACTTTAGCAACGATATACGGATACTATGAGTGACTCAGCGACTTGGAAGCAGTATTTGGGTACTAACGAAAGTAGTACTAGTGTGTAATTAGTTCGCGTGTGTATTTGCATACGTTGTATTGTTTTGTGTGTACAGCGCTTGTGTACCCCGCAAACGTAATATTTTATTCCTGTTATGTTCCATTTTTAGGTCTTGGTTAGTCCCATTTTTTATATAAACATTTAAATTTCAGAGAAAGTTATTTTTTAACGATTTTAGTCTAAAATCATTAAGAAATAACTAAAACATAATTTTGATTATAAATGTAAGCACTACTGTTAGATACAGTTTGCTTTTAACTCGGACAAACTGAACTGACCAACTGGTTGTACAGAATAAAATTTGATGAAGCATTTTGTTTCGTTGATCAGTTCGTTGATTATTTTGATGAAATTTTATTCTTAGCGAAATAATTGGATTCATTAAAAAATAAATCCATAGGTGACTTTCCGTCTCTTAGATCCTCCTTGTAGTAACGAGAAATCATTAATATTTATATTAAGGAGATCTATATCACCAAAAATCTTTGCTTAAAGTACCAGGACATCAGAACAAACTATAAGATAACTTAGGTTGAAGAAGACGGTGACCCGTCCATAAAAATACAGAATTTTATTTATAAGATAAGATGTCCTAGTATGTAGTGATGTCCTGGTACTACCACTCAACTTTCATACCGCCATACCATTGATTCAACCTAACCTAACCTCCGACTGGGAATATACATACAGTAACGTCATACAAGGTGTAAAAAAAAATGTTGAAATGTGCAACAAACATTTTCTTACTAACACAATACTTTAGTAATTTAGGTGAAGTGAGATGAACAAGAAACATTTAGTTTGAAACATAACAAGAAACTTTGAATGTGGGACGAAAGAAGAACAAACCGGCTGACTCTGATAGTCAGCCGGTTTGTTCTTCTCGGTCTCTTGCTGAGTCTGAGCTGCAGATTGGACGCAAACTAAAGTTCAGTAAACAGATAGCGCGCGTTCGTCAACGTAATCGAAACGTTGCAAGCTGCGTACAGTAGATACCCGTTAAGTGAACGGCCCATCTAAATTATACGGGAGACCAACAGTCTACTAGGGGGGCGAGATTATTGCCATATACTGGACACAATTCCATACTCCTTCATTCATAGGCAGTCTTAACGGATTCGAAGACAAAATAATTTTAACAAAGCTACACACGGCTACACATCAAGTTAGACACCCAACATACCCATAGCTACGCTACATACAATCCAGAGAATCGTGGGACAAGGACTCCCGAGCTTACCCACACAAACACACTGTATTGTAAAACTTTGCACCCCGTGCCCGTGCGGGTGTGTGCGTGTGGGTTGCTCGCACGCAACGTCTCGTCTGTTGTCATTTTCAATCAGTGACATAATATCGCGATATCGCGCTTAAGGGATTGTTGTGTCACACATTTCCGTTATAAGATTTTTTTTATTTAGTGCGTGTGCGTAAATTATAATGGCTCCACAATTATCTCCACAACAGAGACAGTTAATAGTGACGTTGCGAGAGAGTGGTTACACTATAAAAGAAATTGAAAGGCGGATGGGGATAACGGTGAGTGATAAACATTTATATTTAAATTTATTGAAAATAAATAAATTGTGTTTTTTTATTTTTATTGGTATATTTTGATTAATTGATTGATAGAATGATCCCCAACAATTAAATACAAATTTACTGTAGTAAATAAATCAATTAATCGAAAATACTGAAGTATAGTTAGTAACTTAAAACGACCAAGTTTGTCCTATTTAAATAAAGTTCAAATTGTCATGCAAATGTAAACGTAGGGGTTTTATTTCGTTGATGCAAGTGTGTCAATTTATTTAAAAAGTTTAAATAAAATACATGGTAATAACTTTTTTTTATATTTGAACGGTGGGCTTTTATTATTGTTTTTTATGAGATTCATATCAAAAATTGTTCCCTAAAGAGATTGTAAAAGATTAAAAATTAAATCTTTTTGAGAAGTAAAAACATAGTAGCTCAGCAATTGGCCAGTGCCTATTACTATAATTTTACGGCTAGTGATATGTATTTAAATTTAATTGTTTTAGAGGACAACAATCAACTTCTGGCTGCGCCGAAATGAGAAAACTGGGGGTGACCTATCGGCTCATCACCGGCAGCTTTACGAGCGCGCCATCACCGCAGAGCAAGATGCCGCCATTGTATCGGCGCATAGTATTCAGCCATTTTCACTGCCACACAATATAGCGTAAGTTGACTACTATTAATACTGAAAAAGTAATCTGTAACTAAAAATATTGAGCCAACGCCCATAACAGCCTTCCAATAATTAAAAGCTAAATTGATTATTTGTGCTTGAAGACTTGTAAGTTGTTACAATTTTAACGCAACCAAACATAGTCCTTACTCATTAAAAGTTAAAAAGGCATTTAAGTAGAATGTCCAAAAATCTGAAAATGAATATTTGCGTTTAATTAAAATCATAATGTTTGTTAGCGTGTAAAATAAAATACGCATTGTTTCATATTAACAATTTTAAGCCAAATATTTTTATCTGTTATGACAACTTTACATTCTATTCCTAATATAGCTCTAGTCCGTCTTTTAGTTCGAACAAAATCATTGATACGTCATAATAAATATATGCATTTCTACCCAGATATTAGATTGAATAATGCCCTAGGCAGTTAATGTGTAATAACATTGTAATTATTTCGTATGAGTTAATTGACTAGCATTAAATAGGTAGCTTAGTTTGGCCGACCTTAGATGACCGCCCGCTTGGTCTAGTGCTAGGGCGTAGGTCATTCGACTCAAAAAAAAACACATGAGTATGGGTAGCACTCGTTGTTGTGTGTTATAGTAAACGCTTCCACGACACAGGAACAGTACCAAAGTATGGATGTGCATTGTTTCAAAAATATAATTATAGTGATTAAGTAATTTACCATTGTTTCAGGTATCAACCCAAACAATACGCCGCAGGTTGCTTGCCGCTGGATTAAAAACCAGAATCCCAGCCAAAAAAATTGTGTTTTCAAGAGCCCACGCACAAGCCAGAGTTAGTTTTTGCCTCAAATATTATAACTTCGACTGGCAAAACAATGTAGTTATATTTGTTGATGAAAAAACATTTAAATCAAATAAAGATGGGCGTAAAATACTGAAACGCAAAGATAATGAAAGATATTTAGTCCAAAATACGTTACCTAATAGGTCAAGTGGTCGGCTGAGCTTAGGGTTTTGGGGCTGGATGAGTTCTGTTGGTCCTGGTGAACTGGTAGAGATATCTGGTCGCCTAAATGCAGAGCAATATGTCGACATTTCAAGAGACGTGATGGTGCCGACTGTGCGATTGCACCATCCGACAGGCACCATATATCTTTGCCAGGACAACAGTTCCATACATAGTGCTGGAGTTGTTCAGGCATGGCTCCAAGCACAGCCGGACATTCAAGTTATACCATGGCCTGCGAAGAGCCCTGATCTAAACCCAATTGAGAACCTCTGGGGACAGATGGTTCTTAATTAGGATGTGTCAGAAGTGCGCAACATAGAAAACTTGAGGCAAACGGCCATCGAGACGTGGGAAATGATGAGGGGGGATCCTTATGATATGTGCTGGAACATGGTAACTGGCATGAAAGCCAGGTTGGATGCAGTGCTAGATGCTAATGGCGGGCCCACCAGATATTAAAGATCTAGCATTGGATCTCCCTGACTGACATGCCAGTTTCCGTCAGTTCGCGTATTTTTGGAATAAACCGTTTTTAACATGAATGCCATTTAACATCTTGCGCACTTCTGATATAGATAAGGTTCCTTTGTAGGCTATGTATGATTAACTTATTAGGTGACATATTGTAGCCACTGTAAATTATTTTAACATCATTATATTGTTTGTTTTGTTTTTACGAGTTTATTTTTTAGTTATACATTTTTACTTTTTTGTTTTACAGATTTATTTGTAATATAACATTGATTATTGTAATTTTAAAAGATATTGTTTTATAATTAGATTTAATTTAAATCATGTTAAACTATGTTCTACCAATAGAAATGACTATTATTTGTTTGTTTATTTTTTTTTAAAAACGCCCCACACTAGGATTTATTCCTGTGTCGTGGGGGCGTTTACAAACATGAAAATTCACATACACAAATACCCAGACCGGAACAAATAATTGTGGATCACACAAAGATTTGTCCCGTGCGGGACTCGAACCCGAGACTATTAGCAGTGGGCAGAGCGGCTTAAGCTCTTAACAACTGCGCTAAATCGTCCGTCGCTAACACTGGGTTTATATTTTTTGTTTTTACTTATGACTGTTTTTATTACTGTTACTATGATTGTTGTTTATTGGTTTGAAGTGATAATTATATCATAATATTTAATTAAAACGTTTTTTTATTTACACTTACGTTGTTTTTATTCATAAAATTATTAGTATTTACAAAATAAAGAAAGTAGGCAAACAATGGTTTCCCATTTTATACTATAAACTATTCAATGTGGTTGAGCTACCCCAAATAGCTCTAGGTGTGTGAATCCCAAACAGATATACGACCACGTTCAACAAGATGTCATCACTCGATTTTGTATGATTGCAAGTGTAGATTGCTAATAATTAAGCGAATCTATAGACCTATTATAATAGAGCTTACTATTAAAAGTTTGGCACATATCAGTATGCTGGACTAAATTGTGAGATTAAAAATGCTCTTTGGGCATATTTTTAATATTATAACTCTATCTCTCTATCTATATTATCCAGCCAGTGCCCTCGCGGGGTAGGCAGAGAGTAGACAATTCCAGCAGGTTTTTTCTTTATAGACCTCTAACATAAAACTATTTTATCTTAAACAATACCTATCTAATTAATATATGAAATTTTGCAGTGGACAACCAGATTGTGGCCAGGTAACGTTTATCGTTTTATCATTAAATATTTGACTCAATCAATCAGAGTTTTTATATAGTTGCCCGCGTTTAACCTTCGCAAAAAAAAAATCTTTGTGTGATTCGTAATTTTTGTCTCGGGTCTAGAGTCTAGATAACTAACTCTATAGTCTATATGAAACTAAAATTGCAAACGCACACACAATACGGAAGGTAATAATAATTCTTAGTGTGCCTATATTTGTTTTTACACATAAATCAGTAAAATATTAATTTTTTGGTTTAATTTTATAGTTAAGTAGGTATAATCTAAAACCTTAAGTATTACTTTTACACTCTAATTGAGTCAGTTTCTCAATTATTGTTACTAAGATCGATAAAATACCGTCATAATAAAAATTAAATATTTAAAAATGCAACTTTGTAGTTACAGACGAATAAAATAGACAATAAGGGATTAGAAAGGGCGGGCCGCGCAATTCGAAAATACTTATTTACGCGACGATCTCAACTTGCTTCAAATATGCCTGCACAATATACCTGTAGCACCCTATAGGTAGATATGGACATGGCGCCGCAGAACGAAATGACAACAACATATCGCACCCTCTCGCACAATTCGCAGCGTTCAACTTTAAATGGTTCAAAGTCCAAACAGTCTAGGTTGATGTGTCGCCGTGTGTACAAGGTACAAATTGTAACTGGTATCATAAAATCAAACGACAAGTTAGCTCTAAACACGTCCTTTAATCAAATACTGTACAGGCTTTATAGAATATGATACAATAAACAATGCGCGTCGGGCCTTGGCTCGCGCCGCCACCTCCACCGCAGCGCTAGAGATAACACATGCAGGACAGAAGCAATCCCTACTAAGGTCGTCGAGTCGGATCGAAAAGGACAATCAAGGTATATATTGCATATTGATTTCTATCTTAACAACATAATGCGCAAGTTCCACTAAGATAAAAAAAAAGCGCGGATACTCGCAATTTTTTTTGGTAGAAATTTGTGCATTCTATTGTGGAGATAGAGATCAGTATGCAATAAAACGTTTTAGCGTCTATTCACCTCGACTCTGCGTTAGTGGGGATTGAGCCCAAAATTCTGTCTGTATTCTATTTAGTTACATTTCACATTCCGATCGCTGCGTACCCACTAATCTTGCTAATAAATAATCATAAAACAATATTCATTTTTCTTGAATATAGCTACCTAAATACAAGACAATAAATCATACAAAATCGGAAGCGTTTTACGGAAGTAATTACAATTAAGTCATAAGAAATATCATAACATGCAATTCTCTGCTTGTATTATCTCCAGCATGTAGACACGTCATGGTGACTCAAATAAATTAATATTGGTATTCTACATCTGTCAGCTTCGTACAAATAAATACAATAATTTGAACTATATACGCGCAACAAGGCAGATATAGCTGTTGCATAAATACGCCCATCGGCGCACGCGCAGTTCCATGCGCGAGTATGCGCGAGCGCATAGGCCGGTGGAGGTAAGCGGCGGCGTAAGCGCATGAAACACTCGCGGCGTCACACCACACATCACATTTTATGCGCATTAATTGGTAATTAAATTATCATTATGACCGCCCATCGCTGCCCTTGCCAGATGGATTGAAAACATTTGACGAGAGCAGCGACGAGCGCGGGCGGTCGTGTTCTCCGTAATGTAAAAAAAAAATCCGTTTTAGGTATTTTAATCAAAGTTTATATACCAATTTTCATGTACGTGGTAATCAATACATATATTATAATGAATTGTATACAGTAAAGAGTTGAATAATAACGCTGTCGGAGCTGAACACGGCCGCCCTCTATTCAACGGCAAGCCACGCGCTCAAGCTACGCAAAGGAATGACTTAGATTTACTTCCTCGCACTATTAGTTACATTATACTGTTGCCGCTCCCCGCGAGTGGCCTGTGTTTGGCACCACACGGAACTTAACACAATGGAACGCAATGGAGGGATTCGGAAGTACAATTTTTACGGAATTTATAATCTTTAGAGACTGCCCTAGCACCAGGTGTGAGCACTTGCTGCGACATTCGGCTTGTCGCACGCAGGGAGACGAAACTAATACCTGATTTACATTCGGTACACCTGCAAGGGCAGCGCAGTCGTGCAATTTGTATCACTCACGCTGTTGCCACGTCCGTGCAGTAACTGCCCGGTACCCTCTACTTGTAACGGTTATTAGCGGGAGTCAAAGGGGATATTTTTTTAAATAATTCGAGGAATCAATTATCTGATGTGTAGAGATTTCATAAATAGAAATAGCGCGGGCCGAAGTTCTTCGTCGTCGTTCGTCTTTCAAATGTGATTATGTAGCGGCAGTGGTATATTATAAATCAGGTATAAGAATCGTCAGAAGACTTTTGATAGGTAAGACTGCAGCCGGAAATTCGCTGTAAACTGATAGAAATGTCGGACCCTGACGATCAGTTGTTAAGTTGCAACTTAACAGTGATCGCGTGCACGATCAAACGAAGCGGAGGAAGCGCAGACGCTACGCAAACATAGGAACAATCAGTCGTAGTGTAGGTCGTCATAATTGAAAAGATTCCTACTTACATTTAAAAAAGAATTAAAAATATTGTAAATCATATAAAACGGATTGCACAGACACAACCATTCTCATAGAACTGCTACCGTATAATAATAATCAACATTAAGTTACGAATCGTAAAACAATTATGGCATAATTTATATTACATAAAAACAATAAATATGCATTGAATGTCATCGCGCGGGACCGTTCGGAGCTACCGCGTGGTCGCCGGCCGCGCTCGCGCACACCACGCATATTGGCATATTACAACGCAAAACGCGATACACCACACTTTACAGGGAGAAACGAACAATAGAGACAGCGTGTGGTGGCATTCAGGCTAATACACCAAATCTGTACCGTGAGCGAGACAACATGCTTTCTGAACGATATAACAACATTTCTTGTTCGCTTGACGGCTGCGGGTGACCGCGTCGTGGTGCGCGCGGCCGGCGCCAGCGCAGTTTATGCTCAGGTAGTCCGCGAATCTCATGCTAATACTGTCCGCACCGCGCACGCGTGGGCGTGGGCACTGGGCACTGGCTCGCGAGCGCCCAGCGCTGGGATCGCGGACGCCGAATCAAGGGTCGGCTGGCTTTACGCCGCCGTTGTCTCACGCCGTTGGCTACCTAGAATAATGAACATTTTGATTAAATTTCTTCTAGTTGAAGTATTGGTAGATATAATTTTTCATTGATATATAGAATGATCGACCGGAGCGATTGGGAGGAATCTGGAACACGGGTTGCGCATGCGTACATTTTACCGATCTGTGGATCGGTTATCGATCGATCTACATTATTCAATAAACAATGAATATCGATTGCGGGCACTGCGCAAGTGATGAGATCACGATTGGTCGCCGCGATATTATAAATCCGACATCAATCTTTTTAAAGCCGTCGCCTCGTATAAAGGGCGTTTACAAAAATAAATATTATAAACATCACATGCATAACTACTCAGTCCAGTGATCCGAGCGATTTACGCTCGTCGTGGAATTCAAAAATGATAAAAAAATACAATGCGAAAGTGGAAGGATGTAGGTACCGGGGAAGACCTAGACTATATTACCATGACCAAATAGACAGAGTCTTAGCTGAAGGACAAGTCGAGAGTCCCCGTAACCGGCGAGCGTGTATGAGACGAACTTTGCGAGTGGAGGAAGACAGAGAGGTACGTAAAGAACCTGTCCGAACTCTGTATTCTCTATCTACCCCGCAAGGGATCTGGCGTGATGATATAGAAAGATAGGTGGAATTCACTTCGATTTTGCGCATGCGTCGGCACACACCTGTTGTCGTGCGGGTGCAGCACGACGCGCTGGTAGTCGCGGCGCGCCAGCTGCTGGCGCTGGCGCGTGCCCAGCTCCGCCGTGCCGTCGCGCGTTATGAACAGCTGCAGGCCGGACGCTGCAACATACACATTCACCACTTCAAACCACGACTCTTCTTATAGTTCATACACTGAACCCACAAAATAGGAAAAAAAGACACATGAGACACGTTCAAAGTCCTCCTCGTTACGAGTGACTTTTTAACGCGTGTTTTACGAGCGCCACAGGCGTTCATTTAAAAAAATTTAACATTTCCTGTTTGTTACATTCCAGCGTTTTTAATGCGAGTTGAAAAAACGCTAATGCGAACGAAGGCATAAAGTCCCTAATATCCATTTATTTTCTTAGCTGATAAATTGGGTAAGTAATCCTTAAATTACATATTACAGAAACCATACTTTAACAATGGCAATATACATATTCACGTGTAAAAACATTTATCTAAAAAAATTACAAGTTCGTATTTTGATGAAATTAAATGATAAAAAGTGGTCTTTCACAATAGGTCTTATAAAAAAAGCTCAAGAATTGCTCAGCGAGCTATGGAAAGCGCTATGCTCGGCGTTTCTTTACGTGATCGAATCAGGAATGAGGAGACTCGTAGCAGAACCAAGGTCACTAACATAACTCATAGGATTAGTAAGCTGAATTGGCATTGAGCGGACCACATAGTGCGTGATCTGCGCACTATGTGGTCCGCTCATTGCCAATTTAGGGCATTCAGGCAGAAATATTCTAGAGTTGAAATCACGTATTGGCAAACGCAGCGTGGGACAGCCGCCTACCAGATGGACCGACGATCTTGTGAGGATCGCAGGAAGTCGTTGGATGCAGGTGGTATCGGACCGGTTGCGCTGGAGAGCGATTGGGGGGCCTATGTTTAGCAGTGGACAAGTATAGGCCGAGATCATAATGATGATGATGATAAAATGTTAAAAATTACGAAATTTCTGTCTACCAAATATGAAGGGCGTAAAATTTCGTTTAGAACGAATGTCATCAACTGTGTTCTCAGTGTTATGCGGTTGTATAAGGGTATGTTTCGGTGTGTGTGTGTGCACTCACTCTCCGCGGAGTCCTCGACGGCGTGCTTGAGGTCGGTGGCGGCGAGCAGTTCGTCGATCAGCGAGTCGGGGTTCACGCGCGTGTTCTCCACGCGACACGACACCACGTGCTGGCACAAATGTTTAATTAAATACATGTTTTTTTTTATTTTTAACAACTGGCCATTGATGTAAAAAACTCAAGATACACAACTAACGACACAAAAACGGCTGTCAAAAACAACACATAAATTCAGATTGTATTAAATAATTGTGGGTCTCACAAAAACTCGATCCGTGCGGGAATCGAACCCGGGACTATTAGACACAGCGGGGGAAGCTTAAGCTCTTAACCACCGCGCTAAATCGTCCGTCAAAACTATGTCAACGTATTAATACGCTAACATATTTTCCAGCATACACATGACATGTAGAAACGTACCTACAATACCGAACTGATTTCTAGCGAGGGGTGAAGTTTTAAAGGCAAGACATGTGGAGTAGTGCGTGCGCGGTACCTGCGCGTCGTCCGGCGGCGGCGCGGCGGGCGCGGCGCGCGCTCGGCGCTCCGCCGCCGCGCGCGCGCGCTCCAGCGACCCGCCCTCCGACGCCGACGCCGTCAGCGAGCCCGACGACGGGTTCCTGCCGCGGCCACGAGCACGAACATTACTTTCACTTGTTATAAGCGTGTGGATCGACACAACTACCGGCAACTACAGGTGAGAGATAGATACGGGCTTATCCAAGTACGAGAACGTACTTAACGAGAAGTGAATCATCTCTGCTTTCTTGCTTTCAGATGTTAAGAAAAAAATATCATTTTTTTTAATCGAATACTTGCTAAAGTAATTACTAAAAAATCACTAAAAAACATATTTAAAGAAAAGACAAAGAGTAACATATTTTTGTGGATATTATTTTTCTATTAAATTTGTACTTTGATAAAAAACTAAACACTCTCACTTGAAGTATTTCTTTATCACATCACATAAATACTGATAAACAAATTACTTTTAACAGAGCATGCTTTTTATGTTTATTATGTTAGGGCACTACACCGAGACTGTAAGCCCTCATCCGCACGAGCACTTCTTCAACGCAAGTGTTTTTAAATCGCTTTTTCAATAAAAGTGCTTTTTCTAACTCGCTTTTAAAAAATCCTCGTGCTTAAGAGGACTTTTACGCAATTTTGGCGCTATAAACATTCACTAGCATGCTATAGATTGACCTGCTCCCAATCAGCACCGACCCTTGTAGGTTATTTTAATTAATCAACCAACATATAATATAATTAAATGACTTCAATACATATTAGTATAATATAAGGATACATTCCATGCATTGGTAACATATAAGCATTTATAAAGCATATGTACATACTGAAAGGAATCATGCACATTTTTCAAACAATTTTACATATATTTGGATAAAAATATAAAATAAGTCCAGTAGTATTTTATTAAATTCCAAAAGCTTACATAAGTACTTTCACAAACAACGTAAACTTGTCTTATTCAACTTATACAAACAGAAAGTTAAGCCTCATACACACAAGATGATTTTCGCCGGAGCCTAGAAAGTCTTGTTGTGACTGTGACTTTGAAAAGAATGTATTGTTATCTCTCGGTTGAAAATCTTCTCATAAATACGAAGTTATAAGACACTAGATTTTGTATAGGTCTAACATATAACTAATAGCTACCAATTCACAATGAACACTCAAAGCTAAGTAGTACAATACATAGTAAATATTTCGCGCATCGACACGAGACAACATCTAAAACAGCGACATACACGCGGCTTAGTGCTGGGGGGCCATATCATATCACGATCTTTTAGTTTTATTTAAGCGATTTTACATTACTGTAAGATATAAACGAAGTTGCGTGTGTTCACGTCTCTTTCTCAGTGCAAAATTATATAAATTACTTTAATACTATTAGCCTTCCGAATGAGCGCTTTTTCAACGCGTGTTCTTTCGTAATCGCTTTCGCATTACGTCGTTGGGTATTTCACTTTAGCAATTTTTTACCGCGTGTTGAAAAGCGTAAACATTTTTTTAGCGATTTTTATATCTAAGGCAACTCTAACATGTCTCGTATACAGGATGTAAGAAATAGGAGTGTAAAACCTTAAATAGATGATAGTACCTTAATATGATGCCACATATTGGAATTGGTTTCATACATGCTAATGAAATAAAAATGGGAAAACACCTGTTTTTAATTTCGGTGAGTATTGTTATAGTGATAATCTATCGTGTAGATGGGTATTGTGATTTGTTTGAGGCGTATCGATAGGTAATATGTCCTATTTTAGGCTACTAGTACCTTTCCTTTACAGCCTGTATACGTCACAGCCCTATTTAATTGAAACCTATTACTAACACAATGATTTTGTGTATAAGCCTCGTGCATGTCGTGATCGTGTTAGGGTGTATGCGACTAACAGCGCGGAGCTGGGACGGCGCGGCAGCGAGCCGGCGGGGGCGGCGGGGGCGGCGGGGGCTGCAGATGCAGGGGGCGGCGCGTCGCGCAGCGCCGCGCACGCGCCGCACTCCCACGCGCCCTCCGCGCCGCGCCTGCTCCACACACACACGCCGTACACCGTCGTCACACACGCAGCGGTACCCGAGTGACTACTGCCCATGGATTGTTCTCGCATATGGATTGAACCACGAAGCAAATATATTCCATTTCACTATACAATCAAGCATGACACTGCACGGGATGAGGAGGACACACCCCGCTTACTTGCCACAATGACCGACAGACGTAAACCGCGCCCACCGCGATGACGTAAGGGCCCAATCGAAAGACACAGTGTACAATTGCTTAGACCGATTCCTCAGTATATTTGCTTCGTGGGTTGGACTATTAATGTGATGTGCGAACGTATCGACCTGATTTTTCGACTGATACACCAGACGCGATTTTACTTGGTCGAATTGAAGTTAGCGCCACGCAACACAAATGCGCGATTCGCGCCCAATCCAATGTATTTAATATCTACAAAAAAGGGTTATTGAATTACATTAGACCTGTTTCCTTTTCGCACCCGCAACTTTTTGGGGAAGCCAACTTCAATCCAGCCGTAGTTAATCCACGCGTGATGAAATTTATATCGTCCTCGGAAATGTTACACTCGACTAGAGTCGCTGCGATTTCTTTTTAAAATATACAGGGTATATAGGTATATACGGGGTGGACCAATAGTCTCTTAACATTTAAAAAGCTCGCTGCTTCCGACCGGGCAAGGGTATCGGATCGCTAAGAGTACCAAGCGCGAGACCGGCTAATAGAGATTTCGTGCCATGGTGTTATACAGCGGAGCACAATGTGCGCTTTGCGTTCGCTAATAGAAATAATTCGCTGTGAACGCAGCGAAACGGATTTTTTTGTTCTCACTACAATATACGGAACGCAAATCCAAGCTCCATCAATCTAAACTATTCTAAATTAGATGCGGACGTTCGATACGACGATTTCAACCTTATTTCAACCACGAATCGGCTGACCCAGGACATCATGCTCAAGAACAACCTAACCTACAAAGCGGTCTAATGTCTTAAATGAGCCTAGTATGTGCCTGTTGCGCTGGTATTTTTTTTTTGCATTAGCGCTACAGGACTTTGCATGCTTTAACTAAAGAACTTGATTTAACAAGACAATTTAACAAGACGGAGCAACATGTCATACATATACAAGAGGGGACACCAGAGTTGGGCAAAAATTAATCGTGAAACAATTAAGTTTCAATTAAAATATTTCGAAGTTCATCGCGGCTTATTTGTGGTTGTCAAAGGCCCAACGTTTTTAGTGCTCTACAGCACCAATGATCGCGGAAGGGACTGAGGCATTTGATGCCCAAAAATCATTGTTAATCCGGAGTATGCCAGGGAAATGAATTTAATCGCAAATGTAATTTCAATTGATTGATCCTACAATTGAAAAATGCCCAACACTGGGGGACACTAACTGGCCACCCCACGGCCCGGATCTGTCCCCAATGGACTTTTTTCTTTGGAGCTATCTTAAAAATAACCATTAAACCCCAGATTCTACTAAGGAATATTATGCAATTAAATGCAAAACATTTTACACACCACATGCCGGGCAGTCATGGAAAATTTCCAGCCTAGGTTACAGGAATGTTAAAATATACTAGAGCCACACTTACATGTTATAATAAAAGAAAACTTAATACAGCGTGTTTATTTCTTATAGCCATTTTAAATGTTTAAAGAACTATTGGCCCATCTTGTATAAAAATACAAAACAAAAATTGCCGACATCAAATGACATTAAGTCATATTATTATACAATATTATATAAGCCATTCAAAATGACCTTAGAATTAAGGGCAAAATGTGTTTCAAACTATATAATAATTTCCAATGTTGACTGTTTGGTTCAGACATTAATAACGACAGTACACCCGCACGGAGCCAGCTCCACCGCTGGCCGATCGTTCAGTAGGACAAGTATAATGCACGTATACCCGTAAACATCACCGCGACACACAAAAAAATAAATACCAAACCTTTTTTTTAGTGTGTCGTGGGTGCGGTCACAAACATGATAAATTCACATACACAAACACCCAGACCGAAACAAATATTTGTAGGTAACACAAAGATTGGTCCAGTACGGGAATCGCACTCTTAGATTTAGTGGGTGGAGCGGCTTAAGCTCTTAACGGTGGTTAGTGGCACCGAATCGTCCGTCATTACCACTATATTACTACTTCCGTCCGTGTATCACTTACTGTCCACTCGTTACTATAAATTGCAATATGTGACGTTTGAGACCAACCGAATGAAATGTTGTTACTTTTAGAATTTTTCCTCTGTATACCTCCATTATTAAAATTCACTGTTAAACATTTTCTATTATACAATTTATGTATACCTATAAGAAAAATTAAAAATCATATAAAAAAAAATACATTCACAATTAGAAAGAAAACAAAACAAAGAACAGAACACAAAATCAAAGGATAGACCACAAACAACTAAGAAGAAAGAAGACCACAGCCCGAAAAAAGACCCAGCCAAAGAAACAAATCACCCGCAACCTTTATTAGTACGCGGCGGACATTACCGGGGGCGCGGAAGGGCAAGGTAGTGAGGGCTAGTGAGGGGGAGGTCAAGGTCGGCGGCAAGCGAGGCACACGGGGCACTCACCTCACATAGTCGGTGTAGCTGTGCCGCAGCGTCGCCGCCTGCAGCCGGCGCCCGCGACCCTTCAGCCCGTTCACTTGGATATCCTCAATAAAATCATTCTTGGGTGTCGAAGTCAGTAATTTGTCTTCGTTCAGGGCGTGGTTGGACAAGCTCTTGAATCGGTGTCTGATGTCCACGTGCTCTGCCGAGCCCAGGTCTATCTCCGGGTCGGACGGCACGCAGTAGAACTCGTCTTCAATGCACCCGGACAATCTGTTAGCGTTAGACACTAGTGAATTTTTTCTGTGCGCCAGCGGCGTCAAGAACGGGAAGTTGTTGAAGAGTTCCTCGTTCTTCTTGTTCTTTTCGAGCAGCGCCGGGATCGTGTTTAGAGACTTCTGCTTGAAGATCTGAAAGTTGGTGAGCGGCTCGACCGCCGCGCTGATGATCGTGGCGGCCACTTTCTTCTTCTTGTCGAAGTAGGTGGGCATCGCGAACGAGTTCTCGTGGCCGTTCTCCGTTATGAGCGTCGCGTCGGGGGTCTTGTACTCGTCTATGGAGGGGGAATATATCGCGTGCCGGGGGATGACGTCGGGGGGCCCCGTGAGGGTGGTGTTGGGCGTCAGGTACAGGTCCGAGGTCTCGCTGACGACGGTCTTTTCCAGCAGAAGTTTGGCGAGCGCGCGCCCCGTGTGCCTGTTCTGGGTGGGAACGTATAGCGTGGTGGTGGTGGTCATGGTCCGCTCTAAGCGTACGCTGCGCGTGCAGGGACAGAGGGCGGAGGGGGAGAGAAAAAACATAAAAAATAAATTAATCAAAGCTTATAAATAAATATTGCGAACCGAAATAAGTTAGTTACCGTGCGTAACACAATTTGTTAATGAAATAAAATAAAAGCGGAATGTCTGTACAGGGTCGCGTCGTGCCGCGGCGCGGCGCGTGCGCCATGCAGCTGGGTCGTTCGCTAACGTTTACTCTCAGGTATACTGTGATCGACACGCAGATTTATGTGAGACTTATATGAGAGAACCAGATAACCCGCCGCCATGAGTAAGCGAGGCTCATCCGATCGGAACAGAGTTAGTCGAGCTACCGCACACAACGGAGCAGTAGTGGCCGGTTCGATTCCAGTCCAGCTAGATGGCGCAAAGGGCGACAACAGGGGTGCATAAGGTACCTGTTGTGGTGCGGCCGCGAGTCGCCGGCCGACTCGCCCTCCGAGCTCTGCCGCGAGTGCGCGGACGCAGCCGACGAGCTGCCGTAACCGGACGCCTGAAATGATAAATATTTCACTTGTAGAAGTATAAAGAAGGCATATTTAGGAATATATAGTGGCGCATAAGTTTACAAATACAATTGGAAGTTTATCACTAATGTAATCGCGATGGCTGACCACTTATTATCGGCAAACAATAAAGTATATAAGTACTATTTTTATTGTTTTTACTTGGTCAATAATATGAGTCATAATGGAATATGGCTAAGTGTAATTCTAGAATACGGTGATACATTAAGGGCAAATTTTTTACTCATTAAGTGGACTAAGTTATAAAAGTGAAACAAATGAATATTTAAAGAAGTGAAATTTTAATCTGTTTATCAGGACAGATTTTTTTTATATTTCTAGGATATACAGGTATATCCTAAAAATATAAAAAAAATCTACCCCTAGTTACATTCATCTTATGATCATGGGCAAAGTTATGCTTCATTTGCGGGGAAGGTTTAAGACCATATTGGTCGGTTATCGCCAACGCTGCGTATAGTGTGTATTGTCCGGTATTTGCCGTGTTAATGCGTGCGGTACCTTGCTGCTCATGTCGCCGGAGGTGTTGGAGGAGTTGCGCGAGTGCGTGTGGTGCTGCAGGCACGACGCGCAGCTCGTCGCCGGCGCAGCCGCGCACGCGCTCGTCATCGTCAGCCCTGCGCGCACGCACAACACATTAGTCACCAAGTATTAACAACGCTGTCGGCGCGGATCCACCTTTACACACGCTCCTGACTAGCGCGGCTGCGCTAGTCAAAACATTTCGGATTTTATTGTGGTTTATTTTTGGTTTTTAAGTTCCCAACATTTCGAGCGCTCTATATCACTCATGGTCACGGGAGGAACTGAGGCTTCTGAGGTCCAAAACTCATTGTTAATCATAGTCCAAAGTCATGGTCTAAAGGAGTTACTTTAGGGGGATTAATTTAACTGAAATTGAAATTTTAATTGATTGATATAACATTTAAAAGATGTGCAACAGTGCATATGAGTAAGTCGCGACACTTACCTGGCAGGTCCGGCGGCGCGGGCGCGAGCGGCGAGTCGTCGGCGTCGGGCGTGGGCACCTCGCACGCCGCCACCAACGACAGCGGCGCCGGCCCGCTGCCCTCTGCAACACAACAATCAACCACATAAACTAACAATCTCATCTTTATCTGCTATATCATCCCGCCAGATTCCTTGCGGGGTAGGCAGAGAGTACAGAGTTCCAACAGGTTCTTTCCTTACAGACCTCTCTGGCTTCCTCCACTCTCATAGTTCATCTGATACACGCTCGCCGGTTGCGGAAACTCTTGACTTGCCCTTCAGATAAGACACGTAGATATACAATGTGAAAGTGGAAGGATGCAGGTACCGGGGAAGACCTAGACTATCTTACCACGACCAAATAAACCGAGTCTTATCTGATGGAAAAGTCAAGAGTCTCCGTAACCGGCGAGTGTGTATGAGACGAACTATGAGAGTCGAGGAAGCCAGAGAGGTATGTAAGGAAAGAACCTGTTGGAACTCTGTACTCTCTGCCTACCCCGCAAGGGATTTGGCGTGAGGTTATAGATAGATAGATAGAATTTACATAAATTTTTCTTCGATAGCCAAATTATCACACACAGAGCTTCATACTTCAGCAACGACTTGAGTGCAGGATGTGAAAAAATGGAACTTGTGACAAGTCCGTCCGTCCCCTGCTCAGTTCCTCTAGAAGCACCACGGCATCACGGAAGAAAATCTTCCCCCTAGGGAACACTAAACGGGAATATCATAATGGCAAATAGTGTTAAGAATACGTACCGTAGTTCTTCTTCTTGGTGAGGGAGCCGAAGCCGGAGCTGGCGGTGGAGGAGGCGCAGTCGTCGTCAGGCGCGGCGGGCGCGCTGTCCGAGCCGCTGTCAGCCGCGCCCTCCGCCGCCTCCTGCTTGCGCTCCGGACTGTAGCACCACGGGACCCCAGTTAGTGTACAGATCTCTCCAAGATTATATTATTTTTAAAGTTAAAACTAACACTTTCTGTTCGACTGAGAGACAGACAACGCAAACCATAAACTGATGGGCCTTGGAGCATAACATTTTGCGAAGGTGTTCTTTATGTAACATAGGTGGACATAAAATTTTTTTGAAAATTCCTTCCCTAAGTGGTTTAAATAAGACGTTAAAAAATATGGATGGGAAATCCCATCGCAAATTACTTAGTCAATCTGTAGTTTACGATAAAAATAGCCTGAAAACGGCATAGCAAAACAAACGGGAGGTTAAGTACTTAAAAGTCGACATACACTTTGAAGAGCGGGTCGCCTGAGATCATGTTCATCTTGATGCGCAAGCGCAGCACCGAATTGTCGGGGCGGCGGCGGTCGTACCCCTCCAGCAGGCAGCGGCGGATGGTCTCGCCCGCGCCCGCCAGCTCCGCCAGGTTCACGTCGCAGAAGCCCAGCTTCTGGTATGACCGGCCACCTGGAAATAAGACAACAAACCTTATGAATAATCAAGAAAACTTACCTGAAGGTACCTACTGGATGCGACCCCAGAGCAGATCTACACTATCTTAGCATGACCAAAGAGACCGTGTCTTATCTAAAGAGCAAGTCAAGTATCCCTGTCACTGGCAATCGTGTATGAGATAAACTAGGACATTGGAGGACGCCAGAGTAGTCTGGAAGGATAGAACCTGTTTGTACTCGGTATTCTCTGCCTCCCCTGCAAAGGGTTCTGGCGTTATGATATAGATACATAAAAAGAATAATCGAGAAAGTAATACTCCATTCCTACATATTATGTAACGTCTAGTTATTATCTACTGGTGTCAGTGGTGAGGTGAATTTTTCCATCGAGAGCAAGCAAAGCATATTATTGATTTCTAAAATATATTCTCTGATAGCCAAATGTTTACTACAAGTTTAGGTGGAGACGCAGCTTTCCAAATAACAACGTACTCTTAACTAAGTTGGCTACCATTGGTTGCACTAATCAACTACTGCAATTCTTTGCCGACTACATGAGGGGCAGACAGCAATATGTAGAATACGCGGGTTGTAAGTCTGACCGTTATTTTACTAACACTGGTGTGAGTCAAGGAAGCAAATTATGATAAATGATTTGCCTGAGGTAGTCAAGGAAGCCAAATGCCTGTTGTTCGCAGATGACCTCAAATTGCTTATGGGTATCAGGGATAAGGATGACTGTGAGCGCCTCCAGCAGGACCTTGATAGGGTAGTGGAATGGAGTCAGAAAAATACATTACAGTTTAACACTGCCAAATGTACTGAACATTTGGCAGTTAACATTTAGTAGAGCGAAAAAGACACTGCTCCATGACTACCGAAGTTCAAGGTGTGCCAATAAAAAGAATAGACACGGTGAGAGACTTGGGAGTTTACATGACAGCCGACCTGAACTTCCGAGCACACATTATCAATGTATGTAAAAAGGCCTATAAGACTTTGGGATTCGTACTTCGGCAAGTGGGTGAATTTAAAAGTATTAAGGCCGTAAAAGTTTTGTACGATGCATTGGTAAGAAGCCAGCTCGAGAACAACGCGGCAGTGTGGGCACCACACGAAGCCAAGTACAGTCTTATGGTGGAGCGCATTCAGAACAAGTTCACAAGATATTTGTATTGGAGGGTGTATAGTGTTTACCCATATTATCCCTTAATGTATCCGACGTTGTTTATTCTGGGAATGACAGGATATAACAAGTTGGAAGTCAGGAGGGATCTTAACCTCGCGCAGTATGTGTTGAGCTTACTTCGAGGGAAGGTATCCAACCCGAGCATACTGGAATCGATTGGATTGTGTGTGCCCAATGAGTATGTGCACCGTAGGAGGAAACCACGACTTTTCGCGGTACCCCGAGGGCGAACGCACCTACTTGACAAAATGCCCTTAACGCGTATCATGCACACGCTAAATCTAATTGCCGATAATATTGATTTATTTTGTTGTTCTGTAGATGAATTTAAACAGGTCACACTGTACATATTATGTTACGGTAATGGGTAATCTTAAGTTTTAATTACACTATTGTATTGGGATAGTCCTGTAATAATAGTTGTAAGTCGGTATAAATAAATAAATAAATAAATAAATATTGGTTAGTACGAGAATTGATCAGGATCAATTCTCGCAACTACACTGAGGAGTGTCAGGACACTCATCAGTGTAGTTGCATAACTTCAACCACTAAAAACGTACCTAACCTAAGGTAATCTGCATCAAGTAGGTATCTATTAATAATTTTCCTGTACGTAGAAATATTTATTTTATACTTCGCTAATGAGGAAAATCCAGAAGGGTACACAGTAACAGCATCATTAACTATAAATATCCTTAAAAAGCTTTACGATGCGATCGCAGTCTTGATGAGCTTCGCTAAGAAACCTAAGAAGCTTGCCTTTATTGTCGATAACTTTTGTAATACAACTTCTCACCGCAGCTAGTAACCGACGCCCATTATGGCATGCCATAATATGATAGAGACATAAGTGAAGGTAGGTAGGTAAGAGCCACTTTACACTGCCTAATCAGCAACTAATCTTGTGTTGAGATCATAAATCTACAAATATATCCATACAAATTATGGGCATGGACACATGTTGGGCAAATATTGCCCAACATGTGACGAAAACAAGGTCTATGAACACTATTCGATTAAAATATAGACACATCCAAGATACTATCTATGCGATTTCACGCAGAATCACGCATCTTGACGGCATTAATGCTGCACAGCGTTTCGACGCCTAAGAGCGTTCGATCGCGGTATCAAAATCGACATAGCGAGGCGTTGTCCCTGCATCGAGCGAAAAAGCGACATTCTTGCCGCGACTGAAGTGTTGATGTGTGCGGATGGAAACTTTCGGACGCGGCGTCGAGCTTCAGAAAAGCAACTAATGGCCGGTTTCAATATTTAACTAAGAGATAGATTTGCTCGCTGTCAGTAGTAAGTATTTTGACAAGCAAATCTATACTTAAGGTAAATCTTAAACCCTGCAATAAATCGCCGTTCCGGTGGCTAAAAGAAGCAAGTCTGCTTTGGCCTTTGCTCCAATTTCACCTCTAGTTTGCGACTACGAAGGGCAAAGTTAGGAGAAAGATTAAGAATATTGTTATGTTAAAGCGAGTTCAATCTCTGCGAGAGTTCCAGAGTAGAAATGGTAAAAGTGCCACACTGTTCAGATTCAATCATTTGTATCTGAAACAGTGCAAAGATTCGAATCCCAATATGCCTCAATTGGAACATTTTTGTCATTGAATAACATCAACCATCGGCATAATTCATGCACAGTCCGCCGACCGACTGAAATTTAGTCGCGTATTCGTTCTGTGCATAGAAATGAGAATAATAAAATAATGTCTTAATATTCTGATTTCTGTGGTTCTGTGAGACGGTAAGTTTAGTGTATGTAAGATCGAGATGCAGATTCAGATTGGAATGAATCATTTTGTTTCTATCCTAGGTATACTGGCTGGTGAATGTAAAGATCGAGACTCAGATAAAAATGAGACATTTGTTTTAGTAAACTGTTTCTCATATCGTATAGTCCTCGTTCATGTTTCATATCACTGATTCGTTTCGGGAAAGATCGACGCAGGTATATTACAGAGTCGAGGGGCACAAATTGAGGCAAAGTTGTGGAGTGCCGCTGTGGTGCCGTGACCGAAGCGCGGTGGGTTCCGCGGACGAGTCGCGAATTCTGAATGGTCTACCGTTAGTAGACTTAAATTATTTAAATGTATCAATTGCTCTGATGTTTTGTGAACAGTTATTCGTTTGAATATTTAAAATGTTGTGCTCACATTTTATTCAGAGTTTAAAGTTACACCGTCACGCCTATATTTGGAGCCTATTACCATATACCGGACACAATTCCAGACTCCGGACTCATATTGGGAATTTTTCGTTAGAAAATCTACATTTGTCCGCCCTAGGATTTGAACCCAGAACCTCGGGATCACAAAGCGATGCTCTTTTCCACTAGACCAACGAGGCAGTCAGTTTGTAGTTTACTTTAAAAAATAGATTTTTATCAATCAGTACAATTTTCTTTTTTTAAGCGTAGCCCCACACTAGGATTTATTCCTGTGTCGTGGGTGCGTTTACAAACATGAAATTTCACATACATAAATACCCAGACCGAAACAAATAATTGTGGATCATACAAAGATTTGTCCCATGCGGGAATCGAACCTGCGACTATTAGACACAGTGGGCGGAGCGGCTTAAGCTCTTAACCACTGCGCTAAATCGTCCGTCAAATAATCGTCCAACAATACAAAGGTGTTGTGGCTGTTTTTAGGAGATGACATTGTCCTGCAAAGGATGTGCTTCGGCCGATGATGATAATGTGTTGCGAGTGATCAGACACCAACCAAGTCCAACCTAAACCAAGTCTCGACATTTTTAAATGGATCGTTTGACATTATCGTGCCAAGTCATAAAATTACAAAAACAAAAACAGAGTTAATAATGCCCCCTTTGTCATTGGTGCTTGAATTATTACCTGCTTTTATAAGTGTAGGTGAGTTGTAGGTCATGCAGAATAATTATGCTGGTTAAACATTGCTCAACTCAACACAAAAAGTAATACGGTTAAAATTGTCAGTGTAAAAATATTGACTTACCACAACAGAATTTAAATTGTCAACCATACTAGTACAGTAGATCTGCACTGCTATGACAACCATTTGGTCAAATGCCTAAACAAGTGTGCTCAAAATCGCTTCAAACGTGACAAAGCACGCCAGAGGTTAATAATATAAATATATGCGCAGTGTACACACCCTTGCACTCCTTGCGCACGGAGACGCGCATGAGCGCCGGCTCGAGCACGCCGGTGCTCGCGTTGGCGCACATCTTGCACACGAACGAGAACTGCGCGTTCCAGCGCACCGTGTGCTTGCACACCTCCTCCCTGAAACAACACCACACAACATTAATAGTGACTCTTGACATACGTTTGGTAGGGAAGCAAACCCACATGGACTGGCGATTCATTTCCCAAATCGAAGTGACCGCTCTAAGTGAAACAGAATGCAAGGAAAGTGAGTGAAATGAAGGATAAAAGAAAAGAAAAACATTAACGCGTGTGTATGTGTAAGAAAGTGAAAAAGGATTAAAGAAGGGAGGGGCTAATTTCCCCTATATTACCTAATAAAAAGAAAAATCATAACGACAAATTTAAAATAAAAAAGAAGAAGACGCGTTTCTTTTCTACAATGGATTTTTTTTTCAAATACTACACAAATGTAGCTAGTGCAGCAATGTAGAGTCAAGTGGATATCCAGACACCCATGTCTCCGAGTACGTCATCGCCCCTCCACTCGGTAGAGGGCAAGACCGCGAGGCGCGGCGCGACGGACAATAAAGGCTAACCACCCGATATAGAGGCGATCCTCGCGAGTTTACGACCGGGTAATGGGTATCGTCTGCTGAATATGTAATTAAGGAGCTACTTCAGTTAAAGAGACTCATTTTTCTTTCGTAATTTTAACAGGAAAAGTCTTCTCATTCATAGTAATTGAATCTGTAATTGGGATACTAGAATACTATTATTGTTTCTGATTTTGATGTTTTGTTTTTTAAATGCAGGATCACAAAAGGAATAGACTAATATATTTTTTTTAAAAGACAATAATAATTAAACCAAAATGAATCCGCGATTCATCAACCTCTGGTCATAGTAAACTAACAGCCTCCAGAATAAAATCGAAAGCTAGCCGAAGCTTTTGTTATTATAGTGTTTGCATATACAGTTGTGGTGGTGATGGTTTTATTTCAAATGTAATGAAGACATAAATATTGAGCCTCGTTGATTCTGACCACCCATTCAACTTGTTTTGTGCCACAAAGGTGGGGTATTAATCTAATAAACGCTTCTCAGCCTCATCAATCGTTTTAATTTGTATGAGATAAAATCTTTTACTAGATAATTAAGATAAATCAAATTTTGACAGACGATTTGGCGCAGTCGTTAAGAGCTTAAGACGCTCCGCCGCTCCGAATAGTCGCGGTTTCGATTTCCGCACGGGACAAATCTTTTTGTGACCCACAATTATTTGTTTCGGTCTGGGTATTTGTGTATGTGAACTTTTATGTTTGTGAACTCACCCACGACACGGGAATAAATCTTTAAGTGGGGCTGGGTTTAAAAATAAAATCTAAATCATCACAGAACAATGACAGCACGATCACAACTATCACCGCTGGCAAGTAAATGCACATTTGCTACTGCTATAAAATTATCTCTAAATACAGTTAAAGGTAAACACTCTTAAAGGAGAAAATCTTCAAGACCACTTTATTTTATTAGCTCACAGCCGTTAAGCACTCCAATGAGTAGCATCTTGAAGAGGCTGGTGTAACGAAGCACTGGCACCGTGGGCACGAGCAGCTGGCGTTGAGTGCATGCACTTAGCAGCCTGAGTGGGGAGCTCTAATATTCTTTGGCGCATGCATGCATCGTCAGGCTAATTACGTGTCGTTGGGAATAATAGGGATTTCTGTTAAAATTAAGAACATTAAACTTACTTTGTACGTACTCTAAATTGTAGAGGTACTTATTCGACTAAGCGCTTAAGTAGACACGGTACTTTTATCGTAGACAATGAGCGACATTTTAAGCGCATCGCATTCTTGTGATTGCAGCGTCGAGCTTCCAAACTGTGATAGAATCGTCAATCGCCTGTGTAAACAGTAGCGTCGCCTGTGGATAAGCCCTAAGAGACCGCAGTATCATGGTGCTTACAAAAAGTGATACAATCGTCGACTGTATCGACGTCGTATCGAGTACCTTCACTTTTGACAATCGGCAATTTTCCGAAATGGCTAAATACCCCTTCAGAGCAGAGATGGGCAAAATGTAATCAGATTAATGATTAACCACCCCCGCTTGGGGAATATAGTCGTGATAGCGTATTAATTACAATAACATTTTGTAAACTTCAACGATTACAATGATTGAATATTACAAAATGCTATTGTAATAATTAATCTGATTACATTTTGCCCATCTCTGATTCGGGGACACGTTAATGACATGTGAGTAAGTAGAATGTGTTGACGGTGAAAAAAATATTTACATAACCACCATTCAACTAGTTCTACCATAATGAAGTTCTTTTGTTCACGACAATGTAGTTATACTAACTAAGCACGTGTTTTCTGTATGTATAATCTACCGTTTCAATTCATTCACAATAACCGAGATATTACGGACAAAGTAGTATACGACACAAACAATATATCACAATTTTAATTTCTAGTTCGTATCCTACTAATATTATAAATGTGAAAGTTTGTATGTTAAGATGTTTGGATGTTTGTTACTCAATCACGCAAAAACGGATGAATGGGTTTGGATAAAATTTATTACCTGAATACACATAGTTTATTACCTGAATTAGGTTCCTGTCTAAAGTCAACGCGGACGAAGCCGCGGGCAGAAACTAGTCTACTATATATCTAAGTTAGCCTTTATTATAAGTAGTCATGCTAAGATAAACATCGTTTGTACTGGTCATGTGTATTGGTCCTTTCCCGTGGGTCGCCGGTCGCCTAGTAAGTGGGCCGACGCAGCTGTGCCTAGGACTCTGAAAAGCGTTCATTCTCTAGATTTATCTCATATCCACACACGGACACTGAGACATTTTAGATAAGCTTAGAACAGCCTTGGGATTGAAATGAAACAAACGCGTTTGGAATGGCATCGCGATAATTATTCTAGCCACATATTATTCAATTACCGCGTGTTAAATGAATCAAGCCGTCTGCCACGAAAGTAGGTTCTCTACTATTTACGCGTTTTGTTTGATATTACTGAGGAAAGATGTGGACGTTGGATTAACCTAACGCCATATTAAGGATTTTTAAGTGACTCATAAATGAAGATAATACAAACTATACACTTCTTTGAATAAATCAAGTAGCAGTTGGACTCGATTCATGAAGTTTAGATATTCATCAAAATTGTTGGTCTTCCTTGTACCGACGCCTCCTATTCTTTCGCTATGCACAACTTCGGGAATATATGAACATTCCGATATTTTCCTACGTTACAAGTAAACTATTCCAGTTCCCCAATAAAACAGAATGAGACGAAGGCAAACTTTGCAACTCGCTATACAGTTACTGTCGGGAATTTTATTACTTCGACAAGTTCGCCGGATCTGTGACACATTCCCGGAATTGTTGGCCAACAATAATATTTCCCCGGTGTATAACTTGTTATAAGTTACGCGTGTCTGAAGGGTTGTTAATAAGTTGTGACGGCGTTGCTAGGATATTATTATCATTATTATACTTTCGCGATAATAACATACGATCGATCGAAACAATTATATAGCTGGCCGTATAAAATAGCGACATAACAAAAAAGTATGAATAGGAGAAATAGCTTTATACTTTTGGACCTAAAGTGCTAATTCAAATTATCACATTTTGGAGTTGTTCCACTATTACATTCTGGAAGTGATATGGGGATAAAATATACGGGGTGTAAGGGACGGGTACGCAAAATCTGAAACAGGTGATAGTTCTGATCAACATAAACAAATTTTACTATGGCGACACTTACGTTCAAAAAGAAACTGCTTATTTTTTTTCTCTCATTTCTGGTGAGTGCCGCTATAACAAAAGTTTATTGAATAAGATAGTTCCACGTTTTAAGCGTTTGTCATTAACGGCATATACAATTTTCTGGAATAGTCCTTCAGCCCTCGTTAACTACACCCATTAAGCATCATGACTACACCTATAGGTACAGTTACACGAAGTAAACGATAATGGGGTTCGAAGGTCGTATGCGCGCCGCCACGCACTTCCGCAACCTAACCACCCTTCGATAATGAACCTAACACGTCGCGCTCGTTAAGATAATTGTGTTCGAATATAAAACTAGCCTAAATATGCCAGCTGAAGACACTTTGAAGTAAACGTCCGAATGTCAACCTTTGGTACATACGTCTACCTGTTTCGTTTTAACGTTTTGGATTTAAATAAGAATTGTCATTCACCTGATCATGAAGTAGGATTAGCGGTTTAAATATAAGATTATCCACTTAATTAAAATACATACATCTTCATAACATTTAACTAGATGGATTGGTTAGTGATGTTTGGAGTACAAAATTAATATTTTCTTAAGAAATTCGATATCTAATTCCTTCAGAAACTTGTATTTGTGTTCATACTGAGGTGTATGTTTTAGTCGTTATAAAATATTAAAATTAAAAGAACGACTGAAATAAAATACAACAATAACAAATTAAAAATATAACATTAGAAATAATTGAAATCGATTGAGTTGCCTTCAGAACTAACTACATTCAGGTTTTGCGTTTATTACGTTACATCTTGTATAATCCATATAATACAGTCAATGAAGGTTACTTTAAGTCTATTAGAGGATAGTATCTGCTAACAGGAACTCATATTTTAATAGCTCGGGTCGGGGCTTAATGTCTTTGTATTTCGTCTTTGTATGTCACGTTACGTGTAGACACGTTACGTGTAGTTATCGCCAGACTAAACCTGTTAGGTTAGCTTTACGAGGCTCTTTCACGAAGACAACGACATCGGCGGCCAAATAGCATCCATTTTCCCTTTATCGTGATTGTATGGAGAAGTAGAACTGGGTCTACAAAGTAAAGAATGGCATTAAATAAATTCAAACTTTAGGGTATAGCAATAAAATTCTATTTCCTGTAGTAACATTTAACAACAACAACAACAACAACAAATCATCACGCTAGATCCGTTGCGGGGTAGGCAGAGAGTAACATTTAATCTGTGCCGTATTAATGCTATGTGCGTCCGATCAATTACCGTCATTTTTCGTGACTCAACAATGGATCTCTATCTTGATCCAGTTCATCTACGGTATGGAAGGAAAAATATGTTCGCGTTGCTTTGAGCAGAGCTTCTAAAACAGACAGCTAACTCTAAAGACGCAAACGCAATATGACCAAAAAGTGCACACGAGTACAAGCACGAGCCAATCGATTCCGCCAGCCGAACAACAAAGTTCGCTTTTGTTTTACTCGATGAGTTTTACGTAAATATATGCGTATATCGTTATATCAAATAAATGTTGTGTCAATAATAACTTTTTCTAGGCCAATAAAGACACAAATGTTACAATTATTACATTTTTACATCTACCACCAAATCGGTACGCGGCCTCACATCAAGAAGTTCCGGCGAGAAACTCGGCGGGCTAGTCTTTTATGTTGTTTTATTGGACTAGCCTGTTTATCATTTTTTACAGCATGTGTTATAGACAGAGATGGGCCGACTGTAATCAGATTAACGATTACTATTGCATTTTGGTTGGTTTATTATTATTATGGTTTTTGAACGGGAAGAAACCAGAACGAATGCAAGGATTGTGGTTGGTAACGATGTGCTGGAGCAAGTGAATGAGTTTGTATATCTTGGATGCGCCTTCAGTAAGGATGGGAAATACACCGCTGATATAGAGAGAAGAGTGAATGCAGGTAATAGAGTGAATGGTGCGATGGGAAGGCTACTTGGGAGCCGGCACTTAAGCCAAAAGGCGCAGCTGGCCATACATAACGGAGTGCTTGTCCCAACGCTGTTATATGGCAGTGAGAGTTGGGTATGTAAGAAGGAGAACGAAAGCAGGATAAATGCGGTCGAAATGCGATCTCTGCGGAAGATGTGCAGAGTCACGCTGACTGACCGTATTCGCAACAGCTTAGTAAGAAAGCGAGTAGGTATGAAAGATAGTATCGGTGTAAAGATGAGAAAGGGTATGCTCCGTTGGTTCGGGCATATAGAAAGAATGCCAGAAGAAAGAATGACAAAACAGATATACAATGCGAAATTGGAAGGATGTAGGTGCCGGGGAAGACCTAGACTATCTTACCATGACCAAATAGACCGTGTCTTAGCTGAAGGGCAAGTCAAGAGTCTCCGTAACCGGCGAGTGTGTATGAGACGAACTATGAGAGTGGAGGAAGCCAGAGAGGTATGTAAGGAAAGAACCTGTTGGAACTCTGTACTCTCTGCCTACCCCGCGAGGGAGCTGGTGTGATGATATAGATAGAGATAGATATTGCATTTTGTAATATTCAATCATGATTCAAGATTAAAAGTGTAATCGTAAACGTTGAAGTTTAAAAAATGTAATTGTACTCGTTAATCATTAATACACCATCACGCCTATAATCCCCAAGCGGGGGTGGGTAATTATTAACCTGATTAGATTTTGCCCATCTCTCTGGTTATGGACGCCTACCACCACCTCTTTAGGCAATCTATTTTTAATAATTATTTGCTGTGAACAATAGTTTTGTGACTTTAAACTGCGTATATTTATCTCTTTCAAGTGAGATTATAACAGTTTTGGTAAAAATTGTGGTACGTGCCAAGGAAATGCAGTTAGAAAGAAAGTCAGTGCGCCAGTGCTAGTCTGAGTGAAGTGATTTGGCTGTGTCTTACGCTGTGCTTCGAGGTAATTAACTCGAAGCAAGTAACGACGTTTGGAGTGTAATTAGAGCGACAATTAACGTTCTCGATAGCGATCTCAAGGCTAAGGATTTTTTTGTTAAATATTGTTGCCGGGTAAACTTAGCGCTGTTCGAGTAAACACGCTTAAGTGTTGATTCATTGTTTCGACTACACCAATTACAGACACTTACACTTAGCGAGTCTAGCTAATTTGCAAGCTTTTTGAAATCTATTCTCTTTCCGCAATCGATAGCGCGTTGTTCTGTCCACGTGTTTTCCTTGCAAAATGTTATTTCCATATTTTTTTCCGTTTTCTTTTAGTGTTACCGACTGTAGAAAGTCGACTGGGCTACAGGTACAGCTACCAACTCGTCATTTGGGTATAAATTTTCTTCATTTTATCGCAATCACGAACTGACATGTTGCATCATTAAGAAGTGTCTGTTTCTTAACTAATATAAGTATATACTATATACTGAAGTACAAAAGTGAGTTTATTTCGAGCAAGACCATTATTCCATCATAATGATATATCTCTTATTCATGGTGCACCGGTTTCGTGATAGGTATCTTCACGGTCTGGCGGCAGTCCTACACTATAGTAGGCATAGATCATTTCACGAGTAACATGTAAAACTCATATGAAATGCTATTTCATCCGACGCATCTGCCTGCTAAAATCACACTAAACATGAAAAAGCATATTTATCGGATGTCATCGTTTGACAGACCGATCATAATTCATTCTTCACTTTAGTAGTAAACAGTCACAAGTGCATCGCTATGTAACACTAGCTAGCCCTTAGCGAATTGAAAATCATAGGCTGTGAAATTTCACATATGAAATCACTGTGAAATAAAATAATAATTTCATCAAATGAAAATGAATAAAAAGTAGCAATCATTTCGAGGCCTACACTATAACCTCTATGGAGGCGCGCCACGGTCGAGGTGCAGCACCTGTTGCTAATTAATAATAAGTTCTTTTCGGTAAGCATGCCTGGTTTGGGTCCAACGGCTTGGTTATGGGATTTGGAGTGCATTGTTGCTTTCTTATTGTGGATACGTAGTAAGTTTACTCAGGAGTAGGAGTAACCTTTAGTAGTCTTAGTAAGGGTTAGTAACAGTAGGTAAGCTACTTAAAATGTTTCAGATGCTCAGAAACCATATTTTATTAGTTGTATGCGTTTGTGGTAATTTGCTATGTAATTGTCGGTTTTTAATGGTCACCAGAATTCCGAACAACAATGAGTACACAGTGTTGAACCCTGCTCCCAAGAAAAGCTTTCTAATCCGTTAGTAAAATGGCATTAAAACTATTGAAACGAAAGTGGATTTGGTCATAAATTTGTTGATGTGGTCATGTCAAAGAGACTATAGATATCAAGCGAATTTAGTTATTCTAAAGTAGACATAAAGATAAGTATGAGTACCAATCCTGTTCTACTTTGAGAATATTATCGGCCGAAATTTGTCACCTCCTAGATAATCGGCATTGAAAATTAGTGAAACTTTCAACCTTTATGATCCAGATATTTTTGCTACCCCATCGTAACAGAACCCTCGATCAACAGTCTGTCTGCTTTGGAGGGCACGTCCAAAGCATGGATATAGCGCCACCTAAGATCTGACTACGATCATCGACACTTAACGCTGACTTATCAAAGTGTATATAAAACAGTCTATACTGGCGCACTGCTGGGAGAAGGACTTCTTCATTTTTATTTATTTAGGATCACCAACATGGCATACAATAATAATAATACTTGAAAACTTAAATGATGAAAACTTATTATTTGTTTTCATAATTATAGGCAACCACGGCATGCAAATATTGAAAACTATTGTTGCATACTCACAAATCGAAGTGAGAAAAAATTTGACTTATTTATTTATATTTATCCAACGAATTCCTGCGATTTTCACAAGATCGTCGGTCTATCTGGCAGGCGGTCGTCCTACGCTGCGCTTGCCAATACGTGGTCTCCACTCTAGAATCTTACACTAATCGGACCGGTTACGCTGGAAAGCGATTGGGGAGACCTATGTTCAGCAGTGGACAAGTATAGGGTGAGATGATGACGATTATATTTATCGAGGTTTTATTTTACCACGACCAAATAGACCGAGTCTTATCTGAAGGACAAGTCAAGAGTCTCTGTAACCGGCGAGCATGTATGAGATGAACTATGAGAGTGATGGAAGCCAGAGAGGTATGTAAGCTAAGAACCTGTTGGAACTCTGTACTCACTGCCTACCCCGTAAGGGATCTGGCTAGATATCGACGTTTTACCCCATCGCGGATTGATAGAAAGTCTGGTTTCCGGCCATTTGCTGTTGGAACTTATCAAGGTTTTCAACATCGCTTTGCGACTACCAAATAAAGGGGTAACCGGGACCAACGGCTTCCGACGAACGGAGACGTTCGGAAATGGGAATGGCACAAACAGTCACCCATCGCAGACTGACAGAAATGAACGCTGCTTAAACTTGGTGAACACTACAACACGGCGAGCTCCTCCATTTATACTGAAATTAAATCCATTATGATCCACTTCAGGAGTGTGGCTCGAACAATGTCATCGCTGGATGCGTTTGCGCCACTCCGCGGCGTTGCGCCACGGTGCAGCGTTTCGCTTTCAGTTTCACAAGTTAACGAATAGCAAATAATGCGTTTATTATGCGTTCCGCAATAGCATCGCCGTTTTTAATCGATGCTAAGATATTACATATCGATGTCCGTTTTCACCTCGTTGTTTCCAGGTTAACCAGCTTTGAACTTAAAGAAATATTAACAGGTATAATAACAACCTTTATGATATGTTTGACTGCCTCGTTGGTCTAGTGGGGAATAATGTGCGTTGCGATCATGAGGTCCTGGTTTCAAATCCTAGGTCGGACAAATGTAGATTTTCTATCGAAAAACTATCAGTACTAGTTCGGAGTGTGGAATTGTGCCCGGTATATGGCAATAGGCTCGCCGCCTGTTAAATGTTCATGTCGCACGAAAAGTGGGTATACACAATACACCTTTGACACCCCGCTTGGGGAACAGGCGTGAAGGTGTCTTTATGATATAGAGTCAAATAAATAACAACACTATCTATATCATCACGTCAGATCCCTTGCGGGGTAGGCAATGAGTACAGAGTTCCAACAGGTTCTTTCCTTACATACCTCTCTGGCTTCCTCCACTCTCATAGTTCGTCTTATACACGCTCGCCGGTTACGGAGACTTGACTTGTCCTTCAGATAAGACTCGGTCTATTTGGTCATGGTAAGATAGTCTAGGTCTTCCCCGGTACCTACATGCTTCCACTTTCGCATTATATATCTGTTTTGTAATAACAACACGTTTTATAATTATAATATAGGGACATTAACTATGCTCGATAATTAGTTTTACATGTAGTTTTACATTCGGAGAGCCAGATTAATTAGTGTCAGGTACGATTTGTGCGTCACCACACGACTGCTGATAGCACGGGGAAATCCGCGAATAAAGTCGATTGATTTTCCTTTCGCGTAGGATGAAAACAATCTTAAATGTGAAGTTTATAAAATATATCACAGTTATTAAAAAACATATTGTTATCGACTCATCGATTTTCGTCTGTTTGTTTGGGCTTCACGTTAACGGGACCTTTAGAATAGAAAATTAGCTTTAATTAAATAGATATCGGCTTTCACATTTTTTAATAGCCTATGCTGTGTCCCACGGCTGGGCAAAGGCCTCCTCTTGATGTCTCTACATAGATCGATCCTGGGCTACTAGTATCCATGACTTTCCCGTAAGTGTCCAAGTCGTCACGCCATCTTCGTCTCGGTCTATCGCGACACTGTGATTGTTTTCAGGGATCTATGCCGTTTCAATGTTTGCCCACTTTCGCCAGCTTTCATATAATAAGCTTAAAATGGACGTCATCACGGGTAAACGCAAGTGCATATAAGCATATATTTAATGCCTCACCTTCACTAGACTTGCAAATGTGAAATGAAAAATGCATACAACAAAATTTAATATACTTTATTACAACCTGCTAGTGTATCAATTAGAGGCACATGATGCGCTGGAACCACACATTAGTGTCAATAAGCACGGCAATGAGTGCCGCTTGCGCGGGCGCATTATGTACAACCAACCACAACGATGCGGGAATTACGAACTGAATTGGCATTGCACTTACGTAATGTAGACACTCAAAATTTACCAGCAAGCACATAAATAAATATAAAATTGTGCTGGAAAATTAATGGAGTGTGGTATAGCAGGAAGGCGTATGTGAAACTGACGTATTCGTTAGTAAATGTTTCCGGCAGGGAACTGTTTGAAATGAAATATGGGAAGTGAGTGAGGGAAGTGACAGTCCATTACTCTTTAACCACCGAGAGCTAGACACTCTTCCAGAGAATAGCTACTCAAGTTGAAACCAGCTATGCTCTGGAACAGCCCCCTGGAAAAGCACTACCTAGAACATACTTAGGGATTTCTAAATAATAACTTGGCTAAGACAAATTTAAGTGGCAGTGGGCGGGACATATCGCTCGTAGAACTGACGGCCAATATGGCAGAAAGTTTCTCGAGTAGCGTCCTCATACCGAAAGACGCGGAGAGGGCAGACCCCTGTGAGATGGGCCGATGACCTGGTGAATGTCATGGGTAAAATGTGAATGCGCACAGCACAAAGCCGGTCTTCGTGGCGGTCTTTGGAGAAGGTCTGTATCCTGCAGTGGACGTAATTTCGCTGGAGATAGATAGATAGGGCCAACTGGATAGTCCAGTAAAACTAAAGTCCATTTGGAGCCAAAATTATCCCTCAGTTGAAAAATCGACCTAAAATAAGATCAAAATGAACTACGTATACTGACCAATCATTCGCAGGTTATCCTATGCAATTGAATCTAACTAACCTAATTCGTAGACATGTACCGGACGAGTCAGGTGTCGTTAGGGAGAAATTAATAAGTAAGAAAGTACCATATCGCCTTCTTTTTGTATTAATCTGACTACCCCGCAAGGTGTCTGTCTGATCACATGGATAGATAGATCTAAAAACCAAACCAAATTGAAAAGTTATCATAATACCAATGAGCAAGGAAAAAGGCAGAGTTAAAGAAAAGATTTATGAACAAGTTACAAATTATATTCTTGAGTGGTGAAACAAAGTAGTGAATGGAGACCGGAAAGGCATGAGAAGAAATTTTGTGCCGACCCCAAAAGGGGGACGCCTCCCGGAAGGACGCTCGTTATGCCCAGTGGCAATATACAAGATAAAAAAATGTGAACGCCCGTTATCAATGTGTACAAAAAATCGGCAGGCCTGGCAAATATAAATATTCAATATAACTTTTTGACGAGTCTGTATTTCACACACATCCTTATAGGGCAGAATTTGATAAGTAGGCTTAAAGATGCACTAAACAAAATTGTGTCGTAAGTTTTAAGTTTATCTCCAATTTGCATGTTCAGAATACTTTAAAGAGCCGACTTTATTTCATTACTTGCCTATGCTATGCCAAAATCCTCTTCGGAACATAACTACATACAACTTGGACGAGTTTAAAATTGAAGTCCAGTTCTAGATTTCCAGCTACTTTGTCACGCGCAAATGACGGTTGTGGCTGAGGGCTGACCAACTTATGGATCACAAACCTTAACGAAACACAGGTGTATCTCAATTCCCCTATTTTGTTTCAACCTTGTTTCGGGGTATTTCTGTATATCATGTAGATATTTCAGAAACTACATGCAATAATTCAAAATACCAATACCTCATACAAAGTTATGTTTCGTGGAAGAGTATCAGGCACATTGCATTGCACAAGCGGCGTTGCGTTGGCCGCATTCTTACGTTTACGACGCACTCGGAGCGGGGGCCGAGCAGGGGCGACGGTGGACGTAGCGTGTGTGGGGTATGTCCGGACGGGGGATTTCACGGTCCAGTGGATATCTTATATATACGCTTATGTGAAGATATGTTCAGATTATCCGGTATTTGGGTCAGATGATATGAATATTGTGTAATTTAGTTATCAAAATGTAATGCTTTCTTGGTCAGTACTAATTTTTGATCAATTAGTTTCACGTCAACCTATCTTAATTATAAATTATAGCCTTGGACGTTTTTAGCAAATGAGAAAAGATAGGTCAAGCCACGAAGTCCTCATGTAACGGAAATGTACCGACATAACCATAGAACTAACAGACAAATAGAGCATTGCTCTCCAAATAATGAAACAAACCATAACATTTCAAGATCGGGTGTTTCTTTTGTGATAAACGAGTCACGAAAAAATATTCAGCACATGATTACTTCTATCGAAGACTGGAATACGTGATTACGCCCTACCAGTTCATTGGATCAAAAGCTAAGCTATAACGGGTTCCGTCCTATCGCTGTGTAACCAGAGCAAGGCCGGTAGATGCGCCGGTGTCGGGTGACGGCGGCAGATGGCCTGGCAGCCTCGACGCGAGCACTGGCGAATGTTCATTACGGTGTATTGAGAACACAAACGATTACAGTACTAGGCTTAGTAACTTAAGTTACGCTTCTGGGGAGTAGAAAGGCGCTACTCTAACTTGTGTCGTAATAAGCGACTAAATAAGATATAAGTACCATGTATCAAACATCAAGTAGCGCGTGCTCGTTCGCCTTTCCCGCGCACCCTCGCCGCACTGAACGCTCTCCTTGCCGGCAGTCCTGGTTGTGATCTCGTCCTCGTATGCATGGAGTGATATTTCGTCTAAGTGTCTAAGGTATTGCGAGGGACTGGAATGAATGAGCTTGTATATTGCACTTCCATACTTTTAAATATTCTCTTTTTTATATTTTTCTTTACACTAACGTAAATGGTGTACCTGCCGTGTTAGAATGAAATAAAATATATAAATAAACCAGGGCCCTTATTCCCTATGACCGATTAAACACGTAACGCGACGCGTTACGATAATTTCGTGTAATGAGCGTTTACTTATACTCAAGTGGTCAGAATATCATCAGACGATCATTTCATGAAGTTATCCTATCGCGCCGCCTGGTCATAGCGAATAAGGTGAGCAGGCTCTCACGCCAAGATCAGGCATATCTTAACAACTCAACATCGACTCAAAAAAAAAATATATGAGCTTTACAACGTGCTACAAAAGGAGATTGTTCTGCGCCAATACATGATTTGCCCCAGAACCAACAGCGATAAAAAATACGTGTATGATTTCAAATCACCCATCAATTCTCGTAACGCATTTGTTATTAAACGGACAAGCGGGGGAATCGCAATATTGCACAAAAAGTATTAGATTTTGAGGTTATAATTCAGTAGCTATTAATATATATGAGGTCATATTGTGCAGTTAAAAATATATTAAGTGAATTTAAAGAATAATTATATTGTTATAGATACCTATCGACACACTAAAGAACTAACTATATAAGTATTTAGTCTAATAAGACAAGCAATCTAGATAGCTAATAGGTACGCCTACTACTTTTTACAGAGGCAATTCGATATAAGTACTTACAATACTTTGAAATATTCGTTTTAGATTTCAAATTGTCCTTTAAATACGGATATTAGCCATTATTTTAATAAAATACATACATACATGATGGTTTGGGTCAAATGTTTGTTGATTCTGGGGCAATTTTCGACTATGTCCTTTCACAATTGATCGTCGGCAAGGCGTGGCCCGTGTTATATCCAATTTTCAGTAAAATTCTGAATAACTAAGTATACATATACAGCTCACACTTCAATTTTTTACTTTGTGTTGAGTTGGCGATGAGTCGTTAAAGTGTGCGATGGCCTTAATTTGTCCTGTTTTTGTCACAAACAGTCTATATAATAGGGAATGATGTTTAGCAAAATGATCACAACATTTATTTTCATTTTGGTGGAGTATAGACATGTAAGTTACCTCTGCCTATCTATTAGGTGATACAGTCATGATTATATGCATGTTAGTGTTGTAAAAACGCTCGAACCGGCGCTTAAAACGCTCGCGTCTTCTACGTGTTTCAACGCTCGTGAGCGTCGACTCAGCGCTAAACGCTCGCCTTCAGCACTCATTTTTACAACACTAAGGCCTCAGACACGAAGTCAGCGGGAACGAGGCGGTGGCGGCGGAGGCGCGGGGAGCGGCGCGTTTCAATGCATACATTTATATGGAACTGGCCTCGAGGGCAGCGGCGCGGGGAGCGGGCGGCGAGCGGCATACAAGCGGTGCGTACCAATCTAGCGGTGCCCGCGCATCTGCATTGACGTAGTGTTGAGTTGCAGTATTTTTTTTTTTGCTTTTTAACGACCGAAGTTTCAAAATGCCCGCCGACGTGTTGGAGCAAATTATTACAATGATTTTTGATAGAGTTGCTTCCTCGCCCGGGTTGTAGGAATTTACATCTTCTTTTGCCCACAATAAATCAAACTTTAGGAAGGAATTAGTATCAAAAAGATGTTGTCGTCGCTTTTTAAACATTTTGTTCGCGAACAAAGATACAAATTTCTCGTAACACAACACTACGCCGCTCCAGCTCCGTGCGGTCTGCCCGCTGGCTTCGAGACCGGCTACAGTGTTGCCGCGCCGCTCCCCGCGCCGCCGCCGCCGCCGCCCCGCTCCCGCTGACTTCGTGTCCGAGGCCTAACTGAACTTATACATAACAGAAGTAACTATGTAACAATGAGCAATATTAATACAGTTTAATCTATTTTAAATTGGCCCAGTTATGCGGTCAATAAATGCGGATGCTTTTCTGTTTATTTTACGTAAATAAAGTACTATTTTCATTTGGAAGCAATAAATAACAAAACTATAATTACTGAGTTCTTAGATTTACGCGAATATTACACATGAAATAAAACTATTTTTTCGGATTTTATCGCGGTTTATTTTTTATTTTTTTAAGTTCCCGACGTTTCGAGTGCTTTGCAGCACCCATGGTCACGGGAAGGACTGAGGTGGTAGACGTCCAAAAGGTATAGTTGTTCGTGGGTAGCAAAGCACTCGAAACGTCGGGAACTTAAAAAACAAAAAATAAACCGCGATAAAATCCGAAAAAATAGTTTTATTTCAAAACTATAATTAGTTTATAGTATTCTATAAATACCAAGATAAAAGAAGGAAAACATTGAGGAAACCTCCACATGGCAGGGAACCAACCTGGCCGCACTAAATGCTCTTCTTGACGGCAGTCTTGGTTGCGGTCTGTTTACATGCAGTGATATTTTATCAGAATGTCAAATTGTATTGCGTGAGAATGGAATGAATGAGCTTTCTATACAGTGAATACTCTTTTTAAGGTATTTAAGAGAACTTTTACACCATTGTTTCGTTATAAAGCGTTCTTGTTATACGGAGGGAAGAAGGAAAAATTACCAAATTTCACCAATAACAAAAGCAAGGTAGATGTTTACCACCTCAGGGTTTCTTTCTTAGAAATTTCGGCACCTCAAAGATTTAGTCGGAACCTTTGGTAAGCTGATTATAAAAACAATTACACTATTAAACACTTCTGTAAATATTTGCTGGCGTCTAAATATTAACATATTTCTTCGTCATAATGAATAGGTGTTGCGCTATAGAGACTGTATTAATAATATTAGCCCTGTTAAGAAACTGTCCCACTGCTGGGCACGGGCCTCCTCTCCAACTGAGAGGGTTTAGGCCATAGTCCACCACGCTGGCCCAGTGCGGGTTGGCGAACTTCACACACCTTCGAGAAACTCTTAGGCATGCAGGTTTCCTCCCGATGTTTTCCTTCACCGTTAAAGCAAGTGATAATTAATTTTTTTTTTTTGGGTATATACTGGATATACTGTATTAATGGGTATGGGTTTTGTCGTAAACCAACCAAAGTGACCTAATTTTTATGTTATAGAAGTTCTTCGTTTTAACGACTGGCGTTATAAAGAGAATACACTGTATTTACATTTCTTTCTTTTATTAATGTCATTATTTTTACTAACGTACATAATGCATTTCGTGTTGAGCGATAAATAAAGAGAAACAAATATGAATTAGTGCTCCAAAAAAAAAGGGCTAGCTTCAAAATTGCTCACACTGAGAATAAAAATGCCTCAGGAAATTTGGATACATTACGTACACCTCAGTAATATCGTGCAGGGTTAGAAGACGTGACAGATATATCATGTTTGGGTGATTCGTAAAAATGTAAAATCGTTTGAATTAGGATACACTTAAATTTTTTTTAATATATTAGACCGCTTACGCACCTTTATGGTAACATTAATGGAGGCTATTCCTATAACATCGTAATAGGCCATTTTACTATAAGATCAGTTTGAAGCTTTCGCTTGGGCCATCGCACTCGCTGGAAGCTGGGCCCACGCACAGTCGGACTATGTGACCACGCGAACGTTCTTAATGTACAGTAAAATCTGAGCAACTTTGTACTTATTAGTATAATTTTTCTTTTCAATTTTTCTACTCAAAAAGTACAAATTGTAATGTAAATTTTTCCTCCCATTGCAACAACATAAGAGACCATGAAATGCAATAATATGATATATAATATAAGCCCACACTGCTCACTGCTGCGCGAAGGCCTTCTCCCACAAATCGAGGTAAGAGAGATTAGGTCATGCACCACCAAGCGGAGCCAGTGCGGATTGGCATAGGCAGGTTTGTGGGCTCCTGCTGTTGGAACTTATCAAGCCGCCTATAAAGCTTCCAACTTGGCTAAACAACTACCACAGTAAGCGGTAACCGGGATCAACGGGTTAACGTGCCTTCCGAAGCACGGAGACGCTCGAATATAAAAATACCACAAACAATCACCCATCTCAGGCCGACCGAGTCGAACGCTGCTTAACCTTGGTGATCGGTAAAAACACCGCGGTCGCACTGCGCTTCTAAAATGCAATACAGCATTACATTTCCGGGGAAATACTATAATCTACACACTTCCGCGATGATGTCTGGCAATGCGCCGGCGCAGGTGGGCGGAGCACGGCCGGCGGACTGCGCAACGGCGGCGTGCGGTTGACTCATGCTCACGCGCTCGATACAAACGATATTTTCTGAGTGAATTTGCCGAGGTGACGTCGTCGCCCACCGGTGCACTTACGACATACACACATTTAGATCTGATTCTGCAAATACGATCCATTAAATAGATGTGCATGTGATTTAATGTTATACCATAACTTTTTTCAAAAGATCAGACGCTTAGATAATGATCTTACTATTTGTTAATACGTTCATTTTTTAAATTGGAGATGCATAGCATCTTTTGTAAATGTATCCATCAATGCTATTTTTGTTTTTTGTTAAGATTTAAAAGAAAGTGGGATGCGAAGAAACAGTTTGAATTGGAAGTAACTTGGAAGCGCATACTCGGTAACATATAACATACTTTCCAGAGGGAAAAAGAGGAAAGGCGTCTTAACGATAGTAGCTATTATTCCAGACAACTAAATTTTATAACAACCACTAAACTCAGCCACAAATTCTAAATCTATCAAGATGTATGTTTATCTAATAGCAGATTAACAGATATCGCAGCAGTGTTGTTGCGAGTTGCCAAACAACCGCGACCACATTAACATACAACTAGACGTAACTAGACTAGACAGAAACGGGGATAATGCTCGCCAATTGTAAACTGGAATGAGAGCAAGGACCCGCTCGGGTCATGCGTTTCATGTTAAGAAGGAAACTTTGGATAAAATATTTCACGTTTGTGTAGTTTAATGAGATACCCGTATATACCATTAAATCACAAGCTTCGGAAATGGAAAGGGAACACATCGACATCTTTCTTAAACTTTTTTGCGTAGCCCCGGGATGATTTTCCTAAGCAAACATTCCTAAGTGCAAACATGAAATACACAGACACAATTACCCATAGCAAATAATAAAACGATTTGTTCCGTGCAGAGATGGACCCGGTGACTACCTGATCCAGTTGAGCCGCTTATCCTTTAAACAATAATGACCGGTTAGTCAGTAGAATTTTGACAGATTTTCCATACAAAATATGTTTAAATTCTATCCGTAGTAGGCAAATCTATCCGTGTGTTAAATATTGAAACCGGCCGTACATAAGCCGTCGCACAAATCTCTGATAATACTGACTTTTTAGGTTGCTGAAATTGGTGTTTTGTAATTTTGCCTTTGTCTGTGCATTACTTGGATTCTCTCCACTACTAACAATGCAAGATGTTTATCATTAAACTTCATCAATCCTTTACGCATATCTCTGGGTAACGAAAGTTAATGTCACGATAAACAGCATCATGGATCAAACACAACGGCGGAAATTGCGCATCCCGCCGCCATTACGCCGCGTAATGCGAGCGTTAAACTACTGATAGCATAGTTCGCGAACCATAAACCCGTCGGAACGAGGGCGAAGACCCGCCGGGGCTAGGAAGCGTTGCCCAAGCGCAGGATGCGGCGCGCATGTCGTTTATTGGATATAGACCTTGGTTGGGTATGATTTATGAGTTCTCGCTTAGCTTAGGTATACATGAAATATTGGTGGATACCAAAGTATAGATAGCTCGTTAAAGAACCTGCTAATGGTTCCTCTTTATACATTTAAATTATAGTGGCCGACAACAAATAAAAAAAAAACTGTCCATTTCTAAAGCAGAACCTACATTTACTTAGTTGAACTAGGCTAATCAGATTTCTTGGAGAAATTCAACATAATCATAATCGAGGTCTTACAGCGAGTCTTTTAATTGCTTTAGCTAAATTGGATTACTTTCTATGTCACTACAAACAAGCAGGAAAAAAAATTTATTAAGATGAACGCAATCTGAAATATTAAAACGAAAAAAAAAATTAGGTCAGACGAGGTTATTTTAAATTATACTCGTATACAAAAAAAAAACAAGTAAACAAAGGATTTCTTGCAATTCAAAGCGGGTAGTAGGAACGACAGCGTAAAATTAAAAAAAAAAATCTTTAGAAAAAAACCGGCTTCAAAAAACAAAAAATAAATATTTGAAGTCGGTACCGGTTAGTGCAGTCGGTTACTTGACAAATAGACCAGGCCCGCCCGCGCCGCAGATATTTTGCCACTGGCGATTCCTGCGGCAGAGCAATTGGGCAAGAGACGGACGGCGGGGGAGTTTTAGTGGGTGCGAGCCCCACATAACTGCCACATCACCAAAGCCCACGATGTGGCAGTATGCGGCAGGCATTTCCCCTCGAAAAAAATAAAAAAGTCGGTTACTTGGCACCGACTTCAAATATTTATTTTTGCTTTTTGAAGTCGTTTTTTTTTTTAAAAATAGATTTTCATTTTACAATTTTAAGTAACAAGTGAATTATTTACTAATATTTAGATACCTATATTATATTATTTTGCTGAGCTGTACACCAAGGTACCTACAGGATTGGTATAATAACTATAATAACGAAATCTATACATCCGTGCTGTTCGCCGATAAAGAGTAGTCCCCTGATATATCTTCAAAGTCCAAAGCTCAATACTGATAAAATGGGACCACCTCAAAACTATACTAAACCCAACGCAAAAAGAATCATCAAAATCAGTTCACAAATAAATACGTTATAAAAAACACAGACGAATTGTCGACCTCATTTTTTGAAGTCGGTTAATATTGTGATTTGTTCTATGGCAGGGTCACCTATAGGATTGGCGTAATACCCATAATATCACAATCTACGCATTCGTATTGTTTGTCGTTAAGGAATTTCCTGGTGTATCTTCCAAGTCCAAGGACCAATACCGATGAAATTAAAATGGGATCACCTTGGAGATACTGAACCCAATGCAAAATGATTCATCAAAATCGATTCATAATTGGCGGAATGATCGCGTAACATACATACAAAAAAAAAACATACAGTCGAATTGAGATCCTCCTCCTTTTTAGAAGTCGGTTAAAAAGGCGAAGTCGCTTCGCTTCTAATATAGCAAGACTTAGTATAATACTAGCATGATAAAATCAGTGGGAAGCAATTGCGAGGCCAGGTCATCGTTGCAACAACTGATGCAACCGACCCGAGCTTTCCTTATTGGCGTCCCAAATTATATTGTGTCCGACGTCGGCGCATCCCGAAGTAAATCATGATTAACTGCCGGCTCCGCCGCGGTTTACTGTCGAGCTATTTGCAAGGCCCATTCGTTATTACAACCCTAATAATCACGCCTGAAAATGTTAGGTTTTGTGCTGGTTAGTTTTATTTACATATGGGAGTACCTAATTGTTAAAGTTGTTCTACGTAAATCTGCGCCAGAAGTAAGAGTATGGGAGAACGCCATGACAAAATTCGCCAAGGATTAAAAAATCGGGGGATTTTTATCAAGGAAATTATAGTTACCAAATATTTTGATCATAAACATGTTGTGCTGCTATCAACTTCGGTGAAGATGAAACCTGTAAGGCTACTAACGCCCGTCAACATGATGAACAGATGCGACAGGGCAGTAATGATGTTGTGAAAGCACTAACAGCCATGTTTCACGTAGCTCCCTGACACGAATTCAATTACGCCGATGACGTATCCGAAAATGCATCCCAACTGTGTCAGCGGGACGTCGAAGCTTGGCCGTGGCGTGGTGCCAGCACCTGACTTCCGAGCACGGGCATCAATGAATGTAAATCTTGGTGATTGTAGAAACAAACGACACCAGAATAGAGCAGGTTGAAGATTCGGGTTGTTTTGATTCTACGGGATGATTCAAAGGGGAATGTTAGTTCGACCCCTGATAAATAAATAATGCACTTGAATGCACCGCAAGTAATCATATTGCCGAAGCATGGTCTGAGACATTGGAAACGTTGTAATATGAAGCAAGATAATCTTAAACCTCGTCCTAGACTGTTTAAGTTGTCTTGGTGAGTAGTTGATATGCCACGTCGGTAAATGAATTTTTAAAATGCACTTTTAATGGTGTAGTCAAATGAAATAATTCCATTTTTTAGCCTAAGACTACATTTAAAAGTAAAGGAATTAACATAGTACTGAATAGAACAAAATAATTCATAACCTCGCCATTTAAAACTTATATCTATCTATATCATCACACCAGATTCCTTGCGGGGTAGATAGAGAGTACAGAGTTCCAACAAGTTCTTTCCTTACATACCTCTCTGGCTTCCTCCAATCTCATAGTTCGTCTCATACACGCTCGCCGGTTACATTTAAAACTTGATATAGGTAATTGGAATGGATTGGATGGATTTTTTGGGGCTTACTGAAGAAAAATGAGCCAGTTTAATGACTAAGAACACAGTCAAAAATACATGGTACGCGGATTCCAACTAATTAGATACAATTTAAAAACAACCTTGACTTTCAATAAAGACGGGGCAAAGCAGAATACTAGAAATATTTTTTTCAACTCGCTAATTCGATTAATTCATTTTTACGAGCAATTGAAATGAACAATTATAGCTGTGTTAATGGGTGCTATCGGGGCGGGAGTGACGGCTGTTTGCACAGATGACTAGAGTGTGATATCACCGGGGCTGCGCGCGCGCACCGCGGCGTATTGGCAAATGGCCGTATGGTTGAGGTGATTCCCTCTTTTTCACCGGCTTTTTGGGCCTTACTCGTAGTTAGCGTGGGCATGCCTTACTCATCAAGTTTAGGAGTCATCGACACTAATAACACAACTGATTTTATTTCTCATATTTGCGTGAGTGAATTACTAAATTGAGATTAATTCAATTGGCAAAGTTGACCCGAAATACGAAGAAACTTGTGCTGTAAACTTTACTAATATTAATGCATATTAATGAAATGCAAGCTTTAGGAGATTATATCAATCATAATAAAAAAAAATTATTGCAAGAAAGACGTTGAATGTTTTATAAAGTCGTAAAATAGGCAACTAAAGTTTCAAGACTTAGTTAGAGCACAACTTTAGTATACTCTTTTGTTGGAGTATACTAAACTTGTGCTTGTAATACCATCAGAATTAATACACTAAGAATATTCTTAAACAACCTCAACTCTAGCGGAAAGTTGCGCAATTACTCTCCCTTATTACCCAATCGAGCAGTTAGCTACATCGCGTCTTTTGTGCTCCAAACTTCACAAGTAAATTAAGGTCGTTTCATACCTGTAACAAAGAAAACACTAATCAATTCATGTAAAAGAGTTTCGCCTAAAAAACATAATAATACGGTGAGTGATCTATCTAATTTCTAAGACATTTAATGTAAAACTTGAAGTCGTAAACCCTTTTAATAGCTCACCGTTCGACTCGAACCTTCGTTTAAGGCAAGGGAAGTTAAAGTTGATTTTAGACGATCATTTAACTTTTATAGAAGTGCCATGAAGGATTTTGTAACCCAAAAATATCGCTTAGTCAACAAAATACAGACTCAAGTCAAGCTAGACGTGATCCTCACCACTTGCTGTTATAGTCTAAGCGGATTATATACGGAAACAACACAGTAACTTGGGATTTAGTAATTTTAAGGGTTTCATTTATATTTAAAACGCGTGCTCATAGCAACGTGTTCTTATCTAGCTTAAGACAAGAGACAATGACAATGTACCCTAGGTTTCACGAAAGATTTTGAGTAATCACCAGCCCATCGATTGTGAATAGACGAGGGAGTGAGCCTTTTATGTGTCTGTTAATACCACACTATAACCTTGTGCCACAGAGAACCGTTTTAGAACACTATTTACGTTAATATGGTGGAAAGTATGCGAGGATGGCGCGCAGATGGCGTGAGGGAATTCCTCAAATATATTTAGTGTCCGAGCTTTAATAGAAATCGAATATTTTGTTATTTATAAATTCTATTATTAGTTCAATTGTCATGAAGTATGTTTTTATACTTTGTACCGTTTCTTAATTAGCAGACTAGAAGAACAATAAATTGATAACCAGTATTAACATTTGATAGAACCGGTTTATAGATTGAGAGGTTCAAACCCGTAACGGTTTTAAATCAACATGCCCGATATCTTAATAAATCAATACAAGCAATGCATGTTGTCGATTATAATTTGGTATTATTTATTCAGAAAACGTCACTAACGTGTATCCAACAAATCTTAACTTTATTGTTTATAAAGTCGTGTCCACACTAAGATACGGAGTTATATTCTGGGGCAATTCGACTAACAAAGATCTTGCTTTCAAAGCCCAAAAAAAATGTATTAGGTCTATGTGTAATCTGAAACAAACTGAATCATGTCTGCCTCATTTTAAAACATTAAAAATTCTATCGCTGCCATGTATGTTTATTTATGAATGTTGTGTTTTTATAAAAACTTATTTAGATTTATTTACAATTTAAACTAGAGCGAGACATGAGGACAAACTTTGATTGGTACCTTCAAAAACAAAATTGTTACATAGCAGTGCATTTTGCATGGCCCCAAATATTTATAATAAAATTCCGTCCACGATCCGCATAATAAATAAAATACAAAGCTTCGGAAAGGCTCTTCGTAGCTTCTTGATTGATAAATGTTATTACAAATTTCAAGAATATATGGAAGATAAACAATGGCACTTCTATAAATTCTGTAATTAACCGCTTACAAAAAGTCTATAATAAGAAATTTCACTTCACTCATATATTCCACAGTAATAAGAGTGCATTTAAAAGAGATATTATGCAGTTTTTAAAGCGGGAGGGCAAATAATAACGATACATATATACGCGACCAACACACACACACACACACACACACACACACACACACACACGCACACACGCACGCACACACACACACACGCGCACACGCACACACACACGCGCGCGCACACACACACACACACACACACATATACAAACACACACAACAATGTATTTTTTTCTTATAGATATTTAATATTCGTTTACAAAGATATTTTCTTATTTAGTTTATAATGTTTTATATTACTCTACTGGCTGTTCGATTATGAAAAAAAATAAACGTTAAAAAATGTAAATCCTTTCTTGGCTGTAAGCTTAGAGCATAAGTTGTGATTGTAATATATTTAAGATTGTATCAATAAAAAATAAAAATAAAATAAATAAAAAAAACACTCCGATTTGTTCGACATAATTAAAATTTTTACATATATATAATGACGTAATACATACCTAGATATATTATTTTTTATAAGTATTTTAGCGATATGAGTGACTTTATATGCCTATATGGCGGGACATAGAGATCTGTAACCCTTTTATTAATTACCACCCATTTGTACCTATTGTTTACAAATAAAGACAATACATTGAATTGAATAATATAAACACGAAAACTAGACATCTTTCTAGAAAATTAGCGAAAAGACTACTACAGTTAGAAAACGAATAAGCCAGCTAGAGATAACGTCAACAATTATTTATTTGTTTAGGCCAATACAAGAGCACTTACAAATATATACTCATCTAGTCACAAATATGCCTATTGTCTAATACACCCCACGTATCCAGCTTACTTTCAACGATAGGCTACTCAATCTAAATAGTACGTCCATTCAGTAAGCCGAGGCACGCGACACATACTAAGTAGGTACTGCACGTATAGAAGCGTGACTACAGACATGAATGGAGATAGTAAATATCAGATAATAATAATTTTCATAAATAAAACATTGAAGGTAATCGTGACTGTGTCACTCACATGAGGACGATACGATAAACACCAAGACTGAATTATTCAGAATGCAGACGACTATGGTAGATATACATTAAGGCAGTATCATATTTAGATAAGGGGTCATTTAAATATATTTATTTTGGTTATCCCTGTAAATACATAAATTTTAGTGAAAGGAACAATACTAGGATAGTCAAGAAAGACGGAAATCGCAAAGTATACTAGTAGAAAGTTACATATTGATGCAGATTTCATTAACAATATAGAAAAAAGGGACCGAGACCCCTACTGGAATATTCAAGAAGTGCTGGGTCAATTCAAACTTTAAAATTACAGAATACGTTCGACATTTACCCTGAGCTGTGATTAAACGGAGCCTCCTTGCTCAGCAACTTGGACAAACGAATAGAGCTTCAATTAGAATTAATCCGGGACGTGAGCTCGGCGCGTCTTGACCCTGAGATTAACTCGTCCCGGGCCACGTCGGGATCCAGACATCCAATCCATTAGCCAGCAGAGCGTTAAAACAATTCGGCACAGAGCTGTTTGTGGTTTACATCTAATTGTGTTTGCGTAACTCGACGCTAAGAAACAAATTCTGTTATCGCCGTTGTTTTCGGCATAATCAACTTTGTTCGTCATAATCTACATCTCGATGCTGTCTCATGCAGCAGAGGTAATGGCCGGCATTATGTTTTTGTCTCTGCATACCTCTTTTGTTCTGGCCCGTTATTTACGATGTTCTCGGTTTGTTTTGATGTTCCTCGTTCTTATTTAATGGAAATATTTACAGGCTGAACGTGAGGAGATTTATGTGTGCGCACATTCTACATACTAGAAGATCATCAAAATATATTTCGACATCAGTAGTATCTACAAATATTTGTTAATACAAAATCAGATTTCTTAACGGTTTTACATCAACTATATAATACATTTAAACACAAATCAAATAATTTATTAAAGTAATCAATGACCTAGATATAAATAAATGTCTCCTTGAGAGGACATTTATCAGATTATTACATTTAAAATTAACGATGGGTGCAATATTCCAAACGGCATGAATGTCACAACGACGAACGTCAACTTGGATTTTGTTACGGTCATATTCCCTAATACCCTGGTCTTAAAATTCTTCTGAAATGAAATCATTTGTTTGCTCTGTACGCAGAATCTAGACGAACGCGGTTAATAAACTTTTCCTAGACAAATTTCCGAGTCTAAATTAGCTTAACAAGGCATTACTGTCTGGGTCGGACGGCTTGTAATTTACTTTGGATGTCGAGATATAGATGTAATTTAATATGAAATAGTCATTCGAATGGTAAACTTATGTTCTTAACTTTTATTAGTACCTACGCAAAAATAGAATGGAATTCACTTGTCTCAGCGTAAAAAGGTATTTGCGACTGCCAACATTTATGTACATTCGAAGTCCCTAATAAAAAATGTGGAATGGATGTCAAAGTGTACGTAAATCACGAAGAATAAATACGCTTCGCTGACTTCTTGTTTACTCAAACGAATTCTCTGAATTACTAGACGGATTTTTTTTCTTCTCAATACATTGCGTTTTACGGACAAAGTTTGTTATTTTTTGTTGCCTGATAAATGTATCGGATTTTCCTGCTCAGACTTTATTGGAATTAAATGTAGGATACAATATTAATCTACCACATCGTGTGAATTTTTTTTTTTTAGTTTCTATATTTGGATTCCAAGGACGTTCTGAATTATCAACATTTTAACAGACATGCTTTATTGAGATAAAATTCATCAACACGAATGTTTAATGTTTACAAAATAGTTACAACAGATACAAAAGACAGGATAATAACTACTGTAATAAAAGAAGCAATTAATGTGCTAAAACGGTCAACGAGCTCAGAATTAAAATGAACTCTAAAATACAGAGTGTATTTTAGTACCCGCTCGTGCTAACAATTCAGCTCAAATTCTATACCATGTTTATCAGGCCATTGTGCACTCATCGTTCGTTTTTATATGACGCCACTCGGGTTACTGCTGACCTTGCCCACAGCTGGACAATGACGGCTACGAGTTTAGGTGCCGCCCACTATGTTTGTTTATTTGTTTACGTTAGCACGGCGAGTTGCTTTTGGCACCTAATTCAATACAGGTCACGTGTATACATTATGAATTTTGCAAATTGTAGAAATGTAATAAGCCTTGGCCGTATGGCTCCGACTATTCTTTTACTTAAAAGGTTCATTTAAAGCGATAAATCTGGTGATATGAATGAAGTTAAACCATTTAGTTTATACGAAAGGGAAAGAATCCTTAATTCTTCATGATGCACAGTTTTTTGGAATTCCGTTAAGCCGTTGTTGATTACAAGCTTTTATTAAAGATTTCCGGTTGTCCGGTGTATCTATACAATACAAATAAACACAATTGAAGTGTCTGTTTGTAATGTCAAAATTTTTACTAAAACATATGAAAAAAATTTTTTCTTTGCTATATATGCCGTATATATTATACGGCATTTATAGCAGAGAAACAATTTTTAAAATTTTTATCTGTCTGTTTGTTCCGGGTAATCTCCGAAACGGCTAAACCGATTTTGATGGGTCTTTCACTGGTAGATAGCTGATGTTATAAGGAGTAACTTAAGCTTTTATTTTATAAAAAGAATATGGACTCCGCGCAAAAAAAATAAACCCATGAAATCCACGCGGACAAAGTCGCGGGTAACAGCTAGTCTGGGACAGGATATTATAAATGTGAAAGTTTGTATGTTTAGATGTTTGTTACTCAATCACACAAAAACGGCTGAATGGATTTGGATGAAATATGGCACACGGATAATTTATTACCTAGATTAACACAAAGGATACCCTTTATTCCAGAAAATGTAAAATCTAAAGTCAACCTGGACGAAGTCGCGGGCAGAAACTAGTAAAGAATATTATTCAAAAATTTCACCTAAAATATAAATACTCGAAGTACCAGAACTCGAGCCTGAAATAAAATCTACGCCCACTGTTGCGAAGGCGACGTATGACCTGCTTGAGCTTTGATATATGATATTCGCTAATTAGTGGCATAAGCTTCAATTAGAATCTTCTAGAAAAAAACAGTGTGGCGTATTTGGAATAAATTATTGAGGTTACGTGCCTGGCGACTGCTCGTGGCCGTACTGTGTATAACATGTTTGCAGTCGAAACGGTTAGAAGAAGGTTACGTGCCTTTAAAGAAGGGCATCATCACGACATTAAGATATTTATTTAGTGTTTCTGTTTAAATATATTAAGGTCCACGGCGACCTTGCCATTGAGTGGGCAATGACAGTGGCCAGTTCGGTCGCCGCCCACCCAACCGCTGTTTGTTTACACCCGACACTTGGCATCCTCCGGCCCGCTTAGATGTTCGCGAGAGCTCTCATTTCCTGTACAATTCCTGACAAATTAGATTCTACATCACCGTTTCGTTTTATTAGTTGAGCAATAGACTTGAGCTTCCGTATGGCTTTAATTAGACAGTCTTTTGAGTTTTAATCTTTAATAGCCATTTTAATGGAGAATGTCAAGTCTCTTAATCATTAGTTTATGAAGTTTGAAATAAAAAAGTCTTTTTTGAAATCTGTTTTGTTTAAAATCTGAAAATTGATAATAAAACATCGCACCTACTGAAATTCATAGTGCTCAATCGAATTATAGAGAAATTTTAAATATTACTTTATAAAGCTTTTTTGCTCCCAAATTCCTTTTATATAAAGACATCGTGTTCGATTTTGAAGGCACTACATTGTACCTATTTTTATGGATATATAAATAGATTCAATAATAATTATGAGAAACTGCAGGGCAGATATGCTTTGCACCAATTAACGTTAACAACCAAATAATAATAAAATAATAATAGTTAAGAAATTGTCGTACCGTTAGGCACGGGCCTCCTCTAAAATTGAGAGGGTTTAGGCCATAGTCCACCACGCTGGCCCAGTGTGGGTTGGCGAATTTCACACACCTTCGACAAATTCTCAGGCATGCAGGTTTCCTCAGGATGTTTTCCTTCACCGTTAAAGCAAGTGATAATTAATTTTTGATACGCACATGCTTTCGAAAGACAGGTGCGTGACTGACTTTGCAGTCCAACGGTCTAACCTAGTGGTTAGCCTAGTGGTTGTCACTGCTTATCACCCGAATAGTCCGTTAAAACAGTGAATCTAATTCAATAACTCTTGCCATAGACAAAATTAGCTTAAACTGTAACTGTTAATGTAAACTAGTGTAACCGAGCCGTAATGGTTCAAATATTGACAGGCTGTTGAAATAGGGCAGTGTCACGGCGCGCACGTCGTCAGCATTGTTGAAAGGCGGAAGTTCACACATAATTGGATCTAAGGGCTTGACATTGCCGCGGCTTGCTCTACTGACACGCTATGTATCGGTATGGTCACAATGGATAACATTATCTATTTACAGATATAAAAGATCGGTACCGCAATAAATGTTATGTGGTGTAAGACAAGTTACACGCATTTCGTATCTATTCACTTTCTGCAATCGATATGACCTCGTTCCGTCTATGCGTCTTTTCATTGTCATCTTTGAATTTCTCCCTTCATTCTCTTCTCTCTCCAAGATCCCTTGCGATGTAGGGACAGAGTTCCAACAGGTTCTTTTTTTACAAATTTTTTATTTTCCTCCATATCCTGGACTCAGTTTCTTGTAAGTAGAAGATCAACTTGATAGGAAACCCTTTAATACCAGCATAAGCCCAGGACCAGCACCATCCCCCACTAGAATAATAAGGCAGTTAAGTAGGCTAATGGGTTGTTAATAAGTTATTTCGAGAGGAGTATTGCAAAACCAAAAGTAATATTTTAGGATATCATTTGTTGTCTGAGGCCATCGGGTCACGTAGGCGGCGCGCGCGCACGTGGGTACGTCTAGACAATTAATACAGGCCTGCACTAATGATTCTAATGCTACAAGGACAAATCATTTGTGTTTTCAGCAGGGTCATGCTAAATCGCATCGCAATGTATAATTCGCAAGCAGTATGCGAATTATACAACTCCAACATTTGCGAGCATACAAACATGGAACGAAGTATGGAGCGGAAAAGAATAGAGTCAAACATTTGAAAGGATATGGGAAAATTTGGAGAATGAAAACAAAAGTATTAGCAACGATAGGATTATAACCAATAATGATTCATATATTTTTCCCCGTCGCGATTGTTTAGGTAGAGCCGTCGTTAAGAGTTAAATTTTGGAAATATGTTTACAACCCCAATTCACTCTTCATATTGCAACAGACAATACTAGTCCCAATCGGTGCAGGCAGAAAAAACGAAATACTACTGACACTTCCGCACGTTTCATAGTTAAATAACGCTCATTCACTGGTTTCGGGATATCTTACGGTTCAGATTTAGGTACATATTTCTGTTATTTTTTATTTTATATTTATTTATTCGGAAAACAAATGATTGTATACATACACAACCAGCATCGTGATCCGCTACTAAAGTTGATTTACATTCTACACTTATCTAATGGAAAAAAAGAGAACCAAGCCCCAAAAAGCTAGAGAGGTAGAGAGGAAGAACCTACAAAAACAAAGCTGTAGATATCTACCTCATTATCATCCTTTTGAAGAAATGTAAAAAAGCTGTTATATTGGTCAGCGTATCAGCCCTGCGCGTCTCATAACTATAAATAGTCAGTGACAAACGTAACCGCCAACGAACATTTTCGCGAGCGTGGGATCCTCTGATTCATCGCCCTTTGTTTGTGTTTACACACCATGACATTATATAATACAAACTCAAGCTCAAATCATTTATTTTGTACAAATCCTGCATTTACAAATTTGACAATTTTATATTTTCGTTTTACTAATCTACTACCACCGTATCGGAACGCGGACTCCACTCAGAACATCCGGGGTGAAACTCAGCGGGCTTGACTTTTTTTAGGTACACAATATGAACAATTTACAGGGTTAGTTATCTCTCTAGTAAAATAATAACAATATCAGCCTATACAGTCCCACTGTTGGTCAAAGACCTTCGCTCACAAATAGAGGTGAAAGAGATTAGGTCATACTCCACCACGCGGACCCAGTGCTGATTGGCGAAGGCAGGTTTGTGACCACCTACAATTGGATCTTATCAAGTCACCTGTAAGGCTTCCATCTTGGCTTACCGACTACCATATTGCGTGGTAACCGGGACCAACGGCTTAATGTGCTTTCCGAAGCACGGAGACGCTCGAATATGAAAATACCACAAACGGTCACCCATCAGAGATTGATCGAGTCGAACGCCGCTTAACGTTGGTGATCGCTAAGAACACCGAGGTCGCACAGCGCTACGAGCGCCTCTACCTACTAATTATTCCTAATTTAACTGGACGCAAACATAATTAATCACTAACTAAAAGAGGAGAAACAATGCCCAAAACATCGATTCAATTTCCCAAATTAATTAACGAAGTATTGGACATCATTAATTATAAATTAAACTGTGAATGTGTCCTCAATATTACAACGTTAGATATGATTAATGGATCGGTAAAAAAACTAGTAGAGTGCAATTGGGTGACCTCTTCCCTTTTCACTTGTAGTGTAGTAAAAAGGGAAGGGATATCCTTCGCACGAGATATACCTACGTAAATTTAAAAGACAAAAAACTCAAAACGAGCTGTTCATGACATTTGCCACTTTTTACACACGGCAATAGTACCCACGACCATTTCCAGCAATAGAACATGCCATACACACCAGTCGCCTAGTTTTGTTTAAAATACATTTCTGAAGGCAAATTAGTTGCTAACTGAAAAAGGGACGCATGTAAGGTGCAAGTGACGCATCGCAGGCGCAGCCCTCCGCGACGTCTGATTGGCCGACGTAAGCAAGGTCACGCAAGGCCATTTCGCGGCGCCCGCGCATCTCAGCTGCAGGTGAAAGGATCAGTGATACACTCGCATTTCTTTCCAAGAATATCATTTCCACGAAATGTTTGTGCGTGGGCTACATGGATTTTATTTGAATTAGGTGTCCACGGTATGTGAAACGCTCTACAGAAATGATTATGATACAACACGAGATCAGTAATATCTGATTAGCTATGTACACAAGTGTTTCTTGAATGCTAACAGCTTATTCCAGCTTAGTAATAGTCTAATGTAAATGCACACGCGAATGTCATAAGCGGTTGCAATGAAGAACCCAATACTAGGCTTAGTGGCGTGCGTTGGTAGAGGCCAGAGGAGGATGACGATGTTGAAATGCCATAAGGAAACCTTAAACTGAGTTTAACAATTTCGCCATTAAATCTACACAATACCTAATAGCTTGGAAGAACAGCGGCAATATATCGAGCACTATCGCGTCATCTCCAGACAATACAGATTAATGGTCAGTTTCGACAGTCAGCCCAGGCTGGAGTATAACGCATTACGCAACACGCTTAATTTGTAAGTGTGTCGATATTGCGACTAACAAATGGTCAGTCAGTAGATTATGTCGGTAGGTTTGGGAGTGGTGTGTCTGTCATAGCAAAAATAATTTATTTGTATAGGTCATAAAAACACAAACTACACCTAGATCGCGATTTAGCCTCCACTGAGAAAATTCAGCGGAAACCTTAGCGGGCTAGTCTAATAATCAGAAATTGCCAAAAATACATACATACATATAATAATATATTAAAATTATAATCTAAGTAACATGTAATTTCGGCGACATCTTGCGCTGTGCAGGGGCGTGTGGCAGTCTCCCACGAAATCTCCTGAAGACGACACCTTTCGGCTAAAACTCCTCGCTCATGAAGGTCTTGACAGTGGGAACTCGCATCACAAAAGAATTAACCGCCGTATTGTTTTGCGAGTTCAGCTTCTCGACCCTTTATAGTGTACATGGTCTTCTTACGGGTATACTCCACAATGTCATCGGCTTTGGTGATGTAATGTAACCGTGACACGTACAGCAGCGCTGTTGGTACTGCCGAACGGAGGAGCATGCCATCATCGACCGGCACGGTCCCACACCGGTTTTGTCGAGGAGGCTTCTTCTTCCTTTCCACCTTGATGACGCCTTCCTCATCACTTCGGCCCTTCATCATTGTGGCCTGAGGCGCCTTCTTCTCTGTTGTCCTCTTTGGTGCGCGGGCGGCAGCGGCGGCGTAATCATGACAAGGAGTAATCGCGTTCACGTTTGACGTCACTGGCGGCGGGGCAGCGGAACTGCCGGCGGGGCTTCGAACTTTAGTGGTTTATTCGATTGTCTGTTTCTTATTTTTTTTTGTCGTGCTACTAATGCTGAAGTCTAGATCGAGACATCTAAAATCTAGGTTTTGCCATAGGCCAGACAGGTGTCACAAAATTGTTGCGTGCGAACTGACAAGAAGTTTAATTAATAAAAACTAGTAAAGCGTTAGTTTGTTTCGTGGAATAATGAAAAAATCTGGCTTCATGTCAAAAAATGCTGTGACAGACAGTTACAAGAGTTCTATTTCATCCGTATTTCTTTTCTGTGTCAAACTATCTATTTATATCATCACGCCAGGTCCCTTGCGGGGTAGGCAGAGAGTACAGAGTTCTAGCAGGTGCTTTCTGTGTCAAGATTTTATAAAATAGTTCCCACTTCCCATTTCTAACTTTATAAAATCTCGCGTCACTCAAATATAGTAACACTATTGTGTACACTAATGAGTATCTAAATTTCCCAAGCGAGGGTGCAAAGTACGAAAGTGATCAAGGAAGTTTGTAAACACGCCAATTATTAACAGATCAAGCGCCTCGTCGACGGCGGATTTAATTAAGTAAGTTTGTTTGTTAACTACGACTACTTAGCTCCACAGTTGCCGGGATTAAAATGTCGAACAAATGTTATTCAGGAATATAATTTCCTGCCAATTCAGAATATGATTATTGTTCGTTCTTCTACCAATCCACACCGATTACATGTGGTGAAGTATGATCTATTCTATCTCAGCTATCATTTTTCTCTCATTTTCCTTACCCATTATAAATAGAAATATTAGCCATAAGGAATTGTTTATACGACCGGCTGTCTACCAGGCATCATGTCTGGGCCTATAGCAGTAAACCAATTAACTAGAGCTTGACTAGACCGCCATTATAAAGAGTGTTGTCCTATTTTCGACAACATCTGACCCAAACTGACTCTCCAATACACGCAACACAATACAGCCTCACTTGATCTATCGCTACTTGCGGTATTCGTTTCTTCTTTATCTAACATCATCACCATACTATCGTTTCACATCGTAACAAGACTAAGTACCAATTTCCCTCCACAGCCTATAAGCTTTTAATCGAATCAGCCTATAAAAGCGTAGCGAACACATTTTCCTTATCAGATCCTGCAGCAATATGGCGGTTCATTACGGAGTCACCTTCACGAGCTAGGGTAAGCGGCCGGGTGCCTTTATGGAATCACCCTACCTACCCCTGCGTAGCGGGAAGATATTGCCTAACATATCGCCTAATAAGATACATATTGAAAAAAATACTCACGCCAACTTATTTTTTAATAATGTCAGTTTTACAGATTGTTTGTTTCATCTAATAATTTACTACTAGGAGAAGGAGGAATAGGAAAGAACCGTCAACTAAGAAGATCGAGATAAATTCAATAAGTTTGTAAAGTAAAGGTTTTTCACGTTTATGGAATAAATAAACACTTCTCACTCAATAATAATTAAGTTTCGATAGCTCCTTACTCCGCGTATAATCAAGCTGCTGCCTTGTTCTTATTGACGTCGAACCGTCTCAAGTTCAGCATAAGCCGACGGTCTGACCAAGTGCCGGCTGGTCGTTCACATCGGCTCGCATGAATCTGCTCGGTGCGTCGACCCCGCCCGCACTAACCGCCACATCGCACGCAAATTGCACCTTATCTCCAAATTACGGCCACAATCAGCGTTTGTCTCTCCCAAATCGTTTGGGAAGTTATAAATCACAATTTGTGCAGATTCCTTTATTGGCAAGAGGTCGCTTATTGTGGTTATTTAGAGCGCAAATTAGGGTTAATTAGTGGCAATCGTGCGTTGATTGGAGTGTCGTGTCGAGTTGAAATGGTCTCACAAGTAGATCGATGGGCGTCAATGCGTGGTTGTGGACCGGTCGGTTGTGAAACCGCCGCGCCGCCTGCGTCTGTTCGTGCGGGAAGCCCATATGGCAAATGGAACAGATAAACACGCGCAATGTTTAGAACTTGTCAGCCTCCCGACACACGACTTGTGAGAAAATTGTTGAGTAAAACTTGTATTACCACGGATTATTTCAGTTCCATTTTATATAACGGCTGCTCTTTTATTTTTCCGCGTATGATTGCAGGGTTTCGTTTAATAACCGGAAGTAAAGCATCGGTTTCTTAACGTTTCGATTTGTAAAAGGCAGCTAGAGTTATAAAATCATTTAACAGATATAAACTAGTAAAGGTTAAACAAAAAATACGTGTGGCAATTGGCTAGGGAAATGAAGTAATACCTACTGTAATGACCAAATTTGGGACAACGCCTTGGGAAATAATGGTCGATTATGTTATTGTTTGTTTATTTTTATTTTCTTTATTTTTATTTGACACACAACACAGATTACAATCAAATATAACACGTAGTTCTAAGTAATACAATAGATCTGGATTGTAATCCAAAACATGTGCATTCAGCTAAATAAAATTAAGCAACTAACGAAACACCAAAAAAATAAATAAATAATAAGACAGAAGTAAACACATTATCCCAGAATAAACACACAACCAGGTGCACATCTAATTATATAAAAACACATTATTTATAAGGATGGGTAACATAACATAATATTACACAGCATGACATTATGTAGCATAAATGATATCTTTGACAATTTTTATAAATTTTGCAAATGAAATCCAAATTTATCCCATGATCGTTCCATATTTTAACACAAACAAATAGAACTGCAAAAATTACCTCGTAAAATCTGTTCCCTGTGGAGAATTACAACAATATATCAACTAAATTAGTTTTCACAAATTAACCCCCAAAAGGGATTATCTTTATTGGCACAGGCGAAATGAGAACAGTTGGAAATAAATTAAAAGCCCAAATGTTGTCTGACATAACAGTTTCGTTTATCTCCAGCCTTTATTATTGCAGGTATACTGTTGTAAACAGGGTTTTGTTGAAAGCGGTTGTTTAATTTTTTGGGAGTGATAATCCCGTTGTGAACCCTCAATTTTAAATCACTTCGCCCTCTAATCAGGGCCCTTTTCCAATTTTCAGTGGCTATGACCAATTATGTAATTACTATGTTACGATAACTATGCGAAATTGTCGTTTAATAGTACTGCAGTGGTATATAGAATACTATTACACGGTCATTTCACAAAGATATCGTAACGCGCCGCGTTTGGTCAAAAGGGGGATAAGGGCCATCTGGCATTTTGGTATGTCTGCCATCTGGCAGACATACCAAAATGAAACTATTTCAATGCTGGTAAGGGCTATATTATCCTACACATATGTAGCCTTTCATTTGATTTGCACCTTTGTGTATTACGAGGTGTATCAATCTTCCTAACGGTAGTTAAATTTCAAATAGATATCTTGTGTCTATGTCGTCTTAAAAAACTTGGTATTTGTAGAATGGCGACAGGACGAATTTAAGTGTACCAAGTTTTACGCTACACTTCTATTAACTTCTTCTAGGATTACAGACTAAGTGGTACTTATTTTTATTTGTGTTGAGCATCCCCCCAACTACGCCTCGTCCTGGCAATGGCGGTTCTTCCATTTCCGCCATGAATGGCGATGAATAGCGCACGCGGCGGTTTCCGGCGGCGCCGGCGTCGGTCCGTAGACTTTTTTATGCTACTTCATCGCTCGGTTATAACGAAGATTATAAACTACGAGATCAAAAGAGCATGTTTAGTGTTCGTTATGATGGAGCTTCAATACCGTAGAACACATTAGCAGTTTATTTTTGGCAAAAAAAATAGCAATGTTTTAAAAATTAGAAATAGCATCAATCACGTAAGTACAGATTAAAATAAATACATTAACACCGTAACGCCTACTATATTCCACAAGTTGGGATGGTGAAATGTGTACACCCACATTTTGTCGACGATAGGTGACCTATCGTATGTCATGTACCCCCATGTATAGGGGAGTATATTGCTATTATCACGGACACTGGTGATCGAATCCTCGACCACTTGACGCAGTGCTCAGAGCTATTGTTTTTATAAAAATATAGGACTAAAAAATCATGATTCAGTTACTTAAAATGCTAGACATAACAACTAGAGGCCGTAATACTATATTTATAGCACATTATGCCGATGTCCATTCATCACAGTGTGCACAAGGCACGTTACTGTCGCGGTGCGCACGCGCACGGCTCACGTAGCGCGCACGTGCGCAGTAACCAGTAGGTCTACCATGAAAGTTTCAATCCGAAACTTCGGAGCCGAACGATACACGAACGAAATACTATGCGTGTACCTACCATGAAGTTGTATCGGATTTGTTTCTTTCGGTCGGGCACCATAGACTGTGTTCGTGAATGAATGACAGATGCGAAGTATGTTTCCGTTTACGAAAAAAAGGAAGTAATAAATAAAGTAATATAAACCAACCAAATAAAAAGTGCATTTGTTTCTTATCAGGCACATGGTAACTTATGAACATTTCAAGTTAGTCGTGTAAATGATTAAATGTCAAGCTGTCATAATGACATAAAAGCACGAACTATGCATATAATATTCCAAAATTTCGCACTTATTAGTTAAGTTGAAATGGCGCAATAAATAATTGCTATAGAATTCGATGCAAGTTCGTACCTACTACTAATGGTATTTTCCTTTTGGGTTTCTACAATTTTTATATTGTCTTTTCTTTTTGTTTTTACAATTTTTATATTTTGGTATTAACGGCAACAAAGGTTATTTGGTATTTAAAAGCAACTCCACATGAATTATTATGAGAGTCATCGCAACCTAGGCGGATGCCCTTTTGCTTTCGATCTTTGAAAAAATTTATAGAAAAATCGTGTTTTTTCCGTATGTTTGTACTCAATGGTAAAATAGCAATAATCATATTATAAAAACACCGTATAATTCCAGTTTGAACGCATTTATTGCTTTTAGATATCAACAAACTCTCCATTAAACCATTCGTGTTTATATTTAAACAGCCAAAGAATTAAAATTCATACTTACGAAAGTAAAAAGTTACCTCTTTAGTTTTCGTATAATTGAGGTTAAAATCACGAAAGAAGTGCTGTCAAAATGCCGAAACTTCGTTTGTTCGAATAACTTCATGGTAGCATTTTACGACGGACGAAACGTCACAACCGTCTTCGGGACCGATTTCGGAACGAAAGCACTTCATGGTAGGAATCGCCCGAAATTTCGATCCGAAACTTCGGAATTACGTTTCATGGTAGACCTACAGGTGCCAAGGGCCGGCCGCGGCGTAACAGCTCATATAACAGCGACAACTATACGGTAAACTAGGAAATTAAACGTATAATAACAGTAATTTACTATATCGGTAAATGAAATAGCGACACACCTAAAAAAAAGAAATTAAGCTTTATAGTTTTAGAAGTAGAGTGCTAACTTAAATAATCATATTTTTGAGTTGTACCATTATTACATTCGGCCACCAGTATAGTCTTTAGATAGCAGAGAATTGCGACGTTCAGTTAGTATGGTAATCACTGCAAAGAAAAATATATCTAGGATGTAAATCCTAGATATATTTTTCTCGAGAAGTCTGATAAAAAAAATCTCAAATGAGGTCCCACGTCGGTCGTCGGTGCAGCCGATGTTCTTCTTCATCTTTAAGTTATGGTTTCATACTTATTGTAAGTGTATTTTGCCAGTGTCCAGTGAAATATATAATCATGTTTGATTAAACTAATTTAACTCCCCGATGAAATTGATGACAACGATGATAATGAAATTAATGAAGTACCCCACCCTGGATAGTAAAGCGGTGGATACTTTACATACCAATTGCGACGGCCGTTTTGAGGATGTCAAAAAGGCACGTTTTATCACTTTGTTACAATTACCTTCACTCATGCACATATAAGAACACATAATGGTTAATATTCCACCAACATTACACATTATTCGAAACACACACACAGTCGAAATAACACAAGTTTTGGAAATTAAAACAAATTGACAACATCACTCTTCGACTTCACGCCAAAACTCCTATGTTCTTCTTTCAAACATTCTGATTAGTGCAGTCGGTTACTTGGCACCAACGTCGAATATTTATTTTTTGCTTTTTGAATTCGGTCTCCATTTTTTAAAAGTTATTTATTTTTCAATTTTAAGTGATGAGTAAATTGATATTATTAATATTTAGTTCTTCAGTAAGGTACCTATAGGATTGATATAATATTCATAATAACGGAATCTATACATTCGTGCTGTTTGCCGTTAAGGAGCCCCCCTGGTGTATAATCAAAGTCCAAGAACTACCGATGAAATTAAAATGGGATCACCTCGGACCTATACTGAACTCAATGCGAAAAGAATTTCAAAGTAGGTCCGATAACGACGAAAATATCGGTGAACATACAAAAAAAACATACATACAGACGAACATAGAACCTCCTCCTTTTTTAAGTCGGTTAAAAAGAAAAATTCCTAACTAATAGAGTATTAGTTTAGATTATAAGACCTCTCAATAGCGAGATGATAAGACCAAACATTTAACAAAATACACATCCTACGCATTACAACAGATTTATAGCTCTATAATAGTCCATGACTTTAATTTCGAAATATATATAACATAATGGGACGGATGTGGACGGAAATAAGACGGACAGGGAATGCGGAGCCATGCGCAGTGGCAGCCGTCGATCGGATAAAGGACATCATAGTTTTAACGCTTTGATCACGATCAGAAGACTAATGTTAGTAACACAAAGCCGCAAAAACCTAATCTTAACTGCTATCAAGCTACGATGTTTAGCAATTTTCGTATTTAACTAAATGCACAACTCTAGACTCCGGAATACTTGAAAACTTTGTCCCACCAAGGATTCGAATCTGCTGGTACAGCTCATAGCTGGCAGTATTCAGTATTAGGTAATGCATAAACGCCGAGTAAATATCAAAACATGAGTTGTCGTCAACACACGAGTGACGACATTTCCTCAATCACACAACACGCGCAAGTTGCGAGGCACATCACTACTTTGATGCCTTTGATGTCTTCGACAAGATATTTTATGAGTTTTTGTATGTATTAGCGAGAATTGTAAACACTTTCGGTTTCAAAATTGAATTAATTAGTAACCAACCTCTTGCGCAGGTATTGGAAAGTCATCAATGTCATCAATGTTTATATATTTATACCTCGTTTCACTGATATTTCATGTTTCAACAGATGTCTTTAGCCACTAACGTATAACGTTTCATGTTTCAACAGATGTCTTTAGCCACTAACGTATAACGTAAGTTCTGCTCCTGTAACTGAGATGGCTTTCTACAATTCCTAAAGCTTAAACATGAAAAATCTCCCCTACGTCCAATTGTTAGCCAAATCGACACACCAACCTACAGATTGGCTCAGCACGTAGCGAAAGTGCTCTCGCCACTCAGAGGACACACAAGAGCACATGTTAAGGATTCATACCATTTTGTTAGTGAGATCAAAAATCTACATCTCACTGACAATGAAACTATGGTCAGTTTCGATGTCCAGTCACTATTCACATGCTTACCTGTACAAGACTGTGTCGAAATTGTAGAAAGGAAACTAGCGGAGAACAACATGCCAGCGGAATACTCAGAACTATTGAGACACTGCCTTACATCTGGCTACCTACTGTGGAAGGAGCAGTTCTACAAGCAAGTAGATGGTGTGGCGATGGGCTCCCCTGTATCTCCCATTGTTGCCGATATATTCATGGAAGACTTTGAGGAGACAGCCCTTCGTACCTCACCTGTAAAGCCAAGTTTCTACAAGCGGTACGTAGATGATACTTTCACAATATTACCATCTGACAAAATTAATGTATTCCTTAATCATCTTAACTCCATTAACCCTAAAATTCAGTTTACTTAATCCGTAACCCCAACTAGATGTTTCAGTAATCCGTAACCCCAACAACACCTTAAGCCATACGGTTTATAGAAAAAAGACCCATACTGATAGGTACTTAAACGGTGAATCTCACCACCATCCATCGCAGTTAGCTACTGTGGGTAAATCTTTGTTTCAGAGAGCACAAGGGATCTGTGACAAGAAACATCTGGCTACCGAGCTTCTACATGTCAAGCAAGTCCTGCACGACAATAAGCTTCGAGTCCCACGCCAACGTCACAGTGACCGAGTGAAACCAGCCACAGTCGAGCGTCTCCCTGCTGTACTACCTTACATAAGAGGAGTCACAGACAAGATTGGCTACATCTTGAAGCGTGCTTCAATTAAAACATTTTATAAGCCGCCAAAGAAGATCAGTCAGTTTTTACCATCTGTCAAGTGTCACATCCCTCTTCAAGATGCAGGAGTATACAAGCTTGATTGTAAATGTGGTCTCTCTTACATAGGACAAACAAAAAGACCAGTCAAAACTCGGGTTAAAGAACACATAGCTGACCTAAAACACCGTCGCTCAAAGAAGTCTGCAGTCTGTGAACATGTCCTTGACCGCACCCGCCATAACATCAGATTTGATAGACCACAAATCCTCGTGAAAGAACACCGATTCCTACCAAGGATGGTTCGCGAGGCTATTGAAATTAAAAAACATCCTAATTTCAATAGAGAAGATGGCTGGGTGCTTCCATCGTCTTGGGATCCAGTAATTAATATAATCAAATCTAAAACCAAGCATAACACTGCAAGACCTCAAGACACCGTGAGCTCATTCTGCGTAGATCGGACCAACAAAAACAAAAATAATTAAGAAGTTTGAGGGTACCCCGGAACAACTATGGCTTTTGGACGTCTAACACCTCAGTCCTTCCCGTGACCATGGGTGCTGCAAAGCACTCGAAACGTCGGGAACTTAAAAATAAAAAAAAAATTTAAAAATCAAAATAAACCGCGATAAAATCCGAAAAAATAGTTTTATTTCATATGAAAAATGTAAAGATATGGCGTATTACGATGGAATTTCACGTAGTCAGAACAAGGCGCTATTTAATAGGCGGGAGAGAATAAACACGAAATGCTTGCCGAAGGAAGGGTACGTCAGTAAGTTCTGTCAAGTCTATGTAAGGACCCGTAAAACAGAGACCTCTTTTTGCTTTTTAATAATACAACAGCTGAAGTACTCTGTAAATTTCTTCACTAACCGGTGTAATAACAGTAAAATAAGGCTCAAATTGATACAAGCAGATAACACCAATGCGTCAGATAAGGCACCTAGCGTTGCACTCACACAGGCTACGCTCCATGGCTCGGCCAAGCAGGTGATTGTTTATCAGCAAGCCGTGGTGCAGGCAGGTTGTTTCCACATCGCACTGACCAGGGTCGACGACCTCACCTGTTCCTGTTTGTCTAGTTTGTTTTGCCTTGTCATATGATTAGGTAATGCTATATGGGAAATTTTGGTTCTAATAACTTCATAAGGAAAGGTCAAAGTTGATAATTTTCGTAAAAAAATCTTCTTTAAATCTTAAGCTAGCGATTTAATTTCTTATGGCATAATTTTGATCCGCTAAACTTCAAACCAGTCTAATAATATTTATGATCAAATTAATCGCGGTTAACCACCATAACGAAGGAAACTATACGTAGGTATGTTCTTATCGAAAATCCTAATTAAAATAATCAAAATACTTGCTCATTAATAACAGAAAATGTTGCTACCTTCTCGGAAATTCGTGTTAGGTATTGCTTAATTAAATTTAAGATAACATTATGTGGAGGGCGATGATTCATATTTGTAATATCGGAAATTCCAGCGGCCTGCTATTGAAAAATTGTTTGATAAAAGCACACAGACTGGGTAGGTAGCGTACCACAACCTTTATTAACAGTATTATTGTAAACTTGCTTTACCGTAAGACGTATTTTTAGCTCCACTTCTTTCTCAAAGAGTGGAGTAAGATTAAAATAATATTCCTACATAAGTTATGTTAGCCGCCCAAGCTGGGAACGCGCTCGCCGGTTACAAATGACATGCAATTCTAATGATATGTAAATACAATTTCCACACTAAATAAATAGCTATTGGCACATCTTATTTATGTTAATAATTTCGATTGAAAAACTAACCTAGAATTATAAGCATGCTAATTTAACATAATGTCGTTTAAATTCAAATATTGATTTACTTTGCTAAATTCTGCGATTTACCACATTATAATGTCAGGGTTGAATTATTTTGTAATAATATTAGATTGTTGCATCTCACTTCCTCATCTCCATATGGTCTGAGATCTTTTATAGCTCCTCTCAAACGCACTCGCCGGAGACTCTCTACTAGCTTACAAACAACACAGGTTCGATTTAATTATGATAATTCGAGGTCTTCCCGATAACTACTACCGCATAGTATATTTTGCGTCATCTCTAGCTTATATTATCTATCTTATTATAAAGTCAGATCCCTTATAGGCAGAGAGTACAGAGTTCTGAAAAGGTCTTTCCCGCCTGTTTATTTTATTTTACTAAAAATCTGCACTGCCTACGTCGCCGAGAGGTGGCATTACAATACATATATATAATAAAAACATTTCTCCACACTGGGAATTATTCTTGTAGGTGCGTTTACAAACATGAATTTTGCACCACCCAGACCGTAAAAAGTAATTGTGAATCACACAAAGAATTTCTCCGTGCGGGAATCAAACCCGTGACTGCTCGATAGAGATCCAATAGACCTCGCTCAAACCAAGCGGCCTTAGTCGCCATCGTTTTTATTCTAGCAATTCGACCATCCGTGTGGTCATTGAACATATGCCAGTAATAAAAGGGTCTCCGGTGCATAGGGGGCGAACTTATAAAGCTGGAGCCGGTCGGACCGGTATGGGCGAGCGAGGGGCGCCCCAGCCCGCACTGCGACGCAGCTCTTCACATCACATAGACTATCAGTTATACTGTACATTTACAATTTACCCACGACTATTGGCATATGTAACGACCGAGATCTACGCACGAATGCTTTGGCATTGTTTGTACCACCGATCTCCTGCCAATCGACAACTCTACTCGTGGTTTAGCAGTTACCAACTGACTAAGGCTCTGAATGCCATAGATACTGTCATTAAAGAGTTGCTCTGGTTCTGAAAATACATGGCCTAAACCAGCTCTCCTTTATTGTGGCCCCAAAGTACTACCTTCCTTAAACTATCCCTATTTGGTGTATCTGTTGCTGGATTAAATCGCCTCTAACTACACACTGTTAGTTTAGCTTCATCATCATCATCATCATTTCAGCCTATACTTGTCCACTGCTGAACATAGGCCTCCCCAATCGCTTTCCAGCGTAACCGGTCCGATGCCACCTGCATCCAACGATTTCCTGCGATTTTCACAAGATCGTCGGTCCATCTGGCAGGCGGTCGTCCTACGCTGCGCTTGCCAATACGTGGTCTCCACTCTAGAATCTTTCTGCCCCAACGCCCGTCCGATCTTCGCGCTATGTGGCCAGCCCATTGCCACTTCAGCATGCTAATCCTAAGGGCTATGTCGGTGACCTTGGTTCTTCTACGAATCTCCTCATTCCTGATTCGATCACGTAGAGAAACGCCGAGCATAGCTCTTTCCATAGCTCGCTGAGCAACTTTGAGCTTTTTTATGAGACCTATTGTAAGAGACCACGTCTCTGATCCATATGTCATCACTGGTAACACACATTGACTAAAAACTTTAGTCTTTAGGCACTGAGGTATTTTGGATGAGAAGATGTTGCGCAGTTTCCCGAACGCTGCCCAGCCGAGTTGGATTCGTCGATTGACCTCTCTCTCAAAGTTGGACCTACCTAACCGGACTGCCTGTCCCAGGTAAATGTATTCGTCGACAACTTCAAGAGTAGAGTTCCCAACGGTGAGTGCGGTGGGTACGACATGGACATTAAACATTATTTTTGTTTTGTCCATATTCATTTTAAGACCCACTTGTTGGGATACTCTATTGAGGTCACCGAGCATTCGTCCTAGATCTTCCAGCGACTCCGCCATGACCACAATGTCGTCGGCAAATCGAAGGTGAGTGATGTATTCGCCATTGATGTTGATGCCAAGTCCTTGCCATTCCAAGAGCTTGAAGGCGTCCTCTAAGGTGGCCGTAAACAGTTTCGGAGAAATGACGTCTCCCTGTCTTACTCCTCTTTTTATGGGGATCACCTTCGTGCACTGCCCCTGTACTCGGACTGACATGGTGGCGTTATTATACAAGCACTTCAACACTTCGATGTACCGATAGTCAATGCGGCATCGCTGGAGAGATCTAAGAACCGCCCAAGTCTCGATCGAATCAAAGGCTTTCTCATAGTTAGTTTAGCTTGCGATAGGGAAACTGTGCTCTTACAGTTTGCCATAAATTTCTCATGTTTTCATGTTCCCTCATGTTTGCCATAAATTCTGCTATATATCACACTACTACTTACAGTTATATTGCTAAAAAGTTCAATTCAAAAACTGCACAAAATCAAACAAGTAACACACTTGACTACATTGAGGATGTCAACGTAAGAAGCCACAAAACCTTAAAATTAATATGTATCAACTTCGACAAAAGACAAAACAAAGTAAGTCTTGGTACATAGCCACTCGGCGGTGTCGAGGAGAGATTTATCGTGCGATCGTATCGAACGATACTCTTTTAATATCATGTAACAGCTCGCTAAAGTCGCAATATTGCTGCTTTTAGTTGCGTGGCCAGGCACACGCCGGCACGGTGCAGGAATCGTGTTCACATTTGTGGTTTTCGGCATAATCCGCAAAGATGATTGATACAAATTATAGCAATGGCAATGGCGGTGCATTATACCGCCCCACTCGTACCTAGTATGTTTTAACTAATAGGTCTTGTACCGTCCAATTTCATGTTAGCGCATTCCTCTTTCAACATCGTATCAGCCTGAAGACTGCAGGACGAAGGCCTGTCCCGAAGACAGCCAGGACCACCGACTTTGTGCTATACGCTCTTTTAGTATAATATGAATAAAAACGAGCGAGTAATAAAGTATAACAGAGACAGTATGCAAGCGGCCGTCATTTATTCTCTGTGATTGCGTTGATAATCTTAACAAATCATAACCTTAATGACAAAACAGATATACAACGCGAAAGAGGAAGGATGTAGGAACCAGGGAAGACCTAGACTATCTGACCATGACAGACCTAGTCTTATCTGAAGGACACGTCAAGAGTCTCCGTAACCGGCGAGCGTGTATGAGACGAACTATGAGGGTGGAGGAAGCCAGAGAGGTATTTAAGGGAAGAACCTGTTGGAACTCTGTACTCTGTCTACTCCGCAAGGGATCTAGCGTGATGATATAGATAGGTAACCTTAATTAATTGTAAATGCTAGACGGGTCAAATTTTGGAGTCAGTAAATTAGTGCAGAAATGGAAATTACAAAACCAGTATAAAATTAGTGTAGGTGACGTGATATCATCTGTATGCGACTTGACATTTCAAAAATATGGACGATACTGCTTTATGTTCAATATATCAAAGTGGATCAGCTATTTAAAAGGCGTGTAATTATATTATCATAGCCACATCACTACCTACTACATGGAACATCAACACATATTATAAATGTCTAAAAAATAACCCAACTATTTTCGATAATGTTCTATGTATCTACATATAACACGGCAGCTCCCTTGCGGGGTAGGCAGAAAGTACAGAACAGTTCGTGTTGTACCCAATTATAAGAAGTACACTTATCCCGCTTCTGATTTAACTTGATTCAAACCGAGAAGTGCCGATACTCTATTATCCGATAACTAGAATAATTCTGGCTTGATGATATAGATAGAAAACAAAAATTAGAAACATACGGTGCAACATGTTGTAATGATAAAATCAAGGAACCATTAAAATTCGATTGATCATAGAAATGTTAGTTTAAAAAGTTTGTCCGACACACTCATATTAAGAGGCGATATTCTACTAATGAACTCAAGTTAAAATAAGCAGAATGTATCAGGAACATTAAAAGACGATAGGAAGTTCAAGAAGAGGTGTAAAGAAAAGGTTTGTTGTTGCATTGTGTAACCGGGCAGCACTTGGCGCCATCAGCTGGTTGCAACACTCTGATGAACTGGTGCACACGTCGCGAAGGCAGTTACGTGACTCAGCCGCTGTTGGTAAAGTGGATGTACCGTATTATTTGTTGTATTGACATATTCAACATTCCGAAAAGAGTTTAATTACAATTACTAATAAAACAGGCAACTTTGTCTGCTATCTAACGTAGTACGCCCTCCCCACTTGAGTTGAGTAGTCGTAGGAACGCCAAATCTTTGTGTAACCAACCAATATTTACTTTGGATTGTGTCCCTCCTGTAAACACCAGTACGGCACAGCGAGCCTAGCTAAGTTACAAGCATTTTTGACGTATCCTGCTTCCGTAAACAAGAGTACCTCGTTCCAACCACGTAACTTAAATATAATTCGCGTACATTTTGCAATTTCGCAAATCAACTTGGCTACAGAAACAGGCCTACTGTTGATTAGCGACAACCACAGTTTCCCTTTAATCTCCTGTGATCATCTAATACGATTATCAACAGTTTGTTTATCTTAAAGGTTGATCATTTCTGCAAATCGGAACATTGCATTTGATATAAAATCAATAATAACGTACCAATGACTCAATGTAGAGCTCTGGAACAATCTTCTAAAAGGACAAAGATTGTACAAGGATATATAAATGAGTAATTGGTGAGTGTGTCTAAACTGTCGGTGGCAAAATCAAACAAAAAAGAAATTAAAATGGCGATCGATAACATGCTATTGATAACAAATATCGATATAGGTAATCGGAAAATTTAATTAAGAGCGCAGTAGTGTATCAATGTTGATAGAATTGATCGATTATCTTAAAAAGAAGGACACGCATGGAACTAGGCAGATATATATCACAGAACACACACAAAAACCTTTTTCTTTGGCAATTTTATCAATAAAACGATGATGAAATAGAGTAACCTAAATTATATGTTAGCAAAACAAACCAACTGCGAATGTTGCAGGATCAGCTCTCGGAGTGGTCCATAAGCTTTTCTTTAATGTTGATGATTCTGTAGGAATTAATATGATCAACACTAAAAAAAAGGCTAAGGCCTAATTTTTAAGCAGACTCCGACAGATACGCAGAGATGCAAAGTTCCACGTTTTTGTTGGTAACATGTTAGTTCGGACAAGAAAAAAAAATATTTCCGTACGTATAAACAATCCCTGTTCTCTACGTTTCTTTGGTTTATTACGTTAGAAACACAAAACATAATCGACAGCTTTTGAAGCGCTTGTTATTGCGAACTTCAAAGCTTGGCGTTGACGGCCGCTGCGCAGGCGCCTTTGCCTTCTGTTCAGTATGCGCACGAGCATCCAAGGACTGTTTAGCAAATACACGAGCAGACGCAACGCTGTTTACATTTGGATTATTGGCAGAATTATATATTGTTTTTTTGTTCTATTTCGACGAGGTTAGTAACTTGTTAGGCATTCCACTACCGAAACTATGTTGCCGTACAAAAAGTTTCAAATAAACATATCTAAAAGCTCTTTATAAACAAAGTCTGGAAAGCGGCTTTTTTTAGTATATCTTTGCGCAAAGCAAATAACGTCAAAATGAAAAATTACACTGAATATTTTACGGTATTACGAACCATAATTGAAGCGAAAAAATACAGATTGAGTCTGTCTTATGAAAGCTGGATAGAAAATGCCGGCAAATTCGACATCGTGCAACTCCGGACGAACTGGGAATAAATTGATTTAAAAGAAACCACCGTCACGCCTATATTCCCCAGAGGGGGTGGCAGAGGTGTACTGAGTACACCCACGTTTCGCCGACAATGTTAGGTCCCATGTAATAAGGGGCGAGCCTATTGCCATATACCAGGCACGATTCCAGACTCCGGACTCGTACTGGGAATTTTTCGTTAGAAAAACTACATTTGTAAGACCTAGGATTTGAACCCAGGACCTCGTGATCACAAAGCGATGCGCTTTGCCACCAGACCAACGAGGCAGTAAATTGATTAAATACTCGAATACTACTTTTATGACTAAAAAATACTAGTGCATAAGAAAAAAAATCGTGTTAATAAGTTGATGATTTTAAGGGACATATAGTATACGCAGAGGGAAGTGAAGAAACGAGGGAGGAGAAGGAGTAGGGAGGGAGTTACATAGAAATTATAGCATTTTAACATATAACATTATTTCGTGTTAATAGTTGATAAGTCCTTAATTTACTGCAATGGGATTCTGATACTTATTGGCTTTCATATATTAAATCAATGCCTTGTAGACTTACAGACCTTTAGACTTTTTTATTAAAATACGGATTGTCTGAAGTGCAGTACTTGCAAAGCCATGGAATTTAATAAGATTTCATATTCAGAAGTTGTAAATTTAAATCATGTAGAATTTTATAGAATGATTACATAACATTAAATAAATCTAGCGTGTATCAAAACCAGTTCGTCTACGAGTACTTATATGGTTAACTAGAACAGGGCTGTCCAAATCACGGCCCGTTGCTTGTGTTTGTGCGGCTAACGACACATTTTTATCTACTGCAAATACGAAAATATTCCTTAAGAAAATTTATTTGGTACATTATTATAGTATTTTTATGGTATCCCAAATAAATGAATGAAATATTTATTCGGATGGCAGCAATTTTTCTGTCACATTATTAAGGAAATTCTCGAGCTATGTACGAGTATTTGTGCGGCCCTCCACTAAATTTGAAAATGTATATTCGCACGGGATTGTATCTACGAGTAGTTTGGACAGCCCTGCACTAGAGCAATAGGTGACATCAGTCTCAGTATTGCCAGCTTATGAAAACGCTAAATAATCACTCTCAGTGTTTTTTTAGGCAGACTCTAACCAAATAATTCCTCGCACGGAATGTACGAGCATCATTAGCGATTTGTGATTGCGAGCGCACGATCGTAAACAATAACGGAGTTGATGCAGTCGTCAAGGCCGATATCGATTTGTATCACATCACTCGTGGTAAGAACTATTTATGTAGGAGACTCGTTAAAACTTTACAATAACGTGGCAGTCCGTTTGTTGTGTACATTTTAATTGGGCGTCCAAACTCAGCTTCATGATGTTTGCTTGGGACCGCGCGCGGTGTGCCTGGTCGCCATTGTTTTCGGTTTTGCGTGGCGATACCATAATATTTTAGTATTTACTCTGCGTTCGCCAAACTGTAATTACGTCGGATGTTACGTAATAGGTTTTTGCTTATGCGACAGTTTTGGTTTAATGTCGGCATGGTCGCGAACTGACTCGTTAGGCAAAGCATCACAATGAATGTTCGTAAATCATGGTGCTTTATATGGGAGTGCAATCTGTTCAATGGTTTTACCACTCTCATGGTGCCAAGTGCATCGTGCTTAATGGCGGAGAATAAGATATTTTATAGTATTATTGAAAATAAATACTTTATTAACAGATTTTTTTTACACGCTACGGTACCTATATATAAAAAGATAATAATACGGTTGAACCGAGAGACGTATCAGAATCATATGTGAAAAATGTTCTCTGTCCACTACCGTGTGGGACTCTGTCCACTAGCGATGTTAATTTTTAAATTTTTTTTTTTTTTTTTTATAAAACGTAGCCCCACACTAGGATTTATTCCTGTGTCGTGGGTGCGTTTACAAACATGAAAATTCACATACAAAAATACCCAGACCGAAACAAATAATTGTGGACTCGAACCCGCGACTATTAGACGCAGTGGGCAGAGCGGCTTAAGCTCTTAACCACTGCGCTAAATCGTCCGTCATAATTAATCCGTCGTAATTGCTAAGCGTTATGCACTTTCAGAATTAAACATTTTATGTTCGTAATTTCGGTTCATAATAATAATCCGTCGCTTGGTGTATTTTATAATTAATATTATACTGTATCTATATTAATGTACTCAGAATTTTTTCTCTTTCATTTGACATCCCAGTCGATGCGATAGCAAAAAAAAAAAACGAAATTTAAAGAATCCACTTTTTCTTCCTACCTGTCATCCCGCCTCATCAAGTGTGATATGCAGTGGGTATATACAGGCTGAATGATGATTATAAATATGATGATGATAATCGACTTTACGTGTTTTTGCCCAATCGTCAGGGTTCAACAGTTTTAGTATGACAAACTCCTTTACTTCTTTATTATGAAATATAAGTAGGTAATTAATTACGTTTCCCATTACCTTAGACAAATCCTGTCATGTCTGCAATACCACCGGCTGATTGTTATCTTTCGTTCAGTTTGCATTTTCCATAATGATTTATCATCATCATCATCATCATCATCTCAGCCTATACTTGTCCACTGCTGAACATAGGCCTCCCCAATCGCTTTCCAGCGTAACCGGTCCGATGCCACCTGCATCCAACGACTTCCTGCGATTTTCACAAGATCGTCGGTCCATCTGGCAGGCGGTCGTCCCACGCTGCGCTTGCCAATACGTGGTCTCCACTCTAGAATCTTTCTGCCCCAACGCCCGTCCGATCTACGCGCTATGTGGCCCGCCCATTGCCACTTCAGCTTGCTAATCTTAACGGCTATGTCGGTGACCTTGGTTCTTCTACGAATCTCCTCATTCCTGATTCGATCGCGTAGAGAAACGCCGAGCATAGCTCTCTCCATAGCTCGCTGAGCAACTCTGAGCTTTTTTATGAGACCTATTGTAAGAGACCACGTCTCTGATCCATATATCATCACTGGTAACACACATTGACTAAAAACTTTAGTCTTAAGGCACTGAGGTATTTTGGATGAGAAGATGTTGCGCAGTTTCCCGAACGCTGCCCAGCCGAGTTGGATTCGTCGATTGACCTCTCTCTCAAAGTTGGACCTACCTAACCGGACTACCTGTCCCAGGTAAATGTATTCGTCGACAACTTCAAGAGTAGAGTTCCCAACGGTGAGTGCGGTGGGTACGACATGGACTTTAGACATTATTTTCGTTTTGTCCATGTTCATTTTAAGACCCACTTGTTGAGATACTCTGTTGAGGTCACCGAGCATTCGTCCTAGATCTTCCAGCGACTCCGCCAGGACCACAATGTCGTCGGCAAATCGAAGGTGAGTGATGTATTCGCCATTGATGTTGATGCCAAGTCCTTGCCATTCCAAGAGCTTGAAGGCGTCCTCTAAGGTGGCCGTAAACAGTTTCGGAGAAATGACGTCTCCCTGCCTTACTCCTCTTTTTATGGGGATCGCTTTCGTGCACTGCCCCTGTACTCGGACTGACATGGTGGCGTTATTATACAAGCACCTCAACACCTCAATGTACCGATAGTCAATGCGGCATCGCTGGAGAGATCTAAGAACCGCCCAAGTCTCGATCGAATCGAAGGCTTTCTCATAGTCCACAAACGCCAAGCATAGTGGCCGATTATACTCCTCGGTCTTCTGTATAATCTGCCGCAGCGTATGTATGTGGTCTATGGTACTAAAGCCTTTCCGGAAACCGGCTTGTTCGGGAGGCTGGAAGTCATCAAACCTGCGTTCGAGACGATTCGTAATGACTCTCGAAAACAACTTATAAACATGGCTCAGCAGTGTGATGGGCCTATAATTCTTCAGTAAAGTGTTATCACCTTTCTTGAAAAAGAGTACCACCACACCCCTGTTCCACGCTTCCGGCGTTTTTCCTTCGAGCAAGACGGAATTAAACAGCCTCTGAAGGACTTTAAGTACCGGCGATCCGCCCGCTTTCAGAAGCTCTGCGGTAATTCCGTCTTCACCCGGCGCTTTGTTGTTTTTAAGGTGTTTGAGAGCCATCTCAATCTCGTACAGGCTGATGTCCGGGATATCTTCTGTGTAGTGTCGGGTTAGCTTGGCTCTTGGGTCTTTTACCAAGTCAACAACAGGTTCAGCTACTGAGGTATACAACTGCCCATAGAACCTCTCTATCTCCCTGAGCACCTCTGACCTATTCGACGTTACGTTTCCGTCCTCCGTCTTCAGCTTCGTCAACTGGCTTTGCCCAATAGACGCGTCTCTTGCAAACACTTTGGAGCCCTTGTTCTGCTCTATGGTCTCCTCAATACGTCTTGTATTGAAGGACCGTAAATCGTGTCGCAAGGACTTCAATATCTGTCCATTGAGCTGCCTATAGGACTTAGCATCATCGGAGGTTTGGAGTGTCATGGTACGTCGCTCAGCCATAAGGTTTCGGGTGTAGTCAGATAGCTTTTGAGGCCTATTTTTACGGTGGGGCTTAAAATGCTTGGACCCGACCGTATGGACAGTCTCTACCAACCTATTGTTGATTTCGTCCACTGATGCGCTGCTGTCTAGCAATTCGAAGCGGTTTGACAATTCGAGTTGAAAGTTCTCGGGGTTTTGGATATGTGCATTAGAAGGTCGGAGCGTAGACTTCATCAGACGCAATCTTTCCATTTTGACATTAATATTTTGGTATTGCTGGCAACACTGGCCGAGTGACATGCCAAAATCATATGTTAAAGTTTGAATTTGTAAAATAATTAATTAACTACGTAAACTTATTATTAAAAGTAGTGTAAACGGTTCTACTTAATGTAAATATCCTTTACAAGTGTTTGTGAGAGATTCGTCCAAACAAATAACAAATATTGAAGGAACTGGTGTCTGTCAACGGTCGAGCTGTTTGGATTTCTCAATTTTACCGGGGAGTATCGTATTCTTTTATAATTAATCCTAATTTACACCTAAGCCATTGTAACTGGCCATATCAGACCTATTTTACAACCTCCTTACTTGTTATTTACTGTAAAATTGATATAAGAAAATTAGCATTCTTAATATTTTTTCTTTTTTTCTTTTCCTTTACTAGCAAAGTATGATTACACAAATGATCACTGCTTATTAAGGAAATCAAGTACATTACATAGACTAGTAGGTACAGAAAATAACAGATTGAATCAAATTTTTACTCATATCAATTTCGGATAATTTTATTTTATTTTAATCTACCCCACGAATCAATTTTTTTGATAAAAAGATAAAAATTCTTATTTCAGAAGTTACCTATTATTAGTTTACATAATACAAAGCATTATTAATTCTCTTGTGTGCCTTTTTTTCCTGCTACAGTTGTATTTATCCACTTTATATCACTTTTCCAGAGAACTTTCACCGACAACATGCTGACCCGCAGAGCTGTTGCCAAAGATGTTGAAAGTAAACTGAGGATGGCTCTGGAGGAATTGAAGTCGTCAAAGGACTTCTGCGATCAACTGTTAAGGGAACGCGACGAGAGTGAAATTGAAATTCAAAAAATCGTTACCAAAAACTCACAATTAAAAAGCGAGCTATCTGAACTTCATATTCAGTACATGGATGTGCTTGACCAACGGGATCAACTACAAACTGTTGTTTCTAGTTTTAATGAATGTACCTACACCCATGTAAGGGCACTGAATCGCATTTCCGAGTTGGAAAGTAGCCTCTGTGAGGCTCAGAAATCAATAAATAACTTAGAACAACTAAAAGAGTCTCACGAGGCCCTTTCCACTCAGAGTCTTTTCAATGAATTATTAGGTTGTAAAACTCAGCCCAATAGTGAGAGTTGTACTGTTATTGACTTGACATCTGAAAATGATTATAAAATAAACCATATAAAACTGAGCAGTCGTAGAAAAATAAAAAAATACTTAAAATTAAGCAATTTAATAAAGAAAACTAAAAGGCTTTTAAAGGTACAAAATTCTTGCCGAAAACTCAATGTTTTTAGAAAAGATAGAGTGAATATCCTAGGTAACCTTAAGGCATTAGACTCTGAGCTTGCTCATAGTCACTGTGTGTATGACACTGAGGTAAATGAATTGCAGACTGAAATCTTTCATCTGCAGTCTGAACTTAGGAAAATGACCTCAAGGTATGAAGATGCTCAAAAGCAGATCAAAGAGCATATCAGAGCTACTGATGAGATTCTAAAAATGGGGACATACAACCTTGAGCGGTTTGAATCTCTTACAGCAAGCTGTGCTATCCCACCCACCCCAATCGATACCCCCTCATTGGACACATTATTATCTGATTGCTCTATTAATGTTATTAATGTAATGCAAGTAAATAATAGTGCTAGCTCTTACTTAAATAACCCTGTTAGCCAACCGGCCACAAAAACATGCAAAAAACCTACATATCCACAAAAGTCTGTAATTGTTTATTCAGATAAAATAGGCCAAGACTTAGGTTCCTTATTATCTAGGCATTTAGATCAGAAAGTAACTAATTTCTGTTCACCTGGGGCCAGTTTAAATCACTTGATTGATAATATTAGTCAAGCTAATTTAGACAAGGACACAACCACTGTTATATTTTATGGTGATAGTTTATCAGTTAAGAGGAAGGACCTGACTAGGAGTATTGAAAAATTATTAGAGCTGCATTCTAAATTAAATTGTAAATTTGTATTCTGTGCCTTGCCATATGCCAGTAACTTAACCATTCAGCAAAACAGGCACATTTATGACATGAATTTATATATTTACAACATAACACACCGTCATAGTGACGCCATTTTTTATTTTGATATAAATAAATTCATTAGCAAGTTTAGGCTGACAGAAGATACTATGTATCTGCCCTTTACTACTAAACGACAGTTGGCTACATTGTTAGCATTTAATATACAAAAAAATGACGCGGTTATATGCAATATAAACCAAAATAAAATGATTGATACTGGCAGCAACATTAGGTTGTGTGACCATAGTTTAAACTAGTAAATGCGACAACAGCTAAGTCAATAGAATTAAATATTTTTCATCAGAATATGCAAGGTTTAGCTGGCAAAGATCTCGAGATAGAATTATTTCTTAGGAAATACAACGTCCATTTATTCTGTGTTACTGAACATTGGCTGAAATCTCATGAAATAATCAAATATCAAAGTCAGTACACAGTGTTGAGTGCGTTCACAAGAAAAACAGCCATACGCGGAGGGTCTCTAATATTAGTCGCCAACGACATCAAGTGTAAAGAGCGCAAGGACATTATGGGTCTTTCTATTGAACGCATTGTTGAGATATCTTGTGTCGAACTGGATAGTTATGTTGTAGCATGCGTTTACCGACCGCCCTCAGGTGATTTTAATACATTTGAAAACGTTATGGAAGAGGTGTTAAAAAAAATATCTGGTATTAAAAAGCAAAGCATTATATGTGGTGACTTCAATGTCAATCTAATCGAAAAGTCATCCATTAGCTGTAGACTAATTACTCTTTTTAAATCTTTTAATCTAGTATGCTTGTTTAATGAACCGACTAGAATCACTGCTACGTCTGCTACCTGTTTAGATAATGTGTTTTGCGACTGTGAAGTGTTTGATAAATTAATTATAAACGCTTTGCCCTCAGATCATAGTGGTTTGTTGGTGTCAGTACCCAGCCACCTTATACCTAAGTTATGTAAAGTTACTTGTAGGCCGATATCAGATCGACGTATAAACTGTTTTAGGGATAAAGTTTACAATCGCATATCTAATATGGATTGGTTACATAATGATCCCAATTACCTATATCAAAACCTTTTTGATACCATGAAATCAGAATTCGATAATATATTTAAAATAAAATCATTTTCAACGGCCAAGAAAGCAAAGTTTAGTGATTGGGCTACTGTAGGAATTCATAAAAGTAGAGCTAAGATGTATGAACTGTATGATACGAAAACATATAATCAAAACCCAGCTTTCTTGGAATATGTTAAAAACTACTCGAAGACTTTTAGGAAGGTGTGTACTGCAGCAAAGTCTTTATATTATAGCAATATGATCAAAAGGTCATCAAATAAGATCAAAACCACATGGGGTATAATTAACAGTGTATCTGGGAGAACTCAACCACGCGATGATCATATTGAACTTGTAATTAATGATAACATCTTAACAGATGATTTCGATATTGCGCAGGCTTTTAATAAATTTTTTAGTGAAATTCCAGTTCATACTACTGGCTCTTTGAACTCCTCTTCCCGAAAAGCTGAACTAATATTAAAAATCAGTGTAAAAGAATGCAATGTCTTGTTTGAATTTAAATATGTGACCCCGACAGACATAATCTTAACCTTTAAGTCGTTAAACATTAAAAACACTGTCGACTTCTGGGGTATATCATTAAAAATACTAGATAGCATAGTAATGGCTATAGCACCTGCGCTGGCGACGATATTTAATAAATGTGTAGAGAAGGGTAGGTTCCACGACTTAATGAAACTTAGTAAAGTTGTACCGATTTTTAAATCAGGGATAAAAAGCGAGCCTTCCAATTTTAGACCGATTTCCATCTTGCCGGCCTTGAGTAAAATTTATGAAAAGATCCTACTCAATCAATTGCTTAACCACTTTAATGAGAATAAGCTGTTACACGGTGATCAATATGGTTTTACTAAGGGACGTTCAACCACAGACGCGGGAGTAGGTCTGCTTCAGCAAATTTACGGTGCCTGGGAGGCATCGCAGAATGCAATTGGTGTATTCTGTGATCTCTCTAAGGCATTCGACTGTGTTGAGCATGCAACCCTTATTAAAAAGCTAAGGCATTACGGTATTAAAAACACTGCCCTTAATTTATTAGCTTCATACTTAGGTGAAAGGTCTCAATGTGTTGAGATTAACGGGGTCAAGTCTCAGGAAGTTAATATTTCAATTGGTGTTCCACAGGGCTCCATCTTAGGACCCTTTCTCTTTTTAGTATATATTAATGACCTGCCGAACTTTGTCCGTGATGTCTGTGACATTGTACTATTCGCAGATGATACCTCATTGATCTTCAAAGTTGACAGAGCTAAGCTTAATTTTGACGATGTGAATGGTGCTCTTTCACGGATATCAAATTGGTTCGAAATAAACAATCTATTGCTTAATTCACTCAAGACAAAGTGTATTAAATTTACTATGCCCAATGTAAAAGTTAATGCTACGAATATTCTTATTAATGGCACAAAGCTGGACCTCGTGAACTCCACTGTCTTTCTAGGCATTACCCTAGACTCCAAACTCCAATGGGGGGCCCATATCTCATCGCTTGCGGGTAAACTTAGCTCCGCTGCTTATGCAGTGTGGAAAGTACGGCAACTTACGGATGTGGATACAGCACGTCTAGTTTATTTTAGTTACTTCCATAGCATTATGTCTTATGGTATCCTACTGTGGGGTAACGCTGCTGACGTGGAAAATGTATTCATACTGCAAAAAAGAGCTATCCGTGCCATTTATAATCTTGGACCTAGGGCTTCCCTCAGAGAACTTTTTAAAGAGATCAACATTCTCACGGTCGCTTCACAGTATATATACGACAACATAGTGTACATACGTAGGAATATCCATTTATTTAATAAAGTGGGTGACGTTCATAAATTAAATACTAGAAATAAACATAAACTGGTATTACCAATTGTTAGGCTTAAAAAAGTATTTACTTCCTTCGTAGGAGTCGGTATTCGCTATTTCAATAAGATACCAAAGCCCATGTTAGAGTTGCCACTTGACAGATTTAAAAAGTATATTAAATCTTCACTAATGAGTAAAGGATATTATACACTAAATGATTTTTTAAATGATAAAAATGCCTTTACACAAGTTAACTGAAATCTAGAAGAATATAATGTTAAGTGCAGCGTGTCCTGCCTAGCGAGCGTTCATTGATTTTAAATATTATTCTCGAACGATGTCGACAGGGTCGTGGATTGGTCATGCTCACTAAAATGTCTTTGCTAGTGGCGGCTCTGTGGAGCGGGTCATTCTTTTCCCTCTAAAATGGTTGAGGAGAGTGATGGCTGCTTCTCAGGTCATACTCGTGAACGGGTGCTGCTGGTGGGGACTGGTCCGTCCCCTGCCCTTTGTCTGACTGAACGTGTACCATAATGCTGATGAATTTTGTCTCGTTCGGCATCACACTGGAGCTATGACCAGTTGTTTTGTACGCGCTCTTTACATATTTTATAGTAACACTTTCTCTTACTATTATTATTATGCTTTTTATTATATACCTCTACAACATCTCTATTTTGTAAATGAGAGGACTATGTAGACACTGACCAATATCATGAATCTAAGTACACTTATGATTAATCTATACTTAAGCACATCTATTTAGCTCGTTCTGCATTGTTCTCCCATACTCCATAAATGCAATGTATACAAAAAGAATTGTAAACCTCATTTTTAAAAAAGTGTAACCGTGGAGTTTCTTGCCCTTCTTCTCCACAGGAATGACTTTCCGAACGGGTGGTAGAGTCTTAAGTAATAATAATTTTCTGTTTTTGACTATTCATAAGTGCCGTTTGGTCTACATGAATAAAAAACTTTTGATTTTGATTTTATTTAATGTGCCTCTGACCATTCGGTGATCACTGCCGGTTTTTACCCTGTGAATCACGGAGACATCATTAAATATTTGTCGCTTGGTGCTCATGATGAAGTCTATCTCATTTTTTGTGGAACCATCAGGGCTCATCCAGGTCCATTTCCTATGAGGCGGCTTCCGGAAGAAAGAGTTCATCATAAAGAGTCCCTCCTTCTCCAGATATTCGGCCAGCCTCTGACCCCTGGGGTTGCGTTGCCCATATCCAAATTGCCCCACTCTCAATTCATCATCGCCCCGTTTGCCCAGCCGCGCATTGAAGTCACCCATAACCACTGTAAAGTGTGCTTTGGAAGTATGTATGGCTCTACTAATGTCCTCATACATTACTTCGACGTCATCATCTGAGTATGCCGAGGTCGGTGCGTAGACCTGTATGACCTTCAGCGAATATCTTTTGGATATTCTGAGTATCAGGTACGCTACCCTGCTCGACACACTAGTGATGGACACAACGTTGTCTATGAGTGACTTGTGGACGATAAATCCGACACCACCTTGGGACTGCTGTTCGCCCTCCCGGTAGTAAAACAAGTTGCCGGATTTTAAGGTTATCGTGTCCTCGCCCTTTCTTCGGACCTCCGATAAACCAACAATATTCCACCGCAACTTGTTTATCTCTTCTTCCAGCTCAACAAGCTTCTCATCTGTCCTTAACGTGCGTGCGTTGTATGTCACCAGGGCCAATTTTCGGTAGCCGAATCTCTGCCGGAGATTCTTAGCACCCCTTGTCCTGTCGTTACCATGGCTGCTACCGTGGCCAGGACGAACAGGACCGCCGGGGACTAGGGGCCTGGTTTTCTTACATTCTTCCATAATGATTTATAAGTAATTAAAAATAAACATCTTCAACTAATTAGTTTCTAATAAATAACGAACACGAAAACAGATATATTATGCTTAAGTTTTGTTTATACAGCACCAGCTGCCCGCTCCGACTTCTCAAGGGTGTACTAATAAAGAAAATGAGACCAAATCTTCCCTTTACAGTACGACCATGTAATGTTTTTTTTTAACAAAACTACCAAATCACCAATTTATTTCTTTTTCGGGTGCAACAGATAAAACAATATAAGAAACTGGACAACTACACGTCAATCTGGAAATTCTGCCAATATTTTTTAAGATCTCCGTACTGTCTTCCGTCCCACTCACTCGTTCACTTTTTTATGGAGATTTTTTAAAACTTATGTTTTTCATGTAGCCGTACAAAATTTTAAACAATTTCTATAATTCAAAAATTTGTCCTGATAATTACGAACACAACAAAAAAGAATTAGCCAAATAGGGGCAACCGTTCTAAAATAATGCGCTTACATACACAATTTCAACCTTTTGACGTAGGTCCACACACAGATGACTGTCATTGCACATGCACGTTTGCTAGCTCTAGGGAACTTACGCTCAAATCACTAGACCAAGCAATTGTCAATTATTTATTGTTCGTAATAAATGTTTATTGTTCGTAAATCACTTTTTTATTGTTCGACCAGACTAGCTTGAAAGTTCTTCTCGACTTGGTTTAAATACTATTGTAGTGACAATAGTCGGAAAATATGCTCTAGCTAGCTTCCAGTCCAGCTTTCTTTTCCACTTATCATATATCAGCGGTCACCCATCTAAGATCTTCTTCTTGGTGTCTCGGCGGCAAACATGATTATAATTATATGGATTCGGCCCGGAAGGCGGCCATACTGATTGTCGGAAGCAAATATCGAATCTTGCTGCATACAGGTGTTAGGGCACGCAGAGCATGATATAAGATGGGACATCATTTGGGTTGCTACGCACAAACATCCCATATTGTTACTGTCTGATCATGTTTCCTTGCTTCGGCCGACCTGGGTCCGAAGTCTATCTAAGGTCTGACTGCGCCCAACGTTGCATCGTTGATTATTTTCTTACTAACCGGTCAATCCGCCGGCTGATGTAGGTTCAAAAACATTTTATAATTATGTACCTGTTATCATGTATTACATAGGTGAACACTACATATTAACACATTATTTATTAACATTGAACTACTTCCAAGAATATTACATATCTGTTATAAGATAAAAGGAAATATTACCATTTCTTGGTATAGATTGAGCAGACATACAATTTACATTTTAATTAAATACCACACCGGCTTTTGAGGAATTTGGACCTTATCCTTAATTACACAGAGTAATAAATAAATTACTAAGCTAGATAATTTAATACATTATAGTACCAGCGCAGTGGAGTGTTGACAACCTTTATCACTTTTTACAAAAGACTTTATCAAAACCAATATAAAGTACAAAGTCAGTATGTCACGACGTCAGCTCCAACACAACATTATTTCACAATGTATTAACCACATCAACTATTTTATTTAATTTGGACTTTATTTATTACCAAATTATAGAGTAAGAAATAGCAAAACGGTAAGTTGGAATGCAAAGGTTTTTAGGATGAGTACATATATGGATTGTATTGAAATAAAAATAGATTTAAAAAATTTCTAATCGTCGGATTCATAAGACAAGGCAAGGTTTTAATCTTTATTTTCAAAGCGAGTATAATATTGCAAAAAACGTCAAATTATCACTTCTAATTCAAACAGTTTACACAGTTTAGTAGTTATCATTATATTAATACGTGAAGCAAAAACATTGTACCCCTTTTTACGAAAATTGCGCGGACGGAGGAGTATGAAATTTACCACACTTATAGTTTATATAGAGAAGGAGTGGGGAATGCAAATATTTTTATAAAATTATGCAAATAAAAAACATTAAATCAATAAAAAAAACATTAGACACACACTACCACGTATTTGACACAATACACGTCAAATTGAGAATAGATTAATATTGTTTGTCTTTAATATTATTTGTCTATAGTCTTACTGAATGTCAAACATAACCAGCAAACGATGAAAGAGTAGGTCGAGTCGACTTATGGGCGACCACTAGTATTAATTAATTTGCAATAAGGCAAACATAAAGTACACATTGCGCAATCTCAGTGGAGCAAGTAGAATGCATTTATGCAATAATGTAGTTGTTTCAGAGATAATGGACTTTATCTACGGTAGTGAAAGCACAGTTTTTACAAAACAACTGTATTATTGCAAGATTCTTGCATACCTGCAGGGCAAGCAAACGCGGCGCGACAAGACAGAAAATAACCATTTCTTCTTACGTGATAGCATGGCGTGCCGTGACAAAAGTTTGACACGAGAAAACTCGTCCATACAAGACTATATTAGCTTGCGTACACTCTTATCACAGGCCGACAAAATTTTGTGCCCTTGCTAACCGTCCCCTTCAGTTTTGTAAAAATCTTCCAATAACATAGTTTGTTTTATAAAAATGTACTTTAACTCCCATAGTAAATAAACTGTAGGAACTGTACTCTCCGCCTACCCCGCATGGGATCTGGCGTGATGATATAAATAGATAGAGATAGAGTGAGTGAGTAGATATCTCTAAAATTCGGTATTTAGAGATATTGGCTGTCAGTGAACACCTGCGATGCAGGGCAACGATCGCCACTGACACACAAAGTGTGTCAGCGCTAATCTGTTTACACGGAAGCGGGAAGTGTTGACGCGACACACGTGCCGCACTATCTAGCGCCCGCTATTATCTAATACTAAGAACACGAGACAGTGACCTAGGAATTATTAACCTATTAAGGTTATAAATAGCCAGAGACAGAGTCGTTTGTATTATAAAATGACGACGACCCATGTGGTCGCCAAGCATTAAAAAGAATAATGACACTACGTAAATATTTATCGATCATACATCTTGTTAGGTACCGACTAACTGCTTCTCGGAACTAGTGCATGGTGCTAGATTTTACTGGGCGAACCAGAACTTTGTTACATGATGATACTAAAGTTAGAAAATCTTCTCAGTATCTTTGATGATTAAACGATCAATAACTGCGAACGACTTATGGATTATCACAACAAAAACGAACTAGAACGAGGCAGTAGCCTCGTTCTAGTGGCGCATGGTGACACTGGAGATCAAGAGATCCTGGCTTCGAATCATATCGAACAACCGTCTGGAGCCTACAATTATTCCTGATATAAAGACAAGAGGCTCGTTATAACCGAGCATCGTCGACAAAATGTAGGTATGTACAGTACACCTCTGCCACCCCCGCTTGGGGAGTAACAACAAATATCTATGAATAAACAACTTTGTGCTGACAAATACGTAAAACATAGGCAAGTAAAACAAGCAAATACTGTTGTATTGTAATTAATTGCGGCTAAAGATGGCTGTTCGTGCTAATTATACAAGTGCGCTAATTAGACAACACGCCCGGTGTAAAGTTAATAAGGTTTTTTTTATCACGAATCCGTGTGTTAGATGCTCAAGGTTCAGACGAGACGAGAATTCAAAAGATTCGTTGTTTTAACATAAATGTGACTTATTTTTTCCTGTAGCAGTGGAAGAATCATAAAATTAGAATATTTTTTATCCATACAATACTAGTATTTATGAATCGTCAGAAAAGTAACAAATAGATCCCCAGGCTCCTGGGGGAAAAACTGAACTTTTAGGGGACTTTTTCCATACTGTAACACATGCAGTGGCCTACATTGACTGCGAAGAAGGTCCTCGGAACCTTTGAACGCGACGCACCGGTGCCCCAAGCAACACATATATAAGTAACAATGCTCGCGTGTCTACTCAGCTGAAGGCCCAGTTAATTACAATTACACAAAACATACACTGCCCAGCTCACGTACGAAACAATGTATCCAGTAAAAGCGGTTAATGTGCTTGTAAAATTTCACTTTCGACGAGAGCGGCTCGGCGGCGGTTGCGCAAACGTGGTGGTTAATTAATAACCGCTAATGAGCGGCGACTGCACGGCCGTGCACTTGAGGCCACAAAAGCGCCTCGTTTTGGAGAACTACCACGGATTAAATACCTTCCACCCCCTTAACCTCTTAAAAGTAGCCATTAGGTAAGGAAGTAGCATTCTTAAGCTAATTGTACGGAATTGCAACGCTAGCCAAAAATTTAAACAGTTCAGAATGTTTGTGCCAAGGATGGCATACATCGCAAAAATTGAATTTCATAACTATGAGGCCATAAATAAAATTGCATACAAGTTCATACAAGTTACAAAGGAGTCATATACGCTGCACATTCAGCATAATTAACCTACCATGAAATAGGCATTTAACTTTTCTACCTCAAGCTCATTACTGATTGCATGCACAGACATTTTTCATTCTTTTGTTAACAAATATTTTGATGCACAAATTAAAGGCAATTGTGCAACCAAAAATCAAGCATAATTTGTCAAAAATGTGGATGAACAAACGCTCTAGGGTAGTAGTTACTTTGACATACAGCTAGTAACTATCACGATGAATTAAACTAATTTCCTGTCAGCTTCATTCAATAAAGCTTTTACCATAAAACCAAACAAAATACATATTAGATATATTGTAAATTGATTCAGGAAGAATCCAGCGTGTGGTGATGTCACTCTATCATATTTCAACGACGCGTTTGACATACGTCCCGTCGGCCGCTAACGGAGTCACGTTTGTTTGACAACTAAACATGCCAATCATAACACAGCATACATCTTAAATTCTCGATAGAAAGTTAATGAACTGGGGGAGACAGGAGGGAGAGTAAGAGCGGCGCCATCGAGCGTCGATGAGCAGGATTTGATTACAGACGCGACGCGTCGGGGGAATATAAAACAATTTGCTGACAATATTATCGAAGGCAGGTAATAGCTTTGACTCAGGGATATTTTGTTTACAGACCAATCGAGATCTTGTATCGATTTATCTGGGAAGACATGAAAAATTTATCAACTTGGCAAAAATATGCACAAATCCAACATTTCTACATTCAACAGAAATATGTGCGTTCGTGTACTTGATCTTACAAAAATATCTGACACTGACTCGTCAGACTTGTCATGTGAGACAATGAAGACGGTTAAACAGTAATCAGATATGAATAACTACGAGCTAACCACACACACTGTGTTGTATTTAATGTGCAAAACATGAATTACTACTATAAGCCAACAAAAATTCTAATACAAAATATAATTTTCCTCATACGACAAATATGAGTTAATTTTCAAAACATACAAAAGACAATACTAAATGTTTACGCCAATTATCTCTTTGTATCAAACCCGAAAACAAAAGTAGACACAGACATGATGTCAAAGCAAATAAGCTTTTGGTTGGTGAACGTCAAGATTCCCAGAACCTACAAGGTTTGGGCTATTTTAATTGAACACAACAGACAACGTAGTGTTATACATCATCATCAAATGAACGTGTACTTCTGCTAAATTTTATTTCAATGCTAATCTTCTTAAATCAGCCGGCATAGTTAAGCTGTAAATTTCAGTAGAAACTCGTAACGTAAACATTAATATAGATTTTGAAATTGATTGGTAATCTTTATTTGTAAATGGTAACAACATTTAACCCAGTATGAATTTAATGATTTTTGAAACTCAAAGCCTCTTAAAAAAGAAGCTTTAAATGAATATGTTTAATTTTACTAATAAATAATAATGCTAATAAATGCAATTTGACGTAAATAATAGAGAGCAATATCAATCGCAATTAAAGTATTATTAAACGTGATCAGCTTCCATTACCATCTAAGGAAGAACGTAAGTAATTACATGAGACCTATCTGTGCATAATGTATTTTTCTGGAGAATCTATTAAACTCTCCCCACTAATTAATTTTCAAGATCAGTGTTCCAATGTTAATGAAAACCACACCGCACATCAATCTTGCATGCAACTTACAAATAGTTGGGTGGAATAGTTCAAGATTAATTGCTTGGGATATAAATGAATATCAATTGGGACCATTTTCCTAACAAACTGCCAAGTGATATTAGAATGGTTTATAAAGTAATAGAATTTAATGTGGGTATAAATAGTATAAATGAATTATATGTATAGAAGTGTTGTACATTAATAATTCTAATTGGAGATTAATTTGTTACTTTTTTGAAGTAGTTGGATAATTTAACTATGCCGAACTGAACACGCATGAAGTAATAGTTCTATCAAAATACTTTCTAGAGCCTGATAGGACTGCAATTAAATATTCAAACTTAGATAATTTTTGAATCCATGAAAACCTTTTTAGATTCCCATAGACTTGACCTGCCCGTAAAAAGCCGTCATTAAGCGCCGGCAACTCCAACTATAATTAATAATAATTAGTCAACAATCGTATTGACTATAAAGTTCAAACATTTATCAACATCCAGTGTGAACATTACAATTGGGAACGTTTTAAAATTCCCCAATTAGATGTGTACAAATAAAAAAAATCGTTATGTAATTGAGTACGCAATTAAGTTTAACCTTTCTAACATATCCGTCGGTCGGTAATTTGGTTTCTATTGTTGATGTTAGATTGGGTAATAATGTGAGAAAAGTAAATTATGATAATCACATAGTTAAATAAAGTCTAATTTCTTGACTACCTTATTACTACTTTGTACTGGCAACGTATTTAGTTTCAGTTACATAAAATAGAGCAATGATTATGCTGGTATCAGTACCTCTACCATAAGTTGTATTTAGGCAATAATAATCATAACACAGAATGTAATTTTTTGCATATCTTAGAGGATGTATCAAGAAGAATTTGGCTTAGTACAAATACAAATTATTGTTTACAAATATAAAAATCTTTATTAGGATTCAAACATACAATTCTTGCACAATTATATGCGATAATGTTTGTTAAGTCATGTCCAAAATATTCGAAAGAATTTTATATACTCGCTTAGATAAATACCTCAGTGAAAAAAATTTTTTGATTGAACAACAATATGGATTTCGTTCAAAATCTAGTACACTCTCTGCGGCTGTAGATTTGGTTACAAAAATAAAAACAAGTATTGATCAAAAACAAATTGTTATAGGTGTTTTTATAGATTTAAAAAAGGCATTTGACACTGTTAGTCATGTAAAATTAATTAAAAAATTAAATAATATATGTATTACTGGTCAAGCCTTGAATGTACTAACTTCATACCTCCAAAATAGATACCAAACTGTGAAGATTGGAGATAAATTTCAAAGTCACCCCGAATGCATAAATTGTGGAATTCCACAGGGTACTGTCTGTACTAGGAACTTTACTTTTTTTGATCTATATTAATAACATTAAAAATACGGAAGTGACTGGTCACCTTACTGTCTATGCTGACGACACCTGTTTGTTTTATTTTGGGAACTTCATCCACCCTATCATATTAGAAGCTCAAAAAGATCTTGACAAAATTAATGATTGGTATCTATATAATTTATTGACAGTTAACATTTCGAAAACTAACTACATGATTTTTACTTCAAAGAATAAGAAGATCCCCACTTACACACCACTAACGATTAACCATAAGATAATAAAGAGATCAAATCATCAAAAATATTTAGGACTATATCTAGACGACCGGCTTACGTGGAAGACGCACATTGAGCACATCAGATCTAAACTGAGCTCAGTTCTGGGTGCACTGAGGAAGGTGGCAAATTGTATACCCCGTAAAGTACGCACCCAGATATATAATTCATTAATAAATACACACCTAGAATATTTGATCGAAATATGGGGAGCAGCGTCTAAAACAAACCTTATCCTGCTACAAACATTTCAAAACAAAATTATTAAAATACTTTTCCATTATAACTATTTAACACCCACAAAAGAGCTATATTTAAAAAAAAAATTATTTAATCTAACCCAGCTATATAAATTAAAAACATGCATTTTAGTTAAAAAAATTATCACAGGCAACATACATTCGAACATAACATTTACATATGAATAGGAACAAAATACAACTCACTCAACCACGTACAATAACTTACGGGAAAAGAACCATACGGTTTGAGGGAGCGCAACTATACAATAACTTATCAAATGAATTAAAAGAGTGCAGCAGGATTAATGTGTTTAAAACTGAACTTAAGAAATATATATACGAGAAATATTAATAAAACAGGAAATAATGACATACTAGGAGTTGGATATGACTGGATAAATACGAAATTTGTGTAGTGTCTGAGACTCGATAACGACGTCAAAGTGATAATTATAGTCTTAAGATTTCACATTATAATCTCATTTAAGTGAACTATGTATCTTATGAGAAATAAAGTTCTTTAAACCTAAGTTAATGCTGTGTCGCAGACATTAGCGCGGATTCCTCTCTAAACAATATCTGCTCCAGTTAAAGATATCTCGACATTCCGAACAGTAACTTAGACTCTGTCTGACAAAAGACGAAGCGTTTTATTTTCGTCTTGCACATTCTATATATAGCTATCATTACCTTCCTATCTGTTTGTTTGCACGGGGTTGCGTGACTGCAAGTTGTTGGGGCGCAATCGATTTCATCAACAACTGTGCTTATTATATATACTTTTTACTTCTTCTCCAACACGAACGTTGTTGTCGTTAGCAGAATATGTGACAAGGTAAACGATCATAGATCAAATAATACTTACACCAATAACAGTAGTATATGCAGGAAGGAACTAAAATATATAATTATATTTGAAATATTAGACTAGTAAATTAGATCTGAATTCCAATCAAAAGGATTGACTATATTATATAGTATCAACCAGCAGCAGTGATAGCCTAGTGGTTAGACCGTTGGACTGTAAAGTCAGGGGTCTCGGGATAGTTTATTACCTGGATTAACACATAGGATACTTTTTATCCCGGAAAAATTTTAGGTTCCTGTCTAAAGTAGGCGCGGGCAGAAACTAGTAAGTGCAGAATGCTAATTATTATCGACAGCACTTCCGACATTAACGTCTGGCGTATATCTAGAATTACACGTTAATGTAATTTCCAAGCAACAACGCCCACGAACTTTAGCCCACGAGCATGTATAGATAAACCACTATCCATATTTCCCCGTATCCGGCCAAATATAGAAAAATTGCCAACAATTGGCAACAGCATCCTTACTATCAGCAAAATCTAAGTATTGTTATGGTGTTTGGCGAGCCGCCATAACCTCGGCCTTGCCGTGTGGTGCAATGCGGGCTCCATCGCCTTGGCCAACTTGGCCTGTAAGCCCGTTAATTGCGCTCACTCGATATAAATTGCTAATCTATTAATAGAAAGGTATGCAAGATCGTTAAGCGTCATGTCCCTTTTGCTTCAGAGGTTGACTGTGCTATCAGGTACACAAAAATATTTTTCGGACGACAACTAACACACCACATACCCCATGGCTTTAATTTCAGAAATATGTTAGATTAGAAATAGAATACTACTATATAAAATCTCAAAGACACAACATTTTACCCTGGGAAACTTTTCGACAGGTATAAGTAGTACGTGAATAAAGAATATGACAATTTGGATGGTCCATGCAATAATTTGGAAAATATTATAAAACCTGAAAATTTCAAACTAGCAATCAAAAACAGAAAATTTATAAATGTCACACGACTTATCAACAATCCAATAATATTAAGAAAACCAATCAATCAATATTTTATTCGTTAAGTATCGGAAAAATATATTTTGTTGTTATATTTACTATAAATACCTCTATATTTTGCCTATGAGGCGTACAAATGTCAATGGTTAAGATAATTTAATGGAGTTAAAATTATAATGTCACAAAGTAAAGGACAACAATTTAAATAAACCATGTTTCACATGAATGTGAAGTGTTTCGCATTAAGTGGTCAATTTAAAACAGTTTTCTACTTCCATTAGTATAATTTCGCGCTAGAAAACTTACGGTTCTAACGACATGTGTACTCCGTCAATTACCACAGATTACACGCTACCGCTGAGCACGTGTACCAACTTATTTGTTTTAAATAGAAAGTGGTTCAGTTGTCGCCTAAAGCTGCTAGTGCTACCTGAGGTAATGTTGATTTAGTTTAACGATGTACTTTAAGGACTGAATTTTATTATATATTATTTGTTTAGAATTCAGTAAATGTTACAGCCTTTGAACGCACATATATCTAACATGTGTTTGTATTAGTGTTATTAATAGAAGAGTATTAGTTACGTTAAGTACTATTAGTACTTGGACTTGGCACATAAAACGTAGATATAACACATCAGAGTATTTTCATACACAGCCAGCTGCAATCAAATTTTGTCAAGTCACGCGCCCAGTTCACCTAGTAATGGTATTAATAATACATAATATGTTCAGAGTACTCCGACCTCCTACCGTTAATGCGTCTTTGGTAACGCAGCATAACCGACGTAATTTACAGGAAGCGCGATTGATTTCTTAAAAGAACAAAAGGTGGTTAATGATAACAAAACCGTTGGCAGTGACGTGCGATACGTAAACAATGGCGCAAGTGAGTTTATAAATAAACCATAGCTATTATTAGACGATTTCGTGGTTGATGGCCCAATTCGCGAGACGCCCACACCGACGTAACTATAGGAGTCACAGGATCAAAGAAAAGAGTATTCAGCTAAGGTATGTACAAATTAACGTAAACACGTTCGTGAGGCCCTAATTGGACCATCGTGATCTGAATGCCGGACATAAACGTAGGCCTTAATACATTATACTGTCTAGTAATTTGGTCGGTTAAACAAATAGAAAATCACATTTGTAAAACAATATTGACTATACCAATTTTGTAGTAATTGCAAAAAAAAAATCGATGTAGAAGGCATAAAACTGTGCTGAACCTGTACACATCCAGCAGTCGTGAAAACTTAAAAAATTATGGGAATGACATTTTACAACCAAAAGTAAGATGGTTATAACAAGGACCTATCAATTGCAGAAATAGAATAGAAACAAAACTTGCTACTTGTCTCTCGGCCCTTTGGGAAGATTGGGCAGACGATTACATTTTTATATCATCTTATTCAAACAAAGCCTATTGATTTAATTTGACACTTTCAGCTAGTAGTAGTTTGTGATCAAAATAGAAAGTCATTCAACCTGCACCATCGCTCACCGGGTGAATGTTCTTATCTCCGTGACGAATTCCTCACAAACACGCTAATCAGGCTCTGCCCCGCAATAAAAACTACATATTTACACCTCTTCAATTGCACATTTTATTCTACAAACGATGCGATGCGACAGTCACAATGAAACGATTTATATTTACTTGACGCCATATTTTATCGACTGTGTGCCAAGGTCGGGGTATTATCAGATATATGTTGGTGGAAATGTGTATTGTATGTATTATTACATAATTATTGTGTGGCGGTAAATGGTCATCAATTATTCTAATCAATTATACTCATGAAAACCGAGCATGTGATATGATAAATTTAATAATAATAAAATATTTACGATATAAACAAGATTACTATTAATTAAACCGTCACTACAATTAATACGAAAAGCATCTTTACTAGCAGGTGAGTGAAGGAGAAAATTCAGGTTCAAAAATTTGTTATTATTTTCGTCCAAAAGGTACTCGTGTCAAAAAAACCTAGTGATTACTTGACTCTACCACGCGTTCGGAACTGGCAACTGGCAATTCTACAATTCTTTTTGTATACAGTGTGATCTATAATGAATTATAGGAAAACTCTCTCTGCAGATAGAGCTAGATAAACTTAACTATAAATTTATCAGTAATACATTCCAATCTCTTTTAATATCCACTACTGGCAGATAACCATATATGAAATAAACTATGAAAGTAAAGGAGACAGACAAATATGACCGTTTGTCACGAAAAGAAGGAAATCAACCCAGCGATTGATACCTACTTTATGAGATTTATACAAGAGATAGACTAAGCATAACCATCATTATATGCAAAACGGGTCGGCAGTAACTGATTGGGCTTAAACTAGATGCAGCCAATTGTGTGCCAGGGTTGATGTGACGGCTGGCGGCCGGACGCCTCCGCATTCCAGCTCTCCCCTTCGCGGGATAACTGCTCACTTCCCACCGGCTGCTGCTGGAGCAGCGGTGCAGCTGGGACGATGCAATATTTAACTCTTCCATATTTGACGATCTATCTATCAATATCATTTCGTCAGGTCCCTTGTGGTATAGGCAAAAAGTACAGAGCTCCAGCTGGTTTCACAGATGATTTATATTCATTAGTTGGAACCATAACCCTAAAAGGAGAAATAAACAAGTGACTTCAAAAAAGTTTCAGGAAAAGCAAACATCATCCTATACTTACCTGACTCTGCTCTACTGAGCCAAATTCATTGCCATGTATGCATGTATAAGCAGTCGATATCAAGGCAACGCTATATTGCAATAATATCTGTTAAGGTACATATAGAAATAGAACTCGTACGCACACACGAGTAAATATGTACCGCTACGTAAAGAGGGCCGCCCGATAAAACAAAATCTCTACAGATGTGACAATAACATAATGCATTTATAACGTACATGTATGATAGCAGCTTTGTCAAGCAGCTGAATTATTTCTTAATTCATCTCTCATAGATTGACTATTATAAGAATAAACATAACAGGTTTTACGATGGTAGAACCGGAGATACTCATATTAATTTTATACATAGAAGCCTTCAAATGGATTTACCATCGAAAAAACTTACTACAACATAGCCGAACTTACTTTGATCAGACAACTTTGCAGCCATGCAACTCTGGCTGTGACCTACATCTGGTAGTAATTAGTACCGCCCGCGATTGCAGACGCAAAATTAATCTAAATGGGATTGGACAGATTCGAGTCATCATTTCCTTTGGACACAGATTAATTTAGACATTTGGGAAGTCTGATGATAAAAAGAAATCGATTTTCTATTAATTTCAATCTGCAAAAAGCTTCAGTGTTTCGCTGATTAGGAATTGATCTATTAAGGTGCCCATCCACCAAGTCATGACACCTCCATAATGACTGATGTCCTGCGACACAACTGATTCTAGCCATCGCGCATAACTTCAATTTATCGGGCTAATAATTATCACTTATTTAGGTAATCCCCACTCGTAAACAGCTGACTATGCCGTCAGAAATTTAAAAAACACAACGAAGATAACATAAAAATAAAAAACCTATATTGTGATAAGATATTTCTAGATGTCAAACATAAGCTGGCATAATAAATCTAATATAATTAAACAAATGACATGAGCCAACTGAATACAACAAACTACAAAAAGATCCTACTATCACAAAAAAAGAAGTACCCAAAGGTAGCTCGCGAAGCAACCAATGAGAAAAATGTAAATTCTACAGAACTAAAAATATACATAGTCTATGTCTAAAACAGGAACCACAAATCAGTGGCCAGTGGTAATCGACGATTACAGTTATATCGGAAGTGTACATGGTCATGCGCCGGCTTATCTGAGACTAGGAAACCGCTAGTAGTGCGAAGCCAGTTCGCGCAAGCGTCGGGGAAATGGACGCGCCGCGTGGTATTGAATCTGGTCTTGGACATAATTATGCTAATTTTTATTGATCCGCTTTGTAGTATGAGGATGCAAAATTGATATAAATAGCTTGACTAATAAGTAGTACCAGGTTAATATTAACGGTATCGCGGCATAGGTAGACCTGGACGAAGGTAACTGTAGGACGTACAAAGTCTCATGAAGTATTGGTAAACTGGCAAACGGGTGACCGATATTAAAACTAATTTAAATTTAAAACTAAGGAAGCTAGCACAACATTTTATAAACGTAGTTGATCTAAGAACTAATTATGAGTATAGGTCACGCACCTACTAATCCATCCAATCCGTATTTTAAACTTTTAAAATGCATCATTAACTTACTATTAAAGTAAACTTATGTATAATAATCACAACATAAACAGAACGCTGATGATGCAACTTAAATTTTCGAAAACACGTATTTTTTAATTCACGAGCAGACGTCACGCGTCTCGAGCCAGTTCGAACCGTTAAGCATCAAGCCACGGCCGGCTGGCACCGGCAGACATCGCGAGTTCCCACGAGGTGTGGGCGACGTGCATAACCGACGATTGCGATGATTCTGCAGTTTGGTTTCGTTACGCCATCCATTATCTGGCAACGACGCGCAACGTTATACGATTAGTAAATGGAGTCGACTTGATGTAAAATTACGAACGAAGGGAGGATTATAGATACACCTACACCTAAAACATACACCTAAAATGCTTTATAGATGTATAAACATACACATGAAACATGAGCACCGCTTTAGGAACGAATGACGAAGCCACGTCTATTACTTTACAAAGGTTGAAAAGACTTTCACAAATCATACGATATTAACAGCATTGATAAATTAGGAACTAGTTTTTTTTTCTACTGAAGTAGTAGATAATGCATTTAAAGTAATTCCCGACACAATAACTAGCGTAAAACAAATAAAGACCGTTCACGTGGTTATAACATCAATCACAGTAACTCGTCACACTATATAAGAAGTAATACCATTTAAAGACATGCTCGCACAAGGAACACACCACAACGTTTATGGCAATGTTATTGTACCTTTGAACTTGAACTACAACGGCATTCACGGACCGTTAAAGATTTCAATTTGTCAGACAAAACCGGTCTTTGTTTTAAGGCATTTTAAATTGCTCCATTAGTTGATTTGTTTTATAAAGTTTGCAATAAACTTGAAAAAACCCGAAAGCTGACAAAGGTAGTAATTAAATAGCAGTGCGAATCTGTGGTAACGAATTACCAGAGACAATTCGGTGGCGGTTTTAATTTCATGGTCGATAGCTCGGAGCCGATTCGCCATTACTCGGTTCTTGCTGTACGATGAAAAACATCAGCCGTGAAAGTGTTTGCAAACGCGATATAAGTAAAAAAGTAATTGTTGCATCTTAAGAAAGTGATAGTTTGTTTTGATATGAAAAAATATTCTTGTTAATAAAGGTACATGAGAGAAAATACGTTTCACAACTTAAATGTCTAACGGTAACGATTCAAAAGTAGATAATGAAAAAGTGATGTAAATACAGCGACATCAAAATACATATACATAAAGGAGACACTTAAATCCCACAAAGCAAAGAATATAGATGTAAATGTTATAATAATAGGCTTTATATAAGTAACATCCATCAAATCGTCGCCATTCTCCTTTCAACCGTCTATAGATGTATCAACATTAATAATCATGTTGACGACACTAACCCTTTTATATGACGCAATGAACCTAAAAATAGGTCAATCTAGTCGGATCGTTATCAGGAAGCCCTGAACAAAGTTGGGGCGTGCCCCTAGTGGTCTATAACAAGAAAGGATTAATGGGTTCAACGTTGTATATGCTAGGCGTGGTTGCCTCCGTGGCGCAGACGACTAAACTAATGATACTCAACTCATCGTCTACTAGTCGAATGATTGCGTCAGTATTTGGAACAAAACTGGCAAATGCCCCGTTATTGTTGTATTTTGTAACGAATTATTGTTTTGTAATAGACGACAGCTAAACCGTTATTTAGACGATCACTAGTCGAGACGGATTGAAAGTAGCAATAGTCTGTAACTTAGTCATGCGAGGTTTAAGTGAGCTAAATCTACGAGTAATAAAGTTTAATGATAGATCCCCGAGTTTATATGTAACATTTACATGACTTCCATGGAAAGCGTGCGTAGGCATAGATTTAAGGTCACACGAAACAAAGGTTACAATGAAACAACACATCTACAATAAAATACTTTATGGCTTGCTAGCAATGAAATAACGGAAACAGTTGAAATAACTTTGAAGTGCGAACCAACTAAGATTTAATAAATGTAAGACATTCCGTTCAGGAGGCAGAGTCTAATTGTTTCAATCAATCTTGATGAATTACTTTTATTAGTCACACATACTTATTACAACAGTTAATTTGTCAATTCTGATAGCAAAAGAAATTACGTTCACTGAAAGTGAAATATACATAGGTAATTAAAGATTGTAGGAGCAGTTTAGGTGAACTCGTGAAGAAACTTTTTAGACCTCAACTTAGAGCTCGTTAAGGTTTGATCGGCTAAGGTTTGTCTCGAGATGACCACTTTATGTCTCGAGTTTGACGGCTAGATTACTGGAACGATTGAGGAGTAATTTATCAAATAAATATAAACAAAAATGTTGTAAGATTGACGTTCAATAGACACTTATCTTGAAATTTTAAATTTAGTAAACAATGTTAATCAAAACTGACGAAGACATAGACTGGGAAATTACTCTTTATCGTGGGGTCATGAGGTCGTGTTTTTCGTTTTTATCAGAATTCTGTGAAATTGACAAGACGTTTGTAGATAGAAATTAGAATAGTTTATCGGTTTGACCCTATACATATTTTATGTAAATCATAAAAAAATATTATTGCCTCGTTGGTCTGATGGCGTATAGTGTGTGGCTGGCGTATCATGAGGTCCTTAGTCGGCCGGGAAGTGTAATTTTTCCATCGAAAAATCGGCATTAAGGCAATTGGCTCGCCCCCATCACATTAGGAACTAACATTATCAGCAATAAGTAGGTGTACACAGTATATATGGGAATATATGGGTTATTTATATAGCTCTTTTAAATACAGTAATAGCATACTTTTTATAAACTCTACTGACCTGCTAGAATGATCCTGGAAGTTGCCGCCGTCCAGCAACCGGACCTTGGCGAACAGCACGGCAGATACGAAAGGCACCTCAGTGAGCTCCTCCAGACAGCATTGCACCCCAAACTTGTAGCGTTTCTTCTTCATCATGAAGGCCATGACGCCGCCACCATCGGGCCCCGCGCCACCGGCCTAATAACCTTACACTACCGGATCACAAAACTTAATGGATCCACGGATCCCGGATCGTTCACTGCACTAGCACTGCACTTCACTTCACATGTGTGTTATATCAACGCACGTGCAAATGAATATTTTAGTATTTAAGTTGAAGATAAGTTGATAAGTATAGCGTTGTAGTTTTGGCATCAGCGTTGTGTCCTCCGCGGTTCGATGGTGTGTGCTCGGCTAACACTCGCATAGCTGCCGATGTCATTAGCCTGAGAACGGAGAGCTGATGCTTAGACACATTAAGATAAGGCAAAAACGTTAACAATAGGATGGATTATTTAGTACACTGCGCGTGATTTAACTTGGCCGAATTGAAGTTAGCTTCTCCGAACGGTCGCGTGTATATAGTACTAAGAGTTAATATAAAAATATCTTACCTTTTAGTAGGTAAGATATTAGTTAAAGTACCCAATTTCGTTTGATAAGCAGAAGTGACGTCAGATACTACTGACTGTGTTTTTTGCACTAACTTCGATCCGGCCACGTTAGATGGCGCGTGTTATTCGCATGTAGAGCCAGAGTTGTTTTTGTAGTGTGAGACTTCAGAATGATAATAAGAACCTGGCGTATATTTTAAAGATAACGAAAATAAATGTAATACTAGATTGAGCTAATTTTACTACAAATCTGTCTCAAAGAACAGAGGTTTCAAATCAGTTTAATAAATTTGACACTTGGCTATTGCCAAAATAACAAAAATCACTCCCTATTGGAAAAATTAAGAAATCCTTCGATCACAGCCAACATAATTATACTATTTTCATACCTCATAAGAGATCGTGAGGATATACTAGTTAGATGGTATAGTATAGTAATTGTTTTATACAAACAGCATGACGCTAGGCGTGCGCGCGCGCGGGTTTTTTTTATCGCCGTTATAATAAAAGCGAAGCTAAGCTTAAGCTAAGCTGAAGACCTCTAACTATATCTCAAGCCCGATGAAACTAATCGTAATTCGACATCCAACTAAGATAATAAAAACACGTTTTTAAGTGTTTATCGAAACCATAAAAGCTGTTAGGCGTTGAGATATGTATCGCCAACAGCTGGGGATTAGCGCGCAATGAAGCCCGCTAAATGCAATCAAGAGTTTTACAATGCGTATGTTTGTCATACAAGGATATGGTAATGTATGTGAAGACACATGTGGACAACCATAATGACTGCAGCTGTAATAAAAGTATCGTGTGTGTGTGTGTGTGTGTTGTATCTCAAAAGAAACGATAGATGTGAATTGCAAGTAACACAAGGTTGGTTTATCTACGGTAAATATGCAAAAAGCAGATACAAAGATAATAAAAACATCAATGGCAGATGTTTTAATTATCTTTGTATTTCTGATAAAAGTTTTATTTGCATTTTTTTCGGGTTTTGTACCTAAAACGAAACCCTTATAAGATCACTTCGTTGTCCGTCTGTCCGACGGTTATCACCTTTTTTAGGGTGTTTTTTCTCAGGAACGGCTAGAGGTATTATATTGAAATTTATACCAAATACGAAGGTATACGGTCCACTACTAGTGTAAAAAAATGAAGGTTCTTAGTAAACCCAAACAAAAGATATGGCCATTTAAAGTCACTCATTAGAAATTATTTAGCACTTCCCGTTGACCTAGAATCCTGGAATTTGGCAAAAAGCAAGGTTTTAAAGTACGAGTAAAGGAAGAAATCTGATATTTGTCAATTTATAACTAAACCATATAAAAAAAAATATTATTTTCCCTCAAATCTAATGAAAAATTAAAATAGCGCTGTCTAGTGACTAATTCACACACTACAATAATACTTTGACTATGTGCTATCATTGACATTTTGTGGAACTATTTTGATTTGTGGTGAATAAATATTTATTCACACACACACAGAGATGGCGTGTACGGTATAAGGACGTAAGTTGGATCAGATTGTGATTTATTCTTTTATTTTTATATAGTTTGAATGAAAATTAAATGTTATTAATTTATTTACGGCAAAATTTTATAAAGAAAGAGCACTTTTTTAAAAGGTATTTTTATGGACTGCCTCGTTGAACAAGTACATACTGTATAATGCGTTATGGATCGCGGAGGATCTCGTACAAATTGTATGGCGAGCAAAATGTAGTTTTCCTGTAGAAATTTTTCCAGTATCAGTCCGGAGTCTGGAGTTTTGCCCGGCATAATAGCAATAGCCTCGCCCCTATTACATTGGCACCTTACATTCTCAGCAATAAGTTGGTGTGCGCACATAGTACACCTCTTAGCCACTCCCGCTTGGGGAATGTAGGCGTCCCGGTGTGTGTGATTTTTTTATACGGAAATAATTGAATATTAATGTTGTTTATTTAAATTGTAAAATATATAAAAATAAACATCGTCACACCTGTATTCCCCCTAAAGTCGGATGTTAAGTCTCATGCAATAGGGGGCAAGCCTAATGCCATTATATCGGGCACAATGCCAGTTGTCAATGGAAATATTTCTATCGAAAAATTACATTTCTTCTGACCTGGGATTCGAACTCAGGACCTCGAGATCGCTACGCGCATTATTCTCCAATAGACTAACGAGGTATAGGTAACTTTTTAGAAGCTTTTGTGTTCGTATGTCCATCTGTCTTTCTGGTTTCAATCTTGTAATCTATTTTCAAGCACTTCGGGTATTTTATTTATTAATTTTATTTTATTAGGATATCCAATAGCGTTAGACAATAGAAAGAGATGAAATTTAGCATACGTATGTAAGTTCGGTGACAATGCAACCAGCTCCAGACCGGTCTATTGATGGGGTCGAAAGGTGGCCATGGGAACATGTTAACTACACAACATAACCAACTCGTGTTTAGGCTTGTTAGATTGGTATTGACAAGTACTATACAACTAAATGATGTTTAGGGTCTGATGATTAAGTGGCAAGGTGACCAACGGAACTACCTAAATACTAAAAATACCCCCACCGGGTTTGAGCACATTGGATTTGTCTTCACGAGTTCTGTAGACCCTGATGGTGTCCAGGATCTGATGATGGAACCGAAAAGTGGCCAACGGAACTACCCAACTACTCAACATTAAACCACCGTGTTTGGGTTCGTTGGATTCGTCTTGACGAGTTCTGTAGACCCGGATGATGTCGCGGGACTGATAATGAAGCTGGAGGGTAGCCAATAGAACTTCTCAATTACTGAACATAATCCTGCAGTGTTTGGGCTCATTGGATTTGTCTTGAGGAGTTCTCTAGACCCGACGAAACTACAATTTGGCGCTGAAACTGGCCGAAATTGAACCCGGTACGAAACCCTCAAAGCGAAAGTCCTACTTGCACTTGACCAGTTATTTTTTTAAAGTTCAACCAACGCACCGCCATTTAAAAAATGTGAGAAAAAAATATGTATCCAAAAATTCATGAAGGATTCTGAAAACGATTCAAGTACAACGTGTTGTAAAAACGCTCGAGTCGGCGCTCAAAACGCTCGCGTTTTCTACGTGCTTCAACGCTCGTAAGCGTCGACTCAGCGCTAAACGCTCGACTTCAGCGCTCATTTTTACAACACTAGCTACAATTCTACATCCCCTACCTATTCAATGTATACTTCATTAACATTTATCTTCATTACTCAAACTAAGACACAAAAAACTTTTTTTCAACTGATGACTTCATTTCTTAGACTTTAATTACATAACCATTGCCATCGCGTCGTTCGACTGACGAAACTTTAATTGACATTACTGGACAACGAACATTAAAAGATACCCAAAAGAATACCTAATCATACCGAACGAGCAATAACATGCAAGCACTTAAGTGTTCTATCAAAGTCATTAGGTATTATTGCGTATGATTTGTACCTGTAAAGCATCACCAAAAATACCTATATACAATTATATTGTTGTTGTTTTTTTTTTTATTATTTTACAAAAACGAAGCCCCACACTAGGATTAATTCCTGTGTCGTGGGTGCGTTTAAAGCTCTTAACCAATGCGCTAAATCGTCGGTCGAATTTTACACAATTTATTACATAATATGTATGAGGGGGCATGCTCGTGTTCTAGCGCCCCCCCCCCCTGTATGAGAGAGAACCATGCGTCAAAAGAGACTGCACAAAAGGTGGGTCCTAAAAAGGACACCCGCTGGAGAGGCCGTGGAAGTAGTCCCCGTGCCTGCAGCCCTCCACTATGGCGGGGAGAAGGAACACCATGGAGGTTTTAGTCGGTATGCTGCTGCGGTCCCCGCGCCACACAAAGTGGGGCGAGGACCGCATCAGAGAGTCCGACACTCTCCCGTCTGCCCACCCAAAGGCAGATGGGGGGTCAGTCTATAAAAGATTTACTCCATGACAAAAAAAAAGTTACCTAATGTACCGAATGTAATGATGTATTCGGTCCAATCGTACTGAGATTAAGCTTATCATTTCGCCGCTTTATCAATTACAATGCATTGGACGAGTAATCCAATAATATCACGTAAATAATGTCGAGAATTTACAAATATAAAATTATTAAAATAGGCGTTACTAATTAATTTATCTACCTATATCATCACTTCAGATCCCCTGCGATGACTAATTTATCTACAAGTAAATCACTTTTGACGTTCAGACAAATGAATAACTATTTCGTTAGTCTAGGGCGTGGTGCGGTCGATGATCACGATATCCTAGTTCCAATCTTAGGTCGGACAATATTATCCTGAGGTCTTTCTGTCGAAAAATTCCGTACCAGTCCAGGGTCTCGAATTATACCCGATATAATGGCAAAGTACAAAGACGGGTCGATGATGTGGTAAAGTCCATAGATAAGATATTGCCAAGATTGGCTCAGGATAGGCATATGTGACGGCACGGGGAGGCTTATGCCCTGCAGTGGGTGGAATAGGCTGAAAGCGATGATGATAATGGCAATAAGCTCGTCTGTATTACATTGGAAAATGTAACACATTATACTGTGTTTCGTCTTATGGCCTAGTAGAGATATATCTCTACTAGGCCATAAGACCAACCAGGCAGTAATGAATGATTGGAGATATATAAAGTGAACTCACGTCGTCGCCAAAGGATGGGTGGTTGCTATAGTGGAACATCGCCAGTCCCGGAGCCTCGCCCAGCCGCATCCGAGCAAACTCTTACATTGCCTGGAATAACCAAATAACAGATTAGCATTGTATGAATAAATATACACTTTTTAATAATATTATCCTTATTCTGGGTAAGTGGGGTAAAATGCCCTGAATTAGGAACCTAATAGGTAGCCAAAGCACTTACATATAGGCGTTGGTATAGTAAGCCTAGTCAAATCGTGTATTATCCTAAAATAGTATTGAGTATTTTTGAGGCAGAAATCTAGTTGACGAACACAAAGCGTTCTTTTTTTTAACTTCAACTGAATCATAACAATTCAAAACATTGCACCATAGACATATCATAGTTAAAGCATAGTTTTCGAATTAAATCCCAAATTCTGGAACACGATAGATTAACATAAGGCACATTAATGATTTTTTATCACTTCCACTCTTCAACCTTCTCATAAAATCTCAAACAAGGATGCGGATAATTGGCGTTACGAACAATATGAGAAATAATTGCAACGAATTTATTGATGCGGTGCGGCCTTTGCGTGCTCCCGACGCTGCGCGCGCGCATTTGATCTCTCTAGCCTCTGCGCAGGGACACCGGTCGCGGGCCGGTACGCCCACTCCACAAACAATTAGACGTAAATTAAATTAGAGAATTTTGTAATATAAATGAATCTGTTAGTTGCTGGAATGCTATCTCAACATCGTTTTAATTACAAATGTTTCTGTTTATTGTTGTTGTAAATTAAAACAAGTTTTGATCTTTATCATTATCTCTAACATTTCACTAATCTTAAGTTACTGTTAGAACGTAATAGATATCAAACATTTCAGTTTTTATTTTGAGTATCATGTTTATACAATTTTCCTATATTACTGTTTTATCCGTATTTCCATTATAATATATGTACTGGACTAAATAATATATCGAAAGTAATTTGCTTCCTTCCTCACGATTCATTGACAAAATCACAGTCAACTAATTTCTACGAATATACCACGTATACTAAAACTGAATGTGCTATACACAAAGTAACTTCGGATATTAAACCGGCGTATCTGTTAGACGTCTACTTAGGGTTGGCAGGGCGCCAGGGACGGCTGTTTGGGCTTCACCTTGAAACCGGACGTCCATCGTGCCGGCAGGGCCAACAGATATCAACATTACAACAAATAAGCATATCAATATTATGATATATATATACTAATCGAAACAAGACTCGTATAATAGATTGGGGACGATCTGAATAACATCAGCCCAAGGAAAATTACAAAAATAATTAGTCAAACTTTCATGCAGTAAACCGAAAAGTCCTGGTTTTTATACTGAAACACGCGAATATTACACATGAAATAAAACTATTTTTTTCGGTATTTATCGCGGTTTATTTTGATTTTTAAGTTCCCGACGTTTCTAGTGCTTTGCAGCACCCATGGTCACGGGAAGGACTGAGGTGTTAGACGTCCAAAAGGCATTGTTGTTCTTTTGGACGTCTAGTTTTCTGTGAAGAAGACAGGCATGTATTGATCCCACACTAGATAATCCCCGCCATTCAACAGGCCAGAGGGACTATGAGTTCTCCAAACAGAAGCACCGCGGGTGTACCTCTGAGCCGACTATATAGTCAGGCTCACAAATAAAACACGGTTTCACACCATAATTAAATATTTTGCCAAAATTCTAAAGAGTACGATAGTACGTTCAAAACTAAATGTGTAAATAGTATTGTGTTAAGGTTGATTAGCGAAGTGGTATGCATGTGGGGTGGTGGCGTGGCGTTATCTGTTGGTGGCGTGGCGCCGCGGCGACGCAGATAACATGCAAATGTGGCCGACGACAAATCGCCGGGTAATGAGCACCCGAACAAAGCCCCGAGAATCACGCGCTTGAAACATTTGCATGATTAATGAAGTTTCCATTATTCTTGCGGATTTCCCATCATTAGCAGCAATCATCGATGTATAATGGCATACGAATATACAGGTATCAATATTCCAAATACCTTTCCATCAACATTTTTTGTTTACAACTATTAGGCATAGTTCATAAATTATAATACGCCAGTTTAGAAGTGCATGCTATTAAAGTGATGCGTTCACGATATAGGATCGACTACTGACGCCGCCGCCGTCTGAATTTCGTTTCTAGCATGCTCTGTTTCATAGAGTTAATAGATTAGGTATCTGGACAACATTTCACGCCACTGCCTTACTGGACCAAGATCTTTAATTAATGTTGACACAAACCTCAATTCAATAATCGCATACAAGAAGAAGTTAAACAATCGGAGGAAACAATAAGAGAATCTAATGATACGACGCAAAGCTGTTCGATAGATATAGTCTTTCGCATAAATTCCCTGAAACGTTATTCTATTTCCACGGTAATAACACAGCCCATAGCAACTCTCAGACTTTCAATATCCCCATCGTTATCATAAAAATAACACAACGAATAAAAATACGCACTTATCAACGTCCCGAATACATTTCCGTTGTCTTTTAACGAACTCACAATGCGGAGTTTTTATAGACGTATAAACTGTTCCATCGATAACATCCCCGTTTCCAATAGACGGCACACGTTTCTCGCATTTGGGTAATCGTTCGGTTCCGGCCGGCCGGTCACGGTCGACGTCACCGGCTGCGGGGTGAACGATCCAGAGCTGATGCCGTCGAGCATCGATTTTGCACGGAGCGACCGCTGTTGTAACGACCAAGCGGCAACTCGTGATTGTCGATTTTTTTCTCCATCATTGACCTTAACACAGAATACGGTTGCAGTTTTCTATTGAAACAAACAGCAAAAAGTAGGCGAACGCCTCCCAAATTAAAAGACAGGAAGTGCTTCTAGCACTAAGTAAGTCTCGAACAGACTTAGCTGGTTTTTGAGCAAAGACAAAAAACAAAAATCTTTTTTGTTGGCGATGTTTAATTATTAATGACACTGCAGGGACACTCAACAAACCTCATAAGTATGTCATGTCAGGTTTTCTTCTAGTTGACTCGTAGTCCCGCTAGTCACTAGTCCTAAAGCGACAACATTTCCAAACTCTCTTGCACTAGTCTCGAAATAGCAATTTTTTTCCAAAAACCCTTCATTGTCTGACATTGACATGACCATTTTTAACATCTACTATATCCCGGTATTCTGGTTGACTTCGATCATCGAGGCAGTGGGCACAAACAAAGCAATAAACACAGGCAACGTGCTCGTTATCGCCCATCACCTGACAGCATCACCGCGTGACGCAAGCGCCAGCGAAGCATGCAAAACCGAGGCCAATCGATCCATTACACGGTGCTGGAGCGAGCCGAGAACCGAAAAGAATGGACACCTGGATCCGACGTTAAACTTAGGTTGATCAGTTTCGGTTTAACTTACAGAGCTGAAAATCAATACCGCATATCGGTATTTTCCCGGAGCAAGGAGGCAAATCGATCTACAGAAACAATCACGTATCGAATGCGTGGCGTGGCCATTTGAACACTTTTTCGGGAAAGACATGGATACTACAAGCCCAGGATCGATTTGTATGGAAACGTAAAGGGAAGGCCTTTGCCCAGCAGTGGCTATCCCACTGCTGGGCAAAGGCCTTCCTTTTACGTTTCCATATTCTGTAGAGAATAGGCTAATAAAAAAATAGTATCGACAAATGGGAGGTAAATAATGACAATCGTTTAATAAATAAAAAAACAAACTACGTCACGCCTATATTCCCTACGCAGGGGTTGAAGAGGTGTACCGTCCCTAGCGTATTGCCATTTTACCGCGTACTCTGGACCAATAATGGATTTTTGATATATATACATATATATATACATATATATATATATATATATATATATATATATATATATATATATATATATATATATATATATATATATATATATATATCAAAAATCCATTATTGGTCCAGAGTACGCGGTAAAATGGCAATACGCTATATATATATATATATATTAGATTTTGTCCGACGTGGGATTTAAACCCAGGACTTCGGATCGCTACGCGCATTATTCACCACTAGACCACCGAGGCAGTTATTAATGAAAAAAGTTGACTAGTTCATTTTATACCGTCTATAAGTGAAGAAAATATTACGTGGGAGAAAAGTATCCATAGTTTTGTTCCGATACTTTTTTGAGTACGATACTTTTTATGCAATACTACTCATGAGTACAGTATCGATACTTTCCATTCGATACCGTGGCCCTATATTAGGTATAGTATAGGGCGTAGTTACTATGTATAAAGTTTTGACATGTCATTACTATGGCACGCAATTCCGTACATGTAGAGAAGTTCCTACAACAGCGTATAAGCCGTTTAATGTAACGGTAATTTAATTATGTATTACTACGCTAGATGGAGCGAAAAAGAAGCTATCTATACTATTACAGTGGGTTTATATCTGTATATTATACCTTTACATTGAAAATATTACAAAACGAATGGATTTTATATATATTTCAAATGTATCTGATACGAAACAACGATTAAACAAATCTATGACTAGTCGTTCGGGCATCGCGCAAAAATCACTAAAGAAAATTGACGAGATCTTCACATTTATATACAATACGGCCTAACTGAAACAGTGTCATGTTTGAACAAATTACTTTGAGTAGAATCAGAGATACAGCTTGACTTCTCCATAGAATACGGGCGGTTCAAGTAAACAGATTTTACGTAGACAGTACACCTCTGCCGCCCCCGCTTGGGGTATATAGGCGTGACAGTGTGTTTTAAGTAAAATCAGTCAAAAGTCATTCACTAGGTTCACAAACTACTAAAAAGTCCAGTAACGTTATATAACTGCATCAGCAACTGGATGAATGGGACTTGAAGAACGAGGGGGATTAAAATAGATGAAGATGAGGCAACGTAATCAATGATAACCCGTTTAGTAACAAGAAGCCGTGAAGTAAACGGGAATAGAATAGTGCCACTTCATTATGTGGATGTCATACAAGACGATGGAAATAGTAAAATTCAAGTAGGCTAAGCATCTACAATGTAGTGTCAGGCTAAATGTGTTTTTATTAATGTGAACCTTAATAGCACTGAGTTCTAAATGTTAATAAAGCCTCTAAAATACATGAAAACTATTTTCCTAGGTAAAATTGGAAAAAAAGAAGTGTGTAGTAGCAGCGAAACTGTGATACTCCCGCGGTAACGGTCGATAGCTGTCACACACAAAAGCTCTCGCATAGTGCTGGTATTGACATCTGTTCTTTGCTGTTCAGCGTTCACGCATCCAATTCAGAAACGGTGCTTTTCTTCGCAACAACAATGATCATAATATTTCCTTTATGTGAGAGGCTGGCAGTGAATGGTGTGTTGAAGGTAGCAGTAATGTAGTGCAAAATGTACACAGCGCTTTTATAAATGTTTCAAGAATACTATAGGCCGTCTAATATCAACAGGGAATTACAAGGGTTGTATTATAAACTCACTTAACTTGAGCATTAGTTTCCACTAGAATTGGTATATTAAATCCATTTGATACTGACAAACAGAAGTGTAACGTTATTTTGCAAACTGGATTTGGTAGTTTAATCTCGAATATTGGAAATTTTCCATATCAACGTAGTTTCTTGTAATACAAACACGTCGGATTTCAATTAAACTGAGTAAACATATAGGTATAAAAAAGATTTGAGGTTTATGTAATAAGTAATAACCTACATATATTGGCTATTATTGTTACAGACCATTCTGATATAATAGACATGTTGGTATTTGTTATTGATTTATACACAAAAAAAGATATTAAACCCATATCCGAATAAAAAAATCCTATTCTAAATTGATTCTGACCTGTTATAATTACGCTTATACTAAAACTATTAGAACCCTCATATTTTAAAATTATACGTGCATTAATATTAATAGTTACTAATCCGAATGCATATGTCGTTGATAGGGCGCACACGCACGTACAGATACCTAACAAGGGAGACGAGGCAGGGTTGGCATGAGGCGTTTAAAGTAGCAGGGTATTTCACATGTAGGTCGCAAAACAAAGGAACCTTAACAAAGACGCATCTCTGACACACTAGTGCTCGCCCATTGGTCGAAATTCGACCATAATAAATTTAAATTATAAGTTTGAACATTATTAAGGTTCTATTGTCAAAGACAAAGATACTTCTATAATCACAGATTTTGCCAAGGCTACACTGTTAATTTGCCTATTTTTTAATCAAATTATATGAAGTATAAATAAAAAATCCAAAAAATGGTTATTATAAAGAAAACTGTTTTTTAATTATTTTTTTATTGAAACAAAAAACCAAGCGATAAAGAAAATGCTGTCCATTGAACTTGACATACATATTTCGATAATTTAATTAATAATACAAAACTTCTCTGTAAACGATACTTTTTGTAAAAACTCTTTCATCGTTTGCTGGTTATGTTTGTCATTCAGTAAGACTATAGACAAATAATATTAAAGACAAATAATATTTATCTATTCTCAATTTGACCACATACTTCAACAATAAATAAACATAAGAGTATATATGCGTGTGTGTGTCAAATAAATGGTAGTGTGTATGTTTTTTTATTGATTTAATGTATTCTTTTTGCATAATTTTAAAAAAATATTAGCATTCGGCATTCCTTCTCTATATAAACTATAAGTGTGGGAAATTTCATACTCCTACGTCCGCGCAATTTTCTTAAAAAGGGGTACAAAGTTTTTGTTTCACGTATTATCTCTGACACATTCTATAGCAATATGTTTTTGTATCATCAAATACCAATAAATGTATTTCGGCCGACAATGATTGGAGTACCAATTAACAAAGGTTAGACGCAAGACATCAACCGTTGTCATTAGACTACAGTTATCGAGACAGATTTAAAACTTTCAGACAGTTGCATCGAATAATAAAACCAGCGATCCTGATCGGTAAACACGCTTCAAGCTACCGGAATTAAAATCTCAATCAGTTCGCAAAAATATCTATTTGTAATTCAGATACTTCATAGTAGCATGTCGACTCGGCATACACCATAGCATTACACATGCTACACCCACGATTGAGTGAACAAAGCCGATCATCGGTTACGTCACACGCTGGCACCGGTCTGATTACTGCAGTTTTTATACTGACTGAGCGGGAGTTCAAGCGGAATAATAGATACCTGGAGGGTTGTAGGAAATAAAGGGGTTCTTTTTAATAGGGGTATGAAAATATTGTAAATTAATGTGGGTTGGAGGCAGGTAATAACCTCACCAACGCGAAGGATCATTGAGATACGTTGATCTACTTGACATATTTGAATACAATACTACCACTACATCATCACGCCAAATCCCTAATAGATCCAATTTAATAGATTTAATAGAATTTTAGAACCGCCGTTTAGATTTACAGTCATCTCCTTAATTATAGTTAGTATCGTTATTTTCCTTAAGGAAAACTTTATGTGATATGATACGGTATGATACAAATTGAGATCACCTTTTATTGCACAACAATTAAAAATTCATGCATCTTAAATGACACCTGTGCTATCTTAATTCTAAAGGCAATTAAACCGACTCATGTGTTAACACACGCGACTTGCCTCTTTGGCTTCACCCATGTCATCATTGAATCGATATAAATATGACATTTTTATTCCTCTGCAACCAACCAACGGGTTCCAATCGCCAACTCTCGTCTGAAATTGGATTGAATGACTGCCGCAAAAAATTACATCAATCTCTAAGGCAGTCGAGCGAAACCTTTGTTTTTTTACAAAAAGATGACTAACGAGTTTGCGAACCACGACATTCGATTGAGACACGGAGAGCTTAGAAAATGGTAATATATTTTCCGTCTTATCTTAATCTTTACCAGCCATTAGTCTTTGTCTACTCCAATAAGCCTTGAACAAACTCAAAATAAGACTTAACGGGCATGTAAGAATTTACGTCACGTCAGCTTAAGTTATCACGTCATAAAATGTCTGCCGATTCAAGAGAAAATCGCAAGGTGAACTTGGCTATCACTTGCTTACGTAGGACAAAAAGGAATGGGGGGACCTGGCCCGAAATTTTAGTAGTTACATTCACTATAAAAACAACTCCATTAAACAGAGACCACAAAAAGAGACACAGATCACGATTAATGTGAAGATCTGCTACGATTTAAACAAATACCCACTACGGAATAAGAACATGCTACAAAATAAAATCACTCCAGAATGTAACTAGCTGCAGTTAGAATAATCTCATAAACAAATAAACGATTTGACTTACTTTTCACGAGCAGAAGTAATTATTTGGCTTTCGCAATAATTCCAAGGAAAATAGGGCGGCAGATTGCCGAGGCGTATCGCAGCACACTATCCGACACAATGATTTAGGCCAAATCTTGAGTAACGAGAATCCCAGCCGAGCTCATTCCCCGAATCCCGGCAACAACTAGAGTGAACCAGTGAGCGGCGAGCCGCTAGTAAAAGGGAACGTGTCCAATAGTAAACTAGATTACCTTTTTTACCTCAAGACCTCCAATACTGAGTGACGCAATCGTATAAAAAAGCGTACGCATTCTGTTGTTAGCCATCCATTACTTGCGAACTACATAAACGATAATTTGTACAAGTGATCTTTTTGTAAATATGTTCGGTAGAGTAATGTTTCGTTTTGGAAAGTAAGGCAAGGTACTGGCAAATTTGACGGCCGCCCACACGGCTTTGTACGGTGATGGTTGCAGGCTCACTATATATGGGGCGTATGGTTTCTAAATCAAAATAATATAGTGTGTTGCATTACGTAATGCATCTTTGTAGTGGGTGAGGCAGGACCAAATCAATTATACATGCGCGAGACAAATTTGTACCGTGTAGCTCTTGTTATTATTAGTTATCATATATATATTAAGTTTTGCAATTTATAAATGATAGATATGTACCTCCAGTCACAATGTTATTCTTTGTTGCCTAATTTGAACCTTCAGGAATTTTCTGGATCGTTGTAGTAAAATTGGGTCATAGTTTGACGAAACCCTTTGAATTTCCTAATATCTATCTATCTATCTAGATAGATATTAGGAAATTCAAAGGGTTTAATAATAATATTCTAAACCCCACGGAATCGCTAAGATATTTTGGCTATGATGTAGAAGACGGTAAGATCGTTATTTTAAATAAGCCACAGGGTTAGAGGAGTAACCATAATCTTTTTAGCAGTTTTATTGCAATCTTACTTTGCTATGAGAAAGAGCTGAAACTACACGCTGTGTACGTCGTTTCCACACACGACACACACACGGCAAAGTAAGATTACAATAGCTGTAGCTAACGATAAGAAACCACTGGGTCGGTACAGGATTGTCTTCTTTAACATCAAGCAAGTCCTCAATCATAATCTAATGTAGAATTCTTTTTTTTTTTTCTTTTTTTTTCTTTCTAAAAAACGTTGCCCCACACTAGGATTTATTCCTGTGTCGTGGGTGCGTTTACAAACATGAAAATTCACATACACAAATACCCAGACCGGAACAAATAATTGTGGATCACACAAAGATTTGTCCCGTGCGGGACTCGAACCCGCGACTATTAGACGCAGTGGGCAGAGCGGCTTAAGCTCTTAACCACTGCACTAAATCGTCCGTAAACTGATACCCGTCTTATGCTACCCGAAAAGTATCAAATAAATTTCCAAAGTCGCAGAAAGTTTCAAGACGTTATATGTCGTACGACAGTCGTTAGAGGACAGCGAGTGGTCAGTGTGGTCGGAGAAAGTTGCGGCAAATGATCTGTGACCGACGCGACGCGGCCAGGCTGGGACTTTCTTGCAGGAAGCGATAGGATGACAGTATGGTTATTTAAGAGAAGCTAGTAGGAGCGACTCACATGTCATATTTACGAACAATAATTAGACGAACATGCCAATACTAACATTACTAGCTTTTACCCACTGCAACCTTATTATTGTTTTGTAGAAAAGACAAACTGCATCTCCGATTCTATCCAACAAATCCAAGGTATGGTAGTTAGGAAATCAGACTATTTATGCTTCCCAATTGTCAGGATCCCGTACACATGGATTCAGTGGGGTTTGAATGATATCCGAATACACAGACAACAAAAAGTAAAACTTTATCGTAAGTAAAGATACATTTCCGTTAGTCGTATATTAGCGTAGATGATTCAATAAACACCCTAGTTACAGAAACACAAAAAAACGCGACTGCACACAAATTACTAAATTCTCGTCATAAGCAACCGGAGTTATAAAATATTATCATATAAAATAATATATTATACAACTAAAATAAAACAGATTATTCAAAAATATATTCATAAGAGTACTTTATTACAAAGTAAATTTAAAGTTACAAATATTCAATTAAATTTGGCAATGCTAACGGAACTTGGCGCATTTTGTTAGATAGAAAACACTAATTCAATCCTATAAAAAAAAATTCTATGGCCTTCTCCTATTTCATAATCTGACAAAGCAACTTGTGTGTCGGAAAATGTCAAAATTGTCAAGATAGTCATTATTTAACAAAGCAATTTTGTATAACATATGGTCACTAAACAGGGCACTGGTGGAGGTAGGTACTCTACGGGCGTTGGCTACACGCGCTTTCTGCACAGAGGACGGTCAAGAAACATGAACGAATTGATGTTTGGCACATAACATTCAACATGGAAAATCCATTAAAACAACTAAAGATAAGGTAATTTATTTAATAATATCAAACAAAGCCTCCTGTTACGAAATTTATTTGAGATCACTTTGAACGTGTTCGATGCTCGAATGACTCTGATGATAATTTCGATATTATAGACACTTTGCCAATATGAGAATGTACTACACTCTCTATAGTAAAGGAAATACAATTTTATAGAGCAGGTGTGAAGTCGCTCTGATTTTCATTCAAAATAGCAATGTTTTTGATTGAATTATAATCCTCTTAACATTCTTTAGTTCGTCTACTCGTATAAAGCCGCGTTTCCAAAGCACACATTTGCGCGTAATGAACATTTAGAATGTGGGTAAAGAAAGTAAGTGCATTTAATTGAGTTTAAGCAAAGTTCGCACTTCTTTGCTCTAGTAGGATTGCTAGCCTCGCGATGACATATTTGCAACCACCTGAACGTTAGTAAATATTCGCCTTAATGTTGGACGCAGACTTCTTCTAATCTTGTGCGTCAAAGACTAAAATACATGTATGTAACATGAAGAGTTTTAATTTTGTTTTATCGATGACGTGGATTTATGACGTCACGGCACTCGAGATTATCACCACCCACTTCCGTTTTTTGCACTCGACCATTATCGCGAACATATAATTGAAAGTATTATATCTGTTGATATTAAATTATGTACGGTAAGTTTGACAAACGCTGTTGAAGCTCTCGTGCATGACTGATAGATTTTAAACTAGTTAGGCATCCAAACCATAATTATTAAACACAGCTATCAATATTAGTACCAAATAGATGATAATTAGCTTGCTGATAGTACCGCAACCCGTCTAGTTACGTAACCGATAAAAACGACATTTCCGTATGCACAAAGAAATGGCGATTTAAAGTCTCAATAGTATTGGCAGTGTGCCATGCGAAGACTCCACAATTCACTGCACACGAATTTAATATCGCATCGCAACGAAATACTCCACAATAGACCCACTTTGCAAAAAAGTATGAAAAACGCAAAATAATCCCCTGAAAATGTAACTTTTTTCCTAGTAACCAGAATTTTAAATCGTAAAATTATAATATTGGTCTTGGTTCATAAATAAAGAAGAAAATGTACCATAGAATTAACTTATTTTTTAATCGAACTTATAGTTGTCTCACCATTAAGCTGATACAGTTACCGACAGCCTCTACCCCAACTGTTTCGTGACCGAATGAACTTAATTCAATAGTACAACAAAATATAGGAAGAGTTGATAAACCAAATGAGTCTAAATTAGAAACTCAAACTGTTATTATTGTCGATTAAGATATAAGTGTTAATATCGAAACCAATAAAGATATAGTCAGTGTAATAGATATAATAATATGAATAATTTTAACTGTTCAGATAAGTGTACTAATTACTACTGTAATAAAGGAATTAGAGGCTATTTTCAAATATGAGATAAAACATGTCCAGAACAATAATAATCAAATAATCGGTACAGTTACAGAATCCAAACATACATTAACAGTAAATAATACCATCTCTATACTAATACAATAAATGATGACTCAATAGTATGGATTCATAGCACAAACATTGCCGTATTTGAGATACAATCATATGTTTATACATTGCACAGAAATTCTGTTTAGCTAATACATCATTTCATTTTGCGCTTAATACAGGCCCGAAGATAGAATGAGCTAATGGACATGACTAAACAAATATTAATGTTATAGCCAATTACAAAATAGTAGTAATCGGTTTCCACGTTGATGGATATCCTCCTACAAAAAACACTTGGAATTTCGTTAGTAATCGTATATAAACGTATTTAAATGACGCCGAATTTAGACGGCACGTAGCCGAAATACCAACTAACCAAACATACTAAAACAAACACGTTACGATTTAACTTCAGATCATAAATTGTCCCAAACAGCAGAATGTATCGCGCTAATTTAAAATTCAATTTATTTAAATGCGTTTCTAAGTACTTTAGATAAAAATCGCACACGACAATTTAGGTGTGTACAAACTGCTACATAAGATTGCACGTTTTTATTTTATGTAGGTATCGAATTACATTGCTAATGTACCAGTAAATGTAACTCGTGTGAAACATTTCGCTGATCTCATCACCACCGTGCAGACGATAAACTTCATTATAAAAAAAACGACTGTGTTCTTTACACAATAGGACTTTGAATTACGTGTCTTTATACATGGCTGGGAAATAACCTTTCGGAAAAAAGGTCGGAACGCTAGAAGACACCTAGACTAGAACGCGGGCGCAGAGCAGCAATGCCAAGTTCATTGACACTGCACACGCGATTTGACTACAAACAAGGACGACCGACTCTGACCAGACGCAGTCTCAGCAGTGATCGTTTAAATCATATCTACTCCTCGACACGGTTTGGGAAATGACATCATGTAACAGCGATTTAGCAACAAGCATATTCACAAATATAAATACAATAAGATCATGTGTCATCCAATAGTAGGACTGCCTCTTTCGTCTAATGTCAGTGCAGCTGGCGATCACGAGATCCTGGGTTTGAACCCAAAAAAAAATTAAAATACGCGAATACGAATAATGTAATACGAATTAAAATACCCGGTAAAATGGCAATAGCTTCCCCTCCATTACAATAGGAGGTTGGTCTAACATTGTGGTTAAAATGTCTGCCACCTTTGGTAATCTAGGCGTGAAGGTGTATCTTCCTTTCTAATTTATTTTAATAACTACATTAAATTTATAAATGATGATAACATTCAACCAATACATGAACAAGCTATTATTATTCATATCGGTATTACATTCATGGAGAATGTATGTGTTAATCATGTTCGCCTGCACTTTATAATTTCCCAAGAGTCATTAATAGCCTCTTCATTTTATGACAATAAAGTCACCACGAATAGTAGGTAAATTACACGTCTGCTTAAGGCATAATATCCTTAACGCTAAATTTTAAGGGTACAACTTTGTTCCAATGCGATCACTAATGTATTACACAGTCCCAGAACAATGGAGCATATCCATTTACAGACGCAAAGTCACCTGACAACGTCGGTCGAGGTCAATCGGGGAAGCACCTATACCCTTGAGATACCCATGACCGACGAATTAAGGAATTCAAGACCAATAATAGAAAAGGTATATATGATATAGATGCATAGAGAACGTTGGTAAAGCATCAACCAGGTAACTCCAAAAAACATTTTGGAAAATCTTTACTAACCTGCCGCCGTTTAGAAATAACTTTACATATTGACAGACCATGCAGTGACAGACCATGCAGTGTATAACCTTTACATGTAGTTGATCGTATTATGACAATGTTGCTAGCGACTGCCGGGGAAATAAATCTGCGCTCATTACATCTGTAATATTCTAGAATACGTGAAGCGTAACAACGTGGTACGATCTAGCCGCTTGCGCGATTGAGGTCAACGGCTGTGGGTCAGCCCAAACCGCGTCCGAACCGCTCCGGTTGCCGGGCGCCACATAACGGATCGCAATCGCATGCATGCCGAGCGCAGATTTGCAATCCGTGAAATTTTGTCCACACAAGCCTTTTACGACTAGAACAGACCCCCATTTCCAGCGAAACAACAAATATTTCAATCTAAACTGTATTTTAAAAAATTATAAGGAATGCAATTTTATTAATTACTCGCTGTTAATAAAATTAATAGCCGATGAAAATTAAAACAACATTCGTAATAGAAGATTTACTGTTGATTAGAACTGTACTGCTTCGACACTTGAAGATTAACAGTAGTGTTGTAAAAACGCTCGAGTCGGCTCTTAAATCGCTCGCGTCTTCTAGATGTTTCAACGCTCTTGAGCATCGACTCAGCGCTAAACGCTCGACTTCAGCGCTCATTTTTACAACACTAATTAACAGACATCATGAAATAATTTTTTTTTTTTATTATGATAACAAACCATCACAATACAAATGTAACAATTTAATTTAATTAAATGAAATTAATCAAACCTATACGAGGCATGCCTTTTAAGTTCTGTCGTTTCCATATTTCCCGGCAATTTTGAATTTGGAACTGTTCTATATTCGAATTTGTTTAAATTTTGAATCTCAAAACAGTTGAAAGTATTAGGATTAATGCTTTTGTTTAGTCACAGCGTCGATTGGAATCTGTCAGGTTACGTACGAAAATGAATCTTTCTAAGGAAAATGTTCGTGCAATAATTTTCTACAACTTTAGAAGAGGCCTGACACGGCTTCAGTGTTTTGAAGAGCTAACATCTGTGTTCAGTGATGAAGCCCCATGTCTGCGGACTGTCGAACGCTGTTATTTAGAATTCCAGCGTGGACATACTAGTGTTAGTGACAAATCTCGCGAAGGACGCCTAAAATCCGCCTTCACTGAAGATAACATCATTGCTGTGAGACAAATAATTCTCGAAAATCGTCATGTGACGTATCGAGAGATAGAGGCTCTATTAGGCATCTCAGGGACAACCATTCAGAAGATCTTGCATGAAGCACTTGGTGTGAGAAAGCTAGTTTGCCGTTAGATACCGCATCTGCTTTCCGACGATCACAAGGCGGCCCGCGTCAGATGGTGTAAGAAAACTCTGCAAAGGTTCAACCGAGGAGAGTCAAATCACGTCTACGACATCATCAGTGGTGACGAATCTTGGATCTATGCCTACGATCCTGATTCCAAACAACAATCCACAATCTGGGTCTTTCAAGACGAGCCAAAGCCGACTAAAGTTGTTCGTTCTCGAAGCACTTCAAAGAAGATGGTGGCCACGTTCGTTGGCAAAACCGGCCATGTTGCGACTATTGCACTTGAAGATCGTAGAACGGTTAACGCAGAGTGGTATGCCACAGTTTGTTTACCACAAGTCATCGCCGAACTTCGAAAATCTAACTCAAAGCGACGCATCATCCTGCACCACGACAACGCAAGCTCACACAGCGCTCGTCAAACGATTGAGTATTTGAAGCAGAAAAAATTAGAAATTCTTGACCATCTTCCATATAGTCCTGACCTAAGCCCTAACGATTTCTTTACATTTCCTAAAATTAAGAAAAGTCTTCGTGGTCAAAGGTTCTAGTCCGGTGAAGAAGCAGTCGACGCTTTCAAGTCAGCCATTTTGAACACCCCCACTTTAGAGTGGAATAAATGTTATAATAACTGGTTTGAGCGAATGGAAAAGTGTATTAAGCTACGTGGTGAATGAAATAAAACTATTTTACGGATTTTATCGCGGTTTATTTTTTGATTTTTAGTTCCCGACGTTTCGAGTGCTTTGCAGCACCCATGGTTACGGGAGGGAATGAGGTGTTAGACGTCCAAAAGGCATAGTTGTTCCGGGGTACCCTCAAACTTCTTAATTTTTTTTTGTTTATCGGATCTACGCAGAATGAGCTCACGGTGTCTTGAGGTCTTGCAGTGTTATGCTTGGTTTTGGATTTGATTATATTAATTACTGGATCCCAAGTCGATGGAAGCACCCAGCCATCTTGTCTATTGAAATTAGGATGCTTTTTAATTTCAATAGCCTCGCGAACCATCCTTGGTGTTCTTTCACGAGAATTTGTGGTCTATCAAATCTGATGTTATGGCGGGTGCGGTCAAGGAAATGTTCACAGACTGCAGACTTCTTTGAGCGACGGTGTTATAGGTCAGCTACGTGTTCTGTGTACCCCGTAACAACTATGCCTTTTGGACGTCTAACACCTCAGTCCCTCCCGTGACCATGGGTGCTGCAAAGCACTCGAAACGTCGGGAACTAAAAATCAAAAAGTAAACCGCGATAAAATCCATAAAATAGTTTTATTTCATGTGTAATATTCGCGTAAATCTAAGAACTCAGTACGTGGTGAATACTTTGAAAAACAATAAAACGTACCATAAGGTTCTAGTTGTTTTTTTCTTCAAACGACAAAACTTAAAAGGCATGCCTCGTAATATCATGCGTAAATCAAAAGAAACATATGCCAATATAAAACAAGTTTACTTGCTGTACACTTTTGTAACACACTATATATTTACAACTTCCGATATTGCTTTACGTTTAAATGAATTGAGATTCTCTGAGAAAATGTCAATGTCTGATAGTCTAGTACTGTATAAATCAGGACTACGTTTGAAAAATATATTTAGCATAGTTGGTATGGCCAAAACTAATGTGAAAGTTATGTTCTTAATTATAATTCAAATATTTATTCCAGTTACGCTAACGCTATCCATAACTTGACAATTCGGAATAATTTCAGACTATTAAAAGTGGCCGGAACAGAAAATTTTGTACCACTACAAGCTAATCAAGCGGACGAGAGGCAAGTGACAACGGACGAAGGAATTCGTGTCAAGACGCGTTCGGCTCAAGGGCGCTTGGCCAGAGACGCGCATACCGGTATGTCAAGAACAATAAATAGGACAACAGATTGCTACTATCCTGTAAGCGTTTACGACTCAACGTTAACGTTTAAGATAGGCACGCTTCGCACATAAGTTCCTGAACATTCTGAATTGTTAAGTCGATTTTACAATCTCATTTTGCATCAAATCCATTATATTTCTTAATCTAACTAATATTTAAATATGGTCCGAATATTCGGATTCAAATATTAAAAAAGATAAGAATGATAAGTGACTACAGACGTCGACTGTACTGCAAATCCAAGTAGAAAAATCCGTTATTAGAAGAAAAAGATTCTTGCTTCTACACGTTTCTAGAAAAAATGTGTAAACTTAAAAAAGGACGTCGAAAAACCCCGATACAACATCACAATAATTGAGTTTACGATTAATCACGAATAGAGCATTACAAATGCTAATACCAATGGCTCCACTGCGTAAGAGGTGATTTCATTCTACGAATAAAATTACGCCATTGCTACGAACAAGTGACGTGCAACGAGGACGATCTAAAGGAAACGGACTTGCAACCTCGATCGATCCTCAAGTATTTAAAAGGATTCTTGCTAGCAACAAAGTTTGAATTACACTCAATAGGATATTATGCCACTTCAGCTAATGAAGACGTTGATACAAAAAAAAGTAACATGGTTGACAAGACTCATACAGTTTCTGCTTATGTTCGCTTTAACGTTATAATACGATTTGAATTAGCTGTATAAACAGTATTCATTGATTCAATTTGATACTGCAGGGTTGGTTGCTGAATATACTTTTATCATTCATAGCAGACAATTACAGAAATTATAGCTAACATTGACAATTTATGAGCAGCATGAGCAATTTATAAACATGCATGTCACAGCGTATGTTATGCACGCAGAGGTGGCGCTGGCGCGATGGCAGTGACTTTGACCGGCGCGCGCGCAGTCTACCGCCAGCACACAATACCGAGGCCATGCTAATTTGTTTTACACGCTTCCCCTGTGTTTTTATTGTCACTTCCGCGTTTTTTTCATCTCGCAGCATTTGTCTATGTAACAAACAAAAACGAAGCTATTTGGCGGAATTTTAAGTCGTGATTAGTTTTTTTTTTACTTTGCAGACACGATAAGAAACCTAAGCTTTCAAGTTATTTATTACTTCTTGTTTAACCGAAAGCGAGCATCTTTAAAAACTTTTCTAAAAAAATAAATGTCTTTAGGCGAAAAAAGAAATACGATAACTTTATAAAAAACATCATTAATGAAACTCCGGAAAGTGGAATTAAGAGTATTTGCATAATTTCGTTATTGTACACCGGGAAATGGGTCTATTGTTTTATTTCATTAAAGACGATTGCAAGTCAGTATCATAATCATTGTATAATATCATAATATTGTATTAAGAGTTCGTGAATCGTCGACGTTCAATGCCATCCGAATTCACGAAGCACTCTCAAAGAATGTACTGTGACAAATACTTTCAAGTATAACAAAAATCTATCACATACATGTACTAAGTTCTCACGTGGCAGCGCCATATTTCAATGCCTGCAAATGAATGCAACTCGATCAATTGTTGTCGAAAACGACGCGACAACTAGACATGCATCGGCTGTACATATATGTATAATCGTGCGTTGTTGCCGTCGCTGTGACGCGTCACAATGGAGTGTTTTGCACACAGTTTGCTCAAGTGTCCGATGGACAATCGAGTTGCGATAGCGGTGTCCGCCCGACGATGAACCTGTCTAAACACAGACAGCGTTAATCGCATTTAATTCAGCCCCAAATGAACAATCATAGCGTAGCAGACAGCTCATGGATCGAAGATAACGAGGCGTTTGGATCTCAGCTTCTATCGCCATTATTGTCTTTCCGTATCTTGGTCTGGTCTGCAAGCAACTTCAGTAGCTCCGAGTCGATTTTTATCCTTTTTCTTTTACCATTATAATATACACCATAAATAGATCGATAAAGTGTAATAATACTGGCACACGCAACATATAAAATGTTATAGTACATCGTTTGTGCTAAGTATACATATTGATATTTGTTTCTGGTGTTCTGTTCGGAACGCAGCGAAGCTTCAATATAAACTGTTCATAGTCCGTCGCACTGACCGATTACTAACAATCGTCGATGTTAAGCAACGTCGAGAGTGGTTATAGCCTGGATGCGATTACTAATGATGCCTTTTGAATATCTACGTGAATTACAGGAGTTAGTAAAACATCTAAGCCGTTTTTGGCAATGACAGTCCTGAAGTAGTTAAGCCAAGAGGTATTTCGAGCGAAGAATGGCATGATGATATAGTTAGATAGCTTGACCAAGCTCGGACTAATCATGCACAGATTTGATATTACTTATCAGTAACCCAGAAACTGTTCAATATTCTAATTATCAACGCAATGTTGTTGTCAGAGACCTTTTACCAATTATGTTCTTTCCCGACAGTGTGTCAATCAAAAGTGCACACGGACGATAAGTTGTCGAGATTGCAATACAAACAAGCGGCCTGTGATGTTATCTCAGAAGCCACCATTGTATTGTAATAGCCAGATATGGCAGACGGTATCAGTGCTACTGCTATAAGAAATCACATATTACTGTTATTAAGAATGAATGAATAAAGAGCCAGCCACAAATCAGACGTATTTGTACAATTAGTATCAGTTTATTTTATTTTATTTTATTCAGGACAACAAACAATTGTACAATGGAGTACTTAAAGTATAAATTAACATAGTATGTGTATTTAGTACAACCAGCACCGTTATCCCCAAATTACTTAAAAAGAAAAAAGCTTATGATACAGAAAGACTAACTTATTGTGGAGGAAGGCCAATGTATACAACAATAAGTAACTATTATTAATTATATCGGACTAAGCATTCGGAAACCCTAATTTATCAGGCACATACTTGATTAAATTAGATTAGAGCCGTTAGCAGGATCGGAACAAATGCGAATTCGAGAAATTACATGCAAAACAAATGATCATGACTATCGGTCTTCTGTTTGTGGTCCCTATGATAAGGTAAGAAAAATAACAACAAGGAACAGCTTTTCATATTTTGGTATTGTAGTAATATTGGTTTTGAGAAAAATATAATAGTTTTTAGTAGTCAATACTCCTTAAGTTACTCTTAACATCATCCCACCAGATTAACAGTTTGTTATTAGCGTCTAAATCCTATATACTTGCCTACTTGCCATTGCATGAAACTGCTATAATGTAACTTTACGCACCAAAATGGTCTTCGCAAAATCATCGCCTCCGTCTCACGTATACAATAATCTCGTAACGCAACAGCTTTCCAAACGGCCGACTGACACGTGTTATCACCACGTTATCGCCACGTAGCTCCGCGTATTTTAGATAGGTAACGAGTGTATTGTTCGAGCAGAGTGGGTGCTCGATAAGTAGCAAGGTTGTGTGGCCCTGATCCGCTTGCAGGGAGAGAATATCGGCCAATGGCAAAGTGAAAACTTGTTCTTATACTTCATTCTTGAAATTTTAGTACAATTTTGCAAGAGTTGTATTGCTTAATTAAATTGTTGAATTTTGGCGGACGAAGTCCAAACCAAGAGACGAATCAGGAGCTTGGTTTCAAAGTAAACACAATATGTATGTAATCCCAGTAACACCCATATCGGTGCAAGTTATAAAAATATCTAGTCCAGGATATTGTATAGGTAATGATTGCCACTAGAACTAACGTTTCTTCTGTCTACTGAATGATACGTATTTAAAAAGGATGCTTCGAGAGAGATCATTAGTTACATAACATACGATCATAGCAAGTTTTAAAGGACGGGAAATTCAAATATAATTTGAAAATAAAATTATTCCATGTTATGGTAATAACTTAAAATAAGTTATAATTTCTATTAGTAAATAATGAGAAAAAATATACAAGTTTTTGCGAGTGCAAAGTCTTTATAGTACTTACGGACTTGCGTACATAGAAACAGGCTCTATACATTCTCCTTCTCAGTCTTATATAATTTATTTATCAAAGCATAGCATAGCATAGATACAAGTCGATTGTAGAGACTTCAGCAAGATGATACATTTTGTAATTCACACATGTGGCTGCTCACTGTTGTTCAATTTATGAAAGAATAGGAATATAACGTTCGTTACAGACGAATGACTATGTCCAATTTGACTACACCAGTAATATTCTAAACCAAATCCACACTACCGGACTGGCCATGAGGTCACCGTGAAGTCACGAGTGGAGAGGTAAGTTTTACACTGCGCGTGCGCAGCTGGCATCGAACTAGCGGCTCCGTGACCTTACAAGATACGCAAGCATCGTGACGCGCAGCACTCATCATGGGGAACGTGTCACTTAGGAGGAATCCGTCTACCTACGCCGACCACTACGTAATTACCTACAGCGTAAACGGAAATTCCAACTGCTTTGTTACTTAACGCGGCTTCAAAGGAATCGATAACTTTACCGAATAAAATAACTGATTCAAAAACCTTCCAGCACCGTCTCCGGCGGAAGTCAAAGTCTTTGGCTATCAAGAAGCTAATAACTAAAATCGCTATTATTAAGGAAGTTGTTGTTCTCACAGACCAAACAAGCCTCGGTCAAAAAAGACGAAACAATCCAGCGTTATCGCGGCACTCGTTCAGTTAGCGATTGGATTGTACAAAAAAAATCATTACCGCGAGCAACGTGACTGCGCATACACTTAAACAATCTACTCAACAAGGGCGATACTTGTTGTGTAAAACCAACAGACGCATCCCCACGTTTCAAAACACCAATTAAATATCAATGGAATAATCGAAATTGGTTAATTCGACAGGAAAGAATCTGTCGGAAATCTGTACTGTATGCCTACTCCGCAAGGGATCTATGATATAGATATGTATATGATGACTACTTATAAAGATGATAAACTGTATAAAGTCTGTCTCCGGAACCAGCGAGCGTGTATGAGACCAAGTATGAAAGTGGAGAAGATGACAGAGGTCGGAAAGAGTACTGTAATCTCTGCCTACTTACAGATAATATAAATAAATAAATAATTGTAAATGCAGAAACTCGAGGATGCAATTCTTTCGTTACAAAATAAAAAACATGATATTATTGTTCCGCATTTACAAAATGCTGAACCACGAAATGCCAAAAGTTAACACCAAAACCCAGAATCACGATATTTCCAAAGTATGACTTTTTTCTTATCCTTAGAGACATCAAGGGTCTATGTGGAGCGTCTGAACACTTGCTACCGATAAGATTTACAAGTCACGAGCGGTGTTCCTCGTGGCTCCATAAAACTGCCACGAACATTTTATAGTTCACGATCTTGGGAAATGAATAAGATTGTGAGAGCTACTGTGACACTCGAGTTAAGGATATCATATACTCCGGAGACAACACAAACAGAAAAAGTACTTCAAGATTAATTTCTTGGTTTATGATAGGAGCAAGAAATAAACGCTTTGAACGTATATTTCCTGATAAAAAAGGCAAAATGTGTAATCTAATGGTCAATAAAATATTAAGATGTTAAACCGACATCTGAAAATTAGGAATAAATGCTCAATTTATTGAACACTCCAGGAGCAGATGTTCGATGAGACCTAATAAACTAACAATCGCGACTCGTTAACGCTACATCGGGCCTTGCAGTCAATCAGGAGCGGTTGAAACATACTCCACTTGGTTACATAACGGTGCCGAGCGCCAGGAGCTGCCAGCCGCGGCACACAGCGCATACACGCCCCGCCGAAACGTCCGCGGCCTCCATTCAAATGACGAGGAAGCATTCACGAGACCATATTCAACACAATGTATGCGGTCTCTTTTTCACTGGCGCGCCTTTGTTTCAATAGTCATCGATTTGTAAAGGTAGGTAATACAGTTAGTGTAGTTTTTCTAACGAAAACTTCCCAGTACGAGTCCGGAGTCTGGAATTGTGCCCGGTATATAGCAATAGGCTTGCCCCCTATTACATGGGGCCTAACATCGTCGGCGAAACGTGGGTGTACTCAGTACACCTCTGCCACCCCCGCTTGGGGAATATAGGCGTGACGGTTGTCTTTTTAGGTAATTCAATTTTCAAAGAAGACGCGCTGACTGACAAGAAAGGACTTTTAAACAACGTTGCAAATACTCGGACAAAATCAGCAATTACAGAATCAAGGCACAACCGATGGCTGATCGATATGATCAGTACGTAGGGCTCGCAGGTTACGAGGCGGCTGCCGACCTTGGATGTCGAAACATCATGACCTTGACGTGTTTTCCCTGTACGTTGGCGACCTTCAAGATGACCGTTGATTCCACGGAGGCACCTTAAGAAATTCAATCATCGTATCGAGTAAAGCGCTTCAATTGGATGGAGCGAAACTGATAGCGTGAAACTAGACTGAAATCAAAGTACGTTATAGTCATCTCAAAGTAGGTAGGTATAAAACATTTTACCGATATTACACCCATGTTTGAATGACTAGTTGAAATGGGGCTATCTCTGCTATTGTCTTAATGGTCAGTGTGACCTCATAATGATGAAATTGTTGAGTGGTCGGTTTTAACAGAACATTATATTCATACATCACTAAGAGGGATAAAAACCGCGATTTACGTCAAACAATAAACAATGCTCCTGTTTCCCACAGACACTAAAAACTTAAATGACCTGTAATCACAGTAATTTTAGTCGATTTATGTATAAACACCATTATCCTTCAACGTAATAACTTATTAAACGCCAATAGTAGGTCATCTAGGTGATTTAGCCGCGGCCCACTTGACTGGTCATTTCGCGTCAGAAAAACGAGTTGTTGTACCAGCTGTACGATGGAATTCTTCGAGCGGAGTTCAAGGTGCAAGAGCGACAGTGATCATAACAGGTATAAGGAAAAGGCAAAACAAGATTGCAATAAGATTTTACGAGCAGGAAGTAACAGATGCGAACCGAGATCCACGGTGGTCGCGTAAACGATTTGCCGATGACAAGGATGCGATAATGAGAAAGACAAGCACGACAATATAATAATATATAGCTAAGGAAAGTAAGGGATAGGATGGAGGAGGATAACATGGATATAGGTGTGGCTGTTAATGTTTGCAGATAGGAAGAAGCGTAATACTTAACAGGGTAACAGAATTAGGTATCAATGCTCCAACAATTTAAAGGAGCGATATTTATATGTTTGTAATTACTTACAGCAACGCGAAACAATGGGCTATCCGTCCTACTTTTGCAATCAGTTACATATAAGAATTCAATATTTGATGTAGAATTGATTTATATTTTTGTATTTATAATTGTACAGGACGACGTCTGCATGATGTATAAATAGATATTGTTATAGATTTAGTTACAATATATACTATTTTAATTTTTTAATATACTATTGTAATAGTTTAAGTTAGAAATAAGATAATGTAATAGAATTGTAGCACATAAACAATAGTATACAGTTAGAAGAGTGTAACCCTGGAAAGGGATAGGAATAATTAGAAGAGATTTACCCTAGAAAGGGATAAACAATTGTATTATGATTGGTCTATTTGACTAATAAAGCTCGATGCAAAGCCCACTAGTTGTGACCCAATAAAATAGTACTTAGGAGCGCGAAACATCGCGCCACACGCGTTCGAGCGACTGGGCACTGAATATTTAAGAAGAAACTGCGCGAAGAGGGTCACAACTGGTGGGTGGAGCACTGTTTCAACAATTGTTCAGCTTTTTATTTGAATCTTTCCTCGCGACGCACACGGGCCAAACTGCAACAGGGCGCACGACGTACTATATTCGTCCTGTTCAATAATAAGGTGACGATACATTTTGTAGTAGGCAGTTTGCGACTAAAATATTAAATTTCATAAATCGACGTTTCTCACGAACAAGCTCAGAGCTAAGATAATCTAATTAACAAGTATGTATCCGGTAAAATTTGTAATGTAGCAAAAACTGATAATTCGGCATTGTTGAATCAAAATTGACGACAGAGTAAATTCAAAAAAATCCTTTCAACTCTTTTACTTCAATAGCAATTACATTTTATTTTGATAATCGTAATATAACATTGAAAACAAATAAACACAATAGTCAAGATGAAGATAAGCTATGAAATATTTTAAGCTGAAGTTTGAAACATTCGATTTGAAGAACACTTCGATCGTAGGTTTGAAGTATTGACCAACCTTTAAAAATCGACTCATTTGAGCTGTCCTTAATTGACCGATCTCTTTAAACACTAGCGATATTTGGCGGAAGGCAGACTACATTGCATCTTACTTTTACCCGCGATTATCAGACGGAACCACCGCTCCTTAACCTTGTACAACATACGCAACGCTTATCGTCCTCATACCCAGCCTTTACTTAACTACTTGAATACTAAAGAGCAACAAAACAGCGCGATTAAAAATCACATTGCGTGCAAACACTGAGATCTGCCGTGATGGAATTAAGTTGTTAACGTAAACTGCGGATGCCGCTAATTATTCGAAATCCTTTAAAATACCACCCCTCCCGAGCGGTGGGGTCGCATTTATTATGTACTTCAAAGAGGATTGTATTAGATATTCCGTGAGGTTTGTGATGAGAAGCGTCGCTTTGATGACCCGCTCTCTCAAGCTGGGTAATGTCGTAAATTCCACACTTTTGCCAAGAACTTTATCTGATGAAATTATCCTTTTCCATGTATATAACAGTTTAATGTATCTCCGTTATGTTGAAAAATATAGCTCAATTAGTAATTTTCCCAAAATGCTGCATCAGCTGATACAATTTCACATTGAAACTAATACAGGCCGTTCACTGCCTTTTAACAAGTATCTCAGTGAGATGAAACGTCGACGCAATCCAAATTAAGTAAATATAATATCACCTTACATAATTCAACAATAATTCCTCATATTCTCTACCGCACGTTACTTGCACAATGAAGATTACGCCACCAGAACAAAATTAAGACTTCAGTAACACAAATACCAGATTACGAAATGAAACAAATCAAATATAAGACACATATAATTGTACACAATGTGTCGAGCGCGTACGCAGATTGTGCAACACTCACGCCATCCGCCACCCCGTCATATTTAGCCATCCAAACAAAAAGTTTAATAATATCGTTTTATGTTTAATTTGCGATTGTTACTGTTTAATTGGTGTTGATAAGACGCGGAGGCGACGCGGGCGCGGGTGATGTCACGCTAGAGGCGGCGAGCGCGCATACGACTCGATGGCAAGGTGAGCGATAAATTGACAACCCAACGGGCAGACAACGGCGTGTGGTAACTGTAAGGGTGTTATAAAATATTGGGCAAATAAATGATGATATTTCTATGGAATTATTGCGTAATGCTTTTAACGACTTAAAACCGTTGATCTAATTACATGTGTAAACCACTTTTAAAAATAAAGACAATAAAAATCAGGCATTTAAGGGCAAAGACAAATCAAAGCACATTTTTTTTTACCTATTTAGGTACACGATTTGATTTATTAAACAGTGTGACTGTTTAATTAGAAACTTTACTGATACTTTATGTTTAGATCTAGTTATAATAAATGGATGAAAAGATCGCGTCTGACGAAGTCTACGCTCTGATCTTCTTATGCATATATCCAAAACCTCGAGAACTTTCAACTCGAATTGTCAAACCGCTTTGAATTGCTAGACAGCAGCGCATCAGTGGACGAAATCAACAACAGGCTGGTAGAGACTGTCCATACAGTCGGGTCAAAGAATTTTAAGCCCCGCCGTAAAAATAGGCCTCAAAAACTATCTGACTACACCCGGAACCTCATGGCTGAGCGACGTTCCATGACGCTCCAAACCTCCGATTATGGTAAGTCCTATAGGCGGCTCCTTGCGATGCGATTTACGGGCCTTCAATACAAGGCGTATTGAGGAGACCATAGAGCAGAAAAAGAGCTCCAAAATGTTCGCAAGAGACACGTCTATTGGGCAAAGCCAGTTGACGAAGTTAAAGACAGTGGACGGAAACGTAACATCAATTAGGTGAGAGGTGCTCAGGGAGATAGAGAGGTTCTATAGCTGAACCTGTTGTTGACTTGATAAAAGACCCCAAGAGCCATGCTAACCTGACACTACACCCGAATCATCTCGAACGCAGGCTTGATGACTTCCAGCCTCCCGAACAAGCCGGTTTCCGGAAAGGCTTTAGTAACATAGACCACATACATACGCTGCGGCAGATTATACAGAAGACTGAGGAGTATAATCGGCCACTATGCTTGGCGTTTGTGGACTATGAGAAAGCCTTCGATTCGATCGAGACTTGGGCGGTTCTTAGATCTCTCCAGCGATGCCGCATTGACATCGAAGTGTTGAAGTGCTTATATAATAACGCCACCGTGTCAGTCCAAGCATAGGGGCAGTGCACGTAGGTGAGCCCCATAAAAAGCGGAGTAAGACAGCGAGACGTCATTTCTCCGAAACTGTTTACGGCCACGTTAGAGGACGCCTTCAAGCTCTTGGAATGACAAGGACTTGGCATCAACATTAATGACGAATCTGCCGGCGACATTGAGGTCATGGCAGAATCGCTGGAAGATCTAGGATGAACTCGCGGTGACCTCAACAGAGTATCCCAACAAGTGGGTCTTAAAATGAACATGGACAAAACGAAAATAATGTTTAATGCCCATGTCGTACCCACCGCACTCACCGTTGGGAACTCTACTCTTGAAGTTGTCGACGAATATATTTACCTGGGACAGACAGTCCGGTTAGGTAGGTCCAACTTTGAAAGAGAGGTCAATCGACGAATCCAACTCGGCTGGGCAGCGTTCGGGAAACTGCGCAACATCTTCTCATCCAAAATACCTGTGCCTTAAGACTAAAGTTTTTAGTCAATGTGTATTGCCAGTGGTGACATACGGATCAGAGACGTGGTCTTTTTCAATAGGTCTCTTTCAATATAAAAAAGCTCAGAGTTGCTCTGCAAGCTATGGAAAGAGCGGCCTTTCTCTACGTGATCGACTCAGGAATGAGGAGATTCGTAGAAGAACCCAGATCACCGACATAGCCCTCAGGATTAGCAAGCTGAAGTGGCAATGGGCAGGCCACATAGCGCGATGAGCGGATGAGCGTTGGGGCAGAAAGATTCTAGAGTGGAGACCTTGTACTGGCAAGCGCAGCGTAGGACGACCGCCTGTCAGATGAACCGACGATCTTGTGAAAATCGCAGAAAGTTGTTGGAAGCAGGTGGCATCAGACCAGATAAACTGCAAAGCGATTGGAGATGCCTATGTTCTGCAGTGGACAAGTATAGGCTGAGATGATGATGATATAATAAAATACAAATTAGTGAATTTCAAATTGCCTTACATAAATACAAAGTAGGTACATGAATAAATATCTTAATTCAGTCCTTGTGTTAAAAATTGATTTTCATGTTTAAAAAAATTACATCTAAACAAACAAACAGACACTAATCAAGAATTGTTTCTTCATGTTAAAGAGAATATTAAAAAATAAGTCCTTACATTTAAAGAGTCTCCATAACCGGTAGTGTATCTGAGACAAACTATGAGAGTGGGGGAAGCCATAGAGAACTCTGTAAGGAAAGAACCTGTTGAAAATCTGTGCTTCTTATCTACTTAGGGCATCTGATGTTGATGTAGGTAGATAGAAAATCTTACATAAGTATTTATTTATTTTAATTTATTGGCTTGCCAACAATCGATTACACATATACAAACATACAAAACTTAGGCCAATACATTCATAGTGGATCAATCTATTACAGGTGTGCACAGTGTGCTCTACAAATTGATGTTAATAATCTAATTTCATTTAAAACAGAATATATAGATATTTCAAGCAGTAAGAAGAACAACTAGTATATAAAATCGTATAATGAAATTATAATTATATTAATAACTAGGTGTTACCTGCGGCTACGCACGCATTTATTTTGTAATTAAACATAGGTCTCTAAAGTGCAATCTTATTTAACGTTAACGCCGTCAGATAAAAAAAAACATAAACAATACTTGGGTACTTTTAAACCTTTTCCACCTACCCTGCCAAATATCGTAATCTGGCGAAATAAGATTTAAAAAAGGTACATTGCGAGCTAAATATGTAACAAAGTTTTGTCAGTACATGTTGTGTCAGCCTTCTCGTAAGAATATACAGTTCATGTTCATGATAAAAATTATTTTTAGATATCTTAAATAAATGATTATGCAAATTTTTGTGTAGGGGACATTTATGGTTAAAGATTTTTCTCCAGAAGAGACAATCCTTAATGCATCGTCGGTTCATGTGCGAAACCATGTTTAAGTGTTTAAATCAAATGTGTATGTACAATTTCAAGTGAGTGCTTTTAACCACCGTGAGTAGACGAACGAGAGTCCAATATTAGTGCATGGAGGAATTCATGTATAGGCAAAATCACACATTTTAACATAACATTGCAGCTGGAGACTAACAATAATACAAATAATATTTTTTTATTGTTTATCCTGTGATTATCCCAGATTGATTGTTGTTTCAGTACATTTTTCGTGATTGAAACACCAAGAGACAGACTAACAGACAAAAATTTCAAAAAAAAATTGTTACGGCCTCTATATTAATAAGGAAATGTACCCCAATTCAAATTTTCCAAAAATATTCAATGTACAGATTCAGCTCGGTTACAGTTTTATTGTATGTATAGATTATGAATTAGTTTATAAATAATAAAAAAGGAATTATTTGAAATAAAAAAAAAGAATTGAACAAATTATCTATTATTTAAGTATGCAGTAAGTATTAACATTGCCACTTTACCAACTCATATTCAAGTAAATCTTTATTACCCTAATAAGTTCTACTAATTAAACTCAGCAATCACTATAGTGTTTTAATTGGATATAACTCAACTATTATTAATCCCAACAGGAAAGTGAAATGTTAATTGTTTAAACAATATTATTGTTGATTCGAAAGGTACTCTTGTGTTTCTCAAGGACTAGTGTCTAATAAATTTTGTATTTATTTTTATCTCTTCCTTATTGCTTAGCAATAAATTTGAAGCACTTAAATTCTCTAATTTGAACCTTTTAGCTAATAATGATAATGGGTTGTTAACAAATTTCTATGCACCTTAGTACATAATACATAGGTACAACTAGTGTCAGTTTTTTTTATTTTCCATGCGGAGTGACGGACAATTTAGCGCAGCGGTTAAGAGCTTAAGCCGCTCCGCCCACTGTGTCTAATAGTCGCGGGTTCGATTCCCACACGGGACAAATCTTTGTGTGACCCACAATTATTTGTTTCGGTCTGGGTATTTGTGTGTGTGAATTTTCATGTTTGTAAACGCACCCACGACACAGGAATCAATCCTAATGTGGGGCTAGGTCGTTAAAAAAAAAAAAGGGATAACTTAGTTTTTAACTGCCCCATTATTTGAGATTTACTTTTCAGAATTCATGTTTTTTTAAATTGTAATTTTAACTAAAATTTCACATTAATACAGTTAATATAACAGATAAAATATCCAACAAATGTTTACAATACATTAGAAAGACTTAATAATTTGTATTAATTAGTGCATTTAAATAGTGTGAGGTTTAGGGTTAATGAAGTGTTCTGACCAGAAGTTACCTATAAAGTTATTTATTCAATTTATTTATGGAGAATCACTTTTCCTCCAACTATCGGTAGTGGGTCTGCTTGGTGAAGTATGCCTGTTCTGTCACGCTTTGGTTGGTGAGAAGGCCTTTGCCCAGCAGTGGGGTGGAATAGGCTAATTTATATAGCTGTGAAGAGTTCACATTAAATAAAATGACTGAGAATTATTATAAGGGTGGTTCTAAAAGAAAGTAAAACATAGGAAGTTTAGTAGAACTAGAAAAAGACAATATTTTTACTATAGCACTGGCTCACTGCCAACATCTATATCCTGACAAAGCCTTTTTATTGTTAGCTATATTAGGCACTGCCTAAGGATATAAACCTGCTCTCGCATTTCTTCATTATTGGATATATATTACAAATTAGTTATATACCTAACAATACAACATAAGTAGTATTGTGTAAATAAATTGTATGTATATGTATTACTGTTAATTCATTTCCTACTCCAAATTAAAAACCAATAATAGGCTATCATAATTACTTCCGTTATAATATCATATTTATTAGATTCAAAATTAATTCTTTTTTTATCTCAAGGTATACACAACATGCAAAGGTTGGTAAACCATATTAAGTAAGGTATAAATCCACTGGATAAAGAATAAGTTAATGATCCTATTCTTTTGTTGTCATTCACCTAATTAGTTTTGTATTGTTTTGTAAGCAAATAAACATTTAACTAATAACAAAATTTCATAGAATTTGTAAAGTTGTAAGAGTATCAAGATTCTCGCAATAGTAGCCTGATAGAAAGCTCCAACAAATTGGGAAGTAAACAGAAACAACTCACGCAATAAATTAGCACAATGTGAGTACGTTCCCAGGCATCGACCACCGTTTGGTAGCGCCTCAACACATCCCAGTTACGTGAAAACGGTCCAATATACAAAATACGGTCCTAATAGACCAAACACGACAATATTCAAACAAATTAAGCAATTGAAATACAGATACCACTTACCAACATCAAGCTTTACACAAAACACACCGACAGAGTTTACTGGTATGCGAACACCTACACAAAATTCTCGTTCCACTGTCTTTATACTTCTTACAATTCAACACGTTAACTTGCACTTCCGTATGTAATACGCCAAAAAAGTTAATAGTCCTGAAGGAACACTCTCAAACTGTACACGGATGCAGGCTCTCACGAATAACCATCGAATCGTTCTCAACTGTGGTTCTCAATCAATCGGCCATTGCACGACACCACAGACTCAATAAATCTGTCGTCATCATGTCACTACTGCTTTTTTTTGACTGGGATTGCCAATGGAAACTTTATTTTCGTACTATTTAATGAAAACTTTCGAGATCAATGAAATGTAAATCACGTGTGAATTTTATGAATACCAAAATTATAAAACATCAATATTAAATGAAATCATCACGCTGTATCCCTTGTGGGATATACAGAGTACAGAGTAAGCGTTTCAAATTCTTCCCACAATATGAATGAGAGTAATTATAAACAGAATATTAAGGGATCTAGGTACTGGGTCGCACTACTGGGTAAAGGCCGCCCTCCACTTTTTCCACTCTCCGTTGTTATTTACCATCTCAGAACAGTTCTCTAGATGATATAGATAGAAAAACAATAATAATATTAAGTCACTATTTAGGTATGTGCACTACGTTACAGTTTTTTGGTAGTACATTCTTACTATTCAACTGCCCAGAAAAAGTGTAATGTTTTTACTGAAATGTTGTACTACATGTTCAATTATTTATACAATTAATACGTAATAATTTTGGAATCAACACGTAAATTTATCCGTATTATTTAAAACATGTGCTGGGATTGAGTATAAATGAAGATAAAACTAATATATAAGTAATATGAAGTCGACTAAAAATATACTATAATGGATGTATATTTTAATCTAGGTAACATACTGAACTAATATGACAGTTTTATGAGTTCTCAAAGTTAAACAGTAATTATATTCAATTTTTCAGCCTAAAAATATATATTTACTATTACAATTGTCTTAATATATTACACTTAGACAAAAAAATATAAATTGTATATTAAAATTGAGAAAATTTCATCACAAAATATTATTCTCGGGCACATTTGACAGAACATAATTAAGACTTTCTTCAAAAACGAATGTTTGTTTATTTTAGATTTTAGTCATCGTGCTGTAAAAGGTTTTGTGGATTTTGTTCGGGATATAAATTATATACCTTGTATATCACAATGGTTAAATTTCAAAATGCAGCCACAGCCTACAAAACTCTCAATGGATTAATATGTGTGTATAAACCATCATGTGTACCTGTGAAACAAGTTCAACATATTATCAAAACTAAGTTGTGTCTAGGTTAGTTTTTTAATATTTTTTCCATTACCCTAACCTGCCTTTCTAATACGAATAATTTCGACATTAATAATGCTTTACAGATCTAAACGCATTACCTGATAGACCGAGAGAGCAAAGGGTGGAGATTGTTGGTGCCACAAATGAGCCAATGTCAGTAAGATTGGTACCAAATTATGCTGATGACCCTTCAGTTTGTGGGCCCAGATATATCTTCGATGACATCCGCTGCAGCTGGGCCACGCACCTTGGATTATTTAGCAGTGGAGTACTTTGTAAGTTGTTATCAGTAAGTTTAGTGTTAAAACTAGAAATGTATTGTCTATACAACAACCCCTAAGCTCAGTAACGCACAAATTAGTTGAGTGTAGTGGTTGCATGCTCCCCTCTTATCCAGTAAAGGCCCCACATCCAACAGCGTAGATCATTTACACACACCATACGTAACTCAAATTTGTATGCACCAAGCTTACTTAAAACAGATCTACTCACTTTTGGTTTGCCTTTAGAATTCTCCTTATCCTCAAATAACATTCCTCATGCCTTGAGAACAATAGCACTTAATTTCTGACATTATTTTTCAAGAATCAATACTTACAGTCAATGAATAATTCTATTTGTTTATTTCTAGTATTAGGAATCAATGAAGGCACTAAACTCACATATCATTTAAATATGTCGAGGCCCACAAGGGCGTTCAAAGTGCATGGGCAACTGGGCAAGGCAACAGACACATACTTCTGGAATGGGAAGACAGTGGAGCGGACAACGTTTGGTCATGTGACACGGGAGAAGATTGACAGGGTTGTTGCTCATATGCAAGCAGCACATCAGAAGACTATGTTTGAGTCAGTAACTGTTAAGTTTTAAATTTATTTTACTTGATACTAATGCTAATTTAGTTTGCCTCCTGCTAGCGAATTATACATATAGCCATCCCTTGTTCCTGGATTTGAATTCAGTGAAAAACTCTGTCCACAGCAATAACATGTGATAAAAGCATTTTGTTCAGCATCTACTTTAACCAATAATTCATCATCATCATCATCTCAGCCTATACTTGTCCACTGCTGAACATAGGCCTCCCCAATCGCTTTCCAGCGTAACCGGTCCGATGCCACCTGCATCCAACGACTTCCTGCGATTTTCACAAGATCGTCGTCCATCTGGCAGGCGGTCGTCCCACGCTGCACTTGCCAATACGTGGTCTCCACTCTAGAATCTTTCTGCCCCAACGCCCGTCCGATCTACGCGCTATGTGGCCCGCCCATTGCCACTTCAGCTTGCTAATCTTAACGGCTATGACCTTGGTTCTTCTACGAATCTCCTCATTCCTGATTCGATCGCGTAGAGAAACGCCGAGCATAGCTCTCTCCATAGCTCGCTGAGCAACTCTGAGCTTTTTTATGAGACCTATTGTAAGAGACCACGTCTCTGATCCATATATCATCACTGGTAACACACATTGACTAAAAACTTTAGTCTTTAGGCACTGAGGTATTTTGGATGAGAAGATGTTGCGCAGTTTCCCGAACGCTGCCCAGCCGAGTTGGATTCGTCGATTGACCTCTCTCTCAAAGTTGGACCTACCTAACCGGACTACCTGTCCCAGGTAAATGTATTCGTCGACAACTTCAAGAGTAGAGTTCCCAACGGTGAGTGCGGTGGGTACGACATGGACGTTAGACATTATTTTGGTTTTGTCCATGTTCATTTTAAGACCCACTTGTTGAGATACTTTGTTGAGGTCACCGAGCATTCGTCCTAGATCTTTCAGCGACTCCGCCACGACCACAATGTCGTCGGCAAATCGAAGGTGAGTGATGTATTCGCCATTGATGTTGATGCCAAGTCCTTGCCATTCCAAGAGCTTGAAGGCGTCCTCTAAGGTGGCCGTAAACAGTTTCGGAGAAATGACGTCTCCCTGCCTTACTCCTCTTTTTATGGGGATCGCCTTCGTGCACTGCCCCTGTACTCGGACTGACATGGTGGCGTTATTATACAAGCACTTCAACACTTCAATGTACCGATAGTCAATGCGGCATCGCTGGAGAGATCTAAGAACCGCCCAAGTCTCGATCGAATCGAAGGCTTTCTCATAGTCCACAAACGCCAAGCATAGTGGCCGATTATACTCCTCGGTCTTCTGTATAATCTGCCGCAGCGTATGTATGTGGTCTATGGTACTAAAGCCTTTCCGGAAACCGGCTTGTTCGGGAGGCTGGAAGTCATCAAGCCTGCGTTCGAGACGATTCGTGATGACTCTCGAAAACAACTTATAAACATGGCTTAGCAGTGTGATGGGCCTATAATTCTTCAGTACAGTGTTATCACCTTTCTTGAAAAACAGTACCACCACACCCCTGTTCCATGCTTCCGGCGTTTTCTCTTCGAGCAAGACGGAATTAAACAGCCTCTGAAGGACTTTAAGTACCGGCGTTCCGCCCGCTTTCAGAAGCTCTGCGGTAATTCCGTCTTCGCCTGGCGCTTTGTTATTTCTGAGTTGTTCGAGAGCCATCCTAATCTCGTACAGGCTGATGTCCGGGATATCTTCAGTGTAGTGTCGGGTTAGCTTGGCTCTTGGGTCTTTTTCCAAGTCAACAACAGGTTCAGCTACTGAGGTGTACAACTGCCCATAGAGCCTCTCTATCTCCCTGAGCACCTCTGACCTATTTGACGTTACGTTTCCGTCCTCCGTCTTCAGCTTCGTCAACTGGCTTTGCCCAATAGACGCGTCTCTTGCGAACACTTTGGAGCCCTTGTTCTGTGCTATGGTCTCCTCAATACGCCTTGTATTGAAGGACCGTAAATCGTGTCGCAAGGACTTCAGTATCTGTCCATTGAGCTGCCTATAGGACTTAGCATCATCGGAGGTTTGGAGCGTCATGGAACGTCGCTCAGCCATGAGGTTTCGGGTGTAGTTGGATAGTTTTTGAGGTCTATTTTTACGGTGGGGCTTAAAATACTTAGACCCGACCGTATGGACAGTCTCTACCAGCCTGTTGTTGATTTCGTCCACTGATGCGCTGCTGTCTAGCAATTCGAAGCGGTTTGCCAATTCGAGTTGAAAGTTCTCGGGGTTTTGGATATGTGCATAAGAAGGTCGGAGCGTAGACTTCATCAGACGCGATCTTTCCATTTTGACATTAATATTTAATGTGCCTCTGACCATTCGGTGATCACTGCCGGTTTTTACCCTGTGAATCACGGAGACATCATTAAATATTTGTCGCTTGGTGCTCATGATGAAGTCTATCTCATTTTTTGTGGAACCATCAGGGCTCATCCAGGTCCATTTCCTATGAGGCGGCTTCCGGAAGAAAGAGTTCATCATAAAGAGTCCCTCCTTCTCCAGATATTCGGCCAGCCTCTGACCCCTGGGGTTGCGCTGCCCATATCCAAATTGCCCCACTCTCAATTCATCATCGCCCCGTTTGCCCAGCCGCGCATTGAAGTCACCCATAACCACTGTAAAGTGTGCTTTGGAAGTATGTATGGCTCTACTAATGTCCTCATACATTACTTCGACGTCATCATCTGAGTATAAATATAAATAAATCCGACACCACCTTGGGACTGCTGTTCGCCCTCCCGGTAGTAAAACAAGTTGCCGGATTTTAAGGTTATCGTGTCCTCGCCCTTTCTTCGGACCTCCGATAAACCAACAATATTCCACCGCAACTTGTTTATCTCTTCTTCCAGCTCAACAAGCTTCTCATCTGTCCTTAACGTGCGTGCGTTGTATGTCACCAGGGCCAATTTTCGTAGTTGGTGGTAGCCGAATCTCTGCCGGAGATTCTTAGCACCCCTTGTCCTGTCGTTACCATAGCTGCTACCGTGGCCAGGACGAACAGGACCGCCGGGGACTAGGGGCCTGGTTTTATCTTTTTCTTCCATTTTATTAAATTGGGGGGTTTGCCATACTCGCCACGCTTGGCAGGCGGGTTGGCGAGCGCAGTTTTTTGATGGTAGAAGTGTTAAGGGAACGCTGCTGCCCATTCCCTAGTTTTCCCTTAGTCGCCTTGTACGACACCCGATGGGATGAGATGGGTTGGTCCTATTCTAAGCCGGGAACCACGCCAATAATTACAGAGTAAATACCTATACATATTTTCATTTCTTTCTTGTTGCTTCGAAAGAAATGATATGTGTAACACACTTGCCCCAAACCTATGGAAAGGGCTTAAGTGCTTGATTTTCCCACACCAGGACCAAAGCCAAAATGTTAAGCAATAATGAAAGTACCTAAATTTTATGTTTTTTTTTTTGTTATAAATCATATAATTCATTTGTATGTGGATTTTTTATTTAACTTAAACATCTAATTTTATATCAAACTTTTATTTGTCTTAAACAAGTAATCTTATATTAAACATATTCCAGGTTATCAGGCCTCCACATGGAGTCCCAAACCACATATGAATTGGCTTCAAAAGGCCTCATCCGGCCAGCCAACAGCAAGTTACCTGTTGTGTATGGAATCAAGTGTGTTCATTATGAACCTCCCAACTTCACACTAGGTTAGTGCCAAACACTATCACGGGAGTCCTGGCAGTGCCTCTCGCGCGTTCGGTCGTGTCACTGCGCTGCCCGCCCGCTCGCTATTTTCGTGTTACGTAATTTTCGATTTCGACTTTCTTTGTTGGAAACGCCTGCGCTTGCGTGGAGTGGTAATCTGATTAGCTCGTATACGTGTATACGTACGCATATACGGGCTGCGACGTTGCTTCTCCGCGTCTGGCTCGCGCGTAGCAACAAGGCGAGCCGCTAGGCAGACTCGCCGTTCTGACGGCGGTCGGCCTTCCCGCGTTTTTGTAACGGTCGTTTTCCGCGACCTACGTGGTTCGTCGCGGCTGTGCTTGCGTGTGTTGTGCTTGCGTGTTTACGTGTTTGCATTCGCGGTGCGTATGCTTTTGCGTCCCGTGTAGGTACGGTTCGCGTATAGCCCGGCGTGACCAATCACGTGGGTTGCTAGGCAGCCGCGTCGGCTAACGGCGCGGCCGGCCCTCCCGCGGTTTCTTCTCTAGGGTGAGTTTTTAATTCGATTTATCTATTCTCTTTATATCTATTTCTATTCTATTCTCCGTGCGGCGGTTCTCTTCGCCCCGGAGCGGCTAGGGTTTGGTGCCGCCCGCTCGCCCTTAAGGCGAAGGGGCACGCCGCGTCTCCCCGGTAGTGCCACCCCCCCGCCGCTGCCCGGTGGGGGGATCAGGGCATCGTTCACGCCCGGGTCTTAGGGCCCCTTTTGTTTTTAGTTCACTCGCCCTGCCATTTCCCCTCTGGAAATGGCGGAAGTCTTCCCTCCGGAGTTCGTCCGGGACCTCACCAACTACATCCTCTCTCATTGCCCGGACATAGTCCGGGAATTCAGGGCGACGTACTCGCCCGCCTCGCCCGACGCGTCGCCCGCGCGCGCGTCGGCCCCCGGCCCCGCGCACCCCGCGCCTTCTGCGCGCCCCGCGACTCCGTTCGCCGCGCCGCGAACTGATGTAGGGGTTCAGCCCCAGACCCCCGCCGACCGCCCCGTCTCACCATGCGGGTCCGAGCCTCTCTCGGACTCGGATATGGAGGTCGAGCGCGCGTCCGCGCGACGCGCCGCCCCCGCCCGGTCCCCGTCCCCGTCGCTCTCGTCGGAGGACGACTTCGTTCCCATCGCGAATGGGAAGCGGGCGCGCAAACCGCGCGACTCGCCGCCACCCAAAATCCAGAGGGCCGGAAACGTTTCTGTTTCTCCCGGCCCCACCGGCCCCCGGCCGTCTCCGTCTCCCGACGCGGCCGCGAGGGCCTCCCCCCTCGCGCGCCCCGCACGTCCGAACATCACTCCCCCGCCGCTTGTCATTCAGGACAAGAGCGCCTGGGAGCGCATCTCCAAGGCGATCTATAATCGCCAAATAAATTACACGCACGCGCGTTCCACCGCGCAAGGCATAGCCGTCAAGGTGGCGTCTTCGGACGACCACCGACGGCTATCCGCGTTCCTGCGATCAAATAAGATCGCTTACCACACATACACCCTGGAGGAGGAAAGGGAGCTCAGGGTGGTAATCCGCGGTGTCCCGAGGGAGCTGGACACCGCCGTCATCAAGGCCGACCTCCAGTCCCAGGACCTTCCTGTGCGCCAGGTGCACAGAATGGCCAATGGGCGCTCCAAGGAGGCGTACGACATGGTGCTGGTCGTCCTCGACCGCACCGAGTCCGGCCGCAGGGTCTTCGATCTGAAGGCCGTGTGCCATATATCTGGCCTCTCCGTGGAGGCCCCCCATAAACGTGGCACGCCCGGGCAGTGCCACAATTGCCAACTGTACGGGCACTCTGCCCGAAACTGTCACGCGCGCCCTCGATGCGTTAAGTGCATCGGGGACCACGCGACGTCCCAGTGCGCCCGCTCGAAGGAGACGGCGGCCGAGCCCCCCAGCTGCGTCCTCTGCGGCACCAAGGGGCACACCGCGAACTATCGCGGTTGCCCCAAGGCCCCGAAGGGGAAGCGCGGCCGGGCGAGGCGCGGCGGCCGCCGCCGCCCCCGCGCGGTTGCCCCCCCCTCTGCGCCCTCAGCGCAACACCCCCCCGCGCCCTCAGCGCACCCTCGTCCGGTGCCTTCTGCGCCAGCGACCACGGCTCCCCGCGCTCCCGCGACACTGAAGCTGGCCCCCCCTCCCCCGGCGCCAAGGCCGTCCCTCGGCGCCAACGCGTGGGTGAAGCCGCTGCCCTACACCGCGGCCTCCCACCCTGCGTCAGTGGGCCCCGCCCGCCCCCCGAAGCGCGCGCCGGCGATCCCGCCGGTGGCGGCTTGTCCCCCTCCGGTCACTAACGTCAGTCAGGACGTCGACCTAATTATGAGCGTCTCGGCGGTTATAAGCCCCGCGCTGTTCCCCAGAGTCCGCGAACTCGCCCTTCGTCTCCGCGCCGCCACCAACTTGGCGGACCAGGTTCTCCTGGCCGCGGAATACAGGGACGTCTATGACGTCCTGGCGTCCCTCAAAACCCAACCCCCCCGCACCCAATAATGGATCTACGATCTCCCCGCCAAAAGCCCCACAACCTATCCCTGGCGTTCTTTAACGCCGATGGCCTTCGCTCCCAGCGAGATCAGGTTGCTGATTTCCTCCGAGATCACCAACTTGATATCCTCCTCGTGCAGGAAACCTTCCTGAAGCCCGCACAACGCGATCCTAGGATCGCAAACTACAACCTCGTGCGCAATGACAGAATCGGCTCCCGCGGAGGCGTTACTACAGGAGGTCCCTGCACTGCATCCCTCTCGATCCCCCCGCGCTCACCAACATCGAAGCCTCGGTCTGTCGCGTCTCTCTCACGGGGCACCAGCCCATCGTGATCGCCTCCGTTTACCTTTCCCCCACTAAATCCGTTCTCAGGAGTGACTTTGAAGCACTCCTCAATCTGGGAAGCGCCGTCATTCTGGCGGGCGACTTCAACAGCAAACACGTGGCCTGGAACGGTCTCACCACTTCCCCTAACGGTAGGAGCCTTGACGCCCTGGTCGACGTTCTCGACTTTGACGTCATCGCACCCATGCACCCTACCCACTATCCTAACAATCCCAATCACCGACCCGACGTCCTGGACATGGCGCTTCTGAAGGGTGTCACCCTACGGCTGCACTCCTTGGAAGTAGTCCAGGAACTCGACTCTGACCATCGACCTGTAGTCATGAGACTCGGTTCCCCCCCTTCCGCCCCTCAGCGACCCAAAAAGACGGTGGTGGATTGGCATGCGCTAAGCACGGCCTTGGCGGATGCCGACCCTCCCCCCCTGCCTCTCAGCTCGGACTCCATCCCGTCCCCTCAGGACACCGATCAGGCCGTAGATGCCTTCACCGAGCACATCCGATCGGCTGTCAGTCGATCGTCCAAGCAAGTCGAGGCGGAAGATCTCTACCTCAACCGCTTTCGACTGCCGGACGATGTTAGGGATCTCATTCGTTCCAAGAATGCTTCCATCCGAGCGTACGACTCCTACCCCACCGAAGCCAATCGGGCCCGGATGCGCGCTTTACAACGAGAGGTAAAGCGTCGTGTCGCGGAGGTCCGGGAGGAACGGTGGGGTGTCCTCCTAGAGGGCATCGCGCCGTCGCATCTGGCCTACTGGCAGCACGCGCGTAGCCTCAAATCCGACTCCTCGACTGACATGCCCCCGCTGTCCCGCCCTTCAGGCAGCGCAGCACCCCCAGCCTTCGACGACGACGAAAAGGCCGAGCTTCTCGCCGACTCCCTCGAGAGCCAGTGCGCCCCCAGCTCTCAGTCCGTCGACCAGTCCCACGTCGACGCGGTAGATAGGGAAGTCGAGCGCAGGGCATCCCTCCCCCCCGTCGATTCCTTGCCTCCTATCACGCAAACGGAGGTCGAAGATCTGATAATGGGTCTTAAATCTAAAAAAGCCCCCGGCCCTGACGGCATTTCGAATCGCGTTCTGAAATGCCTGCCCGCCCAACTCATCTGCCTCTTGGTGGCCATCTTGAACGCCGCCATGACGAACTGCACCTTCCCCGCTAAGTGGAAGGAGGCGGACGTCATTGGCATCCCCAAGCCCGGCAAACCTCGCAATCTCCCCGCGAGCTACCGCCCTATCAGTCTCCTCAACTCCCTGGCCAAGATATACGAGCGCCTCCTTCTGGCGAGGCTCAAGGACTTCATAACGTCCAGGGGTATCCTTATCGACGAGCAGTTCGGCTTTCGAGCCAAACACTCTTGTGTCCATCAGGTGCACCGCATCACGGAGCACATTCTCTCCGGTCTCAATGGGCCCGGAAGACCCGTCTACACGGGCGCCCTCTTCCTGGATGTCGCGAAGGCATTCGACAAAGTCTGGCACAACGGCTTGATCTACAAGCTCTACCAATTGGGTGTGCCGGACAGACTCGTGCTCATCTTACGAGACTTCTTGTCGAATCGCGCCTTCCGTTATCGCGTCGAAATGACGCGCTCCACTTCCCACTCCATCAGTGCTGGAGTCCCACAGGGCTCAGTTCTCTCTCCGCTCCTGTTTAGCCTTTACACGAACGACATTCCTCGTTCGAGTAAGGCGCATCTAGCCCTATTCGCGGATGATACCGCTCTCTACGTCTCGCATAGGAATAAAGGTTTCATTACCAGACACCTTCAGGCATCCGCCAATTCCCTAGGGAATTGGTTCAGGAAGTGGCGTATTGAGGTGAACCCGGACAAGAGCGCTGCGGTGTTCTTCTCCAGGGGTGCCACCCCGCGCCACTCCCTGCGCCGCCCTAGAAGTAATCTCGGCCAAGTGACCATGTTCGACCGACCCATTCCCTGGGTCAAAGAGGTCAAATATCTAGGGGTCACCCTAAACAGTACCATGTCCTTCGGCCCGCACATCAAGCGGGTCCGTCACCGAGCATCATTTGTGCTCGGTCGTCTCCATTCGTTAATCTGCAAGCGGAGTAAAATGTCCCTTAGAAATAAGGTGACACTTTACAAAACTTGCGTTCGACCCATCATGACTTATGCGTGTGTTGTGTTCGGGCATTCGGCCCCCTCTCACATCGATAAACTCCAAGTGGTTCAAAACCGCTTCCTCCGTAAAGCCGTAGGAGCCCCCTGGTTCGTACGGAACGTCGACCTCCACTCCGATCTAGGTCTCGAACCTATTCGCGCCTTTATTAAAAAGGCGTCAACACGTCACTTCGCGAACGCATCTACCCATGCGAATCCGTTAATCGTAGCCACCGCCGACTACGATCTCCCCCCCGACCCCTGCCGCCACCGCCGGCCGCGACATGTTCTCACCGACCCCCCCGATGCTTTGTCATCCCTTCTTTCCGCTCAGAATACGGGCGACGACGACGACGTAGTAGTAAATCCCCTCCCATAGCCGGCGGTTGACCGGTGCACTTAGTAGTGCACCCGTCCCCCTACAGCGACTGTCCCAACCGAGGGCGCCTCTTCGAGGCGCCCTCGAGTATGTCGCCTCTTGCCCTTCTGGCTGGCTAGAGCGTAGTGGTTGCACGCTCGCCTTTTAGTCCGGTGAAGCTGTAAAGGCCTCGCGGCCAACAGCGTACATCATTCACACACACACACACACACACACTATCACGGCTCAAATATTGAAAAATATATAAAAATGTGTAGTTACAAATACAATCATAATCAATTACTCTGGATCGATTATGATGGTAATGACAAGAAGTAATTGGGAAGGAATAAGAGGTGTGCACAGTACACCTCTGCCACCCCCACTTGGGGAATATAGCTGTAATGGTGTGTACAATCCTAAACCATATTATGTTATCTTTTGACCAATTGCATGGCAGATCAGAATTGAATTGATGGCAGTAATCTTAAATGTTACTATAGTATTTTCACATAGGATGGGTACTGACAGTTCTAATTGCCAACCGAAATTAATATTTAATTCAATGGTGTTAAGGCATAAAACCATAAGTATAGAAACTGGTCATACCTCTTATTGCCATTGAATAAAGAATAATTTTATTTGAAAAATAGAACTACCCACCCTATGTGAAAAATACAATAGTATATATCATTAAAAAAAATAAACTGCCCGACACTAGGATTTATTCCTGTGTCTTGGGTGTGTTTACAATGATGAAATCCAGATACACAAACACCCAGACCGAAACAAATATTTGTGGGTCACAAGATTGGTCTCGCGCGGGGATCGACCCCGCGACTATTCGACGCAGTGGCCGGAGCGACTTAAGCTGCACACTAACCACTGCACCAAATCGTTCGTCAAAACTACACATTATTATGTGTAGTACAATTATTTACTCAGTGATGATATACATAAACGGGCATCCATTAATTACATGAGCTGTTTTTTTTTAACCCCTCCCTCCCTTGGTGAGATTTGGTGTGACCCCCGTCTCACTTACGTGAGATTTATGCTCTAGTTGTTAAAAGACTATTTTAGGCATAAAAAGTAAGATATTCTAAGAAAAGTAAAAGCAAAATGAAATATATGTTTTTATTGTGCATATAATAATTTAAGTTTTTCAAAAGTTGAAGTTAGATTTTCAATTATCCCCCCCCCCCCATCCCCTCAGTTTAAATTAGATTTTACTGGACCACTGCCCCATTTTGAGCTCAGGTAATTAATGGATTCCCCAGCAGTGGAGCCAAACATGTGGCTCACTTAGTTTAGCTTCTTAATTTGACTGTCGATTTAGTGCAGTGGTTAAAAGCTTAAGCCGTTCCGCCCATTGTGTCGAAAAGTCGCGGCTTCGATTTCTTTTTTTTTTTTTTTTTTTTTGTTTTAAAAAAACGTTGCCCCACACTAGGATTAATTCCTGTGTCGTGGGTGCATTTACAAACATGAAAATTCACATACACTAATACCCAGACCGGAACAAATAATTGTGGATCACACAAAGATTTGTCCCGTGCGGGAATCGAACCCGCGACTATTAGACACAGTGGGCGGGGCGGGCTAAGCCCTTAACCACTGCGCTAAATCGTCCGTCATTTCTGCACAGGACAAATCTTTCTGTGAACCACAATTATTTGTATTGGTATAGGTATTTGTGTATGTGAATTTTCATGTTTGTAAATGCACCCACGACACAGGAATCCTAGTGTTGGGCTACAGGTTTAAATAAAAAAAAAAAATTAACTTTATTCGTTATATATTTTTTCAGAAATACAATCAGTAAATGAATATGACCAATACCTATGGACTCTCGTCCATGACCTGGGTGTTCAACTGAAGTCCTCAGCACATTGTACTGCTGTCCAGTGCATAAGGCAAGGCAAGTTTGGCTTGGAGCTGGCCTTGCTGAGGAAACACTGGTGTTTAGAGCATATTGTAGACAACATGGATTCCTGCCGGCAGATACTTGAAGAGAATGGACAATTGTTGAACCAACAGTCTGCTGTATTGTCAGTATAGGTTTACTATTATGTGTTATAGTGTAAAATAATTAATTATTTATGTAAATACATGTTGTTCAACTTAAAACCTTTGTTATTATAATGCCTTAGCCATCATAAGGAAAGCAAATTGATACTATAGCATTAGTTTACACTTTATAAAACATATGTTTAATTTATACCTAAATTAATAATGTTATTTTTTATCTCTATCTATCTATAACCTCACGCCAGACCCCTTGCGGGGTAGGCAGAGAGTACAGAGTTCCAACAGGTTCTTTCCTTACATACCTCTCTGGCTTCCTCGACTCTCATAGTTCGTCTCATACACGCTCGCCGGTTACGGGGACTCTTGACTTTTCCATCAGATAAGACTCGGTTTATTTGGTCGTGGTAAGATAGTCTAGGTCTTCCCCGGTACCTGCATCCTTCCACTTTCACATTGTATATCTGTTTTGTCATTCTTTCCTCTGGCATTCTTTCTATATGCCCGAACCAACGGAGCATGCCCTTTCTCATCTTTACACCGATACTATCTTTCATACCTACTCGCTGTCTTACTATGCTGTTGCTAATGCGGTCGGTCAGCTTCACTCCGCACATCTTCCGCAGAGCTCGCATTTCTACCGCATTTATCCTACTTTCATTCTCCTTACATACCCAGCTCTCGCTACCATATAACAGCGTTGGGACAAGAACTCCGTTATGTATGGCCAGCTGCGCCTTATGGCTTAAGTGCCGGCTCCCGAGTAGCTTTCCCATCGCACCAATTACTCTGTTCCCTGCACTCACTCTTCTCTCTATGTCAGCGGTGTATTTCCCATCCTTACTGAAGGCGCATCCAAGATATACAAACTCATTCACTTGCTCCAGCACATCGTTACCAACCACAATCCTTACATTCGTTCTGGTTTCTTCCCTTTTAAAAACCATAATCTTGGTTTTCTTCACATTCAAGTGTAAGCCATTGATCATGCAGTCGTCTTTCATAACTGTGACTAGTGTTTGCAGATCAGTGGCTGTTGGGGCTATTAAAACCGCATCATCTGCATAAAGTAGATGGTTTACCACTAAGTCACCCATTTGTACACCTTCATTCGTCGCTTTCAGTCTTTGAAGACTTTTGTCCAGATAAATTATAAACAGTCTAGCGGACAACACGCAACCCTGCTTGACGCCGATTTTAACGTCAAACCAGGGTGACCTGTTACCACCCACCCGTACGCATGTCTTGCAGTCCACATAAGTGGACTGCACATTTTTTATCTCTTTTTTTAAACATAGCCCCACACTAGGAATTATTCCTGTGTTGTGGGTACCTATACGAAATTCACATACACAAACACCAAAACAAATATGCAGTGCATCACTGCAGTCCCATGCAGTGATGAAACGTGCAACTCAGTCCATTGGGTGGTCCATCAATCATCATTGTGTGTGTGTGTGTGAATGATGTACGCTGTTGGCCGCGAGGCCTTTACAGCTTCACCGGACTAAAAGGCGAGCGTGCAACCACTACGCTCTAGCCAGCCAGAAGGGCAAGAGGCGACATACTCGGTTGGGACAGTCGCTGTAGGGGGACGGGTGCACTACTAAGTGCACCGGTCAACCGCCGGCTATGGGAGGGGATTTACTACTACGTCGTCGTCGTCGCCCGTATTCTGAGCGGAAAGAAGGGATGACAAAGCATCGGGGGGGTCGGTGAGAACATGTCGCGGCTGGCGGTGGCGGCAGGGGTCGGGGGGGAGATCGTACATTGTATTTGTAATATGTTGATAGTTGAAAGGCTGGGCTGCAGAGGGATTTTGAGTAAACTTTATAGGAGGGAAAAAGTTTTTTTATTACACAATTTAGTCTTACCTAAAATTATTACCAACAATCCTCCTAACACTTTTGATTTTACAAAATTTTACATTTAATTATTATCAAGACATCAAAACTTTTGCAAATATAATAATAATTAACTTGACATGTGTCACATCTAACAATTGTTGAATGTTTGGAGGTCATACTTTTATTATTGTGTACATAACACACCCAATAGATTTACAGAAAGTTTTTTATCACCATGCCAGATACCTCACAGGGTATGCAGAAAGTACAAACACATTATTAACCCATATAAATAACATGTATCTTTCAGGTAGCACTTGAAGATGGCGTGTTTCCCTGCTTCTCCATCTGCTCTATCCTCTTGTGCCTGATCATGTTCGACAGGATACCATCGAAAGATGTCGTTTTCTTCTTCGCAGAGCCTCTCAATGTGTCTTCCCCTTCCCGGCGAACTCGCAGATTCAAAGAGTTAACTTCATCCATGAAATCAAAGTCTGATTTCTCTTCTCTTATGGGGGATACCGGTATTTCTGGCTGATTCTCTTTACTAACAGGTATAGGTGAAGGTGCCCGACGTCCTGGACACTTCCACTCTAGTGCTAACGTCCCGGTATTTTCAATATTCTTGTACAGTTCCTCCAACTCGTTAGGATCTGGCATCCAGTTTTTACCAATGAGCGTCCCAGTTTTTGTTAATTCGTCATCAGAGCAGGGCAAGTCCCACTCGTCGCCATGTATTTCTGGTTCCATTATTAGTAAGTTTATGCAGAAATCAGAAATATGTAACTTAAATATAAAAATGTTTGTTGACTTGTCAGTTGTCATATTGCCGTGACTGTCAGTGTCAATTTTATGCCATCACAGTGGGTGCATTCCACTTGTAGCCCACGCCAACCACGATCCCTATTGTGACAATTGCCGTTTCACAAGGTTGTCAGTGCCGCAATCGTACATGGAAGTGGAACGCCTGAAATGGCGAAAATTTCGATGTTTATACCAAGTGGAACGTACTCTCTATGCCATCAAGAATATTTTTTAACGTTTTCTCGTCCATGGATATAAGGTCCGTGAATAGCATACTGGAAATCATCAATCAATCAAGTTGTATAGCTGGATTCCCCGATGAATAATAATGATAATTATTTATTTATTTATTTACGATCACAACATAATGCACAATATAAAAAACATCGCCCCACAAAACTGTGCAACCAGTTTGACTGTGGGGTCAGTTGAATCTACAAACTTAATATAATGGTAACACTAACTTAACACAAACTACATCATCAAGTTAGATCCCTAACAAGGAATGATAGATAGATAGATAGATAACACTTTATTGTTCCACCAAAGATACACAATATGGAAATACAATTTATAAATTACTAAGATAGTGTAACAATGGGCGGCCTTATCACTAATAGTGATCTCTTCCAGGCAACCTTTGATGATGATGATAATGATGATAGAGAAATTGATGAAATAAAGCATCCGATACCTACTTTACAGTCCAATTACTTAATTCAAAACGTGTTACTACTATCGCAGATTCGTACTATCACTTGGTCACGTGTGAAGGATGTTCAGGGATCCCATGGCCCCATTGGGGCTTGATCACAAGCTAACTAGTTGCGAGACAGTCAATTAATTATACTAGGCCAAGGGCCGAGATTTAATGATCTTATCTTATCTTAATGTTGGCTTACCGGACCGAAGAGACCTCGGGCGCACTTCGACCCATGCGATCTTTTGTGCTATCCTTGCCCTAATGCTCTTACGTACCTGAAGTGTCTAGTACTTCCTGTATTAAGTTGTAAATTCCAGCAGGGGGACAGAGCCGTAGTTCTTCTGGGTTTGATAGGCCAATCCCAGCAGTTCCATTCCCCGCGCAGCCAGAGTGTCGCAGTGATAGAGGACGTGCTTCATGGTTTCTGTGCCACAGCTCCTGCATACCACGTCGCCGCATAGGTTCATCTTGTGTAGATGTTCTTTCGTGCCATAGTGGCCTGTGAATGCTCCAGTTATTTGCCTAAGTTGTAGTCTACTATATTTTAGTAGTCTCTTGCTGTCGCTCTCACACCATGCGAAAAGAAATTCCTTTGAGTGTCGAAGCCCTGTGTGTGTTTCCCATTCTTTCCTGTGTTGTTCTTGGGCATATTTGAAGAGTGCGGCTCTATAGGCACCGTCTGGTATGCCTATGAACGGTCCTGACCAACGGGATTTTCCATTGCTCCCTTCCTGGCTAAGTCATCCGCACGCTCATTGCCATCAACTCCCGTGGGCCCAGGGACCCAGACTAACCTGACCGTGTTGCGCGCTCCACATCTGTCAAGAAGGTATGCGCATTCCGCAGCCAGTGCTGAGTTTAGCTGATAGGAGCTGACGGCTTTTTTTGCCCGTGATTCGTTTGTCCAATATCTCTTTTGCACAAATGTTTATCGCATAGGTCTCTGCCTGGAATATTGATGTAAGAGATAATGATACTAAGGTGTACAAGTCTATCTATCTATCTATCTATATCATCACGCCAGATCCCTTACGGGGTAGGCAGAGAGTACAGAGTTCCAACAGGCTCTTTCCTTACATACCTTCCTGTACAAGTGTAGGTGTTTATAAGTTAATATGTCACTTTGACGAAAGCTAGACCGAGCATTCCTCAAATTCCTCTAATTTACACATACCGAGCACTTGGCAGAGAGCACCAATTAGCCAATCAAGCCATTACCTTGAAAAAAAAATGCTGAACCCCAAAACGTAGTGAATATAATTATGTTCTTTAATGACCGCTAATATAGGTGCATTTCTTTAATTCATATACATAAATTAATTCGTTTATTATATTATATAAGGTGGTATACTATATAAACATAACTAGGCCCCCTTCAAAGTTTTTGTTCCACAAGTTTACAAACATATCTGCAGAAAAGTCTTTTAATAATATCTTTTTGAGAATTATCATCATCATCAACCGTAAGATGTCCACAGCATGACATGTGTCAGTACCATCTTATACTCTAAGGGCCAGTACCATACAATATATTTCTTCTGATGTTAGATCATATTAGAAAAAGAGTGGAAAAAATACTCTAACGCCTACACAAAAGCTAAAAGTAACTAAAACACATGCAGCATGTGTGCACATGGACCCACATCTTGACATGAGCACTGTGTGGGCGAAATTGATGACGTTTTAGGTTCCACTACGGCGGCCGTGGACCACGGCAAACCGAAATAGATGCGATTTTACCTAGTGACGTAGTGCCTTCTTTCACCATTACGTTGACCCATGGATGACCCCAAAGAGCAAGGACTAAACTCCTTGCTCTTGGATTACCACTGCTTTTCACCACAAAAAATCTGTGAATAAAAGAACAAGCATTCAATAAGGTTCAATGGGTAGAATCATGGTAGAATCTTGCAAGCATCCAAGACCATCTGTCACTAGGCCTGGGCATCGAGTATATCGATACCAACGTGATATAGATAGGTAAATGGTAGGTAGATAATCATTCATCTTTGGTAATGTTAATCGGCTGTGCAATTGAGCTATTTACATGCTTTAATGTTGGCACTCATTCGCACGAGCCACCACCGAAGTGACTCGTTTTAAAAAATGTCCCATCTCCCATTTAATTCCAGCGCTTTATTTAAAGCGCGTTGGAAAAGAACTCGTGTGAATAAGGGGTTAACAAGTTTACTTCCATACATACACTCACGCCTTCATCCCACTGGGGTAGGTAGAGGCTACAGTTTGCCACATACTACGATTCTGACACACCTCTTTCGCTTCATCTACGTTCATACATCTCTTCATACATTTCCGTTGATTAAAAGTGCTACGCACTTGACCCTTTTCCTAGAGTCTATTAATTTGGCCGTGAAAAAGTTTTCCTTGGTCGACCTCTTCGGATGCTTCCACTCACATTTGCTCGATATATCCCTTTCGTTAGCCACCTGTCACACATCGTCTTCAGATGCCTATACCGATTCAACATACCTCTTTTAATCCTAGTCACGTCATCCTTCAATTTACATAGGTTTTTAATCACACTATTCTGCATTCGGTCAGCAAGAGTGCCTGCACATAAACGCCGTAAAGAGTGCATTTCAATACCATTTACTCTACTTTCGTGATTCTTTTGCCATATCGAACATTCAGTGGCATACATAAGCCTAAGGTTAGGTAGGTTCCAACACACCATTGTGAATAGTCAGTCAAGCCTTTGTTGAGACAGACTGACTACTCACCACGGCGCGCAAAGCACCATTCACTTTGTTGCCCGCGATCACTTCCCTTTCAATATCGCGATCACATCTTCCATTTCTTGTAAACATATTTCCCAAATAAACAAATTCATTCACTTGTTCCACTCTTGCACCTTCTACATTAATATTACACTCTGTCACATCTTTCTTTCTTTCAATCACCATGACTTACGTCTTACTAACATTTATTTTCATTCTTTTATTCTTAAATGCCTCATTCACTACATTCACCATGTCTTGTAACTCTGCCACCGATGACGAAAGTAACACTTGGTCGTCAGCGTACAAAAGACACTTGACACGTAAATCATCCATACTTAAACCACAATGCATCTCTTTCAAATCTTTTAAACAACTGCCCATATAGAGGTTAAAAAGCCATGGCGATGCAACGCATCCCTGTCTAACACCTTTAGAGATGTTAAACCAGTCTTTGTACTCCCCATTTACTCTAATGCAGGCCTTAAAGTTCTTATAAAGGGAACTCAAGGCCCTCACTAAGCGGCCGTCAATCCCAAATGATAACAATGTTGACCATAGTTCATTCCTAGGCACACGATCATAAGCCTTTTCCAAATGTATGAAGGCGCAGAACACTTTCCTGGATTTAACCAAGTGTTTTTCTGTGATGCACCTTAAGGAAAAGATTAGATCAGTGCAGCCCATTCCTCTTCTGAAACCCACTTCCACGTCCCTCAATTTCTCGACAGTTTCATTCATAACTCTGTCAATCAACACTTTTGCATATAATTTGCTAACAACATTGAGAACAAGTTTTCTTATGAAATTCATTTAGTTTCCCTTTGAAAATGATACGAAGTGCAGTAAGTAAGTAGACAGTAAAGTGGATATCTTAAAGACCAATTACGATAGGCGTCTTACTCTCTGTCACTGTTTTCTTTTCACTCATGCATATATAATATAAACTACGTTTAGGAATTGAAATAAATTAACATTACTCCTTCATTTACCACCAGAAAACGCTAACTATTATTTTACACTGCGCAGGCCAACGCTTTCCCTAAGGGACACCTTGATGACCGCTTGCTAATTTATATTATAAACTATGCGATATATTTCGTACAAAAGCAAACCAAAAAATTGCTCTTTTTTTGCTATAGACAAATATAAATATCGGAATTTTATGTAGTTTAAAATGAATACCCAACTTGCTCTTGCAAGTTATTATAGATATTAAAATATTTTAACGAAGTTAATATTACCTGTATCTATTTGACCTGTGATATCAACAGTAAACTTCTATCAACAAAACCACCTTTTCAAAGACGATTGCTACTGGTATCGATAAATCGATAAAATTATATTCCCATGACACTAAACTAAACGCCCACATCCTCTTTGCCCACATCTGTCGCCCATCGCCCACCCTTGATTTGAATTTCCTAATGTTGATAGTTTTTTATTGAATGCGTTCAAAATCGATTGAATGTAATCACTGCGTCGTGTATTTGTTTACTTTGTGTTATTTTATCTTACATTTCACAATTTAGGTGTTTGCCTTTATTTATTTATAAGCGTATATTCCTATTTCTTTCCCTGAAATAAGTCGAGAATACAAGAACTCGTATAACAATGACGAAATGTGCATTCAAAAATTGCAGTAATAACACTTCCAGACACTCGAAGAAAGACGGAATCAATTACTTCTGGTGAGTCAAATATTTTTAAGTGATGAATTTGTAGTAATTGCTGAGCTTTCTCCATATTTGACGGAGGCTTGGAGCCTCCCACGCAGGGTCATTGCGACTTGCGCCCTGAGAAATATGTCTGACTACTTGCCGATTAGGCTTGTGTATGTTGTGAATCGAACTACCTCTGATCTCAATGAATTGTGTTATACCTTAGTATTGAAGTATATTTGTCTGTAAAATCAATACAATGATGATGCCTCATCTTGCTTACAAAGTAAACATTGATGCCTTATGTTGTTAAGAAGGCAAAAATTGATACATTTAGATGCTCAGAAGGCAAAAATCCTAACATTGCTCGTTAGGATTTAGGCTGTTTAGACAGGGAAAAAATTTAATGTCTGTTTTAAGATTCTGATTGATTGATTCAAAAATGTAAATACATGGGCCCTGAAGCAAACAAACTTGACTCTAATGCAGAAATCAATTTTTCAGTTTCCCTAGAGACCCACTGCGCCGCGCAAAATGGATATCAATTATAGCTGCTCAAAGACAAGAAGAGAATTATCAACCATCCCCAAGAAGTGTTATTTGTTCCAACCATTTCTTAGAAGAAGATCATTACCTAACCAAATCGGGGTTGAGACGACTGAATCAGTGTGCAGTACCTAGTATATTTGTAAGTGCATTACTTATATTTCCACACTTGGCCACATTCGATGTTAGTAATTAATTAATACATAATATGTCCAGTTGTAGACATTTTTTTTAAATTTTAAGATTATATTTAACATCTTTGTAATATATAATTTAAAGATAGATTTGACGGATGATTTAGCACAGTGGTTAAGACCTTAAGCTGCTCCTCCCACTGTGTCTAATAGTCGTGGGTTAAGTCCTGCATGGGACAAATCTGTGTGATCCACAATTATTCGTTCCGGTCTGGGTATTTGTGTATGTGAATTTTCATGTTTGCAAATGCACTTATGACACAGGAATAAAACCTAGTGTGGGGCTACGGTTTGCAAAATAACATCAACAGCTTTTATTGTCATTTTTACAATTTAAAGAACACCTTGAACCTAGGCATTAGTTGTTCAAAATTAAATTTGTATTACAAAATGGCTATTGTCATTAGAGCGAGAACAATGCCAGACTTCATACTGATACTGCGAATTTTTGTACCAAAAAATTACAGTTTCCTGACCTAGGATTTGAAACTAGGATCTTGTGATCTCTACATGTATCATTTACCATTAAACCAATGAAGCAGAAGCAAAAAAGATGTGTAAAATAGGGGCCTTTCATAGGCTATATGCCTATATTTGTTTTGGCAGTTTTCCACAGCTTCACATTCCGTGAACAACAGCCCCACCGGGTGTACACTACTTCTGGATAATGTAGCTTTCTAATAGTGAAACAATTATTGAATTTGCTTCAGTAGTTTCAGAGTTTATTGATTACACATAAACAACAAATTAGATTAAATATCAGACAGATAATGGTTATTGTATTTTTTACAGAGCACAGATAAAAGCATCAATATGCAAGTCAGTATTTGCCCATCAGAAATAATGGGTGACCCAGATGAATTTGATGATGATGATTTTCCTGAACAATATGTGTCAGAACCCGAAGTAGAAATAAAGGAGGAACCTAATACCGAACCACCATCTCCATCACAAGAACTCCTTACATGTAAACAAAAATTACTTGATAAAAACAAAAAGATTCTCAATTTGCAAAAGCAATGTCACCGGCTAAAGAAAAAAAATGAAGCTTTAAAGAACATTGTTACAGCTTTAACGAAGTTACAGAGTGTAGATCATGCTATTATGAGACGATTTTGGGGTATGAAAGATGAAATGATTAGTATGAATGATACAATGATTAGTGCAAAGGATACAATGCTAAATACAAATGATAATATGCTTAATACAAATGATAATATGCTTGATACAAATGATACAAAAATAAGTATGAATGATACAAAGATTGATATCAGTGATACAATGATTAGTACAAATGAAACAATCATTGGTAACCCATAATTGTAGATGAGATATTTGTCAAATGCACCCAACTCTGAATTTTTTTTGGGACTTCAATGTGAACAGTATGTGATTAGAAATTACTCAAGTACCTCTTGAAAAGTGAAATGAAAGAACTAATACTCATACTACAAAACTAAAATTATGCAGGGAACTCATTCTATACTGTATAGTTCTGTCATACAATTTTTCATTTGTGTGTTATTATGTAAGCACTATTTTGAGTATGGATTTTAGCCTAAGACATCTAGGCCTGTAGACAAATTGACGTTTTGCGGTAAAAAAAAATGGTATTAGAAAACCGGAAAAATGTATGGGAATAACATTTTTCAACAAAAACTTATATGATCAGAACAAGGCACTATCAATTACAGAAAAAGATTAGGAACAAAACGCTTGCAACTTGTCTGGACGCCCTGTGCAGCTATTTATGTATTGAATTGAGCCTCTTGTGCAGGTAACTACTTTGTGAGTTGCATGTTCATCAAAGGTTATGTCTGTACATGAAATAAAACTATTTTTCGGATTTTATCGCGGTTTATTTTTGATTTTTAAGTTTCGAGTGCTTGCGGTAGGGATTCCCCCGTGACCATGGGTGCTGCAAAGTCGATAAAATCCGAAAAATACTTTTATTTCATGTGTAATATTGGCGTAAATCTAAGAACTCAGTTATGTCTGTATCTCATTTGCGGATAAGTGTATCATAAGAGCGAGGGAGATGGCGGAATTCAGTATATCAGGAGTATGCAATGTTACTGTGAGGCAGCTGAGAACTTCGCTCTTTAGAAATAAGTGAATAGATTTGATATAAGATCATATAAGTGTTTGGCTACAGTCTGCACCCAAACGTTCCTCCGTGTCTCGGATAGAATAAGCAACTAGGCGCAAAGGTGAATGGCGCCCATTTTGTTTTGTGTCCGATTCCCAGGGTGTGTGCATACAGCTCACCAGAGCCTTTCCACACGATGATTTTTATGGCCACTGTACGCTTAACCGAGTCTTCTCGCCAAGATCTGCAGTCTCGACATAAATAATGATCACTATCCTACCAATTTCGGTCGATAAGTCCTTTATTCTAACGAAATTTGGTGCAAACGGTAGTCTTTAGTGCAATTGCTATCGATTTGTGTTTCATCTTACATTGACAGTTTTTAGTAGAGACCACTAAATATAGTTAAAATAAATACGTTAGGAATTATCCACCGGAATTTGAAAGATAGCGATCGTTATGGTTTGTTGCCCGTGACCAGCCGTACCACCAATAGTAACACGCGCAATCATTCTTTCCCGTATTAATACCGACACGCAGTAGAAACACGGGAAGTTCATTTTACCCCGTTACACTACCAGTAGTAACACGGGAAGCTCATTTGACCACGTTATACTACCAGTAGTAACACGGGAAGCTCATTTTACCCCATTGTACTACCAGTAGTAACACGGGGATCTCATTTAACCTCGTTATACTACCAATTGTAACACGGGAAGCTCATTTGACCCCGTTATACTACCAGAAGTAACACGGGAAGCTCATTTTACCCATTGTACTGCCAGTAGTAAAACAAGCAATAATAATACTTTCCCGTATTACTACCGACAGACCTAATAGTGGGATAGGGTGATTATTTTGCTTCAATCAATCAATTTCAATCAGTCAATTTTTACTAACTGTCACACAGTCGATTGGGCCACCGTACCGGCTGTTATTTTTCTTGTGGACTGGATTGTTTAAATGCGTATTCAGGAGATACCTTCACTTACTCTGGTGATCAGTAATATATTCCGTTTAAAGTCAAAGATGAAAGGAACCCGGGTACTAGGAGATCAAAAGTTCATAGGACAGCACTTCGTACCCCAAGTATAATCATGGTGCAAACCAAAGTATTGTTTTTATATTAATAAAAGTAATAATAGAAATATCTACGACACTACACTCATAATATCACTTATCTACTGCTTCGAGAGCCAGTGCACTCCCAGCTCTCTTCCCGTTGACCCGGCTCATGTCGAACCAATCGACAGTGAAGTCGAGCGCAGGGCATCCCTCCCCCCCTCCCCCCACCGATTCCGTACCCCTTAGGAATATGGTGACACTTTACAAAACTTGTATACGGCCCATCATGACGTACGCTTCTGAGGCGTTCGGGCACGCCGCCCGCTCTCACATCGATAGACTCTAAACTGTTCAATCCCGTTTCAAAGCCGTCGGAGCCACGTTGTTCATACGGAATGTCGATCTCCATTCCGATCTCGGTCTCGAACCTATTCGCGCCTTTGTTAAAAAGGCGACAACCCAATATTTCGCGAACGCGTCCAATCATAGAAATGCGCTAATCGTAGCCGCCGCCGACTACGAACCTAACTCCCCTCCTATCAGCCGCTACCGCCGTCCGCGGCATGTTCTCACATGCTCTTAAATCCCTTCTTTCGGATACAGATACCGCACACAGGATCAGACACCGACCTCGCCGGCGAGGTCGAAGAATCCCTTGCCCGCCGGCCGGTGCAGAGCACCACGGCGAGACACCTAGGATACGCCCTCCCCCATAGCGACTGCCCAAGCCGATGACGTTCCTCCTTGAGGCGCCCTTGAGCTGGATCGAGCGTAGTGGGTGCACGCTCGCCCTTCATGTCCGGTGAAACTGTAAAGGCCCCGCGGCCAATAAATCATTCGCACACACACACACTTATCTACTGCTAATGAAATAAGTACATTTTGATTGTTTCTATCTGTATCATCACGCCAGATCACTTGCGGAGTAGCCAGAGAGTACAAAAATTCCAACAGGTTCTTTCCTTACAGATCTCTCTGGCTTCCTCCACTATATTGCACTATCCACACACAAGCGCTTTATGATATTATGATCTCATATTATTGTACACTTAGTCCGCAATTAAATATTTGACTTTGAGAATAGTTCGCGTACTTAGTAAAAAAATCTTATGATGGTACTGGGCTTGGCGGTAGTAATACGGAAAAGTATTACTATTGCCCGTGTTACTATTGGTTGTAACACGGGCAAAAAGTTAGCGTTATCTACTTAAAATGTCGAGACCTCGAGCCCTAGACGGCAAGACTATTCTCGCGCTGGACAAAATTTTGTCAGCCCATGTTTCGTGTCTTGTACGTAAGTCGATATAGTCGGATATCTCACGCCTAAGGAGACAAAATCCGTGACACATTATGTCTAGTAGCAGGGTCAGTATGCGAATAAAATCACAATTTTATTTCACATACCGCCGGAAATAGTGCAAAATGCGTCACTCACAACAGACGATACGGCATAAATTAGGTATGGCAAACTTTACAGGAGAACCAAAGAACTAAATATTTTCTCTTCTACTTATCTAATGTTTGTCTGAAATCCTATACATTTAAAAATGTGCACTGTTCGCCTTTTAAATATCAAAAAGTACGAACACGCATTAGATGGGTAAAAGAGAAAATATTTAGTTTTTAGCCTCCCCTGTAAAGTGTTTGCCATACTGAATTTACGCTGTATTGCCTGTTATAAGTTACGCAGTTCTGCACTATCCCCGACGACATGAAATTTCACAATAAATTACTTTTGATGTACTATTAGTATTAAGTAGCGTCGCACTTACTAATGTTTGCTAGTAAAATGCAGAGTGAACTATAAGCAATCAAGGTCCTTATTCACGATCACTAAACGCGGCGCGTTACGATAACAGCGTGAAATCATAGTGTAATTGTATTCAGTATGCCTCTGGAGTTCTAGTAGACAATCATTTTACGAAATTATCGTAACGCGCCACGTTACGTTTTTAATTGTTCATCGCGGATAAGGGCCCTGATAATGATTTAACGTTGACATCTGAACATTATGTGATTTTATATCGTGAGATTTTAGCAGCTATTGCGACAGATGAGAAAAATCATGATTTTTCACGTTACTTGTGAAATCGCACATGCCTATTCCATACGATAAGCGCAAAATTTGTCAAATGTATTAAAAAAACTGTCTTACATCTGTAAGGGGGGAATGTTGTCAAATATTTTTGATTGTAAATAAATTTAAATTATTAGTAAATTAATACTGGATCTGTATTTTTTGTTTCTTTTTACCTTTGACTTATCCAAATGTGTAAGTTATGCTACAATCAAGGAAGATTATTATTTACAAGCGTTTATTCTACATAATATCTGAACATTAGTTTTGAATATTATTTGGCGTTGGCTTGATTTAGTGATTACAGCGTACGTCACTCCGCTCACTGGATCGAGAAGTCGCAGGTGCAATCGTGGATCTTAGTGGGAAGTCGAGCAACGTCCATTTAAAAAATAGGAATATATCACCTAGGTATGTCGATCCATTCTAAACAAATCTATCTTTGGATCGATTTGAATCGAACGCACTAGGAGGTTTTGGCGGGAAGTCGAAGAGTGATGTTGTCAATTTGTTTTAATTTTCAAAACTTGTGTTATTTCGAATTATAATGTGTAATGTTATAAGTCAAAAAGTTGACTTCCCTCAAAACGGCCGTCGCGATTGGTATGTAAAGTATCCACCACTTTACTATCCAGGGTAGGGGTACTTCATTAATTTCATTATCGTCGTTGTCATCAAGTTCTTCGGGGAGTTGAATTAATTTAAACAAACACGATTATATATCTCACTGGACACTGGCAAATACACTTAAAATTAGTGTGAAGCCATAACTTTAAGAATAAAAAGAACGCACTAGAATAAAGATTGAAGAAAACATCGATTCTTGATTAATCGATTCGAAGTCGATTTTAATGAATGTGCTGATAATCGAAGAGAGTCGATTGTAATGATTTTTTTTTAAACCTGTTTGTACCATTTTTGGACGCGTTGAATTTGGAGGTTACAAAATAGACAACAGACTTTAAAAAATGTTTAGTTTGGTACCTAGTATTTTTAACCATATACATGCTTTTAGATATTTTAAATGCTTGATTTACACAACTTAAATAATATTAATAAATATTGTCGATTAACATTTTTTTATTATTGAAATGTGAATCGATCCGATTTAAAGGATTTCAGAATCGATTCAGCGCTTCAGTTCAATTTAAAAAATCGATTAATTGACTCGAACGAATCGATTTTTCAAATAATCAATTTTAAATCGATATGCCTAATAGCACCCAGAAAAGGATTCATTAAATTGGCCGAGGCAGCGCCGGTCGACGAGCACAGACATTTTTTGTATGTTTGTGTGAGTGCGTGTGTTAATCATCTACGCTGTTGGTCGAGGGCCTTTACAGCTTCACGGGGCAAGAATGCGAGCGCGCAATTGCATAACTACGCTCCAACCGGAAGGGCAAGGGGGACAGCTAGCTCAGAGGTGCCTCAAAGAGGAACGGTCTCTGCTTGGGCTATCGTTATGGGAGCCCTCTTCCATAGCGACAGCCCAATCAGAGACCGAGCCGTGTATGATGTTTCGACGTGATGTTTTGCACTGGCCGGAGGGCAAAAGGATTCCTAGATTGCGCTGGCGAGATGGAAGTCTGATCCTGTGTGCGGTATCTGTATCCGAAAAGAAAAGAAGTGAGGCCATCGGGAGGGTCGATAACAATATGGTTCGAATGAGGCGTTAGCGTGGGGAAACTTTTTTTTAGAAAAGGTCTTTTGCCAAATCCAAAAATCTGACACACAATTTCAAAACTCCGCAATTAATGAGCATATTTAAAGGGATTAGAAGCCTAAACGCTTCTCCAAATTTTGCCTTTTTAGCTATGAATGTCACGTTTAAAGCGTGCCCCATATCTACATTTAGGAGTAAAAGCATATTGTCAATAGGATGCAAATACGCTAACCTCGATAATCAATAAGACGCAAAAAAGAAATTTTTCATTGAGATCACACACACACACGCGCATTGAGTGTATCACAGTACACCATTTCCGGAATTTCCAAGATGGCGGTTTTATATTTGTGGACATAGAACAACAAAAAGTTTCTTCTTCCGTGTTTGTAAAGCAACAGTAATTTAATGTTATACCTACATCTTGATATGTCTATTATCTAATGGAAGAGAATGTACAATGCAACCGAAGTGCAACCAGTATGTTCGGGGAATACTATAATATGGGAAACATAGTCGCTACTAGGGTTGCCAACTTTTTCGATCTCTTATTTACGCCTGACAAAAAAAAAATATTTTTAGTTGTTCCTTGTTTTATTGAGGCCTAATATACTTTAATATTTTATTAGGTAGGTATATAATTAATCTTTTCGTAATTCAACAAAACACAGGACATGGCCAGTTTTAGCCAAAGATTGACCTAGCGGATATTCTATTATATGTCGTATTTATGTAAAAATATATGGGACGCCCTGTGAAATACGGAGCGGTTGGTAACGCTACTCTGTACGCAATCCAAAAAATCACAGAACATTTTTAAATAAAAAAAAAATGGAAGTATGAAAAAATAAGGCAGGTCGATAAGATACTCAATACTGCTAGGTACTTACCTATTTTTATTATTTTGTTTTAGGTTATGATTCGCTATGGCCATAAAACACTTAACGCGGCGCGTCGAGTATTGATCGTGTAATTATATTTTATGCGCCATTGTCAGATTTATAAACGTGACAAGACGCGTTAAACGCCTCCTTGGTGTGCCACGTTACGAACTGTCAAAGTGAGACGCTCCGAATTTGGGTGTATATTGAAAACCAAACAGTAAATAATTCTCAAATAATCGTTGAAAACAGAAACTGAAAACATATGAAAGGTAATTCGATGTAAATAAACATTTTTAAGTAGTTTTCTTGATATTTAAATGTTAATTCGTGACGGTTGAGTAATTTAATGAATTATAACGCACTTTATGACATTGGAAAATTGTGGTGGCTCATCCGTTTATGTGAACTTCTCAATTTCAATTTAGGTGAGTAGCTAAGCATGTTAAAAATATGATGGTTTTTTGTTTGTAGTCAAAATGAACCGGACGAAAGCGTCTACCGCCCAATTGGCGTACTTAAGTGAGTATATGAACAGCCATCGAGAGATGGCATCGACGCAAACTAATACTTCTCTACAAGTAAAGGTAGATTTAGAAAAAATGTGGGTTCACCTGGCCAACCAGTTGAATGCGCTGGACGGCCCAGTCAAAACAGTAAGCAAATGGAAACAGGTAGGTCCCTACTGAACTTTTATATTGTTTGTAACTTAAGATCCTGTTGGAACTCCATACTCTTTGCCTACCCTGCTAGGGATTTGAAGTCATGGAAACATATCTATACCTAGTATAATAGTTGTACTTCTAACTATTTTGTGGTTTTTACATGGGCATGGTGATGTATAAAATATTCAAACTCAAGTCTCAGATTAATTATTTTGTATAAACCCTGTGGCACCTGGATATTGTCAAGATTTCATTTTGTTTTCAACTTGGTAATCTACCACCAGATTGGGACTCAGCCTCCATTGAGAAGATCCAAAGAGGTAGTCAGCGGGCTTGTCTTTTTATTCTTATATTTTTCTTTCCTATATTATTTTCTATATAGACACAACCTTATATTACAAAATTAAGTTAACAATCTAGTTCCAATGTGATGTAATAAGACATATTTTTAACTAATTCTGCCCGTGACTTCATCTGAGTTGACTTTAACAGGATCCTTACATTTTTCCGGGATAAAATCCTTACATTTTCCTATGTTACCTGGATTAATGGTAATAAACTACCTGTCTGCCAAATTTCATCCAAATCCGTTAAGCCGTTTATGCGTGATTGGGTAACAAACATCTAAACATACAAAAATTCACATTGATAATCTTAGTAGAATATAATATTGATGGACCAGTCTCCACAAGCAGCAACCATTCACAGCTATGAATACTTGATCAGCCATCAAATTTTTCTATCATTTATTTACAAAGGTGAATCTTTTACGAGTACTTATGTAGTTATATGCTCTTTTTTATTATAGACATGGCGGGATCTCAAGAATAATGTTAAAAAGAAGGCTGTCCACAACAAGAATGAGGCCGAAGATTATGATAGCAATGATCCACCCGCTTTAAGACCTATGTCCGCAGTTGATAAGCAGGTCCTATCAGTGATGGGTTCTGGCCCTGTCTACGGGATGGACGACATGTTAGTACCTGAGGTATAAAAATAAACCTTTTATTTTCTTTATAATATTGAATGTGGTTACATGGTGTTAAATTATGTATATTGTTTTTAGCCCAATTGCTCCAAAGCATTCCAAATGAGCTCAGGAGACACAAATCCATTTCCTCTGAGCCTGCTGTCCACAGAGTCTGGGTATTCAAAGATGAATCAAATGCCTGTGATGCACTCAGATCCAACTCAATCGAGATCGGACATTCGGCGGCGCAGGCGCATTATCTCAAGACAAGGTGGTTACCAACACGATACTTATTTGTTACTACAACTCTTCGCCCGAAAGATGTTCATTCCAGACAAACGCCTCCCCCAAAGACCACCACGCCACACCACTTCATTGATGATTTCTCAATTATTACTTTTTATTATGAATTTAAATAAATTTATTGTATATCCTAATGAGCAGAGTTGGGCAAAATGTAATCAGATTAATGATTACAATTGCATTTTTAATATTCAATCATGATTCAAGATTAATAGTGTAATCATAATTGTTGAAGATTACAAAATGTTATCATAATCCGTCACGTGAATATTTCCCAAGCAGGGTTGGTTAATCATTAATCTGATTACATTTTGCCCATCACTGCTAGTGAGATGCAAGATGCAAAGTAAGTATAAATGAGAATACCTGAATTTTATTTTCAGTAGGTTTTCACACAAACTTAATTAAAGTAGAAGAAAAGAAATTGAGAATAGAAATGGTGCGCAATCAAATGATGAAAAACAAAAATGCAGCTTTAAATAGGTAAGCTCATTTAATACCATATTTTAAGTTTAACTTTCAACATAGATGATGATGATGATGATGAAACAAGGTGCAGCAGGTTATTAAACCTGCTAGTATAGGCTGACATTAGATGGATAACTCTTTATTGTGCACCAATAACAAACATGTTAAAATTAAAACAAAAAAAAAGATGACTATGTAACACAGTGGGCGGCCTTATCGCTAAAAAGCAATCTCTTCCAGATATTATATTATTAAACCATAATAAAAAATAAAAAAACACCGTCACGCCTATATTCCCCAGGGGGGGTGGCAGAGGTGTACTGAGTACACCCACGCCGCCGCTGTTCGCCGACGATGTTAGGTCCCATGTAATAGGGGGCAAGCCTATTGCCATATACCGGGCACAATTCCAGACTCCGGACTCATACTGGGAATTTTTCGTTAGAAAAACTACATTTGTCCGACCTAGGAACCATAATATAATACCTAATATCAGCCTATACTTTTCCACTGCTGAGTGAAGGCCTTCTCTTATAAATTAAAGAGAGAGAGACTATGTACTATTCCACCATGTGGACCCAGTGCCTATTGACACTCAATTATGTTGGACACCTCCTGTTGGAACATATCAGGTTGCCTACCAGGTTTGCCTACAAGGTTTCCAACTTGGTTTAACGCCATCGCATTACATGATAACCGGGACCAACCATTTTTAGGTGTCTTCTGAAGCATGGAGACGTTGGAATATGAAAGTGCCACAAACTGCCCATCTCGGGCCGACCGAGCCGGACAGTGCTTAACCTTGGTGATCGCTAAGAACACCGCGGCTAATGATCCTTATCTATATCACGCTAGAACCCTTGCGGGATAGGCAGATAGTAGCAATGCAAATAATCAAGCTCTATAGTCGGTTTAGGTATTTAACTAAATGTAAACAAACCCTATATAAGGTGTTTTAAACGTAACACTTTGACCTTTTAAAATAAGTTGTTTAAAGTGTATTTTAAAAGAAAGGGTAATTTCCTTTTTTCATTATAAAAAAATACCATTCCATTGATTACCATTTTGAAAATATATTTATTGTTTAAATTGTTTCCTTTCCTGTTCTTTGTTCGTCCCACAAAAAAATATACGTTCGGTCCACATTCTATTACCGTTACGCCCCGAAAGTCATTTTTATTGAAAAAAAATTATTTCCCTATTATATCCCATTTTTTGTTCTTGGTTTTGTATCTAATATTTTGAATATAACATTTCTTTTACAGGATTGCTGATGCTCTGGAGAATATTGCAACACAAATCCAGCCCTTTTTTATACCGAAGAACTAATGTGCCCATCTCTGGGCGGGTGTCATCATTCGTGTACTCACTTAAGTAAATATAATTTAGGAAAGTCTTTCTGAAAAACGGGCTTTCATAGTCTGTCAAGACAGATTTAACATCCCAAACACGATGGGGTTATATTGAGTAGTAGTAGTTTGCCGCGGCTTCGCGCCCGGGCGACAACAGCGCCACCTACCGGGTCTATGTTACTTCTGGATAATGTAGCCTTTTAATGGATAAAGAATGATTAAAATAGCTTCAGTAGTTTCAGAGTTTATGGATTACGAACAAACAAATCTTTCCTCTTATTAAGTATAGGTTTGAGGAGTTCCTATGGCCACATATATCTATCATCAGACCCTGGTGACCACTGTACTCGATAGAACTTGTGAAAACAAAAACAATGTACTCGCTTAAGTAATTAAAGGAGTAATTATAATTTAGGAAATTCTAAAATTTTTCATAGTCTTGTCAAGACATATTTGACATCTCCAACACGATTGGGTTATATTGAGTATTTGGGGAGTTCCTGTGGCCACGTATCTCCATTATCAGACCCTGGTGACCAATGCGGTCTATAGAACTTGTGAAAACAAATAAGAGAGGCCCAGACACGTTGGGGCTATCTATATCAAAATTCGAAAAAGTTTAATGTTTTAAATGAACACCAGTTTGACTATGGCTTTTTGAAGACTGCAATATTAACTTAAGTTATAACTTATAAAATCGATCTGCCGAAAATATTTTTCAAACTAAGAATTCGTTATATTTTAATAAAAATAATAGTACATAGAAATTAATGTTAATTTTTTTTATAATAAGCTACTATTTTTAGTAAAATTAATTAATTATAATAAAATCTTACATTAGCGCCTCGTTGGTCTAGAGGAAAAGAATGCGCGTAGCGTTCACAAGGTCTTGGATTACAATCCTAGGTGTAATTTTTCTATAGAAAAATTACCAGTATCAGTCCGGAGTCTGGGATTGTATCCGGTATATGGCCCTAATGGCATTGGTACCTAACATTGGGGAAAAGTGAGTGGACTTACACACTCCTCTGTCGCCTCCGCTGGAGGAGTGTAGGCTTCGCACTATTTTTTAATTTACTTTAGTGTTTAATCAACTTAGTACTTTATTATAGATCGGTGTGGGTGCATAGTCTATACCAATCAAACTTTAACACTTTTTACACACTGCATAAAAACGTCGACTTCTTGCTAACAGCATTTTTATTTCGATGTCTTTGAAAATACTGTCGCCTTAATATTACACTTGTTATAGAGTGCAAATGGTGATGGTTTGTTTAAGAAGTTTTAAAGCTTGATTGGAATAGATTATATGTGAACTTCATGTTCATGTTAAACGCACCAACGGGACACGACACGGGAATAATTCTAGTTTGAGGCTACGTTTAAAAAATAGAAGGTTATTATAAAATTTGTATATAAATTAATATTCACAGAGCCTTAATTCGTTATAACCAAACGCGGCGCGTTATGATAACTTCGTGAAATGACCGTGTAAAGGGATTCTGTATTCGACTGAAGTACCATTAAACGATCACGCGCGTTACTTGTTTAATTGGTCATAAAGCTATGACCAATTAAACACATAAGGGCCCCGATAGAGACCCTATCTAAATTACTTGGTCATGACCATCGGCCATTATTGTTACTATAAGCGGCGGTAAATAATGCACATCGGCTACAGAGAGAGATATCTGTTCCTTTCGGCTTTGTAGAGCGTCGTCTCTATCGCACGTAGCACTTAACAGCGACCTACCCGTAGTGACACCACGTTATTGTTGTGATAACGGATACTTTTATGTACCCATAGTCATATTAGCAAGTGTGACTAAAAATCGTTTTAAAAACAAGGATCAATTGTCACACTAAGCTTTCCACGGTGTGACAATGGATAATGTTATTTATCCTTAGTCACATTATCCCACGTGACTCAAAATCTTTCTTAAAAAAAAGGATCAATTGTCAGACTAGATACCAGGTAAAAACGCTAAGAAAAAGAGCATTTCTTTATTTTACTTAACTTCCTTTGTTCGTATGTCATGTTTGTCTTTCCGTTCCTAATTATGAGATCCATATTTTTAAGTACTTACTGGCATCTAATTGCGCTAAAATTTGGCTTATCTGGTGAAGCTGTAAAGGTACCTCGGCCAATATGATTGTTTGTGTGTGTGTGAATGATTTACGCTGTTGGCTGCGGGACTCTTACAGCTTCACCGGATAAGAGGACGAGCGTGCAACCACTACGCTCGAGCCACAAGGGGAAGGGGGCAACTAGCTCAAGGGCACCTCAAGGAGGGACGGCCTCGGCTTGGGCAGTCGCTATGGGGGAGGGCTTATACTAGGTGTCACGGCGGGCAAGAGATTCTTCGACCTCGCCGGCGAGGTCGGTGTCTGATCCTGTATGCGGTATCTGTATCCGAAAGAAAGGATGTAAGGGCATCGGGATGGTTGGTGAGAACTTGCGACGGACGGCGGTAGCGGCTGATAGGAGAGGAGTTAGGTTCGTAGTCGGCGGCGACTACGATTAGCGGATTCCTATGATTGGACGCTTTCACGAAATATCGAGTTGTCGCCTTTTTAATAAAGGCGCGAATAGACCGAATTCGGAATGGAGACAATATAATTATGGGTAATTTTACGAGTATTTACTCGTAGTCATACCGGTGTGACGACTTGGTGTGACTATGGGTAGGTAGCCGATGAAAGCGACAAAACGTCACATATACTGACTATTCCCTCTTTAGCCGATGTCCATTATTTACCGCCGCTTTCAGTACCAGATTACGGGCCACGAAAATAATGACAGTCAAAAAACGCCCTTGTTTGGATATACTTAAGCATCTCTACCTACTGGTAGCTAGCAAATAAAAATTTGTTTTAAACTAATGACCCCCATTCGTCTAGTGGCTAATGTTGCGTGTAGCGATCATGAGGATCATGATTTTTTTCTTTAGAAAAAAATACAGTATCAGTCCGATGTCTGACGTTGTGTCCGAATATAATGGCAATAGGCCTGCCCTCGGCGATAAGTGTACATCGCTGCCACGGCGCTGGAGTGACGATATTTATTATTATTTAATAACAACAGATCTTTTAATGATGGTAGTTTTATCAAACTGTAGCAATAATGCGTCCTTACGTGGGCTATGATAAGTGGATCACACTCATGCTTGCGCCCTTTATTTTTAGGACTGTCGCCACTTATTTAGTACAAATAAAATGTTCCAGGTGTTAAGTCCGTCTGTGTACATAAGTGTATGAAGAATAAATAAAATAATATATCGCTGGTCATGACCCTAGTGACCGCTCCACACGAGCACACACATGATATTTTATGTATCTTGTTATAAATCCTTAGATTAGGGACAATAGTCCACGGCGCTGTCAAATAGAACTAGTTACAAATTCAAATCACCAATTAGTTGCCTGAATATCACAACACTAATCTTTCAGTGGCGGTCCGTATACGGAGTAACCATTTAGTAACTGGGCCCTTTTACATATGGCCAATTAAACACGAAATGGGGCGCATTAGGATAACTTCATGACCTTTTAATGATACTCCGTGGCATACAGAATACCATTACACGATTATTTCACTGAGTTACCGTAACGCGCCGCGTTTGGTTATAGTGAATATCACCGATTGCGTCCCCACAAGGTTGCGCGGAACTTACTTCTAGGAAACTGGCGGGAAATTGATGATTTGAGTTTGTAATTGGTTTCTTCAGAGTGCACAAACACAAACAAGATTTTATGGCAAAAACACGACAGGGATAATCACGCTTAGTAGAGCAGTTTCTATGGTCACTTTTTGGCTCCATCTGATGACCAACTCTGTGGCACCATATTATTGCATTGACCTCGAAATTATACATATAATATGTCAAATTTCATTAAGGTCGGAAGAAAACAAGCGCTTGAAAAATGGGACACAAAATTTGAACCGGAAAAACAGACAAACTAAAAAAGCAAGTTAAAACAAAGTTGTAAAGATATTAATAGTAGCGTAAAAATATTGGTATTAAAAATAGTCCTACTGTTAGTTCTATTTTGTATAGTTTTACTACACACAGTCATCCTTAATACGATGGAAAAACTTTGCAAACTTGTAATGTATTGTGATTTATTTATTTATTTATTTACAAAAGACAAAGAATTCATTTAAAATGGTGCAAAATTTTACTACAACTACTTATATCTAGATTATACCCCTAAACATGTGTCTAATTATGATTAAAATATTTGAATACCTACTGCACATAATGGATGAAAACGAAAGTTTTTAATCAGTGTGTCCTACCTGTAATGACATACGGAGCCGAAACGTGGCCACTCACTGTGCGGCTTGTCCACCAGTTCAAGGTCGCTCAGCGAGCTATGGAAAAAGCTATGCTCGGAGTTTCTCTTAGGGATCGAATCCGGAACGAAGTTGTTCGTCAGAAAACCAAGGTTACCAACGTAGCTCCGCGAATTAGCAAGCTGAAGTGGCAGTGGGCAGGTCACATATGCCGCAGAACCGATGGCTGTTGAAGCAGACTGGTTCTTGAGTGGAGACCGCGTGTTGGCAAACGTAGTGTAGGACGCCCAGTAGCTAGGTGGACGACGACATTTGTAACGCAGCGGGCAGGGATTGGGAGGAGGAGAGCTGAAGATCGAACTCAGTGGCGTGCCATGGGAGAGGCCTACGTCCAGCAGTGGACTGACACGGGCTGATGATGTGCCCTTAAGAATACTTGATTTGTAAAACTAAAAGTTGTTAATCTCCATTTACCCTTACAATCACAATCTAACTTTTAAAAAGTGTTTCCATCTTATTGCAGCCGACTGTACATACGAATATACGATGTTTTAATATTTTATTATAATATATAAATTATGCGTAGCAATTCTCATTTAGGTAATAAGGATTTTGTATGTTCGGCGAAGTAAATATTTTTTTTGAACATCAAGTTTCGTTTTTTTATTTGTAAGTCCTGTACTAATAATCACTTTCCTACTACCACACGAATGCAGAACTTACGCCGACTTAGTCTTGTATTCGTCGGGCGATGTCGGGTGATGTTTCGCGACGTCGTCGGAAATTGGACTTCTTGTCCCGCGACCTATATCGTCTAAATTTGTTTCGTCTTGCTTTATTTGGTCACAAGCTGGCGCTCGAGGAGGTTTTACACATTTTATTTTATTACGCAACATACGTCTACACTCTGTGACTTTAGTTCCTTAACAAAAGTGTGATTATATTCTGCTTGACATTGTGCGGCATAATAAGCGCCTGCGTCGCTTTTGTTCAAGAACAAAAGACACAGTGTAGACCTGTGTTGCGCAACAAAATGGGCAACGATGCGACATGCTGCGACCGATGTGAACAATATAGATTGCGGGATACTTGTTGGACGACGTCGCTCGATATCTCAAATCTTAATTATTCCGACTGTGTCCCTCGCCGCGTTCGCTCGCGTCACCGCTTACCGCGCCGGTCCCCCTACGACGCAGTCCGCCCTTCTGCTCGCAAGTACGTATTTTAGTACGTTCGGTAGGTACGACGCGTCGTTTTGACGTGGTACGCCCGGGCAGTGCCACAACTCTCAGCTGTCTGCCACGCGCGCCCTCGATGCTTCAAATGTGTCGGGCACCACGCGACGACTTGAGGAAGACGGCGATCCAGCCGCCCAGCTGCGTCCCCTGCGGGACCAACGGGCACACCGCGAACTATCGCGGTTGCCCCAAAGGGGAAGCGCCGCCCTCGTGCGGCCGTTCGCCCCCCAGTGCCTTCAGCGCAACACCTTGCCGCGCCCTCAGCGCACCCTCACCCGGCGCCCTCAGCGCCTCTCCCCCCAGTGACTTCAGCTCCCCACGCTCCCGCACCCCAGGCGCTGACGGTTTTGCCTCCGCTTAGGCCGGTACTCGGCACCAACGTGAGGGCGAAGCCGCTCCCTTACACTACGACCCCTCGCCCACTAGTGGGCCCCGCACATTTCCCTAAACCCACACCGGTGGTTGCGCCTCCTCCGCCAGCCGACGCCGTCGCAGACTTTATACTGCTGGACAACCTATATGGCGCGGAATGCATCAACAGGATTCGCAAGCTAGCCCTAAGGCTCCGCGCCGTTACTAGCTGGCAGGAGCAAATCATCCTGGCTTTGTCGTACATGGATGTTCACGACGCCATGGCCTCCCATAAAACACATCGCCCTTACAATTTATATTGGATTTAAGACCTTCCCGTCTTAAGCCCCATAGCCTATCGTTCTTTAACGCTGACGGCATCCGCTCCCAACGTGACCAGGTTGATGATTTCTTCCGGGATTATCAACTGGACATCCTTCTGGTGCAGAAAACCTTCCCTAAGTCCACCCATCGCGATCCTAGGATCGCAAACTACAACCTCGTGCGTAATGACAGAATCGGCTCCCGTGGAGCCGGTACTCTAATTTACTACAGGAGGTCCCTGCACTGTATTTCTCTCAACTCCCCTGCGCTTACCAACATCGAAGCCCCGTTCTGACGTATTTCTCTTACTGGGCACCAACCTATTGTGATCGCGTCCGTTTTTTTTCCTCCCACTAAACTTGTCCTCAGGAGTGATTTCGAAGCACTCTTTAATCTGGGAAGCGCCGACTTGCCGACGACGCTACGTTCTGGCGGGTAACTTCAATTACAAGCACGTGGCTTGGAATTGTGTCACTACTTCCCGTAACGGTAGGACCTTGACGCCCTGGTTGACCAGCTCGACTTTGCTGTCATCGCGCCTATGCACCTCACTCACTATCCGGACAACATCGATCACCGTCGTGATGTCCTGGATATGGCGCTTCTGAAGGGTGTAACCTTACGGATGCGCTCCTTGGAGATAGCCCATGAGCTGGACTCTGACCAAAGACCTGTAGTCATAAGACTGTCCTCCGTCCATCCGTCAGCCGCTTAAAAACACGGTGGTGGATTGGCATGTGCTGATTACAGCCTTGGCGGATGCCGACCCCAACCCCTCTTCCTTTCAGCTCGGACTCCACCCCGTCCCCTCAGGACACCGATCAGGCTGTACATGCCTTCACCGCCCATATCCAATCAGCTGTCAGTAGGTCGTCAAAGCAAGTCGAGGCGGAGGATCTCAATCGCTTTAGACTGCCAGAGAACGTTAGGGAACTTATTCGGCCTAAAAATGCCTCAGTCCGAGCGTACGACTCCTACCCTACCGAAGCCAATCGGGCCCGGATGCGCGCCTTACAACGAGATGTAAAGCGTCGTGTCGCAGAGGATGATCGCTGGAAGCTGGCTCGTAACCTTAAATCCGACTACATGTCTGATATGCCCCCGCTGACCCGCCCCTCAGGCGCAACCCTAGCCTTCGATGACGACGAAAAGGCCGAGCTTCTTGCTGACACCCTCGAGAACCGACTACACTCCCAGCTCTCTTCCCTTTGACCAGGCTCATGTCGATTCGATAGGAAAGTCGAGCGCAGGGCGTTTCTCCCCTCCACCGATTTGTTACCCCCTATTACCCAGACCGAGGTCGAGGACCTGATTAAAGGTATTAAACCGAAAACGGCCCCCGGCTCTGATGGCAATTCTCATCGCGTACTCAAATGCTTGCCCACCCTACTCATCTGCCTCTTAGTGGCCATCCTTAATGCCGCCATGACGAACTGCACCTTCCCCACTCAGTGGAAGGAGGCTGACGTCATAGGCATCCCTAAGCCCGTTAAACTTCGTGACCGTCCCACGAGTTCCATCAGCCCCATCAGTTTCCTCAACTCCCTGGTAAAGATCTACGAGCGCCTTCTCCTGGTACGGCTTAAGGCCTTTGTTTCTTCCAGAGGGTATTCTCATCAATGAGCAGTTTGGTTTTCAAGCCAAAAACTCTTGCGTCCATTGTGTTTTAAGCGCACCGCATGACGGAGCACATTCTCATTGGCCTCAACAAACCCAAAGCGCCCAAAGTCTACACGGGTGCCCTTTTCTTGACAAAGTCTAGCATAACGGCTTGATCTACAAGCTTTGCCAAATGGGTGTGCCAGACAGACTTGTGCTCGCGTCGAAATGACGCGCTCTACCCCCCACTCCATACAAGCTGGTGTCCCATAAGGCTCAGCTTCACACACACACACAAAGACAGTTCTTATTGCCTAACGAAATTAATATTTAATTTTTTAGAATCAGCAGAATCAAAATATTTTTTATTCATGTAAACCATTACTTTATTTATGAGTCGTCAGAATAGTAACAAAGACTACCACCACTTTGGAACGTCATTCCTGTGGAGAGGAAGGGCAAGAAACTCCACGTTTACTCTTTTAAAATAGTATTTTGATATTTTTTCCATCTACATTTTGTTGTGGGGTATGGGAGAACAATGTAGTATCAAGCGAGTTTTAATTAAATTTAACCAAGTTAAACTATTCATGAGAATGGCTACAGGGTTCTCTCATTTACAGATAAAGAAATGAGGAAGAAAAATTATCAATTTTAATTAACTACTAGAAGAAAGAGATGGAATAATAAATAATCATAGCTGAACATGTTATCCACATTCTGGTGGAGCTGGAACAGCACATATACAAACATTTTTATCTTTTAAATAATCATCTAGAGCAGAGTTTCTCAGACTTTTTTCTCATAGACCATTTTCAAAATTTAGCTGGGTCCGATGGACCCCTGTTCATTTCTACCATATTCCCAAAACTCGACGTAAAATGTGAAGATTAGATCTAACTATGGAAATTTGCGTTGCGGCTGAGCCCCAACAATAAGTTAATAGTTTTTGAAAAAAAAAGTGAGAATTGATTGGTTAATTAATTAATTGATTGTGCTGTAAGTGGATGTCAAAAAAGTAAAGTTGGCCAATCAAAAAAGTGATTCCATCCAACTTTACTTTTTTGACATCTACTCACAGCACAAGGAACTAATTAATTTTCACTTATTTCATTTAGAAAACTCCCCATTCGGAGTGGTAAAAATAAAAAGAAAAATAGTATATTTTTTTGTGTTGTATTTATTCAAATATGTAATTATTATAGTTATCATCTATCTTGTGTTTTCTTTAGATCCTCTCCATCCAAAGGTTGCCTGGAAGAGATCACTATTAGTGATAAGGCCGCCCATTGTTACACTATCTTTCAATTGAAATATTGTATCTTTTTATTTCCTTCTTGTATTTGTGGTGGAACAATAAAGTATTATCTATCTATCTATTACATTGCAATATGATAACAGTCGTATTATAAATAAAATTAAACATTAATAATGTACGTAATTGACTGCCTCGTTGGTCTGGTGGCAAAGCGCATCGCTTTGTGATCACGAGGTCCTGGGTTCAAATCCTAGGTCGGACAAATGTAGTTTTTCTAACGAAAAATTCCCAGTATGAGTCCGGAGTCTGGAATTGTGCCCGGTATATGGCAATAGGCTCGCCCCCTATTACATGGGACCCAACATCGTCGGCGAAACGTGGGTGTACTCAGTACACCTCTGCCACCCCCTCTGGGGAATACAGGCGTGACGGTGTTTTTAATAACGTAACGTAACTTAACAATGACAATCACAAAATAGTCATAATTTTAATGGGAGGGAATGTACTTGATGGATTGACAGCAAATAATTAATATTTGGCTTCAGTTTTGTTAGGGATAACCGCAAATCACCCCGTTCCGAGATATTCAATCTGCTCCTTTTTTTGTTAAAAGATTTGTAACGACACTAAAACTTTTTTGGACAAGATATGACGAGGGAAACGCTATCAAGAGTTTTCTCGCAATTCTCCACAGTCCAGGATATTTTTCGGGTATTTCTGCCTGCAGCCAAAATGTTTAATACCCTCTTTTAAATACCATCTTCAGCTCTTCGTTAGTGCTAAGCTCGAGTAGCTCCTCTTGTAATATTACATTCTCCACTTCCGTTTCACCAAATGGATTTATGATCCATGGTGGTATTTCCATCGTCAGAATATCTTCAAATGTGATTGTGAAGTCATCATACAGGTAATTGCCCTGCATGATGTTGAACGTATGTCTGAATATCCTCCTCATGGCATTCTACCTGTGACAATTTTGAAAACTGGGAAAATTCGCGCCGACTAATATTTTGCTTCATAAATTTAAATTTTCCAAGAAAAGCTGAAATTACACCCTTTGTTTTTACTAAACTGAGGGTTTCCCCTTGTAATTGTAAGTTAATTTCATTAATTTTTTTGAACAAATCTATCAAATACGCGATGTCTGCTTTCAAATTGATCAGGTTTTCTTCTAAATGTGGATCTTTACTTTCCAGAAACTATAAAACTGATTCAAAAAGCGAGTAAATACTTGACAAACATGCACCTTTCGACAACCAGCGTATTTCCTCCACTTCGATCTCGGTCTCGAACCTATTCGCGCCTATATTAAAAAGGCGACAACCCGATACTTCGCGAACACATCTAGCCATGCGAATCCGCTAATCGTTGCCGCCGCTGACTACGAACCTAACCCCTCCGCCCGCGACATGTTCTTACCGATCCCCCGATGCTCTTACATCCCTTCTTTCCGTTCCGGATACGGACGACGACAAAGTCGTAGTACCCCTAGCCCACAGACCGGTGCGCTTAGTACACCCCCGCCCCCCATAGCAACAGCCCAAGCCGAGGCCATCCTCCTCCCTGAGGCGCCTCGAGTTAGTTCCCCTCTGGCTCGAGCGTATTGGTTGCATGCTCGCCCTTAAGTCCGGTGAAGCTGTAAAGGCCTCGCGGCCAACAGCGTATATCACTCAAACAAAAAAAAAAAAAACAGCGTATTTCGGTATGTAGCGACCCCTTTACATCGCTACATAGTTGCGACTACATACCAATAGATGGTGCTGGCGATTCGCCATACATGTCTAGAACGCGATATTAGAGTGCGCACGACGCGTAACATATATACAAGCCCCCGACAACAACTCTGGGGGAGAGTGGCAGGCCCCGCCAGACACACCATCCGTCTGACTGGAAGATCTTCCCTTTAACAAATCCTGCCACAACATTCCTGTCACATTGGTGTGAGCAATGGTTGGAAGTCTTCATCATTTTCATCGCACAATTGTGCAAATAAACGCGTATTCAACGCATTGCTTCTTATTTTGTTAACTGCATCACTCAAATTTTTCGCTACTAGGTGTTGTCGATGGATGACACAGTGAATTGTAGTTACCTCTGGTATAATTCTGTATAAACTCACGATATCGCCCAACCATGGCCGGAGCTCCATCTGTTGCCACCGAAATAACGTTTATGAATGGAATCGATTTTTCCTTACAAAAATCACTCAGGACATTAAATATTGATTCACCTTTAGTGCCCGTCTCCAAAGTTTTCGCGAATAGTAGCTCTTCATGAATTTCTTCGTCTATAACAAATCGAACATATGCCAATAATAATGCTTCATTACCAGGTAAAGTAGTTTCGTCCAGTTTAATAGAAAAATGAGTTGTTTGCAGATAATTAAATATGAACACAGAGAAGTTTCAATATGAGAGCTCATTTTATCAATACGTCTTTATTCAGTGTTGTAAATCAAAGAAATTCTGTTGAGTATGTCAAATGGAGATTTGTGCAGAACAGTTTTTAAAACCTCTGTAGTGTATGACCCCCCTACCACACGGTAGCCAATATATAAAGGGCTACACATGTAATAGAGGGCAGTTAAGCAAATACATGGTAAACATCAAGATGTTATCTTTTATTGATTGATACCCCAACAGGCCACAGCGTATGGCGAGCCTGCCAGTGCTGCCTTTAAGCAGCGCTGATATGTGGTTTTAAATAGTTTTGTTTTGGGCCGTGTGGTTTGGTGTTAGACATTTTTAATGAATAAAATAATGATAATTTGGACGTTTTAAATAGTGAACTGACTTTTAGAAAATAATATGCCATTATCAAAAGGGAAGATAACTATGAGACTGCAGTGGCAGCTCGGTCGGTGTGACCCGTACACCATGGTGTGGCCGCATTCTGGACCATTTCCATATAACCCATTTTGACGATAAAACGCTAAAGGACAAGATGTGACTCTGATGGGATATGGAACCTCTTCAACAGCGGGTAAAATTAACTGTTCTCCAATGGTGTGCAGTTTCCCAGATTTCGCTATACGTAATGAGATATTGTAAGATGCCCGCAAGCCGTCATCGTTACTTTCGGATGTTAAAGCGAACATACTCTTTCATATTTTTCCTTCAATGCTTGAAAATATTTCGAAATCTTTACCTATTTTACCAGGATGACACCTTCTTAGATGATTTTTAAGCGTCGATGGTTTCATAGTCATTGCTCAAAACTTTGTTACATAAAAGGCATATGGGTAATCGCTTGTCTGCCTTTGATGGAAGAAAACCAAATTTTAAATAATCAATACTATATTGTCGACATTTCTTCTTAGATTCAGCCATGTTTCGTATCAGTTACCTACCTGTAAATAAAAAAAACTTTGTTTTAGTAATCATAAGGCAGACTTACTCAACAAGATACGGCTATTTTAACAGAATAGAATTACCTAAATAATTACTGCAATGAAATAAACAAAGTACTGACGGCAAACTGATTCTAATTATTAAAAGCAATAAATCGCTTCATGAAACTCTTTTATGGATCTTAATCCATAATGATGATATGAAAATATATTTAATTAAGTCATTTAGCATTAGGAACCTGAAATATTTACAATCATGCAAGTCAATCATAATATATCTCTCCTTTAGTGTAACACCACACAGTCGAGCAAAAAAAAAAAGTATTAATAAATTAGGGACAAAAAGTTCAACCTTTCTCGGCTTTCTGTTCTTTTATAGAAGTATCTAATAATGACTCTGTTCAGTATATAATTTTTAATACGTACCTACCACACGCAAACATTACAAATATACTTATTACAACATAAAATAAAAGTATGTATAACAAATAGGCAGATAAATACTTACTTTTTCTGACACTGGCAAACACTAACATTGATTCATCTTACTTTACTTTTCTTTTCAAAATTCCGGGCATAAATGAGTAACGTTTATCCTTGGCATTCGTATTTATCTTGGTGAAGAATCAAACAAGTTCATGCAAGACTGAACCTTTGCACGTCTGAACAAGCGTTGCGGACGGCGGCGGCGCTTTGCAAGTCTCGATACGTTGTACTGAATATGGAATATGCAAGTTTTAAGAAGTAACAGTCACTGAGCTTTTTAAAATATTATCTGCCTACATTGATAGGTGAAGTCAAGCCAACTTGAAGAAATTTTAGTTCTTCACTATCAAAAACAAATAAATTTTCGTGGACCCCCGCTTACGAATTGTGAACCCTATTTTTTTGTCACGCCAACGTAGATCCCCGTCGAGTCTCCCGTGGACCCCCGGGGGTCCACCTGGACCACTTTGGGAACTAAGGATCTAGAGTATAGTAAGCTCGCTTGCAAAGCGTACGTTTTATACAAATACAAATTCAGTGGTGTTAAGACATAAAACCATAAGTAAAGAAACGGGTCATGCCTCTTATTGCTATTAAATAAAGTATAGTTTCGTTTGGCAATTCGAACTGTCACTATCTATTCTATTTGAAAAATACTATAATATACTAATACGAGGCTTAAAAGTGATAAACTTTTCCATTTACCCAAGACGTCTATCGTTTGTGAAGTAGTTATTATTACACTATACTGTTTAGGTAAAAGGGTATTTTATTTTCGTTAGATATTTACAAACAGACATCTAATTTAGGATATACAATAATATGGACCAAACAGCAGACCTCTTAGATACGAGCATAATTTAACTTATAAAAACAAGAAGGAAAATATTATCTGTATAATCAGACACGTGAAGTTGACAGCTAAAATAGTTACTGTCAATCAAATGAATGAAATAACCTAAAAAAATTGTTTACAAATATAAACAAATCAGAATTACAGTGTTTTTCATCACTTGACTGTTTCATAAAAGCAAAACTTAATAATGTCCTCGTCATCAGACAGCGAAACGGAATCCCACAGTGAATTAGCTAGGTAAAACTATAATCTTGTATAACGCGTGGTTATTGTATTTCAACCTGTTTAACCCCTAAGCTTTAACTTTTCCAGGCTCGGTGACTGTGAAGTTTGCGGTGCAAAGAAAGCTATGTACACATGCCCGAAGTGTGAAGTCAAGACCTGTAGTCTGGACTGCGTGAGGATTCATAAAAAAGAGTTGGAATGCGACGGCATTAGGGACCGAACTAAGTTTATCAGAATGAAACAATTCACGGACACAGATTTGTTGAGCGACTACAGACTGCTGGAGGAATGCGCGCGGTTCGTGTACGCCGTCAAAAGAGATGAGAAAAAGAGGTATACTAGAATCGATAAGGATTTACCAATTGTAAGTAAATAATGTTTTCATAATCAACAGTCGAAAGAAATTTATTGCAAGAGAAAGGCATCCTAAAGCACGCCAATATGGCTTCGTATCTAGCATTTATCTGCAACATTTACTGTTTCTTTGGTCCACCTTGTAAATGTCTGACTACAATTACAAAGCTTCGTTTCAAAGCTATGTATGCCACTTCTTCATAACTGGTAGTAAGATGATTTAAAAAAGCCTAGGATTCTCTCTTGTCCAAGTACAGTTCACCATGAAATAAATCACTCACTAGGTGTCTGGTATGATGATATAGATAGCTTTTTTTAAACATAACCCCACACTGTTCCTAGTTAATAATTTCTTATTCCTGTGTTGAGGCCGCATTTTCAAACACGAAATTCCCATGCACAAACACCCAGGCCACGCAAAGATTTGTCCCATGTGGGAATCGAACCTGCGGCTACTCAATGTGGGCAGAGCGATTCAAGCTCTTTACCACTGGACCAAGCCATCCTTTAAATTTTTACCACTAAGTTTCTATTTAGCAATCAATGTGTTTAATAATTTTTCACATTTACAACATTTCATTGCGGAGGCCAGGATATGAAAAAAGTTAAACTGTTGATTGGCTGTGGTTGTTGTAGTTTGAGTGAAATTTTGTCAGTGGTATTGGGGCATTGCCAACCAGGGCTTAAGATGTTCTATCAATCAAATTACATATTCAGAGTCAGTAATTAGTAGATGAATCTATATAACAGCCTTTATTGTAAACAATAGTTGTAACAAAGTATCAGTTAATTTGTCAGTAACTGTCTGCGTGACATGGTGCAAAGGCATCCTCCAAACCCTTCCATTTTTGCCTGTATTATGTCAAACTGATCCATTCTTTACTAAATTAGTACAGCCATATTCCCATGTTTTGAATTGTCTCCCTTTTCTTCTAACCCTAATACCTTCTAATTTACAGCACTTATACAAACTGAAGATGGCAGCCAGGCAGAGAGGCATAGTGCTACAATTCCTAGCTCAGAACTTTACAAGGCATAAGTGTAATACCACTCGATATAATTACAAAACAAATATAATAAGCTGGCGAATTGAGTGGGTGTTTCCCAACGTGGACGCAGACCCGCTTAAGTTTGTTGATGAGAGGTGCCCAGAACAGAAGAGACTGTCTGATCTCTTAGATAAATATCTCAATCCTGAGGCATTACCGTTTGAAGGGTCAAAGGCACTGACATATTATAGATCTGTGGGTTTTAGTGGTGTAAAAATCTTGTTGAGAGGTATGTAATTACTTACAATCAAAGTTAATAAAATACTTTTCAACTGCTTCATTGGTCTTATAATAATAATATCAGTGTTTACTGGTCCACTGCTGGGCAACGGCTTTCTCTCGCAAATCGAGGTGAGATTTGGTCATACTCCACTACTCGGTCCCAGTGCAGATTGGTAGAGGCAGGTTTGTGGCGATAAGTTCCAACGAACTTATCAAGCCGCCTATAAGGCTTCCAATTTAGCTTAACGACTGCCTCGTTGGTCTGGCGGCAAAGCGCACCGCTTTGTGATCACGAGGTCCTGGGTTCAAATCCTAGGTCGGACAAATGTAGTTTTTCTAACGAAAAATTCCCAGTATGAGTCCGGAGTCTGGAATTGTGCCCGGTATTTGGCCATAGGCTCGCCCCCTATTACATGGGACCTAACATCGTCGGCGAAACGTGGGTGTACTCAGTACACCTCTGCCACCCCCTCTGGGGAATATAGGCGTGACAGTGTTTTTTTTTATAACTCGGTGCTGTTTATTAGTATCCCCCATAAAACTTGCTGTTTTTCAACCATAATTACAGTTTTCCGTTTCATTTGCAGCTGAAAAAGTAAAAGGTTCCGCAAAGAAGTTCTTTGAACTGGACCCAACAGAGTCCCTAGCAGAGAACCTTTTAGGAAAGTGTATTGTCGAGTTTCCTATCATTTTTGTGGTGCTCAAGGACCACAGTTACAATTTCGAAATAATTACTCCAGGTAAATATTGATATACATTTTATTTGTAGTGGCAGCATTGATATTTACAGAAGTCTGTAAGGAAAGAACCTGTTAGGACTCTGGTGTGATGATACAGATAGACAGAATTAAAAAATTCTTTATATCTGGGGAATGTTGGGATCACTGATATCTTTGGGTGGGATAGATTTACCTCCAGATTCTTCAAAACAGCTTTTGTGTGAACATTATCATGTGCTTTCAATATCTACTACTATATAATAGTCTATGTTTTGTATTATAGAAGATGAATTTGACACAGAAGAAAAAGAAGACACCAATAAAAACAACACAATTACAATAGAACAGAAAATTCCTGCTGCAAATAGTAATCCTGAAGAAAACCAGCCAAAGAGCAATGGAGACACAGCACAGTATAGAAAGAGGCCCAGGCAACTGCTCACAGAGAAGATTGCTAAAGAAAAGAAGATGGAGATTGAGAAAGAGATAAAAGAAGAGAGAAAGAAAAGGCCAAAGAATCTTCTGTTCACAACTGGATATTCATCTGAAGAAAGTGTAGACATTGAGAGTGATGATCATGAAGAGTTAGGTGTTAATTAATAAGTGTGCAGTTATAAAATACGAAAACAGCTGATTATGAGGAAAAAACTATACAATATATATGGTTCAATATCCCTGAGCAAAAATATGAGGCTCTGAAATCTTACAAAGCTAATTTATATAAGGGATGGGTATGCAAAATTTAGGGGCTGTTTTTTTATTTGTAATTATCATTATTTTATTAAGTAACTTGTAAATATTACCAGAAGTTTGTACATAAATAAACAACTAAAAGGTGATTAATTCATTTATTGTATCTCTATAGCTACTAAATATTTTTCCGTCAATATGAATAGGAATTCATTTGTAGCGTTTATACCTAACACTTCTCCATACTTGTCAATGTTGAAGACATGCTGCTGGCCCACTTTGACATTTCTCGTAGTGCCTGCTGACCGTTTCCTCAGCTGGCAATCCTGGTTTCCTGCACTTTGGTATACAAAGACATGCCTCGAAGCCTCACATACAACACTATATGAAAAATTTGGTGGGCATGTGACAAATTTACGGTTCTGTTTCGAAGATTGTACATATCCAAATGCCATGAGAGTTCCTTGATGTTTTATTGGCCAGGTGTTTATGTTGATTAACTTTTCATATGGCTGCCAAATGCATGCATCAACATCATGACGTAGTGCTAAAGCTGGGACTTCTTGGGTCTCAATTTTGATGTTAAAAAGATAATGGTGCACACTGAGTGGCACTCTGTGGGTTATGTTATGCGTTTCGGCATCCAAACGTACTGAAACAATTTTTAACATATTATTTTACTAAATTTATATTATTTTACTTTTGCGGAGTGAAGCTGACCGACCGCATTAGCAACAGCATAGTAAGACAGCGAGTAGGTATGAAAGATAGTATCGGTGTAAAGATGAGAAAGGGCATGCTCCGTTGGTTCGGGCATATAGAAAGAATGCCAGAGGAAAGAATGACAAAACAGATATACAATGTGAAAGTGGAAGGATGCAGGTACCGGGGAAGACCTAGACTATCTTACCACGACCAAATAAACCGAGTCTTATCTGATGGAAAAGTCAAGAGTCTCCGTAACCGGCGAGCGTGTATGAGACGAACTATGAGAGTCGAGGAAGCCAGAGGGGTATGTAAGGAAAGAACCTGTTGGAACTCTGTACTCTCTGCCTACCCCGCAAGGGATCTGGCGTGGGGTTATAGATAGATAGATAGAGATTTTACTAAATGAGTAGGAGAATATTATATACTTTCCTCATGGGGAAGTCAGAGACAAGTCTAGAACATGTTTTTATGGTTATATATTATCAATTTATGTAACCAGTCTACGTATAATCCTGAATCATTGAAGTAGACAAATTCATTATGTATTATAATTATATGTAGATATTCTTGAGGCTGCACATCACATTTTCTAAATGCAGGACAATTAGAGGGTATGTTGTTTTATGACTACAATTAGGAGAAAGTGTGGGTCTTTACAGATTGAAAGATCTACAATAGTCACTAATTTATTGTAGGAAAAAGATGGCTATTCCTCTACGATTTGCCAGAAGATGGACGATGTAGCACAGTTTTTAAGAGCTGAAGCTGCTCCGCCCACTGTGTCTCATAGTCATGGGTTTGATTTAGGAATCCAACCCACGACCACATACCCAAACCAGATTTGTACAAAGCTGGTTTGGGTATTTCTGTAAACAAAACACACGCCACATCCCTTGGGAGTAACCAGGGAGTACAGATAAGATTAAAATAGTAGCCCTTACCCTTACACTAAATGGATCACCCTAGTAACATTGCAATTACAACAGTATTTAAATAACCTTAGACGGTTCGACTGCAAAGTCAGACTTCTCGGGTTCGAATCCAGGCATGCACTTCTGTCTTTTTGAAAACATGTGCATTTTAAAAATTAACTATAACTTGCTTTAATGCTGAAAGAAAAGGTGAGGGTACCTGCATGCCTAAGAGTTTCTCGAAGGTGTGTGAAGTTCGCCAACCCGCACTGGGCCAGCGTGGTGGAGTATAGCCTAAACCCTTTCAGTTTGAGAGGAGGCCCGTGCCCAACTGTGGGACAGTTTCTTAACAGGGATAATATTATAATTTTATTTGAAATATGATTGAGGACTAAGAGTCCCAAAACATAACTTACCTAATACAGTGTCTTCCTCAGAAGCTGCATCACACTCCTCCAGCTCTTGTCCTGACAACCCTGGCACAGTTCTGTCCGGCAGTACCTCTGTTTCAGAGCACAGATGTGCTAGTCTCCTGTGTGCCTCCTCAACCAAGTTAGCATCCATGATCTGCTCCCCATTTGCATCCCCACCTTCCAACAAATCATCCCATATCATACTCTCAGATTTTGTCAGCAAAATATCAACTTGACCATTCTCTTGGATATTCCAAGTTGTCAATTCACTGTCTACTTTATGCCTTAGTCTACCATCAATAAATGATTTGCCACCATAACTAATTTTAATTTGCAACGGACTCACATTTACATGGAAAAGTTTCTTATCAAAGTTTGTTTGTAGCTTCAAGGTTATTGTAACGTCTTCGGTTGTTTGAAGCCATGTGTAGATTATGTTCTTAAGTTCATCTTTAGTTGGTTCTGTTATTTCTTTTTCAGAGTCTGATGTGAATTTGAATGTGTTATCTGACGCTATGTATAGAGCTGTGCAATTTGTTTCGATGGCTGTGTAATGAATTATGCCTTTGCCTTCGACCTGTCTAAAGCTCATCTGTTTCCATCCCTGGCCATCATTGTCAAATGTCACCCATGTCAATACAGAGTTAAAATGTTTATCGTTCTGTTCTACAGATTGGAGGAGGCAGTGTAATATCTCAATATTATCCTTTTCTTGCAGTCTCGTATCTACTATGACGAAGAATTTCCCTTCTCCTAATATAAGACTGGATTGAAGAGTCTGCCATGTTTGATTCCTTCCAGCAGGTCTATTCCTGGCGCCGGTATCAACAATGTGAAGATATCCCGTACCGTCACTTACTACTGCAATATTACGTGATGGAAATGCTAAACACAAGTTAAAATGCCCAGAAACTCGTTCAACGTGTGCTGGTATGTCGTAAACAACGTTATTCTGGAATGTATGGTTTGTATTCTCGAACGTTACGTGTCGCACTTGTTGTTTGTCGTCTATATAATAATAGTTGAATGAAAAGTCCCAGTAGTCGAGGACTAGGTGATTGTGAAGCGCAAACAGTTTAGCGTGGACGAAGGAGTACTGCACCTCGTCAGGGTACACCCTGTCCACGGACGCGGCTAGTTCCAGTGAATAATGTGGAAGTGCTTGCAAATTTAACTTGTAACCTTCGAAATCGTGATCCAAAAGAAGACGGTTTGGACGCAGCTCAACTAGAGAAGTCATTTTAGTTAACTGTATGGAGTCTTAATTATTCCGTGAAGTTCATATAAAGCAGCTAAAAATTAAAATTACCCTGTAACTCGCGACAAAACTTGTTTATTTTATTTTAGTTGTAGATTGTCAACAAATTTCGTGATAAATTTCTTACAAGTACCTAGAAGCAAGATTGAAAATCATTTCAATCTACTGTCAAACTGTCAATGTCAGAAATCGGATGTCCACTAGGTCTGTGAAAAAATAATCGATTTTTAGAAAACTCGATTACGTTTTTGGATAAATTGATAAATAGACGTCGTTTGTTATTATACGTACGTATACGATACGTATATTTGCGATTAATATTCAATTTGTTTTTTCGATTAATATTCGATTTTTTGAAGTGAAAACTTCTTATGGGAGGGTAAACCGCTTCGTAACGTAACGCGTAACGGTGCCAGTCTGTCTGGCTTTCCTTTCTCTCATGCATACGGCAGCGGTAGGCATGCTCTTCCTCTCTCACTCTAACCCACAGCGCTCTTCCCTTTCTCTCACGCATACGGCAGCGGTAGGCAGGCTCCTCCTCTCTCACTCTAACCCACAGCGCTAGTTTAAGTTATCACTTTTATCGGGCGTCCCGGGACGCACAATTATTTTTTTTAATTAATCAATTTATTCATCCTATCATTTACTGTAGCAGGTATGTCGATTCATTCTAAGAAAAATCGAAACGAACGCTTAAGAAACGATACTCGAATAAATCAAGTATTAAAAGACTGATTCTTTATTAATCAATTCGAAGTCGATTCTTATTAATGGATCTGTTCCTTTTTATAATTTCTTGATGCGTTCAATTTATTTTCGGCCGTTAGAAATTATCAAAAAGGCAAGCGACTTAATATAAACGCATGTTTGATATGTAGTATGCTTAAAAATAAATGTGTTTTGTTATTACTTACACCCCTGCTTTAATCTATCTATCTATCTATCGGCCGCGTGGTTCCCGGCTTAGAATAGGACCAACCCATCTCATCCCATCGGGTGTCGTACAAGGCGACTAAGGGAAAACTAGGGAATGGGCAGCAGCGTTCCCTTAACACTTCTACCATCAAAAACTGCGCTCGCCAACCCGCCTGCCAAGCGTGGCGAGTATGGCAAACACCCCCAATTTATTAAAATGGAAGATAAGAATAAAACCAGGCCCCTAGTCCCCGGCGGTCCTGTTCGTCCTGGCCACGGTAGCAGCCATGGTAACGACAGGACAAGGGGTGCTAAGAATCTCCGGCAGAGATTCGGCTACCACCAACACCGAAATTTGGCCCTGGTGACATACAACGCACGCACGTTAAGGACAGATGAGAAGCTTGTTGAGCTGGAAGAAGAGATAAACAAGTTGCGGTGGAATATTGTTGGTTTATCGGAGGTCCGAAGAAAGGGCGAGGACACGATAACCTTAAAATCCGGCAACTTGTTTTACTACCGGGAGGGCGAACAGCAGTCCCAAGGTGGTGTCGGATTTATCGTCCACAAGTCACTCATAGACAACATTGTGTCCATCACTAGTGTGTCGAGCAGGGTAGCGTACCTGATACTCAGAATATCCAAAAGATATTCGCTGAAGGTCATACAGGTCTACGCACCGACCTCGGCATACTCAGATGATGACGTCGAAGTAATGTATGAGGACATTAGTAGAGCCATACATACTTCCAAAGCACACTTTACAGTGGTTATGGGTGACTTCAATGCGCGGCTGGGCAAACGGGGCGATGATGAGTTGAGAGTGGGGCAATTTGGATATGGGCAGCGCAACCCCAGGGGTCAGAGGCTGGCCGAATATCTGGAGAAGGAGGGACTCTTTATGATGAACTCTTTCTTCCGGAAGCCGCCTCATAGAAAATGGACCTGGATGAGCCCTGATGGTTCCACAAAAAATGAGATAGACTTCATCATGAGCACCAAGCGACAAATATTTAATGATGTCTCCGTGATTCACAGGGTAAAAACCGGCAGTGATCACCGAATGGTCAGAGGCACATTAAATATTAATGTCAAAATGGAAAGATCGCGTCTGATGAAGTCTACGCTCCGACCTTCTTATGCACACATCCAAAACCCCGAGAACTTTCAACTCGAATTGGCAAACCGCTTCGAATTGCTAGACAACAGCGCATCAGTGGACGAAATCAACAACAGGCTGGTAGAGACTGTCCATACGGTCGGGTCCAAGTATTATAAGCCCCACCGTAAAAATAGACCTCAAAAACTATCTAACTCCACCCGAAATCTCATGGCTGAGCGACGTTCCATGACGCTCCAAACCTCCGATGATGCTAAGTCCTATAGGCAGCTCAATGGACAGATACTGAAGTCCTTGCGTCACGATTTACGGTCCTTCAATACAAGGCGTATTGAGGAGACCATAGCACAGAACAAGGGCTCCAAAGTGTTCGCAAGAGACGCGTCTATTGGGCAAAGCCAGTTGACGAAGCTGAAGACGGAGGACGGACACGTAACGTCGAATAGGTCAGAGGTGCTCAGGGAGATAGAGAGGTTCTATGGGCAGTTGTACACCTCAGTAGCTGAACCTGTTGTTGACTTGGTAAAAGACCCAAGAGCCAAGCTAACCCGACACTACACTGAAGATATCCCGGACATCAGCCTGTACGAGATTACGATGGCTCTCAAACAACTCAAAAATAACAAAGCACCAGGCGAAGACGGAATTACCGCAGAGCTTCTGAAAGCGGGCGGAACGCCGGTACTTAAAGTCCTTCAGAGGCTGTTTAATTCCGTCTTGCTCGAAGAGAAAACGCCGGAAGCATGGAACAGGGGAGTGGTGGTACTGTTTTTCAAGAAAGGTGATAACACTTTACTGAAGAATTATAGGCCCATCACACTGCTGAGCCATGTTTATAAGTTGTTTTCGAGAGTCATCACGAATCGTCTCGAACGCAGGCTTGATGACTTCCAGCCTCCCGAACAAGCCGGTTTCCGGAAAGGCTTTAGTACCATAGACCACATACATACGCTGCGGCAGATTATACAGAAGACCGAGGAGTATAATCGGCCACTATGCTTGGCGTTTGTGGACTATGAGAAAGCCTTCGATTCGATCGAGACTTGGGCGGTTCTTAGATCTCTCCAGCGATGCCGCATTGACTATCGGTACATTGAAGTGTTGAAGTGCTTGTATAATAACGCCACCATGTCAGTCCGAGTACAGGGGCATTGCACGAAGGCGATCCCCATTAAAAGAGGAGTAAGGCAGGGAGACGTCATTTCTCCGAAACTGTTTACGGCCACCTTAGAGCACGCCTTCAAGCTCTTGGAATGGCAAGGACTTGGCATCAACATCAATGGCGAATACATCACTCACCTTCGATTTGCCGACGACATTGTGGTCGTGGCGGAGTCGCTGGAAGATCTAGGACGAATGCTCGGTGACCTCAACAGAGTATCTCAACAAGTGGGTCTTAAAATGAACATGGACAAAACGAAAATAATGTGTAACGTCCATGTCGTACCCACCGCACTCACCGATGGGAACTCTACTCTTGAAGTTGTCGACGAATACATTTACCTGGGACAGGTAGTCCGGTTAGGTAGGTCCAACTTTGAGAGAGATGTCAATCGACGAATCCAACTCGGCTGGGCAGCGTTCGGGAAACTGCGCAACATCTTCTCATCCAAAATACCTCAGTGCCTAAAGACTAAAGTTTTTAGTCAGTGTGTGTTACCAGTGATGATATATGGATCAGAGACGTGGTCTCTTACTATAGGTCTCATAAAAAAGCTCAGAGTTGCTCAGCGAGCTATGGAGAGAGCTATGCTCGGCGTTTCTCTACGCGATCGAATCAGGAATGAGGAGATTCGTAGAAGAACCAAGGTCACCGACATAGCCGTTAAGATTAGCAAGCTGAAGTGGCAATGGGCGGGCCACATAGCGCGTAGATCGGACGGGCGTTGGGGCAGAAAGATTCTAGAGTGGAGACCACGTATTGGCAAGCGCAGCGTGGGACGACCGCCTGCCAGATGGACCGACGATCTTGTGAAAATCGCAGGAAGTCGTTGGATGCAGGTGGCATCGGACCGGTTACGCTGGAAAGCGATTGGGGAGGCCTATGTTCAGCAGTGGACAAGTATAGGCTGAGATGATGATGATGATGATGATCTATCTATCTATAACCTCACTATCTATATATACCCCGCAAGGGATCTGCCCTTGCGGGGTAGTTCGTCTCATACACGCTAGCCGGTTACGGAGACTCTTGACTTTTCCATCAGATAAGACCCCTGCTTTAAACAACTTTTAAGTCATATTTTCGATGACCAATTTTTTATTATTGGATCGTGAATCGATCAAATTAGATTGCTTTCGGGATCGATCCACTGAATCGATTCAGTGGTTCACATCTATCTATAATTACTATTATTTGGCACGAAAAAACCGATTCGTCCATTTATCGATTTTAAATCGACATGCCTGCACGATGTTGCCTATACGATGTATACTTGGTGAACTTTTGACAAAATTTATTTTTGTTTACATTCGTGGCCATTGTATTATACAGTACTAGATAAGCTATGGTAAGCTAAAATAAAAAATGGCGTGTAACTTGATGACCTCGGGGTTTGCGGGGATGTTTGTGATCCCCAAATTCAGGAATGAGGAGATTCGTAGTAGAAACATATCACCAACATGGCCCATAGGATTAGCAAGCTGAAGTGGTAAGCGTCGGGCCACGTAGCGCGAAGATCGGACGGGCGTTGGGGAAGAAAGATTCTAGAGTGGAGACCACGTATTGGCAAGCGCAGCGTGGGACTCCCGACTGCTAGATAAACCGACGATCTTGTGGAGATCGCAGAAAGTCGTTGGATGCAGGTGGCATCGGACCGGTTACGCTGGAAAGCGATTAGGGAGGCCTATATTCAGCAGTGGACAAGTATATATATAGATTGTCCAGTGATCAACAGGTTTAATACCGGAAGCGATCACCGACTTGTCAGAGACTCATTGAATATCAACTTTCAGCTAGAGCGAGTCCGTTTAATGAAGGCCAGGCTCCAGCCCAACCTCCTCCAAACCGTAGTAGGATCTCAAGCATTCCAGTCAACTCTGGAGAACCGATTACGTTACGTACGTTACCATAGTAACCACAAATGACGTAGACCAAGCCCTTACAAACGTGGTTGAAATGCTCAGGGAGGAAGGTACGAGTTTCTGTGAAATGCGACGTATAAGTAAGAAACCAAAGTTCTCGGAGGAGACACTGCGGCTTATGAGGGAACGACGTGAAAACCCACCCTACACTTCATCAGAGCAATTGGCACTCAATAAACGAATAAACAAACTGGTACGACAGGACCTCCGATGCGCTAATACACGCTCTATTGAAAAAGCAATCGAATAAAATCGGGGATGGAAAGTGTTCGTTCAGTCTTTGGGGACGAGTCATGTGACGAAGTTGCTAAAGCCAATGCGGACGTCATCACTTGTATGCCGGAGATTCTTTTGGAAATAGAAGACTTCTACAGCCGATTGAACGCCTCGCATACATTTCGTTCTGATCCCCGAAAAGAGGATCCTAGAGCTACATTAAGCCGCCACTTCACAACACTATGAAACTATGCTCGCAGAAACTGGATGCGAGTAGCGGAGGATCGTACCCAGTAGCGTGTACTTAGAGAGGCCTATGTCCAGCGGACTGCTATAGGCTGATGATGATGAATCTAAGGTGTTTGACTTTTACTACAAAAATTTACTTGAAGTGCCTTCTCTGGTACGTATCAAATCAAATCAAATCAAATCATTTATTTGCGAAAATGGGTACAAGTACAGGATGTTACATTTTATTATTATGTGACGCCATAATCTGCCTTTAGACATGCAAAATATAAAATTTTAAGTATAATTTAAGCCATTCAGTCATATTCATTATTCAGGTTAAAATATATATTTATAATTATCTACATCAATCATAATTTTTTGTTATACATTATGTCTAATAAAATTACGAATACTAATTACTAACTTTTCCAATTATATAAAATTTTATGTCAGATATTATATATAGATTATGTATGTCAAGTGATATAAAATTAGTTATAGTCATTTATATATAAATTAATATTAGACTAGTGATCCAACATTTTATCACAGAGGTATTCAGTCACACTGTAGTAGGCTGTATCCTGTAAAAGTCTCTTAACCTTACACTTAAAGATATTTGAATCTCCTATTTCTAAGACAGACTTAGGTAAATGGTTATACACACGTGGTCCCATACAAAAAACGCTGTTGGTATACATAGCTGTTTTATGTGACGGACAACATATTTTGAAAGTATGCCGTTTACTTTTATAATTGTCAAACATGCTTCTATTTCTTTTTATAAATATTATTAACTCATACATATATAGACAAGGCATTGTTAATATTTTTAAGTTTCTGAAGTAGGGTTTACAGCTATCTGTTTGCTTGAGTTTACAAATAGCTCGTATGCATCTTTTTTGAGCTATAAATACTTGTTCGCTGTTAGTGGAATGACCCCAAAATATTATGCCATATCTTAACAGAGATGCAACATAGCCATTATAAGCAGTTAATACTGCAGACTGGTCCACAACCTTGGAAAGCATAAAGAGTGCATAGGATTGTTGGCTTAATTTTAGACAAAAATTCTCAACATGCAACTTCCAATTCAGTGTATTGTCAATATGTAATCCTAAGAACTTTGTCGTTTGTACCTCTTGAATCAAATTTCCCCTGTAGGTAACATTAAGATCTGATATTTGTGAGATTTTATTTTTAAAAGTCATAATATATGTTTTTTTCTAAATTAATCCTCAAATTCATTGATGTCAACCATTCTATTATACTTAATAAAGTCCGATTTATTTCATTTTCCAGACCTTCCTTATCTTTACCTCTCATAACTACAGTACTGTCATCTGCTAATAAGATTGTGGGGTGACGAGTTATATTTGGAAGTTCATTAATATAAATATTGAATAAAAGTGGTCCAAGTACGCTCCCTTGTGGAACGCCAAATTTTACATCTCTGTAGGCAGATAAATACTGTATTTCTTTTTTCGTCTTAGGACATATTCTAGTTATTTGTGTACACTGTTTTCTATTAGAGAGATACGACTGTATTAAATTTAAGATATCATAATAACTCAATGTTCTTCGCCAGGAAGTTCATGGTAGAATTAGTTATTAAATATATTACCTAAAAATCGATTATTTATATGAGAAAAGAGACATCCTATCTACTTCTTAATATATTTCCTCAAGTACCATAAAAAATCGATTTTTAATAGAAAATGGAAATTTTTTAATAATAATCGTTTTTATGAAAATCGATTTTTAGTCAATGAAAAATAGCGATAATAAAAACATCGATTTCATCCCCATTCATATCCCTAATGGCAACAATCATAAACAAAAGCTCTTCTTCTTCTTCTTTAAATTATGGCTTCACACTAATTTTAAGTGTATTTTGCCAGTGTCCAGTGAGATATATAATCGTATTTGTTTAAATTAATTCAACTCCCCGATGAACTTGATGACAACGATGATAATAAAATTAATGAAGTACCCCACACTGGATAGTAAAGCGGTGGAAACTTTATATACCAATGCGATGGCCGTTTTGAGGGAAGTCAAAAAGGCGTTTTATCACTTTGTTACAATTACCTTTACTCATGCACATATAGGAACACATAATGGTTAATATTCCACCAACAGTACACATTATTAGTCGAAATAACACAAGTTTTGGAAATTAAAACAAATTGACAACATCACTCTTCGACTTCCCGCCAAAAAACCAAAACAAAAGCTCGGAAGAAAACAATTCTAATTTTTTTTGGAATAAGGCAAAGAATTTGGAAAAACAGGCTGGCCCAGAGAACTTTAGAAAATTAAAATTCTGATAATTATGAGATTGTATGCTAAAACTCTTTGCGTTCCTTAGAACAAGGAAAATGAGAAAAAATATGTCACTGTCAGTCATCATCAGTGACCATTCTTCGTCTTATGTTAGTGACAGAAAATAGGGGACAATGGCGGGAGATTGTTGTTTTCAGTTTTCAAATCCTACGGCTAAAGACATTAGTTTCCAAGAGATTATTTGCTTACTATATTGATATATTATGTAATGCCTTATGTAAAAAATAATACCTATGTCGATATACCCTTTTACTCTGATACACCTTATGTAGGTTTATTTCCTTCCAAATGCACATTGAATTTTTTACGCGGATGTTTACAATTAAGCACATAATTTGTTACAGAATGATTTTTATATATACTCGAGTATCGAAGATTTGGCTGTTAAATCTGAACTACACAAAGAAGAAATAATTAAATGCCGAACTATTGGAATTTTACGAAGTTTGAATGGTCGTTTTTTTCTGAATGATGTAAGCTGCTATAAAACTAACAAGCTCAGAAATGAGTATTATATAAAACTCTTCATTTGAAAAGTAATGCTATACTTCAATGCATCTGAAAGTAATAAAATAATGTTTTCCTTATTTCAGATTGATTCTAACAGTGGTCATGAGACAAAGTCCACAGTTCAAGTATCAGTGGTGTACTTGAGGTCTCCGCCTAAGTCAACTGTGATTCCATACCCAGTGCAAGTGTTTGGTACATTGCAGTGGAAAAATAGGCCCACTATCTTTGCTAACATGTTACAGGTAATTTAACTCACAAGTAGTATTCTGGCACACAGAGCATATTTGTTTTATTTTAACTTAGTTACCTCATTAGTCTAGTGGCCAATAATGCTCTTTGTGATCATGAGATGCTGGGTTCGAATCCTAGGTGGGACAAATGTAATTCCTCTGTTAAAATATTTCCTAGTATCAGGAGTCCGGAATAGTGCCTGGCGTATGGGAATAGGCTCGCCCCCTATTACGTAAGATTTGACTTCGTCTGCGAAAAGTGGGTTTACACAGTACATCTCTGCCACCCCCACTTGGGGAATATAGGCATGACGGTGTTTAGCTTGAAAAATACTGTTCCACTCTTGGAATTATTTCTGCATGTGGGGACACAGACACAAATCCCTAAAATCTTTGTGTAGCCCACAAAGATTTTTCCCTTGCAGGGATTTGTTTGACTAATCCATCTAAGTGGAGCAGTCTGTACCGCAACCACCACACCAAACCCTCATCACATACTATGTATTTTATTGCTGTATATTCCAATCAAGGTTTCAATATTAAGATGAACTGTTTAAATTTAATAACAATAAAATTAAATTAATTTTTAGAGATTAATTAAAGAGACTGATAACAATCTCAATGGTCTAGTGATGCTCTGTGTGACTGATCCCAAGGTTTGGAGTTGAATTCTAGGTCAGACAAAATTGTTTTTATCAATATTTTATCAGTAGCAGTATTGTGCCTGGTATAATACTTGAAGTTTGGTTATTATTTTCTATTGTAAGCTACCAAAAGCCCCAGTGTATACTGTCATTACTGGACCAATTATATACTATTTTAAACTATTTATACTGCACACACAATACAGGAAAGAAAAAACCAAGTACAAAGAACAAAATAAAGTGGATAAAACTAACTTCCTGCAGTATGTGCAGTGGCATGGGAACCAGCTAAGTGTATGCCTGTTAAATGCACAGCACTGATTTTCAGCTGGACCCCCCCCCCCATCATCAGTGCATCAAAATAACGAACAGTAGGCACACAGATATAAAAATAAACAATACAGTTCTGTCAGAGGAAAATAACATTAATGGTGAAATACAACGCGAAGTAGAATTATGTATATACATTTTTTTTTTTAAACATAGCCCCACACTAGGATATATTCCTGTATCGTGGGTGCGTTTACAAACATGAAAATTCACAGACACAAATACCCAGACCGGTACAAATAATTGTGGATCACACAACGATTTGTCCCGTGCGGGAATCGAACCCGCGACTATTAGACACAGTGGGCGGAGCGGCTAAAGCTCTTAACAACAGCGCTAAATCGTACATGCATTACTTACCATTATGAAACTGATTCAGATTTAATTTTAGATTCATGCAACTTAATTTTTAAAACATAAACTAAGTCCTTGTTGTTGTTGTTTGCAGGTCCTGAGCGTTCCAATAGCAATAAGATTGAAAAGAGCATTGAGCGGTGTCACCACACACTTAGCCAGAAATGTTCCAGAAAATGATGACACACTATGAATTAAACTGATATTACAACTTATTTGAATTCTTTGAAGACCATTGATTTGACTAGAATAAAGATGACGAATTTTATAGTGTTTTTTTTATCATCATGTATAACAAAAAACATTTTGTAATGGGATGTGCCATTGCCAGATAAAACATGTCATAGATTTCAACATATATCATCGCCACAAATTTCATATCTAAATCATGTCAAGAATATTATGGCATCTACATTTTGATTTTATACAAACCAAAAACTACTACTATACTAGCAACATGGGTTAATTCAAGGGTAGTTGGCAATGAAGTATTTTACAACTACCCACTCTCGATATGTTCATAAAAATTAAAAAAACAAAGTTTTAAAAGAATGCATATTTATTAAATCTTAAAATAAATACATTAATAACAATATTATGTGATAAAATTTACAACATTCCATCACCAAGCACGCCCGCGCTTATTGAAAACTAGGACATTGAAGAGTATGCTTCATGACGAGTAAGATTCAAGCTAATTAAAAAAACAACCTTACATTTTTATATTAAACCTCTAATATTTACTAATCGGATTAATAAAAATATCATATTTTTGGTACATTTCATTGCAAAATATACATTGCTTGGAATGCTTTTCTCTTGTTTAGTAATTGTATTGTACAGTTGTAGTTTCCGAACGAAGGCAAGATAATACATGTTGAGCATACATCACGAAACGACAATCTTATTCAATACTTTCTGTCAAGAAAACATTTGAAGAATAACCAAAATATAAAAGGTGCAATATCAAAAATAAGCCCATTTAGCACTTTATTTGTTTATAATCAGCTAAATTAAATACAAGTGTCAAGGAATCAAAAAATATGAAGACTTGTGAGGGATCTTTCACTATCTTATACAATACACACTCCCATTATTAACTACAATTGAAGGCAATTACAGAGTTAGTAGCTGCAGGGAATTGTTCGACTCTGGGCCCTTATGCTCTGACCGAAACGTGGTGCATTACGGTAACTTGCAATAATCATGTAGTGGTTATCGTAACGCATCGTACACGTCTTAAATTGGCCATCAAGAATGGGGGCTATGCAATGACCACACTGTGTTATAAGAAAACAGGTTCGCTAGGCCTGTTATAGCCTATTGCTTTGTCATGCGTATGATTTACTATTGAGCGAGATTTAAATATATTTATGTTGGTTGCTGTCTCATTTCTTACTTATGTAGTATGAGAATTTATGATAATCAATTTTGCAACTAACTTCAGCATCTGAATCAATCAATATTGCACCCTAACAATTCCATAAAAAGTTGATTATAACGTTATGCGTTTTGTTATTATCTGAGGACTTTGCATGGGAAGACTGAGAAGCGTGACGAAAGCAAGCGGGCTGTCACTTTCATGTTTATTTATTGATTTGCAGTGTGAAAAGGATGGCATATCAACTTGCTGGCGTCACGCTAAAGTCAATGTTTATTAAGCCCACTGCACTGCAGCAAATCGCCAAGGTGTCATACTTGTTGTGTACCTATTAATACGTGTGTACATTCCTGGTGTGGGGGCTCACCACAAACTTGCAGTACTATTTTCATGTTAATTTGCTGTGAGAAAGAGAGGGATATACATACTCCATCTCTTTCCCACGGCAAACATTACAATAATGTTGCTAAAGTGATTGTGACATCAGCATTATGTACCGGATGCACGTCCACCTAGAGCACCCAGAAGTACAGCACGAAGACGAGCAGGATGACTGCGCCGGCGGTTACCTTCACCAGCATCGACTTGGTGTTGAGGTATGTCGCGTCCTTCTTGTACTTCTGCGACATCATTGACAGGTTCTGTGTTTTTGTGTCTAGTTCTGTGAAAGATAGAGATCGACTTAGTATAGTGCACTACTTATAAGTACCAATAAAACACGTATTAGATAGTTCCGTGCTCCTCACACGGCGGTCCGACAGAAAAGCGTGGTGAGCGACAAGCAGCGTCGAGTCTAGATTTATTATACGTTATAGACTTCTTAAAATTATGTTAATTATATCAATGGACTGATGACCTGATGAAAGTTGCTGGATGCATACAGCGCAAAGTCTATTGACTTTATTTTAGATAATATTTATTTCTTTAGATTAGCTTAATTAATGTATTGAGGCGCTTATAGAACACTGCTAGATGTGCAGTAATTGTAGTGATTACCTAGATAATTTATTTATTTATAACGCAGTATACAGTACAAAGACCTGATTTATATAATACAAATAAGTATAAGCAATGTTAGGCTCTGCTCGGACTGAGTTTGTAGGCTCCCCCCTCCCCTGCGATGGCGGACTCTAAGGAATACGACACAGAGGAGTACAGGTGCTTTCCTGACGGAGATAACGGAGCTCCTCCGTGAAATGTCGATACCGGACACCGTGAGGTTATAGTCGGTAGGAGTCCGACATATCTCGCCAGCTTCTCTGAGGCTGGCGGAAGTCCATAAGGTTTTCCTATAAAATGTGCGGTGGTGGTGAGCGCGCGTACCGGACAGTATGGCGCCGCGCTGCAGCACGTCGTCGATGTTCTGCATCATGATGCGCTGCACGTCGCCGAGCTGCCCGCCCAGCGCCGCGGTGGCGCCGCGCCGCGCGCGCGCGCCGCCCTCGCCGTACTGCCGCCGCGCGCGCTGCATCCACGTGTCGAACTCGATGAACGTGTACGGCCGCGTCACCGTGTTCACCTGAACAACACATCGTACATGTGCGGTGTGTCGATACACCCAGTCGCCCGACACCGCACATCATAGCAAGATGATTCAAATTCTGTTCATTCAGTCAGCAGTGCCATTATACAAATCACCGTGTGCCATGCGTGTTGCCAGTATGTAGAGAAAATTTATAAAAACGTGTCTGACTGTACCAGCAAGGAACGTTTTAGACGACTATATTGCAGAACAAAAACAGTCCCATCTATATTCCCCAAGTGTGAGTGGCAGAGGTGTACTGTGCACTCATATTTTACTAGCAATGTTTAGTCTCAATGTAATAGAAGATCAGCCTATTGCCAATATACTGAGCATAATTCCAGACCCTGAACTGATACAAATTTCATTCTATCCCATCTGATATTGATGTACAGTTTGGTGCAGTGGTTAAGAACTAACCCACGAATGTTTGTTTCGGTCTGGATGTCTGTGTGAATGTGAATTTCATGTTTCTAAATGCATCCACGACACGGGAATACTTCTTAATGTGGGGCTTCGTTTTAAATAAATAAAAAAAAAACAGGATTTGTACCTAGAACCGAGTGATCACCAAGCATACTGAAATACTAGACTGGTGAAGTAGTCAAAATATACTACTAGTCAATGAGGACAAATAAATAAAGAATCCAATATTTAAGTAAGAGATTAATTGCATGTTTCATTGTATTCAATCTATACTAATATTGTATATTAGAAAGTAACTCTTATGAGTCTGTTATCTTTATACGCCCAACACAGATTTTGATCAAATTCGGCACAGACATTGATTTTATCCAGGGAAGGACAAAGGCTACCTTTTGTCTCAAAGAAAAACTTAAGGAAATAAATGCGAATAAAGTTGCGTGTACAGCCAGTGTATTATAAGAACTTGTTAATACGCACCCTCTTTCCGTACTGTTGGTAGAACTCCTGCGCTATTTCCTCCAGATAACTGAATGCTAATCTCTTACTGTAGTTTCGTTCACACAGCACCAAGTAGCAGATTTCGTTTTCAATAAGATAGCTGGAACAGATTATTATTTTACCTACTAGGATATTAACTTCTCAATGCCCTTCCAAACTTATGCCGCAAATATAGATGGCTCTCCGTAGCTTGAGACATTTCAAGATGAAAAATAGAAAATTTTGAATATATATATTATAATCACAGGTTTTTTCTCTAAAGAGTTCTCTGAACTATTATAATTGTTTTAAAAAAAATTCTAGTTATCTCATATTGAAACTAAAATATCTTGATGAATATAGTCTAGTATAGTATATTCCAATCAAACTTTAAAACTTTTTCTCTCAACATAAAAACCTTGATTTCTTGCTTACAATATTTTTATTTCGTTCACTTGTTATAGATGGCAATCACAACTAAACTAAATCACATCTAAAAATGGTGATGGTTTATTCACAAAGTTTGATTGGAATAGACTATAGAATGTGTGCATTCTATATTCTCATTCCTCTCAAGAGGGTATGAAAGGTGTCCCATGAACATGACTCTAAATTGAATCAATTTATTGCAAGACAGCCTTGCATTTCCTTTATCATCTGTGATTACAACATCATAACTATGTATTGACAAATGGACTTTCATCAATGATGACTCAACTTTATTTCAAGCATTATATCACTGTGAAATTAGATTTTACAGCAATAGCTAACTTTATTTATAACCCTTGATATAAAGGTTACTAACATAAATGTTATATCAACAGTAAGTATGAATAATTCAATAAGTATGTAGTTAAGCATGTAATTACAATGAAAATAAATGAAAAATATGCCATATAGGTTTAATGATAAAAGTAAAAATAACAACTAAAGTTAAAATAAAAAGCTGTAGGACTCACTGAAAGAGATAGGGCCCAGTCTCGATGGAGCACCGTGTCGGCGACTGGGGGCCTAGTTTTCGAAACAGCATTTTAGCCTGATTCTGGTACTCGAGAACATTGCACCCACTCTGCGAACCACCACAGCAAATCAAATTACAAAATTAAAACTAATTAACACGGAAAAATAATCAAAATAAATGTATAACCATGTTAAAAAATGATCACATACGTGAACGAAAAATGAATAGTTTCAGATGAATTTTGAGGTTTTAACGGTGTGTACTATGTTAAATACCGCGTGTGCTGAGTATCATTAGCGATTTGAATAATTTAATAAGTCAATACCTGTTCATCCTCTTGCATTGACGCCGCCAGGGGAAGGCCGTCCACAACCCTTGCAATCATTGTCATTAAAACCATTTTGTCTGATTTAAATAGTCTCTCACGATAACATATAAACTAATGTATGTTTAAGGTGGATATTCACATAGCACTATACTTTTTTCTTCTCATAATTAGCTGGTAATTGGAAAACACAATGTTGAATGACAGCTGTGCATACACGTCAAAGAAACTTAGTTTTTGTTTGACATGATAACAACACGTCAGAACGTCAAACGTGTTATCTATGGATTTTCGCCCATAGACAATTAAAGGGATGCGTTCGTATTAATATTTTATGAATGTCTTTATGGTATTGTAGAGAAACATACTCATGAGAGAAACTGTATGTACGGGTACATACAGTTATAATATATATAAACATAAATTTTTGAAGTTGCACCCCACTCATGTTCTTTATCATTTGCAGTTCTGTCGTTACACGCTACACGCTTTAACGCGCGTTAATAAAGCGCTGGAATGAAATAAATGGCATTTTTATGAAAGCGCTGTAAAGTGCTACAACCCGCCAGTTGCTCCATACGTAATTCATTCCGATAGTGGTAATGTATCTTTGCGTGTAACAATACGATACAACAAATACTAGTAAAAGGATACACACTGGCGATTAGGAGAAAGGTTGGGGCACGATTTAGCGCAGTGGTTAAGAGTTTAACCCGTTCCGCCCACTGTGTCTAATAGTCGCGGGTTCGATTCCCGCACGAGACAAATCTTTGTGTGATCCACAATTATTTGTTTCGGTCTGTATGTGAATTTTCATGTTTGTAAACGCACCCACGACACAGGAATAAATCCTAGTGTGGGGCTACTTTAAAAAAAAAAGAATGAAAGAGAAATACATCTTCGTGGATTGAACAATTTGTTTGGCTTCACGACGTTATTCTTAAAAAATGTGGCAAAGTAGCGGGCATTAAAATGGCATGGGTCTTGGATGATGTAATCCATTGCGTAACTACTATAAATTACAAATATGTAAAACAGGAAATAAAAACAATTAAAACTTTATCTATACCTTTATATCGACTTCAAATTTATTTTTTATATAAATACTTTATTTTTTTTCTCCAGTATGATCTTTAGTTTCTTGTTACGTCTTATTAATCTTATAATAACAGTAGCAGCTGCTTACTTTTATGTAGATGACAACAGAGGGCGATGAGCACTTTAGAATGGATATAGTTCTAACTATGCTTTAAATTAGCTCATTATGATAATCGTCATCATCATCATCTCAACCTTTATCCGTCCACTGCTGAAAATAGGCCTCCCCAATCGCTCTGCAACGCAACTGGTCCGATGCCACTTGCATCCAACCCCAATCATAATGGAAGTCAAGCCCATTAAGAAATGATATGTATTTAATGGTAAAAATGTAGGTATGTATTAATAAAATAGTGTGTTATAGATTTTAAGTCTGTATTACTACTGCCTACTCTTATTTAATTTGGATCTAGCTAGTGAGGATAATAATAAACAAGATTGGATTTTATTGTGGATATTTTATTAACATTATCATCATGCATCAAATTTATGTGCTAACTCATTTACACTTATAACTAGCTATACATAGAAAAATAACTTAACTAGGGGGCAGAAAATACAGTATTTTGTAAAATTAAACAACTAAAATTACAATTAAAATATCGGACTTTAACTGCATACAACTAAAAGCAAGTATAACACAAATCACTGTGTCGCACGCAACTCTCAGAATAATGTTAACATTTTTGTTAGAAAAATAAGCGAAACAAAAGCGCCACCTGTTGTCGAGTAGTTGGAACTAATCAACGTCCATTTACTAACAGGAGTCGTAGACGCAAACGTAACACACCACTCTCATCCGCATATCCGGAATGAATTACGTATTCAAATATTGGACATTAATTTATCGACGAACAAGAATACGTACATTGAAATATTATTTAACGATAAAACATGTATCGAGTCTGCCGCCGCTCGCGCGACCGCAGCGCCCTCTCCCTCTATCACCGAATTCACTAACCTTCTCATTGCTTCCATGCAAAATATTTTCATATTTCACCTATCTAGCGACACCAATACTAATCGTACGTGGGTCGTGAGGGTGTGCGTTCGGATTATTACAATATACTCGTATTTACAATAAGTTCGTCGTGCTAAACACGGCGGCCACGATTCAAACTACGGCGACGCCGCGTACCAATATGGCGTCCGTATTTTTTTAAATATTAAATCAAATTATGATACTAAGACTAGGCTCAATTTAAAATAATTTCATTAACAATATTATTTTTTCGAGGTGCTGTTAAAATTTACATTGAAAATTTAAGTACATTATTAATTAGAAACTTTGATTTTTTTATTCAACAACATCAATTCGACTAAAATTATTTAAACTCTCGGAGCATTATTTTAAATGCCTGCTCAAACATTTTGCCTACTAACCGGTAACTAGTATCTCACATCGATTAGCATCACACACTAGCCGAATCATAAATTCTGAGAGCGTTCACCTTCCATCCCGTGGTCCATACATTACCTACTAATTATTAATAAAGATAATTTACAATAAAATTTGTAACCTACAGAACGAAATTTCCTAAAAAGGAAAACATTTTTAACGCGCGGGACGGCCGCGTGCCGCGGGCCGCGGACCGCCGCAGACTGAGACAATAATAAATAAATTAAACCCTACAATTATATTTACAAAAGCATAAGAAGATAGTGCCGAAACGAAAGTTACTGAGAATTCCTTCTAGCTATATAAAAATACAATTAAAATTCCACAATTTGATTTTTATTTTTATTTCGATAATAATATAATAATTTTAATCACATGAAACGGCCACTGGTTTTGTTCGAAGTAGTTTGGATACTGAGATCGATCGCCTATACAAAAGCCACTTAACGCACTGGTTCGAAAGTTTTTCACCTGTATCGACGGTTGGACTGGTATATTACATACATTATTGTACCGCGCGCCCGTGCGCTCCCCGGTCCCTCTCATAGCACCCATTGTACGACACTTCGGATCGCCAAGGCTCCGGCCCCCTCGGCGGGCGAGGCGTGCGGGCCGGCGCGCTGGCGATGCTTACTCTCTAATAATTTGATATAATTTATTACGTTTATAAAAATATTGCGTACCTATTCCAACTCTATGCGCGTTGTCACCACTCTGCCCACGATTCCTCCCCTACATACGTTTACTATTTAAACTTTATTGTATACATAGAAGGATCGCTTGTCTTGCATTGAATGTAATATCAATAGATTGTCTATGTCGAAGTGAACTAGGCTACACCTTAAACTTTCTTTTACAACTATCTAGTTAAAAGTATTATGATTCATTAACATTGGACCACAAATCGTAATTAATTATTAATAATATTTATTCAGGTAACAAAAAATGGGGGTCGCGCGCGTTCGATTCAACAAAATACGATACAAGCTGTATTGATATGCCGACAAAACAGGATGTATACGTTATATACCATAAATAATGTTTTTTTTTGCTGATATGTCGTGTGTCTATGATCAGTGCGCGCGGCCCCCTCGCAACATGCTTATTATAAATTTTAAATAAACGAAATAAACTAGAACATGTCCACTTAAAACAGCTCACTTAATAGTAAAACATATATTTATAATTAACACAATTAACGCACAAAAATCATTCCTTAACTATTCATTTATGTCAGTTTTTCTTCTATTAGAAAGTTGGCAGTAGGTTCATCAGTACATGCGTAGTTATACGTAAAAGATTTTATTAAATTAACAAACGTTTGAAATGTAATATCATTCCCAAATTCGGTTTAGAAAATGTTAGAAAACGATTGCGATAGACTATGCGACATCAAGAGCGCGGTCAGACGGCAACAATTAAATCACCACAACTTTTTTCGTACGGCAATATAATATATCGCGATTGACTGTTAAAAGTGCTGTTTATTTGAAGAACACGAACCCGCTACGTTCGTATATTCAGAGGTTTAAGTACAATTGATTCAACGTTACAGTAACGTAATCGTGCTTCCAAATTCATCGTTATTCGGTAATGTTGTGTGAAGCGGATGGCTAATCAATTCCATAGCGTTACGGTAAAGTCAATCTGTTTGTGCTTAGGCCTCAGCTCCTGAGAAAAATACACACAAAGTCCGTGCGAATGCGTGGCCCAAATAGCGTTTAGTCGCAGTTTTGAATACGGTATAAATTTCGTTTTAAGATGCATTATAAAACCGTAACCAATCAAGTAGCCATTATCTAAGCGCGCTCTAGGGAAACAGATTACAGCTAGACAATTACATGTTCATATAATATACACAAAGAGACATAGAATCAACAGCAGTGAGGTTGTCAGTTAGTAACAAGGTAAATACGCAAACGGTCGTACCGAGCACCAAAAAAGTCAATATATTTCATCTGAGGATAATACTATACGATATTTTTGTTATATAAACACTTTTACGTAAATATTTCTTTATAATAAACTCTTATTTAGATTATAATATATACTTATTGCGTAGTGTAAAGTGTATCGAACAATGTAAAATGTATATTCATATGAATCATTTGTTTGCGAGTTGAGGTAGGAAGGTCCGATCGGCCGCCGGCGAGGAAGATGGCCGGCGGAACGTGCTATATAATTATAGAAATTTATCTCATTAACAAACATTTAAAAATTCGTTTCAACATTATACGTACAAAATTTCACACCGTATCGTTTCGCGTATAACACCTATCAAATTTTAGTCCATCGGCGATACCCCTAAATATAGGTACTTATATAAACATTTGAGCAATCAATTTCGTCTCTCCTATTTTTGTATAAATATTAAATTCAATGATAAGTTAATATTAGTTCGATTTGAGAGTAATATTATCGTAACGTTACATAGAAGCGATCTGAAAACGTAATGCATGATGATCTGAAAAATAGAATCGAATCTTTAACTATAGTGAAAAACTATGTAGAGCGAAATGAAGTGGCGGCCGGCGCGGAGCCGCGCACGCCCCGCGCCGCGTCGCGCGCTCGAGATTCGGCCTACGCCAGCGAGCAGTCGATCTCGACGATGTCCTTGGGCACGTCGACGAACTGGTACACCAGCCGCTGCCCGTCCACCTTTGCGAGGATACCGCGCTGGTAGTAGTAACGCAGCGCACGCCCCATTGTCTCGTAGTTCATGTCCGGCTTATTCTTGTGCAGGCCCCACAGCCGCGACACCGCCTTCGAGTCCACCAGCTTGAACACGCCCTTCTCGCGGTTGGTCCACTTGATGAAGCGCGGGCAGTACTCCCGATCCTGCAGCAGCTTCAGCAGGAACTCCCAGAGGTAGGTGGTGGAGCCCTCGCGGCTCTTGCGCTTGACGCCCGGCGTGGGCGGCGCGTCGGAGCGCGGCCTCTTCTTGGGCTTCAGTTTGTTGTGGTGGTGGTGCCGCTGGTAGTCACCGAAGTCAAACACGGAGTAGGGCAGGTCGTCGTGGGGCAGGGGCGGCGGCGCTGGGGCGGCGAAGTGGTGCGCGCCGCCGCCCCCGCCGCCGTAGCCGTACCCGTACGCGTCGCGCTCGCTCACGCCGCCTACTGGAATAATGAAAACGTCACCGTTAGTTATAAACGTCGTTGTCAATAGCATTAAAAAAAACTAAAAATTATTTTAAATAAGAGTTTAAGATGGCGTTGGTGTTATTATTTCCAAATTCTTTAAGTTATTATTTAAATAGATACGATTACTATAATTTATACTTTTCAAAAATTGGAAACATCACTTCAAAACTTAAGTACCTATATAATTAAAAGGAAGTCATTAGCCATATCGAATTAACATCAAACTTATTATAAAACCCATAAGAGGTTAATGAAGTCACGTAATACATAATTTTAGTCTTAACCCAGTTTAATAGATAATTTTATTACTAATCACAAGGCAGATTATTTAATATAACAGTCATTAACCAACAGACACTAATTCGCAGTTATTACTAGTCACATCGCTATAACAATACATAGCACCATTTTATATCGATTGTTTATGCAACAGTTAAAATGTACCCAACTAAACATCCTACACAATTGTGGGACTAGCTGAGACGCTAACTCTCAGGCGATTAGGAGCTTGTTGTCAAAACTATCTAGAGTATTTTGATAACAAGATTGAGGTTTGGGACTTATCCTATAGAGAGTGTTGGCAAGATTCGTGGTTGGCGGCTTGGCATCGGTTACAGACACAACTTTTCCACGTTATAAAAAAAAAGTAATATTAGGCGGGAATATGTGAAAAAATAGAAAGAAACAAATAGGGACGCAGTTCGAGGTGTACTGAGTACACTCATAATATTATTTTTATGGTCCCAATTACAGAAAAATAAGACAAGTCCTAGTGATGGGTGACTCATCATTTACACCAGTTTTTTTTTATTACGTGGCAAAGTCGTGGCTGTGGTAACCGCCAAATCAGGCGGTTTTCATTTTCCAAGAATATTATTTTTTGTATTATATGTATCTCAAAACATTTTCACTAGAAGAAATTGATTAAAATCAATTTCTTCAATGGTTTTTTTCCACATTTAGTGGCTTAGTACTGCTTCGGATAATATGTAATTGGTAAGTGATAGTTAAGTATAGGGATCATACGGATGGGCGTATTATTTCCTTATCGAAATTCAATTACAATATTAATAATTTATTGTCCTGTTGTCGTCTTTTTATAGCTTCGGAGATAGCAGTGCAGTACAATAACTGTGTCATACGGATGAGCGCACTTTGAACTGAGAAATGGCCATTTAAATGTGATAATAACTGGCCATTTTTTTTCTGAATGGTATGAGACCCATTACAAAACGAAGGAGATTTAGACTAAAATACAACATACTTACACGCAATTTGAAAATTTGTCAAAATATTATAATCTTATAATTTAAACCCTTAAGGGGATGAATTTTCAAAAATCATTTCTTAGGCGTCGTTATGTCAAATAAAGTTAGGACTTTATTTGACATAACGACGACTAAGAAATGATTTTTCATTTTCAATCATCAATTTTGTATAGGTGCAAAATTGATGATTCTACTCGTACCGGTTTGAAGTCAGTCAATTTTAGAATAAAGTTGTATTAAGTAGAAGATACTCAGATAGACTAATACTTACAACCGAAGCAAAGTATGAAGTTTAGTTTACATTAAACAATACAAGCTATTAATCAGTTATAAATGTTAAGTCGAAAGTCGTCCTGTGGTGGACGTTTTTTGACAGATCATGACGATGAAATTATATCACAAACATTGTGAGTAGTGTCATTTAATTGGATTCATCGAGTTCTGCTACGAGTCTTTGCATGCGACTGAGGGATGGTAAAGATGTAGTTCAAGTATAGAGCTCACTGCTACAATTCTCTTCGCCCCACATTAGATCTATCGTGACGATATTGATATCCTCTTCTACTGAACACGCCCGTCTAAATCCTAGGCGTACAGTGAGCGATAACCGGCTGATATCGCGCGGTTGCGTCAGCGCGTATCGGCGCGCGCGCCTTGACCCGAATGCTTTGCCCACTCGCTAGCGCGCGAGTCGCGCCGCGTTTTCCTCCTCTCGGAAAAAATATCTTTAAATTGTCAGTCTTGATGTATGTGTCATTTGGTTCGACAACTCTTTATATAAATACCGTTATATACACCGTCATAAAGACAGGCAGGAAAAAGCAAATATTATTTAATGATAGAGCTTTCCATAAAAAGATGTTTCAAACCCGGCCCAAAAGTAAGTACTACTATGATTTTTGCAGAAATATTTTGAAACTGGCTCCGTAATAAGGACTAGGGTGATTCTATGGTTATGGCAAAATTTACTCGCATGTCACAAAATCCGCAGAATCAAGATGGGGTGCTATTCCGGTTATCGGCAACTTTAAAATTTGTAAAAAATTAAATATAAAAAAAATAAAATAAAACGAATATAAAAAAAAAAAATGTTCATCAATAGATAGCGGTATTCTACTAACCCTATTATAGATATTATTGTTCAATCGTCCATCGACTGCTTACATAACACGAATAACGCGTGAATTCGTAGTATGTAAAAGTAAACATCTCTAGCGACGGGCGTTCGATCTAAAAACTTCAGAGCAGCTGGTCATAAACCTCATCTGCTTCTGGGCGGCTTAATAAAACACTTGTTTGTGTGCGATTACCCTATTTCGCGGGGAAATGATTTAGCGACTTAGTGCTATAATTTTTTTTGTAGTTCTGTCTGTCTATCTGTAAAACATTTACGTCTTCAGCCTGGATTACTGTAGCAAGTGTCCCGCTCCCTTCCTATCAGCTGCTACAGCCGTCCGCGGCATGTTCTCAACGATACTCCCGATGCCCTTACATCTACCGCACACAGGATCAGACACCGACCTTGCCGGCGAGTTCGAAGAATCCCTTGCTCGCCGGCCGGTGCAGAGCACCACGGCGAGTCACCTAGTATATTCCCTCCCCCATAGCGACCGCCCAAGCCGAGGCTGTTCTCCCTTGAGGTGCCCTTGAGCTAGTTGCCCTCTTGCCGTTCTGGTTCGAGGTTGCATGCTCGCCCTTTTGTCTGGTGAAGCTGAAAAGGCCCCGCGGCCATCAGTGTAGATCATTCACACAAACACAAAAAAAAAAGTAGCAAGCGAACCCATTGGGGTTTGGTTAAATATGGGTATTATATTTGGTGGTATTTTGTATATCTACATTAGGTGATTTCAAGTTTGGAAGGATTCGAGTTAAGCTAAACGATAGACTCAAAAGTTGCTTTATGAACTTAATTATATTTTGGGTAATTATAACAGATTTTTACCTAAATAATTATAGGAAAATGAGTATTCTACTATTTGCGGTAACATTGTGGTAACCACAAATTGAATAGATATTATCATCATATATATATATATATATATATATATATATATATATATATATATATATATATATATATATATATATATATATATATATATATATATATATATATATATATATATATATAAATATATATATATATATATAAATATATATATATATATGTAAAAAGGTCGTAAATTTGTAAAAAAATACTTGATACGTTTCTGCCCATAGGAAGAAGCATACACTTACATTATGCGGGGGTATTTATGGTCTCAATGAAACAGGGGGTAAGTAAGTTTGTCGCTATTTGGACACATAATATCTGACATGTTTTCAAATTTGTTAAATTCTATCGGAGAAGGAAGTTTTCCACAATTATGGGATAAAGGTACATAGAATTTAAAAAACATGCAGATGCGAGTCAAGTCACTTTGGTGCCAAAAATTCACGTACGTGAAACTTGAGAATTCTATGTACATCCTGCATATTTAATATAGGACAATAGCTGTGAAAGTTAATATAAATAGGGAAAGAAAAAAATCACAATTTCCGTGATGGCGTTATAAATGTGGTTTATTCGCGAGTGCTACCGCGTGTGGAGCTAGTATATAAAGTAACGAGGAAGTGAACACGATTTTTGCGCATTTTATGGGCTTTATATTCTTGGGCAAACACATTTTAGTGTTTCGTGTAATAAGGTTGCGTAAATTAAGACGAATTAATGTGTTCTGGATTGTAAAATAATTTGCTTTACTAAATCCGTAACTTATGTTTGGTAACAGTTTATCAAAATGAGTCATAAATGGTAGAGGGGTGGAAAATACCCTAACGTTTTATTGCACTGTTTTTGCTGCCAGAAGCTTTTCTAGGCTAAGTTACTTCGTGATGTTGCCAGTACCCGTAATTGTACATTGAGTAAAAAATGCAGCGGTGCAAGCAGAGTTCGAATACTGGACTTTGCATTCACAAATCGTGCTTTCGAACAACTACACTTAACTGTTCATTAATTTTAACCAATAAAATTTCCGTTTAAACTTATAGTTCATAAATGGAACGTGTTTCTAAGATTTATTTTTAATATGGCAACTTTACCGCAGATAAATAACCGCACAGTCTTCACACCTATTTATATAAAGAATTCCAAGATCGCGCAACATTTAAAAATAAAACGACCACAATATTATGTACGGTTTAATTTTATTCAATTTTTTTGGAACAGGTGTTACTTTCTTTGTTTCCCTAAATTTATTAAACGCATGACGATTATTTTGACAGCCGTGATGACGTAATAATGATTAAAAAATGATAATTTATAGAAAACACGTATGTTTTTCTGGTTTCTTATGAGTAGCGGACGGTGCGGACGCGGGTGGAGGCGAGGTACGCGCGTCGCGACTCGCGATTCGCCATTTTCTAATATTATCTAACCCGCGCATGTATGTATTTTCGCGCGGCTTATCTGCGCGGTCGTTCACCCCACGCACTGACACGTGTGTCCGTCGGCCCATCACGTCCGCACCGGGGTTGCCATACCCAGGAAAATGTGACAAGGGTAATGCATTCAAAATTTTCCGGGGCCATATATTCACTTTTTTTTTAAAATTTATGAATGGAATTGCCATTACAGGAATGATTCAAAAATAGGTGATCAGAATTCTATAAGTCACCAATATTTACTGACGGACATTATAGTGAGGGAATCTTTTGTTGTGACAGACTGTTTATTAAAAGGTAAGGTATAATGTTTTCTAATGTTATAATCATTTTTATGACAGTCAGTCAGTATTCTGCTACTCGGTCACTCTAATCGAGTCCAAACATTACACGGATAACTAATAAACAAGACTAGAAAGAACAGACTAGGAAATATATTGCTACACATTTTTTAATATGGCCTGAAAATTACCATTATCTTAATTTTTCCCACGAACCATACATTTTTTAATGGCATAGGCAGCCCTGCTGGCAGTTCTTCGTGGGGATTGCATAAGGTCTGTGGGACCATTTACGGAGGCATAACAGCCACTTATTGTGTCGTACCTTCAATGGATAAGCTGAAGACTTCCATTTATGCGTGGTTGCGTGGAGTTGCTTCATCATATTGATATTACATCATTTATTTATTGAATAATTTGAGGAAAGTGATGGAAATGATACCTACAGCGTGCCTTAAGAATTGCCACAGCTACGCTTTCTGTGAGGTTTAGATGTATAATACTTTACGGAAGATTTAGCGCAGTGGTCCAGAGCTTAAGCCGCTTCGCCCACTGTGTCTAATAGTCGCGGGTTCGATTCCCGCACGGGACAAATCTTTGTGTGAACCACAATTATTTGTTCCGGTCTGGGTATTTGTGTATGTGTATTTTCATGTTTGTAAACGCACCCACGACACAGGAATAAATCCTAGTGTGAGGCTACGTTTAAAAAAAAAAAAAACTTTGGGTGTATTTAACACACCTCTGGGTAGATACCCACAATACATATGTATTATTGTACAGGGTCCTAGTCAATGCGCTAGACCTGGACGTGTAAGGGGAGCACAAATTATAGATTTATTTTTATAAAACTGAAAATTTCATTGTTGAATTTCTATTCTATCTTCGATTTTTAAGGCGTATTATTTTTATGAAGATGCTCTAGGGCTAAATAGAAATATATTTAAAGTAAAATAGCACTTAGTAATGGCTTTAAATTCAATATTATAAAAAACTTTTTGTCCAATATTTCTGAAATATACTCTAATTCTGGAAGGTAAAAGAAGTAACTGCCTCGTTGGTCTGGTAGCAAAGCGCATCGCTTTGTGATCACGAGGTCCTGGGTTCAAATCCTAGGTCGGACAAATGTAGTTTTTCTAACGAAAAATTCTTAGTATGAGTCCGGAGTCTGGAATTGTGCCCGGTATATAGCAATAGGCTCGCCCCCTATTACATGGGATCTAACATTGTCGGCGAAACGTGGGTGTACTCAGTACACCTTTGCCACCCCCACTGGGAAATATAGGCGTGACGGTGTAAAAGAAGTAATGGAAAGTAATATTTGTATATGTTAACCCAAATGCTATCTAAAAATCACCGTTTTCATATTCACATTATGCCATTTACATAACGTTATCAATATTATTTGTGCGCTGTTAAAAGACAATGATAGCAGCCGAGCAATTTCCTTGTTTTATCTTTAAGAATTAGTAGGTATATACCTACGTTATAACTTTTTCGAAATGCAACAAACGTATCGATTTCATACATAGAATTAATTATAGAGACGATAGGGAGGGTCTTAGTAGCGCCATATTGTCTGCGAAAAGACATAATAGATACGCACTGTATAAGAAGTTTGAATACATTTTACTGAATTTTAATTAATTAATTCTCTCTTAGTGCGATACGTTTACCGAATTTGTTTTTATGGAGAGTGGCTAAAATTGTACTTTTCGTGGGTTACTTCAGGAACTGAGATCTCACAAACCCGAATGACTAACGGTATAAAATAACTAGATACCTGTTATTTATAATTCAACGCAACAAGAAATATAAAAATCCACTGCAGGCATGGGAAGCTAACACGGTGCGGTGTAAAAAACCCGCATTTTATGCGCTGGCAACTCTATTTTTAGCGCATGCGCCGGACGCATCCCACTGGCTGCGCTGCAAGATCAAGGTTACGGCTCGACCGCTGCGCTCTTAGAATGTCATCCTCGCTTCGCTAGCCCTTCGATGCGAAAAGAAATTTCCACTAACGATGAATAATGTACTTTATAGTCGGTTTATTGAGTTAGTTTTCGCGTGTGCTCGTTTCCTCCCGGATGCGTGTATACGTTTAGGTTGATATGGGGGGGCGCGGGAGCGGGCGGGGACCGGTTGCGCCCGCGCATCCCGCGCTCGCGATAAATGGGTTACCCCACAAACCTCTTGCGATACAAACACGGAGTGTTTACGTGCCTCGTCCGTTCCCTGCACTGCACTTGTTAGTATAATTTTCCAAGTTCTTGCCTGTGCCGAGAGGGAGACTTCTAACTATGTTTACCGTCGGACAAAAACCAGTTACAAATAAGTCCTTTAAAGACGTTTATTGCTAGGTATAACTATATTGGACAAAGCCAGTAAAATTCCTAATTTTCAAAAGAGTAACCGTGCCGGGGCATAAAGGTTCTCGAATGGCGACCACGTACCGGAAGACGTGGAGTGGGTAGGCCCCCTACAAGATGGACCGATGACCTGGTGAAGGTCGCGGGTAGAAGTTGGATGCGTACAGCACAAAGCCGGTCGTTGTGGCGGTCTTTAAGGGAGGCCTTTGTCCTGCAGTGGACGTCTTTCGGCTGAAGAAGAAGAAGAAGAACCGTGCCGTTTCTTGCCTTGCTTCTCCACAAGAATGTCATACTGAACGAGTGGTAGTCTTAAGTAATTAGTAGTTTTTTATTTTTGTATATTCATAAGTACTTTTTGGTCTACATTTCGATATTGAAATCAGGTTGATCATGATCAATTTATGATCAACAATATATATATAATTCTTGCTCTATTCTATTCTATTGCCAACGGTAGAAACAATATTACCATTGTGCCCAAATATGTTTAGGAAATAATAAAACAACAGGAGAGATAATATAAAGCCTCGTTGACGTCAATGATACTAAATTATCACCAATGACGATTTATCAGTTTGCAAAAATGTTATCGTCTATTTTTGCATGCGATAAAGAGAATTATATTGTTAAGATACTGAACGAGAAACGTTTCCTCAAAGCAACTGTAACTATTACGTGATGTGTATTATCAAAATCAGGCGGAAGAGATAACAGCGGAATTGCTTCGAGTTGCAATTGTGACCGATTGTGCAGGATTGAATATTTTTACTTTGAGGAATGTGAAGAGTAAAATAATACTGTCAAATATTAAGGTTAGAAGAGTTTGGATCACGGTAAAAAAACTATTGCAGAAGGAATTTAAAGGTACTTCTTCTTCTTCTTCTTCTTCAGCCAAAAGACATCCACTGCAGAACAAAGGCATAAAGGTACTATAGTAATGTAATTTTTTTAAACTTATCTTGCTTGCTATTGCCTGCTTTTTGCGGGTATAAGCTGGATGCGTACATGCCTATAGGTCAAAGTTAAACGTCTTGGTAATCTTGGGGAGACCCTTGTCCTGCAATGTACGTCTCTCAGCCGACTATAATACTGCCTGCCTACCTTTATTGAATACAGGCGTAAGTATTTTTCTTTCTCTTACTTCATTAGTATGTTAATAAGACAACTGTATCGAATTATCGCTGTTCCAGAATCGATTTTGAAGCGCATTCTTTTCTTTTATCAGTTCTTCAGACTTGGGCCTCTAATCATACAAAATGATCGTTTGTAAAGTCATCCCAGTTTCCCTTCGCGACCGGAAAGCGTGTAAGATTGCGAGCTGACCGGCGCGAGCGGCGGCGGCAATGACCAGGAAATGACGCCGCCGGTCGGCCTTCACGCGCACCCACACACGCGCGCTCTGCGCCGGCGCATCCCCCGCTCCCGCTTGCTTAGCTGCCCCGCCTTGCTTCTACGGGATTTTGCGTTAAGACTGGTGGTATCTTATACCCTGACTAGATGACGGATGACTAGAAGGATGGAGCTCTATTTTAAAAAGGGAAGAATTTACCTTCAATTCCTTATTTTCTCTTTTAACTGTTTTTAGAATCAGAATATTTTTTATTCAACAAACCATAAAAAAATATGAATCGTCAAAAAAGTAACAAAGACTCTACCACCACTTCGGAATGTCATTCCTGTGGAGTGGACTTACTAGTGTGTGTCTAAAGATGACATGCAGATTTATGATAGAGCTTTAGATCAGTAGATAAAGAGGAAGATATGGTGCGTCCTTGCTATGTATTAGACCAAAATGGACGTGCTCCTTTTATGTCAAATAACTCGGTCAGGAGTTTTTTTTAAGAATTAGGTAAGTTAGACTCTATAATGTAGAGTCAGAAAACTCATGTGCCTTGTTTTTTGTTGTTATTTTAATCTATGAATATTAATACCATTTTGTACTAAGTGTATTTCTTTTTGCTTTTATCACTATTAAAAATATCAATACGTTTGACAGTATTATCGTAATTAGCAGTGGTTATCTGATCGTGTTGTATGTGAAGAAGCTATCTGATGGAGTCACATATGTGATAATGTATTTCAGTTAAGGTGGTAAAAGTAGATAGAACGTATTCTAACCACCAAGCCGTTGTGGCCGTCTTAGGCTTGATGTTAGAGGTTGTAGTATAGTCGTTCGACTTACTGAATCAAGTAGATGCGTGTTCGATACCCGCACGGGACTTTAAATATGCCGCAAACCTATTTCGTGTCTGCGCATGTGAATTTTTTTTTCTAAAAGCACCCATGACATTTCACTCAGTAACGTTTGAAAGAAAAAATCAGGGTAATAAAATGATCTATCCTTCTAGACAGATATAGATATATCGTTTCATTAATACTAACACACAAAAGAAAAATGTTGCATAATTGCATAGGGTTTTATCGTGACATTTTAGAACGAAGTCATGTTGTATTTCGTGTGTGTGTGTGTGTGTGTGAATGATCTACGCTGTTGGTCGCGGGGCCTTTACAGCTTCACCGGACAAGAGGGCGAGCGTGCAAACACTGCACTCGAATCATGTTGTCATAATAAGGCGCTATCGATAAGTAACAGAAACAAATCGCTTGCGACTTGTCCTAGCGCCCTCTGATCTCTTGCGGGATAAAGAGTACATCATTTCAACAGGTACATTAAAATAATGTACCTACAAAAATACCCTGAGAATAAACAAACGTATATGTTATCAGTTGTTTAATAAAAATAATCGCACTATCCTGCACATGTACTGGAGGGGGCAAAGTGGAGGTGGACGCAGATAACTCACATTTTGTGCAGTTTTTGTCAAGGTGACATTGCACTTGATACTGCGCGTACGCATGCCCGATAATTGTACATTAGTAACCTTAACTAGAGGATATAGAGTTGAAAATTCCGTAACGAACGACGGAGAAACATTCGGAAGATAGCCTTAGTGACTATAAAGTCAAATAAGTTTATATAACAAGGAGTTAGTTTATTATGGTAATAAAATTTTGCTTACCTACGTGTAAATTAGTTTGTTATAGTTCCTTCGATTTACGAAGACGGGCTCTGAACATTCTCCTCATAGGACTTATATATATTATATGGATTATATTATTATTTGATTATATACATTATTGGATGTCAATCGGTCCAAAAATTAAAAAAGATAAATTAGTTTTCACCCGTGACTTTGCGCAGAAAAGGCAAAATTTTGTATTTTTTTTCGCAAATTTCAGTAAATTAGATATTACATAAATATTAAAGTACAAACGAGTTTAATTTAACCTCAGGGTTTAACCTAACACAATGTTAGAATCGTTTAATTTGTCATGAAAAAAAAATTACAACATCCGATCATAGACATTCCAAAATTCCATGAAATTAATAATAAAATACTCCAAATTTAAAATTATGTCGCGTGCGCATACGGTGAACTAGCGCTGCGTTAAGTAAGGTCAGCGCTGCGCCGGCGCACGCTGCATCTTACGTAACGGCGCGATAACAGCTCTGATAGAGGGCGACACTTGTATCGAGGTCACGTGGCCACCACGCGAGATTTCAGGACGTAGGTACACGAGCTGTATAATACACCTATTTAGATACAATGCAGTGGTACTGAGCGCATTGTATTAATAAAACCATGACTGTGACGTTTTGTTTTTACGGTGTATAAACACGTTATAAGTCGTTTGACGTCTAGGTTTATCAAACTATGTACTGTTACTTCTTTGATACTTCCAATACCCAAATTGAACACAGATGTTTGACGTCTAGATTTATCAATTTAGACAATGTTGACCTAACTGTTACTTCTGTGATACTACCTACTAGCCACGGGTCTAGTTATGGGGTCATTGTGCAACTAAAAATCTATATTGGACCACTGTTCCTATCGAAGGAAGTCCAACTAGTCGAACCACGACCCCAGAACAACGGGAATATGCTGGAATCCTTCTATTCCTCTTAAACAGTTTTACTTCAATAGCGCATTAAATAAAAAAATATGTGCCAGTGTCAACTTATAAATAAAAAAAAATATTATAATATATTTCATAAAATTATAACTAAAAAGGTTATTTTACCATATTGCCCACAGCAAGTAATTTTTGTGGGCAATATGGTAAAAATAATGCCTAAGGATGTGCAATGGTCTGGCCGCTGACGATCTCGTCGAATTGCGGAAGCGTTACCAATGTTTTAAATAGCTTTTCTGTCTTGCCTGTGGTTTGTATTAAACCGCTGTTGTTAAAAGAACACACTAACACAACCGCATTTCTCATTTTGAACTATTTGTGTGCTAATTTTTTTATTTATTATATAAGACATGATCAAATAGAACAATCGTGACATCTTGCTAGAGTCGAATATAACACAATTTCTTATAAGGTTAAAATCATTTTGTTGAAATATAAACAAGTGACTATGCTCTCAATGCTTCGAATTTTGACCCAAAATGGAAAGTTAAAAGCCTTTTAAACACATTCAACGTAACATTTGAATTGAAACTCTAGTCAGGTTGTAATGAATTCAATTACGAGTAAAATATTTGATTGACTGCCATGTTAGTGTCCAACTGTCATTTTCTCCGCACGTGTCAGAGTGGACACGGTGTGGAATTCATGATTTGCATTCGATGTCGTTCACACCGCCCGCGACACCGCCGTAATTTGTACCTACATGTATTTTAGTAAGACCGGTTTCTTATAGACCATTTTTCCTTGTATAATATAATGTAATTGTTGCAATCTGTTATTATAATCTACAAGTAGTATCGGAGTTCGAGATCGGCCATTTTTATTTCATTGACAGATTGCTTTTTTTTGTAAAGCAACATCTGGCATAAGTAGAGTCGGTAGACAATATTGTTCAACAAATTATATTTCTTCTTCTTCTTCTTCAAGTTATGGCTTCACACTAATTATAAGTGTATTTTGCCAGTGTCCAGTGATATATATTCGTGTTTTTTCTAATTAATTTGACTCCCCGATGAATTTGATGATAACGATGATAATGAAATTAATGAAGGACCCCGCCCTGGATAGTAAAGCGGTGGATACTTTACATACTAATTGCGACGGCCGTTTTGAGGGAAGTTGAAAAGGCACTTTTTATCACTTTGTTACAATTACCTTCACTCATGCACGTATAAGACCACATAATGGTTAATATTCCACCAACATTACACATTATTAGTCGAAATAACACAAGTTTTGGGTATTAAAACAAATTGACAACATCCTCTTCGACTTCCCGCCAAAACTCCAAATTATATTTAATGTCACAAATATTTTTTTTCTAATATTATTCATGCAATTCTGTTACAGTAAAAATACCACAGTACCTATATTTTAATAAGAAAAAAACCCGCCATCTTTAATTGATTTTTATTTCTTCTTTTTCTGTGAAGAAGTAGGCGCAAGTGTTCACTTTAAAAAAAGTTGAGTTTTACTTGTCCCCGTATAAATAAAGCTTGTGTTTTTATTTTATACAAAATACATTTAAGTTTTACTGCGTGGGCGCCTACTACCGACACACCGAAATTCCCATGGAAGATGTAAAAATATTTTTATTACCGGTTACATTTTTTTGGAAAAGTTATTTTAATGATCAATAATCAAAAAGGCTATAAAATAAGTCAATATGCAAAATTAAAATAGAAAAGTCGTATTATATGTTAGTGAAATAATATTTTCACGTAAAAACTTTAATCTGTTAGATGACCTCATTGTTATGCACACCAACTTTATAATAATGTAAGGGCGCGACGCGATGCCCTCCATAAAAAAATGTAATTGTTAGAAACAATAACGTCATCAGTAATGATTGATATTTTGTTTGCTATATTAAACAGATAAAAATATTGTTTTATTTTCTTGAATATAATAAAATATTTTATTTGAAATATTTACCCTTCTTTCTTCTTCTTCGTTAAGTTATGGCTTCACACTAATTTTAAGTGTATTTTACCAGTGTCCAGTGAGATACATAATCGTGTTTCATGTATAAATTAATTGTACTCCCGGATGAATTTGATGACAACGATGATAATGAAATAGATGAAGTACCCCACACTAAAGCGATGGATACTTTACATACCAATTGCGACGGCCGTTTTGAGGGAAATCGAAATGGCCCGTTTTATCACTTTGTATCAATTATCTTCACTCATGCACATATAAGAATAATGGTTAATATTCCACCAACATTACACATTATTATTCCAAATAACACATGTTTTGGAAATTAAGACAAATTGACAACATCACTCTTCGACTTCCCGCCAAAACTCTTATCCTTCTTTATTTCAATCTAATTTGTATTTTTTTTATAGAATTGTCTCAGTAACATATTGATGTCAATTGACGGTCTTAATATCGAAAACGCCTGAAAATAAAACGTGTCTTTATTATTATTCTTCAGAATTGTTTTTATTAAAATTTTAATTATAGTTGTTATATGTGTGCACTAGGGGACAATAAGGATTGTACCTTTGTATTATCTGTGGTAGGTATTTTAGGTTACTTGTGTACGCATGCGCGGTTGCGAAACAGCCTTCGTCCGCGCCAGCGGTCTGCAAACAGCGCATATTATTTGTCCAACTGTATCGTACTGACGCCATTTTGGTTAGAATAACGTGAGATTGTTCTATGTTTTCAAAGTATTATAATACGCGGAAATATATCCTAAATTGAATTGAATGGATAGCATTTTTTTTGGCCACAGGCAATATAATATGGAAATTGATGACCGGTTTATTTTATAACCTGTTAGGCTTTATGTAAACTATTACTACTTTGCCTAATTTAGGATGACATTTTTTATAGATTTAATGAAACTGATTCAGGTATTTTTATTCTAATTATACATTTATGCAACATGCCATGTTAGCAATACGTATTCTGTATTACGTAGATTGTTTATAATCGGTTTAATCAAGTTTGTTGCCATAATTATGTCATTTTGAAGTTTAGTATTTTTTCATACGGTATATGGAGTCTCATAGTGGCTACTACATGATAATAATCAATAGAAATATGAAAAACCACATGGAAATAATTATGTACTATTGTAGTCATCATAAGTACCTACGGTTCGTTTTTGAGTAGGCACCTACAAACGTATTCTATTTGACCGAAAGGCGGAAGAATTGTTTGACGCAGTAATACAACAAGGCAAATAAAAAAATCTGTCGTAGCGTGTACCCAACTGTGCAAATAAATTAAATTCATGCAAAAATGTATTGGACTTATAAAGTACCTATAATTAACGTACATAGAACGTATATAGAAAAATAGATAAACATAATATGAGAATTCAGATTTTGTCGGTGGCAAGTTTAAAATACGCAAATAATATTTAATTTTTCTTACTTAAAATTGTATCTGCCATTTGCAAACTATACAATGAATAGAGTAAAGACTTACTATAAAAACCAAATAAATATTCTTTTCTACATCTTATATTTTATAAACTATAACTAAATTCCATTATAAAACTAAAGCAGGTTGCTAATGTTTTAATATTATAAAGAAACTAAATGTTTTCAAGTTTACATCACATTACGTGCTGATGTAACGGCAATCGAACAATTTAATATTACAATAACTATTATAGCTAATTTTATACTGGCAAGAATCACTCTAATTAAAAATAGACAGCATTAAATTTATTTTTGTACTTCGAGACCATTTTCATTGGATATTCGAAAAATCAAGTCATCTTTATTCTAAGGGTTGAAGTTGAAGAATGATTTTTGGTCTCTGATTAATTAATATATTATTATGACTAATATTATAGCGTGGTGGCACCAGGACACGCTTTTATATTTTAGTAAAATAGTGCCACTCCTACGTTCCGTGGTGGTTTTAGGCGACTAAAGTTTAAAAATATCTGGCAATTGGCTCTTCTTTCATTTCGTGAGTCGTAAGATATCTCTTAATGAAATGTAAACGCATTAATATACAACGCAATGGACTAAAGTAATCTGAATGTTTTACCACTCCTGTCTAGGATTAAGGTCGTAATAGTATTTATCTACATTATTTTTATAAAAGTGACAACATTTACAGCATGAATAAGTTACAAGTGTTTTATTTGGCGGATAAAAGGCTGAATGGATTTCCATGAATGAGATACCGACCGATAAATCATATCGCTGATTACCCAATACATTTTAAAATAAAAATAGTTTCGATTGTTTATCTAAATCTTCGTGTTGTAATTGCGTTCGCGTGTAATTGTTACAACACTTAGCGACAGCTATGTGTTCTATATACGTACATTTATGTATTTACTCAATAATACCTACACAATTATGTGTAAATGAATTAAGGAAATTATAAGCATACTTGCCTACTTTTTATTTTTTAAAGAGCACAGAGTATCTAGATCTAAAAAGACATCATTAAAAGAGATTTTCATTTTAGTGTTTCCTGTAATTAACAGGAGGCCACGAGCATCTACGCTCGTAGCTACATTTTGCGCATGAAGTGTCAGCTTGGAGTTTGCGTGAAGTGTCATAAATATGTTATAAGAGTCAGTATGTATGTACAATGTCAAAAAGAAGAAAAATGTTATAAGCGACTTTGCAAGAGTGTCCTGATCAGTGTTTCGAGCGACGAGAAACAATGTATCAGAAAAATTATAGGCATTCACCATATTTGTAATGGATGCTGACAGCGGATGTCAAAATTTTATTGCTCTAAAATTGACGCTGGATGCGATTTATCGCTTGAAGATTAGCGGTGTCTACTAAAATAGTAGAATGAATTAAATTTTAAATACTATGTTCTGTCAAATAAAGTTAAGTTAGTAGTGATATCGGCAAAATCACGAATCTTAGAGGTGTATACGAATCTATAAGGAATTTATAACGCTATTGTAATGTAGTTCGGAGCTCCTTCCGCGTTTGGCTTCAGTATTTGGGCAGATCATTAGGTTCCATAAACGTGTGTTATACACGCCACTTGCCGTTCATTATCTAAATGGGAAGTTCCTACTTATCTAAGTGGCATTTTTGTCTCCTACGCAGTAGCGGTCGATGTTATACTCATACTAAATATTCGGTTTAAGTGTACCAGGATATTTGTATGAATTTGTACAATACATTGATGTAATCACGGGCTTAATAGAAGATCATACTGACACAGAATCAACAAAAGTGACCTTTTAAAAATGTTAAAATTGTTTATATTTTTAATCGACTTTGAAAAACTAAAAATTCGATTTTTAATATTTTAACCGACTTCTAAAAACCAAAGAGATTCTCATTAATTTGATGATTTTTTTAATTGTGGCTATCAATATTTTCATTCGATGTTATTTTTTTTCAATAGGTTAAAGCAGCATTCGCTTTACTGTTAAAACATTGTGTACATAAAAATAAACATTAATTTAAATTACATGAGTTATAATATTGCTATATACATACGTGTAGGAAAATCGCATTATAACCATACATGCCCATACAGATGTTGGTTTCAGATTGTTAAAAGGGTATTGGTAAAATCTTATCTGATTTTTTCAATATTATAGAGTCACAAGGCATATATAGTCGTCAAAGCATTTTAGCTACCAGCTTTATAACATCCTCTGAGCACCATTATCGTTAGTTTACCAGGAATACACGAGTTAACTGAAGTTAAAGGTAGACAGTGTTATCTTTAAGTTTTTTAAACGGAATTGGACCTCATACAATAATGGCTCAACCAGCGTCCGGGTTCCATTGCAATATGTACTTTATTATTAATATTATATAGTTTAATTCCGTGATGTGTGCTCTTATTGGTTGATAGGCTGTAGAGTCGAGCTGTAGTTTGGCCGGATGCCGTTATCAGTGCATAATGCGAGGTCTCTCTGTTTGTTTGGCGGTGTGCACTGCCCGGTGTTGTGTAAGGTCAGTAAAGACACGTTGACACTTGCAGATGTCGAATTAGCCACGACCGGGACGTTACAGAGAATTCTGACATTCTTATCTCCGGTTTAATTAGCTTTCTTTTTTATATGTTAAGGTTTTTGGTAGGTTTTGGAAAAGATTTTTTCATACATTCTTCTTCTTCTTCTTCAGCCGAAAGACGTCCACTGCAGGACAAAGGCCTCCCCTAAAGACCGCCACAACGACCGGCTTTGTGCTGTACGCATCCAACTTCTACCCGCGACCTTCACCAGGTCATCGGTCCATCATACATTAGTTAAATGTATTATCATTACTTCTAATTAGTGAAAATATATACATATAATTTAGATACAAATCAGTCTTAGTTCAAAAGATTTTTAGCTACAGAATGTTTTAAATCAACTTGTTGGTTCTATCTTGTAACCGTGCCACTTAACGAAATAAATTATAAAAACAATGTTATGTAGCAAATCATGTAGGAATTTGCCGCCAAAGTAATGTAGTGAAAAAAATATAACATACTTTGTATTAATCAATAAAGCAAATATATGTTCTACATATTTATAAATTGTTTGTAATGTTAATTTCTCCGCCCCTTTCCGATGAACAAGTGCCGTGACGACAACAATGCCAAGTGAATGTAGGTAGTTTTGACATTTATTGACTTTCCCGCGCCGAGCTAGTGCTGCTACCGCGCAAGCAGTCATCGCTCATCTTGTTTGTCGCCGGCTGTATTATCGATAACTATTATTGCTGATACGACCTCAACCTATAGTTTGGGACACGGCGAAGGTGATCCGCTGCGAGTTCGAGCACCCCACCTTACGTAAACGAATGCAACTGAGAAAACATTTTTGTTTTAATATTGATATAATGTAAGGGCGCGGTCCGCGTAAGTGTCAACGTGACGTGAGAGATGATTGTTTTCGCGGGAAATGGATCGCAGCCAAATATTATTTTACGTTGCGTTCACCTCGGCTGATATTTTTCACGTTTATTACTCGTATTTTTTTTACTGTCAAGGAGCCTATATTTCAGATTTAAATTTATTTATTGTGTCCTCCTTAATCTGCATTTAAATGAGTGTATGGTACCTAATCCTCTCTGGAAATAGCATTGTTAAGTCTGACACTTATTTTTTTCATCAAGATAACCCTTTCTTATTCGTCGGCGGTGACAAGTTTTTGTCTTTACTGATGCACCTTTTTACACTTGGGAAAAAAAAGAAGCTCGGTTGATTGAAGATTTCCTTTTCCTCATTTAAAAGTTATGTTAAATGCAAACGAGCAAGTATCATCAAACCGGCAAAAGTTTCGCTGTATGCGCTTACTTGGTGAAGTGGGGGGGAAGGAGGGGGCGATAGACGACGCCGGAGGGGAACAGGGAGCGGCGGGTGCGCGGGAGGAGGGCGCGTAGCTGCAACTGTTTGCGCGCGGCGCAGCGTGGTCAATGACACGGCGACATTGCATCAACGCGCGAAGGTCACCCCCGCGCCGCCCCGCGCCTCTCACTGCCCCGCGCACTCCACCGTCCCGCGCGCCCTCTAACGCGTCTCGCAAATTCCTACACTTCCTTGCAACAGGACGCCATATTGGATCAATCATTCTCCTTGCAGATCCTTTGTATTTATCGAACTGCACTGCTGTATTCTATATAAAAACTCTAACAAAATAAAACATTTTCTAATTTTGTTGTCGTAATAGAAACAGACAAAAAGCATTGATTATGCCAAACTTTATTCTTAATTTTTCCTATGACATTGTGCGAGTCAAGATTCATGGCTGGTCGTTGTACTTTTAGTCTAATATCCAATTACCATTATCAAGGCGTTATTGGAAACGGTGTTTGGCCATGGATCCGATTTGAATGTATTGTAAAATGTATTTATTTAAGATGTTTTTCATAGAGAATTAATGCTGTTTATGTATTAAATAGGTCCTAATAACACGCTGTGCTTGTTTCCTTCTCGAGGTTGACTCATGTAGATATGTATGTACATAGTAAAGTAAATATTACGTAAATGTATTAGATGCAAGCAGTTTGCAATTATCCGTACACACACACACACTTCAAGAGTAAACTCAAGCGCATGAGTGCTGTCAGCGATTTTATGCGCGAACGAAAAGCTCAAAGTTGTTCGTTTAATACATATTTTATATTTCTTGCGTAATTTACTCAAATGTTTTCATTTTCAATTTAGAATTTTGCATTTGAATTTCAAATATAGATTTTCGAAGCATATTAGTTCTCTTTTATAGAGGCCAGGTTCTAATTTAAGCAAGTAACGCTTAAGTAGGTATATGCATTAACAGAATGGACCTTTCAAAGTTGACAAATTAATTGATACCAATGATGTCATTAGTATGCCTCAACTCAATTATTCCATACTAAAAACTGCATTTACATCCGTATTTTAAGATACTGAGGCAATATTTTTATTTTATACCAGTTAAATCACAGGCTTCTGAATCGCTGTTTCTCGACTTCTGTTAAAGAGTGCATTGAATTTCGACCGAAAGGTGCCACATATGACCTCCTAATATGTAGGTAAAGTTAAGAATTTACTTATAAAAAATCTACTACCTATGCGGCTGTGACATTGTGTTCTTGACCCTTAACGCGGGTAAAGTCGAAAAAGTCATACACGTGACGATGCAAAGGCAAGATGTAAAAAAAAATAGTTGAGACCTCTGATTACTCCGTAAGTTAAATTTGACTGGCTTCAAAAAGGAAGCGGTTGAAATTGAGCGCGGAATTCGACCGTGTCTTTAACCGACTTCTAAAAAGGAGGAGGTTCTCAATTGTTGTTCTCAACTCAAGAGCGTGTAAGAGATGGATATATAGAGACAGGTTTATTTTTACAAATGTATGTCCCTGTACTTTACAAACTATTTATGATAAGTATAAAAAGGTTGTCTCAGGACATTCCTTGGTTTTTGTGTCATTTATCGCGTAGATGTTGAAATTTGGTGGATATAAAGCGAAGGATATTTCGTTTAAAACGAGTTTTTAATTTGTTTAAACAACATTTTAATGCTTAACAATCAATGTTTTTCTTATTGGTTTTCTGTATATTTAATAGTTGAGAAATACCAACTTAGCACGTGTTTTTTTAATGTAAAAGTTTGAGAATTATTATTGTTATCTTCCGACTCTATCATAAGTGTTGTATTTTTATCGATGCAACCGATGAACTATATAATGTCAGTCCATTTATCTATCCATCTATATTATTACGCCACATCCTTTGCGGGGTAGGTAGAGAGTACACACAGAGAGAGGGAGAGAGAGAGAGTGAGAGAGAGAGAGTGAGAGAAAGAGATAAAGAGAGAGAGAGGAAGCGAGAGAAGTGTGTAAGGAAAGAATCTGTTCAATTCCAAGATTACAAATAAAATAAAATTCTTTAATTATGTCATAATTATAGACATAAATGTAGAGAGCTAAAAAATATTTGATTTCATAGACAATTCCTAATCCTCATTACTGAAGCAATATTAATTAATATCTGTAAGCAGAACTGCAATTGCGTTTGCGCAGGTTGCGTGACGCGCGTGATTTTTCGTTTCCGTTCATCTCTAAAATCGATTTCCGGTTATGATGCGGGTACATCCGGTAGGGCACTCGGCCTGAATACATATAGCCTAACTATTTTGAAATAATACTAAGCATAAATAACGCTGGTAAATTTGTTAAGTCTTGAAGAATAAACGAGAATGAAGGGAGATCTATAAAGAATATGTTGGAACTCTATACCTTTTGCTCGTAATCAAAAATTTAACAGAAATGACAAGCTTGTTGAGTTTCTCTCTTCTCTCGGATCTTCTCTAAATTAGTATGCGTATGCGGATTAAATAAAAAAGATGTCAAATTATTAATTCGTAAGTGACCACGCAGTTTGTAAAAAATAAATGAATTGAGTTTAAGTCAGATAAGCATGTACATACAGAGGCGCTCGTAGCGCTGTGCGACCGCGGTGTTCTTACCGATCACCAAGGTTAAGCAGCGTTCGACTCGGTCGGCCTGAGATGGGTGACGAGCGTCTCCGTGCTTCGGAAAGCACGTTAAGCTGTTGGTCCCGGTTACCACTTAATGTAGTAGTCGTTAAGCCGAGTTGGAAGCCTTAAAGGCGGCTTGATAAGTCCAACAGTGGGTTGCCACAAACCTGCCTCCACCATTTTGCACTGGGTCCGCGTGGTGGAGTATGACCTAATCTCACTCACCTCGATTTGTGAGGGAAGGCCTTTGCCCAGCAGTGGGCAGTATAGGCTGATATTATATTATTATAATATATTTATTTGCATGTACATATGTGAAGCCTAGGTTCACTGTATACAAAATCCCAAACAGGTAAGGTATTACGACGACTTATACAAATAACATGGATTCTTTACATACCTTATAAGTTTTACTTGGAAAATATTATAAGTTCTACTTGAAAACATAGTCTTATAGGTGATTTTATACGTAGGAAAATAAGCTTTGCTTAGTCCAGTCTAAAGTAATTTCCCTGAATCTTGACTGAATGACTCATTTGATCATACAGAACGGAAATGTCGAGCCTTATAAAAGATCTAAAAATTGTGTCAAATTAATATTAAGTCTTGTTTGTAATGTTACATATTGTCCAAAATTATGAAGCTACTGTATAGTAGCTTCTTCTTATGTATATACATCCTACTACTATTATACATGTGAGAGTTTGTATGTCTTCTTTCGATGTTTGTTATCCAATCACGCAAAAATGGCTGAACGGATTTGGATGAAATCTGGTACACAGATACTTTTTATCCCGCAAATATGTTAGGTTCTTGTCTAAAGTCAACGCGGACGAAGTCGCAGGCAGAAACTAGTTTATAATAATCTATGGTTTACAATTTGTAGAAAAAAAAGAAGATACATAAATCTTTGTCTTTGTTAAAAGTTCGCGCCATTTCCGTTTTCGAAATAACAAAATAAACAGATTATGAAATGATAATCGTCTAATTATGTGTCGTTTGTCGTCAAGACGATGGCCATAAAAAGCGGGTTGAGGGGCGTCCACGCCGGTCAAGGCCCTGCCGATTTCCATCAAACGTGTTGCCCAATACGACCCTGACTCGGGACCAATCAGGCCGGAACGAGTGTTTTTTTTCTCACTTAATTTATCAATTTGCTGTTGATAGTGTTCGATGTCTATTGTCATACGTAATTGGACGGTAGGGACGCGCGGTTAGGTCTGGTTACGTAAGCAAATAATTTTGATACCTGTCGCAATTTCTAATAAGACCGAAGAAAATATCAATCAGGTAATAAATAGAGGAACGGATCTTTTTATTTATTTTTATTATTCTTACGTCACTCCGCAGTTTCTAAATTTGACATTGAGCCCGATGTAATCGTTATGACAACTGAATTGAATGTTATCAGAGTTTGTTATCGAATTAAGAAACGTTTTAATAAAGCAGATCAAAATAACTATTTCGAACGGCGGAAAGATATCGCGAAGACAGGAAGTCTTACGTAACGATGTTTGGTGATTAAAATATAGATATTATGCTAATATTACAATGCAGACCCGCTACGAAAAGCGTCTGCGCACCAAAATTAAACGTGTCCCATATTCCCACGGTGCGGCCCGCGGTGTCACCCAGCATTGACACCGACGCTTGTATCGAAGCCGCGATTTTGCAAGAGCGCTATTCCATGGAATCCGGCGGTTTGGCACCGGGGCATGTGGGACGCGCGTAAACACATTGCGAAACAGCTAAATATCGGCCACTTCTAGGAGCGCGGTGCAACGGGCGACGCGTCTATTTGTGCAACGCTATGCGACCTAACACTGACCCGGTTAGGCTGGCGACGCATAAACACAAGGATAGCGAGTGCGAGATCGCCACCCGCCGCGCAATAATCGACCCGGTTATGAAGTTATGCTATTTAGAGTGGTGGGGGCGCCGCGAGCCGTGAAGGGCGAGCCGCTCCCGCTTCGGGGACGAGCGGATAATTTTAAACAGCCAGGAAATCATCGGAGCGAGCATGTAGGCCGCCTGGACGCGGCCCTCCCTACTGTTTTTATTTTATACCCATCGTAAAAGAACCGTGCGAGGTTTCCGGATAAGTGGAGCGCTGAGATTCCGCTGAATCGGGTTAGGTCGGATTTTCCGAGTTCACGATTCGATACACAGCGGTCGGTTATTCCGCGTGCCGTGTATTTCGGAAGCGGGAAGATGGCGGCGGTTGCGCCACTCACCACGCGGAGATGGGTTGCGAAAGCGCGCGCGCAGGAAGCCGCATGTGAAACGGAACGCGAAGGTGACGCGCGGATAGATCGTCCCACAACAAAACTACTTGTGATTCACTAGTCCCTGGGCGATTAGCTGCGGTTTCCCTGAAAATGGCGTCGAACCTACCGGCAGTAGGTCACGTACGCCAAATCGTAACATAACGGGGCTTCACTATGGTGTATTCCGGGATAGTAAGTGGTACCTTTCGCTTTCGGCGGCGCGTGCGCTGCGCAACACTCAAGGTCGCGGGCCGTTCAACTCGGATGCGACCGCGGTGTTGCGACACCGAAATATGTAATTGTAGAGGAGTCGAGGCGCGTTTGGCAGCGGCCGCGGTGCAAGTGGGTCGCCGCCGGTTGCGCAATGCTTTTTCGTACAACAGATGGCGCGCGACGCGTCTTGCGTCTTCCTTATACGGCGACGACTCACGGTATGATTAAAAAACAAAGAAATACTCTACACGTTGTTAAAGTTCGAAACCGTAATGTAATTGCAGCAGCGACCACATATACGATTTATTATAACCCTCGTTGCTGTTTAGGATTTGGGATGATGTCAGCACCCAATATTGAATTGAAACTAATTAGAATCCAATTGGTAAAACGACTATGACGAATGAAAACAATAATTACGATTCTATACGGGTTCTATTAGACATTGAAACAAACTGAAGAGCAAACATTGCTATGCAATAAACTCGACCTATTTACGTTGATTTTCAAACCAGTGTAACATCCGAAAGTGGGTAAATAGTTCCTATCATGTTTGTATTTGCGAATGAATCAGAATGATTGATTCTTGTTCACTAGGCGCTAGGCGTGCAGCGTGGAGAGTGTAGCGCGACGAAGTAAAATTGATACTTTGAAATCATGGTGACACACTAACTTTTTTAGATATAGTATTTGACTCTTGACATGGAATGTGTTATTTGTATATTTATCATATAGTTACGAACTAAATATTTCAAATATCTAAAAAGGATGTTTAGAATACAATAAATGTTTTTTTTTTAAGAAGATGAAGCGTAGTGTCACCGTGTTGTCGCATGATGTAAGGCAGTAAAACCATTTTGGTAGTTCGCGAATGTCAATAATAACGTTCCGGTCCCCCAGCGGTCGGCGAGGCGAAAATAGTCGCCAACTATTAATACGAGGCGAGCGCTAGCGCTGCACTGCCCTTGAATTGGGACGATCACCTCGCGCACACTCCCGCGCATGCCGCACACGCGCGCGACGCCACGTTAGACACGCACACACGCTCACTCTTATCGCGATGCACCGCTGCACAATACACATCGCGCGAGCATTTTCATTTTCGTTTGCAAATGTCACATTGACGTCTCTATGTTTACTCTCGATGCTCGAATAGCTCTTATTGCATCGTAATTAAGATGCACACAACTTTAATTATGCTACGACCTATTTATTCGTTTTCCTGTCGTGTATGCATCGAGAATTACACATTCGTTGCCAATTGTAGAAAGTACTACGGTAATATTTTAACGTTATTTAAGACAGTTAAATGTTGATTGCGCTTGGGTTTTTATTATTGACATGAAGTAGTTATTTACATATAAATTATAATATCCTGTCCGTGGATCGTGATCTCTGAACGAGTAAACGGATATATAGATTTATGGCGTAGACACGACACGTTTAAGGTTTTACTTTATTTAGGTGGCTATTGATATTTAATCATTCTACCGTTAACAGTTCTAAGTTATTTAGGCATGAAGGTTCGACAGTTCCTGATATGTATGATAATTAGAATACATCTACTATCTCTAATTTAATTCAATGCACAATAATACATACTTTATGCAGCTCAGATGCTATGACACAAATCTCAACCTATTCGCATTCAAAACTCAAGTCTAGATGTTCGCACGCACATGAAAATCACGTTTCGTGCTACCCACATCAGCAGTTTGGCAATTGGCAACATCCATTCAAGGTTTCTTTTGTTTTAATTAAGCTAGTTTTATCAAAGCTTAAGTAAGACCCAAATACTTTAAATTCGCGAAAGGTTTGTTCAATTAAGACTTATAAACCAGACGCTATTACGGGAATTCAAGTTATGATTTGAGTGCTGATTGCGACACGGACGATTTATAAGAATCATAAGAGGTCTGGGCAGAGTCTCGTCGAATCAAGACCGTATTCGAAAACTAATTAGCTTCAAATAGGGCGCTATCTATTTGAAACTGGTTGATGTAAACCAACGCCACATACTCGCACAATCAGGTTTGGACTGCCCAATCCGAGTAGGAAGGTCGCGTGCGTTTCGCCAGAGGCTGACAATGCTGCCGCCGGCACCACCGCCGTTGCCCAATATTTGCGTTTGCAACATCGAAATTTCGTGTGTGCCTCGTTACAGCAATGGCCGATTTAGGCCTCGTAGCTAACCGATGTAAATATTAGCCTCTACCAAAAATATATAGTTTTTCTTTATAAGAAAATATGTCGAAGGAATATGTCTAGAAAACACATGAGTCAATTATTGCATAAGGTATAAATAGAAGTCGCACCATTTTCGACGGGGACTTCATTCATGCTTCGTTATCATTATTTATTGTAACAACAAATTAGTCAATGTTAGGTATGTGTATAATATACGGATTTTCTTATGCGGTTTCGCTGTGTTTTTCATAACAATTATCCTCGTTTTGTAGTGCCATAACAATGTCAGTGTAAGTAAATAAATAATGTTATGTGACGTTGTTACAGTTGTACATAAGATATGGTTATTTTTCCTCAATGATTACATGTAGAATGGCGAGTGCTGGGATCTAGCCATAAACCCTGCTATTGTACTATTTTTTTGCTAAAGAAAGAAATTGTATTCAGTAAATGACATTAATCGCGGATGTGATTCATAGCTCTTACTGAGATATGATATGGTTATGATATGCTTTTATGAATATAACGAGCATTCTGATTATAACTTTATTATTACACTAATCAACATTAGTTTTCGGTACTATTTTTGAAGATGAATGAGGCATGTTTATTTCTGATTTTCCTGTCTTTTTGAAGATTCTATCGCCGTCCAAGTCTCTGCCAACGTTTAATTGTGTCACCCGAATAGCTCATTAGAATATATCTAGTGTTTTAACACATCCGTTCGTAACAAAGGACACAGGACAGGAATTCTGTCGCGCTAGCACCAACAAGGCATTTTTAAAGCGCAACACAATCGAAAGTGGTCGCTTCGCATGCGCCGGCGATCGTCGGCAGCGACGCGTCGCGCATACGTTCCGACGGTAGTATAGTTTTTTGCATCTTTATATTAGGAGCACTGACCTTGCGCAATGTCAAATAGCTGAGGGCGGGCGTGGAGCGCCAACTCGCGATAAGCGATGCATCGCCAGAGTAACTGGTTCTATCATCCGTCAACCTTTCCTTTTGTTTTCATGTCACGGAAACGCGCATCTCAAACTATTATAGATTCACGTTTCTCGGAAGGTCGACATGCATCGAGGAAGTCAGTTTTTGACGTTATCCACAACGACTCATAGGATAACGTAATAGGTACGTATTGAAAACAAAATACCGATGACTAAACTGTACTTCCCGAGTTTTCGTGTCATGATTTCATATAGTTTCCGCGCATTATTGGCGTTAAAAATAGCTGTAATTGAGTTTAAAGTGCTTAAGTATCCGATGTTAAACGTTCGTCCGGCATTTGGAAGTTGTGGGATTTATTGATTTGTTTTTTAAACAAACTGTACGAAAGCGTCGCGTTTATTTTTCTTGAGAAACGAAACAATTGCAAGTGTGAAATAATGGCGGGTATAAAAATAATATGTGCATTTAATGCATTTCAGAGTGAGAAAGAAGGCCAATTGGCGTATTTCCAGAGCGAGCGCAGGGATCACTCCCCCGGAAGCTCCGATAATAGTGCAGCGAGTAAATACAAGTGTAGATAACGCGCGGGAAAATAATATATCACTCGATTACATACGCGAGATCTCATCTCTCGCGTATGTCTAAAAGTCTTTTTTGTAGAGCACATGTCAAAAAACTGGCAATTTAAAATTTTGTAGCACTTAATACCAATTTGTCAAAAATCTATAAAAGAATACACGTAATAGATATTACTTAAGTGACCCTTATTTTGTAATTCGATATTAGATTAAAACTACATTCGTATGAAAAGTACATAAGATTGTAATTAGTCAAGAAACTTGCGGTAATATTATTCAATGAATCTCTTACAGCATAATTCTTGGAATTTAATATTGTTGGCCGTTCATTTCTGTTTGTGCTAAATATAATGCATAATTCCCGCTAACTAGACTACTAGGATATAGGTAGAATATTGCTGCTAATATGATTAGTCTATAACGAATTATGTTTGCATATCCTTTAACAATTGTGTATATCCTTTAATAATTAATGGTAAAAAATATGATATTATTTTTTCCGAACTAAAAAAAACTTTTTCTTTCTTTTCTTTTTTAAAAAACCTATCTCCGCACCAGGGTTTATTCATGTGTCGTAGGTGAGTTTACAAATATAAAAAATCACATACACAAATACCCAGACCGAAACAAATAATTGTGGATCACACAATAATGGATCCCGTGCGGGAATCGAACCCGCGACTATTAGACATAGTGGGCGGAGCCGCTTAAGCTCTTAACCACTGCGCTAAATTGTGCGTCAATTTCCACATAGCGAATAAAATTTTAATTTTTTCAAGTGCCAAATCTAATAGGTTCGGTTTCCCAAAATTCGATGCGAGTACGCAGATCGTAAGGTGACCTTCCGGGTGGGGCGTTAACCGCCCGGTCACCTACAGCCCCACACCCCGCACTCCCCGACCCCTCGCCCCTCGCCCAACAATGCCGCACTATTCATCTATTTTTAATAATAACCATCTTATTTGTTTTAATTTCGAATATCGAAACCGTCCACAAGTGTGACTTCATGCGCTTGCGACGCTCTTGTTTCTGTTTTAGGATTTCAATGTGACTTATGGTTCGGGTTGCCATGCGTCCGGATCTCCCCGGATTTGATCTAGTTAAAAAGTTTTCAGAAGGAAGGTTTTAGACACAAAATCTTTTTTTTTTTGTGTGAATGAATGATATACGCTGTTGGCTGGCCCTTACAGCTTAACCGGGATAGAGTTAATTTTTATGTCCAATTTAAGATTGGACTTCGTTGGTCTTTTTGGCGAGGCCTGTGTCCTGCATCGGAAGTCTTACTGCTAAAATAAGTAGATGATATTGCTGTGCTGATTTTCCAGGCTTAAAAGGCATCTGTATGGATCTGTAAACAATTATTTGATTCGAAACTTACCAGGTGGTCTAGGATGCGCTGTGGCGTGATGCTGTAGCGTATTTGCGATTTGGTGGTGTTGGTAGAAGGGCAGGAATGGCGCGTGGAAGGGCGCGGGAGGGGGCGGCTGCAACCGCGCCTTCAGGTCCTCTGCCGAGCCGGCGCCTGATGACGAGGATTCCACATCCGAGACGCCGCTGTCAGCTGGCGAAGGGGGGAGGGAACCTGCAGACAAGAGAAAAGGTTTTAGTGTTTTTTGGGTATACGCTCTTAGTCCTTCTAAGTCGAAATCATATCTTAAAGATATGATGCATAAACAAGGCTACCCTTAGGTCCTATACCGTGATCAGTCATTATAGAGGGTGTGTAGATATTTATGAATCGAGATTCTGAGATAATATTTTCTAGTTATAAGTTTCTTTAAAATATCATTATTTTGTGTTATTACAAAATAATATATTTTCTAGAAAGAAATATTATAATATAAAGGAAGCATTTAATGTACATATTATTCTAAAATTTCATCATATATTAATACAATACTGTTTTTAACAATCGTCTACTACGAAAATTTTTCTCTTGTGACCAATTACCATAATATTATTCCCACAAAAACCGTTAAAAATCACTAAATGTCCCAATCTGGCTTGCATATATTTGCATCCGTGTAACCCTGCGTATGCAATTAATCCCGGGTCCTTTTGACCCAACGGTCACTTAGACTGACCGTTAGAAGCGAAATTCTCAGATGCACTTGCGCCAACCTGCCTCCGTGTGGGAATGGGTCAGATTGTCATGCAAAAATGAACCGTGTTTGGATAATTTACGATTATGCAGATATAGTTGAATAGACCAAGGGTTATTTTTTGCATAAATTGGGGAAGGGTGTTGTTGTGTGATGTCGCTTGGTCACTTGACGGTCTTTTGCGATGTTACGGGATGGTAATTAATGTAAGTTTTGAAATGTATTGTGTGAGATAAGTCACTTTGACCGTTAAAGTTGGATGCTGGGAAAATTTAAGATTTCTATTTTTCTGTTTTCAACTATTGTGATTTAAATGTCTCACTACTGGTTACAGGTCTCCCCTTGGAGATAAGACAGTGTTTAATTTTTATGAAATGTAAAATATTGTCTCGGATTTTTAGTGTTAGTTAGGGTGACATTTGTATTTAATTTTAACGAATAGCAAGGATTATCTTAGCGTTGATATTATAAAAATCCTAGACGTCGTTGTGTCGATTATAACTTCTTAAGATACGACGATAAGACATTTTTAAGCCCAAATTACACATGAACATAATTCAAGAGCATATGATCGGAAGGGCCGAACTTTCTCATGTTAACCCTCAACATTGACGGATAACGGTTGTCCGGTATTTAAATAATATAATCAACATACCAGTAATAGTAGAAAGCACGTATTCATATTTCCTCGTGCATTGAAACTATGACGGGTATAAAGTGACCATTTGACCGGTGTGAGTCGCCGCTGTCCACACCCCTTTGTGCTCTTTGTTAACCCTTCAATGCTCCACAATGTATGGGAATCGGGAAGCGGCGCCGGTCATCGGGGGGCACATGGTCAATACGACCATTAAATCGAGAACGTATTTAAAAAAATAACTAGACAAAAATTCTTTGATGGAAATTTAAAAATACCACCGTAAAATATGTGAAGAAACTAAGAATCCAATTAAATGTGTTTAATGCTGTATCTCAAATACACAAATCAAAAGCTACCCCACTAGCAGTTTTGTCATTTGTTTTTATAAAGATATATTCAAAGTACTTAAAAAAACAACAGAAAAACAACGCTGAATGATAATATATACAGATTAGAAATATTCAAAATATTCAACACATCTGTGATCATTATCAAATTAAAAAAAATATATATCTAACACTATTTTTTATTAATTAATTTGTTGATATTAAATAATTTTGGATTTATAATACCAACATTTTTAAAAAACTAGTTTATTTATTGTTGTAATATTTAAATTAAAAAAAAACCTAGGTTAATATATGCGAAAATTCTCTCAACAATCCGCACACATACTCTTTTTATAAAGTTCCCAAGCGATAAACAAAGGGTATTTGGCACCCCATCCGGTCAGTTGACACATCGGCAGAGTGACCAACGGCCAGAAATGAAACGCGGAATCCTACCCATTGTGCCAACCCTTTCATCTCCCATATCAAAATAATAATAAATTAACTATAAATAATCGTGGTATTTTATACCGGGGGTTCGTACCAGACCTGGTATACCGGTCGGTACGGAATGTGGTCCCATTAGTAAAATATCACAATGATGACCCCTTCCTTAATCGGGCCATCTTTATGGACTGACCGCTCTCTATGGTCTTTTGTCATGGCGTTAGACCATAATCCCTTCGATGTCTTAGATTCGCGATTTTTTTTTGCATATGAATAATATTGTGCGGTAAATATGTATTATGTAACGGATTTGGTTGGTAAATGTACACGTATTTTAGATGTGTTTTTTTTTTATTAAAATCAAAGACAATTTAGTACATGATGATTAATTGTTTATGGTTAATGATGTTACTTTGTGTAATAATTGAATATGTCATTGCATGCGAAAGTAATATTTTTCTCCATTTAATTAGTCACTGTATTTTATTATCTGGCTAAGTTGGTCCAGTGCTATTGCTGCATATACATACATATTTAGGTCGGACAAAGTGTTATTCGGGTTTTTCCATTGAACATTTAAGCAGTCTAGAATTAAGCCCGGTGTAAAGCCAATATGATCAGCTGCTGTTTCTTTTAGACCAGACATCTTTGGCAGAATGTTATTGTGCATAACGATTACCACCCCCGAATGTGGAAGAAGAAAAAGAATAGGTTTTTTTATATTAATCTTAAAGTTTTCATTTTTCAAAATTATTATAAAATTATATGATTTTGTTTTAGATTTTTCATGTACTGGTAATATACTCATGAATATGGATTGCTTAACATACTACAGATGTCCCCTTCTCGAAATAAAAAGAAAAGACGAAAAAAACTTGATATCTTACAGAGTATCTTTTGGTATCTCTTTGTGTGTCCGCCATTGTCACACAAGTTCTTTAAGATGGTAATTCTGCTTAGAATATCTGTACATTAACGTTTGAACGCCGTTGGTCAGTGCTTAGTATATAACTTAGGTATATATAATGTTGTTAGATCCTTATATAATAGACATACAGGGAATTGCAGAATTCGAAATGTTCTGATGAATTTTTATATACAGTTTAAAAAAGTATTATAATTAAGCTTCTAGACTCCGGACTGTAACTGAGAATTTTTCAATAAAAAAATTTCACTGTTCGACCTAGGATTTAAACCAAAGAATTCGTGATCAACAAATCACCTAAAGTAATAAAATAAAAATTTACCTAAGTTTTGTACATCCAAAAAAGTTGATTATAAAGACGTTACAAAGAGGATGCTAGCCATCCAAGTATCCGGCTGCGGTGGAGCTGCCCATCTATCGAGTGGCCTGAACAATAGGTGCGCTTCCTTTGTCGCTTGAGTCATTACAATTAACCCTTACAATATTAGCCGATTGCGAATCGAGTCCACACACAATACTGACAATGGGTTGCGTTTGCGCACCCACGCGTGACATTCTAATTTCAAAGTGTCAATACCTCCGGAAAGCCGCTGGGACGAATTGAAATTATGAAAGGGACGTATACGTGCATCAGAGAGAGATAGCGGCACGAGATTAGCGCCCATTGTGACAGATGACGCGGCGATTTCGCAGTGCAAGGTGCAATGTAACCCATTTTGCGTAAAAACTCGGGTATTTTTCGGCAAAATGTGTTACACTGAGTGGCGCAACGTGTGCAACCATCTGCGCTTCAATTGTTTGGTTAGGACGTTGCATGTTTGTTGATGTGGGTCTCGGTGATCTGGTGACGGCATTGTAAGGGTTAGCTTTGAGTTCTGCCGACGATTTTGCGATTACCTATTCGGTTGGGTGTTTGTTAACAGAACCTAAGTTCAGATTTTTTTTGGTAAGGTTACTACTAACAGATATGAAACCAGTCTTTAAAATCTACTATTCGAAATAAACTAAGTTTGTATATAAGTGATATACCCGTTGATATGAAATTAGTCTGTAACTATATAACGGTGTTCTGATATCATATTTGAGCTTTGTACGTTTCGTAGCTCACTACTTACTATTACTTCACGCATTGGAATTCCTAATGTAGGCATGTATTTTGCACAACCACAGTCTAGACTAATGACAGCATCTCTTATCTCGGTTTGAAGCCCTCACTTTAAAATTCTCGGCTTAACCCATGATCATATACTTTCATTATTCAGTCAACAAGAAATTCTAACCTAAATTAAAATCCAAAAATAAATACAGTTGCAAATAAAATGACCGAATCATGACACAATCCATCAAACTCAGCATGCGTTACGTAATTCTTTTGTGCAACCCTTTGAATAAATATGATTTATTGTGCACGCACAATCCACCCGCGTTGGGGGGTTAAGTGCACATTTTGGGTCAATTGCACTGGTGTGTGTTGGACATCTGCGCAAAATAACGCTGAAGGGGTTGACCAAAAGGTAAAGTTTAGTGCAAAAAAATCGAAATATAAGTAATTTGATGGCTTGGTCTGATGGTTAGAGCTTAGGCCGTCCACCCACACGATCGGGTCGCGGAATCTAGACTCCGGATAGCAATGATTTGTTTCGAAAGAATAAGCACACTGTGTGACTATCGAATCCAGATCGTGATCACCATTATTATTTTCATAATCTGTATCCCTTTTATGTTTATTTATTTAGAACCTTCAATTTATCATATTATTCGAATCCGAAGCAAAAACATACGTAGGTTTTAAAATTTCTAGTCTATTTTCATTAAGTTATACGAGCTGTTCCAATTAAAATGAATCGGGCTTATTTACAAAGCGATTAGCTGACACAATTTCAAGTAAGAATCTGAGGAAATAATATATTTATAAATCAAACGTTAGTTACAAAATGTCAGCGTTAGCTCTCGTTAGATTTCGGGGACCGATGAAATAACTAATTAGTGGAAGACAAATTGGAACACATCAATATGTCGAGTGTTTCAATTGGATATGTTTAAGGGTTATTGATTGGGTCTTTGGCGATGGTCTACTAGTCTGGTAATTACACTGGTCCCAGTTGGCGAAATTGTAGAAAAAGTTTAGTAAGTGGCTATCGTGTGTAGTATAATATTGAGAGAGATTATAGTTTTTCCTCTATAGCTATCATTGTTGTGTAGTTAAGGCAGAATATCACTCTTTATTCATCTAAAAGATATCGTAAAACACGACTAAAGGAATACCTGTATTCTTACAATATCAATCAATAAGTTATTTTGAGATTTTTTCTTGTGGCAATCTGAACGACAGATATTTTAAGCTATTACAAATCTTTTCAAAGATCTGGTTGTGGGTATATGCAAGGCTTCTGAGAATTCTGTTCGCTATCTTTGAATATTAATGGTATAGAATAAACACGAGCCTGAGTTGTGTGTCGTTGGGTCCCAGTTATACCTAGCAGCGATGGAACGGTTACTTAGAAACTTAGAAATCTGTATGGAGTTACACATGCTTCTCATTACGGTACATCCTTTGTAGGGTACGCAGAAATTGTAATGTAAACAGGTTATCGTTATAGACTTCTTTTGCCTTATTCATTTAAGGAATTCATCCATACATTCTTAATGGATGTATGCCAAAAATATTTAAATAAAATCATGATGCAAACTCATATATTTGCATCATGATTTTTTTCCTCTCCAAAGTTTCGATTAAATTATGGGGTACTTAATACAAGTAATTATTGACTATAAAATGATACTTGGACTATTATAAAACATCGTACGTAACTAAAAAGCTATTAAAGCGATATGTCTTCATGTATATAGGTTCACATATTATCCTAACCTTAAATTCAAAACTACACTTTTAACACCCAAACCGAAGTACAATACAGACACACTAACGACCGCAGACAGTATTCTCGACCATTAGATAAGCATAATCATCCAAAAACCGTCGCCCGGACCAACGGCTGCGATCCCCGGAGAAATGGTGCGAACGTCATGTCTGCCACATTCGTATGTCTATACCGCTTGTCTAGGTGTCTGAGTGTGCGCAGGGGGAGATATACGCGTGGACTAAGTGTACGCGGCAAAATGTGCATGTAGGCGTGCGGGGAGGGGGGGTAACTGTACGCGTGTTTTAATGTGCGCAGGGTGTAGTGCGTAAGTGTGTGCACGGCGGGGTGCAGGGCGGCGTGCCGGCGCGGTCGTGACATTGGGCGGGCGGATCAGCTGACGGCGTATCGATTGCCGAGCCCGCTACTTCCTCTTTGTTCTTTATGAATTTTTCATACCGCGTTCGCGGTGTCGCTCTACCGTAAGTTTTGTTATGACGGCCGCTGTGACATGTCCGGTTCTTAAGTTCTGTCTGTCGTTACTATACTTAGTGTTATCGATTAAATAACCGAAAAGTTCGTTTTAGCATGACGTGTCTTATAATTATTTTTTTTTATGATTTCGTTACTAAAATTGATCGTATTTTTATCATATCTGCTAAAACTTATCAAACTCTACTTTTACCTAATTTGTTTCTGTGATACTTATTAATAAAAATCAATTATACAGAACATTGAAAATTTTGTGATAAAAGGTGTACAAAGAGCCATCATGTTTCACCAATATTATTCTTTAAACACATTTTTGCGCCTACTCACATAGCTACGAAAACAAGAACATATGTATTATGTAGAGCATATGTAGAGTGTGGTACTACTTATAGGTGCTTATAGAGTCGTCCCAAATCCAGGGAGCTACCCAGGTAGAGCTAGCCTCGCTCGTACGTGATCCCTTTTATGTATCAGGGTTTAACTTAGTACATATTGTTGAAGTAACGGCGGAGGAAGTTTCGTAACACATAATATGCTGGTATTCGCTACTTACGGGTAAAAAGCAAGCACTATTACGCTTTTTTCCCTAGCGGAGGGGTAAAGACATACTGTGTATACTAAAATTTCGTTGAAGACGTTAGGGCCCCATGTAATAGGTACGAGCCTATTGGTTATCGGACACAATTCCAGACTTCGAACTGGCTAGTGTTTTTTTATGGTAAAAATACTCGTCAATGACTTGTCTAAATCAAAGAAACAGTTATCCATACGGTTTGTATCTAGTATAGAGAGAAGACGTGTGGGTACATTTCGCCGAGATATTTTAAGTTCAATATAACAGAAGGAAGAGCTTTTCGCCATCCTCCGGGTATATCATGTCTTACGATTCGTGCTCGAATTCTTATATTTGTTGTCCTTCAAAGTTATTAAGTGACAACCGCGTTTTTCTTAGTAATTTCTTTGACAATATATCTTTATGCCTAACTTGTCTTCAGTCTAGCTTTATGCCTAGTCAATTAATTAAGGCTACACGTGATTGAGAAAAGCCTCAACAAGAAAGTAATGGAACAATTACTTTCATATTCGAGCATTACGAAGTTCCAACATCACCTTAATTCGGAATAAGTCTTAATATTAAGATGGAACGGATATTAACAGGCAGAGCGAAGGGGTATTTAATAGGGGTAAGTATGTAATAATATATTTCATCTAGGAGTTTTCCGCGACTGGCAATAAGACGACAACTGCGCAACCTACCGAGTCCAACTATAGTTAAACAAATTTCATCAAATCTACTCTTCGCCTACCTGTAAGAGATCGTGTGATGATAGATCTCGTTGGTATAGTGCTAGCACTAGGACTGGGGTGTGAATCCTGGGTCGGGCGAAGTTTAATTTTATTATCCCGGTATCATGAGCCGGCATCACGACATCAGGCTCGCCGCCTATTACATTGGGTTTTAACGCCGTCAGCAAAAGGGTGTACGTAGTATACATCTGCCAACCACGCTTATGGGATATAGGCGTCACAGTGTATATTTTTTATATATTAGGGTTTTCTCATCTTGATTTTTTGAGAGAAGGCCTTTACCAGCCGTGGGACAGTATAGGTTGATATTATAATCATATAAGGGTGCGTACCTGTATTGGGCGCCGTGTAGAGGTGGTGGCGCGCGGTGGGGCCGGGTGCGAGCAGCAACAGCGCGCGGCCGAGCGAGCTGCGCGCGCTCAGGGGTAGCCCCGCCGGTTCGCCGTCCACTACAACAATAAAAACACACATTACTTTTACGTACATCACTATACCTCGAATTACACTAATAAGCTAGGGGCTTAGTTGGTATAGCATTTGGGCTGAGTGGTCTCATGCGCACTTCTACCCTATGGAATCTTTTGTCAAAAAGTGGTTATACCTATACACTTAAAGAACTACTATGTTACTATATAAATACCTACCTACATACTAAAAGAGTAACAATAAAATTCCACGGAGAAAAAAACTTAGGGACGCGTACATCAATCACTATACCTCGAACTATACTAAAAACTCACTATCTTAGTTGGCATATTATTGGGTCTCAGTTGCCTCAAACACACTTTTACCACATGGGATCCTTTTTTAAACAGTCGGCAGGTATACCAACTTAAGAGTTACCAAGAAATTTTGATGAGTAAAGCACTAAGGGACGGTAAAAATTATGAAATAAATGTAATCTGTGATAGACACAAAAACACATGGAATTACGTAACGCATTTTAAAGACGAGTAATCATTTTATAATTGTATGGCGCATAGTCCGGCCTGGCAACTAGGAGGACATGATTTCATAGGCCGAAAAATGTTCGTATTTTCCATAAAAAAAGAATTTAAAATTGGAGTAGGCTCGCCCTTTATTACTTTAGGATCTAGAATCTTCGGCGATATTCGGATGTACACAGTACATCTCTGCTGCTGTTCGGCGAAATTTTTTAATGTTTTTTATGGTCTATTCCTACTGCAGTCCATCCTATCTCGACCATCCTTAAGAAATTCTGTAGTGACACATTAACAAAGAAGATTTACCCTTCCAATTACTAACCCCCAACCTGATAACAACCAGACACTATTGCTAGTACCTTAAAAACCCATTTTCATTTACCTCAAACCCCTTCCAAGTTCCACCAAGGTTTCCTTTCGGTTACAATAAGTGCCAAATAATTCTATAGAACCATTTCCAGGGGTTGAGTCATCGATACGACCGACATTAACTAGGTATTACGAAGCAGATTCCAGCCTAGGCAGTGACGTGGGGGCTAGATTTTTTAGGCCTAAAAGAGGCCAGTTATACCTAGACAGGTTTGACGCTGTAAAGGATTTCGGCGAAACGAGTTAAGTTTCTTATACCTGAGTCGTTTATCAAAATTCCTTCAAGTAGAAAGTTATAAATACGTCTCGTGAGGTCGCCCTCCCACCCCAAAAGCTACACAGATGGTAATTTATTCTAGAATTAGGCGAGCTAGTTGTACCTATCTATTCTGCGTGGCTTAACCCTTTGGAAGGTTGGTTTTGTTACTAATGTATGAATAATAATGTTGAGTGAACACTGGAAATTTTCGAGTATTTGTGTTATGAATACTGCGTAAAATGTTATTTCTGGGTTGTCAGAATGTAGTGTAGCGTCAGTTTTAGTTAATGATATATTTTATATCTAACAATTTGATGAGTTTTGGTAATTGGTTCACTCGCTATTATGAGGGTTACAGAAAATGATTCACTCCCACTACGAGGGCCATAGGAAATTGGGGATATATATTAGAACCAGAATATTATTTATATGTAAACCATTTAAGTATTTATGAATTGACAGAAAAGTAACGAAGACTATCACCACTTCGGAATGCGGCGTCACATGTCTGTGGCAAAAAAGGAAAAAAATATCAAAGCAAGAAAATAATTTTAGAAGTTTTGATGAAAAAAAGAACACGCCTACGTTTCTCAAGCAAGGGTAAGTAATGCAGTATGTTGCCATTATACCATGTAAGCAAGTATGTTGCCATTATACCGGGCTTAAGTCCAGACTCCGGGACGCTGAAGATTTTTTGTTCGAAAATCTCCAGTATTGCTTTCTCGGACTAAGAACTGGAACCCAGGACCTTATAATTGCCAACCGCACTCTATGTCACTAGACCAATAAGGTAAGTTTTTAACATATAATAGTGTTTCTTATAACTCTGAATACTGTTTCAGAGACATAGGTGTGAAGATATAAAAAAAAAAACCACCGTCACGAGGGTTCCCCAGAGGGGGTGGCAGAGGTGTACTGAGTACACCCACGTTTTGCCGACGATGTTAGGTCCCATGTAATAGGGGGTGAGCCTATTGCCCTATACCGGCCACAATTCCAGACGCCGGACTCATACATGGGAATTTTTCGTTAGAAAAACTACATTTGTCCGACCTAGGATTTGAACCCAGGACCTCGTGATCACAAAGCGATACGCTTTGCCACCAGACCAACGAGTGTGAAGATATGATAATGATTAATGACAATATTACTCAATACATAATTATTTCCTTTTATCAATAAGTTGTCTAAGGTGTGCGATAACCGTTTTGTCTTATGGCTGATTGACATGTATTACACACCGTCATGCCAATTTTCCCCAAGCTGGGTGGCATGTAAAATAGGGGGCGAGTCTATTGACAAATACTGGGCACAATTCCAGACTCCGGACTGGGAATATTTCGAGAGAAAAACTACGTTTGTCCGAACTAGTATACATGTAAATCACCCATCATGTATTACAATGGTGTGCAGTCACAAAATTTAGACGCGAGAAAATTCGTTTAAAGAATTGTAATGTATTGTATAGACAAGCCGTGTACAAGAATCTAATCACAGGCCGACAAAATTTTGTGCCGCGCGAGCTCTGCAGGTGTCCCTACAATACAGTAATTATTATATTAATACGTAAAGCGAAAACTTTGTACCCCGTTTTACGAAAAGTCCGCGGACGGAGGAGGATGAAATTTCCCACACTTATAGTTTATATAGAGAAAGAGTGCAGAATGCTAATATTTTTTTTTTAATTATGCATAAATGATACATTAAATCAATAAAAAAATCATTACACACACTACCATGTATTTGACACACACACGCATATATACTCTTTTGTTTATTGTTAGAGTCTGTGGTAAAATTGAGAATAGTTGTCTATAGTCTTACTGAATGTCAAACATAACCAGCAAACGATGAAAGAATAGGTCGAATTTTGACCAAAACCACTAGTTCAAGTAATTACTTAACGTTTTATTTATAACTTATTTACTTAATGTTTGTGTGCCAAGTGGGTTTTCAATGTCGCGAATGATTTGTTAGTTGGCATGTGAGTGAAACAAATCTTTGACAGTAATTAGTAGATAACTTGACGTTTATAGTTAGTTGTAAACACGGCAACATTTACGCAGAGTAGGCAGAAAAGTACAGTTCAAGGCTTCATACTCATTCGTATATCTCTTGAAACATTTAAAGGAGTTACAATTTTACAGACAGACGAAAGTTTGAAATATATGTATATCGTCCCTTTTTAGTAACGAGTTAAAAAGGAAAGATACCTCGTATATTAAAAAAAAATAACACGTTCACGCCTATATTCCCAAAACGGTGGTGGCAGAGGTATACTCTGTACCCCACTTATGACCGATGATCTTAGATTTCAATGTTATAAGTGCGATGCAGAATTCGGACTACGACTGAGAATTTTTCGGAAAAAAGAATACTTATTCGGATAAAGGACCTCGTGATCGCCATCGGCACTAAATGTCACTACACCATCGAGTCAATTCTAATACATGTTTTTCCACTGTGTTATTTCCGTAACAAAACATTAAAATACAAACTTATTTACAACAAACATCTCTTACAAATCTTTAAATATCTAGCACACAATTGCTTCCAACTTTATTCGACTCAATCTTTAATGCCGAAACTTTTACTCGATAAAACATAGACACCCGAAACGGCGTGTTCCTAGGAAATTATATCAAAATCGATATATACAAAATATATAATCTCGCTACATCCCGACCAGACGTTTCCGTGCGGCGACCTTGGGCCCCTCTACCCCCCTAATTTATTCACCAGCCCACCTGTTGTCTCCTTCTACCACCTCGAAAGCATTGCGCATGTTTGGCGCAGAGAAAGAGACGGGGGGAGGTTTCCCTTTCGTTTTCAGGTCGAAGTGTCTAGACGGGTGAACCCTTTAGTCACATGTGGTCTGATAGCTGGTATCAAGGTGTTTGGGACCTTTTATGGGGACACGCGACGGTTGCATGCGGACAGATACAGGGTTCGATGAAGTAGCTGTATATTTACATTTTTATTGTTTTAAATTTGGATGTTGTCACGCTAAGAAATGTGGAATTACAAAAAGAAATGTTGTTTTTTTCATAGGTTTTGGTTTCATGATTTATTTTTTTAAATATTTTGATTTTTCTTGGATACTATCTTCCTAAAACAATATTCCATGTCAGTTTTTATCCAAAGACGAAGAAAAAATGTGGAAAAATAATCTCGGCAACACCCAAAAAAACAACGAGTAATCGTTGTTTTTTTTAAATATGGCAGTGGATGAACATCGCCAAAATTTTATCATCATTCTATATCATTTCAAAAAGCTTGCATTTTTTTCTTTTGCTTAAAATATACCATAGGTAAATGATATATTATACAAACACTTAAATATAAATTCATGGGCTTGATCCTCTCAAAAGTATATTTCTATTGTCGGTCAATAAATTAGTCATTACGGAAAATGAAATGTACTGGGTTATTCCTTACATAATTAAACCTTAAATATCTAAATACCGATAATTATAATTAGCGCTGTGTAAATCAGTTGTCAATTTCCTTCCTTTCGTTTACTCCGCACTAATTAACATTACTAGTAAATTTAAGTTATTTATAAACAGTTGGTGATTTATCTGTGTTGTGGATGTATCTGATTTACATGTAATTTGTAACATATAATTAGTTTAGTTTATGCATTTTCCTAAACATATATATTTAACATAACTAATAATAATAATTTATGATCCTAGATTTTCATCGGTTGATTTCAACATTAAATTTGTTCAAAGGGCCCCTAAGTGTTGGACCCATGCCCCCCCGCAAGGCTTCCAAAAGACCAGAGATATCGTGCTCTTGAAAGATATACATTAAATAATAATTAAAATTTATATAAAATTTCGATAAACGCCTCAACATTAGGAAAACCATAGCATAGCTTTAACGGTCGTTATTCATATAAACCTACATAGTTTTATATAGTATTATTTTATTTCCTATTTTGGAAAAAAAACCCTCACGCCTGTATTCCATTTTTTCCAAAAAAAACATGGTTAAATGCCATTCGATTCTAACATACTATTTACACCTAATCTCAGGACAGGTTTTTGTAACGTTATAATTTTTTTGTGTTATGGAGGTGGTAACGTAACACAATAGAAGAAAGTTATAAAATAGAATATGCTGTCCATTTCAAATCGACTTTTCTATACATTTCCCTAAAATTTATTGATTGGAGATTTTTTGTATTTTCTGAAAAAACGGTTAAGAGCCTGGAAAAATCTTTTAAGATGTCACTTATAATATTATATCTGAAATAACTTGCTATGCCAAAAAGCTTGCCATTAAATTAGTTTTTTTAAAATTAGTTTTTCATTAAAATATATCAATTGCTCGAAAAGAGTTTCCGTAACTGGCGAGCGTGTATGAGAGGAACTATGATAATTGATAGTGGAGGAAACCGAAAAGGGCTGTAAGGAAAGAACCTATTGGAACTCTACTCTTTGCCTTACACTCAGGGGATGGGCGCGATGATATAGATATTTGGATTTTCTCGAATACAGAAACTATCGTATTCGCAATAAGTATGCTATCAAACAAAGCCGAGTAATTTAAATCCATTAACACTAAAGAAAGTGTTAAGATATTCCGTCCGTGCCCGCCCCAGTTTCCTTTAGAATCTTATTTATCAGAACGTCGGCAAAATGTAAAGCAGATGCATTGGAAAACGATAGTTCCCTGTTAAAAGAATTAGCTCGGTGGGGAAAGGATAGAAGCTGTGCTTATTCGCTACATTCAATCTTAATACAGTATTACATGACCAGTCTGACTGTCAGAAAGAGATACTACTATATGTTAAAAAGAGAAGCATTTACAACTTTTTATTTTTAACACATAACGACGAATCTGTTAGATTAATAGACTGATCATGGTATCCTCTGTCTTACATTAACCAGAGGTAGATTTTTAATTATGTTTTGAAGACTGCCTTTTTAGTGAAGTCGTAATGAAGGCAACTCCCAAGGTTCTGGGTTGTCAAGTCCGGATAGTGTCCGGGTCTGGTAGAATGCTTTGTTCCTAATCATAAAGATGTCGACGATATCAGGTTTTAATGGAACAGGTGGTGAGGTTAATGCCATCATACCGGGAGCGATTCCGAACTCCGGACAAGGACTGATATTTTTTAGGTAGACAAAACACTAGGATCTGATGACAGGATCTCGTGATCACTAGCCAAGCACACTGATTCAAGTAATCACTAAGTATCACTAGATCAACGAAAGAAAGAGTGAATATAACCTTAGTGATTGCCGTTGGGTGATCATTGGACATTAATTAGTTTCCTTTGATCACCCAGTCGATGAAAGTGGAATAAACCCAATAAATAAGGTTTTTGCTAAATAAAATTTCTTTTAAAATAATTTTAAATCTAGTATACTATAGGATGGCAATCGAGACGGACGCGGGATATACCCATCTGCATTATTCAGAAGCACCTCGGAAGGCGATGCATGCAAACCTCCCCCCTACACCAAGGGAAGGCCGATGAACCCAGCGCAGCATATTTTTAGTGTACATAAACAGAAACATTGTGAAATCTAATCAGGAAAATGCATTCGGTTGAAACGGGGACGAATGTGGGGTGAAAAGTTCCTTTTCGAGATGAATTTGGGTTTAAAAAGAAAATTGAGAATGTTCTGCGATATAGTTTGGCTATTTTTGTTCGAGAAATTCATGTTTATTCAGCATTAACGCCGCGTGACTATTGAAACAACTAGTAAGAATTTTATGGAAATTAAAAAAAAAAATCAACCGCGATAAAGTCTGTGACATTTGTTTTATTTTGAGTGTTATATTTATTAGGGTTAATTTACGAAGTCAGCTTTAAACAGAAGGTAAGAAGAATTATGAGAGTGGATAAAGCACATACTGCTTACAGCAGCAGTAGGAGCAGAACCTGTTGGAACTCTGTACTCTCTGCTTACGGCAATGTTTTTAAGTACGTAAAATGAATTTGAATAGTTATCCCATCTCTACTCCTAACTACCTCTCCAAGATGAGCCTTTGAAGACACATTGTTTCACCGTATATAGTTCGTAATCAATAGTTTCCTACAGGGTCCTTATTCGGCATTACCAAACGCGGCTCGTTAAGATTTCTTCCTGACATAATCATTTAACGGTATTCTGTATGTTACGGGAGTACCATTATACGTTGATTTCCCGAAGTTATCGTAACGTGGCGCGTTACGTATTTAATTGGTTATAGCGAATACGGGCCCTGAAGTGTGTTGAGCGTCTTGTCGATAAATAACGATTTAGGTTACAGTCTAGGCTAGGTCTATCCAGGTCGGCCGGGGAATGTCTGGAATAGCAAAATAATTTCTAGTCCTAGATATTTCTCGTCCTGTCTTTGAAACTGGAATTAATAATTATTAATTTATTTATTTAGAAAGAACGCTGAAATTTTGAAGAAAATAAATAGGACGGCATTTGAACAAACTAGAAAAGTGACCGATTGTGACCTCACATAAAGGTTTTAATAAAATATCAAAACGTCTAAATTCCCCAGGGGGTGGCTGAGGTGTACCTCAATACACTCAAACGATGGAAGGTCCCTATGTAATGGGGCGAGATTATTTCGGGCACAATTTCACACCTTGGACTGGTACTGAGAATTGATCGATAGAAAACCTCGATACCAATTTGTCTGAATGAGGATTCCAAACCAGGACCTCCTCCCCAGCCGTATCGTACACCTCTTAATGAGTGAGTCAAATAAAGATGTTTCTATTTCTTTTTATACCATCGCGTTATAAGCCAATTGTAATTAAATTAACTACATATTTATAGCAGATACTACGTATTTTTCATAGCACATTTCTTATATTTTACTTTCATATAAAATTCTAAATACACAGCATCATATTTCCCGACCACAATTACTAAAATAAAATTAAAAAAAAAACTACCAAGCTACTAAAACACGAGCTTCCTAAACTAACGTCGCAAAACGTACATTGCACCCACATACAATATTCCCAGTGTTGCCGGCTCAAAATAATAGCTGCAGGGGAGGAAGGGAGGGAGCAGGCAACCCCCGTGCATTCACCTGCACCCCCGCATAACTTATGCAAGTTTGTTAATATTTCAGGAGGAAAGTAAAAGCTGGTTTCAGTTTAAACAATGTCGTGAAAGTTTAGTTTGTAGTAATTAGCTGAATAATTCCTTTTAATAATATTCGCTGGGATAGATAAAGGGTTGTTAAATATGTTTTGATACTTTGTGGGTAGAAGAATATCATAACGTATTTGTGCTGTGGATGTATGTTAAAAGAATATTTGTAAAAGCTATTTAACATCGTTCAAATGACTTTCCATTGTAGAAATAACCTCAGTCTTTGTTCGTGTAATCTGATCGTTGTAGTAGGAATTGGAAATATACCGGAAAATGCCATATATTTGCCATTTATAAACAGAATATATATGTTATTATATCAGTTGCATGGCTGCGTACTCGCATAAATTGAAGTGTAATGACGCTCGGTAAATTTGGCACCTGTCATTAACAATACAGAACTTAAATAAATACATAAATGATACATATTTTTTAAAGTTTTATAGATTATTTGAGATATGCTGAATATATATTTTTTTTATTATGTTTATTTGTTTTTATTTTGAGTTCTTGACGTTTCCTGTGCTTTGGTCATGGGAAGGAGTAGGCAATTCGGAAATTTAGAATCAACTGGGATAAAATCCAAAAAATACTTTTATTTCTTGTGTAGTATTCGCGTAAATCTATATGAAGGTGTAATTTGACATCATGATTGTGGAGTATTTATGTTCGAGCAACTGAACGGATAGTAGGGATAATCAGTGATAGCCTAGGGTTTAGACCGTTGGACTGCAAAGTCAGAGGCCTCGGGTTCAAACCCAGGCCCGCACCTCTGTCTTTTCGTAAGCATGTGTGTATTAAGAATTTACTATCACTTGCTTTAACGGTGAAGGAAAACATCGTTAGGAAACCTGCATGCCTGAGAGTGTTTCGAAGGTGTGTGAAGTTCGCCAACCCGCACTGGGCCAGCGTGGTAGACTATGACCTAAACCCTCTCAGTTTGAGAGGAGGCCCGTGCCCAACGGTGGGGATAATATTAAGTTTTAAATATATATTCCACTGTCCATATTTGTATCTCCAATGTAAATTCTCAACGTCACAAGGGACAACCGTATAAAGATATCATGTGATTAAGACATCTCAAAACCAAGTCATAATTTTATACACCAAAATTAATCATCTCCACAATTAAAGACAGATATAAAACAATTTGCGCGTCCCTTAAAATACGTTTCAATGCGCCAAGTTCAAAGCTCATATTTTTGTAATAAACAAAAGTAAATTGTCTCTTTTAATTATTTCCTGTCGCTTGTATAAAAATATATCGGAAAATTATTCACTTGTGTTTGTGCAAGTGGCGATTCTTTGTGTAAAGTTTTATAAATAAAAGGTGCTAAAATTGTAATTGTTGTCGTACAAGACCTGTGACGTTCAGACAAATTCTTTTCTGAATAAAGTTATAATAATTGAAAATGTAAAACCATAATACATTATGCTAAGGGACTGCGGTAAAGTAGCGTTAGGCTCGGTCAGTTTCCGCTACGCGTTCTTCACGCGCGACCCCAAGGAGGATGGCGGTGTCGTGTGGCCCACGCCGCCGTGAGCACCACGACGATGCAGGGGGGGGGGGGGGATACAAGCTACAAGTTTCCTCTCCCAAGGCGGGCTCTTCGGAGCGCGGCACAAGGGGGGCACCGGCGCGTTCCACTCGGAGATCCCGGAGCCCCTCTGACACGTGCCCGTGGCGGCCACCGTGGGGTTTTAGTCGGTAAGAGTCCGACATGCCCCGCCAGCTTCCCCCAAGGTTGGCAGAAGTCCATGAGGATTTCCCCACGAAAAAAAAGGCTCGGTCAGTTTAAAACGGGTGTCCGCTTACGGCATGCCCCATTTTTTATGTTTTCTCGCTTCGGATAGCCGGACAAGGCTTGCATGGTAAGCCGTTGGTGCCAGATACCTCTTAATGCGATAGTCGTTAAACCAAGACTGAAGCCTGATAAGTCGCTTGTAAGTTCCACCAGAAGGTGACCTGCCTCCACTAATCCGCATAAGGAGTCTCTTATTGTTAATGGAGGCGCGGCAGATGACAGTACGAATTCATTTATCATATTATATATATTTACTGGATCGCTTTTTTTACGACTTGGTTTGAGAGAGACGAAAATATCTTAAATTATTATTGAAAGGGCATCTCGTGGGTCGCGACGTCCGGTTGAAGAGGTCGAAAATATTCAACATGTTCTTTTTTCATCAACTGGTCATAATGACATCGCAATAAATAGATTTTTAAGTAAAAACATGGAAACTACGTGTTTATGAATGTTGTGAATGGCAACGGAAAATTAAAAACCATTTTACGTGAATTAAACAGCCCGTTATAGGAATAATATGTAGGTACCTATTATTTATTTAACCACAAATAGTGTTGCGATTAGGCATACCTTACAAAGCTGGATAAGTCGCTGTATAAGGTTCGACATTTTTACCTAAAAGCCGGACATAACGTTTCAGTATTAATTCATGTTTTTTCAACATTTAGTATTAAAAATTGTTGCCTGTTTTGACTATATATTACACACAAATAACATTTTTTTTTACAAAATGAAACAGCTGCAACTAAAAACAATAATTGATCAGTTCTATTATCATATTCAGCTACGATATTAAGGAAGTAAAAATTACTGTTACACAGACAAAAAGTCGGACAAGCTGGACATGTGGAGGTCCGATGCGATTTTAAAAAGCCGAACATATATTGGCTAACTTGGTTTCGATTGCTTTTGAACACCTCTTCGGGTATAATGGTCGCCATTTACGTTTTACATATTAAACACTTATTAAAATTTACTGCGCTAATTCCAGCAATTACTGCTAATATCGGACGTATAAGGGCACTTCCCTAATTACGTATTTAGTGTATAACCACAGACTGAAGTCATCGATGACGTTCCACCTTCCACTGGTTCACGCTGAAGATTCCATGTCCGTCTTTATAAGTCAATCCGGATTTCCCCTGGCCTTTTCCTTGGTATGTCACTGACTGATGGCGGCTTGCCAGCATCTGCGCTGACTTTGAATGTCTTTGAATGGGACAATCTATAATAAATCTATGCTGCCTCATTGGTCTAGTGTGAGTGGCGATCGCAAGGTCCTGAGTTCAAATTCTAGGTCGGACAAAGTGTTCTATCCCTATTCAATAGTTCGGAATTATGCCTGATATGAAGGCAGTAGGCTCGGCCCCTGTTACATTGAAAACTAACGTAACGTAAACATAGTAAAACTTAGCCCCTTTTTAAGGAATATAGGCGAGCGCGTTTTTTACTTATTTGATTTTTTTTTAACAACTATCTGTTGCAAGGGACAATACGAAAGTCCTAACCAGAAATTGCTCGTTATGGGCTTCAATTTTATTTTTTTACTAGTTTTATTTACTTTACTACGATTATAAATTAACCACCAACGTACTAAATTGTATTATCAAAATAAATTCAGTTGTTTCCCGTTTTCAGAACTGGTTGCACAAATTAGGTTAAATTTTAGGAATTATCGTTTTGTTACTATAGGAAGAATTCGTTAAATGCGATTAGATATTTTATATTAGGTGCTGCGGAAATAAGCTTGGCCTTCCTAAATTTGATATTTCAAAATATTATAAATAGAAATGTCAAATAATAAATAGCTTATTGTTGTACTAACTTGCTGTATTGGATCGTTGAAATTATTAAGATAACGAAACATAATTCTTAGTGTTCGTTTTTCATTTCATTTACATTGGAAAATTGAAAAGCACTTCTAGCGGACAAAATCTGGAAGTCTTATTTCTCCATGCCAAATTGAAAAATATACAATAGTAAATTCTTTGACGAAAACTATAAAATTCTAAGAAAATTACTAGATTTTTGACAGACTTGAAAGTGTGTGCATAAATGTGTATATATATTTCGATTTTGTTTTAATGTGCGTTCATACGAAGACGTTTGTTGATTGACATTATGTAGACCTGTGCTTTGTGTTTTAAAAATACGAGAAAAAAGATAGCTGGTAACACTAAGACATCTCCTTCAACGCTCAATTATTTATGACGTCCATATTTTTTAAGAAATTTAGTATCACGGAGACACTGTACAAATATGGATCATATCTGATAGGGCATATATGAGGAGACAAATCCATAAATAGGATGTCGGTATACTTACATTATTTTTTATCGATGGAGTATATACAATGGTAGAATTTATAAATATATTAATCTATGGTCCGGTGCCAATGAAGGCGAGGCGAGTCACGGGCAGGGAAGTGACCGATTCAATGGCACAATAAAATTAATAAATACACGTGTCTGAATGACGTAATGCGGTGCGAATTCGATGCGACATAAGGCAGAGGAGATTGGCGGGATAGCTTCGGCTGTTTTAAAAAGGAACTTTTGGAACCAGTGGCAAAAAGTAATAAATATTCTTCTTCCGAAATCCGGTTTCCAAATAAGAATACATGTCGATGGATACCACGCAAATGTTTATCGATTGTGATACAAAAGTAAAAATAGGAGGAAACGAGCTTTGTAGCTTTCAAATTTATGATGTGTAGTATATGATTCTTAATTCAACTAACTAAATTTTGACTAATGTCAACGTTATATTCAGCTAGCAATATAGTCTATATCGATTATGAACCAAAATGAATAATATACATAAAATAATGATATTTACATATAATTCAAACCAGGTATTGAAGCTACGATTATAACAAAAACTCATTCTTTCAAGAAATCATAAAACATTGATCTTCTTTTTCTTAACCTTTCGACGGCAAATAAAACATTGATTAGAAAATTCTTTGTTGCAGCGAATCATTAAATATAAAGAATAAATACGGTTTTTTATACTTGGATTTTCTTGGCACAATAGCAGACATTCTGCACATTTTGATTTTGTTTTAGACCTTTGATACTGGAGAGATAAGTTACATGTTCTCGTGTCAAAAGCCAACATTGACTTTGGGTTATTACACTACTAGAAGTAAGTAAGCAATGATTCCTTATTTGGAGAGAATTAAAAAAATTCAAAGGAATTCGAATCTCCGCGAAAGTTTATAACTTACACAGTATTCATATGGGATGTGTTTATTGAGGAAAACAGCCTTAAAAATTACTGCTTCATACACGTTTAGGTTTCTTTTGCGATGAATTTAGCCAGACTTTCTTTGAATTAAACTTATATTGAATTTGCCTGTCTGTATCCTGGATATTAGACTTATGACATTGTTGCTTTGTTGTGACTAAAATACTTAGGTATTAATTAGGACTTACGATATTTTTTTTTCATAACGTACCATAAAGTCTGCCCCGAGGTATTGTGTGTCACGCGGGTGACCTTCATAGGGTCCTGGGTTTAAATTCTAGTTAGGATAGAGCGAAATTGGAAAAAAATCTGAGTAGCAGTCTGAAAATAGAAATTGTGCCGGGTATGATGGCATTAAGTTCGCCTCCTTTTACATTGAGCCCTGGAATCGTTGACGAATGATTCGAACGAACTAAATAACTACTATTACTAATCACGAGGTCATTGTGATAAGTATTTTAACTCTAAGTAATGTTAGAAGTGGTAGCATTCTAATATCTCAGTGATTATCTTTATCATCACGACCGATCCCTTGGGGGATTTGGAGTGACAGGATTGCAGTGACTATATGGGGCTTATATAAATAAATACTTCATAATTTAAAGTACAGGCGTTTAGATTCAATAATTCACCTCGATTTTACTAATGATACCAGGTAATAAACGGTCCACCGCTCGTTGTAGCAGCTACAATGGAAATACAACTCTATGCACAAAATAATAGGGTTAATTCAACATTGACAATACGTTTCGGCAAATCTCAGCCGAGATGTGTGACGTCAGAGCGTAACATCCGGGAAGCCATGCTATTTCCAACACACCAACATTGTCCAGACCCGTGACCCCCCATTAGTTAGTAAGGTTACAAGTTTTAGGGGTCTCCGTTAAGTGGTTGTAATGGCAGTAGAGTGAGCGTTAGTTATATACAAGTTAGTATATATGTGTGTGTGTGTGTGGTTGTATGTGTGTGAGTGAGATTTTTAATGACTCACTGAATAGGAGTGTCTTTTCGATATTAGTCTGTTGGTTATAAAGGAAAGGGAGGCAATACGGTAAATAGGCGAATATGTATGTATTAGTGTAGGTTATCCTATGAGCAATGTTAAACCTAAGCGTGGTATGTAGGTGTACAGGAAATGTGTATTCGCTAGCCGAATCCAGTATCACTTACAATCATTATTCAAAATGTTTTTTTTTTTATATTCAGGTATAGATAATTTAAGTAAAAAGAACTTAAAAACGTAAATATTTCGAACCTCAAGCATTAAAAACATATCATAACATGAAAAAGGAAAGTTTTTCTCTATTTTGATACATGAATGTTATGATTGGTAACAACCGCTCCGATTAAATTATAATAATATTAGCCCTGTTAATCCCACTGTTGGGCACGGACTTCCTCTCACACTGAGAGGGTTTTTAGGCCATAGTCCACGCTGGCCCAGTGCGGGTTGGTGAACGTCACACACCTTTGAGAAACTCTTTAGGCATGCAGGTTTCCTCACGATGTTTTCCTTCACCGTTAAAGCAAGTGATAGTTAATTTATAATACGCACATACTTTCTAAAAGACAGAAGTGCGTGTCTGGGTTTGAACCCAGACCTCTGACAAGACAAGTCTGACTTTGCAGTCCAATGGTCTAACCAGTAGGCTTTCACTGCTTTTTACCGCTCCGATTAAGATACAAAAATGTCACAGTCCATAGTCTTGTATCTAACTTTGCAGTTAAACAAAAAAGGCTTAATAAACCATTTTCTATCTCGTAATTTAAATAGTTTTGTGTCATTAATATGTGTCGTATGGTGGCCTCAGATCTGCTGTCACATTTTCGTTGAAAACAATTTCCGTGTAGCTAAAATTAACGTGCATCCAACGGTTAAAATAAATACTTCTATCATTATTTTGAGCTATGATATATGGAGATTTAATTTTGATGATTTACTCATCTGTTTGCTAGCTAGTTCTAGAATAATTACACTTTTTATAAGCAATAAAGCAATATTTTATATCACCAACATACTTGCACTACAACACACTTACATTATAATAATTTTACACAGATACAGGTTTTTAATAAATCTTATTACAGGCGAACTCAACTTACATACGTGTAGAAACATAAAATAACCGATTAAGAGGCCTTTTGTGACAATAGGCTCGTATTTCGTAAGTTTTTTCAGATGATTTTGGTAAAGATGTACGTTCAGAATACTTAGCGTGCAATAACAAATCAGCGATATAATTGTAGACAGGTATTTCACAAAAAAGCATGTAAATAAAAAAATCGACAGTGTTTTAAAATGATTGTCATGGTATGGGGCGATGCTTTTGGTTAAACGTTTTCCTATATTTCCTAAAGAACGAGTAAGATTACACGTGAATTCCAATACTAATTATATACCTAGATAGATTAAAAAATAAAAGGTATATACCATGTCATATTATAATTACCATTGTTTCCTAAATTCGTCGATGACGTCTTATCAAAGTCCAGGAACCCTGAACGCGATTATCATTTTTCTATATCGATTTAAATCGGTTTTACCATAAAATCGATTTAGGCACCGTCATACGACGTGATCGGTCCTTGACGATCGCATTTTGTTTCTGGTCACGCCGCGTACGCGATACTACTCGTAATTGATAGAATTTATTTAGATTTGTACTGCCATTCGTATATGCAATGATATGATTGCTTGATATCCCTAACCATTTCCTGCTTGCAGTATAAATTTTGGTTTACAGTTCATTAAAAAATTACTGGGACAAATTGTGACCTCTTTCGTTTAATTAAAGAGATTATTTATAATAAACGTGGCAATTATATATAATACATATAATTTTTATTAAAAATTCTAAATAAATATAATCTATACATTTTGGAACGCAGCCGTTTGGTGAGTTGCGCGGGCCGCGGTGCCAACATGGCGTCGGAAAAGCGCGGGCACTTTCCCCGAGCTCGGGAAACGTAAGAAAGTGGCCGCCGCGCGCCGCGAAATGGAAACCGTCGCGATTAAAGCTGATAACACGTTTATCTGCGAACTTTAATAACCGACTACACGATAGGAGCGTGTAGCGTCACCTTGGAACACATCTTCTTAGTTTTAAACCAGACTAATTCAAATTACAGTCGATCTTTGAATAATTAAATACTCTGTAAAAAATTTACTCAAATTTATAATCTTCTAAGCAATTTCTATTCATTATGATTTTTACTTCATAATACTGTATTTTAAATTAATGAACTGTGTAAAGAAAGCTGTGCCATAAGCGTTGTATTATTTTTTTATATTGTTTCATAATGCAGAAATATAATTTATTCTGCGTTTTTGTGTAATTTTCAACCAAAATTTGGATTTGCACGAACTCTAAAATTTGCCAATATTTTCGAGAATAGTTTAAATTATTTACAGACTTGGATATGTAAATCAACTTAGTAACTAATTAATTGATAAAATAGAAACTCAAATGATTAACCTTCACCATGCATGCGTATTTACAAGAACACGTACACAAAGAATTGTCCTGTTGCGAGTATTTATGTAAATACAACACGGGTTATGTGGTGTTACGTAAATTATTTTGTGTATCGCAGTGACTCACTGTGAAAATGGCGACACCTCATTACAACTCCATGGATCCAAATACGTAAAGATATTTTGATAATCATTATGTATAAAGAAAATGATCACATCATGATGACGTGATTTTTAGTGATGGAAAATGTGATCAAAGGTGTAATTTAATATGACGTATTAACCGTTAGTCTAACGGCACGTACGCCATCAAGAAGTTGTCATGTAAGATTTGAAATTATTAGATTTTAATTATATCCCTAATTTCTTTGATTTTGAGTCTTGGTGGTAGCTTATAATAATAATCTAGTTAGTGGAAAAATATACTTTATTATATAAACTGTATTATAATTTTGGACACATTTGTAACATACATATCGTATAGATACACGTTATTCTTAATTGTTCTGTTGTTCAAAATATGACAATATGCACATACGAATTTAATGATTAATTAATAAACCTATTGTTGTAAGTCACTTGTTTTTTTCCTGTAGTTACGTTAGTTATTTCCTCGTTAAGATAAGTGCATTATTACATGTTTTTGAACAGAACAAAAATAAGGGCATAATTAGTTACCGTGTAGGTATTTTTGCGTAACAAAGCTTAGCTGCGCGGTATCTAGGAACCAAACTAAATTAAAAAAAGTAACGATACTTTTTGAAAATGTAATTACAGGTGTATGTTTTTATTTTAAAGTTTCCTCTATTTTTTTAAGAACCTACGTTCGATTTGCAATTTTTGTTAGTTTGTTTAGGTCAGCTCAGTGACCTGAATAAGAACCACTTCCTTATCCTACATTGTTGAACTTTGACATGTTGATTCAGTTTAAATGACAATGCATTTTTCGTAAGCATGATCTGTCTTTACACCCGGGATTGGCTTTCGACGAAAAACTCCTCAACGTCATACCACATTGACATGAAATTTTGAATTAACACATCTTATTTTGATTGGCCGTTTTAAATTACATGGCTTAAGTGGCATGACTATGCTATTATTTTAATTTTCATTTTTTTTTAAAGGTATAAAGTGAACGTGTCGCATTACTAGTACACAAACACGATCGAGCACAGTTTATATTTGTGAGGCGACTGTAAAGTGGGTCAGACAGGCGCGAAGGGCGAGATGCGCCCGCGGTTCCTACGAGCGAGACGACCACGAGACGTTCACCGCTCCATCTAGTGATGTAACGACCTCTGGACAACGGGACGTATCGAGCTAAACTTAGATATCGATTTTCTATACAATAATCGATCGTAATTTCTGTAACAAAACTTTAAAAAGCGATTTCGAGTGTACTTGTGTATTTCATAATGTCTACTTAATTTAATTTCGTTTATTTTCGTTTCGTCGTATTTTTTTTAAATTACATAATTTAAGAAATCCGCAAACGACATGCAACGAATCTTAAAGAATGTTTAAGAGAAACAAATCAATTGATATTTTTTTAATATTTGTGATCTTAATTTATTTAGTGAAAAAAATACTTAATGTTTTATTTCATTAATTTATAAACAATTTCATTACATCCATCGCGGGCTGATACAATACAGATAATAGTGTTACAGACGATTCCGTTTCGCAAGCCATTGTCCATTAGTCATGTCCTAAAAGTTTGTTGTACATTGCGATAGGGTTTTTTTTGGACCAACCTTGTCTAAGGAAACAACAGGTTGGCGGGTGTACGTGCAGCCTCGGCCGCCCGCTAATTCAACTCACGGTCGTGGTTAGATGTAAACATGCCTTTATAGTATGTTTTTGTCTATGACCGTTCGAGAGCGCGGTCACCGTATTCCGTTCAAAACTTTGACAAGTACATTCCTTCTCCGTTTGTTTATTTATCGTCAGATACCGGTACTCTGGCCATGACCCCATTTGAACTCACTGTAAAATTCCCACTAAGGTACCGCAATTTCTATTATCAAAGTGATGTTAAATTAATATATATTTTTTTGGTTATCGTAGCCGCGGTGTTGCATTAATAGTAGCCCGATAAGATGCCACTACGGACAGATAAGCTTACTATCTCGATTACGAGCACACTCGACGTAGGAAATAAGAAATTAGGACAAGGATATTGGGTCGCTACACTAGATATAACATTGTTTGTGTCGTCAATTATTATACACGTGTAAATGTTACGACATAACAGTGTACCGATTAAATTAAAACGACGATTAATATGAAAATAAAATGGAAAACCGTAAAATGTGTCATCGAGATCGAAACCGCGCGTCACTAGGTCCGCCATGTTTGGTTGCAGCGCGCGAAAGTGAGATTTAACGCGAACGGTGCATCGCAGCTCCCTTGACCCGGTTGCGCCGCCCCCGCCCCTCCCCGCCCGCGCCCACCGCACTACGATAGTAAACCGAACACATAGATACTAGTCTAGGCGAGAACTGCATTAAACCGACGCGGCCTATGTGTGCGACAACTACTTGAAGTATTAATAGAGCGCCGTGACCGATGGAAATATTTTTCAGGGATGCGATTAGGCATATTATCGACAGTTACGACACATGTTTATTTGGTGAAAATATAAGCCGTCCTAGATTCGTTTTTGAGGTTGAAATATCTATTAGTGTCTTAATTGGCGGTTCGTGATAATGTAAAGGAAATGATTTCGAACCGGATCCATTAGCCGAGTATTATGAACGTGGGCTGTAGTATCGGATCAGATCTGTGAACTTTGAAGTATTCACTAAACGAGTTGAGCCTTTGAGTATTTTTTGGCACAATCGGTTTATGTGATCATAATCGTGTTTCGATTGCAAGTTTACATTAATAGAGTAAATCAAACAAAACAATCCGTTCATTTTCCTTTTAATATTTCCATTGGTATAGTAATCACGTTGTTAAAAGTTTAAGTAGCATAGGTAATGATAGACAGCATCGTGATGATTATTTGCGATTCGATTAAAAAATTGACGGCTTAAAAATCGATAAACCGTCGTGTACCGGATATGTTTGCCAATCTCTACAGTGCAATAGGGTGGAGCTTTGAAACCGTACTCATTGAGATACGCAACAGTTGCCGCAGCGATGCGCGTTTACTGGAGAATTATTTGTAATGACAGATTATTTTATCATTATTGCACCCAAATTGCATTAACTGCTTAGAATTTGGTTTTTTATTACTAAGAATCTCGCTGCGTGTAGGTAATGGAACCGTAGTACCAAGGTTTCTTCACAGTGAAGAAGAATTTTCAAAGAAAAGTTACGGAAGTGAAAATTTTCGTGTCGAGTTCTCAGGGACCTATAAAACAAGACTGATGAAACAAAAGTATAACATCCACGCTCTTAGAATAAGTTATTTCTTGGGGCTAAAAAAGATTGACAAAAGATACTAAAATAAAAATATCTCATGATATTTTAGGGCGCAAAGAAAGTATTGAAAGGGTTTAACGTATTAACTTTTGAAAAATGTAATAAGATACAATGATATAATTTTATTTTATTTATTATGAATGTATAAAATTATAACTAATAAGTAATAATTTTAGTTCTGATTGTATGGGTATTATTGCCTGAATAAATGGATTTGATTTGACTTGAATAACGAGGCCCAAGAATACAACCTTGAGGTATGTCAAATTCTTACATTGGAAGAGTTTTTAGTGTGGTGCATTATGGATCTTAATAATAATATTCCGAGTTCTATTTTGTACTCAAAACTAAATTGTCTCGAGAAACCATTCATTCAGTATCAAATAGCGAATGCGCTGACCTTTTAGTGGCGTGTGGAAAACATGCTGCTACTATTTGCGATCGAGCTTTACTTAATTTTACTTAAGTAATGTAACTTGAAATGGGCGGAGTCTGTCTGCGAGGTATGACTTACTGGTTTAATTATAACGCTATATTCAGTTTGGAGTGGATTTGTGTTAATATTAAATAAATGTGCTTAAGTGGAGTATCTCAATATAAAAAGTAAATGCTTCGATTTTCGGATTTTAAAACTAAATTGGAATTTGGAATAATCGTATTTATGTATTATATTTCCGAAAAACATTTCAGTCAGTGAACTCTATTATTATAGAGTTCACTGACTACGATAGGCTTTTTGTACATCGGCCTAAATTCTCCTTCTCTTAAGACTAGTGTAATAGAGTTTAGCAATAAAAGGGAAGGTTGCAATTACAATCCCAAAAAAAAATTGTTGCCATCCGGTATGTTATAAGTAATTAAGAAATAATACGTAAGCATTGGAATTTAGCAGTATTATTTACTTTATCGTTCGAAACAGTATAAATATGTATGAATTAAAATGTGCCGAAAATATTGGGCACTCGGCGCGGTTCCACCATCGTTTTCCTGTTTACCTGCGCCTGCGCAGCCGCATTGTAGGTCGAGTGCGCACACGTCGCGTTGCGCAATCAACTCCAACCGCACTCTTCTCGTTTCGGCGTTACGATACTATAACTGGTTTGAAAAAACTTAACCTGCCATCTGTCGTAATCTGTGGTCTTTTCCTTCTTACGTTTAGGCAACAACAACCGGAAGATTGTGATTAACAACGTTGAAATGAACATTAAACGTCAACTTTCCAGGTTTTATAAATCGTATACTAGTAGCGTTTTTGACACGTACATTTCATTCTTAAGATCACAGCAGTTACTCGTAAACCCCTACCAAGGTTTATCAAATTCTACTCATCTATGGTATATTAATGTTTGGTATATTGGTGTCCGGAAACCGTACATGCCGATGGTACATTGCGCGCGCGCCGCGGACAAACAAACAAACACAGATACTGCAAACATCCACGCACGCGAACATTGTTGTCGGATCTCGGCAGCGGCTTCCTTTGCCTGTTTTGTTACAACAATCGACCACTACGACGTAGTATCCGATACGTGTGAGTAGTTTCCAAAAGTAGTTAAAATTAAACGGTTACTAGACTGTGACAGCTAAGAATTTTCCAGAATGACTTCCTCTTATGAAGGACAGCGACCTTTCGATGTTTGTTGCTGCGCGGTTCGTTGGTTTGTTAGATAATTTTATTATAACTGGTGCAGATTTCAAATACAATGTTAAACTAAACCATAATCTATACCACAAGAAAATCGATTAAACATTGTAAAGAGAGACACGAAAACGTTGATTGACAAGTTGATTTTTTATTTTAAACGTAACCGTAGAAAAATTTAAAGAAGCGACATTAATAAAACACTATATCTGAGCAAAACAAAATGGTCAAAAGCAATCTTGTTTATTTTTTATTTATTAATTTGTGTACGTAGTTGTATTATATTAAGCCACAACGCGAGCGTAGCGGCCGGCGCGACAGCCGGCGACCGGTTCATGCTTCGCTGCGAGAATTTTGCTGACATTGACACAGTTATCGGTTTCGTAATACCGCTGTGATGTTTGCAGTGATTGTCTAGTTATATCTGTTTTTTTTTGTCGTGGAAACGTTCGGTTCTCGTCTTTAGTAATCGAATTTAAAATGGAGACGTTGGAAAGCGAGTTTTTATAAATAATTATGTTTAGGCACTTTCTTCTTCTTGTTTAAGTTATGCTAATTTTGAATGTATTTTGCCAATGTGCAGCGAGATGCATATTTGTGTTTGTAAGATTTAATTTTAAAATTAATTTAACTTCCTGATCAACTTGATGACAACGATGATAATGAAATTGATAAAGTACCCCACCCTGGATAGTAAAGCGATGCATATTCACATACCGATTGCGACAGCCGTTTTGAGGGAAACCGAAAAGGCATGTTTTATCACTTTGTTACAATTACCTTCACTCATGCGCATATAAGAATGTATAATGGTGAATATTCCACCAACATTACACATTATTATTCGAAATAAAACAAGTTTTGAAAATTAAAACAAATTGACGACACTCTTCGAATCCCCGCCAAAAACTCCGTTTAGCCCCTTTGTTTCACATTACCTGTGATATTAGATTAGGTTTTGCGGTTTTTTAAGATAGTGCACATCCTTATTTTGCTTGGATATTTTGACAGTTGACATTAGAATATTTCTGTAAAAATTATAGATAGGAGCTATCATAAAGACGGTTTTCGGTCGAAACGGAAGTTTCGATCAGTCGTTCTAAGTTATCATCGAATCCTTAAGAATCTTTCAAAGATGCAATTACGATGTCTGAGTATCTTACGGATGTTCACCTTAATTCTTGAAAGTTGTTTATAGTCTTTTTGTCTGTTATGTCGTCATAGAACCTATTGTCAGAGACCGGAAAAGTCCTTGGAGGCACCATGAACATTGGTCAGGTCTCAGCGGTCATGTGAATCGGTCACCGATGACTGCCGTATAAAACAGGAAGGCTATACATTTTAGTCAACCATTTTTATGAACGATCACAAATAAAAATGATTACTAGAAATAGAGACAACATTACCCCTTTTCTGCCTATTCATAAAGTATAAAGTCAACCAAGTGCGGAACAATTAGGGAAGTTTAATATAAAAAAATATTTGGAACTGCCTACTGTGGGCGTTCAAGGTGCAGTTAGCATCGTAGCGTTTGTTGTACGGGTTGCGTCACCTAGTTGTGCAACTAATGTGTCGTAAAAACGCCGGTTGGACCGCGCGAATTTTATTAAACTAATTCAAACGGTAATGAACCCTACACTGCAATTATAGAGTTCATTTTCGAACTTTAATGCTGGTAATTTCAGCGTGTATTTCGTGACAATGTATGTATGTGATAGTTATTTTTAAGGGCAAATTGATGAATATGTGTTTTTCAATTTTTATGACGGATTTAAATATTTTTATCTTGGTGCATATTGATATTGGAATAAACTTATTATAATGAAAGACTTTTCTGGAGATAGATAAAGAAAGTCAAGGTTCTATAGCTCGATTAAATTGACGATAACTGCTCTCGGTTTGCAAAAAAAATGTTATCTATGTAACTTAACCAAGTTTCTGTAACTTAACCAACACCTAACATTTGCAAAAAAGTTGTCTATGACTAACTATTGTAAAAAAAGTGATTTATAAGTTAAATTTTGTAAAACAGAGGTAGTATATGTATAAACGACTGTATACACGGAAATAATTTCACAAACCAAACGTTCTGCACCAGAATTAGTTAGTTAAATGATAAATATCTAAAAGTTACCAAATTACGGCGGTTCGCCACCGCCCGTTTTTATTGGCATTTAGATTTGTCGGCGGATATTACGACATGATACTGACATTTTTATTGTGCAGGAAATCAAATGCTTTTGATATAGCTTTTAAAATGTTAATTTATACGTAAATGGATTAAGTAATTATTTTATTTTCATAATTAGAACAAATTAATGAGGTCTACTTAACTTCTGCTTTCATCGCAAACAGATCGCTTGTGATAAGTAGATTTATCAGTGTCAATTACTTACACGTCTGCTTTCCCTGAAAGGGCGAATGAGTACATAGTACATCCACCTGCAGCATGGTATTTATGGGCTCATGGGAGAGCGTGTAACCATACTTCAGGCACAGTGTTTCACATTCTTTCCCTTTCTGTAATATTTTTTAAGCCTATAACGCAACAGTACATTACATCATTAATGTTATCATATTGCTCCATAGTTACAATATTTCTACATCATTTAAAAACGAAAATGCGAAAAATTACCGTGTAAAATCATCATTTGGATTCACAAATCGAGCGCGCGCCTACTGAACCGAAGTTAATTGTATTAGTCTAGTATTTTGATAACGTATTTCTTCTGTGGATATATTAAGTAACAATATGTAATGTAATATAACCAGAGTTAAGGTCGGCAGCGACCATTTCAAGATAGCTACACTTGACTCAAATAACTGTATACATAAATTTGACAGGTGCTTATTCAATGTATACTTAGCGACACTTAAAAATGTTTCAACAGACCGCAGAAGGTAGCTTGATAGAATTATAGAAACATTATTGTTTTTTTTTCAGAAACTATTCTTTTTTTCTATCTTTTTTTTTTTTTTAATTTAGCCCCACACTAGGATTTATTCCTGTGTCGTGGGTGCGTTTACAAACATGAAAATTCACAAACAAATACCCAGACCGGAACAAATAATTGTGGATCACACAAATTTTTGTCCCGTGCGGGAATCGAACCCGCGACTATTCGACACAGTGGGCTCCAGCTCAAGCTCTTAACCACTGCGCTAAATCGTCCGCTAAACTCATTGGTTAGTTTATTGATTTAACATATTTTTCATTTGAGACGAACTATGAGAGTGGTGAACGCGAGAAAGGTCTGTGAGGAAAGTATCTGTCTGTTAGAACTCTGTACTCTCTGATTTTCCCGCAAACGATCTCGCGTGATGATATAGTAGCAGTACAAAATGTCATTGGTCACAATCTAGGTCTTAATCCATATTTACATAAACGATTCGAAATACACATATTGATATAGGCGATGTACAAATAATGTAAATTAATGAGAAACTCCCCGCAGCGCAGTCCGACTAGTTCCGAGCGGGTGTTTTCTCTACAAACTGAATGTTACAGGCCTATACTATGCCTATTCTATACAATACGCGATGCTATGCGATAAAGTCAACTGCTGTAACTGTAATATGTTCATAAACACATCTTCCGTTTTTTAAGAATGTATAAGCTTAGCATAAATATGGTTTAAGTAGGTACCTGTCAAATTGTAGTATACAATTTTTTGAAAAACGATTAAAATGATTTTTTAATCAGATTTCGATATTAAACATTATTTAATTATACCAACTTCTTATGTAAGAGAGAGTTTGTTAATAACAAGTTCCTCTATTAAGATATTTTATCTATGTCAGCCATTTTTATATTTACTTATGGCAAGACTAAAATCGTACCTGTTATTGTGCAAGCGTATAAACAAAATATTGTGTTATAATTCCAACAGTAACTATGCGAGTTCGTAAATGTGTTGACAGAAAAGTGCGTAGTTTCAAAATATTTATAAAATAAAGTTTAAAAGTTGTTGATTGGACACTTGCCAATCTGAAAGTGGTTACCGTGATCTAGTTGTGACCGGTCCGGAGCAGTTAAATTGTCATTAAATCTGTCACACAAATATGTTATTGCTTCACAATACAAATTTAAATATACTCTTATGGAATTCCCTTGATATGTCCTTTTAGTATGCATTATTTTGCATGACATATTTGTTTACTATAAGTAATAAATATATGTACATATAAGTTATTATGGGAATAAAATTAATGACAATTACGTAACTTGATTAATGTTATTTTGGGGAAATGGTGGTTCGAAGGACAAGTATTATGTTTTAACGATTTCATTGTACAGACATAGTCATATTGTCTTCTTTAAATTAAGAATATTAAAAATACTGGCAATGAGCCAGTATATTAACGTGATTTCCCAAGCGCGCATTCTCTTATTAGTTACTAATTAATGAATCATAATTATTTTATCACGTAAGACAAATTTACGCGATGTTTTCGCCTCGCTTTAGCTACTCTACAAGCCCTGAACAACGCTTTTAGGTACACCAACCACAAACGTTATTCTATTCGTCTGGTTCTCAGTGAAATAACATATTATTAGGCGGAATGTCACAGCCGCTCCTTTCGTTTGCCAGCAGAAAAACACAGTCGAAAAAGGCGATTCCTTAGGTTACATGTTTTGGGACGATATCTAGGATAGACGATACCTAATTGGTATTTATATCGGAATAAGTATTAGCATATAACAGAATGCTGGTTAGGTTTTTCCGAGAATACGTTTCGTTGTTAACCTGGGATAGGTGGGTTTTTAGTGTACCTATTGGATTGTTAACAATAAGCCTGCGTTACATTGCTAGGTAAATAAAAATAGTTGGATATTGTTCAATTTTTTCGAACCGGTTAAAGGAAATGCCAAATGAATCACATTTATAATTATTCAAAGAACTATTAATATATTTGGCGCACACATATTACTTCCTATAGCATTTAATCCGGGAGACAAGAAAGATGATTTACACTGAAGGACACGGGGATCGGTGGCCATTGAACTTGTGGCTACGTTGATAAATAACCCCATCTATAATGTAAAATTTAGAATCTTTATTTTAAGAGAAGACCGCGAGATTTTCCCACGAGCTTATCTATACCTACTATTTTAATTTCAAGAAAAGATAATAGGTCTCTTTTACGATCTTATCATACATTATATGTGTCTGGGATATGCTCAAACACCGATTGAAGACAATACTTTTAAGTAATACCGAAGTATTGATTAAGTAGATCAATCAACCTGTCATCTTTACTGGTTCATAGTTGTGTAGTTGTTTGTAAGTTAGTAGCCATCTTAATCGCGTAATCTGCGGCCACTCTGAGTTCTTACCTTGTACAGGGGGTGGGGCACAAGGGGCAGACCAGTTGGAGTTTTTGAGGTCACACTAAAATCGTAGGATAAAATATGGATCGTACCGTTTTTTGAAAAATTGGCGTTATCGTACCCAGTCTAAGCCCGAAAATATATAGAGCGGACTGATCAATTGTACAATACACGTGAACGCTAATTGGCGGCGCGTGTGTGCGCTTGCGCATGTGGGCGTCGTCTGACCGGAAGTGGGCAGCGGTGACATCACAGATATCTGCTGTCCTGTCTGTCTGTTTGTGACGCATGCGTGGAACAATGCTCTTTTTACTTTTTCAACTTTTAATTGCAGTTTTCAGCTGATGTAAGATCCAGACTTAGCTCATTACTGCTCGTACATGCTCATAGTCACACACTAGCAATTATTCCTGTGTCATGGTTGCGTTTACAAACATTAATGTTACATACATAAATACCCAGACTTGAACAGATATCAGGTATCGAGCCCGCGACTATTCATTCAGTGGGCGGGTAAATCAAAACTGATCTTAAGCTTTTAACTACTGGACCAAGCCGTCCTTGTAAGTTCGATCTTAAAAGCGGTTTTCGCGGGTTCTATATCCGCACAGGACAAATCTTTGTGTGACCCACAAATATTTGTTTAGTTCTGGGTATTTGTGTATGCGAAATCCGGTCCAGGAATGAGGGCGGTGGCAAACAAAAATGATATAACGTTTTCGCTTTGGTATAGAATCATTGGGGGTTCAAAAGTACACCAATTAGCTCTAACACGGAACTATGATCTTAAAAACCATATTTGGGTTTGTTGATTTTGCATAAATAATTTGATAGACAATCTACACAGTAATATAAACAATTTATCAAAAGTGTACTAATCTCATTTCTAAATGACATTTAAACTTACACTCTAAATCTATACCAATAAAAATCAATTTACCAGTGAAATATTTTAAGAGGTTGACTCACTATTGTTTATATATTATGAGTGAATGTTTTGATAAAAGTTTTATCAGGAAAGTGTATAGTGATTATATGCAAATCTTTTCAGTATATTTTCACAATAAATTTGATAAGATAAATGTAATATCCATATAATGATTAATAGCAATTGAATGTTCTGGTAGGACGTTGTGACTTTGACTGTAAGATTCACAGTTCAATAGCAAGACAAATGTAATTAAGATTGGGTTAAATTAACCACACCTGGTTCGATAGAGTTGCGGTGCCAAATCCACAAATCAGTTTGGAACTAAATTTCAAAATGGCTGATATATTTGTGACCTCAGGAATGACATTCCATAGATAAGAAAGACTCTACCACCTGGTAGAGTCTTTCTTACTTTTTTGACGATTCATAAATTCTAAATAGTAACATGAATAAAAACATTCTGATTCAACTTTATTGAAGAAAAGTATGGAGTTATGCGTTGTTGAAATTGTATTTTAACAAAAAAAATATGTTTATGTTTAATTATGTATAGTGCGTAATTAAAAGTCTACATATTAATGATAAAGTTAATTATACAATCGTGAATTAAACTATGCAAACAGACTACTTTGTATTTTTTTTACAAAATTAATATTCAAGATTAATGTTATACGTACAGAAAGTGACATTATAACTAATATCTCATTTTCAAACGTAAATAATTTATAGTTATTTACAAAAAAAAAACCAATGTGTTGAAAATCATAAAGTAAACATGTCTTCTTCTTTCTTGGACGCATCGACGCTTAGTTTTGGCAGCGGACATGCTGTGTTCAAATCGTTAAAAAAATACAGGGTTAAGAAGTTTTTAAATAGCAAAGAGAAACAAATAAAGGTTAACAAATGGTTTTTAAGGAAGTGGCGACATAACACTATTATTTGCAAAATAAAAAAAAAACATCTGTAATGCAATTGTAAGAAGTACCGTTGCAAACACAACGCAGCCGTAAATGTGCAATTTTTTTTTCATTCTTTCTGACGTATAATTGCGCGCCTAAAAAACACATCAAGTTTAAAAGGGCTTTTAAAAAAACGGTTAACTGTTTAGGTTCTTTTTATTGGCGCGGGGGTTGAACACCCGCTATTGGTAGCAGGTAGGCTCTTTTCGATGCACTTCTAAAAAATTGGGTTAACCATAATATTATTTTTTTATTTAAGACAGATGAGAGTACCGCGAGGTGTACTGTTACGGAAACCGCAGTTTTTACTGTATACTGTTGCCCTATTGACTCATTTTTTGGATTATTTTTTTATATCCAATAATCAGTTGACATGGTTTTTAGCTGTGCCAAAAGTATATCAATTTATTAATGCGTATAGTCTGTGGGAATCACTGACATCTTTGAGCTTTGGTCGTTTCGGCTTTGGTCCTTCTGTCGTGCCCGTGAATCTTCCTCAAAAAGGGCGATTTCTTCTTTGCCACACAAAACAAAAGCGCTTAAAGATTATAAATTTATAGACTTTACGCAAAATTATAGACTACTAGGACTTCTTCTCCACGAAATTCTCGGATAATTCCCTAAGGCTACCAGACAATCATGTGTGGGATAGAGGCCCCGAAATACCAGTGGCCGCGTGTTTGTCTGCCTGTGTGTTGTGAAACGTAATAGCCTTGCGTCGCGGTTGAAGGCCGGGCACGGGCTGCGCGGGCCCACGCCCAGATCTGCCCGATTTAAAGAGAGTTGCACGTATAAAATAAATAGATAAGATAAAAAATGTCGATATGGACTCATATGAGCGATTGTCATTGCTCTCTTTTTTTCTTTATACCCACTTGTCTGATGTTTTCTTTTGTTTTGCTCGTGTCGAAGCTGTACTGCTATGACAATGATTTAAGTTTGGAAGAGGATGGAATTGTAAACCTAAATTCAGTTGTCCGCAATAGACAAGAGAGGCCTGAGCCTGATGGCCATCTGTGCTCTATACTTTTAAGCCGCAAAGATAATGACCTATTAATTTTAGAAATTAAATGTACTCAATCAATCAATCAATCAGCCTATCGTAGTCCACTGCTGGACATAGGCCTCTCAAAAAGGTCGCTGGGACAGACTGGATGCGGAAGGCGGAGGACCGTGTGCAATGGCGCGTACTCAATCGTTTATTATTAAAGATTACGTAGAGCAGAATTATTTTCAAGTGTTAATTTGAATAAGAAACACCTTTGTCTGGCTAGGAAGTTGTAAAACAGTTTATAGTTTATCAATGGCGTCCAAATTGCCGCATTTATTATTACAACAAATTCTAAAAACGGATGCGTTCACGTCATTTGAATACTAAAAGTGCATTTTTTAAATAATCAGCCGTGAGCCGAAATCAGTTCTATTATTGCTGTCGTCCTCTAACTACATTTAATGATATTTGTGTGAAGAAGACGGACAGTTTGCAGGAAGCTATTCAAAAAAAGAACAACCCTTCCTCACCCTTTCGGGGCATTTTAGTGTTTACATTAAACCGAAACGTCTTAAGTCATACATTCCGATCATCAGTTGTGAACACAAATATTAACATATTAAAGTTTGTTTTTCATTGTCAACGATTGCGATTTACCATAACCAGATCCGATAGAGGGATTAATATAATTCAAAATTGTTCTTTTTTTGTTCCCTCGAATTTCTCGGAACAGGTAGCTGGCCAGTGTTATGATTGGATAATAATAATCTTTAGGTATCTGCTACATCTTGTTATGTCTACACGACTAAATAATTAAGTTTCTTTTAAAAGTAATTTATGTAAATATTTGTAAGAACAACGACCTCTGTGTTCTCCGGGTGTCGCTACCGGTGACGCGATTGGAAGATGTCTTTCTACGTAAAAACTTAATATTGTAAAACGTAAACTTAGTATTATATACATTTTAATGCTAGCATTTGCGGATTTGTTGTTAATCTTCGTTTTTGACAGTTAAATGTTAAATGATTATGATACTGGAGGAAACTGGTTAGAAGCCCGTTTCTATCGACTGATAATCATGTATCGACAATGATATAAAAAGATGGTATTTCTAGAATCCAACCCGATCACGTTTGCGTATTGTTTACCGGTGGATGCGCGCGCATCCGGCGCGGGCGTCACCGATCGCGTATAAATAAGATTTTTTACGCACCTTTCACTTCCGACCTGCGTGCGCGCAGGTATCACGCATCTCGCCGGGAAGGGCCAACACATTATCGATATTATTTGGCAGCTGGTTTATAAAAATGTACACAGATTACATTTCCTGGTGCATCCTATCTTCTTGAATATTCATGGGAAAGTTGCTTATTCTGGGTCAGATACTTTTTTTGGTGAGAAATTGACATGCTAAGGTAATTTAGTTTATAGATATTTGTTTAAAAATATTGAATACAAAACCGATGAAAGAAGTTTGTCACCAAGGAAGTTAGACTATCTTACAATGACCAAATAGAATCAGTTTTCTTTAGTGGGCAAGTCGAGAGTTTCTTCAAATTCAAACTATTTATTATTCTGTAACCGGCGAGCGTGTATGAGAGAAACTATGAGAGTGGAGGAGTCGAGAGAGATCTGAAAGGAAGCTGTTAGAATATGACGACCAACTCTAAAATATGTACTGTTGTATTTTTTAAGTCTACGATGTAACATAATAGATTAGATAATATTTCTAAGAATCATTTCACATTTCGGACTTGAACTCGTGACGCATAGCAAACTAATGCGCCTCCTATCTGTTTCCTTATACAGGAAAACAGCTTTGACTACAATACAAGCTATTAATAGATTAATAACCAGGATAAAAACAAGACAAGCAACGGGAAGGAATATTTAGTATATTTCGTTATATATTTACATCAATTTATGACCTCTGCCGATCCCTAAAATTGTTACTATTATAAGCCCACTTCAGGCGAAGGCCTCCCCTTTTCTACTTTTCCCTGGTGTCAGCCTATCTATCTTTATTATCAAGCCAGATCCGTTGCAGGGCAACTAGTACGGAGTTCCAACAGGTTCTTTTCTTACAGACCTATCTGGCTTCCTCCGTTCTCATAGTTCGTCTCATATACGCTCGCTAGTTACAGAGTTTGAGAGACCTATGCCAGACCAGCTGTGGACTGCTATAAGCTGATTAAACTTACTTTACTTTATTTTGTATAAAACCTGCGGGGGCACTTACTAATTGTCAATTTACATTTTTTTTGTATCTAATCTAACTTTTAATCTACCACCGTATCGGAAAGCAGCCTCCACTGAGAATATTCGGCAAGAGACTCAGCAGGCTTGTCTTTTATATTTAATTCTGTTTCTCTTTTTTTCTTCTATTTTTTTTGATGATGATGACTCTAGTATGGGGCAAAGTTTTTAGAATGCATCTTTCTCGGTATATGCATATAGTTCGTGTATTTATAAACATGTGTTTGTGGTTAAAAAGAGGTTATTTCTTAAATTATGAGTAGCCGGTTTGTAGGTCGCGTAGAATTTTCTATTAATCTTGTTGGAAGCGTCACACAGACGCCTGGGATCGTGACAACCATTAAATTGATTGTCTTTGGGTACATGTCTCCTAGAGGATGTAATTTTAGAGTAGTTATGTATATGAACCTAAAGTATATACTCTACTAAAGTATGAGAGTGGAGGAGGCGATAGAAGTATAAAGGGAAACTTTGATTAATCTGCCTATCCTGTAAGGTATCTGGAGTGATAATATAGATAGAGAGACGAACTATGAGAGTGGAGGAGTCTGTAAGGAATAAACAACGTGTTGAAACTTTGCACTCTCTGCCTAGCGGGGTACCGCTAGGGATCTGGAGTGATGGCATAAGGTATTGGAAGTTAAATCTTGGATTCATAGATACAAAGTTAGCGTGTAACTGTTACTGTTCTCATCAATTTCAGAAATATCTTTTTCATTCATGTAGCGTAATACATTGTAATTAAGTCACAATACATTACAATTAAACTAATTATTTAATTAAAATCTTGCACATTATGTAAAAGGACACGTGTCGGTAAGTTGATGCGCCGGCGCAGGCCTCGCGAACTGCCATAGTCGGAAGCGGCGCGGGCATCGAACCCGCACTACTGGGAAATGCGCTGATGACCCAGCGGACCGTGTTGTTATGATACTCCAGATTGCAAACTTGCAGTTTCAACCACTATTAAATGCAACGTGACTCTTTTTTTTATGTGGACATTTATTATGTTGATATTGATGTGGACATTTTTTGGTTGTATTGTTGTCAATTTGAGAGGATATAAACAATATCTGATTCCCTGCTGATGCAGGTAGAGAGTGTACTTAGTACACTTTCTATAATGAATGTACAAAAACGAATTTTGGGTTATACTACCACGCTATTAATAAGCTCTACCATTATTTGCAAAATAACCTCACATTTTCGATTACGTTCAAAATTTTGACACTTTATATAAAAAAGAATTACAGCGCCGCGCGGCGAAAACCAGAGGAACTTTGGAGGGACTATAAATAGGTGTGTTATGATTGGCTGATTGTGGTTTTTGTTGATAGGTAAAACCCATGCGTCAATACAACAACATTTCTTAAATATAAAAATACGTCATAGCAGATGTATTGCTATTTTAACCTAAGTTTCAACCTAGGCTAACATGGTAAGTATCCTCCCATAAATCTAAATATATTAATAATATGTAGAATGCAATGATGCACTCTGTGTTTTCCGCGGTGTGTCAATGACCTTTATTTGTGTTAGTATAATGCGCATACGCCTATTATTGTCGCTAAGCGATTTTTCAAATGATTTAATTATACGCAAACTAAGAAGTTTAAGAAAGACATGTATGTGAAATACTATAAAACCGACTTTATTCCCTAAAAGGAGTGACAGAGGTGCAAGAGCACCTCAGCAGACAAAGGTGCTCTATATGCACCCACATTTCACCGACAATGTCAGTTCCCAACAATTAGGAATAATACCAAATAGATAGTAAAACAGCTTGCATAAAGTACTACATAAATAAAAAAACCGTTTGTTTAACCTAGGAATCGAAACCAGGAGCTCAAGATCAGTTCCACCATTCATATAGACTTACGAGGCATACCAGCTGTACATAACTATAGAGTACTGTAGAGTAACCATTAAGTAACAAGTTAAAAAGATTAACCATATAAAACAACTTAGTTATACAAGAAATTAACCAAAATGACAGTCATCATTCATGATTAATGGTCAAATTACATCCAAATCAACGTTAAAACGATCTTCGATATTCTCACGGTTGTAGTTTTCAGCTCGTGCTATTCTAAACAAGTATTTAATATGATTTTTTGGTGGAAAACAACGTGCAGGTATAGTAAACACGGAGGCGGGACAATGCACTATTGTTCGCAAGAATGCTGCCTACGAACGGACAGACTGGACTACAGATAATCGTATCCAACTAAAAAGAAACATCATGAATCCGAATCTACAATAGTTCTATCTATCTATATCATCTCGCCACATCCCGTGCGGGGTAGGCAGTACAGTACAGAGTTCCAACAAGTTCTTTCCTTACATACCTCTCTGGCCTACATAAACAATTGCGAATTTATCGAGGTTTATTTTTGATAAAAGAAGGAAGTATGTAAGAAAATAAATTCTATACTTATTGCGAGTACCGAGTCTTATCTGAAGGACAAGTCAAAAGTCTTCGTAACCGGCGAGCCTATACGACCTATGAGAGTGGAGGAAGCCAGAGAGTTATGTAAGGAAAGAGCCTGTTGGAACTCTGTACTCTCTGCCTACCCCGCAAGGGATCTGGCGTAATGATATAGATAGATAAATTCTCTTCGCGTACCGCGCAAGTAATATGGCGTGGTGAGATAGATTATTTTTGATTTTAAGTTCTCGGCGATTTGATCGTCGCTCCTGTCGCCTCGAAAAGACTAGGAGTATGACAACTGATTAATTTTTGTTTTTTCGGAGTAGCTACAATCTTTTAATTATTTTACAATTAGTTGTTAACCCTTTCTTCATAAATTATGTGCAGTTCACATTGCTAGTCGAATGAATAATGACACAAACCAAAAGCAAGAACAAGGAAAATCAAACTTTTAAAATTAGAGTCTTTATTCAAATAGGTAAAAATTGAGTTCTGTCATTGTTCCATTTAACAAACATATCCGATGTAAATAGGATGGTTACCTTATTATAATAACGGAAATAGATCTATCGTTATCTAAACGCAAGTACCATTTACATCTCGTTACTTAGTAATAAAAAGTAAAAAAAAAAACATCACAAATTACAGTATGTGTTATCAAAATCATAATTCTTTCAAGAAACCGTAAGGAACAACTTCCATCTTTACCTAATTCGAACAAAAAGTGGTCTCAGATATTCTAAGACATATGAATATTACGGGTCTGAAAAACGACGTGGCAAGTTTTTCGTCTGGAGGTCTGAGTCGAGGCCGCTAGACCGCGCTGCCGGGGGTCTGCCTGGACGGAAAAAAATTGGTCTAGCTACTGATAAAACATGGATGATACGGTGATTTGTTGTTTGAGAATGTAACTAGGAATTTAGGCGTGTATTTGCGGGTGCTGCTGGGAATGGGGTATGTTTGTATATGTTACACGACCATAGGTCATATTGTAATGCCAGAAGAGGTGTACAGAGTACGTCCACCCTTTTCCCTGTTTCATTGGAAGCTTCATTATTTCGGAGAAATGTGTGTGTTACCTTATTTTTTGAAGGAGTTAGGTCCGGGTTTAGGTCTAATGTGTTTTTTAAAAGTAAGGCATGTATTTCCTTGTAAATACTTTAGATATCCATCAAATTATTATCAAATATGCAAAGTATTATAATTTGAAAATTATTGACAAAAACTGCGTAGTGCTTGTAAAAGCATTGTAATAGAATACAAGGAGGTAAGATTTTTTTTTGCGTATGCACGCGTATTTTTTGTCGATATTAGATAGTTTTATTATAGATCTAAAACCAATTTTGTAGTCAATTTAATTTTAGAGTTGTTGAGATTACTTCCAATAATGCACGTCACAATTAGGTAAATTGGTATTCAGTATTATAACTATTGCAGTAATAATTTATCCTTGTAAATATTTAATTATATTACGTTCTATATTAACATGCAGGAAATACCCAAATCGCAGTCGTGCATAGGAGGAAAAGTTGAATTTGTTACAATAAGAAACAATAATGATTTTATCTTTAGATATTACCTCAGGTAAGGAATATCCTTGTTTCGTCGGTAATAAAGTAATATTAATAACAGTAGTTTAAATGTGGAATAGTTGGAATGACGCAAACGGCTAATTGACCCGATCCACCCCCGCCCTAACCGCTGCATGTTGCGTTAGGTCAGGGCGTGCAATAACTACACAATACTCGCTATAATACTACAAAGTGCGTTATCGAGTACGCGAGTATTGTGCAAAAACCATGACGTAGCAAGGGCAGCGTAGCGTACCTGTAGCGTGCTACGCACGTAGCGCGTAGCACTTTCTTTTCCATCGTCGTAGCTAATAAAATTATTTAATACTTAGTAGTTTTTATTTTGGTAATATTTTATTTCAAAATATTTTTGTAGCAGTTATTTTGTAGCTACTTTGACTGAAGTTGGTATTTGTTTTTGTATTGTAAGACATATAATCAATATTTAATTGTGACAATTAATAAAATCACTTTATGTTTTTTACTAGGCCTAGATTTTTTTTTCTACCAAGCAAAGTTTTTTTTTTCTTATATCCAACTATTCAAAGCTCTACAAAACTAAAATAAAAACACTTACTGTATCTCTTCATTAATGACTTCTTGTAAGCTTTCCCCGAGATGGGATCGTCGGGGCTGAGTCGTCCGGCCGAGTCGTCCGATTCCGTGCCGGAGTCCCGGCCGGCTAAATAGTCCTGGGACTGGCTCAAGATAAGCTGTGTCCTCATGTAATCCGCCGGATCGGCAAAAGTTTGTCTTGCGAAATCGCAAACTGAAATCTCCTTTCGTACTGTTAAGTCGAGGGGTGCATCGTCGTCTTCAAGTTCCCGCTTCGGAGAAGGTCGCTCCTCAGGGTATACCTTCCTCGCGGCCAGGGTACGTGGTTCGCTGTCGGCGCTGAGCGCTCTTCGGTCCACCGCCGGCGACCGGCGCGCCTCCAGGCCGGCGCTCGCCGGGCGCGCTTCCACAGCCATCATATTTAATAAATAGCACGAAACACCATAATCACAAGCCCACAGTTTTCAGTTATGTCATAGAGCGTAATATGTCGTGTTGCAACCGCGTGCCGCGACCGCCGGCGTTCGCGTCGTATTACAGACTGATGTCCCAGTTTCGACGATGAGTTCCACTGACTTCGTGAGCTCGCTTCGGGCGCGCTCGGCGCCGCTCGGACACTTTCGTTTTCGTCGGTGCGAGTGTGTGCGTGCGGTCACACAGCCGCGCGACGCCAGCGCGTGTGTGTGCGTGCGTGCGTATGTGTTCGAGCTTTTTCCACTTTCGTCTGGGAGCTTTCCTCCATTTCCCGAGTTACCTAACAGGTTTTCACTGTTTAGCCGGCTTGATTGATTACCGTCGCTAGTTCGACGCCGGTCCCGTTTTCGAGGGATTGTGTTCGGTTAATGAATTTGCTGGGGAAATCATATTTTGTAATTAATTTTGTTTGGTACCGTTTTTGTTATACTGCCGCTTTTTTATTTTTAAATCTAGTTTGTTTATTAGTGGTTAAGATAATTCTTCTTTTTTTATTGCCTATCATAGATAAGTATAGGCGAAAATATTTATTAATTAGAAGTTGATTAGCACAAAAATATATTATTTCATAGACAACAAGTTAAATAACAAATTATAACATTTATCGTGCGCGGAACACGAGGGACAATCAACTGAGTTTTGCGTAACAGACCGCGTAAACAAATTGTATGTTTTTTTTTATCTAACGCTCGGGGCATTGACCGAGATTACTAATAAAGTTGCGCGCGCGCCGCCACGTGACACACTGACATCGCTAGCATAAGTTGAGCCGCCGCGCCTCGCGATGCTGGACTATATTAGGTCTCTGCGAGTGTCGTTACTATGTTATTGGAGTTCAAGATATACTGGCGGTACAGATAGGGTACCAGCTATTAATTTGGAGCCAATGTCACTGGTTCGTCCTATACAGATAATTCTGGCTCGAACAACGTGGAAGTGACGCGCAATTTGGCTTAATTATAGAGCTACGCTATTTTGCAGTGGGGGGCATCGGGCAATGACTAATGATGCATGTTTACAAGTAAAATTTACTCATATTTATAGGTTAGAAATAGATGCTAACCTTGCCATTAAAAAGATAAAATTAAAAAAAGTGGATGTATGTTTCGTTTTGGTTGACTGTATTAAAATGTTATTGATGTGACATAAAAAATATATATTATATCTTTAAGGTAGATTTTTCATAGGGTAGGCAATCAGAGCCCCAATAGATTTAATTTCTATCTTTTTACCGATAGCCCTTGAGGGGCAGTAAGATTCATTATTCTTCTGTGTGTCCTACGTTTTTAAAAAAGCATTTTACAAATATATACGCTTTATGAATATTTGAATTTTGACTTTATAGCAGGTTATATTATCTGCATACGCATTAAGCAAAGATAATGATAAATAATCAAATTTCATTACATATTTTAAATTAATCAGGTGTATAACAGTTTATCTGAAACGGTAATAAATGTAACTAAAATTAGCACAAAATTAATTTTTGTCTAGATAAGATTAACGACAATTCATATGGTTATACTTACATCCATATTATTAATGTGAAATGTATGTAGCTGAATATTTCTACCTTCATTCAAACCAGAAATTATTTGGACAATGAAAGATAATTCGTGAGTGTTTTGGTAATAATTTTAACATGAATTCTCTAAATATGATAAGGTGTTAGATAAAAATGTGTAAACTAACTGAGTATTTATACACGTGGATCGTTAAAAAAAAGAATATTTACTATCTCTCACTAGAGTTGTTTTTGTAATAATGCGCATACTTTAACTAGTGAGTAATAATATAGTTTTGTTTCTTGGCTGTTTAGTCGGTCTAATGGCGAATTATGCGTGTGCTTCACGAGGTCCTGGGTTTGAATCCTAGGCCGGACAAAGTGTAATTTTTCGATACAAATATTCCCAGTATAAGGCCGGAATCTGGCATAGTGCCCAGTATGATGGCAATTGCTCGCCCTCTATTACATTGGGATTTAATATTATCAGCGAAGTACTTCTGCTAACCCCGCTTGTGGAATATGGAGTGACGGTTTTTTTAAAATATTAACTGTCTTTACTAGGAGCTTTGAATGTAAATTGTAAGTACAATAATATAGTTTGGCGATCCTTGTATTTTAATAAACTGTTATATACCATCTCGATAGCCCAAAATTTTTATCTCATGGTAGAGCTCCGAGAGGAATGCCTCCAACTCTTGAGGTACACTTTGTGGTGATGTAACTTATTTGACACTTGAAGTAAATCATAAAATGCTTTAAACGTAAGCGAATATAGTTGCTATATCAAAAAATCTTTCATATCATCATTTTTTTTACCACGATTTGTGTCAGAACAAGCTGACTTTTTATATTATTAAACATATAACTTTACGCAGTCTTTTTCCTGGCATCGCAACGTTGCGTGTTTTGCTAATGTCGGATGCCACCTTTTTATTTAATTTTTTAATCGCGCATTCACACTGCCCTTCGGTCAGTGGTTGAAGTATAATCTGTGCGACGATTCTAGATATTCGTAGTTGTATGGATGGTACTTAACATTTCGTTCAATTTTCTTCGTATCTGGGGTGATATGATAAGGCTAATAGGTGCCTAATTATTGCGATACGTTAGTTATTTAACAGTAATAGGATTTGAGATAAGCTTGCATGAAATAAATTGTTTGATATTTCGGTCAAATATATTAATTGAGAATTTTTTGTATAATACTTTGTTCCGCATCTCGCTCACGTCCATTTTCTCGAAAGAGGCGTTAAGAGGTGTACATTGTACATCCAAATATCGCTGAGGTATTTATGGTTCGTTCACAGATTTGTAAATAAGCATAATTTGCCAGAGCGTCATTTAACTATGCCCAAGCGGCGCTTTTCTCAAATTCCTCAGACACCGACTACATAAATATTGGCTTCTGGATATAGATTGTTGGCTATACCCTGTATCTACACCACGGAACACTTAGCGTGAGGATAAAAGTAGCGCATTTAATAACGGTTAGTATTCGTTTATAATTCTAAAATGTTTAACTTTGGAATGTACGTATGTGACAGTTTCAAAAAAGAGGCATACATTTGGTAGAGCGCTTCTTAAAATTTGAAGAAACAGGTTAATGTTATTTTTAACCGCTTTTCGGCTATAGTCTTATAGTGTGGGGTACTAGGAATTATTAATGAGACGTGGGTGCGTTAGCAAACATAAAATTTACATGCATAAATACTCAGACCGAAACAAATAATTGTGATGGATCAATTAAGGGCGAAAATATTTCTTTTTCAGTTCCTTGTAGGAATTAAACCCGCAACAATTTTAACCACTGGACCAAGCCTTCGTCAAAATTAACTTAACATAATAATTGAATCAGAAGAAGAATCAAAGAAAACTTTCTATCTTGATTTATTTAGGTATGTTGTTTATGTATGTATTATAATTATATGTATTTAATATTTGTACAGTAAGTAACTAAGTATATGTATGTATATTTGAAAATATAGTATTTTCTATTAACATTCTATTGTATAACTGCTCTCTTATTCACTTTCTCATCTCTCAACACTCTAAGGTTCGCTGGAAGATAACTCATATTTGAGTTAAGCTCGCCTTCTGTATACATTTAAATTGTAAACATTTAATTTACATCCCAGTGTATACAATAAAGAATAATTGAATCATTAAAACGTTTGCCCCTCTAATCCACAGGAAAGACATTCCGTAGTGGTGGTAGAGTCTTTGTTACTTTACTGACGATTCATAAATACTATAATGATTTACATGAATAAAAAATATTCTGAATCCGATTAAAAATCTCAAGCGTTAAACAAGTTAATAAAATGTTTAATAAATCATGCTGTATAACATACAGTATGAATATTCATAATATCCGTATTGCGAATCTAAGATGTGCGTGCTATCGCGCTGGTGCGATATCGGGGCCGGCAGGGTCGGGGGTCGCGCTTCCTATCATATCAGTGATCGGTCGGACATCGAACCCTCACTTATATAACTACTTGTTTTTTCTGTTATTGTTCTTTGGTCAGATATGTTAATATTATTTAAGACTAGATTTATGTCTGACCAATGTGTGTTAGGTACCAGTGATGACTTACGGTTATGAGACACGGTTATCTACGATAGGTCGGACGGAGGATGGTTACCTCTGAAGGCTCAAGATCACCCAAAAAGCGACGCAGAGACCTATGCCCCTAGTTACACTGCGGGATATAAACAAAAACGAGGAGATCCTGCAGGAGGACCAAAGACAATGGCATAGCACTCAGAATTGCTAAACTAAAATGGCAATGGGTGGGGCACATCGCTCGTAGAACTGTCTGCCGGTGGGGTAGAAAGGTTCTTGAGTTTCGACCTCGTGCCAGAAGATGTGGAGTAGGTAGGCGTCCTACAAGAGGGACCGATGGCCCGAAGAAGGTTGCGAGTAATAGTTGAATGAGTACAGCATACAGCCCGGTCGTCGTGGTGAGCTTTGCGGGAGGCGTTTGTCCTGTAGTGGACGTTTTTCGGCTGACGAAAAAAGAGAAATTTTAGCTGTAGATTTTGGTGTATGTCAAAGTCAAAATTATTTATTTGTGTACTTAATAGTCCAAGCTCTTACAAACGTCAAAATTGTTACATTTTTTACATCTAACACCGGGTTGGAACGCGGCCTCCTCTGAGAAGATCCGGCGAAACACTCAGCGGGCTAGTCTTTTAACTTAATTTCTTTGGCCTTTCTGATTACCATTTTTTTTGTGTTGTTGCTGATTGAGGAGATGTGGGGTTGTGGGATATAGGGTTACGTATTATGGGTTTGAGTGAACTGCAGTTATTAAGGTTTTCCATTCCAGTATTGATTTCGCTTTAAGACGTCCGCTGTGGGACGAAGAATCGAAGATCGCCTTGACGACTAAATTCATGTTTTAGGAATCCAGCTTTTACCGTCTCTCCTGCTCATAATTGTAATTGCCATAAACAGTTGCCCACCTCAGACCGATGGAGCTGAACGTTTAATAATTGGCGATCGTTAAGAACACCGCGGTCGACTATTACGAGCTTTTCAGTTAGTTAATAAAACTAACGTATAACACAGAATCTTTTCGCGAAATGTAGGTCAGCTGTAGGGCAAAAAGACAGACTCCGAGTACGTGAGGGAAATTTACAATTGTAATTCTAACCGTTCGCGACCTCTGAAGGCTGGAGGTCGGACGAACCCGTTAGCGTTAGACTAGTCTCTGCCCGGCGACAGAAGGTACATTAGGATGATATAAGTTCTGTCCAACTATCCTTGTAATGGGTTTCTTAGATTTAGACGAATATCGCATATTATCATAGACCAGTTTACTAAAATGAATAGACTCTCAGTAGCCATACTAAACATTGTAACTCAAAAAAGCTCAAAATCATGTATTATGCATAGATTGCGCTGATTCATGCCCTGGAAACTTTGAACCAAGAAAATAGGCGTGACGGTGAAGTAAATTTTTTTCATATTTTATCGAAGCATAACACTTCAAAATCTTAAAGAAACCATGAGCGTTCTACGTTTGTTAGACCAACAAAATTTCAATACTGAATTTTCTTTTAATTTTAGTTTTTCACTGGTGAATTGTCTCATTACATACCCACGGGGAATTATCTACAAAAAGTTACCAAAACGGCATTTATTATATTTACTAGTTTCTGCCCGCGACTTTGTCGCGTTGAGTTTAGACGGGAACCTAACATTTTCCGGGATAAAAGTATCCTATGTTTTAATCTAGGTAAAAGCCTATATATGTGCAATATTCATCCAAATCCGTTTAGCCGTTTTTGCGTGATTAAGTAACAAACATCCTAACATACAAACTTTCACATTTATAATATTAGTAGGATTTTTGTCTGCTGTCACTAGAATAGCTGTCAAAGGCCAAAAGACTAGATCTCAATTTTACAAGAAAAGTTTTGCAAGAAAACATTTTATAATGTAGTACCTACGTGATCTTTATAATATTAAAACTAACTCTAAACAATTTACAGATTACAACACAGTCCAACATAGTCCACATTTTTATTTGAAACTTGGCTTCAGGCTATACAAAATTACTTACTACTTACTTACTTACTACAAAAATATTTTACTATAGAGATCCAATTGGAATCACACTGGAAACGAATATAAAATCCACATAATAATAGATTTATTTTAATCTATCTATCTATCTATCTATAACCTCCCGCCAGATCCCTTGCGGGGTAGGCAGAGAGTACAGAGTTCCAACAGGTTCTTTCCTTACATACCTCTCTGGCTTCCTCGACTCTCATAGTTCGTCTCATACACGCTCGCCGGTTACGGAGACTCTTGACTTTTCTATCAGATAAGACTCGGTTTATTTGGTCGTGGTAAGATAGTCTAGGTCTTCCTCGGTACCTGCATCCTTCCACTTTCACATTGTATATCTGTTTTGTCATTCTTTCCTCTGGCATTCTTTCTATATGCCCGAACCAACGGAGCATGCCCTTTCTCATCTTTACACCGATACTATCTTTCATACCTACTCGCTGATTTACTATGCTGTTGCTAATACGGTCGGTCAGCTTCACTCCGCACATCTTCCGCAGAGCTCGCATTTCTACCGCATTTATCCTACTTTCATTCTCCTTCTTACATACCCAGCTCTCGCTACCATATAACAGCGTTGGGACAAGAACTCCGTTATGTATGGCCAGCTGCGCCTTATGGCTTAAGTGCCGGCTCCCGAGTAGCTTTCCCATCGCACCATTCACTCTGTTCCCTGCACTCACTCTTCTCTCTATGTCAGCGGTGTATTTACCATCCTTACTGAAGGCGCATCCAATATATACAAACTCATTCACTTGCTCCAGCACATCGTTACCAACCACAATCCTTACATTCGTTCTGGTTTCTTCCCTTTCAAAAACCATAATTTTGGTTTTCTTCACATTCAAGTGTAAGCCATTGATCATGCAGTCGTCTTTCATAACTGTGACTGGTGTTTGCAGATCAGTGGCTGTTGGCGCTATTAAAACCGCGTCATCTGCATAAAGTAGATGGTTTACCACTAAGTCACCCATTTGTACACCTTCATTCATCGCTTTCAGTCTTTGAAGACTTTTATCCAGATATATTATAAACAGATTTATTTTAAAATAAAAACAATGACACCGTCACGCCTATATTTCTCAAATGGGGTGGCAGAGTTGTTCTGTGTACACGTATTTACCTCAATGGTGTACACCCACAGATCGCCTTCGATATTGGGTTACAATGTAATGGAGGCCGAGCTTATTGCTATTACGCCGGTAAAAATTCTATACTCCAAGCTGCTACTGAGATTTTTCAAATATAAATACCACAATTTGGATCCAGGACTTCGTGATCGCCGGCCCCACTATTAGCCAATACACCCACGATTTACTTATAAAATTACATAATCAACATATTATTTCCTGAACTGTTTTCCTGTATGCATATTTGAATGGTCAATAAATGCAATATCTACTCCTGCGCATCGGAATAACCAACGGAACTCGCAGTAACACAACACAGAGGCGAAATAACAAAAAGCAACAACAGATCGATCCAACGACTTAGATCATCAATCTTTCTGCGCTTCCTGCGGCGCCAATTATCTTTAAGTGGGAGAGAGATGGTCATATAGACCTGGGGTGGGTGTTAGAATGGGATAAGTACACTTGAGGAACGAGATGCTCGGCCAAAGGACGGAGGTGTTGCAGATCTCGGCGCGTTCGGAAATATTGCGCGTGCGATTATTACTTTACAAATTTAGATTTGAAATTTATTTTATTGGAAATAAAGAAATATTTTTTTGCTACAATAGAACACGCACTGATAGATAGGTAAGATGTTACTGAAGAAAAAAAGGAAACTGAGTTTTTGTGATATAATTATTAGAAATAATTTTTATTCAAAAGTTTCCAATTACATAGTTCGAATTAGAAAACTGTCTAAAAACTAAAGATGTCGTTTCATACAAAATGCTGGTACATGTATTGGTGATTCATTTATCCATTTTCGGAAAGTCGCTAAGATCGAAAAATGAGAATTTTTCCTTGGATTAGATTCCAGACGTTCGTGATCGGCAGCTGGACTAACCGCCACAAGACCAACGCGGCAGCAAATGTTTATTCATTTGGTACATCAACAATATGCATATTTATAAAAATATCAAGGTTGAAAAAAAAATTGTGTTTGAAGTAAGTTAGAAATCTTTTACTTCTTAAATTCTTATAAGAATAATATAAATGAAGAGGTCTAAAGTAATTCTTTTTAGCCACTTACTCATTGGGTCTTTAAAAAAAAATTGTTTCCGTTATTTATTCCTTAGAATGTAACATTTCGTTTTTCCATTTATGTATATTCAAGGAGTATTTATAGAATATATACAAATGAGCAAAAGTTTCATTCATTCCTGTTATTAGATGCTAAATTTACTTCATTAAATTTTTCTTATAAAGAAATATTTTCGAGGTTATTCTAAGCCGAATGGCGTATAAGACACATTTTATTTACTGATTAGAAATATTGAACGGGTAATTGGGTTCCTTTACAGTTGTAAATTCGAAGTCGAATACACCGATAACAATTTGTCTAAAATGTTATCAGAGTTCCTCCGTCGTAAAATCCTCAATTATAGTTAGAAGTCTGGAATTGTGCTCGGTTTAATCATTATAATAGGCTCGCCTCCTTGATTCGTATCAAGGACCTAACATTTTCTGTCAAATGTCTGTATACAGTACACCTCTGCCACCGCTGGAGGACTATAAGCGGGCCGGTACGTACGTAAGTAACAAAAAAAATGTTAATTGCGTTCTTAAACAATTAATGCAAAAAAACCTCAACTGGCCTGAGTGTTATTGAAAGCAGGAAAACATTTTTAGGAATTTACAGTCTTAGAAGAAGAAAAATAGAAGAATGTCGCCGATCCCAGATAATTAGAAATCTATCTGATATAGAGACGTCAGATCCCTTGAGATGCAAACAGTACAGAGTTCAAACAGATCATAATGAGAAATAGTAAAAAGACTCATAGGCAAATACGGTCTGGAACAGGAATGAGGTTGCAAATGTCTCTGAACAATCTGCCCAAATTGTTATAATATATGTACATAAGTGTTTCTAATATTCTCACAAAGTAAAATATTTATTAGAATCAAGACTAGGCAACGCTATTTTCGAACTGATATCATTGTACAAGTGCAGTCGATGTACGGATTCAAGGCTACGGCATCGGTGCACCCGCGCAGTCACGCACACGCGCGCGTTATGCACCGAGCGTACACTTGCACACACACATCGCCGCGGATGCGCTAACGGCAATCAAGGGTTATGAATAGTAAAGTGCCTCCATCTTTATCTTGCTCCAACGGTTTCTAATTAGCGCGACAAGGACGGCATTAGTGTGGTTCTTCTCGCAATAGTAATGGTTTTTGCGTCCTGATATTTGTGTATTAGTTGATATTGGGGTATCTATTTGTGTAGCGTAATTCAGGATAAGATGCCATGGAATCTGGAAGCGTTCAAATTTTAAATGGGGTTGTGATACATTTTTTGATAAATACTTTACCGTCCCACCTCTGGGCTAAGGCCTTCTCTCACAAATTGAGGTGAGAGAAGTTATGTGGAAAAAAATAGTTTATTTCAATACTTTCAGTTGACTTTTTGGATGTAATTGATGAAAGTTTGGATTGTATGGTCCTTACTACAAATATTAATTAATTAAGCTTTACCTAGAAAAGGCTTAAATTATTTATCCGTTAAATTGAGTTACATGCGGGAATTGCAGGCAACTTTTTAAATTTTTGTTTGTTGGAAATTAGTTAAGCTGTTAGCCAATTACAGTTGCGGGATTTTTATAAATTTCATTTCTTAATATCGTCAGATCTTTAGCTGAATAGTCAGAAAGTGCAAAATTATCCATTCTTTCTCCGCTATTAAAGCTCATAATCATAAAATTATAAAAGTCAAATGACACAGATCTAAAACTAGGACCATTCCCAACAAGATGCGCCTGCGCAGTTCTCCTACTTGTAATTGGCATCGATTAGCACAGGAAGACTGGACGTCTATGGTGCGTTTTTGTATTTTTTTACTATCCCGCAAGTATTTTTAGCTTGTGTCCGGTCAACCGAGTCCTGCTGGCATAGGACTGTGTGCGAACGATGCGAGCTTTAGTCGTATCGTGGTATTAAGACGTTAGAGTATTCTCTATGGATTTACTTACGACGGCATAGCCTGATATTATTACTTATTAGTAAAAGAAAACTATTTCCTGTAGATGTTGCAAAAATTCTATTAATATCAATCCAAGTATTTTAATTTTTAATGCTCTGATCTGGGATTTTATATATTTTTTAATCTAACGCCCGATCGGAACAGGATCTTCACTGAAAAGATCCGGCGAGAAACTCAGCAGAAAGCGGTCACAATCATTGTGCAAATTACCGTCCTTTTTTTAATGTAGCGCCACACTAGGATTCATTCTAGTGTCGTGGATGCCTTTACAAACATGAAACTTACATACACAAAAATCCAGACCTAACATTTGTGGGTCACATAAAGATCGCGTGCGGAGGTCAAACCCGCGATGACTTGAATCAGTATGCAGCCCGACTTAAGCTTACTTCTACTCTCTATTTAAGCCGTTGTCGTTTGAGAAAAAAACAAAGTTATAATGTATGTATGTGTGTATGTATTATAAGGTATAAAATAAAGATATTTTTTTATTTAAAAAAGAGGGACTCTCACTTACAATCACATACATTAGATGTAAAGGGACAAATTAAGAATAAATTCATGTTATGGGTACCAGCATTTTCTACATTTAGAAATCTCACGGCTAGTCTAAGGGCATGTGATCACGTGCAAGTGTATGCCTTTGATTTGTAATAAAGGCATTTAAAAAGAAAATATTAATAAAAATAAGTAGCTAAAACAAAGGACGTAAATTCTATATAATAGTTAGTTAGGAGATAGTTTCTAAGAGGCTTTCAGTTTCTACATAGCGTAAGGTGCATAATCATTTCTTCATCTTGTATTTTCATTTAATTCAGGCATTCAGTAAAACTATACCCATGTAGCTATTCTCATAAATAGTATAATTTGCTTTTTTAACTTAGACTCACCTGATGACCAACCTACATTGTTCTCCCATACCCCACAACAAAATGTAGATGAAAAAGTTTGTAAAATTTTTATTTTAAAAGAGTAACCGTGGAGTCTCTTGCCCTTCTTCTCCACAGGAATGACATTCTGAAGTGGCGGTAGTGTCTTTGTTACTTTTCTGACCATTCATGAATACTGTAATGGTTTACATGAATAAAAATATTCTGATTCTGATATAGACTAATTGAATAACGAAGAGTGCTCAATGAGTGGTCAAGTGAGGGAAGAGTCAATTGCTGACCGGTTCTCTATATAAAGAGTGGCTCTGTTTCACAGATCACGTAATAGCTAGTTTATTCCCGCTACTTTCCTCAAGATCAACACGGCAACAGCTACTCCTCGGCCCTCTAGAACAAAGACCCACCTTACAATAGTGTCTGTGCAAACACATCAAGTGTTTGCTCGTCGCCTTGACTGCAAACACTTGTCGCAATCAGTCGACAGGCATCCTTGCGGGACAGTATCTGGTATAGATAGGATATACCAGAGGGCTCAGCTCGAAAAGATTGACGATAGCGACAGCGAGTAAGCGTGCTGTCATGGTCATGTTTATTTAATAAATTGTAGTATGACAAGGATAGCATATGAACTCGCAATGTGCGTACTAGAGTAGTACAAGTGAATACATTATCAAAAGCCATACATTGAGTTATTATTACGTACTAGGAAAGCTACTTGGTACGGTAAATGGCGCGTAATTTGATGATGGCGGAGTTCAGGTCTTTTATTACAAAAAATAATAGTAGAGAAGACACTTTTCTCTAGTACGTACAGTATGTACGTATATTATAACTAGCTGTTTTACGCGGCTGCGCACGCATTTGAATGGAAAAATGAAAAATACTGTTTTTATTTTTCCGTGCAATTTTTCTCCTCATAAGAACCTTCTTCGGACTTCAACGAATATTTTAGTTCTCGAGTTTTGCGGTTAGCAACACATTTAGGCATTTTTCATTCATTTTCATTTAGTAACTTGTCTGTAACCTTTTCACGCACAAATTGCTGAACCGATTTTGATCAAATTCGGCAAGGAAATAGATTTTAACCAGGGGAAAGACATAGGCTACCTTTTGTCTAAAAAAAAGCTTAGGGGTGTGAAACACACGCCTGAATATAACGCGGACAAAGTAGCGGCTACAGCTAGCATATAATAATTTAATTCAATGCTCCCATATAACAAATCCTGACTCGCAAATTGTATGCACAGATGGGGCTAACTCGTAGCTTGGCAACTCTCGTACAGCCATTGAAATATAAAAAGATCTTTTAGTAAAACCACTAACATATATCAAGTATTATTTAAAATCTATACTAATATTATAAAGAGAAAAGATTTGTCACTTTGTAATGAATAAATTCTGTAACTAATGAACCAATTTAAATAATTCTTTCACTATTAAAAAGCTACATTATCCAGAAGTAACGTAAAGATAGGTGGCGCTGTAATCGATCGGGTTGCCGCGGAAAACTTCCAGTATGTAATGTATTGTAAAAATATAAAATGAGATTTATGGATTTTATTTCTCGTTGATAATTTACCACCTTTATGTGTTTGTCAACAGATGGCGTGGTGACTTTTCAATAGTTACGCTATTTTGTAGAGCATTGTAAGTTTATAGTTAAAATAATCTATTGCAGCAAAACATGAACAAAATATTATGTCATTTGTGGTACCTATATTTGAAATTTAGAATTTATTGTAATTCGCCACATTTCTCACTTTTTACTTGTTCACTAATTGTTTCCTGGAATTGGGTTTCAAGGAGATCCAAATTTATTATTATATGTACGAAGGTGTCCATAGAGTTATCTATTTAAATTTTAAATCTTAACGTAATTGAATGAGGAACCATTTCATTAAATTTAATCAGCTAAAAGGTAGCACATAACCGGTCGTTGGCTTCGAGGCGATTTATGGAGAGACCTAATCCCGTAGTAAATGTTTTTCAGCTGATGGTAATAATAATAATAATATTAGCCCTGTTAAGAATCTGTCCCACCGTGTGGGCACGGGCTTCCTCTCAAATTGAGAGGGTTTAGGCCATGAGGGCCATAGTCCACCACGCCGGCCCAGTGCGGGTTGGCGAACTTCACACAATTTCGAAAAACTCTTAGGCATCCAGGTTTCCTGACGATGTTTTCCTTCGCCGTTAAGTAAGTGATAGTTGATTTTTAATACGCATTTGAAAAGACAGATGTGCTTGTGATTAATCCCGAGACCTCTTACTTTGCAGTCCAACGGTCCAATCATTACTGGCACTCGGTACATATTTAGTTGTTTAGTGTATAGACATTTATAGGATGGATTTCCACGTTCCAGATGTAATTACAAATATCAATTCATGATTAATTGAATTATATACGTACTAATTACAATCACGCGCTTTTGTAGAATATTACTATAATTTGACGAAACATATTAATTTGTTGTTAATTAAAACGTTATGTATGCCACTTAATTCGTTGAATACCTTACCTTGTGTTACTTATGTACAGAGGTAGGTAAATTAATAATATCAACGTGTAGGCAATTTCAAGCTTGAAAAATATACATCGTTTACATATTTTTTATGATATTAAAATCCCTAAGAATTCAGTTATTAAAAAAAACTGACATAATTTTCAAAAGTCAATTAAAATAGTAAATCTTTGTTGCTGTTATCAAATACTATCACCGTTTATGAGTGATCCGTCACGCGCACGTCGTGATGGTAGAGACGGGTTGGCACCCCGTCCCCCACCGTCACGCCGTCACCTCGCCCCCGTACCGCGCCCGTCCCGTGCCCGTCTCGACGCCGGCGGAATTTTCACTCGCGAGAAAAATATAGATAGTGAAAACGGTAAATAAACATGTTACAATACTGTACTGATAGAACAAAAATGTTTCGAAAATTATTCTTATTTTATATACAAAATTTATGAGACAGATAATTCATTTAAATATCCACCTATGTTTATGGGGCATGTAATCCTTACACCGTATCCGTAACCGGGGAGCGTGAATGAGACGAACTATGAGAGAGGAGGAAGCCAGAGAGGTATGCAAGGAAAGGACCTGTTGGAACTCTATACTCTCTGCCTACCCCGCAAGGGATCTGGCGTGATGATATAGAGAGATAGATAGAGATGTTTATGGGTTTTGTTGTAATAACATAGTTATATAGACCTTTAATTTATATTTCACTAGCGACCCGCCAAGGTTTCGTACACATAAACCTTCCTCTTGAATCACTCCGTCCATTGGTGAAAACCGTATAAAAATTCGTTAGGTAGTTATTGAGTTTATTGCGTTCAGACAGACAGATGCGCCGGGGGACATTGTTTTATAATAGGTAGTGATTAAAGATAAATGTTATAGCGATTATTGTCTCTATATGAGATTTGTAGATTGTTAGGACAAGAAAAATATTCAAAATAGCATCACAGGATGAAATTGTTCACCTATTCGATAAAACTAGTTAAACTAGTGACAAGATAGCGTCTCTACAAAAATGTCCATCAGGAAAAGTGTCCGAAATAGCATCACCTGGCTAATTAGAACTAATTAGCCAGTCATTGGTTCAATTTATCAACATGTTGCAACATGAACAACTTACTGGGCAAGTTCCGTAGCATAAAATATAAAGCTGCATAATTAGATAATTTGTTCAATTCGTTTTTTCCTTTCAATTAATTTTTTTTTTATTATTCATAAATTTATAATTATTACTATCATTTCAATGTTATTATTTAATTCTATATAAGTACTAGTTGTTCTTCTAACTGCTTGACATATCCACATATTTTGTTTTAAATGAAATGAGACTATTAACATCAATTTGTAGAGCACGCTGTGCACACCTGTAATAGATTAATCCACTATGAATATATTGGCCTAAGTGTTGTATGTTTGTATATGTGTAATCGATTGTTGGTGAGCCAATAAACTAAAATAAAAATAACAATGAACCGAACAATTCTAATGAGACTACTGTACTTACATAGCAAGATAAGCTCCGCTTGTTAGAACCTGATGAAAATCTAGAGGGGGTTCTAGTGTTGAGTTAGTTTTGTAGTAGGGATTACAATGTATTTTAAAATACAAAAAAACACTGTTATGGCTATATTTTTCAACTGAGGATGGCAGAGCTGTACTATGTAAACACATTTTTCGCAGCTAATGTTAGATCCCATGTAATATGGGGCGAGCCTATTGGCGTTATACTGGGCTCAATGCCAGACTCTGGATTGATACTGTAAATTTTATAAAGAAAAATTACATTATTGTCCGATCTAGGATATGAACTAAGGACCTCGTGATCGTTACGCGCATTATTCACAGCTAGACCTACGAGGCAGTCAGTAATAGAGATAATAATGTAGTTTAATAAAAAAAATAGCCTTGTGTATTTTTCTGCGCACGGTACACGAGGCATGCAACACGGTCGTATTTTTTGCCGGCGGATCACCGTGCAGCGTGAAAACGAAAGTGGATGCTGGCTCAATGACGACATTGTTCGCAGGAAAAACTGCAAGAGCGTGGGACTGCGGCGCCGGGGAAAACAGATTCTTTACTACTGTAGCTTACTGTATCTGCTGTGAATTGAAGATATAGCATGCAGGGTGTAATATGAGAAAGGGTCAGTATGGACACCTCCAAAAGTATATAAGGTAGAAAAATGTGTACGGAGAACCCATTACGTCGGTTTTAGGGATAAAAATACGTGATTCGGGAATTGAATCGGTCATAGTTCTAACCTAACCTAGCAAAAATATGAATTAGTGATTTTTAGAGCTTTGTAATATTGTAGATGGTTGGTTTTGTCAAGAAATAAAGTTTCGACGCTTGAGTAACGATTCCCCTTAATATGATGGAAAAATTCAATGATAAAACATTGAAAATATTTAAGAAAATACAAATATTATATAATATTAGGGTCGACTGTTTATATAATTCACTGCCTTGTTGGTCTAGTGGTAAAGCGCTTTAAGATCACGAGTTCCTTGGAGTTTTTGTAAGGAAAAATTCTCAGTATGTGTCCGGAGTATAGAATTGTGCCCGGTATATGGCGATAGGGTCGTCCTCTATTATATGGGACCTAACACCGTCGGCGAAAAGTGGGGGGTACCCGGTACACCTCTGCCACCCCCGGTTGGGGAATATAGGCGTGACGGTGTGTGACTATTTAGATGGACTGGACTCTTTAGAAGACAGAATGAATGTGAAGTCTGTTTGCGAAATCTCCACGTGTCCTTGCAAGGCTTCTATAATATAAATTAATTGAGTTTTTTAGATTTGACCACATACAACCAAGGTCTGTTTTAGCAGTTTAAATGCTAATTTGAAATTCAGATATCCCAATTGATATTCATATTTAAAGTTAAATGTTATTACTAGGTCCGTTAATATTATATTTTACTTATGCTCGCTATCGGTAGGGTTAGGCGTATATGGCCGAACATTTGAGGACTAAGTGACCCTGTTAGAAGAAGAAAGAAAGATATATTTATTAGCAAGGCTAACAGCGTACTTGGCACTACAATAAAGAACAATGAAAAACAATTTTGTTTAAAAAAAACAATTATCTATCTATCTATCTATAACCTCACGCCAGATCCCTTGCGGGGTAGGCAGAGAGTACAGAGTTCCAACAAGTTCTTTCCTTACATACCTCTGGCTTCCTCGACTCTCATAGTTCGTCTCATACACGCTCGCCGGTTACGGAGACTCTTGACTTTTCCATCAGATAAGACTCGGTTTATTTGGTCGTGGTAAGATAGTCTAGGTCTTCCCCGGTACCTGCATCCTTCCACTTTCACATTGTATATCTGTTTTGTCATTCTTTCCTCTGGCATTCTTTCTATATGCCCGAACCAACGGAGCATGCCCTTTCTCATCTTTACACCGATACTATCTTTCATACCTACTCGCTGTCTTACTATGCTGTTGCTAATGCGGTCGGTCAGCTTTTACAAAAACAATTATAATAATAATATGCACTAACTATTAGCCACAATAATGGGGTACCACTCAGCATAAAGCTGTGTTGCGGCATGAACCACAACACAACGCTGATTTTCAGTGGTGATGGTGGTTGTGGTGGTGGTATGTAATTTTTTTTTTTTTTTAAAACGTTGCCCTATACTAGGATTAATTCCTGTGTAGTGGGTGCGTTTACAAACATGAAAATTCACATACACAAATACACAGACCGGAACAAATAATTGTGGATCACACAAAGATTTGTCCCGTCCGGGAATCGAACCCCCGACTATTAGACACAGTGGGCGGGGTGGGCTAAGCCCTTAACCACTGCACTAAATCGTCCGTCAATTGTTTAAGTAGTTATACAAATTTCCAACTAGAATTAAATTTTGACTGAAGTAGGAATAATAAGAAAATGAAAATACTGTGTCTTATCTGTAGAGCAAGTCAAGAGTCTTCTAATCCCTCTCACCTCGATTTGTGAGAGATGGCCTTTGCCTAACAGTGGGACAGTATAGGCTGATATTAATATTTCTTACTTTGTCTAGTAGCGAATAATGCGCGCAGCGATCACGAGGGCCTGAGTTCAAATCCTGGGCCGTACAAAGAGTAATCACCCCTTATTACACGGGGACTAGCATCGTCGGTGAATAGTGGCTGTACAGAGACCTGCCACCCCCGCTTGGGGAATATAGGCGTGACGGTGTTTATTTTTATTTTAAACCCATTGGTGATGATTGCTGATATTTCGTGAATGTGGCAGTTTTAGGTGTAAGAGGGTCGGAAAGGTGTCGCCAATCATCATATATCATAGAGTTAGTTAAACTTATCTCCGCTGGGCAGGTCGTCTAATTTTCCAACTAGATATTTTTTTGTTGAATTTAGTTGTTGTATTTTCACGGCAGTATCTTAAATGTTGAAAAAGATTATTTGCCGGATGTTGTGCGGGCAATAGTTTAGGCGGATGATCCTCAGCTAAGTCGAGGAGTCGTTGGGTCGATCCTCGCACACCTTGCCGTTTTCGTGTATTTTTTTTTAAACGCATCCACGATGTACATAATAATTAAAATAATAATTCCTTGCGTGAGGTGACGTTTTAAAGGTAAATAAATAATAACAAACAATAAAAAAATAACATTTACATACATATTAGCACCATAACCAAAGTGCCTGAGAATCTCAAAAATGCTTGACCTATGACCCGGGAGGAAGTACAGAAACCTACTATAGTTGCAATAATATCAATGGATTTAAAAAAAAAAGAATAATTATCCTAAATTTCGCATCAAATAATTCTACCTACACCTTCAGTTATACTGTCGTAAATATAACTCAAAAGAAAACCTTTCGTAAAATAATCCACCCACTTCTACATAAAGTAACAACTTCATACAAGTAATAATAAACATAGACCGAATTCTGGGATGTTCTTAGATGTAGCAGAGACCAGTACCAGTGAATAGACTCGCAATTTCTAGTAAAATATTGTAGGTCGAAACCTTTTGATAAACACATGAAGGTAACAAATTCTTAACGTCAAATAGGAGCCGTAAATCTCATTTTCTAAAAATAGCTATATTCTTTAGTGGTTTTCACTGAAGAAGACATTTAGATTTTAAGAACTAAATACTGTCATACCTTTATTTCCCAAATGGCGGTTGCAAAGGTATACATGTGTGAGTCTATTGCCACTAAACCGGGCACAGTGCATGATTCCGGAGTGATATTGGATTTTTTTTTATTGAAAAATGACATTTCATTCGACCTAAGATTTGAACTTAGGATTTAGATGTGAACCTTAAGGGCCTACCGCGATCGACCTCGAATTTTAGACCGTGAGAGTGACAGTGATGCAATCACTTTAGAAAAGAATAAGGGACGCATATATCGAGCGCGCGTTCGGAAATAAACGATGTATATGAAAAAACAAACATTATAATTAAAAAAAAATCTACACTACGGAGTAAAAAAACTGCTTACAAGAACTTTGCAATTATTTGCTATGTTTTTAGGTAACTCGACTGCCTGGTCGACTGCCTCGTTGGTCTGGTGGCAAAGCGCATCGCTTTGTGATCACGAGGTCCTGGGTTCAAATCCTAGGTCGGACAAGTGTAGTTTTTCTAACGAAAAACTTCCCAGTATGAGTCCGGAGTCTGGAATTGTGCTCGGTATATGGCAATAGGCTCGCCCCCTATTACATGGGACCTAACATCGACGGCGAAACGTGGGTGTACTGTTATGCCTGTATAGGCGTGACGGTGTTTTTAGGTAAATTCTATTGATTACTTCTTAAGCATTTCGCGTTGGAATCAGAAAATGTAAAGCAATAAAATGCAAAATAATATTAATTTTCGATGTATTTCTTTTAACAGATTCTAAAATATACAGTCAAAAATCATATTTTGAAGTATTAAGTGTCTAATCCATATACTTTTTGAAGTGCATAGAGTGCAGAACACGTGTTTTTTTGCGGTAGCCCCTTAATATAAATTTCTTGGTGTCAATAGCCGTTACAAAAATTTGCAGGCTTCAAGCGTCGCTTTGAATGCATAATACAGAACTTTTTAGGCGTTAGTATTTGTAATATGGCTATTGAAAGTCTATTAATTTAAACTGCTCTATGTTTGTAGCTACAAGGCCTTGTCAAGGTCTCAGTCTAGACTAGACCAAACCTAAGATTGTTAGACACCTAATTACTATCAAGACCTAGTCCTTTGACTACAGGAGCTGTGAAATTTAGAATTTTATTGATTAAAATAGGTATGTTTTAATTAAATAGGTTTTGTGTTCTGGGTAGATGTTATTTACATGTATTCTGTTCTCTATTGTGTCTGGTAAGGGTTTGATCTCGATTCTTAGTACTACTGTACCTACCCAAGGTACAGTTGATTCATGCGAAAAAGCCCTACGGTTGGATTAAGGCATTTTTTCGGATTAGTGGTTTATATTTTGTAATTTTAAGTGGTCGACGATTCGTATTTTAAATGACACATGGACCAAGGTTTTTTCCTGAGTGCTGTAGAGCAATTGAAACTTCGAAGGCATAAAATTCTACAAAAACTGCAATAAAATTAGAGAAATGTTTTTTGTGATCTTCGCGTCAATCGAAGAAATCACTAAAAGTATAGCTCTATATTTTTAACCCTTTTTCTAATCGTGGCGGCGGCGTGGGCCTCTGTGTATGAGTGGACGTGTTGTGGCTAAAGCCAGATAAATATACGTTATTACAACTTTCAGACAGAGCCTTATTACGACTATCATCCTAACGACTACAATACAATCATGAAATTTACATACACTAACGCCAGTAGGCGGAGCAAGCCCTTAACTACTAAGTCGTCCGCCGTAAAGTATTCTAGAACTAAAAAATAAACAAGACTAATTATATATCTTTCAAAGCTAGTACGTCAAGTTAAATGCGTGCAATTTCCTCGTCGCGAAAGGGAAACGTAATAGGCGCGCAGAACTGTTTCAAGTTTAGTGGCGCAAGTGTAGTCGGCTGCGCCCGCGCACCGCCCCGCGCCGCGCACGAGATAACACGGCGGGGATACTGTGCGACGATAACTTGCGTAAGTTTATAACATGTATATTAATGGTTTTTTTTGTTGTAGGAAAGAGAATATGGAGAGATGAGGCAGACTGCTTTTTAGTTGGGCCGAAAGGAATGTAATACCATCTTTAACATTTAACTACCGATAATAATAATATGCCGATTCATAAACGAGTAATAATGACACTAAATTTTATATTCATTTTATATGACAAATCCAAGTTTATATAATACACGACGTACATAACTAACACTCCTGAATTAATAACATGGATAATATGAATATGTAACCTCAAAATTCTTTTTCAGCCGAAAGACTACTGCAGGACAAGGGCCTCCCCTAAAGACCGCCACAACGACCGGCTTTGTGCTGTACGCATCCACCTTCTACCCGCGACCTTCACCAGGTCATCGGTCCATCTTGTAAGGGGCCGGCCTACTCCACGTCTTCCGGTACTCAAAATTATCAAAGTAAATTGTAATTGCAATTTTTTACAGTTTTTTTAATACTGGCTGTATTTGTAAGTTACAAAATTATATTTAAGAATAGAACAAAACAAAATCGGATACTATGGGTCAGTTAACCATATTATATCACAAATTCTAATCACTTTATCTAAGGACAGATCCTGACTAAACAATCCACTGTACACCCGGCATCATAATGTCAAGTTTCCCTCGTCTAGTCGTCCGTGCAGTCAGAATGCACTTTCTTCCTACAAATGACACACACACGCACACAAAACTATAATGCACATAGCGCACACATTTAAAACACTGTAGATAAAACACACACATGCGAATCCGACTGTACAAACACGGTTCCTGATAGTGCAACGCACATAGATGCAGTTTGCATGCGTGTGAGTGATGTGTGGTTATCGAAAGTGCTGAATGGGCCCGTACAGTACAGTTTATAGGAGATTAAACACTTTAAAATGTTTATTGCAGTTTAACTGAGGGAAATTAATGAGAAAATTGTCTGTGAAACTTACGGATAGAGTTTTAATTTTGGATTTAGGACCATAGTGCTTATAGGGATAATGGTCATTGCTAATTTATTATATTATTTACGTAAATTGATTATATGAATTGTCAAGAAAATAATAACGATTGTTCTAGTCGTTCGTTTAGTCCAGTGGCCAATAATGTGCTTAGCGATCACAAGGTGCTGGCTTCAAATTCTAGGTGGGAAAAATTTAATTTTTCTATTGAAAATTTTTATTAGTACCTATCAGTTATGCCCGGTATATGGCAATAGGCTCGCTCTCTATTATATGGGACCTAGCATCATCAGCGAAAAGTGGGTGTATATAGAACGCCTCTGCCACCCCCACTTGGGGAGTTTAGGCGTGACGGTGTCAAGAAAATAACAAAGACTACTAATCGGAGAGTCATTCTTGGGGAAAAGAATTCCAAAAATATTTATGGTAACATTTAAAAAGAAATGTCACGTCCGGCCTATTTTTCCCATCCGAAAGTGGCAGAAGTGTACCACCATACCCTCATTTGGCCGACTGTATGTGTGTGTGTGTGTGAATGATCTGCGCTGTTGGCCGCAGGGCCTTTACAGCTTCACCGGACAAGAGGGCGAGCGTGCAACCACTACGCTGGAGCTAGAAGGGCAAGGGGGCAAGTAGCTCAAGGGCGCCTCAAGGAGGAACGGCCTTGGCTTGGGCAGTCGCTTTGGGGCGTATACTAGGTGTCTCGCCGTGTTGCTCTGCACCGGCCGGCGGGCAAGGGATTCTTCGACCTCGCCGGCGAGTTCGGTGTCTGATCCTGATTTGGCCGGCTATATTAGAGTCCAATGTAGATGCGAGCCTATTGCCAGTATACCGAGCTCAATTCTAAACTCAGGACTGTGACTAAAAACTTTTAAATAAAAAAACACCAACCTAGAATTTGAATCCAGGACCTCGTGACGTCCACATTTCACTGACGATATTAGGTTATTAACAGGAGTGAGCCTATTCCGATACTACCAGCTACAATTCCAGTCTATTACTGGAGATTTTTTCCATAGAAAATCATCGAGTTTAATGTACAACATACCAGAGAAGACACCTCAACAATTTTTTTATGACGAAAGTAAAAGTGCGTACACTAGCTCACTTGGTGTACCAGGCGTTTGCCGCAGCGTGAAATGTTCGAAAGCTTTATTTCAAAAATATACCTTCATCTTCACTGATAGAAAACTCTTTATTGTACACCAAATTATAAATAAACAATAATGTAAGGTACAAAACAATATAGGGTACAATTGGCGGCCTTATTGCTTATAGCAATTTCTTCCAGGCAACCAAGGCACTGATATACATTTTATACAACTCCAGCAACACAATATTTTATTACCTATGAAAAGACAAAGCTAACCCCGTGGTTGTCAAGATGCGCACTTTTTGTTTGGCATATCTTCTCTAAATAATAACTCAATGTAGAAAACTTATCCTTTGATCGACCTAGGATCGAACCAGAATCGTCAGCCGTACTATATGCTACTAGATCAAAGAAGCAGTCTAGTCTAGATTAAAATCCAGGCAGGTAATAACTCGGCAATAGAACGGAGTCGGCCGAGCGTGGGAATGCAGAGGCAAGGACACGATGCACCGACAAAATAGGCCACCGGACACTTTCAAATGAGCAGAAACTATAAATAAACTTGCATACGCATCGTAGACGCCACAGATATATAACCACAGAAGGGATAGTCAGAGATGCATCAAACACTATTTTTTATTCTAGCGCCCCATTAGAAATTATTAGACTGCCTCATTGGTCTAGTAGCGAATAATGCGATCACGAGGTCCTGGGTTCAAATCCTAGGTCGAACACATGTAGTTTTTCTATAGAAAATTTTCCAGTATCAGTCCGGAGCCTGGAATTGTGCCCGGTATATAGCAATAGGCTTGCTCCCTTTTACATGGGACCTAACATCGTCGGCGAAAAGTGGGTGTACACAGTATATCTCTGCCACCCCCGCTTGGGGAATATAGGCGTGACGGTGCTTATTTTATTTTTCATTTAGCAGTTTTTACTATGCCGTAGGTGCGCTTAGAAACAAGGGGCTTAAAACAAGAATGACGTCAGCGTGACGCTAGCGAATAAGCGTGCTGTCACGTTCATGTTAATTTATAAATTGTAGTATAACAAGGATAGAATATCGGCACGCTAACGTCATAATTTTCGTGCTAAGCTCTCAGGAGCCTCGGTAGTGCCAAGGGTGAAATTTTTTGGCACTACTGTGAGGCCAGGAATAATGGGAGAAACTGTTTTACTAATCGCTTTATTGGTAGTACCATGGGAAAGAAAAGGTTCCTGTAGTGTGACTGGATGTGCCAAGCTGTTGTGTCACGAAGGATTAACGGAAATTCACGTACAACACCACCAATGATGGACGATTTAGCGCAGTGGTTAAGAGTTTAAGCCGCCCCGCCCACGGTGTCTAAAAGTCGCGGGTTCGATTCCCGTACGGGACAAATCTTTGTGTGATCCACAATTATTTGTTCCGGTCTGGGTATTAGTGTATGTGAATTTTCATGTTTGTAAACGCACCCACGACACAGGAATAATCCTACGTTTAAAAAAAATGGCAAAGCAGATATTCGTGGATCACACAAAGTTCCCGTTCGATCCTCGAACTAGCGACTACTACATCCAGTGGGCGGACCGTGTTAAGCTCTTAACCACTGCGCCCAACCGTTCCTTGTATGACATTAAGACCAAAATACCTTTATATATCACTAGGTGTATAATGTACGCCACTTTCCACTTCTTCAAGGAAGACATGCGGTGAGGATAAAGATGTCTTTACGAGTGTATGATCGATAATTTCTCATGAACTAGATTATACTCAAATACTTCTAGGAAATCAGTTAATAGCGTTTGTCTGACCTTATTTACGGGTATAAGTAATTAGTTTCCAGTTCATACTAAACTGGAACTTACCTGTAAAAAAGAAAAACAGAATAAATTAATACAAAAATAAAATATGGAATGGGGAGTGGGGGAAGTGAGAGAGTTCTTTTAAAGAGAGAACGTCTTGGAACTCTAAGGAATTTGGCGTGATGATATAGATATAAAAATAAAATTATAAACACTTTTCCGGTTAATTCCCTGAATAGAGGATTTTAGACTTTTTTTTATAGTTAATCTTCACCAATATAGTCTGACCTAGGATTTGCACCCAGCTCCTTGGAATACAGATTAAGACCAAAACATAGTTTTAGTGAAATGACGATTGCACTTCTTCGACTACCTGCTCTGAGATAAAAGTTCTAATAATACATACTTATATTAACTTCTTACATTTACACATTATTTATATATTATTACACATGGAAAACAAAACTCATTATGATGTAGATAGAAAAACAAACCATATTTTCTTGATTATATCACGATAAACCACGGGTTTATAATAGTTTTATTACAAGAAAACGTATTATGTCCAAATAAATACTCCAACAGTCCCTCAATTATTAATAAGTTGGTTTATTATCTAACTTCATAATTAATATGACTGTACGGCGAGTGACCACACCCGAACGGTACTTAAACGCCCTTAAAACTTCACGCCTCGCAGTCGCACTACTAAAAAATCCAGCACATTTCCTTAGTACCAATTTATAAGAGCAACTTCGCGTGACCAGCAGTGAAAACTGCATTTCTTCGATGACAAAGACAGACATATTAAATCTCGTATATAAGAGAGGATAGGAAGCTATGCACGCCACCGCAATTTACTATCTAAAGCGAATGTTTTTCCCACCGTAAACAATATAAGTGAGATCTATCGAGGTGACCTAAAAAGGGGAAGTTAGGGCGAAACGGCAGCTCAAGTTATGGTGGACGGGAAATCTGGTATTCAATCTGTACGGTACATTTTTTTATGACTTGTAAAAGATAGGGGAATATTGATGGGAACCATGTTTTTCAAGGGCACGTAAACGAATCTATAAATAGGTAATTTAATTTATACTTTAAATGGCGAACTATGAGAATCGAGGTGGCAATAGATGTTTTTCTAAGTAGATACTGTGTTTTCTACCTTGCGAAGTATACTGTTGTTACACTCTCATTTCACTAATAGAGTATAAGTCGGACACGATTTCAGACTCCGGCGTTATACATACGATTTCTTGATAAATAGTTATCCAAAAAAAAAACATTTCGCATAAAACGTTCTTGCCCATTCCCTCAAAATTATTAAAGAAAATAATGTTTATACTAGTAGTAATAGTTATTGTAATAAAAATAATGGATTATTGTAAAATATATTAAAAAATATTTGTATATTTTCTATATGTTGCCTCACGGCTTTTATACCTAAAGAGGTGGGCAGAAATGACCAAAAATATACCAAATTATTTTATGAACTTTCTCAATCTATTTCTCAATCATTGCACGGCCACATGTTGAAGAAACGTCACTTTGACACCTGACAAAATGTCAAGTGGGTTTGACAGCTCGCTGACAGTCTCGTGGGATGTCGACGATCGATATGACATCAGAGGATGACAAGTGCGGATGTGCGCTTTCGACAAAGTATCTTAAAAATTCTGCATTCAGCTGTTTATAATACCAGTTCATTTCGCTTTGAAAAAAGCTATATAAATAAAGATGGCTTACAGAATTGCAAATAAAAACTTAACTTATTATTCTTAACCTGAATGTGTTGGGGTACCTAATATAGCTATTTGTTCTTGCTAAACGCACCTTAAGTAAAAATCATTATAATAACAAAAATCAGTGAGGTCCATTTTACTATAACTTTTCGTATTTATTTTTACTACCCAAACAATGTAGTTCTGAATATCTTTTTTAAACTATATATCTATCTATCTATATTATCACGCCAGATCCCTTGCGGGGTAGGCAGAGAGTACAGAGTTCCAACACGTTATTTCCTTACATACATCTCTGGCTTCCTCCACTCTCATAGTGCGTCTCACACACGCTTGCCGGTTACGGAGACTCTTGACTTGTCCTTTAGATAAGACTCGATCTATATGGTCGTGGTAAGATTAGTCTAGGTCTTCCGCGGTACCTACATCCTTCCACTGTCAGATTGTATATCAGTTTTGTCATTCTTTCTTCTGACATTCTTTCTATATGCCCGAACCAACGGAGCATACCCTTTCTCATCTTTACACCGATACTATCTTTAATACTTACTCGCTTTCTTACCACGCTGTTGCGAGTGCGGTCGGTCAGCTTGACTCCGCACATCTTCCGCAGAGCTCGCATTTCCACCGCATTTATCCTACTTTCATTCTCCTTTTTTAACTATCTATCTATCTATATCATCACGCCAGATCCCTTGCGGGGTAGGCAGAGAGTACAGTTCCAATAGGTTCCTACCTTACATACCTCTCTGGCTTCCTCCACTCTCATAGTTCGTCTCATACACGCTCGCCGGTTACGGCCTTCTTAAACTAGTTCGATCATAATATCCCTATTTGATCAATCAATATTTTCTTCCATTTGTGAGACTTATTGAAATTTATTTTGGCAAAACTATTACAACCGGCTAGCTATCACACGTTAACCCTACACGTGGTTGCAGTAGCCAAACTGACCCGAATATTAATTTTCATTGATAGGAAACAGGAAAGAGCTTTTTGATAGCTAGTACAAAGAGTGTTATCCTGGCTTCAACGACAACCAAGCCTTAATGGGCCTTCCTTTAAAATAGCACCAGAGTTCTACGGCGCCTGAACTAACACTATATGTAGACACAACTCGCTAGTCAGCAGGATTTAGCTCCTTCTATAGACTTGCGAGTCGAAACAGCAGTTAGTTCAGCTTGAGGTAGGAAAACAACATGAGTATGTACTAAACATAAAAACTTAAAACACCGCGACCGACCCATAAAGTATTTATACCTCAAACAACAGCGTCGAGTTATTTTCGTCCAAGTAAACAGGAATTGTAATGAGGCTTCCAGGCCGAGCCCGGCACAGGGCACTTAATTAAATAGCCATTATTACCCCTATTGCCTTATAACATGAAAGTCCAAACTCTTGTTTCAGTTTTCAGAGAGCTGAAGAGGGGAAAAGTTTAGTTTAAACCTAGGCCTTTGTGAGGAGTTTGGAGACTTTCAGTCGGACGCCTACGCGGCTTCCTGTCTGTCAGGAGATATCGTAATCAATTTAATGTGTTTTAATTATTTTATATTAATTAAATAAATAACCTTTCAACGGGTAGTTTATTTGGTCTAAAATTGCATTATTCAAAACTTTTTATGATTTCTTGAATATAATACAGGGACATTATATAGATTTGACCATAATGTTTTCTTCATCAAGACGATAAATACATTTTGCGTTATACGGTTGCCCTGTTCATGAGATCTAGGCTTCAAATTTCAGCTCGCATATCTGGGTTTTACGAAAGCTTTATTGGACTGTCACTCGCTACAAGTATAAACATCTCACAAGATACCTCTATGATATCTTCATGATTACATGTGCAATGATACGCTCCGATGCGACATCCTCGCCCCCTGTCACGTGCAGGAAGTGGTGTTCTGTGAACATCCACATTTTGTCGATGTTAAGTTCCAATGCAATATAGGAACAAGCCTATTGTCATTATAGAGTACTATTCCCGACCCTGTGCTCGGACCAGGACTTTATTATTGCCTCATCATTCGCCAGTAGATTTACAAGGCAAGTCATTTAAAAAAATCCATTTGTAAACTATAGTGACTTCATAAAGTATTTAAATATCCAAAAGGTAGGTAGCAAGTACCGCCAGTATTTCAAGCTTAAAGTAGCGCTCAGTAACAAAGTTACAAAATGGCCTAATTTATCGACTCCAATGTTTAATTTCCGGCTGCGATGTACCATTTCCGGCTTCTGTAGTTTATAGGCTAATGGTCTGGAGATTTACCTTTATTGTGCTAGACTAAAGTATACTGTGGGTTCCCTTGATATTAGGTATTGTGTAGATTCTATAGTGGTGTAGAGAAAGATTGATGTTGTATCTAAATGGACACCTATATTCATGCCTATATTCTCTAAGCGACGTTGGCAGAGGTGTCGTGTGTAAGCTCACAATTCGTCGACGATGTTAGATCCCAATAAGGGGGAGAGGAATAAAATTATATCAGCTTCAATTTCAGACTTGAGCCAGTGGTTAAGCGTGTAGGCCGCTCCGGTCCCTGGATCGAATAGTCGCGGATTCGATCCCCGCAAGGGACAAATCTTAGTTCGACTCACAAATATTTATTTTGTTCTGGTTATGTGCATTTCGTGCATGTAAACGCTGCCACGACACAAGAATAATTCCTAGAGTAGGCCCATGTTTTTATTAAAAATAAAGTTAAAAACTGAAATTACAGCCCCAAAACTATGGAAGAAAACCAGACAAATTACTTAACCAAAAACGACGCCAAAAACATACCCTCCTAATTTCGCACCCATTTAACAGGCCACGACAACTAACGCCAAAAAATAACCTAATAACATACTCGAATAAACAACGAAGTACTTAATAATGTACAGGTTCGCCTATTAATACAAACAAGTAGAAAAAAACCACGCACACTGGTGCAATATAACACTTTCGTTTACGCAGAACAGGGTGTGCTTGTGTGGGTGGGTGTGAGTTTGTGTGCGTCTGTGTGGGTCCGCGGGTGAACGGACTCCCCCCCGACCTTCAGACAGGATGGGAGGACAAGGGGTGGGCAGTCTAGGAAACTCCCTCAATAGGCTACATCGTAATTAATATATAATGAGCAGCGTATTCCAGATTCGCCGTAACGACATGTTATAATGAAATTGCGTTCGAAATTTGGATATGTCCATTATTTCCTTGGATTAGTGTCCGATTCTCGTGGGGTTCTAGCTGTTCTAGGATTATACATACATGGAATAACGATTGTTTTACCTAGAACGGGTGGCAGACTAATATAGAAAACAGAGAAGCTCTCTGTATTACAAACGGCCACATTTTATACGAAATGGAAAGAAAAGGGGGTGAGTCTATTTCCTTGATAGCATGATTTTTCTATTTTTATCGCCTTCTATGACATCCACAGATAGTAGAATCTAAAGTATAAGCTAATGAAAAAGCAGATTAAAGCCACTTCCTAAAAAACATTAAGTAGTCTCTACATATTATATCTCTATTAAGAAAAAGGTACATAATACAGTTCAAATTTCTAACAATATATCGAATGGTTATTGATATACATATAACTTCAGACACATACATATACACAGGCTCTTAATCCTGGTCCGATTAGTTAAGGACAGGAATGGTTAGCAAAATATTTGCTAAAATTTCCGCCTAATTTTACTAATGACCTGAATTTTGTTACTCAATTAACTCTATCGCTCTAGACGTTGCCAATTTCTGCAAGTAATTTTTCTTCTATTGGCTTTGTGTATGTTTTATGTGTCTTAATTGCGCATGTCTTTCATTTTTTGTTGTTGTAGTGTGTATATGTAGATGTTGCTAAAGTTGCATGCTTTATCCTGAACTGTGATATTTAGTGCTGAGACCGTTGGACTTCAAATTCAGAGGTCTTGGCTTCAAACCCAGCCACGCATATCTGTCTTTTTAAAAGTATGTGCGTGTTAATAAATGAACTATCACTTACTTTGACGGTGAAGGAAACATCGTGAAAAAACCATGCAGGTTTCTTCCTACGACGTTCTTACGTGTTTGTCGAAGGTGTGTGAAGTTCGCCAACCTGCACTGGGTCAGCGTGTTGGACTATGGCCTAAACCCTGTCAGTTTGAGAGGAGGCCCGTGCCCAACAGTGGGACAGTTTCTTAACAAGGCTAACATTATTATATTTTTAATACTTTATCCTAAGCCTCGCCAACAGGACCGTGCCTCTGTTTGAGATAATTATGTCGAAATTTGAAATATGTGTTGCAATAACTGAAAATTTGCAACAGACCTAACTCTATCATATTGGGACTAAAATATCCTTGTAAAAATTAATGTAAATTGTCTATCTCCGCTACCTCTTTGAAAATTACTGGCGTGAAAGGACAGATCGAAATTGAAATTCCACCTTCGACCCTCGCGAACTGTGACCCCCTTATCGCCATTACAATAATAAAACGGTTGATAGGAGTTCTTTCATTATCGTCCCAGGGACATTATAGGAATGCCTCAAAGGTGGGTAAGCTTTTGTTCAATACATATTTGATGACTGGCGCCTACGGCGGAAATGAGCGAAGGTCGGCTCGGGAAAGGGGTGGGGGGTTGAAAAGTGTCTAGTCGGCTTTCCTTGTTGGAAGCGTTATGTGTTAAAGGCTTTTATAGCCGTGTGTGAATACGCCTCGAGTTGGTAAAGGAGACAGGTTATGTTGTATGTACTTGAATAGAGTGTCTTTCGTTCATGCTTATTTTCCTGCTGGATTTGGTAGGGGCGTTAATCTACAACTTCGCTGAGATATGGCGATAGATATCCAATATGTAATCAAAAGTAAATTGCAAAAAAAAACATTTTTGGAATTTACCCTGCAAACCAATCGAACCTATTATCACTATCATTCGACTTGAGTCGATATGAGTCGCTCTTGCGTCGCTCAAAATAGATAGACCCATCCAATCTAGATTGTTTTAGAACCAAACTTACTTGTTTTGCTTATGACCTAACTAAATAATTGATATTCTCTGTTCAATTCGATTTCCAAAATGGCCGCCTAATGTCAAACGTGATTCGGGTATTCCCGCCAACAAAAGCGTATAACCAAGCGACACTAACAAAACACTCACAGGCTCCATTATTTTAGGTCCCAAACTATGCCTAGATTGCCTAGACAGGGCATCGTTATGTACCGCGTTATGTACATATATGTACTTACATTTACATAAATTATTATTCCCAAGACTAATTCGTCCTGCCCGACCAAGGTCGTTTTGGCGAACATCGGGAGACCTGCAAGGACCGACCACGTTAACTACAATAAGAAGCTCTCACAAAATACAATTAGAATTCAAATTCGCACAAGTACAAGTATGAGTTATCGCCTTATTGATATTGGAACGACTTAGCTTTGAAAGCGAAATTTATACCTGATTCCACAGCCGCGTAAAATGAGCGTTAGGTGAATGCGGCAAAGTCGAAATTCAAACGTTTAGGTGTACAGTTTTGGAAGATAGGGACAGGGTGACGGGTGGGAAAGGGACGGCCATGTCCGTGGTGGTCCGTGACCTATCCTACTGACGAATGTCGAGCCCCGGAACATCGCATTTTAACAAGTAGTCTAGACAGATGCGCGTGTGTGCACGCATGCGCAGCAGTGTGCATCGCGAGATAACGACGCGGCGCGTGTGTGCGTGCGTCTGTGAATAGGGTTCGTGTACGGACAGTGTAAACAGGTGCGTGTGTGCGTTTACCCGATTCCTTATGGCGCTGGAAGTTTTTAGGGATGTTTGTCTAATAGACTTTACCAGTGTCTGGAGAATTGGAATGTTTACTTTGGAATCTGTTGGGTAATATTATGACTCATAGGTTTTATTTATATGTTGACTCGAAAGAGATGGAGACTGTATAAATATTGTGGTCGATATTTATTTTCTAAGGTTATGACTAAATAATTAGGTATATAAAAAAATAAGAATACAAGATAAATTTGTGTTAGGCTTAAAATAAAAATAAACACCGTCACGCCTATATTCCCCAAGCGGGGGTGACAGTGATGTTCTATAAACACTCAAATTTTGCCCACGATATTAGCTCCCCACAAAGGCGAGTCTCCGGACACTATATCAAACTCAGGACTGCAGCTAAGAATTTTTCTATAGCTAATACCCATCCGACCAAGGCTTCGAACTCAAGACCTCATGATCGCCATTTGGACTTTGGGGCCACTACGCAAAAGTGCACAAAGAATAATATACACAACAACTTACCTGAATCCTACATAATACTATATTCACGTACTACGCGCTAACCTTAGGTACTCAATGTACCCAGTCTATGTATTTACACAACAATGTATATAAGCTGAGTAAATGTCTGAGAATATATTATGTAGGTACTAGCTGTGACCCGCGGGTTTGCACACCTTCATTTTATAATTGGACGGACGGTTTGGTCCAGTGGTTAAGAACTTGAGTCGTTTCGCTTACTGGATTGAGTAGTCGCGGGTTAGATTCCCGCACGGGACAAATCTTTGTGTGACCCACAATTTTTTTTTGGTTTTGGGTGTTTGTGTATGTGTATTTCATGCTTGTCAACGCACTTTCGACACAGGAATAATTACAAGTATGGGGCTACATTAAAAAAAAACCCACTAAATTCCCTATCAGTACCTATAATCCTATCAAAATCAATGGTGATGCTATTCCGCAGGAACTGTGTACTTCTCCGGGATAAAAAGTAGCCTATAATAATTTCGGAAACGTCTTCTATATTCGAGTGAAAGTCCCATAAAATCGGTTTAACCGAAACTAGACCGGACAAACAAACAGACAAAAATTAAAATCGCGTATTGGAGCTTTAACGTCGTGCAAAAACCATATGAACTTGAGAGAAAGATTTTATTTGAAAACTAGATTCTGGCTGCGGTTTTATCCGCGGGGATTTTAGACCTAAAATTTTTTCGGGATTAAAGTATCATATGTGTTAATCTATCTATCTATCTATAACCTCACGCCAGATCCCTTGCGGGGTAGGCAGAGAGTACAGAGTTCCAACAGGTTCTTTCCTTACATACCTCTAATGCAGGTAATAAATAATATAAATCTGTTTTCATTAGACCCATTAAGCCGTTTTTGCGTGATTGAGAAACAAACATACAAACTTTAACAATTATATTATTAGTAGGATTACAGAAAGACACCTAAATTTTATTTATTTGTATGTATGTACTTAAACAGTACATAGCGTGTTGTGGAAGTTGGAGGAGCTTGAGTTATGACGCGTTTAGTCAAGGGTTATAATATGTAAATATTTACTAGATAGAATTATTTAGCATCGGTGTAAAGATGAGAAAAGGTATGCTCCGTTGGTTCGGGCATATACAACGAATGTCAGAAGAAAGAAGGACGTAGGTACCGGGGAAGACCTAGACTATCTTACCATGAACAAATAGACAGAGTCTTATCTTAAGGAAAAGTCAAGAGTCTCCGTAACCGGCGGCCTGTATGAGACGAACTATGAGAGTGTAGGAAGCGGGAGAGGTATGTAAGAAAAGAACCTGTTGGAACTCTGTACCCTCTGTCTACCCTGCAAGGAATCTGGCGTGATAATATAGTAGGTACTCTGTTACAATAACGTTTTTAAAGACCAGCGTTTTTAAACAGATATTAATATAACAGTGAATATAGACGAACTATGAGGGTGGACGAAGCCAGAGATGCCTGTATGGAAAGTACCTGTTGGAACTCGGTACTCTCTACCTACCCTGTAAGCGATTTGGCGTGATGATATAGATAGATAGATAGTGAAATAAGAAATAATAGCTAACGTTAAGTTTACCCGACCGATCTTTTATTTTTCATCTCCATTGAAAAGATTCAGGAAAATTCAGGTAGTCTCATGAGACTACGGGTCTCATTTATGATTTTTCGATCTTATTCCGTGGTTGCTGTTTTTTATGGGAACTCATACTCCTGGGAATAAGTTTTTCCTTCTCTTGCTAAAAGTTAGCGGTTCTCATATGTAACTATAAAATCTAACAAATGTTAAACAAGTTAAATACAAAATCAGATAGTTTTGTTATTCATGTATAACTAAACGATTTACGAATAGTAAAAAAAGAAGAAAGCGATTTCCTGCCAAAAACGACTATCTAAGGCAAGGTATGAAACTCCACGGTAACTGTTTTAAAACTAATAGCCTTAAAATCTATCTATCTACCCTGATGACCAGGCCCCTTGCGATCTAAGAATAATTATAATAAACTGGTTTCTGCCCGCGACTTCGTCCGCGATGACTTTAGACAGGAACCTAAAATTGTTCCGGGAGAAAAAGTATCTGTGTGGCAAATTTCATCCAAATCCGTTCAGCCGTTTTTGCGCGATAGAGTTACAAACATCTAAACATACAAACTTTCCTATTTATAATATTAGCAGAATATAATAGAATGAACCTTTACTACCCCAGTGGTGGGCTAAGGCCTTCTGTCATAAATCGGAAGTGGTCCTCCACCACGTGGACCCTATATTATATATTCTCTATGAAATTAATCTCTATCTATTTATACCATTACGCCAGATCCCTTGTGGGATAGGGAGAGAGTACAGAGTTCTAATAGGTTCTTTCATTATTTTAATCAATCTGTTGTGTCTCCCAGCTGGGGAAAGTTCTCTACCTCCCCCCAAATAGTCTTAATTTCTGCCAATGAAGTCCATTCAGGTCACTGAGAAGTGGTCGTGGAGTCAATAATACGCCCAAAAAGCGAATCTGACACATTAAAACTAGCGAAATTTAGACGTACAATATACATCTACCCCTAACACAACAAGTGAGTATATTAATTCCCTTATTTACAAAGCATCGTTACATGCTTAAGTTATATAACCCAAACCACCCGTATATTCAGTTGGGGGTGGAGGGTGGTTTATGCAATTCGCCCTTGCGGCCGGGTGCGTTGAACTTCGTCCGGGACGTCCGTCTGAATCGGCAAGGTGAAAAGGGGGGTCAGGTTGGAGGGCCGTGCAAGGTTTTCGGCTAATTATGGCGTAGGATGCTGCTGTCTATTGTTGAAAACTCCGTTCGAATGAGGTGGGGAGATCAATTTGGCGTGGGAAAAATACGTATTTTTTAAATTAAAAATTTTGTACTGATTATGTTCTTAGATTTACGCGAATGTTACACATGAAAAAGTAAACCGCGATAAAATCCTAAAAATAGTTTTATTTCATATAATTTTTGGTCTGTTTTGATCTAGTATATGGTACGGGTGGCGATCTTGAGTTCCTGGGTCAAGCTCTTAGGTTTTATTAGTTTTTCTGTAGGAAAATTCGCAATAGCAGTTCGGAGTGCATTGGCACCCAACATTGCTGTCGAAATGTGAGTGTACATAGAACACCTTAAAAAAACAAAGCTTAGGCAATATAAGAAAGGAATAGTAATAATAGAAAATTAGGAAATATATATAACGTTGTTTATTTCCTTTTATGTCAAAATATGCGAATTTTCGAAGCGCGAAGCTTTGTGTAGCTTAGTTTCAAGACACTGCGCTTGGAAAGAAACTTCTAGAAATTAGGATCCGGGAAATGATTTACTCAGCTAGTATAATTAGATACATATCTGTATAAAGTAACAAGCACAACCATACTAGATAACTATTTAAAAAAAACATTAAGCTTTCCTACAAATAACATTCTACGACAACGTATAAAATGAAACGTAGAACATAACAAATATTCGAAAACGTGTCAACCATTAAAATATTCTACTGAAAATTTAAGTCTATTTCTATAACTTTAGAGTATAAATTCAAATGCAACAATGAAGGAGATTGGTGCATTTTACGTCTATTTGGTACTGCGGCGTCGAACCTCCGTCCGGGCGGTAGGTCGTAGCCCCCGTAGCGCGTAGGGGACGCTACGGTGCTACGCCGTAGCCGGGAAAGGTGACTTAGGACAGAGTTCAGAGTACCCGGTGCGTCTTGCTAAGGGAAGGTGCGGGATTTTGGGGTAGGCACTCATATATAGAGAATTTTATTCGGGTCTGCTTGTTGAGTAAAATATTATGGTGCTTTTCTATGGTAGCCCCACTTAGGACCGTAAAGGAAAATAGCCACATTTTGACTTCCTAGGCACTAATAAGCTACCAAAATAGTAAATAAAATCTTTTACAACAGTAGGCTCTTGCCATAAATCTGAACTTTGGTAAAATGTGGGCGTTTCGTATTGTCACGAGCGAACTCTGCCTGTCCGTCGTGGAATAAGAGCTTAAGCCGCTCCGCCCACTGTGTCTTATAGTCGCGGGCTCGATTCCCGCACGGGACAAATCTTTGTGTGATCCACAATTATTTGTTCCGGTCTGGGTATTTGTATATGTGAAATTTCATGTTTGTAAACGCACCCACGACACAGGAATAAATCCTAGTGTGGGGCTACGTTTAAAAAAAAATAAAAAAATGGTCGTAATGGAAAGTATTTTGTGTACGTCTAGGGGGGCTACCCCACAGGGGGGCTTATTGAAAACAATTTGGTGGATTTCTGTTTATAATATTCCAAATTATGTCTGTCTTTCGTCTGATTATAATAAAATTGCGAATTTCTCTAATTAGCAACTATGAGAATTGCAATAATATTTATAAAATAAAATAAACGATGTGCACGCCCATCTCCCGCACTTTGGTCCACCCTCCCTTGCCGCGATGCCCGCTGCGCTGCGTGGGGCCACACCGGCCACGACGCGGCGGCGCGGCGGCGATTATTTTTCTATTAGTATTTTGCTTAGATTGACATTTTGAAATTCGTAATATCTTTTGAATGGAATGTCCAATTTGAATAATTCAAGTAATCTACAGGTATTAAGACAGTCTTGAATACGATATGATTTATTTGGATAAGGATTAATACAAAGGTATGGATAACATGGTCTAATTTTGGTCGGCATTTCTATCAACTTTTAAAATGTAAAAAAGTAGTTATAGTCAGTCACGTAACTACAATAGTTGGACATATGGTATCGCGAGGTTTTTTATAGATATTGATATGTTTTATTTTGTTCTATCATCAATAGTTTCCGCAGTGCAGCAGACATTTATGGCAAATTTTTTTACACCTTGGGTTACATTATTGAAGTTTTAGTAGAGATCCCAAATTTTTCCTAGTAATAAATATAGCCTATGTTACTCAGGGATAATGCTCCATTTTAATGGTGAAAGAATTTTTGAAATCGGTCCTGTTGTTTTTGAGTTTATTCGTTACATACATACAAAAATACAAATCTTTCCTCTTTATAATATTATTAGTGTAGCTTAATATATTAATCCTACTAATATTATAAAGGTGAAAGTTTGTTTGTTTGTCACTCAATCACGCAAGAACGTCTGAACGGGTTTGGATTAAATTAACACACATATAGTTTATTGCCTGGATACTTTTACTCCCGTAAAAATGATAGGTAGGATTTAAGGGTAGGTTAGGTTAGTATGAGCGTATGAGTAGTAGTAGCGAGCTATGATCGGCGTCTCTTTGAAGGATAAAATTCGTAACGAGGTAATCCGACAAAGAACCAAAGTTACCGACATAGCTCGCAGACTCAGTAAGCTAAAGTGGCAATGGGCTGGTCACATCTGCAGAAGGACCGACGGCCGATGGAGCAAGCGTGTCCTAGAGTGGAGACCGCGACTTGGTAAGCGTAAGGTAGGACGGCCCCCAGCTAGATGGACCGACGACCTCAAGAAGGTCGCTGGGACGGACTGGATGCGGAAGGCGGGGGACCGTGTGCAATGGCGCGTGTTAGGAGAGGCCTATGTCCAGCAGTGGACTACGATAGGCTGATTGATTGATTGATAGGTTAGTATATAAATATATAAGAAATTGTTTTGTTGTTGTTTAATATACGAAACTGTACTGTATTTATATGCTATCAGACAACTATCAAAAAAATAAATGTACCATTATGTGAGCTATTTTTACGTAACCGATTATCTTTACCATCAGCAAAGATCATTGACAAAATTAATGATAAATCAATTACTATCATTAAATGATTTGGCGAAACTGTAATCTTTTGTTGTATCATAATTGATTTCCTGGGCGATTTTGATTGATGTAGCTGATTAGAGATCCCCTTAATAGATATTTAGAAATTACTAAAATCCATTTATGAATGGAATGAGAATTCGTTTTGTAAAATATAATAATATACAAGGTGTAACATAATTAACACAATACCTGAAAGAAGTTTGTTCTAAATCAGTAATTGAATTGATGTCAACAAGTTTTACATTTTTTTTAATTTGCTAAAAACTGCTTTTACTCCTGTGCGCCATAAAAACTAATCTTATTCTTGATTCAAAGTATCAATCAATACGCACACATACACGTACAAGTTTCATTGTTAATTGGGGTTTAAAATTTGGTTTTCGTATTGAATTTGTGAAGAAATTATCTAATTGGGGTGTCTGAGGTTTGGCGTTATTTACGATACAGCTTGTATAGGCGTGACTTTTTTTGTATGTATATACATATGCTACTGACAAAGGTGACAATGTAATAATGTGGTATCATTAAAGTGATGATGAAGCCGGAAGGTGGCCATAAGAACTACACAAAATAAATCGCTCGTGTTTAGGCACGTTACATTTGTCGAGTCAAGTACTATAGACCCAGATGGTGTCCAGGTTCTGTTGATGAAGTCGGCTTAGGAGCTTGTGAACTTAGCAGGATCTCCATCGTGTTGTCGCTATAAAAGCTTGTTTTTAACAAATATTTTGACGTGAATACGTCTTTAAAATTGCTTACATAGTGGGAGGCAAGTCAAAAAAAACGAATGATAACAAAATCGGGGGATACCGTTTAGTGTTGCAGCTTCATATCTATCATCATAGCATCATAAATTCAATTACAGCATTGGATAGCTAAAGGATCAAAGAACTTATTAGGTCAAGTGAGCACTGTGACGCATCGCGCGCGGTGGAGGGGGAAGCGCCGCCATTTTTTTTAATTCATCATCATCATCATTTCAGCCTATACTTGTCCACTGCTGAACATAGGCCTCCCCAATCGCTTTCCAGCGTAACCGGTCCGATGCCACCTGCATCCAACGATTTCCTGCGATTTTCACAAGATCGTCGGTCCATCTGGCAGGCGGTCGTCCTACGCTGCGCTTGCCAATACGTGGTCTCCACTCTAGAATCTTTCTGCCCCAACGCCCGTCCAATCTTCGCGCTATGTGGCCAGCCCATTGCCACTTCAGCATGCTAATCCTGAGGGCTATGTCGGTGACCTTGGTTCTTCTACGAATCTCCTCATTCCTGATTCGATCACGTAGAGAAACGCCGAGCATAGCTCTTTCCATAGCTCGCTGAGCAACTTTGAGCTTTTTTATGAGACCTATTGTAAGAGACCACGTCTCTGATCCATATGTCATCACTGGTAACACACATTGACTAAAAACTTTAGTCTTTAGGCACTGAGGTATTTTGGATGAGAAGATGTTGCGCAGTTTCCCGAACGCTGCCCAGCCGAGTTGGATTCGTCGATTGACCTCTCTCTCAAAGTTGGACCTACCTAACCGGACTGCCTGTCCCAGGTAAATGTATTCGTCGACAACTTCAAGAGTAGAGTTCCCAACGGTGAGTGCGGTGGGTACGACATGGACATTAAACATTATTTTTGTTTTGTCCATATTCATTTTAAGACCCACTTGTTGGGATACTCTATTGAGGTCACCGAGCATTCGTCCTAGATCTTCCAGCGACTCCGCCATGACCACAATGTCGTCGGCAAATCGAAGGTGAGTGATGTATTCGCCATTGATGTTGATGCCAAGTCTTTGCCATTCCAAGAGCTTGAAGGCGTCCTCTAAGGTGGCCGTAAACAGTTTCGGAGAAATGACGTCTCCCTGTCTTACTCCTCTTTTTATGGGGATCACCTTCGTGCACTGCCCCTGTACTCGGACTGACATGGTGGCGTTATTATACAAGCACTTCAACACTTCGATGTACCTATAGTCAATGCGGCATCGCTGGAGAGATCTAAGAACCGCCCAAGTCTCGATCGAATCAAAGGCTTTCTCATAGTCCACAAACGCCAAGCATAGTGGCCGATTATACTCCTCAGTCTTCTGTATAACCTGCCGCAGCGTATGTATGTGGTCTATGGTACTAAAACCTTTCCGGAAACCGGCTTGTTCGGGAGGCTGGAAGTCATCAAGCCTTCGTTCGAGACGATTCGTAATGACTCTCGTAAACAACTTATAAACATGGCTCAGCAGTGTGATGGGCCTATAGTTCTTCAATAAGGTGTTATCACCTTTCTTGAAAAACAGCACCACCACACCCCTGTTCCATGCTTCCGGCGTTTTCCCTTCAAGCAAGACGGAATTAAATAGCCTCTGAAGGACTTTAAGTACCGGCGATCCGCCCGCCTTCAGAAGTTCTGCAGTAATTCCGTCTTCACCCGGCGCTTTGTTGTTTTTAAGTTGTTTGAGAGCCATCCTAATTTCGCACAGGCTGATGTCCGGGATATCTTCAGTGCAGTGTCGGGTTAGCTTGGCTCTTGGGTCTTTTACCAAGTCAACAACAGGTTTAGCTACTGAGGTATATAACTTTCCATAGAACCTCTCTATCTCCCTGAGCACCTCTGACCTATTTGACGTTACGTTTCCGTCCTCCGTCTTCAGCTTCGTCAACTGGCTCTGCCCAATAGACGCGTCTCTTGCGAACACTTTAGAGCCCTTGTTCTGCTCTATGGTCTCCTCAATACGCCTTGCATTGAAGGACCGTAAGTCGTGTCGCAAGGACTTCAATATCTGTCCATTAAGCTGCCTATAGGACTTAGCATCATCGGAGGTTTGGAGCGTCATGGAACGTCGCTCAGCCATGAGGTTTCGGGTGTAGTCAGATAGTTTTTGAGGCCTATTTTTACGGTGGGTCTTAAAATACTTGGACCCGACCGTATGAACAGTCTCTACCAGCCTGTTGTTGATTTCGTCCACTGATGCGCTGCTGTCTAGCAATTCGAAGCGGTTTGACAATTCGAGTTGAAAGTTCTCGGGGTTTTGGATATATGCATGAGTAGGTCGGAGCGTAGACTTCATCAGACGCGATCTTTCCATTTTGACATTAATATTTAATGTGCCTCTGACCATTCGGTGATCACTGCCGGTTTTTACCCTATGAATCACGGAGACATCATTAAATATTTGTCGCTTGGTGCTCATGATGAAGTCTATCTCATTTTTTGTGGAACCATCAGGGCTCATCCAGGTCCATTTCCTATGAGGCGGCTTCTGGAAGAAAGAGTTCATCATAAAGAGTCCCTCTTTCTCCAGAAATTCGGCCAGCCTCTGACCCCTGGGGTTGCGCTGCGCATATCCAAATTGCCCCACTCTCAACTCATCATCGCCCCGTTTGCCCAGCCGCGCATTGAAGTCACCCATAACCACTGTAAAGTGTGTTTTGGAAGTATGTATGGCTCTACTAATGTCCTCATACATAACTTCGACGTCATCATCTGAGTATGCCGAGGTCGGTGCGTAGACCTGTATGACCTTCAGCGAATATCTTTTGGATATTCTGAGTATCAGGTACGCTACCCTGCTCGACACACTAGTAATGGACACAACGTTGTTTATGAGTGACTTGTGGACGATAAATCCGACACCACCTTGGGACTGCTGTTCGCCCTCCCGGTAGTAAAACAAGTTGCCGGATTTTAAGGTTATCGTGTCCTCGCCCTCTCTTCGGACCTCCGATAAACCAACAATACTCCACCGCAACTTGTTTAACTCTTCTTCCAGCTCAACTAGCTTCTCATCTGACCTCAATGTGCGTGCGTTGTATGTCACCAGGGCCAATTTTCGGTTTTGGTGGTAGCCGAATCTTTTTTTAATTATGTATCTTTATCTATACCATCACGCTAGACCTCTTGCGGGGTAGGCAGACAGTACAGAGTTCCAACAGGCGCTTTCCTTATAGACTTCTCTGGCTTCCACCAATCTCATAGTTCGTTACGCGCTCGCCGGTTGCGGAGACTTTCGACTTGCTCTTCAGATAAGACACGGTCTATTTTTTTTAATAGCCTATTCTGTATCCCACTGCTGCCAAAGGGAGGCCTTTACGTCTCCACACAAATTTGTGTGACTTAAAAAAACAAAATAAACAGCTTCACGCCTATATTCCCCAAGCGGGGGTGGCAGAGGTGTACTGAGTACACCCACTTTACGCCGATGATGTTACGTCCTATGTAAAAGGAGGCGAGCCTATTGCCATATGTCAGGCACAATTACTGGCTGCGGACTCATACTGGGATTTTTTCGTTAGAAATACTACATTTGTCCGACCTAGGATTTGAACCCAAGACCTCGTCATCACAAAGCGTTGCGCTTTGCCATTAGACCAACGAGGGAGTGTGCTTTTCTAATTATAAATCATTATATTTCATAAAATAAATATTCCTACATCACATAATTATGTACATACAGACAACAATTTCGACCAACGTCTCTACGGCAAGTGTTCGCCCAGACGGGGACAACTGGAAGCCGCAGGGCGGGCGGCGCGTCCTTCCTAGGGCGGCCGTCAACCTGCCCTAAACCGGTCAAATGGACATTCTCGTCTCCTAGTAATGTTTTAAGCCTCACCTGTGCACGTAAGCACGATGTTTCAAAGAAAGTGCACGAATTTATTCATGATGGAAGTCAATAGTTAAGTTTACTTTAACGCATATTGTTCGAAAATAGACAATAAAGTTATGAGTTTTTTACTATTTGCGGCAGTAAAATGCATATTTTTTTATATAGACTATTATTCTTTTTGTAAAGACTATGTATAGATTTTTTGTACACGATTTTTTTTCCTATTAACTTTTTTTCTAGTCATTCTATTTGGCTGGTTAAACCTTTTATAGCTCAGAACTGGATGGTAATCTAAAAACTGATAAAATTCACAAACTATAAAAGATATAAAAATACCACTTTTGAAACGGGCTAAAAAGTTTGAATCCCTAATCTAGAACTAAAATCGTAGGACCTATGTACATTTTATATCATGCACAAGTATAATAATACTTAATATATTTAATTATATCGGTGTTCCCATAGCTCCAAATATATATAAATTTAACACTCAATACATAATGGCGTAATATTTACACTACTTAGCAAGAACCAACTCGACCCGGCCAGACGCTGGCAGTGGAAGCTGTAGGGCGGACGACGCGTCCTTCCTAGGGCGGGCGTCAACCCGCGCTGGAGCTCCGAAACCGAGCAAATTGGACCCACAGGGGTCCATTTATTACAGCTATTGTTATCATCTGCCTTATTTTTGTTATAAGGGCGAGATCTTTGTAGACAAAAATATTAATTTATGTTTGCGATTATTTAGTATACAAGTTTATCTACCTATCTATATCATCACGTCATATTTCTTTATGGTAGTATGTTTAAATAGAGGAAAAGGTTCTGAACAGAGAATACTTCCTGTTAAATTTTATATTTATCAGTACGGAAGAGGCATGGGAGGTTTGTAGGTATATAAACTAGTTTGGAGCTCTGTTCGAGATATCCCGCTTAATGTTAATGATGTAAATTAGTTTATGCTAATATTTGAATAGTAACAATTTTTATGTAATTTTAGCACTAAAACTTCTAGCTAACGAAATCATATTTCGATTTCGAGAATAAATTTAATACATTTTTTTATATAGGTACGTAAAAATATTACGTGGGTCGCGTAACTTCGCTCAGACGATGACGGGTGGAAGCCCGTTAGGGCGGGCGGCACGTCCTTCCTAGGGCGGCCATCAACCCCATGTGTCCGCTGTCCAGGGACGCTGGGATACCTCGATGGATGTAACCAAATTTTTAAAGAGATATTTCATTTAACTATTATGCTTAGCCATTAAGGTAAGGTTAGTGTTTTTTAAATTATAAATTCGTATATACTTTTTATTACTCTTTTATCATTTTAAGTGGAAGGATGTAGATGCCGGGGAACACCTAAAATATCTTACCATTACCAAATAGACTCTGTGTTATCTGAAGGACAAGTCATGAGTCTCTGTAACCGGCGAGCGTGGATAAGACGAACTATGAGAGTGGAGGAAGCTATGTAAGGAAATAACCTGTTGGAGCTCTGTACTCTTTAGTTAACCCGCAAGGGATAGATTTTATTTGTTGTTTAAGAGAATGGTTTTTATTTGTTTCTTAAACAACACTTATCTACAGGTAGTCTGGTTGGTCTGGTGGCAAAGCGCATCGCTTTGCGATCACGAGGTCCTGGGTTCCAATCCTAGGTCGGACAAATGTAGTTTTTCTAACGAAAAATTCCCAGTATGAGTCCAGAGTCTGGAATTGTGCCCGGTATATGGCAATAGGCTCGCCCCCTTTTACATGGGACCTAACATCGTCGGCGAATCGTGGGTGTACTCAGTACACCTCTGCCACCCCCGCTGGGGAATATAGGCGTGACGGTGTGTGTATATATAGATACAAGTTAATCCTAGTTTAAGAGGCAAAATTTTACATTAATTAAATACAGACTTTCTGCAACCTATTTAAGCATAGAAATGTAACATATTATTAACCTCCTAGTTTTAACATTAGTTATTACAATCTAACTTAGTTAATACTCCAAACTTCTGTACCATATGTATCTGTATTTTTGTTAAATTAACTATTATTATTATTATAAAAAAAAATCTGATCAAAAGGTTTTTACATGTGTTCGTTTTATGTTTATTGCGTGGACAAAGCAATAGTTTGGTATTTTTTCATGTACTTGGAGATTAAGACAAACAACAACAATCATTTTAATTAAGCATTCCCAAATAATCCAGACGAGGACGAATTGAAACCTGTTAGGGCGGGCGGCGCGTCCTTCCTAGGGCGGCCGTCAACCCGTCTGCCGACGGCGCGGACGGAGGCCTTGTGGTCGCGGGGACTGACGTGTGATATATTGGAAAGGATATGAGGTAAAAATATGTTAGTGTTTTTAAGAATAAATATATAGGTATATCTAAAATATTGAACGAAGGCTGTAAATTGTTACTTACATAATTTGTATAGAGAATTTTAATTGCTTTATATTTATATATGAGTGATTATAATAACATATCGCATTATCGTATTGGGGTAGGTAAACACTACAGTTCGCGACATGCTGCAATTCTGATATATCTCACAATAAACATTTTTTAAATTACGCCCGTCTGAATATTTAGTACAGTTTTCCAGACATATTCCGGATGTTTAGGACAATTTTGAAACACCATTCTAAATAAAGATTCACATACACCCAATCATATTAACATCAACCTACAACAGGTCTCATAAGATGGACTGAGCATCTTTGTCTACTGTCATCCAATTTCTGCCATATATAAACACCGAGACTTATCGAACCCCGCCCTCTTCGAAAAACAACGAAGTCACGGAACCTTTGCCTTACATTGCACCCTACGTCCGGGCGCAAGGAAGACCAAGGGCGGGCGGCGCGTCCCGGACCCCTGCCCGCCCTCCACGCCGCCTAGTGCACGCCCGCCCGCATTTTCGGGTTATCTCCAGACATGATGAAGATTTGAGGTAACAGCGGTGTGGGATTGTAACATTAAATGTATTTGTTATACTATTCGAGTTGGTCGCCGTCACGATTTTTGGAGGACTATCGAGTGGATGACTTTCGGACAAATTCGACAAATACACGCTCCTGGATTCTTATCCTGGATCGGATAATGAGATATAACGCCCAGTGTAATCTTAATCGATTGCCTCCTTACGACTTTATTGGGACCTACTAGTGTTTGCAAAATGTAGGCATACAAAGTACACTTCTGTCACCTACATTGGGCCTACTACCTAGGCGTGACGGCGGTTTTTTTCATGTTCCACCAGACAATGATACCAGTGGGGTTACGAATCTTGTAAATCAAGGCGATAGTTCTACCATTGAGTTAGTACTACATAGTACTAGGCTTCGAAGTAAGTAGTACTTTTTCGCTGTATTAATATAAAACGGTTATTTAAAATGAAATGAAACTCGAAATAAGTTTTTTTTGGTGTTATATAAAAAGTAATTATTTATTATTAAGAATGTGTTTGTCACTTCTTTAGCACTTGTTTTGATCATTACAAATAGGTTAGTTTAGGTAATTAAGCAATTAAGGTCAATTAAGAACAAAATAATTCTTTTTAAACGCCTTATAAATTTTATTCGGATTTCTGAAAACATGTTAATTAAGTTTTCTCAATAAATTAATAATTATTTTTACTGTGTAATTAGGACATTTTAAAAACCTAGACGAAATTCCGGGAGAATACGCCCACTACGTATTTTTTTTCTCCGGATTTACGCCAGCCATTTTTTTGTACAAATTTAAAAAGATTTTTTTTCTATAATTTAGAAAATAGATTAGTCAAGGTGATTTTTTTCTTTTTAAATTAAATGTAAAAGGTGATTATACTGTACGAAAGTTTCTCCTATAGAGGAGTTATATATCATTTCATATTTGGTAAAACTTAAGGATCAGTAACAAAAGACAAAAATAAACAACCGTAACGCTTATATTCCTCAATCAGGGGTGGCTGAGACGTACTCGTACAGTGTACTCGTATTTTTTGTTAAGTTACAATGTAATAGGGGGCGAGCCTATTGCTATTATCGGGGCATTATTTCAGACTCCGGACTAATACAGGGAAGTTTTCGATAGAAACTACACTTTGATTTAATTCAAAAATTAATCATTTCCCATACTTAAATTATTTTTTTATCAATATCATCATGTCAGCTCCCTTGTGGGGTAGGCATAGTTTCATGCTTTACAATCGTGTATATGGTACGGTAAGTAGGATTGATATTTGTCTTACACAACATAATATGTTTCACTGGTCTGGTCTTTAGGAACGATCTTTTAGAAGATTATACATAAAATGTACGTATAACTGAAAAAGAGACACAACTAAAAACGAGAACAGGAAAAATTAACTTTACAGTTTCGAAATTAGAGTGCTATTTCAATATATAATATTTTTGAGTTACGCCACTATCAAATTCGGACAGTAATACATAACATCTTGTGCGAAACCTTCCCTATCTGAGGCTCGGAGACATGCTGCTTAACCTTCCCCAATCTACCCTGTGCTCGGGGTCGGCGCGGCCACACTCGACCTCCAGACTGCGGAGTCGTTGCCCAGCTCTGGGCCCGGTGTTTAGACAAAAACTAGGTGACTTCAAGGGGATTATATCGTGACACTTTTGTTGCAGGAATGTTTTCGTTTTCTGCCACAATTCTGTGTAGAATAGATATTCTTTTTTATCTTGTTTATTCTTTTAGGTTATATTTTTAATGGTTTTTGAAAATTCTTTTTGAGTTTAGTTTGTTGGGGTTTATTTGTGATTATGGGTAGTGCTTATAGAGGATGCAAAGGTGTAATTAGCCTATATTGTCCCACAGCTGGGTCCTTCTCACATATCGCGGTGAGGGAATAGGGATCATAGTACATCATGTGTACCCACTGAGGATTGGTGGAGTGCGGATTGGGGCAGTTCTTCCGTGGATGGAAAATAAGAATGGAATCCTCATAAGATTATTTCGTCTAAATATTACTAGACGTTTAGTTACCCTATATGAGGTAACTAAAAATACTCTTTACACCCAGCAAAGGATCTGGCGTATAGATATCAGGATTTCTATTTTTTTCATTAAATTTTTTTTAAAGTTGCAAGTTATAAACAAATACGAACGTTTTTCAATTTCTCAAATTCTATGATACCCAAGTACACTACTTACTATACAGAATAAAATTGTTTTATCAAGAAAGTATTCTATAGCATTTTCCTTTTTAAAGATTAACTTGAATACATGTATAGAATAGTCTAAAATACCTTGAATACCCCTATTTAAAACTTTAAACCTGTCAATATATTCATTCATTCGTCAGACAGAAATTAATATTGTATATTATAATTAAAAGCAAAACCATAATATTCAATGTCACGTTTTGTTCTCAACGTCGCCATTATGAAGAGTTTAATGATACGTGTTAAAACCATAGAAAATATATACATTAGATAAGTTGTAGACAGACAAAATCCTTCGAAGACAAACTTTAGGCAGACATAATAGGAGGCTTAAAGGTGTTTCAGATCGGAAGGTAGGTATAAAATACATAAATACTGTTATGTCTATGTCGACATTACCCTAGTATGAAAGCAAGGGGCAGAGGAGTACTACGCACTGTCGGATTTACGAGTATATTAGGTCCCTGTGTCACTGAGGACGTGTTTATTGCTATTTGGCATAATTCCGGAAGAACTACTACTGAAAAATTCACTTTGTTTTAAACGACCGAGCGACCGCGTACCTTACCTTGACCGTATTTGATTGAAATATCAACTTCATGTCTACCAGTTTTTGAGAATAATGGGTCTAATAGACGGACAACAAAATAATTCTATAAGGTTTTAGTTTTAACTGATTGAGATACGGAACCCTAAAAAGTACGTCCTACACTAGCTGCATTTTTAATATGTCTATAAAACTTAAACACAAATAATACCCTGTACTTATAAATTGTCAATATACATTTTTTATCTATCTATATCATCACGCTACATCCTTTGCGGGGTAAGTAGAGAGTTGTCTTCTTTTCATTGGGAGCTATATATCGTTTTAGATGACTAATGTAAAATTATTCTGTATCATATCGAATTAATTTGGCCTTAAATAGGTGTTGCAACTGGAGCCATAAAATTACTTGACCAGAAATGCCATATTCAGAAAACTCGGCCTAAGCTCTTCTACATCTATGCTTTTTACTCAATGCCAATTTTATTTGGACCTATATATATCTATATCTACCATCACGCCAGATTCCTTGTAGAGCAGAGAGTACAAAGTTAACAAAATACCTAATATCGTGAGCAAAATAAGGGTGTGCAAACTACTCCGGTGCTTCTCCTACTTGGGAAAAAGAAGATTGAGAAGAAAGTTCTCTTCCTCAATTTTCCTCCATTTCCATTGAATCTGAAACACCCCTAAGAAGCCTATGTCAAATCCCAAGGGCGGGGTGGGATCGTGCCCTTCAGACGTTGGGATCATCGCCCCTTTGCAGGACGCCCTTCGAGCCCTCCGTGTGCGTGGCCCGCCCCCGTGTGGGTGGATGCACTTGACACGACTTCCCCTGTGTGCGTTCGTGTACGCATAGCGTCCACAAACGTGCGTATATATGCACGTGTGCGTTTTCAGTATATTTTTCAGTGTTACGGTAGTGTGTGTAATGTATTTTATGTGAATCTTGTTATTGTGCACGTTTAGTTTTATTGTTTGATAAATAATTCGTAGTAAAATCTTTTTTTTTATAATGAAAATTTTTATGAAATTTCATGAGATCTGTATTCCGTGGCGGAGGTGTACTAAGTACACTTATACATCGCCGCTGATTTTAGATCTAAAAGTAATATAGAAAAAGCCTATTGTGAGCAAAATTCCAATTTCCGGACAGCTATAGAGGATTTTTTTAAAGAAATCTCCTCTAATAAGATTCGAATGCAAAATATCGTGATCTATATCGCTACTGAGACTACTGAACATCGTCGGAGAAACGTGAGTGTGTACAGTATACCTCTGTCCCGCTTGAGGAATAAGCGTGATGCATTTTACTTATATTACCAACTATCTGACGTCGCCCTACCAAATTTTTTCAATTTTCCAGACAACTTTTCCAATTTTTTTGTACCTGAAACCTAACGGACTATTACATCGCAATAGCTAGAGCTTCAATCGCGCCAAATGTATTGAAGTCTATTGTAATTTTGTTTTTTAACTTTGTAATCGTTAGTATTATCGCTTTAATAACTGTTACACGGTAGATATAACCGCTATTTTTTACCGTGTTAGTGGAATACCATTTGTATTTTAAAGGAAATTTATAAAAGATAGCTTCTCTTTTCCCATCTATCTATCTATATTCACATGCCGGATGTCTGCCTACTGAGTAGAGTTCCAACAGGTTCTTTCCTGACATACTTCTCTGGCTTCCTCCAGTCTCATAGTTCGTCTCATACACGCTCGCCGGTTACAGAGACTCTTGACTTGCTCTTCAGATAAGATACGGTCTATTCTTCTTTTTAAACACTAAGAATTATATCTCCGTCATGGTAGCTTTTTATAAACATGAAATTAACATACACAAACACCTGAACCATAATACATTGTGTTACATATACAATACATTCTTATATTCAGTTCTTAGATTTACGCGAATATTACACATGAAATAAAATTATGTTTCGGATTTTATCGCCGTTTATTTTTGAGTTTTAAGTTCCCGACGTTTCGAGTGCTTTGCAGCACCTGTGGTCACGAGAAAGACTGAGGTGTTTGACGTCCAAAAGGCATAGTGGTTCCGGGGTCCACTCAAACTTCTTAAATATTTTTGTTGGTCCGATATCTACGCAGAATGAGTTCACTGAGTCTTGAGGAAGTTAAAAATCAAAAAAATACGCGATAAAATCTAAAAAATTGTTTTAGTTCATTTGTGGGTTCTATTATTTACACAAGGATTTGTCCTGTATGCGAATCGAATCTGCGACTACTGGATCCAATTAGCGGAGCGGTCTACGCTCTCACTACTAGACCAAGACGTCGACGTTGGAAAGCAAGTTGCTAGAATGCTTGGTGTGATAAATAAAGTCTAAGATTCAAACACAGGCCTGAAATCAAGTTTTTGAAAAATCTATTCGCAATTGACCGTGTCAAAAAAAAAAGAAAATAGCGTGTGAAACTTTCTATGTCAAACAAAACTTAACAAAAGTTTTTTTTACATTAAAAGTGTTAGAATAAATGAGCGCCAGTAATGGCGGTCTTCTGTCACATTTTCTCGCGAATGAGTGAGTGTAATATGTGCACCATAGGCGTAGGCAAGAAGCATAAGGTTGTGAACCTTATCTGAAACCGTAATCCACAACCAAGGTGACCTTCGGGGATAAATGAATGCAAGATGTACCTATTTATTTATTTATTCTCCATAAAAACTCTCGCGAAATCGCAGAAGAAAAGCGACACAAAATATAACGTCATCAGATAAAACTGATTCGCAACGAAGAGTCGCTAGTCGGCGGAGGTGTTTAAAGTCATTATCTATGCGGACGACCTCAGTCGGGTATCGAACCCGCGACAAGTGGGTCAATGCGGCACGCGACGGCCCTACGAGCGCGTCGCGGAGCTACTAATCGGTTGAAGGTGACTTGGAATAGTGGCGGTTGTGACGTGGCAGCGTCTAATTGGCGGGTTTGTATTGTAATGTCACCTTTGAAAATAGAACTGTTTTGGTCTTTTCGTTTGATGTGTCATTTTGAGTTTTAATGTATGTGGTAAATATTTTTGATGTGGGACGAAAACTGCATGGAGAAAAATAAAAAAAATAAGTTAGTGAAAAGTAAGGAAGTACACAATACACCTCTGCCACCCCCGCTTGGGGAATATAGGCGTGTCAGTGTGTAATATTTCAAATGAAATGTGGAACAGTTTAAGTTTGCTTTAAAAAAATTTCAATACTATAAAATATGTTCGTCTAATTTGGTGTTTCATTATAGTAACATCGATTTGATTCTTCAGTTTTGTATATTTATGGATTGACCTTTATATTAAGATTTGTTTGTAGCTATAGGCGATGGGGAAAATTTGGAAAACGTGTTTAATTTTACACTTATTTGTGTTAGGTTAGATTTATTTATAATAACAATTTTCAAAATGATATTATAATATACTTATAAACAATACTGTTATGGATTCCTTTTCACCTCAATATCATCACTCTTTACTGTCTCACTGCTGGGCAAAGGCCTTCTCTCACGAACTGCGGGTTCGTGCGTGAGAGAGATTGCGTAATAATCCCTTACACGGACCCAATACAGGTGGAATGTAGAAATATTGTGATCTAAATATCAATTCAATTTAAAAAAGTGTTTTTTTCTTTAGAAACAAACATACACAATGTAACTCCTTGCTCTACATGTAACAATAAAGATATAGATCAATAAATGTCAGCGCGCGATAAGATCGAGGTATCAGGAAGCGCATACGCATCAAATTGAGTCAAGGCGACGGCACAGAGATGCGGCCACTTGCGACAGATAGCTCACTGACGTAACGCAGTTTCACACACGAATTGTCTATGGCACCGCCATTTTGATGTCAATTAGGCAGTACGTTTAAATTGTTTGTGAAATATCTTGTTGAATTTCTTGGGCAATCTTTTGCCAATGGAGGTCTTACCGCGTGTTATTATATATAGAGTGAATAAAGAAGTTTTAGGGTTTCTACTTTAAGTTTAAACGTGTATATAATTTTTTAGATAAAACTAAACACAAAAGATTTCGTTTTTTCGTTAGGCGATATGAAACCTTTAAAAATATATTTCTATTCTTTCTCATATTGGTGCTGTGATACGTATTTGAAAGTCAATGTATTTGACAACTGACAGAAAATAGCTTTTACAGTGTTTTTTTTTTAAAAGGGGCGGCTAACTCCTTTAAGAAAAGTGAGCGTAAGAGATATTTATTTCATCGGTGTATATCATCAGGTTGTGAGGCAGGAATGTCGCCATTCTTGGTTTCATCACGATGTTTTTACAATTGTTTGAAATATACAGAGACCGGGATTTGAGCCCTGGACGTCGTGATTATAATGAGTGTTTTACCACTAGACTATAATTGCATAGATATTACTAAAATTATCTCAAAACAGCTCATGCAGTATGAAGCATTATTGTGGCTAGCTAAACTAATTGATGTTTAATAATGTTTAGATTATTTAGTCGCCCTTTTCGTTTATTTATAGATATTACTAACATGTATGAATATATTATCAAAATAATAGCACAACCCTCAGAAAACGCAAGAAAAACATGAAACAAAATAATCGTAATATAATTTTAGCCTCATCCATATATTCACAGCTTAACGTTTTCGCTTTTTATATCGCAAAGGAAAACATCTCTAGAGGAGTTAATGATCACAATTACTTACTTACGTAAGACACAGACTACGGTCTGACCTGATCCCATGTAGTTACCTAGTACGATCTTGTAATACAGACATCAATCAAAGGTTCTAAGATTAAGGGGAGAAATATCGGCGGCTTGATAACGATCGTGCTGCCTAGTTGAAGTGGTATATAATGCGTGATGCATGACGTTCTGGGCCCGAATGCTAGGTAGACAAAAATGTGTATTTAAAAATTAAATAAAAAACAATTTTTAGTCCAAAGTCATGAACTGTGCTCAGTATGATGGCAATGACCTCGCGCCCTATTACCTACATGGGACCTAACGTCATCAGCGAAAAGAGAGTGTATACAGTACACCTCTACCACCCCCGTTTGGGGATATAGGCGTGACGGTGTTTATTTTTGATAAGTTCAAAGTTTAATAAATCAAACCTGCCTCTTCCAATCCGCATTAGGTCTTTATGAAGGACCCGTACTCTCTCATCTTCTCTATGAGAGAAGGTATTTGCCAAGCAGTGTCGCTCCTGTCCAATATAGGCTTAATAATAAGTTTAAGAAAATCATTAATTTTAATCATTGTTAACATTCATAATCACAGGTCTACCTTTACTGAGAGTAATACCGATATTCGCCTTTACCTCCATCTCATTTTTACGGCAAAGTAAGATAATAATAATACTGCTTAGCGACTGTGATATCACCTCAGTCTTTTCTACTGAATAAAAGAGAATTTTGTAAGGAAAAGCCTGTTTGAAATCTGTACCAATCTCAAACCGATCTGCCGTGACGAAATAGATATATCCTTACAAATAAATCGGTACTTTATGCTATAAATTTTATTCTTTAAAGTAGATGAACCAAATCTTGTCCTAGAACCAGCTGTCGAATAACTTCATAGACTATGCTTGCGATGACGTACCGCGGTACCAACATGGCCGATCTCTTTGCGATTAGATCGCATGAATGCATTCACAGACTATATTATTGCTTCTATTGAAATTCACGTTATTTCCAGTTCAAACTGAGGTAGTATTGTATTTTCATACAAATGTAAATTATTTATTGATGTTTTGTATGCACTTGACAAGAATGCTAATACGTGTAAGATACGAGTAGGTTGTGATATCGGAAGAGGTTAAGTATTTTGAACGTGTACGATGTCGTTAATCAGACTGCTACATTGATCTAATGATGTTAATCCTAGGTCGAAGAGGAGTTGTATAATGTAGAAAAGAATTCAGAAAGGAATTTCGAATATTGGTCCCCTAAAGGTTTTGGCGTTGGATGGAGAGAGATAAGCTGTCCCCAATGAAGAATCCCCCCCAATTTTTTATTTATCTGGAATCCCTTAGATACTTAACTCTTTAGAAATAACATCACCAGAATATTAGGAATAACATAATTAGTCTCGTATATCGATTGAAAGGCATAACACTAGAGCTAGATCGTAAACTATTTAATTGTAACTTAAACACGGTACCCACACAACATGATTGAAAAACATTAGAAAATAAATAAAAGGAGAATTAAATAAAAAAGACAAGCCTGCCGAGTTCCTCGCCGGATCTTTTTAGTGGAGGCTGCGTTCCGCTCCGTTGGTAGATTAGTAGTAGTAGATTAGATAAAAAAACGTGAATTAACGATTTAGAAGGTCCCCCGCATAGTTTATATGAAATAATTCGTTGAAATATCGAGAACTGCGTTCTAATACGAGGGAAGTTCTGCACTCGAGTAAAAATGATAGAATTTCTCTCAATTCCTATAATCGAAATCGACTCTTAAACAGAACTAGATTCTCGTCTCTGCCACCTGATCCAGGACAATTTCCAGAGTGCCTACAGCTGTAACGTTCCGCCTACCGTGTAATTTAAGCTGATTATTCAGTCTAGGTCTATGTTAGTTGTCATGGCAACGGGACGTGTGTTCCTGCGCGGGGCAGGGGCGCGACTGAGTAGGCGGGTACAGTCAGTGTTGCCAACATTTAATTACTCTTTCGCTAGATTTATTTTATTATTATACCAAGGATGCAATGTGTTTCATCGTATACGTATATTATTATATCGAGTTCTAAATTAATATGACGATGAATATAATTATAATTAAATTGAAAAATACCCCACCCCTAGAAGTTAAAGCAATAGATATTTTACAGACCAATTACGACGGGCACCAAAATATTTGTCAATAGGTTGAAAGTCCCTATACCGTATTTGAGCCCACTCTAAACGAATGGTCTATTCTGCATATTACATATAAAGTGGATATGTCGTAATGTTTTATTTAATAAACATTTAGTAAATTTAAAATGGAATCACTGTTTCTAAACTAAATTTAACAGAATTTTAAATCCAAAACATTTTGCGCCTCCTAAATTTAAGGGAAAAACTCATGAGATGGCATCACAAGCTCACTTTTATTTTTAATTTTATTTCGTTTTAATGACGCTTCGCTGGTTCTAGGGCAGTGATGCTGAAAGCAAATATTGTGGGTCTGTTGATTTTGTTTTAATTTTATTAGTCTGTGGCACGTTGAGGCAAAGGTTTTTAAGGATTGTGAACGAAATTTTTTTTTATACAAACTACTTTGTTGTCTCCTGGGAAGTAGTGGAGATCACGAGGTTTTGGGATCGAATCCTAGGCTGGCCGAATTATTCTTTCGAAAAAATCTTATTGGCAGTCTGGATCCTGAAGTTGTGCCTGTTATTACAATAATTGTCGGACAACGAATGTGCTGAAAATTCCCAATAGCGATCCAGATTCTGTAATTGTACAGGTGAATTTAGGATATGTGGATGTACAGTATCCCCATATCAATACCACACGCGAAATATCGGTGACGGTATTTTTTTTAAATCTACATCGCAAAGCTCAAAAGCCTGCAGTACATTTGTTAATGTTATAACATCGTATTTCGAAGAAGGTCCACTGGAAACGACCTTGGCGAGGAGCCCTTTGTTACATGGACGTCGTATGTACAGTTATATAGAGATTTCTCGGAAACGCGGGGCAACCCGTCCGGTCTGCTAGCTGGTCCTGTTCGAATAGGGTGGCTTAGAGATCGGAGTTCCTTGGATAAATCCTGGAGAAAAACGTAAATTGCTTTGAATATGGTAAGCATGGTGTTGTTTTTCTTTGGGGGAAACGAATAAGTCCGGGAGAGAAAAAAAATAGTTTCAATACGGTATGAATGGTTATAGTTATTTTTAGGAGAAGCTCTTGCCCTGCAATGGCCGACTTTAATGATGAAGAATGGTTATGCCAGAAAGATGAGAAAATTATGTTTTTAATGTTAGACATCTACTGCATGACAAAGGGCTCCGCTCGTACGGCTAAGTACGATGACATAGATGTACACTGACTGTAAGTGAGTATCATTAATACAAAATGTTATATAATATAAATAAAACAAATCGTCATGCCTGTATTCTTCAGTTGGAATGGTAGAGGTGTACTGTGTTCACTCACGTAATATGGACGAGCATATGCCACTAAACCGAGCACGATTCTAGAATCCGGTCTACTATTGAGAATATTTTTTCATAGAAAAAGCGTACTTTGTTCTACGGAGGATTCGAAATAAGAACTTCGGGATCGCTACGAAAATTTTTTTTAAAAATACATAAAAGAATTCCATAACACACTAGCACAGCAGTCGTAACACTTTTATAAGACAAAAAAAGTAAATTAAAACACCGTATTTTTATCCATGTCCGCTATTTAAAACGATACATGGTGTCCCCAAAAGATCGATAGGTACTCTAGTAATGAGAAAATTCTCCGAATTTCACCGAACTATTGTCAGTTAGAACACTTCAATCTTCTGTACTAACTACACATAAACCGTATCTTCATGACTAGAATACTGAAAGGATAGTCCGAGACACATTAGAACACTGAATTCTAAACCTTAAATCCTAGTTATAAGAGATGGAGTTGGGGGTAATATATTCATATGAAACATCTTAATTTCACTCAATTTGTTCAGGAACTTGTTACAGAAAAACTAAATTGTTTAATTTTTTTTTAAATGATCAAGTTCCGATCACAGATATAAAACCACCAAAACGTTTGCACACCTTTGTTTTGCATCATAATTTTAAAACATCTTACTAATACCTTTCACAATGTTCACCAATATTTGTAAAATAAAGAGCATTACCGATGAAAAAAATTAGATACAATTATAAGACCTGGCGTGATGATAGAGAGAGAGAGAGAGAGAGAGATAAAGAAAAATTGGGAATGCCCAGCTATTTATGTCTATCTATCTATCTCTCTATCTATATCATCACGCCAGCTCCCTCGCGGGGTAGGCATAGAGTACAGAGTTCCAACAGGTTCTTTCCTTACATACCTCTCTGGCTTCCTCCACTCTCATAGTTCGTCTCATACACACTCGCCGGTTACGGAGACTCTTGACTTGCCCTTCGGCTAAGACACGGTCTATTTGGTCATGGTAAGATAGTCTAGCTCTTCCCCGGTACTTACATCCTTCCACTTTCGCATTGTATATCTGTTTTGTCATTCTTTGTTCTTTCTTCTATTTATGTCGCTAACTGTTATCCTATATATAGGCGTATCTCTAATTAAGCATATACGCCGTCGCTTTTTTATATACTCAAGTTACGTTTTATTTTAATCATAATAATATTATAGTGCTTTAAGAAAAAGATACTTACAATATGACGTGACATACAGACACAGAAATTCATACATTGGAATTTGAGCGACACTTTCAATTCCGCGCACGCACACCGTATGATCTATAACACTGATATATTGTCCAATATCCACGGACGGCTTGGTCCAATAGTTAAAAACTAAGCCGCCTCGCCGACTGGATCGAGGAGCCATGGGTGCGATCCCCGCACAGGACAAATCTTCGTGTGACCTACAAATATTTGTTTCGGTCTCAGTGTTTGTGTATGTGAGTTACATATTTGTAAACCCACCTACGACACAGAAATCATGTATAGTGTGAGATCACGTCTTTCTATTAAATAATTAAAAAAATATGAGATTTTTATTAATTGTAGTCTACCTTACAGATCTAGTGGTGCATAGTGAAGGTGGCAATCGCAAGGTCCTGGGTACAAATCCTAGGTAAGACAAAGTATACTTTTTACATAGAAAAAATCTCAGTCACAGTCTGGAAATTGCATCCAGTGTAATAGTAATAGGCCCGCCACCTACTACATTGGGACCTAACATACACCTCTGCCACCCCATTTCGTAATTATATGGATGAAGGTGTTTACGTTTTAATTTTATAATTATTTAGCGTTTAAATTCTTATCAACTTATAATAACTGATTGCTAAGGGGCCCAGCAGAGGTTGGCCGAACGAAGATTGATTATAATTCAAGCGATGTGCAATACTTGGTACTTCACGATGGTTGCGAAATTCAATTGGTTTTTCGAATACACAAGGTGTTGATTTGTATTCCAGCAGTATTTATTGAATACGTTTTAGGTGCAGTACTAAAGTATTTTACACTACTTAAAACACGGTATGTTTGTTTTGTTTATTCATTTTATTGGCTCACTAACGACTGTTTGCATCAGTTTGAGTATAATACAACCAGCGTAGTTAGATGCTAAATGTAACAATCACTTAAAAGTAAGCACCGCATGCATTCGCGTTACATAATTAAAAGTACCAAAAATTTAAGGTACAGATCATCATCATCATCATCATCTCAGCCTATACTTGTCCACTGCTGAATATAGGCCTCCCCAATCGCTTTCCAGCGTAACCGGTCCGATGCCACCTGCATCCAACGACTTCCTGCGATTTTCACAAGATCGTCGGTCCATCTGGCAGGTGGTCGTCCCACGCTGCGCTTGCCAATACGTGGTCTCCACTCTAGAATCTTTCTGCCCCAACGCCCGTCCGATCTTCGCGCTATGTGGCCCGCCCATTGCCACTTCAGCTTGCTAATCTTAAGGGCTATGTCGGTGACCTTGGTTCTTCTACGAATCTCCTCATTCCTGATTCGATCACGTAGAGAAACGCCGAGCATAGCTCTCTCCATAGCTCGCTGAGCAACTCTGAGCTTTTTTATGAGACCTATAGGTACAGATAAAATGTGTAAAATAAGAAGAATGAGATGCCATGTTTAAATTACATTAAACACCAGTTTTTACACCCATACACATATTACTGCTAATACTCATTAGCCAGCAAGTCAGAATAATCCTTGGTCGAAGGGAAGAATACCTTAACACTAGTAGGAATGTAGATAGCATTGTACGCTTTGCTGTATTGTACGCTTGTAGTGGCCCGCCCGCGCGGTCGGGCTATACACACGCTAAGTAACAGCACAAGAAATTTTAGATATACAAGGTGTATAATAAACGCAAGATCTCAGACACCCCCATTAGAGAATTGCTTCATATATTCAAAACGAAAACCGAATTTTCAAATTTAAAGGTTTTTACCCCTTTTTTGCTAACTGTGTTGGATGGTGGTGAGATTCACCGTTTAAGTACCTATCATGATAGGTAGGTAGGTAGGTCGCTCGTCGCTCAAATAAGTCTGCAGTATAACCATACGCGAGGATATTGAAAAATAAAAAAAAACATCCTAATTTCAATAGAGAAGATGGCTGGGTGCTTCTATCGGATCCGGTAATTAATATAATCAAATCCAAAAACAAGCATAACACTGCAAGACCTCAAGACACCGTGAGCTCATTCTGCGTAGATCAAAGCAACAAAATTAATTAAGAAGTTTGAGGGTACCCCAGATCAACAATGCATTTTGGACGTCTAACACCTCAGTCCTTCCCGTGACCATGGGTGCTGCAAAGTACTCGAAACGTTGGGAACTTAAAAATCAAAATAAACCGCGATAAAATCCGAAAAAATAGTTTTATTTCATGTGTAATATTCGCGTAAATCTAAGAACTTCTTGTTTTTATTTTATGAATTCCTTCTCAGTATGAGCATTGCAGACTACTGTACATTCAGCTATACAAACTTATTGGGAAAACAGAAGTGTTGATAGTACGCCCAGTTTGCTTTAACGAAAATTGATACGTATTTCGAAGAATGCTGGGTTTGTTCGAAAGATATGAGACGAACTATGAGAGTGGAGGAAACCAGAGAGGTCTGTAAGGATAGAACCTGTTGGAACTGTGTACTCTCTGCCTACCCCGCCTGGGGTCTGGTGTGTTGATATAGGTAGATAGATCGATGATAGTAGGTACTTGTTTATTGTTGTACAAACATTTTTAATGGAAAATGACTCCATATTCCTGGCTTTAAAGGAAATACCCAAAACGTTTTGTTTTGGCATATTTATGCCAAAGATGGATGGATGCGGTATGGCAATCTTTTGTAATGACAAATAATTCCCGTTAAACTTTAAACCGCTTAATTATGACAAAGTTGCGGGAAATTTGTAATAATTTCTCTCCCATTATTCTTAGACGAGCTATAGAAAGAAAGAAATACTGAGTTCTTAGATTTACGCGAATATTACACACTAGTTTCTGCCTGCAACTTCGTCCGCGTTGACTTTAGGTATCCTGTGTTGTTGTTGTTGTTTCATGGAAATCCGTTCAGCCGTTTTTGCGTGATTGAGTAACAAACAACATACAAACTTTAACATTTATAATATTAGTAGGATGAATTAAAACTATTTATCGAATTTATCGCGGTTTATTTTATGATTTTATATTTCGAGTGGTTAACAGCGCCCATGGTCACAAAAAAAATTGGTAGTCCTTACTGAAAATTCGAAAAATAGTTTTATTTGAGAAAGAAATAGTTACAGTATTAAGAAGGAAATTATCTCGTTATTTTCAAATTAGTTTTATCTTTCAAATAAATAAATAAGCTTTTCTTTCAAAATGAATGGTTTGAATAATAACAATTTTCCGAACGTATTTGTAAACTTTATGCGTTGTTGATATAAAATTATGTTCTTTGAAATTCCACCATTCATGGGCAGTAACTAACACTCTATTATATAATAAACGTGTCGCACGTGTATATTAACTAACATGGTTGGCTGGATGGGGTGTATGTACATCCATATTTCGTCGATGACAACTGATTCCAACGTAAAACGGAGCGGGTGTAATGACATGATACCAGATACAAATCTATTATTAATACGAATATTTCTCGATTAAAAAGCTTAGGTTCGTATTACAGAATGTAAATCTAGTTTTAAAAACTGTTTTTTGTACTAAAACGTTAGTTTTAAATCTAGATTGACAACTGATTTTCGTTCTGTAATACGGGCCTTAATAACACTCTGGAACTAGAATTCGAAACAGCGATTGCCACCTAAAATTTAGACCACTAGGTAGAGGAAAATATAAAGTATATACGTATACAGTAAAATTCAGTGAATACAAACAATTATCTCATTAATCAGAATCCGCAGGTTACTGTCCAACACCATAAACTGTTTGCAGAAAAAAAATATACTACTTTTTCTGCAAACGATTTTACTAAAAAGGATAGTATTCATGTCGCCAACTGATCGCTCTTGAAAACAACTATCAATCTGCAGCTACAACAATCTACAAACACCTCTATTTAATAAACAACAAGAGTTGTAACGACCGCAATTATGGATAGGTTTTGCAAACTTATAATTGTAGTTCGATAAGGGGAATTCAACTCTATGTTTTACACAGAAAGGGTGTTTTTAAGCAAATGTACTTGTAGCGAGTGCCGTAAAGAACAGCAAACTTATTACTGTAGTTGGATAAGGGGAAATCAACTCTATGTATTAGGTAAAAAAGTTGGTGTTAGGTGAATATAGTTGTGGCGAGTGCCGTAACTAGGGCGGGTACCTTGAGAGCCGCATTTACATTGGCCGGCCTCGCGCGGTCGCTGCCCTCGTGGCCTTACTGCTCGTAGCATTGCACGCAGCGCGGTGCAGTTTCCTTCCTTGCCATTATCTCTGTTTCCTATCCGAAGACTAATCCATTTTTGCTATATTGAAATTGGGTTAGCCATGACGTCGTCTGGTGAGTTAGAATTCTGTTTACGTTAGATATTTTTCATGACACTGCCGCTATCTTTTCTTTCGTAATATTAATCGGGTATGGAGTGTTTTGATGATTAAGAAATCTGTTTTTTTTAATGAAAATTCTGCCTACTTTTTTAAGTAAATCTGCCTAGTCGGTCTAGTGGAGCGTAGAGCAGATGGCGGTTCCGAAGTCGGTTCGAATTCTATGTCCGACAAAGAAATATAATAATAATAATTTATTCAGTACCAGTAATAAGAGATCACAATACAAAGATTCCTAGTGGCTGATTGAATATGATTTATCTATCGAAAACATTTTCAGAAGCAGTATACGATTTTCGAATTTGCTATATATTTCAACTATATTATTTTTACTCTTTCGATATTACGAAATATAATAAACAGAGAGAGACGTTAACTAAACAAGGATAACTAAATAGACTGGGACGTTTTGAAATAAAAAATACAATTATGGTGAATATGTATTACAATATATTTTTATAACCAAAATAAATATCGGTCTATTAGTTCTAGGAAATACGGATGTATTTAATCGTTTATTTTGAACTCATATACTGTCAAAAAAACTATTTAAAAATCTACGAAATCGAAATCCAAATGAATAGACAAGAAACCGAGTTAATGGAATCAACGCAAAATGTAAATCGATTTAAACAGACAAACAAGGAGTTAATATACTGGTACCAAAATCGAAATCGTTCCTGACCCAATACGGTACATTCGGAAGATCACAGCGTCAATTAGTCAGTACGTGTGTACGCAGCGTTTGAGCAACATTCGAGAGTTGTCCGCGGGTTGCGAAACCCGAGACCTTGGCCACATGCGCGCGCCACTTGATCAGTGTTGCGCTGGATCGAGCGCTAAATGTACTGGGATACATATCCACGAACTGGTAATATGTTATACATTATACTAGCAGTGACCCGCGACTTCACGCGTCCATTCTACGGCGGACCCGGTCGACAATAGCGCCACTTACCGGGTCCAATAATAGCTAAGAAACATGTAAAAAAATCATTAGTCAGCCAAGCCGTTTAGGAGGAGAAGAATTACTAACACACGCTCACCGCATTTTTTTATTTAATGACTAACAATGTCTCACGACTTAGTCACCATTCACTTTTTTTTAAATGCTGCCTTTCCTTTGCGTCGGGATGCGATCTGCTTGTCAAATTTTATCAAAATATGTGAACGGTTTAAGCGTCAAAAGATGAACAAATAGATTTGAACCCAGGTTTGAATCCTGGATTGTTCTCTCTCTCTCTCTCTCTCTTTATCTATATCATCACGCCAGATGCCTTGCAGGTTAGTCAGAGTACAGAGTTCCAATTGTTTGTGCAAGTGTGCTCCTAGATTGTTAGTGTAAGAATTTTCAGAATTGGATCAGAAGTTCCAGAGGATACCTAGGAGGTATGTTGTTTATAAATGAATGTTTATAATTACACCTTTATCTCTTTACAATTAACTAGCGCCTGACAAGAGTTTTTTGAAATATATTTATATATTACAAAAAATTGAAGAATACAGACTTCTATTGGCGAGAGAATAATTAAAATCGGTTCAGTAGTTTCAGAGTTTATCAAGTACAAACAAATTAGAGCTACGCGGTTAATTAATGAATTCCCTCAAAGGACGGATATATTTAACGATTGTTTGAGTGAATTGGAAAAAATCTCTTTTAGATGTAGTTTGTTATTCTTATTTTTTATTATTATATTTTTACTTAGGACCCTTGTCCTACAAGTCAAGAGTCTCCGTAACCGGCGTGTATGAAACAAACTATGAGAGTGGAGGAAGCCAGAGAGGTATGTAAGGAAAGAATCTGTTGTAACTCTGTACTCTCTGCCTACCCCGCAAAGGATTTGGCGTGATGATGTGTTCTTGTTGTTATATTTTTACTCTTTATTTGTTGAATTTTTAATTTTGTGTATTGTTTCACATTTAAAATATTATTCAGTTTATATAAGGCCACACTATCGCATTGGGAAACTGTAAAGATAGCTGTTGAAGATGAATAAATAAATAAATATCTTTTTTCCTCTTTATGATATTAGTACTTATAGATTAGTAGAAGCATAGATTTATAGTACAGTAGATACTATTAACAGTAATAAACAATAGTGAACCGGTTGGAGTGATATAGCAAAACATTCGAGTGCATGCATTGGGTGCAAGTATGTGCGCTCTAAAAGGCCCACATATGGGCGCCGAAGGCCACGGGTCGCGGGCATGCCTATACCGAGTTTGAGTTCATGCGTTTTACGTAATAGATTTTAAGGTATGATAGTTAGGTAGTATAACTATCGCCTGGTATAGATACCGCATACAGGATCAGACACCGACCTCGCCGGCGAGGTCGAAGAATCCCTTGCACGGCGGCCGGTGTAGAGCACCTCGTCGAGACACCGACCTAGTATATTCCCTCGCCCATAGCTACTGCCCAAGCTGAGGCGGTTCCTCCTTGAGGTGCCCTTGAGCTAGTTGCCCCCTTGCCTTTCTGGCTCGAGCGTAGTGGTTGCACGCTGGCCCTTTTGTCCAGTGAAGCTGGAAAGGGCCCGCGGCCAACAGCGTAAATCATTCACACACACACTTAACACAAATGTATGAGCAATGATAGATTTGTAGTATGATTACTTTGTATACTGAAAAACTGGGATTCGAATCCCAGTTCGCAATTTTGGGTCTTTTGTAAATTATTTTCGTTTATGCAAGCGACGGGCGAGTATGAGACGAACGAAGAGTGGAGGAAGCCAGAGAGGTCTGTAAGGAAAGAACCTGTTGGAACACTGTACTCTCTGCCTACTCCGCAAGGGATCGTGATGATATAGATAGATAGACAGATTTCGTTTGTTAATTGATTAAAAAATAACAGTTTTTAGAAATTGGTAACTTACAGAGAGATCCTAAAAAAATTGCAAGTCATCAAAGAATGGCGTCAGGCTTGTCCCTTGTCACATTGGATCCAAAATATCTGAACTCGGCGAAATGTGAGTGTACCATGTACACTTATGCCTGTCCTTTTAATACATTTTTTAAAATATAAATACACACATCGCCTCACATTAAATTCCTGTGACCTAGATGTGTTTACAAACAAGAATTTTACATGCCCAAATCGAAACAAATATTCAAATGGTCATACGAAGATTTGTCCAATGCAAGGATCAAACCCGCGACTGTTCAATAGAATAATCCGAGGGGCCTCCGCTATGGCTACTAGACTAGTTATCAGTGTCATGTCAACCAATTCGCCGTTGAACCCTAACAGCTTTAAACATACTAGTTTTTTGCCATAGCAAGCATCCATAGCGACCGGTTCACCTCACCACTAAGTGGGACAGGATGCAGGCGGCTGCGCGCAGTATGTGCGTGTGTGCGTGTGCGCGTTATGTAATTGTCATTTAATGATACGAGCACGCACTGACACGATTAGCCTGATAAATATACTGTTTTAGATGTTGTGTGATCTGTTTAGAGCTACCACTCATATCTGAGGTGTACAAAGTACACCTACATTTCACTTTATAGAGTAAAATATAGAGATATACCACTTATATCTGGTAGGAAATGGAGGTGAGTAAAGCATTCTTCTTATTACTTCACCGGTTTTGATTCCAATATGATAGTTCTCAGAATAAGTCATTTTTCAGATTTATGACGGACGATTTAGCGCGGTAGTTAAACCGCTCCGCCGACTGTGTCTAATAGGGTTTGATTCCCGTACGGGACAAATCTTTGTGTGATTCACAATTATTTGTTCCAGCCTGGGTATTTTTGTTTGTGAATTTTCATGTTTGTAAATGCATCCACGTCACAGAAATAAATCCTAATGTGGGGCTACGTTGGTTAAAAAACAAACTAAAGATCGACAACACACTTCTTAAAACTGATGTCTAACACATCTATCCAAAGTTTAAATTAGAATACGACACAGACGTTACTCAAGGCATTGTTAGTTAACTATAATAAAATATAACACCTAGTTATAGAGATGTTAGCCGACATTGGCAGAAGGGCCTTAAAATCATAATAGGACCATTTTTTACTAAAAATATTAATTTATTTCTATGCACTACGACCCCCAAGTGTAATCGAATTTGTATATTGTCAACAAGGTGACAAAAAAAGTTAAGAAAAGACTAGTTTTGTTGGGGTGCGCGGGCGCAGGTTTTCCGCGCGGGGCCGTGACCTACATGCGGAGACGTAGCAAGTGCAGTTCACAGTACAGATTATACAGATACTTAACTCTGTATAGCGATGCTAGATTTAAGTCCCACAAATACTGTAATATGCGTGCTTTTTAATATTAGGTAAAATATAAAAGTAATCTGATCATAATGGCGGCTACTTCTTGTGACCCCATTATACGCGGCAAGATTTTGTTATTTATATCTTATTTTCTTATAATAGCTTAATATAATATACTCGAAACAGTAATATTGTTTTCATTCTAAATAAAGTATATTATTAAGTATAAACTTTTATGGAGATTAACATTAGGTATTAATTAGCTTTCTCTCGCATTACCGAATTATGTCGTGGATATATTAAATCGGTGCAGTTTTGTTTGCAAAATTAGTTACAGTCTCACGATATATGATTAATGAAGTACAAAACATTCCTTCCGTCCAATATTTTATTATAATTATCTTAAAGTGCCTAAGTTATATGGATGACCCTATTATTTTTATTATGTTATTGCCGACAACAGCTACTTTATCGATGTTTTCCACACTATTAGTTGCTTTTCACAATACCTACAAAAATGAAAGAGAGTAGCTATTTTACTTAGTAGCTCAATTAGTTCAGATATCGTACGTAGGAACAGGGCACCAAACGAGGCAGAATAAAGTATCTGTTTCAGTCTGTGATACGATATAAAGTTACTTTCGATTACACGCAAGCGCTCACCGCGAATACGTGCGCTTACGCAAATTTTTTGCATAATTTCGTGGGTCTGTTACTTGTTTTTGTTTATAATGTAATTAACGTTAAATACGTCTCGGTTTCGATTGGTAATTCGTAATGAGTGCGTTGACAGGCTTTCGTTTCGCGGCCATTCATTTAATTGACGGAATTATCGGAATGTTTTGGAATATTATCAAAGCTATTAATAAACACAAACGACTACCAAGTGTAAAGTACTGACATTAATATTATAGTATATTTTTCTCCGATAAATTTTGGGATTTCCACTTAAATACATAAATTCTACGTACCTATTTTGTACATAATTATTAACTTTAGCAAAAATATGTTAAGTTTCTTATCTACATAATTTCCCTCTAATTTATGAACGCTTGTCGCTGCAGTTAATGTATGTATCTTTCGATTCATATCTTTTAAAAAGCATACTCTTTGAATTCCACGACAAGACAGAAACTTTATCCTTCAAAAGACTTTAACGACTAAACGAGTGTTGTTTCCTCGGCCTTCCTCTCCTTCACTCTTTCTACACCTCCCGTTCCAAGATACTAAGCTTCATGTCACATAAGATGTCTCATTCTATTTTCCATTATATCCATAAGTAATCTTCTTTAACTTTTTGTTTCTTAAACCTGGCTCTGTACAGATAGGTTCCAACTTCCAGAAGGTCCAATTGAACATTGTAAAGGGCATTTTAAGAGCATACTTTACCGAAATTAACCTTAGCGTGAGAGTATGGGCCTGATACCCTATTTCCAATATATGTGGGCCGGTTCCCCATCGTATATTTCGCGTGCGTGCAAAACCGAAATTTCTCACAGCCCCGAACACTAAGCAGTTAATCACATCCTAATATTTTGTTGTAAATCGTTCGGGAGTTATTTTAATTGGTTCACTTACTGGGAAATAGCGATCGGACGATGTGACTTACCTGTAATAAAGAGAAAATATATTAGTATTTGAAAGTAATTAGTTACATAATAATTTATGTATATAATAGGTCGTTTGTTTTTATTTTGAGGGCTGTTGTACATTATAAAATAAAAAAAAACCAGCAGTTTCCCGCGGCTTCGCATCCGAGCTATCGGGTCTATGTTACTTCGAAATAAGATAGCTTTTTAATGGCGAAAGAAATATTAAAATCGGTTCAGTAGTTTCTGAGGTTAACGATTACAATCACGTCTTTCAATAACTTTCAGTTTACGTGCACCTTTATTCTCCAAGCGGGTGTAGCAGAGGTCTACTTCTTCGACTACTAGGACTTCTTAGCGTCTTTGCAGCGGTTAAAAACATTAATATAGTTATTTTTGAATATATATATATATTTTTTTTTTATTTATTGAACAAAACAAATTTCATAGACTAATAATTCTATCACCCATTTATGGTTTTCTAAAACACCAACACATAGCAAATATTAAATATTGTCTAATTTTTGTACTGTCTCGTTGGTCTGGTAGCAAAGCGCATAGCTTTGTGATCACGAGGTCCTGGGTTCAAATCCTAGGTCGGACAAATGTAGTTTTTCTAACGAAAAATTCCCAGTATGAGTCCAGAGTCTGGAATTGTGCCCGGTATATGGCAATAGGCTCGCCCCCTATTACATGGGACATAACATCGTCGGCGAATCGTGGGTGTACTCAGTACACCTCTGCCACCCCCGCTGGGGAATATAGGCGTGACGGTGATTAATTTTTCGCTATTTTATAAGGGCGAACGTGCCATAAATATATGAATGCGGTGCAGAACGCGGCCACATTAATTGCATTGTCGAAAGCAGACCACAATCTTGCTGCAGGTGCTAGGGCACGCAGAGCATGAGGTAAGGTAGGATATAGTTTAGATAACACCGTCCAACACCCCACATCGGTAATATCTGTGACTCTCCGCCCGAACATATTTTCCTGGCTCGGGCCCATCTGCATCCAAAGTCTATTCGAAGACTGGCAATGGTAGTTTATGTCCAGGTGGGATACTCTTAGCAGACAGAGATATACTGTGTCCATATTGCCGACGGTAGTCTATTGCCATTAAACCGACCACAAAACCAGACTTCGGACAGATTGAGTATCTTTCGAAATTCATACAAAAGGTTAATACCTATTCCACCAAAATGTATAAAAACTTTTTCATTCCGGTGAGTGTTGAAATAGTAAAAGTTGTTGGTATTGACAAGAACTATCACTTGGTTCAAGTTTTGCACAACTATCCCTTTCGTATTTCCTTCTATCTTTAATACATATCAACAACGTATGTATTTATACTGGGTGGCCATACAATTTCGTAATATAACTTTGCAGATAAAACATTTTTTATCAAGGGGGCAACTAGCTCTAGGGCGTCTCAAGAAGGAACGGCCTCAGTTTGGGCAATCGCTATTGGGGAGGGCGTATACTAGGTGCCTCGTTGTGGTGCTCTGCACCGGCCGGCGGGCAAGGGATTCTTCGACCTCGTCGGTGAGGTCGGTGTCTGATCCTGTGTGCGGTATCTGTATCCGAAAGAAGGGATGTAAGGGCATCGGAAGGGTCGGTGAGAATATGCCGCGGACAGCGATAGCGGATTATAGGAGGGGACGCGTTCTCAGCATTTCAAGTGCTTCACAGCACATCAGTAGAATAGCACTAGCAACGTCGGGAACGGTCAGAAACATAAAAATTAAAAATAAACCGTAAAATTAAAAATAAATATTTTAACTTTAACTTTAATTTTGACTGCCTCGTTGGTCTGGTGGCAAAGCGCATCGCTTTGTGATCACGAGGTCCTGGGTTCAAATCCTAGGTCGGACAAATGTAGTTTTTCTAACGAATAATTCCCAGTATGAGTCCAGAGTCTGGAATTGTGCTCGGTATATGGTAATAGGCTCGCCCTCTATTACATGGGACCTAACATCGTCGGCGAAACGTGGGTGTACTCAGTACAGGTGTACTGAGTACACCCACGTTTCGCAGAGGTCTGCCACCCCCTCTGGGGAATAGAGGCGTGACGGTGTTTTTATTTAAATATTTTAATTCATGTGTAATATTCGCGCAAATCTAAGGGCTCACTCAATAAAATTGAAGTTTTTAGAAATTACCTTGAGAGGTCCAAGGAACTATTTCGATCCAATGGTAGATTAGTAAGGGCTAAAAAATTAGTCAATGTAAAAGCGAAAATTTTTAAGTGCAGGGTTCATACAAAATAATTGATTTTAGTTCGAGTATGCGAGTGATAGTCAGTTCGGTCGATAATTCGCCTTGAAAACAGGAAATTACTTCGCACCTCTGATTCTTTCGCAATCCATACCACGGTTTGATTATCACTTGCTAAGGGCACACACAACTGTACACACATCACGAACTGTTCTTATTTTATGCACGGATTTTACTTAGCTTTCACACTGAAGAAAACCTAGTTAATCTATCTATATGATCACGCCAGATCCCTTAAAGAGTGAGGCAGTGAGTACAGCGTTGCAACGGGTTATTTTCTTACAGACCTCAGACCTCTCATTGCTTCCTCCAGTCTTATACTTAATCTCATACACCCTCGCCGGTTACAGAGCCTCTTGACTTGCCCTTCAGATAAGACACGGTCTATTTCATCATAGTAAGATAGTCTAGGTCTTCCCCGATCCACATCCTTCCACTTTCGCATTGTGTATAACTTTTGTCATTTTTTCTTTCGACATTCTTACTGTAAGGCCGAACCACCGGATCCTTTTTCATCTTTACACCAACACTATTTTCACACCCACAAGATTTTTTAAAACCTAGGAAATTTTGTTAATATAACAAGAACAGGAGGATATATAATATCAGCCTATACTGCCCACTGCTGGGCAAAGGCCTTCTCTCATGTTCGAAGTGAAAAAGATTAGGTGATGCACGCGCACCTAATGCGGATTGGTGGAGACAGGTTTGTGGCCACTTGTTGTTAGAACATATCAGGCCGCCTATAAGACTTCCAACTCGGTTAAACGACTACCACATTAAGTAGTAACCGGAACCAACGGCTTCACGTGCCTTCTGAAGCACGGAGACGCTCGAATATGAGATAGCCACAAAGGTCACCCATCTCAGGCCGACCGAGTTGAACGCTGCTTAACTTTGGTTATCGGTAAGAACACCGTGGTCGCACTGTGCGTGCATAGATTATCTGAATGAAAATCGGCGTTAAAATTATTTTTTTCAATAAAAAAAAATATGTTTCTTATACCAAGTTTTCAAAACGGTATAAAAATATACAATGTAATTTAAAACGAAAAAGTGTGGTGCTTGCAATGTTTAAAGCAATTCATGTCACATTGGATGCACCCTATAAACAATAGTTCATTCCGCTTTAATCACCTGGGTGATAAAATGCGACTAATTAGTATCCAATGATCACCCAGCGGCAAATCACCCAGCTGATTATGAGGCGTGCGATGAATTTGCACGATTCTTATTAGACATAATGTTTTGACGTATAACCATACTTTTTCATAATATCCCTGGGCGCTCCATGTCAGGTAATGTGTCATACTAGTAATAATTGACGTTAAAATTAATAGCAGCCCATTAACCAACAAACAACACACAAATATATAATGATGTGAAACGGGGCGGGGCGCCACTTAACGCGAGATTTGCAATATATTTGACAGTTTTTTGTGAACGTGTTTGAGAAGAAAATGTACCTGTTGTATGGCTCCAAAATAGCATACTTAATAATATACTAGGATCGTAGTTTCACTAATAACTTGAAAATAGCTGGACATGTAAGAGGCCCTACATACGAGGTGTACGCACACGAAATAAATATAAATTCTACCTACGAGAAGTTTTCGAAGAAGTTTTCGAAGTCGAGATTTTTTCAATGTTAGCGCCATGGTTCATTTTATTTATGCTACATCGAGTTGGAAGTAAGAATAAAACTGCAATTTAATAAGATTTTATACTGTGTGAGAAGTTTCATAAAATTCTGAAAAAGTAGAAGTATTTCACATGTGGCCGTCTCTTCAAGTCTGTTTCTTTCTTTGACTTCGAATCGATACTGGAACAGTTGTTTATAAACCTGTCTGTTTAAAAACAAGATTACATAGGTTCAATGTACGGTCTGCCTACACCACGAGGAGCTGACTTAGTAGGTGCGAATTAGTCTTACTACAAATTATTACATGAATTATGTGATACATCAAAATGATATAATGTATGGTTTTATAAATGTGTTTAAACGCACGAAATCCTAATACACTAAATACCGCAAACCATAACAGTAGCACAATTTTTTACAACGTAAACTGTGTGCAAGTTTTGAATTCCGCTAATCATTAGCGTGAAATTCATATTGCGTGTATTTTGACACCCCCGAACGTGTGCGACCGTAACTAATAGACCGTGACTCTACGCTCGCAAAAACTCACTGCGGTGGATAAACACGTGTTGAAAAAAAGTTGTTAATTATTTTTGAGAAGTAGATTGTTCAGTATAGTATTTTTTTAATTAATAGCTATAAAATAAATGTAAAATCATTGCTGTGCATTTTTAGTAACACATTAAATAAGAAAAATAGTATTATGACCTTTATTTGTAATACTTAAGTAAGTATTATTATTAGTATAAATCATCATCGTCATCATCATTACAAGTTTATATCATGTCAAAATAAATGTTTGTTGATTAATGTCAAAGATTAATTTCGAGAAAAATTTCTGTGACGATAAGCAGCTAGACATGCAGACAGACAGATGAGTGTTCTTATATAGTGTTCGTCGTGTCGTGTCCAGTTTTTCCATTAGAGGTACGAAACCCTAAAATCAGCAAAGCAAAGACCCAAATATTAACACGGAACTACAAAAAAAGACCATTAATCCTACTCATCCGAGGTATTAGCCACCACGCCCCGCTCCCGCTTGTAATGGGACCACGCACTTGGCCGGCGCCAGCGCATCAGAAAAAAAAATCTTTCACATAAGTCTCATTAACTGATGGACTGACTGCCTCTTTGGTCTAGTGGCGAATAATGAGCTTTTCGATCACGAGGTCCTGGGTTCAGATCCTAGGTAGGACAAAATGTAATTTATCCGTAGATATTTTTTCTCGCATTGTGCCGGGTATAGTGGCACTAGCTTATTAGATGAAACCTAACGTGGTCGATAAAAAGTGAGTGTACACAGTACACTTATGTACTTAGGAAATATAGGTGTGACGGTGATTATGTGTTTTTATTAGTTTTTGTGTCTAATTTCATGAATATTGTACAGAGTTTGATGACGGTTTGTCCAGTAATTAAGAGCTAAGCCCCTCCGTCCACTGGATCAAATAGAGGCAAGCTAGATCCCCGCACGGGACAAATCTTTGTATAACCCACAATTAGTTGTGTCGGTCTGGGTTTTTTTTTCAATTATTTTCATGTTTGTAAACGCACCCACGAAAAAGGAATAAATCCAAGCGTAGGGGATACGTTTTTAAAAAATAAATATCACACCTGTTCCCTTGCGAGTTATGGAAAATGTATAACCTATTAGTCACTTCCTCCCCTCCAATATGGCCGAGGGAGGTGATGGCCGCTCAAGTAGTAATACGCGTGAACGGGTGCTGCCTGTGGAGACTGGTCCGCGCATGATCCTTCAGATTTTTACTCATTGAAAATATTATCATTAGTCTCATTATCTCAGTAGTAACTCGTAAGGCTTCATACTGGAGCTGGATCCTGTCACACATCCTCTCCACAAGCCATACCAATTCATCATACTTCTTTCAATCCTAGTCACCTCGTCCTGCTTTAACTTACATCGGTTTCTAATCATCATTTTCATCACTATAATCATTCATTCGGTCAGCAAAGGTGACTCCACAGATACTCCGTAAAAAGCGCATTTCCACAGCATTCACTCTACTTTCATGCTTCTTTTGCCATACCCAACATTCACTGGCAAACATAAGCGTAGGTACTAACACACCATTGTGAATAGTCATTCGAGCCTTTGTTGAGACAGACTGACTACTCAATACAAACTATTTGAATTTGAAAAACTTGAGAATTTTCAGACATTTATATTCTTGAGCTACATACATTACAAGGCGAACGTTTCACTAACACCAGAGGGTTTAGCACGAAAACTTAGACGTTAGCGTGACGCTAGTAAGTTGATATACCATCCTTGGCATAGTACAATTTATTAAATGAACATAGGGACAGCACGCTTACTCGCAAGCGTCACGCTACTCAATCTTTTCGTGCCCAAGCCCTCTGAAAAAGCATCGATAACAAATTATCCTTTTTCAGGTAGGTATGTTTGTTTGTATGGCAATATTTATAATTGAACGCTTTAGCGGTTTGGATTGTTTTTTTCCTCATCACTCCAGCCCACCTTGAATTTATTTATAACTTGCGATCACACTTTTCCGTAACTGACCCAATTTCACATCAAGAAACAAATAACATCGCGAACTTTTTCAGGGCAACTGTTTTCTCTACAATTTGCGTAATCAAATTTTACACCACACTGTGTTAAATTTTTCAGTTGGTGAATAATTAGAACTGTGTTTTTATGTATTCAATTAAAAACGTAATGTCTCCTTGGTGTAATTTAAGTAACAAGTAAATTTTTATTTAATTTGAAAATTAATGGGTCGTCTAGTTGAGTATTGTGCGCCTGGCGTTCATGCGGTCTTGAGTTTGAATCCCAGTTCAGACAGTGATATTCCGGATATCGATTACCAATCCTGCATTGGATTAGTGGATTGACTCTGACCAAAATCCAAATCAGATGCCTGCGGGTGTCGTGAACAATTGTAAAACTAATAAAAAAAAGTTTTGACTGCCTTATTGGTCTACTGGCAAAGCGCATCGCTTTGTGATCACGAGGTCCTGAGTTCAAATCCTAGGTCGGACCAATTAAGTTTTTCTAACGAAAAATTCCCATTGCGAGTCTGGAGTCTGGAATTGTGCCCGGTATATGACAATAAGCGTGCCCCCCATTACATGGGCCCTAACATCATCGACAAAAAGTGGGTGTACACAGTACACCTCTGCCACCCCCGCTTAAGGAATATAAGCGTGACGGTAATTCAAAAAAAAGTTTTTGGGTAAGCTGTGTTAAACAGACCCTTATCGTGTAAAGAATATGTGAAGGATCCTAAGGACAATAGCACAATAAGTGTTTATCACTTGATAAATATCTACAAGGCCGACCTGCGATAGTTCTGTTACATACATATGTACATAACATTACGAAAATATAGTCAAGAATAGGTACCATTAAGATAAGAAATAACGTTAATGATTTTTTTTACTAAACGAAGAGAGAATTATCGGTGATCAGAGCCGGTCACGAGATCCTGGGTTCAAATTCTAGGTCAAACAAATTGTGCTTTATCTACAAAAAATATCAGTCACGGTGGAAAGTCTACGATTATGCAGGGCTAGGCAAGGCAGGGCAAGGCAACGCAAGGCAAGACAAGGCAAGGCTTTTGCCGTTATACCCGGTATAACGCCTTGCCCGTTTTTCGTATATATATACGTATCCCCACACTAGGATTTATTCCTGTATCGTGGGTGAGTTTACAAACATGAAAATTCACATACACAAATACCCAGACCGGAACAAATAATTGTGGATCACACAAAGATTTGTCCCGTGCGGAATCGAACCTGCGACTATTAGACACAGTGGGCGGAGCGGCTTAAGCTCTTAACCACTGCGCTAAATCGTCCGTCAATATCAAATTGGTATCTATAGTCCGCTATAAGTAGGTGTACACGATACACCTCTGTCACCCCTGTATTTTTTAAGTCTCATTATAATAGTCGCCGTTCTTTACTACCTATACCTAATAGGCTTCCTGCAAAACGACACCTAAAAAGTCTAAAAGAAATTTATGAAATCATCCCATCATCAGTCTGGTCCCCGTAGTTTCCTAGGTCCTATCAGTCTAGTTTCCTAGGCATTTTCCGTTAGATAATAAAATACTCATTTTAGAAGTATCTAAAGTATTGAAGAGTATTTAAGCGAACGAATAGCACATTAAATGAATGTCGAAAGAAAGTAATACAAAACTGATATACAATTCGAGAGTGGTAAGATGCAGGTACCGGGGAAGACCTAGACTAACTTACCATGACCAAACCGTGACTTATCTGAAGGGCAAGTTAAGAGTCTACGTAATCGGCGAGCGTGTATAAGAGAAAATATGGGAGTGTAGGAAGTGAGAGGGGTCTGTAATGAATGGAACTAATGGAATTCGGTATTCTCTGCCTACCTCGCAAGGGATCTGGCGTGATGATATAGATAGATAGAAATTTTAGTTTTTGGTCAAGTGGAAAATATCATCATAATCATCTTAGCCTATACTTGTCTACTGCTGACCATAGGCCTCCCGAATCGCTTCCAGCGTAACCGGTCCGATGGGCAGCAGGGTTCTCCTAGATACTTCCACGACCAATGAACTGCGCCCGCCAACCCGCCTGCGAAGCGTGGCGAGCATGGCAACCCCCCCAATTGCTATTATGGAAGTGGAAAATATGCTAATCATTAAATGCAAAATGAGAATTATACCGGTTATTCTATCTACCATTTAATGGGGTAATCGTTAAGGTAAGTTGGGAGTCAAGGCTTAATGAGTTCCAACTGCAGGTGGCCATAGACCTGCCTCCACCAATGCTCACTGAATCTGCTCGGTGGAATATCTCTACCACCTACCACCTATTTCTATACTTCTAAATACGATTAACTAATTTTCGTTACTACGACTAACTTAACTTAGTTCCTTCAAGGGAACTGGCGTGATGATATAGATAGTTAATGATACTTTTATAGCAATTTTATAGCCTAGTGGTTAGATCGTTGGACTGCAAAGTCAGAGGTCTCGGGCAAACCGAGGCACGCACCTCTGGGTATCTGTATTAAAAAAAAAACTATCACTTGCTTTAACGGTGAAGGAAAACCACGTGTGGAAACCTGCATGCCTAAGAGTTTCTCGAAGGTGGGTGAAGTTCGCCAACCCGCACTGGGTCGGCGTGGTGGATTATGGCCTAAACTCCTCCCAATTTGAGAGGAGGACCGTGCCCAACGGTGGGACAGTTTCTCAACAGGGCTAATATTATAATGATAATTTTAGCTCTTTTAATCTAGAGGCAAGTCAGGAGCCTCCGTAACGGGCGAGCGTGTATGAGATGAACCTTTTGGCATAGTTTAATATACAGAATATGAAATTAGTTTTTTGTGGTCTCGTACTCCTAAAATGCCGTCTCCAGAACTTCTTCGCTTCACGTAACTCTTAAAAGTCTTATGTTAATATATAGAGTAATGAGTGCATTCAAGTATTAAATATTTGTAATACCGTTAGCCGTCCCAATATAGAGATATATTACATTTTAATGCATCCTACATTGATAATGTGTGATCTTAATTTCAAATGTATCACAATGGATCTAGAACACAATTATGCGGCACATCTTTACATCGTTGGAGAGTATACAGACCGTTGAATTGTATTCTAGAATTTATGAAACACGTAACGAAACGAGTATTTATTTATTCCACAATATTTAAAGCATGTTATATTTGTTTTCATTTGTGGCGGAGTATGATGTTATGTACCTGATCTCTCTCACCTCGATTTGTGAAGGTAGGCAATTGCCCAGCAGTGAATGGATATAGGTTGATTGAAGATGATAATGCTTGTTTTAGGCCATTTTTTCAATAATATTTATTACTTGATTAAGAACGAAGTGAAGAATAACCTACCACGAGGCAGGTTTGTCTGCTTCGCTCGGCTCGACCGCGCGGGCGTGCACACACGAATTAGTTTTTGTTTTTGTACTATAATGTTCTTTTACTTTCCTTCTCTTGATATGTGTTTAGTATAAGTAGTGCAGCTACTATTTAAGCTCTGCGGGGACATTAGATCCTAAAATATTGGATAAATTTATGATTTGATATCGCTTGTAAAATTTGGCAGACATTAAAGTTTAGATAGCTACGAATTTATTGAGTATCGTTGCATTTGTTACTGTTACAGTACTGTTAAGAAAAAATATTGTAAAGAAAAGTAGCAAATGTGACAGATGAAAAAGCATTTCATGTGATTGTTCACATGCTAACTATGAGATATTTCAAAATTACTTCATAGAAACTATCAACATTATACATAAAAATCCCATGTATAAATAAACTAAATTATTTTTATATTAAAATTCTTAAACATTTAAAATCAAACCGATAAAAAACATGATGTAAAATAGTGTTGCTCATTAAAATTAAAATCCTGGCGCGTTCCAATTAGGGCATCGCAAAACAATCGATTACATTTAGTAGTATTATAACAGCTTTTTAAGTCACCAACATATCATCTACATTTTATATGCAAATTGAATTTGAATCATATTTAGAAGAAGTCAAAGTTGGTTTTGAATTGCGTTGTCTATCACGATTGGCATAGTGATGCGATCAAGATTTTGTAATAGGTTTCATGATCCCAGGGCCGCAGATCAGGAGCAATCACGTGGCGATTGGACCTACTTCGAGCACGAGAGATTTAATTTATATAAATGTTTTGAAGGTGGCAAAACGTATATCCGATTCACAAAGTTCTGGGTGAATTAGGACAGTTGTATTTTTTATTTTTTTCTGATTCGAGTATTTGAAAGTTTAGATATAAGAATTGCAAGAAAATACCGTAATGGACGGTACGGTTAACAGTACGGTCTTAATGTTAAGCCGCAATGTATTGGGGGGCGAGCTTATCGCCACTATACTGGACACAATTCTAGACTTCGGACTTTTACTGAGAATTTTTATTTAATATTTAGTAGACAGAGGCGCTCGTAGCGCTGTGCGACCGCGGTATTCTTACCGATCACCAAGGTTAAGCAGCGTTCGACTCGGTCGGCCTGAGATGGGTGACCGTTTGTGGCATTTCATATTCGAGCGTCTCCTTGCTTCGGAAGGCACGTTAAGCCGTTGGCCCCGGTTACCACTTAATGTGGTAGTCGTTAAGCCGAGTTGGAAGCCTTAAAGGCGGCTTGATAAGTTCCAACAGCAGGTGGCCACAAACCTGTCTCCACCAATCCGCACTGGGTCCGCGTGGTGGAGTATGACCCAATCTCTCTCACCTCGATTTGTGAGAGAAGGCCTTTGCCCAGCAGTGGGCAGTATAGGCTGATATTATTATATTATATGGACAGAGGCACAATTAAAAAGTTTTGCTCTAAAATTTAATCTGAGAAGCATTATTTAAATCAACACTTCATTCGAGATAAGAAAAATACGTAAGGAAGGAGAGGTCTGTAAGGAAAGAATCTGTTGGAACTCTGTGCTCTCTGCTTACCCCGCGAGCGATCTGGGGTAATGATATAAACAGATAGTCATTTTTAGGTACATACAGACTTAGTAGTCACAATTCGTACTCATGTTATAAAACAAAACCTAAGCGCCCTATTAAAATCCACATTATTGAAAGCCCAACCCTGTTCCTGTCTATAAAAACCATTAGATATTATCAACTGGAACGCAGTTAACATACGTAAAACAGTAGAACATATTAGTACTGGCGGCTCGAATAAGAATCACGCGTGCTCTCGCAGCTTCTAGGCAGGGTTCAAGGATAGTCAGCCGCTGAAACCTACCGTAAAGCGGTGTAAAGCGTGCGTCTGTGTATAAATCAACCTATACAGTCCCACTGTTGGCCTTCAGACACAAAATCAAGGTGAGAGAGATTAGGTCATACTCTACCACGGACCCAGTGCACATTCGTGGAGGTAGGTTCGTGGTCTATAAATCAGATCCCTTGCGGAGTAAGCAGAGAGTACAGAGGTCCAACAGGTTCTTTTCTTACATACCTCTCTGGCTTCCTCTACTCTCATAGGTTAGTGGTCACTTGATATTAACTGGAACTTATCAAGTCACTTTGGTTGAACCACTACCTCATTAAATGGTAACCGGATCCAGCGGCTTGACGTGTTTGCTTTCTAACGGTCACCCATCTTAGAACGACCGAGCCGAACGTTGCTGAAGCTTGGCAATTGCTAAAACACCGCACGGCGTTACAAAGCGCGTCTGTGTGCGTGATTGTTATGCGGACCGTTAGTACTAAGATGTCCTACTGTTTACATATGTTTACTGTGACTCGATCGTAGGTGCGCAGGCGCAGAGAGCGGACACGCGCACGTTAATAGTTTTCTGTGCAGGATATGACCTGTTGTATGTAACACTACATAACACTTACTGTATGTATTATCTACAAATATACCTACTAACTTACATATAAAAAAGGAACAGTCTGTTGTGATTTTTAATGAAATAAAAGGTACTGGCGTAGTGGAGTATGACCCCATTCTCTTTTAACTCGATTTGTAAGAAAAAACTTTGCGCACCAGTGGGGTAGAATAGGTTCATTTAATCAAAAAGAAAAATCTAAAGTTTTTTTTTTAAGAAAGCAGCTTGATCTTGTGATTAGAGAGTAAACAGTTCCGCTGAATCGAGTGGTGGCAGGATCAATCCTCATACGGAACAATTTTCGTTTTGCGAACCAAAACACTTGTGTCGGTCTGAGTGTTGGTGTATGTAAAATTCATGTTTGTAAATGCTGAGTGCATTAAAACAAGAATATTTCTAAGTGCAAGCAATCTCGCCTGTAAAAAGACTTATTTTGATTTTTCATTTAGATTTATTAATTTACCGTAAAAAACGCGATAGTACAGTAGACTCAAATCTATACTACTAATATTGTAAAGATGTAAAGTTGTATGTCAGTATGTATGTATATTTTGTTGGAGTAATTTTTGGAAATACCGATCCAATTCTAAAAAATCTTTCACTGACCGAAAACTTCATTATTCCGGAGTGCTATAGGCTATGCGATAAAAAAAGCCAAATTTCAAAATAACCGGGTGCGAAACCGCGGGCAAAAGCTAGTGACAAGTATTTCAAAGCGAGCAAATGCAGTAAAGTACTTTATTATAGCACATATAAACTGCATGTCTCGTGTGTGTTTGTGTGTGTGTGTGTGCTGTTGACCGTCATTGACATGATTAAGGTTGTCGCACGGACCCAAGGAGTTGCCGCGTACAGACTCAAGTGTAGTACGTACAATCGGTAGCTAAATGTAGCTAATTTAATTTAATAAATATAATAAAACAAGTTTCTGCCCGCGACTTCGTCCGCTTTCACTTCAGACAGGAACCTTATATTGTCCCAAATAAAATATACCCTATGTCTTAATTCAGGTAATACTGTGTGCCAAATTTCATTCAAATCCGTTCAGCCGTTTTTGCATGATTGATTAATAAACATCCAAACATCTAAAAATACAAACTTTCACATGTAAAGTCAGCAACTTAAGTCGCTTAACATTCCCAGCTTTTCAAATCAGTAATACTCTTGATTTTACAAATGTCGGTGAACATTGTCAAAACCAAATTATTAGGAATGTATTCAAATATATTGAGATAAACAAAAATAATTGATTTCATACAAAAGAAAAGTGTGCCAGCGATATGAAAAACTGAGAATGTTAAGCGACTTATGTCGCTGACCGTATAATATTAGTAGAAAAAGTAGTAAGTAACCGTTAGAATTTAGTGGCGCTGGCAATAACTAGGACCTGGGTTCAAATCCAAGGTCGGACAAATCAATACATTGATATGAGAAGTAGGTAGGTATTTGAAAATTGATGCTTGATGTATCAAGCGCTTTCTACATCTGTTAGTATTTAGTCTATAATTTATCTATCTATATCACCAAGCTAGATCCGTTGCGGGCTACGCAGAGACTAGGTTCAGAATCCCAACAGGTTATTATCTTACAGTATATAATGAACACTAAAATCTAGACGTATCCTCTGCTGAATAAGGGGGAGGGAGGGGAACGTGTTTACTTGTGTTTATTTACATTTTAGGTCACGGCCGGCCGGAACACCGGGCGCGCTGCCCACGCGCATCTGGCTCTGCTGATATCGGATTCCGGGAAATTTTGTATCATAAAAAATATGTATCTCTTTAATCAAACGAATTTCTAATTTACCGGCGACATAACCCTCAGAATTGCCAAACTTTAGTGGCAGTGGACGAGACACATTGCTCGTAGAAATGTCTGTGACGGCCTTTGAGGAAGAAAGGTTCTCGAGTGGCGAACCTGTTCCTGAAGCTGAGAAGTGGAGAAGACACAAAGGAGATGCTCTACATGTGCCTATTATTCAAAAGTAGGAATTATTGCAAGGAACGGTTTGGTCCAGCGGTTTAGGGTTGTGTTCGAATAGTAGCGAGTTCGACGCGGCACGGGATTTTTTTTGTATGATTCACAAATGTTTGTTTCGGTATGGTATACTCGTGTATAAATTTCATGTTCATAGACGCACCTAAGACTCGGGAATAATTACTAGTGCGGAACTGCTTTTGACACCAATATATGTGGAATTTAAATATGTGTGGCTGGTTACAAGGCAATTAAAATGCTCCCCGGGACCCCAAGATTGGTGTCATCTATGGAGACTATTGTGGATCCTGTCTTACAGAGTTACAGTTGAGTGAATGTGTAGAGGGTGTAGCCCCGAAAAATAGACTCTAGAAGGGAAATTTACCAGGTCCTCAATTACTCTACTCGACTGCCTCGTACGGACAATGCGCGCATCAATTACGATCCTAGGTTCAGATCCCACTTCAGAGAAAAATTGCAGCATCATTCCGGAGTCTGATATTGTGTCCGGTATATGGGAATAGGATCGTACCAAATTGCATTGGGACCTAACATCGTCGGCGAAAATTGCCATCTCCGCTTGTCTGTGTGTGTGTCATCTATGGAGACCGTTTTGGCTCCTGCCTTACAGAGATACAGTGGTGTAAACGTATGGAAAGTTTAGTCCCAAAAATAGAGAACTTAAAAAAAATTACCATGTCCTTAATTATTCTAAGCATCATCCATTTCGCTGGTACTCAATATAACGCGCAACTGCGTCTCAAGGCGACGCGCCCGCGTCGTGCGCTGGCGCAGCTTGCGTAACGACACTGCGGATACTGCTCTACCACTAATGACCGGACATCCGGTCCGTATAGACCGGGTTATTTGACGGGTCAAGATTTCAGATTATAACTTTAAAGTGTGAGAATTCACCTATCACATATCACCTGTTATCTATGACGGGATAGACAGAGATGTACATAAATAGTAAATAAAGCACCCTCTACTGTACAATTGCAGGCAAATGCCTTCTTTTACAAATTGAGGTGAGAGAGATAAGGTCCACGCGGAACCAGTGCGGGTTAGTGAAGGCAGGTTTATGACCACCCACTGTTCGAAGTAATCAAGTCACAAATAAGACTTCCAGCTCGGCTTAACAACTATCACATAAAAATCTAGAGATGGGCCAACTATAACGCGATTACGGATTTAATTGATCTGTTTATGTGCTCGCTGAGCGAATTCACAAAAGCCTCATATTTTGTATTGTCTAATAAAATTGTATTAGGTTTTACATAGATATTGTATTAGTATTTAGTGACTGTGCTACACTATTGCATTAGGTTATTACCTGTAGCAATAGTGTATTGTTGAAGAAAAAAATGTACTCTAGCCCACTAGCCGATGAGACGACTAGTCGGCGCTCAAATGAGCGATTAGTAGGCGACTAGTCGGTCAACTAGAATTGGCTCTAAAAATCCATATATGACAGCATGATATAAATTGTATTCCTATTCTGCATCTTGGAGGAATAATCTCCAGAAAATGCATAGTCCTCAGTGGAAAAATGACTGGAAGTTTAAAGTATTTCAACGGTCCCTTAACCATCTTTTTTGGCACGGTTACATGTGTACACACAGTCCATCTATATCATCACGCCAGATCCCGTGCCGGGTTTTAAAATACTACTAATTTCATTAATTCCACAATTTACTACAAAGCAGAGCATCCTGCGGTTCAACTCTAGCGCACGCATCACAACGCACGCTCCATCTCGTGTGACATAACATAAGCGAGCACACACACACGCATACACACACTCCAGCGCCGCGTAGCAACGCACACACCCGCCGGGTGTTTGCGCGCGCGCAGTGAAAACGGGGTCATGGTTGTACGCGCACATGCGCACGAGTGACGCACGCCGCGGTGCATGGATTGCGGATGCGGCTAACGAAAACTGTATGGCTTTCAGAGATCATTGATGGGATCAAATGTATGTTACAGCTGAATGAATATGAAATTTATATATCTATGTCATCACGCCAGATCTTTACAAGGTAGGCAAACACTTTTTCAAATTCAATATTAAATTCTTTCTTTTTTTTTTTTTTTGAAAACGGAGCCCCACACTAGGATTTAATCCTGTGTCGTGGGTGCGTTTACAAACATGAAAATTCACATACACAAATACCCAGACCGGCACAAATAATTGTGGATCACACAAAGATTTGTCCCGTGCGGGACTCGAACCCGCGACTATTAGACGCAGTGGGTAGAGCGGCTTAAGCTCTTAACCACTGCGCTAAATCGTCGTCTAATATTTTATTTTGTATAAATAATCTATTTTGTATAATTACAAAATAATAGGGCACTTACAAATTGTCAATATACATTTTTTTTTCAACACCTTATCACCGGATTCTAACGTGGACAATACTGAAAAGATTTGGCCAGAAACTCAGCTTGTCTTTTTTGTTTTCTTCGTTGTGTCTGTTAGGTAAGCTGTTAAATTGGAGAAATGTGGACGTTTCTAATATGTATTCCAAAAGTTTCTGACAGCCATTTTTAACATTATAACCATTATTATTTAAGTATTAAAAAAAACTAAAAATTAAACATCGTCACGCTTATATTCCCCAAGCGGGGGTCGCAGGGGTGTACTGTGTACGTACACCCACATATCGCTGACAATGTAAGGTCCAAATAGGTGAGCTTAAACCGGGGCCGATTCCAAATCCCTAACGGTCACTAAGAATATTTTTAAAGAAAAATTACATTTTGTCCAATCTAGGACTCGAACTCAGAACCTCATGATCGCCAGCCGTACTATCCACTACTAGACCACCGAGGCAGTCATATTTATTAAATAAATAAAAAAAATATTTAAAAATAACTGAGATTAAAAGTCGCGGTGGCAGGTCGGAAACGTACTAAAGGAAGTGTCGTGTTTTGACACGGATAACCCAGATTATGCTGGTTCTAGGAACAACTCGTGTTTTGCCAAGTTCCCTCGCTAATACCAGCCAGATATCGAACTGGAATGACGGTCGATCGACGTTGGAATGCTGCCCGAAAAAATACTGATCTAATTATTATTATCCGTTTCCCGTGACCTGTACCGACAAAAAAAACATCAACTTGGGCTAACCGAGATAGATAAAGTCACCGTCACGCCCATATTCCCCAAGCGGGGGTAGCAGAGGTGTACTAAATACACCCACTTTTCGCCGACGATGTTAGGTCCCGGTATATGACAATAACGGCGAGCCTATTGTCATATACCGGGAACAATTCCAGATTCTCATACTAAGAAGTTTTTGTTGGAATAACTACAATTGTCCGACCTAGGACAGACATAGACAAAGTCGAAAATAATTTATGTGTATAGGTTAAAAAACCACATACCAACGTCAAAATTTTTTGCAGTTTATTACATCTACCACCCGATCGGAATACGGCCATCATTAAGAAGAACCAGCGAGAAACTCAGGTGCTAGTCTATGGGTATTGGTGAATAATTTGCTTTTAATTCTATACTCTATGATAATTCGGGCTAAGCGGCTAAGCATACACAATATGACTGTTCTATATCTTTCTTACTTATGTCTAATAATGTTTCTTTCTTTCGTACACTTTTCCCTGGGTATCTCTGATTATTTCTTTACGACCCGGAGAATGAGTTATTTTCTTTGGAACTGTTGATACTCTCTAGGTATACTTCGGGGTGCGTTTACAAAAATGTTTCGCATGTATATTTGTTTCTGAATGTTTATAATATTCAGAAACAAATATCTGTAAATCCTCTGAGAATAGCACTAACTTAACAGATGTTTTTTTTAAGTACCTAGTCTAGTAACTATTGCAGTATCGTGGTTGCGTTCAAAAACATGAAAATTCACACACACAAACACCCAGGCTGAAACAAACATTTGTGGATCAGACAAAGATTTGTCTCATGCGGATATCGAACCTGCGACTAATTGATCCAGTAGGCAGAGCGGCTTTAACTCTTAACCACTGGACTAAGTCGTACGTCGAATGAGAGTTTGAATGCAATTAATACCATCATTCCAAAGCTCAAACATCCCTCCCCAACGAGCACTGCTCCCATGTGGCACCAGAGTGTAGGACTCTCACTTCGCTTGAACTACGACTATTAGGGTATTTGTTGCTGGTTTAGGCATCTTTTGCGATATGCTGTTAGACTAGCTTGCGGTAGGGAAACACAGACAAAGCTGTTTTAAAAAATAAGTTAAAATGTTTTCTTTAAGACATCGAATAAAGATATAAAATTAACTTTTAAGGACGCAAGAAACATGTGTAGACTGTTTTTGCCCTTTTGATTAAAAGAGCTTGAGGATACAGATATCGTGATATGTGACAGGTCTATTGTGTACAGTGGACCATTCATTCCCATAGCTTTATAAACAAGTTAACCATAAGTTAACCAATAAACAGGAAAGCAAACATACCGATTGCTCTATTTCATTCACAACGAAAATAAGCATTTGATTTTCCTTGTCTAGATTTTCCATAAACAAAGCTAGCTGGGTCCACACTCTGTCTCTAAGACGTCACGAGACCACGTAACCAGCTGCCTTGACCCACAGACCTGTAAATTATACTAGGAAATCGAATTCTAACGTTAATTAGTCACTGGTTATTGTAATAATTAATATTTTACCGTGTATTATAGTTGCTTGTGGGAATCGAAGAATGTCAAGGTGGAAAGGATTGTTGCATTTTTTCCTGTTTGCGGTATCGAAAATAGATAATTATGAACATTACACATATATATATATATATATATATATATATATATATATATATATATATATATATCTATCTATCTATAACCTCACGCCAGATCCCTTGCGGGGTAGGCAGAGAGTACAGAGTTCCAACAGGTTCTTTCCTTACATACCTCTCTGGCTTCCTCGACTCTCATAGTTCGTCTCATACACGCTCGCCGGTTACGGAGACTCTTGACTTTTCCATCAGATAAGACTCGGTTTATTTGGTCGTGGTAAGATAGTCTAGGTCTTCCCCGGTACCTGCATCCTTCCACTTTCACATTGTATATCTGTTTTGTCAGTCTTTCCTCTGGCATTATATATATATATATATATATATATATATATATATATATATATAAATTCTACGCCGAATGTCATGATTATCAAAGCCATTAATTTATTATACATAAATACTGACATAAGACTGCCTCATTGGTCTCCTGGTGCATAGTGAAGGTAGCGATTATGAGATTCTGGATTCACTCGGTTAAACGAATTTGTTTTTTTAATAAAACCGGAGCCCAACACTAGGATTTATTCCTGTGTCGTGAGTGCCTTTATAAACATTAAAATTCACATACACAAATGCCCAGACCGAAACAAGTAATTGTGGGTCATACAAAGATTTGTCCCGTGTGGGAATCGAACCCGCGACTATTCGACCCAGTGGGCAGAGCGGCTTAAGCTCTTAACCACGGCACCCAATCGTACGTCAAATATTGTTTTTCTATGGTAAAAATCTCAGCCGCAACCCGGGGTCTGGAATTGGGACGGTTTAATGATAAAACACCATCATTATCATCATCATCAGCTCTTGTCAGTCCACTTCTAGACGTAGGCCTTTCCCATGGCATGCCACTGAGCTCGAACTCAGCTCTCCTCCTGATTCTCGAGTGGCGACCGCGTGTCGGCAAACGTAGTGTAGGGCGTCCTGTAGCTAGGTGGGGCGACGATATTCGTAAGGCAGCGGGCAGGGATTGGAGGAGGAGAGCTGAATGATAATACGCTTGCTACTAATTGCATTAGGACCTGACATCGTCAGCTGTTTGTGGGTGTAACCCATCACTTGCCCTTAGGGAAAATAGGCATGTCGGTTTTTGTTTTTTTCCTAAAACAGTGTCCTTACACTACAATGTGACACATACGGCTCCACAAAAAAAAACATTTACTTGGTTTGACTGCGTTTGAGTTCTACCTACTATCTGTCTACCCCGCAAAGGATCTGGCGTCATGATATAGATATATACATAAATAGACATTAGAAGAAATTACTTACAATAATATTTAAATAAAACAAACTCTAACGTGATATTACTCAAAATGCCATAGAGATCGACCGACCTTTTTGCTAGTTCTGTAAACTTTTGTAAAACGGTAATTGAAAAAAATGAGATCTAAGTCACCGGCTTGTACCCTTGAAGACGCACCCCGGGGACCGACAAGTGCCCGACACTTCGCTAAGTGGATTTTTTATATTAGTTAAAGGCGTCTTTTTTGTTAATTTCGTTAAGTTTTTAAAAATAGTGTTAATTAGGAAGTTAGTTACTACTGTTACGTTATTTTAGGGATATTTTTTGTGAGGATTGTTTAACTATGATTTGTGTTGGTTTGAAAGATTAATGCTTTGAAAAAAATATAAACACCGTCGCGTCTATATAGGCGCTTGAGAAATATTCCTAAAACAGGGTTGGCAGAGGTATACTGCGTACACGGCTTTTAATAAGGTGTAAAATGGTATTTATTATTATTAGCGATTCATCCCGGCTTGGCTTAGGGAACTATACCCTATTGAGATTCAGTTAAAATAAAATATAAACACAGGAAACAGTTGTTCTAAATCTTTTTAACAGACTAAATTTACTTTTGTTTATCACAAAAATACCGACAAGCGTGTATGAGACGTACTATGAGAAAGGAGGAAGCCAAAGAGGTCTGCGAAGAAAGAACCTGTTAGAACCCTATACTCTCTGCGTACCCTGCAAGGGATCTGGCATGATGATATAAATAACACGTAGCTCTACACTAGGATTTTTTCTGTGTTCTTGGTGCGTTTACAAACATGATATTCACATACACACATACCCAGACCTCGGATCATAAAACAATATTTTTTTTATATGATCTGAGACCCAAACCTGAACCTGTGGATCACACAAAGATTTGTCTCGAGCAAGTATCGAACGTGCGACTACTCGATTCAGTGGGCGGAGGAGCTGATGTCAGGTCCCAAGATGTATTAAAGCCATAGGAGGCTAGCCTTTTGCCATATTTATTAATTCAATAATACTTTACATAAATAATAAAATAACTTAGAGTTTTATAAATTAAGTGTACCAATTATACACAACGTGCTTCGATCAAAAAGGTAGATACACGCTGCCCGCATGAAAAATGGCACCACCAAAAGGCAGGCAACAGTGGATGGTACTAAAAAATTAACAGGCTTCGGCTTCTTTGCAAATACAACTTTAAGTGATGCGAGCAAGGAACAATATGCCCTAATTTATGTTTATATCACAACCCGTGGATTTAGGGACGTTTTTTAGTGTAACTTTTGAACGGGAGTGTATCTTGTTATGATATAGTGATGACAATGTATGTTACATAAGTCAAACGTGGCAATAAGATTCATAACTGTTTAACAATAGTTACAGTATTCTTCTTTAATGGTACAGAACTTGGGTTGTATGTACAGTCCCTGTTATATTTTTACCCCATCTTACCCCAGTCATAAATATAGGCTTCGCACTCAAAATAAGAAATAAATAAACACCATCACGCCTGGCGGTGGCAGAGGTGTACTACCTACACCCACGTTTTGCCGACAATGCTAGGTCCCACTAATAGGAGTCGAGCCTATTGCCATATACCGGGCACAATTCCAGACTCCGGCCTGAGAACTTTTCGATAGAAAAACTGCATTTGTCCGACTTGGGATTTGAACCCAGGACCTCGTGATCGCAACACGCATTATTCGCCACTAGACCAATGAGGCAGTGGCTTCTACTGAGAATTTTTCGATTGTAAAATCCGAATATCCAACGACGGCTTAGTGCAGCGGTTAAGAGCTTAAGCCGCTCCGCCCACTGGATCGAGTAGTCGCGGGTTAGATGCTCGCACGGGACAAATCTTTGTGTGACACAAATGTTTGTTTCTGGATGTTTGTGTATGTGAATTTCGTGTCTGGAAACGCACTCACGACACAAAATTAATTCTTTGTGTAGGGCTACGTTTTTTTTAATACATTTATATATGCTTCAGCCACTATCGTCCCATTGTTGGGCAAAGGCCTCCCTCCACTGCTTCCATTCAGTTCTGTTTTCGGATTTTAAATGCCAGTCTTACAGGAATGAGTCCAGGTCGTCCCGCCATCTTCGTCTGGGCCTGCCGCGATGTCATTTATAGTTTTGTGGGACCCAGTTGGTAATTATTTATGCTAAAGCTGTATTAGACATGCGGCAAATGTGGCCAGCCCAGTTCCATTTTAACGTGGCGGCTTTGTGACCCACGTCAGAAATTGTTGTCATGGAGCGCAGGGCACTGTTCCTAATATGTTCTGTTAGTTTAATGCCTAAAATACTGCGCTCCATGTTACGCTGGCAAACCACGAGTGTGGACTTCTGAAGTTTTGTCAGAGACCAAGTCTGTGCACCATATGTGAGGATAGGGAGAATGCACATGTTCATGAATTTTCGCTTCAAGTACAATTGATTCCCTTCATTGGGTCTGTCATTGAGTAATAGCTCTTCCAGGCGTTTTCGACACGACGTCTGATTTCTTTGTCTTATCGTGCCTGGACAGAGACTATTTGGGCCAAATATATATACTCATGGACATACTCAATCCCCACACCCTCCACTTGGATCTTGTGGCGGTTCTTGTTCGTCATGAGCTTGGTCTTTGACATATTCATTTGAAATCCGACCTCGCGGCTGGCTGCGTTCAAATCCTCTAGCATGCTTTGTAGGTCCTTAGCTGAAGAGGAGAACAATTAATTACAATACATTTAATTAAATTAAAATTAATATCACTTTATATAATCCCAAAATTATAACCTGAGGTCGCTGCCATATGTGTCTTATTAGCAATTGAGACTTAGATTAGATATAATTTATAAACTCATATCTATTTTATTTTGTGTGTGTATGTGTTATATAGGTACCTATGTATAAGTGTTAGCAAAAGTATATAACCGATTGGTATTATTGAATATAATATGAGAAACGGAGGTTTAATTACATTCGCCCTCATAGTAGACAAAAATGGACATATACATATGTAGACGGCCTCGTTGGTCTAATGGCGAATAATGTGCTTTGCGATCACGAGGTCCTGGATTCAAATCCTAAGTCGAAAAAATGTAGTTTTTCTATTGAAAAATTCCCAGTATCAGTCCGGAGTCGCCGCCCTCTATAACATGGGAGCTAACATCGTTGGCGAAAAGTGTATGTACAATAGAACACTCTGCCACTCCCGCTTGGGGAATATAGGCGTGGCGGTGTTTATTTTTTATACATCTGTAGTAACACCAGATATAAGGTCACAATAATTTAGATATCATATCTCAAATACAGGTGCAGTGATAGCAAAGAGACACAGTGGAAAGTGGTCAGATCGCGCGCTTTCGCTTCCGGCCGCGCGGGGGCGACGCTGCGCCGAGTGGGAGAGCTTCCATAGAAAACTGCTATTAAAATTGAGCTTTTAAGCGATTCCAATTAATGGGAACTTTCCTTTTCACGGTCTAGGTATAGTAGTAAAATAACATTTGATTTGATTTTCATAAAAGTTTATTATTGGATTAAAAATGCGTCATTGGTCTTAGGGCATACACGCCTGGCGATAACGGGGTCTTGTCTTCGAATCCTACTTCAAGGAGCAAAAAATAAGTCGGTTACTAAGCACCGAGTTCAAATATTTATATTTTGCTCTATGAATTAGGTTTTATTTTTTTAAGAAAGTAATTTATATTACATTTTTAAGTTATGAGTAAACTAATTACTAATAGTTATTTACCTATATTATATTATTCTGCTTAGTTTTACAGTTAGGTACCTACACGATTAACATAATACCCATTTGCTGTTTGTTATTGAAAAGTTCCATTGTTTATGTCCGAAGATCTTCACCAGATCCTAATATATTATACACTGAATCCTTCCCTGAAAAACTATGCATTTAATAAAGAAATCCTATCCAAATCGGAACAGTCGTTTTTGAGAAAATCGCGGACATAGGAACAAACATACATACGCGTCGAATGGAGAAGCTCCTTTTTTGAAGTCGGTTAAAATAATGAGCCTTTTTTATAAAATTTGCACTGTTTTCGTTTTCTAAGTTTACTAACCCTAGGCATAAGTCGTCTGTATATTACCACTTTGGCTCAATGCTGTCCATAAATCGAGAATTTATTATTATTTTTATCCACAATATGTAGATGTTCACAATACATCTTTACCACCCCCGCTTGGGGAAATAGGCGTGATGGTGTTTATTATTTTCCCTTAAATTATATTATGTAGGTACACGGACTGCGTCGTCGGTCTAGTGGCAAAACGCATCGCTTTGTGATCACGAGGTCCTGGGGTCAAATCTTAGGTCGGATAAATTTAGTTTTTTTAACAAAAACTTCCCAGTGTGGGGTCTTCAATTTTTTTTTTTTTCTAAAAAAAAACGTAGCCTCACACTAGGATTTATTCCTGTGTCGTGGGTGCGTTTACATGAAAATTTACACACACAAATATTGTGCCCGGTATATGGCTCGCCCCTTATTAGATGGGACCTAACGTCGTCGGCGAAATGTGGTTGTACTTAGCACACATCCGCCACCCCCGCTTAGAGAAAATAGGCGTGACGTTGTTAACTGGGTACATTAATAAAATTAAGTCCAAATGCTGAGCAAATATCTCTCAAATCAAGATGAAGGAGCAGATTATACTTCGTCACGCAGACCATTGAGGATTGGTGTAGGCCGGCTTAGTTGCACCTGCCGTTGGAACTTATCAAGCCGCGTGTAAGACGTCCAACTGGGCTCAACGACTACCCCAGTAAATGGTAACTAGGACCAACGTGTGACGGCATACCTTTCAAAGCACGGAGATAGTAAAAAGATAGAAATGCCACACACAGCCACCTTTCTCAGAATTACCACGCCAAATGCTGCTTAACTTTGATGGATACTAGAATGCGCAACGCTACAGGCGCCTTAAACGTATAATTACATACCAGTAATTAATTGATAAACCACAGTAAAGTAATAATTTTAATTGTTAAAGAAAATGAACTACAATCTGCATCGTCTAGGCAAAGATATAAAACTTTCTCGCCGCCGGCGGCTGAGCGTGTGACGAGGTAAAAGCGGCGGATCGTAAAAGGAAAATCGTCGGCACTTCCTCGAGCGGAAATCGAAAGTAGAGTGATCGCCGGGAGAAAACTGCATGTGCATCCGAGATGCTGGGATACTGCATCTTTGTACAGTAGCGCCATCCTGTGGGGAGTGGACGAACTAATTGTCGCCGCGATTCTATTTGTACGGTACGATTGTTGAAATTATTGTGATTGGTGTGGTTCGTTTTTTAATTATTTAATTTGCATATCCAACACCTTATGAACTAAAAAGTATAAGTTTACTTAATATTATAATTCTTTGGTATTGCATACAAAAGTATTTTATATTAAACTTCAATAGTTCACTAAAATTATTAAGAATTGCATTCCTAATAGAGGGGGCAAATATCCGGGATAAACTGTCTCCTTTAATCCCCTTTTACAACATCTACAGGATTAAGTTAAGTGGATACGCTCCAGTTACAGATAGTGAACAAATTAAATATCAAGATCAGCGCCATCTAGTGTTACACAGCAATATCGTTAGAACAGTTTATATTTTGTTCAAGTTATAGCACTCGCTACTAGATGTCGCATCAATGAAAAATTATTTATCTTCTCGCTACATCCCTTGCAGGGTAGGTAAATTCTTAACCTAAATAATAATTAAACTTACCTTTACCTCCACCAGCATCATGCACCTGCGGCTTTCCACTCGGCATCCTCTGCATCGGCGACGAATTCCCGTAGTTCATACTCGTCATGTTGTAATCCGTACTAATCGGTTCTTGCTTTATGCCACTAGGTGTCGCTGACAGCTTCTCTGCCAGCAACGGGTTCGCAGACGCTATGTTATACCGTCCATTGTTTATATTATTCGCCACAACATTGTTGATGGCGCTAGTGCCCGATCTCAACAGTTGTTGTAACCGTTGTTGGCCGTTGTTGGGCAACGATAATTGACTTGATTGTTGATAGTAGCCTTGCAGCTGACTACTGGACGCTGGAGACGATATGTTGTTGTTTTCTTCCTGCTGGAATATGTAATAAAATAAAATAAATTATAATTTGATACATTTCTAGTTACTGTAAGAGAATGTACGACCGTGCAAGGCCTTGGTTTTAATTTGCATTTGTTGCGGAAATAAAGTTTAAATTCTTTAACATAGAAACGGAATAAAAATGAGCCAGCGCCTAATACGAGTTTTTTATTATTTTCTTCTCGCATTATGTGAGTACTTATATCGGTAGATTTCTTATCTGTTTATAGTTCCGTATTTACTTAAATACTCTATCTTTCCTAGCTAGTGTATAATTTTGTTTTATCGTATTATCACATAATCACATGTACTATAAGCAGCGCCTCTAGCGGGGATTTGGGTAAGCTAATACTATTTTTTAACAGTCTGCCTAGATTTAAGATGATGAGGCTTCGAACAGAAAGTAATGTGCTGAATAAAATATTTCATAAATATATAATTACACATCAAAAGTGCAGTCAGCAACAAAAGTAACTGAACGTACGCCTAAATAATATTTTAAGCTTAATTTAGTATAACTTTGTATCTAACCTAACCTAATTAACGCAAGACCTGAAAGTAGTTTGGTCTAAATCCACAGCTGCATCGATTCCAACTATAAAAAAACATATGTAAGATTTAAGTCCAAAATTACTCAAATTAGCTAAAATTATGGTCACTCGTTCCCACTGATATCTCTAATATCTCAGTCAACTGTACTAAAGAAAATTGAACCATAACTCAAGGGAATACGGCGATTTCCATCGCACTACAAAAACATTCTCTGAGCTGCACCCACACATACAGACATTCGTTTGTCAATTAGCTGTATTAATGCACACATTCATAAAAGTTGAATGAATCTTACCACGATTTACTACGCGCACGCTAGTTTAAGGTAATTGCATCGTTGTTCACATCATATCCGATATTTTCAAAAAAGTCAAGGATCACAAAAATATAGTGTTTACTGTACTTTGAAAGTTTTTTAAGAGATTTTATTTAGAAACATTATTTATAAGATTACACAACTTTCAGTAAGTATCAGACAGTAAATGAATGAAGTTGTAAACCCGTCGATATTGTTCCTAACAGGAAAAAAATAAGGCAAAGAAATAATAATGTGATTATGTAACTAAAAAACCAGTAGCAAACAAAAACGGCATCAAACAAATTCAAGAATTGCATTTCAACACTTAATTAATAATATTTATTTTGTTTGGAAATGCGAGCTCTGCGGAAAATGTGCGGTGTGAAGCTGACTGACCGTATTCGCAACAGCGTAGTAAGAAAGCAAATAGGTATGAAAGAGAATATCGGTGTGAAGATGAGAAAGGGTATGCTCCGTTGGTTCGGGCATATAGAAAGAATGTCCGAAGAAAGAATGACAAAACTGATATACAATGCGAAAGTGGAAGGATGTAGGTACCGGGGAAGACCTAGACTATCTTACCATGACCAAATAGACCGGGTCTTATCTGAAGGACAAGTCAGGAGTCTTCGTAACCGGCGAGCGTGTATGAGACGAACTATGAGAGTAGAGGAAGCCAGAGAGGTATGTAAGGAAAGAGCCTGTTGGAACTCTGTACTCTCTGCCTACCCCGTAAGGGATCTGGCGTAATGATTGTTTTCATAAAAACCTAAATCAATTCTTAATTACTATCATTTTCAATCATATTATCTTTGCAATTTAAATAAAATGTTTCTGCGTGACAATTTAAGTGAAATTAACCACCTTTACCTTCCCTATTCCCGCGTCCTACCAACGTCCCGCGCACTTGCCGAAAGTCCACTCAAACGCAATAAGGTTTAGGATAATAATAGTAATAAAATAGAAAAGCCGGCACCGGCCGGCGCGCGACCAGTTCTTGTACGTTCCGATCGTTTTTTTTTGTGTTTTTTATGACGCAATAATCGGAGCGAAATCGCATTAACGTGCTATGGCATTTAGGTATACCAGTATCCAATACACTGAAATGGTGCGAACACTAGCTCGATGTGATGATAACGTGGAATTGGCATGTCAAGTGTTTAATCAGACTTTGCTAGCAAATTTATCGGGAGTGTTTTATCAAAACGACAAAGCTCCCTTTAATTTTACTTGGAGTGTGCGTCAATATCTGGACGCTGAATTTGGTAACCGTTGGATCGGTCGAGGGGGACCAGCGCAATCGTGGAGGCCACGATCAGATGATCTTACTCCATTTGACTTATGTGTGTGGGGACTTGTTAAATCACTTGTGTACGTAAACGAATCTGATAGCATCCATTCAATAAACAAAAAATTGAAACCGCAATTCAAATAATATAAAAAAGACACTGATGTGCTTAATAAATTAAAAAACTACGTGTTAGGGCGTTAAAATACATTCAACAAGGTAGTGGACATTTTGGAAGTGTTTTAAGAGGGCGCCGTAATAGTGCCTTGAGTTAGATTATTCTGCACCTATCTGGATGAAAGTAGTGTAAGTATAACAATTATCATTAATTGTAAATATTACGATTCAACTCTTTTAAACACGCCTGCTATGTTCAATTTTGAAAGGCGTGTAATAATAAGTAGAAATAAAATAAAAAAACACATGTCCAGTCTTAACGAAATTATTCAATTTTATTAACCTTTTTTTCTAATTGATAAAATTATTCAAAGTTGTCAGTCCAAAGCCTGAAAAGTGTGATGGAAAGATAAGAATCCAAAATGCTTACTCTCATGTTCATTTCCGTGCACAATGCCGCGCATTTAAATCGGGAATTAGCGTGAAATACTTGCGAAACGAGTGTAAAGCAAAAGTGTCCCTTATACACATGTAATAAGGACTATATTTAAAAAAACAGTACTACTCAACCTATCAAAAGTCGAGTGAATGACCCGGTGTTCGACTGTGTGCGTGCGTAGCAGCTGCGCTTGAAGTGTGTTTATTTGTAGTGCGTGCATAGGTTTCTCAGTTAATTAGGATATAATGGTTTTAACAAATATGGTAATTAACTTTTTAAAAGTCGAAGTTTTGTTTTCGTATATAATTTGTAAAGCAATTATTTAAGTGGGGTGTCTAAGGTCTTGGGTTATTTACGTTACGCCTTGTATACAGAAAATGATGGAAAAGATTATAAAAGAGGATTAGACAAAAAAGACAAGCCCGCTGAGTTCCTTGTCGGATCTTCTCAGTGGTGGCCGTGTTCCGATCCGGTGGTAGAGATAATAAGTTAAAAAAAAATGTAAACATGACCTTTTGTAAGCAACCCCGCAGAGTTTATACAAAGTTTATCATGACTTTATCATCTTACACGGCAAAAGCTTCAAACTTCTACCTTCATAGCTCTAGTTACTACCCGAAGCAAACAAATGTATCTGAATAATCGATGTGTGGCCTTAGTGCTTTCTTATTTAGCAGTACGAAACTTTTGTTGCTGACCATACATGAGTATAAATGCCACGTACAGATCCAAAACTCACCTTTATCTCGACAGGTGGCACTGCGGATGCAGTTGCATTTGTTAGGTCCGTGAAAAAAGTTTCAAAGTTGTCAAAGGCAGATTCCCCAAGCTGCTTGAGGATCTCGTCGGGGTCCGCAGCCTCCGAGCCTTCGGCCTCTAGAGTGAGGCCGCCGACGATGTTGGTCAGCTCGGCCTGCGACAGGTCTCCGAGAGATGTCGCCATCTGTTGCAGTTGAGCCGCCGCTTGGCCACCGGCTGCAACTACCGCGTCCTGAAACTATCAGTAGTTTTTGTATTTACATGATATTTATACCGTGCTCTGCGTGATAACAAAAAAAAACCGAATTATTTTTTGGCAATACGCAGTGATGATTGAGTATACCTTAATCTCAGAGAATTAATATTTATACTGTGCAACGAGATTTTAGAGGGTTCATAAGACAAAAACTTGTCGAGTTTACTTGGGAGTATTGGTAGATGTACTCGACAATAGATGGCGCTGTTTTTTTTAATTAAATTATGACTTAAATTTTTCAGCGTTTTCTGTCTTTGATAAAGATCAAAGGTATTAAAATATCGTGAAAACTAAACTATGTGCAAACTCATTAGGATCTATATATTTTTGAAGCAGATGCTATATTTAAATATTTTAATCTGACTTTCTTGAATTTCATGAAAACTTATTACAATAATGATTTAACATAGTCAGTCATTACCTGCAGGCAATTGGAGAGGTCAACCATCCTGCCCTCATTCTCGGCGGACCACCATTCGTCTTCAATAAATGGCATCGCCAGCGCCGGTCCCGATGGCGCACGCGTCCCCGCCACGTTTGTTACGTCTATTCACCGCTAGATGGCGCTGTCCACGCACTTCACACAATATATAAAGTCAAAAAATGTATTTACACTAATAAATTCGTTCAAAATGTTTGGCAGCTTTTTGGACGGAACGTACATTATTCGTTGTATTACGCGAATGTTAGGTACTTAGTTACGAGGGAACACATAGCGGTATTGTTGCCGTTGGTGGGTCTTCCTTTGGCGAATCTTGTCCTCTCAGCCAGGTTACCTCACTCCTCGTAATCCACTCCTCTTCAGCAGCGACCTGTTAAGATAAGGAGCGTAGGCTTTCACGTCTCTCAAAACAGTCCTATAATAAACTACATCAGCGACCTTAATGTTCTTAGAACAATTGTTATATAACAAAAAGTAGTAAGTATTTAAAAAAATAATACTGAATTACATACAAACAAACTTACATAATTGCGACCGTAATTATACATCCGCATATTAATAATAAAAAAAAAATTAACAATCTACTTAATGAGCCTTTTAGCATAACGGGCTGATTGGAAATTAATAAGTTTCATTCCTTTAGACACTTATTACAATGTCACAAGAAGAAAGGATGCACAGTTTCTACTAATTGGTGATTATATAAAGGGCGTAGTAGATATTTTGGGTGAAATTAAGAGGTTGGTTGATTAAGTTTAGAATGATACATTTGAATGTTACGATAAGCGTCATCTTGTGTTAATATGCATGAATTAAACCTTAAGATAATTTTTACAGTTGGTAAAAATAAAATGTAGAATGTATGTAGGTTATGATAATTGTATAGTTCTGTTTTGGACTATTAGGAAAAAAAGCTGTTCGTTTTTATAGATGTCATTCACAAAAAATACCTTGTAAAACTCAATATGCTGACAGACAATGTAAAAGTTTGGTAGTATAAAAACCTACTTACTATGAGCGTTTTCTGTTTCTGCTATTATAACTTGATCTATACATAATTTATGAGTGTGTTTTCATAAAGACTAATTAAATACTGCTCAAGAAATATTTAATTTGTGAGGTATTAATAATTTGACAGCTGTCATATTCATCCAGATTCATTTATCAGAGAAGGGGAAAAATTGATATTTTCGTTACTTTCTCTTTTGCAGATGCGGATCTTTTGCTATTCTTTTTGTCTGTTTGCTTATTTGTGGTATACGTTTAGTGGCAAGTCGATGCAACGCGATCACCTGGCGACGTCCCGATGTATGTCGAATCTGCGTCGATACAGCATAGAGGCAGCAGACGCACGCGCTCACGCACTCACGCTCTACTCTGTGGACAAAAGGAGTAATACATTAGTATATATTTAAACTAGCTTTACTAAAAAAACTCAATTATGTCAGTCGGATCTTAAGGTAAGAAAACTACTCTTAAAACTACTTTTAATAGTGTTACATTCAGTGCGCGCACGATGTAAGACATAACCACAGTGCGCCGACCATGTAAGGTGTAATGTTATGACGCTTATTGCTATTCACACACACACACACACAATTTCAGACTTCGGACTGCTATTAAGAATTTTTCGCCACAAAAACCTTAATAACACTTTGTCTGACCTAGAATTCGAACTAAGGACCTCGTGATCTCCATCCACCCCATGGGCGACCAAGGCAGTCTATTATAACGTAGCAGTTAATTGCTTTATAACAAACAAAATATTTTTTATATCGTTTAAAAATATCTGCCTCTCTGCAAAAAAACCATTACTCCAAATAGTTTTATAAATACAACTCATTTCAGCTGATATACTACTAACATTAACTTTTATATTTAATGTTAGGCAACGCATTTTAACATCAAACTCAGCTGACCATAAAACGTAACATGACAAAGAGAAAAAAGTTATAATACGCAACAGACATAAGACAATCTCGTAATCGTATTAACCGCGGCTCACAATGCACGGAAGGTGCGCGTGCGCCGCTTGGAACAAAGAAATGTGACCAATCAGCGCGCGCCGTTTGCGCGGCAAAAAAAACAAACAATGTCTTTAGTCTTTCACTATAATTGGCGTGTGTGAAGTTAAATTACTTTTCTTTTCTAAATGCTTCCTTGTGGCACTTTCTTCGTCGCGATGTTGTGTAAAACATAATATTGTTTAAATTATGACTGCTTGTATGACTGCCTCGTTGGTTTAGTCTTGGGCTGGAATCTTGCAAAGTGTTATGTTTCTATCTAAAAATTCTCATTAACAGTCGGGAGTCTGGAATTGTGCCAGGTATACTGGCAATGGGCTTGCATCTTATTACATTGGGACTTAACATCGACGGTTATATGTCGGAGTACAAAGTCATCCTCTGCCACCCCCGCTTAGAGAATATAGACGCGACAGTGCTATGAAAAGTTCGATGCTGAAAGTATCACCTCCCACACTATCACTACTAACCCCCAACGACTAACGAGCCTTCCGAAGCTTAAAGACGGTCAAATATGAAAATACGACAAACGGTCACCCATCTCAGACTGATCGACCTGTTGCTTAACCTTCGTAGTCGCTAAGAACACCGCAGTCCTCCAACGCTACGAGCCCTTCGAATTTCAATTTGTTACAGTTGATTTTTGTCTATACGATTATCCTGAGAACTTCACCGTTTTCACTCATATACCTATCCCATCACAGAAATCGTAATCGTTTTATTATTTCGATTACTGTGTATCCAATGAAAGTTGAATAATTTCAATATTCATAATCTATTCGTGAATTTACGAACGACAATTTGTAGACACAGCGGAAGACACGTGTGATTGCCTACGTAATATTTACGAGCGTTGACAAACCGCCGCGATTACCCAGCGCTGCATTATTCATATATTGCTTATAAATAAATGGTTAATTAAAAGTCGTAGGCGCATGGAGACGCACTGTTTTGTTTTAATTATATTAATTTTAAATGCGAAAGTGGTGTTTTTGCTACTCGGCGCTAGATGGCAGTAATTGACATAAATACAGTTATGATCTAAGATAATGATTTTAGTTGTAAATAATATAATCAGTATTGTTATGTTTTAAATGTGAATATTTTCCTTGATCTCAAGCAAAAATTGAGGCTAAAATGGCTATTTAATGCTTATTTAATACGACCAGGACAACGTCGAAAGAAATTGTAATAAAATGCATTATTTGTTATTACAAAATTCATTGTTGGTCTAGTGGCGAATAATTCGCATTGTGAGCACGCGGTTCTGGGATCAAATCCGAGGTCGGACAAATGCAGTTTTTCTCACGAAAAACTCCCAGTATCAGACCGGCCCGGCGCCTGGCTTGCCCTAACATCGTCGACGAAAAGTGAGTGTCCATATTACACCTTTGCCACCCGCTTGGGGAATAAAGGCGTGACGGTGTTTATTTTTATAAACTTAATTTATCAATAATTATAAAATCCTGAATTATAAGAAATTAGAGAAAAAAATATAATTTAACAATACTGTAGCGCCATCTAGTACTAGGTAGCTGAAAATCAACTTATTTTTCGGATCAATCAACTTATTCTTTACTTGCATCACATGCACATTACAAAATCGATAATAATTTTGTTCTTTAAAGGCATATTACCTACGATATATTTTCCTCTATGACAGTCTATTGAAAGATTTATAGACTTCAGCAAGACGTAACCTTGGATCATTTACTTCCTATTGCATATTGCTCTGAGGACCTTGCATTGAGTTGGCGTAATTGCCGACGAGTAACATCTTGCTAATGCCTATCTTGTTTACACAACCTGTTATTAATTTAAATAATTTAATAGATAGCTGGATATAATGAACTTAACACGAGTTAGGTAACATGTCGTGAAAATAATATTATATTTTCCTTTCCCATAATACACACAATGATAATTAAATCAGAATTATTGTTAATTCGAGGAAGAACCTTCAACATTCAACCACGCGATCAATATGACTATAATGTAAAAAATGCGCAATTACGATTACTTCGAAGTCATTTTTTATAAAAACAGTTTCCGTGTTTATTACCTTACAATAAAAGTTACCCAAATCTAATCAAAATGAATGATATAAATTAATCTTCAAATGTATTTATGAGTTTTTCCAGTTGGTATCACCTTAACGTAATAATCATGCTTGCGTGATGTGAAATGAATCACGTTGACAGCTCTGTACATAATCTGTGGTCGTCGTTTTGACGTTTGGTTTGTTTTGTTAAATTATTCCATCAAAATATTTTTGTCAATGCAATGTCTGTTAAAAATGAATCAGATTCTTCTACATCTGAGTCAGAAACCAGTGCTTGCAGTTCAAATTTCAATCCACTAAAGGCGCTTTACTCCGATAAGACAAAAATCCCCGTAGAAACCGCGCCGTTGTATGAAAACATAGGGCAATATGAAAACGCTCAAAAGATTACCGCGATTATTCCTGTCGGCTGCAGCGATCTAGTCAAAAAAAGAGAAGAGGAGAAGGAAAAAAAGAAATTTGAAGAAGAACAGGCCTTGTTGGAGAAAAACAGGCAACGATTCGCGCAATATGAAGGTTAGTTTTGAGGTTATGTTTTCATACAAACTTTTGTGTTGATAGATAAATATGAAAATGTTGTGTGTAAGACTATGGAAATGTAAGTTATTTAAGTTTAAAATCTATATATCTATATGGAACTCAAAAGTAAATACAAGTAGGGTCGTTATAATTTAAATATAATGATAGAAAATTATGGATATTATTACTAGCTTTTCTGGCATTGTAATATATGTAGAAAGTATTTGTTTTTACCTATAACCATTTCTTCACTTTTGAGATATTGTCTCATTCATAAAGGGAATAGTTATTGGCAGCGCTTATAAGTGGTGTTATTGAGAGAGTCCACAATTAATTTTCGGGTACTAACTATAATTATACTACTAAGTATAATATGGTTTGTTTGTTTGTTGTAAACCCAGATTGCCCTTTTATATTGGGGACAAAGTATATTAATCGGAACATAGTTATATTCTTCTTATATGAAACTAATGACCTGCCCAGGCTTCGCATGGGTGAATTATACCCATAAACGTTCCTCTTGAGTCACTCCATTAATTGGGGAAAACCGTATGAAAATACATTTGGTAGTTATTGAGTTTATCACATTCAGATAGACAGATGTGGCAATTTCAGATGTGGGGCCTTTGTTTTTTAATATGTCATAATGTTATTTGAAAAGTGGCCTTTCCTCCAATATAGTCAAGGGGAATGATGGCTGTTCCAGCAGTGATACAGCGATACTCTTTACAGATAACATCATTAGGGTTCATATCTCGATCATAAGGCATCACACTAGAGCTAGATCGTAAACTATTTAATTGTAATCTAAACATTGTATCCACACAAAATGATTAAAAAAAAGAAAGGGAAGTAAATAAAAAAGACAAGCCCACTGAGTTTCTTCGCCGGATTTTCCCAGTGAAGGCTGTGATCCAATCTGTTGGTAGATTAGTAGTTAAATTAGATTAAAAAAATAATGATAATTGACTATTAGTAAGTGCCCCCGCAGGGCTTATACAAAAATAAATTATTTGAGTTTGTGTTTGGCCCAGAATGTGGCCACATTGACTGCATTGTTGGAAGCAGCCATGAATTCCTATTGCATGCAGGTGTCAGGGCACACAATGCAGAATAGTTATATTATTCTCTACCAATGCACTCTGAATCGGTGTGCTGGAGCTTACCTTGTTTTACCTATTCTTACACCTCGATTGCCAAGAGGTCTTTGTCCAACTGTGGGACACTTTAAGCTGACATTGAGTGATTTTTTTTTACATAGGTATTTAGAAGTATGGGTATATAACTTTAATTTCAGTGGTATCCTCAAGATATTTATGTAACAACAACACAATTAAAATATAAATTATGTTTTACCACATTCCTATCTAAAACATATGATTTGACTCACAACTGCAATTTATTGAATAATAGCCCAATACTTGTGAAGCTATAAAGGCCCTATTGCTAACAGCGTAGATGATTCACACATACAAAGGACAGGACTCCAGTTTTTACTAATTTATTTTGATTGATTTGACAGGACACTATTTAAGTTTCTTATGAGCTTTCTACATGCAAAATTGGTTATGTGATTTGTGCATGATACTAGAACAAATATTTGTGTTTTAATAACTGCCATAACTTTTTTGTAAACCTTTTCTGACCGGCACAGGAGTCTTGTCAGACTATTAGTTTTATGTAGCAGTTTTTTTAAAAACCATTTCAACAATCGCACGTTATTCTCCTTCTTAATTATTGCTCCTAGGTCATTGACTAGCATAAACAAAGTTCCGTTGCCATAGCAACCTCCAAAGCAAGCCACCTCTCGGTGGTCTCAGCACGTCATTCGCCCCCTGGCATCGGCCAGGTCCACACGAGGTCAGTCTAGGCTATCCGTTCAACGCACGCGGCTCTATGTCAACCGCGGCCGACGACCCCGCCGCCCCTCCCCTCGCCGCAGCCTGGCCATGCCATCGGGATAATCTACGCAGCCCACCCAGGCGGACAGTTGTGAGGCTTCGACAATTCACGGATCAAGGTTCGGGTCGCTTAGCTTTTGAGGTTTTATTGATTTAGACGGTTTTCGTAGAGCAGTATATTAGAAGGATGAAAGTTATGAACTATTTTTAGTGATTTTCTTTAGTTTTTCTTCGTCTCAGTGTTGGTTGGGGAACAGTCTTTCTCGTTATCTTTTGATGAGATAATATTGTACATTTCTGTTAAATTGAACAGTAGTTAAAAAACTACTCTTCAAAATTCGGATTGGTGATGGTCTCGTTTCGAAGTGTGTGCATTTTCTATTTATATCGTAACACCAAATTCCTTGCGGCGTGTGCAGAGAGAACACAGTTCCTACACACAGTTCTCTGGCGTTTTCGTAGTTCGTCCATTTTGAATTGCAATCTTAGAATTGGCATTTGTTAGTTCGTTCTTCTTATCGTGAGATTGATACTTTTTTAATATGATATTCATTAGTCATTTACGTGGTTACGAGTTTGTGGCTACAAGATTCTTAAAAACTACCATCTTCTAAATATGATACTTGCAAAATACTTTTAAGTGAAACAGTGTGTACCTATATATTAAAAAAAATGGATCTGCATCGATTTAAAACCAGATTCATAATTCGAATCATTATCTGTCCTTTGTCTTTGACCAGAGACAACCTTCTCTTCACCGGACAATAAAATAATAATATTTCCCATAATAAAATGAATGTCGTATCATCACAATCAATGGACTCGACATAAATCCAAGCATAGTGAATGACTCGCTATCAACAATGGCATCAGCTCATTTGCATGGCGCCCGTGACCCAATGGCCCAACGGCCTTGCTTACACAAACCTTTTTTTTCTCTCTCTACAATTTGTTTACGGGCTCTATGGCCGGATGAAGCTGTTACGTCAGATTTCGCGGCGGCAATTATGGCGGGTCGAATGTATTTTGAGGTTAGGTGGCCGATTTGAATAATGTTTAGTGTTATCTACTTAATAACTAGGTAGCTAGGCAATCAAGTTTTATAATTATCGGAAATAAAATTGGAATTTTTTTTTTATTATTAGATGACTGCTTACATTGTGATTAAAAGATATGAAAAGGTTAGTGAAATTATGGAAAGTTTTAATGTTTAATGCACCTGTTATTATTAATTTTATGATGCTTGCGATTACGTAATTTTAATTATATTCCGCTAATTTGTATACGACACTTTAATAGATATGGATTATACTAAACATAATTATTAAATAAAATAAGATATAATCAGTGTAGCTGGCTTTTTTCTTGTGAATGAAAAAGTTGGTTTAATTAGGGTACATACATTGATATTGGTTCAGTAATAGTTGATAAACTAGTTTCCAAGTTTATCAATCGTTCTCATTTCTTCTTAAAATAATCAATAAAAAAATTAGGTAACATACGCACGTACAATAAAGTTTATGATTAACATTATGCCTATTGTATTTTTAAAGGGAAATAAATGTTACAGTAGTAACAATGGCACTTAATATTTTATTAAAATATATCACAAATTGTAATTGAATAATTGATAATATTAATAATTTTTATAAAGAATCAACACGGGACTGGCGGCATGCGATCGCGTGACAACTCCAACCAATTATTTTCCCTCCAATTCGACAAAAATGGCGGTGGAAAGTGACCGGCAAGAAACTCGCGCCATAGACTAAACGCAGCTGGCTTGTAAACTCCTTGTTCGTGTCTATTATTGGCTACTTTTGTGCAATAGTTAAACCTAATATAAGCTTAGTGGTGGGCCTCTAGTCGTAGCTTTTATAATTAAATTCACTGAGCGCTATTTGAATTGCAACATTGGTTGAACAGTTGGGTTTACATCTATTGAGTTGATCTAAAAAGCCCTTATAGTGCTTGGTACGGACCTAATGGCATCGATTGCCGATGTTAAAAGTCAACAAACACGGTCTGGACCTAGATGAGTGGCTGCTAGAGCGTATTTCACGGATAAGAGAGTATTTTTGTGTTGCCGAAGACACATAATAACCTCAATTTGCGCAAAAACTGGGCAACTTTAGCCACTTAGCCACCAGGTTGGTTATCTGCAAAAGATATCTTCATCGCGTGTCGTTATGTCAGAAAGCAAACTAAAATGAAATGAAAGAAGCCATTGTTCCTATGGTTTATTGGCAATAAAATTACATTGTAATAAGTATGCCAGCGTGGCCGCGTACGCAAATTCCAAGCGACAGACGTAACAGTTTACATACTGAGATAATTACTATTCTCTTTGCTGATCAACCAATCAGATATATGAGAGTAAGAAAAGTTTAATGCAATTTTGCTACTGTTTTAAATACGAAATTAACTGTGAATTAAATTGAGATCTACGAATGAATACTGGAACCTGGTTGGTATTTCAATTAAATTATTGCATTCATAATATTTTGATGATTATTGGTGGTGTTTTTCAGTTTAACTGAAGTCCAGGGAGCAGATTAACGGCTTAGACGCAGAATCTATGTGTTTGAACTTTACAAGCTCGACTAACATAACTTCTGAAGCAAATACTCCGTAAGCATTCGCTTTTACAACACCTCACATGTAAAAAACCATTTGAAATTTTTGTCCATTTTTCGGAGTAATTTTCTTCATCATCAGACAAAAGCAGTCCACAGCTGGACATAGACCTTTTCATTGAATTCTTTTCTCTATAATGACTGCTAAAATCACATTACGGTTAATTCGTATATAAATATATTGCAGGTGCGGAAAATGGACAAAACTTTCAAATGATTTTTTACATGTGAAGTGTTCCACGGCTAGTTCATAAGTTAGGGAAGTTTCACGTCACAACGTACCCGTGGACACGTGTCACATTTGCCCACAAGTGAACACGTTGCTCCGATCGAACATGCACTCGTCTAGATTCACCCGTGTGGCGAACGTAACATCGCTAGACTTTCGCGTGCAGTTGTTACATAACCGCTTTCCACATGAGTGGTGTTTGCCGTCTCGCTCGCCCCTGGAGGCTCGGTCGTTGACATGGCCATCCAGAGATTGGCTGCTAGGGTTGGTAATGGTAGACCAAAAATTATCTTGCAAATATGAATCAGTCTTGGAGTAAATATTGAGATCCTTTCTATTTTTTTGGTATCTCATCTGTAAGCAACCTACGCAGGTTTCTCTGAACATGTTATTATCGCCGTAATATTTGTCGAAGATGTAAGTACCTCGATTTCCGTGGAATTGGTAGAAAGAGATTGATTGGTTTCCTCCAAAAGATAGTGCCAAATTATCGTATCTTTGAGGAACCTTTTCTAGAATTTCTTCGGTGTAGATAATTTTCTTCGAAAAATAGCTCAGAAATCTTTTAACGCGTCATCCCTAAAACAAGCGTCGATGAAATGTTATTTCGAAAAACTGGCGATATCAGTCGAACTCGTTTAATTTTTAAATTTCGGGCATAAGAAATTGTGATAAATAATTGTGTCATCCACGAGAGAACAGAGACATAAAAGTTGCAGATTATATAAGCTTGCTAATTCCGTTATAATATGAACTAATTGTTGTCATTATGACAATGTCATTGTGTTTGACAATTATGCTAAGACAGTAGCGATGCATGCGGCGAAAAAAATACTAAATTGAATGCACTTAGCATTTTCCAAAACACCGTCACAAAAAAATGCGTAGGGTCATTTTTATGATCAAGTTAATGGTGTAGGTTAATAAAAAATATATGACAAACCCTCTAATATTTGTCACGTATCTGTTTTCACCGAATAAAAATATCTAAAATAATGTGACCATAGCGACATGCTATCGTCGTTTAAGTACAAAGAAAGCAATAATAAGTATTGCGTTGTTTACGATTTATGAAGAAAAATAAACTGTGGCGTTATCTATCACGTTAAGCAAAGATGCGCGTACGCATCGCACTCGCATACCTTATTAGCATTAATTTATCGATATATGTAATTATCTTTTGGTTTCAACGAACGCGTAATATATTCTATGACATTTTCCTCACATGGATTGGGGTTTTTACGAATTGGGGAGTAACAATGAACATAAAAGACTAATCTTTGATCTGTAAAAGATCTTTAGAAGAGTCATCATCATTGTAGGCTGACAATTACATCAGAATTCATACAAGACCTGTGGTACCTACTAGAGGATTCATATAAGCCCCCATATAGATCTAAAATAAATACCTACAAGCGGACGTAACAGTATGCGCAACATTGCGTAAGCAAATAATTGTGCTACACGCATAAAAGTAAATCGGGTGCACGTCGCGTCGCCAATGGCCGGCGGAACGGAACGCAAACGGAAGTGATGCAATGGCACGCGTTTCGGCGCGCATCTGTGTAAACATGGCGCGCTTTTCTGAATGGCGGCGGTGGCATGGCGGTTCCCGCGCTCGGCTCGCGGCCGACGACCCCGCCGCGCGGTCAGCGCCCGGGGATAGTCGAGTGAAAGTAATTCGCGATCGGCGACCGCTCGCGAGCCATGCCGCCCTGGTACCTCGGTTCGCGCCGCTGCATACATTTGTTGTTAGTTTACCATTTTTTTATTTTACTCTCGATGTTTTGGTGTAGTCTTATGTTATCATAGCATATCAATTAACTTTTTTATCTCAGTCCATATTTAGTGTCATTTAAAATCGGACTCGATTTCTATTGATTCAGACTAATCAAGTGGTCTTTTAGGCGATTTTACAATATTGTCTATTCAAACTAATCGAGTTATTGATACAGATTTTACAATATTAATCACTGACTCGTCATACAGGTGTCCAATCAAGGATTAGCATATTTGTAATCGTCTCAAAATGTCACGATGAACGTTTAATTATTTATACAGAAATCATTCCATTGTTTACTCGATATCGTTTCGCTATTTATAAATCGATGTTCATCGCACGTTTCTAACTCGGTCCTAATGAGAAACCCGTTTCAAGCCGCTCTTGATTTCGTTTAGATTGTACGTATTTATAGTTGCGATCGAGACATCGATATACAGTAACTGTCGTATTTAGTAATGGATGACGATATCAGGCGACTATGTAGTAACTAATAGTTGTTTTATCATAATTGGTGTGAAAGTAGAAATTATGATTACATTAATGGGTTGGACATCCCTAATAGTTGTAAGTAACATCTTATCTTTATCATCAAAGTAGTTCTGTTGTTTGATAGCCAGTTAAAACCGAGTGTCACATAGTGCTCACTCATCCTCATTAGAAATTCTACAACTTTTACTGAAATAATTGGACAACATTGGTTATCTTTTGTCTTTATGTGTAACAGTATGTTCTGTTCACATATCTACAAATTAGATGAGTATCGTGCAGCCTTTCCATTTTATCACTAAATGTGAATTTAAATCTCTTTTTCCAGGGATAATAATTTATATCATGTTCTTTGCTATAAAACCCTTTCTCATGGTGATCTTTGGAGAGACCTTTGTCCAACAATAGACGTTTTTCAGTTGATTATGATGATTTTACATATAAAACCATCCGTTATTGGTTTATATAGTTCTTGACATTCATGAGAATAATATTACTTGGGCTTAGTCGAGAACTTTGCTTCAGAGATTAAGCACGAAGATAGTTTTGGTTAGTCGACGGCGTCTGTTATTGTCAATTATCGTATTTAACTAGGCAAGTTAGCCGTGCATTGTTTATGGGTACCGAATTTTAGGTTTGTCTAAGAAAAGATTGCGTTTTTGGACTTCATTGAAAAAGTTTTCTATGACAAATTTGGCTAATTATCCCTTAGCATTACAACCAGATCCGCCTCTCCTGATTGGATAGTATTTCTTCTAAATGTACCTGCTAGACATTAATTTGAACTACATTAGTTTGATCTGATAACAAAAGCTAAAGGAAGAGTCAATGCACTCGGGGCACTGTTATCAGCGTGGCACAGTTATCACACCTGTTAAAATATGGCAAGTTAGGCTTGCGTCATCATACATTGTTTATTGCATGGACGACAATTGGCGCAGACACCTTGTGAGCAGATGTGGAGTGCTGAGCAGAGCATGTCGTTTACCAAACTCACACGCAAAATTCCAATAACTTATTTTGTATAAACTACGGGTAACACTACAGGGGTTCAACCAATTTCAACAAACAGCACCCGTTAGCGAGTGTACCAGAGCACTCACACTTCTCTCAACCATTTTGAAGGGAAGGGAGTAATCCGTATCACAGCCACCGCAAGCAGAGACTTCATTGAATATAATCAATCCAGGACCCTAGACACAGTTTGCAAGCCCATTCGGAAATAAGAAAGAAAGTAGACATGTAAATCGGCAGGGCGTATATGTTGACAATCTTAAAATTCTTACTCTGCCCAATTTTCCAATTACAATAAGTTCCTTAACCCCGCAAGCAAGGGCTCCCTATCCGTCTAGCTGATCTTAAATCTGTGTTTCCAGGTCTGACCACCGTCCGGAGGGAATGGAAAACGAGAAATGTATTGACCCGTATTGAAAATATGGAGGGACCACTAGGAGTCCTCAAAGCTTGTGTCGACCAGAGATTAAGGATTAAGGTAAGGCAGAAAAAGGAAAATTAATCATAGTATCTTCGATTCTCTGGAAGGAAGGCTAAGATCTAAAACTCCACATTGATTTCCTATATTAAAAAAAATCCTGCGAACGATTTCTGCGACTCTCTCATATCAGAGGGTTATCAAGACCAGTTATAGAAATTGAGGGAATTGTACCAAATTTCTTGCATGAGGTAAATACAAAATGATACCCAAGAAAAGGCTGTTTTTGCTCCCATAACATACTTGAACATTGTGCCTGGGGTACGTAATCTAAGTTTTTCAACTGCGGTGTGATTCATCTCACAAAATTCCTAAAAAGTTTGCAAAATCCATTTCTCAGTTGGCAACCATGTAGTTGTAGCGGTCTCTCTAACCACATGCCCGTTTGTTGCCGACACTATTACGATAGCACTTCCTATTCAGCATTCCGTAGGGTAATTTACCAAGGGGAACACACTGGCCTTGTCTTGCAAGCTAGACGGTAAAAAAACGAATGTTTCGCCACTGTGTCACCGTTAATAACCATTATTTTTTTAAACGAGTTACAATATTAATATAACTTACTTGTTCACATTGTATGACGCTGTGACTTTTTGAAGTCTGAAAAGAGTCTGCAAATTTTATTAAACAACTTTAGCAAAGGAATCAAAATATCTGATTGAGTCTGTAACACCATACTGTGTTCCAAAACTGGCATTTTAGACGTGGGCTATAAGACTGCCAAGCTCAAGTGGGGATGGGCGGGTCATTTGAGCAGAATGAGCCCAGATAGGTGGGCAAAAATCACTGCCAAATGGCGACCCGAGGGACACCGACGCCGGGGAAGACCTAGAAAAAGATGGCGGGACGACCTTGACGCTTATGAAGAGAGATGGTCTGATATAGCCAAGGATCGAGTAAAGTGGCGAGTCACGGAAGAGACCTTTGCCCAGCAGTGGGACGAATTATAAACCTACTGATTTAACTCAAAATGTACAAAAAAAAATAAGCACCTTCACGCCTATATTCTCCAAACAGGGGTGGCAGAGGTGTACTGAGTACACCCACTGAGTTTGCCGACGACGTTACGACGACCGGACTGAGTTTGCCGACGACGTTACGACGACCGGGCACAATTCCAGAATCACACTGGGAGATTTTCAATATGTTATTCTTAAAGGATTCAAAGAAAAACTAAATTTTTTCGACCAAATTTAATTAATATTGCTATAACGTCATATGCTGTTCTCGGTTATAACTTTCATCTATTTAAAATTACAAATCATCTGATAAATATCGAAGTATGACTAAACAGGAACATCCATTGGTAATAAAAATGTTGTGTCTGCAAGATATTCACTTCTTTAATTTTGCATTCAATGACATTCTACTTATCTTATCGATCATGTTCTATACCGAAATTGGTCCCAATTAGCTTTCAAACCATTCCAGTATCGTATTACAAACACCAAACTTAGCAAAGGTAATTAAAACGAGATTTACGCGGCATAGGCTCTAAAACCGTTTGGTCAGCCGAAAATCGCCTTCGCTATTCCATGTTTAGATTCGGCTGTCATAATTCTAGGCCCTTTAATGCATCCTTTGTGCATGTCTGGCGGTGTTCCAACGCGGAACCAACGCCCGACCGCTTTGATGAATGATGCCACCACGCTGAAATAGTACAAAGGTCTTTTTAGAAAGTTGAAATTGTTTCGGGAATTGTTCAGCTGAAAGAATTTTTTGGTGTTAATTGATTGGTAGACGGAAAAAGGTTGAAAGGGAGCGATGCTAGATGTAGTGTTTCTGTTTTTGGCAAACGTGTTAGAGAAGCAGTAGTTAGGTATGAATGAGATACCGTCTTGGGTCAATGCAGACTTTTTTGTGTGTTAATTATATTATTTTTTTAGGGTCAAAACATCTAGGTTTGCTCGTCCACAATTAAGGAACAGTTAAAGAAAAAAGCTACTTATGAAATTTCTTTGATAAGGAAATGCGGGAAAGTCAGTAATTACAATTATTGCAAAACATCGTTAACTATCGAGGAAGAAAGAAATTGGTACTGATTAATGTAAAAATGCATTTTAATTCCTGTATAATGAATTACCTAATTGTATGTTCGTGTATAATCTGTTTGTCTTAATTGACATAACAATACCTAGTATAATAATAGACATTTTTTGATAAGAACGTGAGAGTAATATAAATGTTTTAAAAAATGAATTTAACAAATTTAAGCACAACAAATAGTATACGCATTTCTGAAACACATTAATGTGTAATGTGTGTAAAATTCATTGGAAACACTACTACATAGTAAACCTTTAGCGTACTTTTTAAACAAATCGACTTTTTTATAATTGCAACGTTCTCTACATCGCTTTTCTTTATTCAATAGGCTTATTGAAGAAGGATTATAATTTTTTTATTTTTTTTTATTAAAAAATGCAGTGATAGCCTAGTGGTTAGACCGTTGGACTGAAAAGTCAGAGGTCTCGGGTTCAAACCCGGGCACACATCTCGGTCTTTTCGAAAGCATGTGCATATTAAAAAATAACTATCACATGCTTTAACGGTGAAGGAAAACATCTTGAGGAAACCTGCATGCCTAAGAGTTTCTCGAAGGCGTGTGAAGTTCGCCAACCCGCATTGGGTCGGCGTGGTGGACTATGGCCTAAACCCTCTCAGTTTAAGAGAAGGCCCGTGCTCAACGGTGGGACAGTTTCTTAACAGGCGTAATATTATTATATATCAAAAAATACGTCTCTACACTAGGAATTATTTCCGTGTCGTGGGTGCGTTTACAAACACGAAATTCACATACACCAACACCTATACCGAACCAAATATTTGTGGGTCACACAAAGATCGGTCCCGAGCGGGAATCGAATCCGCGAATACTCAATCCAGTGGGCGGAGCTACTCAAGCTCTTAACCACTGGACCAAGTTTAATATAATTATGATAGGATAGATGATGATAATATGTGTATCTAGAGAAATCATATAACTTTAAGTTAGTTTTTGGAGTCTCTTGTATTCGCAAGAGATTCGCGTGTTATATTATGTGCACAATAAAAATACTATTTAATAACAAACACACCCACTATCTATCTATAACCTCACGCCAGATCCCTTGCGGGGTAGGCAGAGAGTACAGAGTTCCAACAGGTTCTTTCCTTACATACCTCTCTGGCTTCCTCGACTCTCATAGTTCGTCTCATACACGCTCGCCGGTTACGGAGACTCTTGTCTTTTCCTTCAGATAAGACTCGGTTTATTTGGTCGTGGTAAGATAGTCTAGGTCTTCCCCGGTACCTGCATCCCCATCACACCCACTACATTTCAATATTATGACAAGCCTTGTGGCGTCCCACGCGAGCGGTTTGAAAATATTTGTCAATAGTAATTTCGGATTCAAGATGCAGGAAAAGTGTAACGAATAAACCTAGATGACACACTAGTTTCTCAGTTAATGAGAACGTTTATCGCCTGTCAGTCTATTATAAGGTCTGACATAAACGTTATAGTATACGAACCTTTCAAACAAATGTTTTGATCTTAACGCATTTCTGCGTGCATATTAAAAAATCTTGGGTTGTCTTTGACACACACGGCGTCACACCTATATTCCCAAAGCGGGGGTGGCAGAGGTGCACTGTGTTCACCTACTTTTCGCCGACGATGTTAGGTCTCATGTTATAGGGGTCCAGCCTATTACCATATACCGGGCACAATTCCAGACTCCGGATACAGGGAATTTTTCGATAGAAAATCTACATTTGTCCGACCTAAGCACATTATCCGCCACTAGAACAAGGAGGCATATTTTGACTTTCTGTTTATTAATCCTTAGCAACTGACAATCATTGCTCGTAACTAAAAATGAAGTGCGAAACGATGTCTTAAAATGCGAAAAATCAAAGAACTTCACTGTTAATCCTTTAAGAATAACATTTTGTCGATGCCATTTTTGAATTTTCCAAAAGTCACAAAATCTCTAATTTTCCAAGCGTGCAAGCTTTTTGTGTCTTCTGAAAAATACTATTTTAAACTTTGAGCGATGTTTGATGTAGGATAACTTAAAAATATCATCAATCCAATGTGTCCGGAGCAATTGCTTACCAGCAATAAATAGTTTGGAATTAATTATAATTATATTGTGTCGCACTGTATTCCGGTTCATTTGCCACTTCATTCAGCACGCACTAGCCTTGATCGTGCTGTTGAATTGTATTTTGGGGCCAGAAAAAAAACCATTCCTTTCTATAATCGGTTCATACGTAATTTAGTCCGTTGACTCACGAGTGCTATCTGGGCGTATCCTTGTTGCCAAATCTGGCACCTGTGCCTTAGGTTACAACATTAGATTCGATCTTGCTTAGATTCTGATTGGAAGCAAACGGTTAAGTCTTATGATCTTTTGTGGGTCTCATTTACTTTTCGTTACCTAGAGATTTTTAGTGACGCAATTTACAAAGAATAGCTCACCCAGATTGTGGTGCATTGTATGTGAAAACCGATAAAATAAAAATATCCTTTTGTAAACTTTTGCAGTCACTAGAATATATTAAAGCTTTATTAAGAATTACAAAGTAAATTATCGATAATATTGATCCCTAGCTCATTGGAGAAAATAAAGCGGATTTAATTAACTGCATTTAAAATTGTGAAAGCTATGCTCGGCGTTTCTCTACGCGATCGAATCAGGAATGAGGAGATTCGTAGAAGAACCAAGGTTACCGACATAGCCCTTAAGATTAGCAAGCTGAATTGGCAATGGGCGGGCCACATAGCGCGTAGATCGGACGGGCGTTGGGGCAGAAAGATTCTAGAGTGGAGACCACGTATTGGCAAGCGCAACGTGGGACGACCGCCTGCCAGATGGACCGACAATCTTGTGAAAATCGCTGGAAGTCGTTGGATGTAGGTGGCATCGGACCGGTTACGCTGGAAAGCGATTGGGGAGGCCTATGTTCAGCCGTGGACAAGTATAGGCTGAGATGATGATAATGATGATAAAATTGTAAAAGATCGCGGACCGTGATGTCCATATAGTTCAGTCCCTAACGAATACGCGTCAAACTAGGATCTCTATCTCGATTTATATCATCACGCCAGATCCCTGGCGGAATATGCATGGAGTAGAGAATTTCAACAAATTCTTTTCCTACATACCTCTTTTGCTTCCTTCAGTCTTATAGTTCGTGTCGTGCATCTTTTTATAGGTTTAAAACGTACGGCAAAATAACAAGGATCTACTGATGGAGCAGATTAATCTTAAGTACTAACTAGTCTGGTTTTAAGATTGGTCTCAAGTGTTTCTTTATTTTTTCTTAGGATCTTTATCTCCCATCGATCTTAGCAACCCTAAGTTCAATTATCATCTATTACTATTAAGTCAAATGGCGTCTAGGAAGAGCCTTGTACACTGCTCTTGCGACTCATGCATTTTCATTTGCAAGTTTTCCAATAAAATGTCTCAAGTTAATGGTGTAGGGTTATTCCCTTGCAGTCGATGCAGTCGGTCTGCTGAGTCACGATAGGAAGAGCCTTGCTGGCGGCGCAGGCGTCTCGATGTGACGCGATTTGCAACTTGGCGCGCAATGTAAAACGCGATTTGTACCGTTAGCATATGCGCAGGTGCTATAATTTTGTGGATATTATTATGTAAGTAATATTATAATTATTACGTGGGTAATTATTACGTAAGTGGGTTTGATTGCCACTTGAAGCGATATGAGCTAAATGCGGCATGCATAAAAATCCAAGCATGATTATTATTTTTACTTTTTCTAGAATAATATTCATTGTGACGACTTAAGCTTTCTTTGTACTGTCAGCACAAATAGCGATTAAGTTTTTGAGAAACTTAATCATTTTTCCGCTCGTAGCGCTGTGCGACCGCGGTGTTCTTACCGATCACCAAGGTTAAGCAGCGTTCGTCTCGGTCGACCTGAGATGGGTGACCGTTTGTGGCATTTTCATATTCGAGCGTCTCCGTGCTTCGGAAGGCACGCTAAGCCGTTAGTCCCGGTTACCATTTAATGTGGTAGTCGTTAAGCCGAGTTGGAAGCCTTACAGGCGGCTTGATAAGTTCCAACAGCAGGTGGCCACAAACCTGCCTCCGCCAATCCGCACTGGGTCCGCCTGGTGGAGTATGACCTAATCTCTCTCACCTCGATTTGTGAGAGAAGGCCTTTGCCCAGCAGTGGGCAGTATAGGCTGATATTATATATTAATCATTTTTCAGTTTTCATTGAATAATTTTGTATCACGTTTAATTAGCTACATATATTATGTAATTTATCTACAAATAGCTTTGCGAGTTACATACCTCTTCTTAAAACAAGAAGAACTCGGGCTCGGGACATAGTTCAATGTTTAATGAATCATGTATGTCCTTATATTATCATATTGATTCATCCGAGCTGAGTCAGGAATTTATATTTATATATTTATTAGTTACATTTTTCATATAATATTTCTTTCTGAGTTCTTAGATTTACGCGAATATTACACATAAAATAAAACTATTTTACAGATCATCGAGACCTCAGTCCCTCCCGTGACCATGGGTGCTGCAAAGCACTCGAAACGTCGGGATAAAAAATCAAAAAATAAACCGCGATAAAATTCGTAAAATAGTTTTATTTCATAATATTTCTTTTGCAAAATCTCGCCTGTCAAAATAGTTGCGAGCTTGACTCACACGTAAAAAAGAATCGAAAATGCTATTTCCTTGACTTATTCAGAGAGTTTTCTAGCATAGCCTTTAATGTTTCGTAGTAATCTATAAAATGTTTATTCGTTATATAAAACCAGATCTATTCGATTTTATTATTCGATAGATATTTTATGCTGTACCTAAAATGTGAGTACATTCAATTGCTACGCTGTTTCTAGCTGATAAGCGTCTATTATCCGACAACTAGCCTAAAGCCCTTGAAGTTCGGTGTTATCCAAACAAGTGTTTTGTTTCCTCGTTCACACTAAACAGGCAAACAAATTGTTATACAACAGGCACCTTGCGAGCCCTTGTCACCTTGAATATTAATCACTCGATTACGAGCTAACGTTATTCTTTTAAATATCGTGTAAATAAATAATGTAGATAAGCGCAAGCCTTTGTTGTCTATTTGTAGCTAGTAAAATCATGTTGTTTTATTTGAACGTGGTTTTATTGTGGTAATTTTGAGATGACGTGAGCTTAATAGAGGTGTAGGGACTGAAAGTTGTGTGTCTCTGAATTACTATTGTCGTTAATAGAGATGCAGTGGTTGTGGATAATAAGGACTTTTTTTAAAAACGATATTTTCTTGACGTGCCGTTGTAATCATGAAACAAATCATCATAAGATCTCTAAATGATTTTCAATTTCAATAATAAAGTAATGTTTTCTCTGCAATATTCCTACAGTTTCAGACGAAATTAGAACAAGTTCAATTTCGTTTGATAGTAAGTAAAAGTATTTAATAACCGAAAGGTTTATCGGTCGCCTCCTCCAACAATGCTCACGCGCTCAGTGTCAACTAGTTCCGAATTTAGTTCAACTGCATGCACGGACCAAAAAGTGAAGTTATGCGCCGGCGCACGCGTGGGCCCTATGTTAAAAATATTCAGTGGTACTCCGGCTACGAAGGCCGCCGGCCGCGAGACAAACACTGTCATTACTATATGTTACGCAGCATGCGTGGTGCACGTGGGGGTAGCGATAGCAACACAAATTATCATTAAAATTATAAATATAAATGAACAATCCAGGGCCCCAAGTCCGTTATTGCAGTTTTAATAAAATTGTTGATCATTGACGTCATAATTGTTTTGACAGTTTTCAATCTACTAATTCAATGCTTACCAATTCTTATGGTATCTATCAATAATTCTTATGGTTTTCCCTAGTCGTAGGTACCAACGTAGGTTCAAACGATTGCCGACTTTTGGCACGATTGTAATTGAACGAGTTTTGTAGTGTGTCATAATTACAAAACACGTAAAAATAGCAGACTCGAGGCACACGGCCTTTCGCTATGACCAATTAATCACGTGACGCAGTGCTTTAGTAGTCGCAGGTTGATCTCCGCACGAGACAAATCTGTGTGACCCACAAATGTTTTGGTCTGGTTAGTTGTTGAATTTCATGACATCACTACAATTACTACACAAGAATGTTTCCTAGTTCGAGGGTAACATTTAAAAAGATATGTACATTTAACAGGTAAAATGAGAAATCATTGCCAACAAGCTCGAATACTTGTGCTCAGTTCTTTTGACCCACCAGACTAGGTTTATATAATGTCCTATCTGCCTATATACCGACACCTGACCACATGTACTCAAATTCATTTAATTCAATTTCGCTACAAAGTAAAAGATTTAATTCAATCGTGGGATTTTTGGGATTTCAGTGTCATTTTAATGTATGTCATTATATAACGTATATTTTACCAGTTTTTTTTTACTAATATGATGCGCATACTTTTGCTCTTTTTGAAAGTTCAAGCATTTAGTCAATAGCAGCAGTTAGTGCCGCCATTGTTCATAAATATAAAATTGTAGCTACGTGTACGTTTTTATTGGAAATACGAGTAATCTCATGAGGCGCTCATAGCATTGTGTTTAGCTCGGTCAGTCTGTGATGGGTGACCGCTTGTGGCAATTCCATTTAACAGCATTCCCGCTCCCACTCGATGCAGTAGTTGTTAAGCCAAGTTGAAGGCCATATAAGTGATTTAATTACGTTCCAAAGTGGCTATACACCTGCTTCTACCAATCCCCATCCGAGTGGTGGAGTATGACCTATCTCTCACCTCAATTTGTGTACTTGTTTGGAAAATCTATATATTTCCACCAGAGTTTTGAACTGAATCATAGTTATTTTTAGGTTTGTTTAACAAGGCTAACTTGCAATATTTGAATAAAACCACATGTAAATTTAACACCTATTAATAATTCAACGAAAATAACTTTTCTGCTGATCGTACCGGCCGACGGGACCTTGCTGTGATGTCAGTTATCTCATGGTCATTTTTCTTAACGTGTGTGTGTGTGTTTGTTCGCATGTGCACACACGTGAATGCGGTTGTGTGTGCGTTGCTAACAAGGGCTCGCTAGGACGAATCGGGCACGATACTTCCTACTAGATTTAATCCATTTATATGTCATTAGACCGTTTCGGTGGTGCCGTTCGCCTTGGAGCCGAAAGCAACTCGATACATAATTGATCGACTTAGAGACTCGTTACCATGAAAGGCTATGTAACTATATTTAGTACTGTTTTTAGTACATTTTTTCTTACAAGTTTTTTTTTCATGGTTAGTGTTTTCGTTGTCAAAGTTTTAAGATTATTTTATCATCGTGTCCTTTACGGATTACGAGTCTAGAATAAAGTGAGACTTTATTCTTTTTGTTGTACAAAAAGATCTGTAAGAAGTCTGTATGGTCAAGTGAAGCAAAAAATTCAGTTGATCTTTTTGAAATCTGTTTGACGTGTTTGAGGTCATTTTAAAGGGCATGCGGTTTTTTGATGATTTATAATAGTGTTGTAAGGTCAAAATTTGTTGTGTTAATTACGTGTAATATTCAACATTGTAATACGTTTTATTTATTGGGAAAATAAAATAGTTATTCAATTATTGATGAATACTTTTGTCGTGTCCCGATAAATGCGATTGGATATTTATTATAATTAATATTAAGGATATATTTTAATACCTTAATATAATGTTACCATTCAAGGTTGTTAAAGGCAACGGGGAACTAATGTTAAATATAAAAAGAAATAATGCATTCCACAAATCCTTTACAGTGCAAGCTGTTCGCTTGTGGAATGCGTTGTTTGTGTCAACCAGACGCGTTCAGTTGTTAGCTATGTACTTTTAAATGTACTAAAAAGGACCACTTCCTTGTTGAATTATATCACTATGAAGTTTGCTATAATATATCTTCCTATCCATGTATTTAATATGCCCCACTTATGACATATGCCGGTATTAAATATAGTACAGTATCTTAAATTAAATGGTGATTATGTATGTGATCAACTACTATCTTTTTTCCTTTTGTTATTTAAAAGTTTCTATGGTTATCTGAAAGAGATTGTCTGTTATCGATATGATCGGTATCTTGTCCTTAATATTTTACTGTAAATATATCGGCGTAAAATAGAGTACCTACTCTCTATCTGTTTGTCTACATTTAAATCCTTTGGAGGATAACAACTTTGTTAGTTTTATAAACTAGTTTTGTTAGTAAGACGGAAGACATTATCATAGGCGTATTATATATGCAAATGCAAGTGCTGAACGCTTACAATAAATATTTGATGAGTTTTACAGCGCGTCGGGTCAAAAGTTAGCCGTCCAATCAAAGTGAATGCAATTCCTTTTTATAGGACTAATGGTTAATGCGTAATTTATTTATAGGTTGATATAAATACGCGTGTACGCTATAAAAACTGTTAGTATATCCTGGCAAATAATGACTCCTCAGATGTTTTATCATTAGAATGGATAAGGTTTGTTACCAATTTAGTAAAGTACTTATACTCTTCCATGAATAAGCTTAAAACTTATTGTAATATAGAGCATCATGATTTCAAGGCAATCGGCTTAATTCCAATAATAAATCGAAAAAATCGATTATGTTTCGGTAATTTCAAAATGAACACACGAACAAGCAACCTTGAATAGTACCAGGAAGCATAATTGTGTTTTAATGGACCTTATATTAAGTTTTTTGAGGTGCTTAATCGATTGAAGCGTAGTATTTATCTATCTGGCTCAGCTGACATTAGTTGTGGGTCTGGCGCCGGTTTGACCAATAATGGAATTTCAATTGCAATTTTATACATGTTACCTATGCTATATATTGTGCTACGTAAATGGAACAGCGATATAACTAGTAAAAGGAAGAAGAGAAATGTTGCCTTGTAGGTTTGAAATTAGGGTGCTAATTTAACTAACCAAGTTTTTGAGTTACGTCATTTTTACATTCGATAAGCGAAATGTACTTACTTGTATTTAAATTTCATGCAGATGTATCAGAATATCATTAAAATCAAATTTTTGCGTAACAGGTCGACAACCACTTTTAGAACAAAAATCTAACTATTTATGTCATCACGCCAGATCCCTCGCGGGGTAGACAAACGCAAAGGTAATATCCTTCGACCGTTAGGAAAATTAGTATCCGTCAAACAAAAGGGACGCATGATTCGGTCGACAATCACGAGACCCTGGGTTTAAAGCTTCGGACGAAAACGACGACGTTATGAAAAATTTCCTTTATAAAAATTCCAAGCAACAGATTGAAGTCTACATTTGTGCACAGGACAATCGCAATAGACTCGCCCCCTATTACACTGGGACCTAAAATCGTCGTCGAAACGTTAGTGTATAGTACACCTGCGCCATCCTCAGCTCGTGGAACATCAGCGATACAGTGTTTATTTGTCCATCTATCTATCTATATCATCACGCCGGAACTCTTGCGTGGTAGCCAGAGAGTACCAACAGGTTCTTTCCTTACAGACCTCTCTGGATTCCTCCACTCTCATAGTTCGTCTCATAAACGCTTGCCGGTTAAGGGGACTCCTGACTTGCCCTTCCTATAAGACACGGTCTAATTGGCCATGTTAAGGTGGTCTACTCTATTTATTTTTATTCAATAAACAAATACACCCATACGCTTTTTATGCTGTCTGTACTTATAATGTCACAGAGTAGCAGTTCACCCCGAATTGTGGGCAATGACAAGGCCGGCTACTATCGAGGTGCGGTCGAAAAAACCTCCGCTGTGTGCAGACTGTCTGAATAATAACTCCGGGATGTGTTTATATGCGACCAATGATAATGGTTGTTTATTTATTTCATTTAATTGGCAATCCAAGTGTAAAAAAATAAACAGCTTTATTTCCCCAGCGCAGGTGGCAGAGGTGTACTATGTACGGTTGTACACCCACATATATACATGAAAGGGGACGAGTCTATTGCTATTATACCGGGTACACGCGCAATGATTTTATTTTGAGGCGCGAGTATTGCGATGTATGACTATTGGCATACTTAGCTATCCGCAGACGTATATTTTTTTCTAATTGTGGTGTTGCTAGCTGTAAGTGGTATTTATGCATTCATCAGACTAGATAGGTAGTGTAAGTGCTCTCCTGCCAGTATCTTAAGGACAGTTAAAGTACGACAGCTGTATCAAGGGCATGTTATTACTTGTATAAGTTCAGATGCTGTACTTCATGATGAGAAGGATGTAATTTTATGATAAAATGCGGTGGATATCTATGTGTCTCCCCCTAATTAATAACAGAATCTCTCTCAGTGCAATAGCTTGCTAACCAGGATATTACTTAACTAGTAGCATGAGGATACTAGACAAATTAATTGTGTGTTTCTCAATATTATTATTTTAATAATATTAATAAGTACTTACATCTCATTAACCGCTCCCGCTCTATACAGTTGACGTGGTCATTTATACCGCGCCATACCTGAAAAATAAAACACAAGTATATACCACAAAAATCATAATAAAATTATACAAAACATTATACACAGTACGTTTATTTGTTTAATAGGAACTACCGACGATTCCTTCGAACGTAAGGTGCTCGATAACTCAGCTCATTATCACACAATTTATCTTCAAGGTTTCTCTTAAAAAAGAAACGTATGCCCTAACGATAAATTTATGGTTTCAATAATCATTTAGTTTTCAAGTACACGCCAGGCAAAGGTATGATGCATTCGGCCTCGCGGGTAAACAGACGCTAGATAGCGCTAGACAAAGACGGTGCGAGGTCATGAGCGTAGCCTTGCGCGGGTGCGCGCGCGCATGCTTCCGCCTGTCGACGGCCGGGGCGCACGCAAAGCGCAGTCGCCGCCCGAACTCTGACGGTGATGGACGTATATGATTCCGCGATTTATGACTTAATTATAACAATATTAAAATTACTTGTACGCTTTTATTTTCCTATTTTTGTTCCTATGTCATTTTTAATAATGCTTTTTGTTATATGTGTAAATTAAAACTGGACATACATGTGTGTGGTTCAATAACTAAGAAAACAGCATGTTTTATCCTAAAAAGGCGTTAATGACGTATCTAACGACAACGTAACAAGCTTGCTGATGGTTCATGTGTAAATGATCTGTATATCTCATCTTCCCACGCATGCGCCACAGGCCGAGCGGCTTATACACAGGAGCTATGCAATGTGAGACAAAGAGTAATGGTTGTTTATTCGTATTACAGATAAAAGGTTTATAGCGTCTATTTATCTAGCAAAGTTTTATTGTATACGGAAATTTAAGAAAACATTAATATGACGATTTTTCGATTGAAATGGTATGACTGTTAAGCAGTTTGAGAACTGGATTTTTTGTTTTTTTTTTTTTTTTTTTTTTAAACGTAGCCCCACACTAGGATTTATTCCTGTGTCGTGGGTGCGTTTACAAACATGAAAATTCACAAACAAATACCCAGACCGGAACAAATAATTGTGGATCACACAAAGATTTGTCCCGTGCGGGAATCGAATCCGCGACTATTCGACACAGTGGGCGGAGCAGCTCAAGCTCTTAACCACTGCGCTAAATCGTCCGTCGACTTGCTTCTGATCAGAGAAAATCTACAAAATCTGAGGCCAATGATATAAACATTTGATTTTTTTTCTCGATTAATTATTTCCTGCACTTCAGATGCAGTATACAATCAACCATCAAATAATTATACAAAAATCTTTAAATATCTATCTACAAAGATCAACCTACGAAGTCAGAATGCGTGGTTAGTACTAAATGTGTAGCGACGTGGGTTTAACATCTACTGTAAAACAATGCTAGGGACTAATGGGCTACATAGTTAATAAATCTATTGTCTGCAGGTAACATTACTCTTAGAAAAATCATGCAGTTGTTCTTTTTGCTTTAAAAATGGCCTTTCTATTAAAGGGGGATTTGGAGTAATCGAACGAATCCCTGATTGTAGATTTACTGATTTCCTTTCCTGATCAATGTTCCCTGACAGAGAACCTAGAAAAGATGTCGATTTTTATATGGAATTTGCAGCATTTGCTTTAATGCTAGTTCTCTTTTCTTTTTGTTTGATTGGTAGTTCTAGAGTCATAAAGTCGAAGGCCTATAACTGGGCCTAACGATTGATTCCTAGTTACAACAACAGAAATTGTTGGCTGAGCTACAAAAAAATGAGCCTAGATTAGGTAACCTACGCAGGTCAGGTTTTTGGTCTTGTTTTGTCGTGTCTTGGTTAACATTTTCTCTGTTTTGGTTCTTTATATGTTTTTTAAACTTTTAATGTTCAAACTATAGTCCTTTTCGACTTTAATTCCCCTATACATACAGTGAGATACATTCGGCCTCGTTCGATGACGTAGGTGATCGTCACCTACCCATTCGCATCGGCCCAACGGACGGCATTATACAATAGTGTGGAATTTTCGTACGTAAGTGGTAAGAGCTATTCAAATAACTTTCAAATGTTGAAGTGCAAGGGAATTATAGTTACGTGGTCGAACGTAATTGAAATTTATGCAGTATTACTTAAAACTTGTAACCGGAGTGTTAGAGTTGCTTTTTGTTTGTATGGTCTGTTAATGTCTGACTTGATTAGAAAATGATTCATAAACAGGCTATAAAGTCTCGAAAGACTATTGCCATGAGGTGTTAAAATGTATCGGGACATGATAGGATATCTGTCCTGAAACAGCTACAATTAAATGTGTATTGTTAAATCATTGCAAGAATACCACTACGAACAATCTAAATTCTACAAAAAATAAAATGCTCGTTTTAAAGTAAAATTTAAGTCCAATTCCTTGGACTAATTTAATTATGTAACATGACAGATTGATATTGACCTATTGCAATGTAATTTTCATATCTCTATTAATGAACCGTGAAAAATTCTAAATCCTTGAATCCAATGAAATATCTGTTGAAAACTGTGTAATGCTGAATCACTGTGGTTATTGCCGCAATTTGAATCTCCAACGCGTACAGCGCGTGCGCATGTGAAAGTTAGAATTAACATCGTATGACTTTTAGTTTTAAAAGCTGACTAACGTAACGAAACGAGATAAACTTTTACAAGATTCGAGATATTATAACTTACGCAATATTTTCTTTCTTATATTTTATCTGTAATTACAATTTAAACAACACTTTTGTGTCCGTAATGACAAGTTTTTCTTTGTAATGTACGGCTTGGCGACCAGTCATTGACCATTAAATGGTCAGGTATTGGGAGTGAACGTGACAAATTAATGTGAATAATGCCTTTCAAGTGCTATAAACAAACGTAAATTAGCCTTCTTTTACGAAGTTGTATTCTATAATACAAGACTAAAGAAGTTGAGTTGGTTCAACTCTACGTAGATAGAAGGGAGTTCAATCACCGATGTCTGTTTTCGAAATTGGCTGAAAACGGTATTTAAATGCTTAACCTTTTTGTCCTTAAGTGGTGTCAGGATCTATAGTTACAAAGTAGTAAATAGCGCCACCATATGTTCTTTTGATATCGCAAAAGGCGACTAACAGAGTAAAGACTATTATTGAATAATTAGCGTCGATCGGACAGTCTATCGTGGTAATCAATTTATCCTATATATATAGTGAAATGTAGACGCGTTGGAATACCAAAGTGATTTGGTCATCTCTGACTACCGATGTGTGAAAGAAAATTCTTTAGAGGGCATTATCCATCTCAAGTGATAACTCAAAAACGGCGATAGTTTTTTTCTAATTAGTAACTTTCGTAAGTGATGATAACTCAGGTAAGTCTTCAAAGTACAAGATCTTTAAGTGTGTGTGTATGTGTGAGTGATCTATACTGTTGACCACGGAGCCTTTACAGCTTCACCAGACGAGAGGGCGAACGTGCAACCACTATGCTCGAGCCAGAAGGGCAAGAGGGCAATTAGCTCAAGGGCGCCTCAAGGAGGAACGGTCTCGGCTTAGGCAGTCGCGTATGGGGAGGGCTACTAGGTGTCTTACCGTGGTGTTCTGCACCGGCCGGCGGGCAAGGGATTCTTCGACCTCGTCGGCGAGGTCGGTGTCTGATTCTATGTACGATATCTGTATTCGAAAGAAAGGAATTAAGGGCATCGGGAGGGTCGGTGAGAAAATGCCGCGGACGGCGGTAGCGGCTAATAGCAGGGTCTTAAATCTTTAAGTGCCACTAAACATATGCATCGGAATATAGATAATTTAAAATAACCACTCAAAACGTGTCTATTCCATTGAAGACTTAAAAACAAATCGCTCATCAATCAATCTCTCGGACGGTACAATGCAACGTAAACAATCAATCACAGTCGCAATACTATCGCTCAATAGTACGTCGGTTGTGTTACGCAAATATCGTAAGTATTACGTGGCTGGCTCGCTATCGTGGTACGCGGGCTGCGACCTCGAGCCGGCAGTCAGGGCCGCGCGCGCTTCCTACTCGGCGATGCACTACCCGCGACATCGATAATATTGTTTTGATTGTGATAAGTAAATGCAGTTTAATTGGTATATTAGAATGAAACCTTGAATTGATAAGTATGAAAGTTGCGACGGGGGTTAGTCGAGTAGAGATAGCAGTAATTGGGATCTAACGCCACTTGAAAGAGTGTGGTAAGACTAGAATGTACGAGATTGTTGCGCGAGGTTTTCTTCTGAGCAAGGAATCTTCGGCTGTGTACAAATATCTTTATGACTACCTTTTCAATACAGATTTGTAAAGATACATAGCTTGTAAAATCCGATAAAAGGGTTGCTTCATTTGGTTTTCCAACTTTTCTATCAGAGCTAAGTTGAGCTAGCTAATTTATGAAAATAAAGCTATTTTATTAGCGGCTTCACACACATCCCTGGCACTTTTTGGCGGAAAAACAAGCTGAAAAGTGATATATTATGGTCAGGTCTCTTTTTGTAAGAAAAAGTAATTTGAGTGATGTAATTTTTTTCTTCTACACCAATTAACATTTCATTAGTGTTACATTTTAATGGATTTAAAATCATTAATATTTTAAAGCTTATTCATTAGTTGCTCTTGAAAATATAGTTAATAGTGGATTAAAATTTTAAGATCTGGTTCGCATTGACCTCTAGAATTTGGCCTATAAAAAGGTCTGCTTTGACATCATTAGCATCACGGTCACCGATGATTTGCTTCGGACCATTCGTCATTTCTGAAAACATTGCGATATATTTACATAATCATTTTATTGACAGATGAATGTGTTTAAGGGGGCCGAAGATCCGATTTTGGAAACTATTGACGATATTTTGATATCAATTGAAATATAATACTCTAAGAAAGATTAAAATATGTGTTTCACGGCAAGCGTACATTACATAAGGATGTTGCGAAATAGGAAGCAGAGGTCAACTTCGGTCCATAAATAGTCACATATAACAAGTCACAGGGAATTACAGGCTGTCCTGATAAATTCATGTTCAAGAATTTCAAACGGTTTCAGTATTACATGTCGACATTTCCCTGCCCGAACGTAACAATGACTTAAGTAAAAAAAAATATTATTTAAATAAACAGTCTTATTTTAGTAACAAAAGAGTTCCATTTGTTTTGATTTAGCTTTTTTTGTTGTGTCACTTTTCCATTTAAAGAACATTTTGTGTTGACACGACCAAATAACTGGGGACTGTATACGTATGTCAGGGACATTTGCAGAGTGAGTAGAGGCCGAGATTTCTGCCTATTTTTTATATTATAAGAATTCCTGTCAGTTCTCAATGATATTGTGTATTAGACTTGCAGACCATTTACACGACACCAAGTAGACAATAACTTTACAGAAACATTCTGCTCTGTATATATCTCCGTACAAAGACGTTCTACCATGAATTCATCGTCCTACAGTGCGTGCATGCTGGAGTACACTGAACTATACAATAAACGATTTAAACCTAGATTAATAATCTTAAATGCCCTGAACCTCAACATCAAGAGCCGATGACGCCAATCCATTACGAACACGATAATCAATAACAATTATTTCGGCAAGACAACGCTTCCTACATCGAAGTTATTATGTTGCTTCGTCAATAATTACAGGCGAAAGAGAGTGGATTTTCGGCTCGTGCTTTCCACAAGGACATGCGGATGTTGTGATCTCATTGCGATACGTTCTCTTAATTTTGATTTTTAGTGTAAAATACTATTTTGAGGCGTGACGTGACTCAGACTGGGCGAGGACAAAAAATAACAGCCCAATAGCTGTTTCAATATGGAGATGTAGAAAAAATGTGATATTTGTATGGTTTTTCTAGACCCTGCGTTATTAAAAAAAACAATATTCTTACTAATTGGTGATAGAGACTTTGCCGTGGATGATGATGTAAATAAACTATTAATACTTTAAAGATAAATATTGTAATGCGTCTTACATTTTACCTTCAGAAAAAATTTAATTACCCTGATAAGTCATATTTTTCCATTCATATCCAAACACGCATTTACGGAAAATATTCCAAAGGTTATTTGTTGTCTCTAAATAAAAATCAAATATTAGAAACACCTCGACCTTTACCCAGCGTTAGGGCCGAGACCTTCAGACGGCTCGTTATCAACGTGTTTGTTCGTTTTTTTATCACCCGATAAAGGGCTTGCCCTTGCCGAGAGTCGAGGAAGGCCATCGTTGTTCAATTCCGGTATCTTTTTTCGACTGTCGATCTTTATGCACGGCTGAAAGTTCCGGCAGTTTTCCTTCCTTGTTTGTACAGTGCAGTTTTTGCACAAAGGCCGTCGGCTGGTTTTTAAGATGGCCTCGCTTGATTCTTGGATTGTTTGAGCCTGAATTTTATCAAATACCTAATGAGCTTATTCTTAATTACAAATTGTATCATAGATGGCCCAATCCGATGAATCATTGCAAACTGAATTTTATTGCCATCAAGTTCATTTAAATTTTAATTAACAGCATTGAGTTTGATTCACTAATCCTCGGATTTATTTCTTGTGTTGTTCCATTATGTAAATAATAGACTTAATGCAATGCTGTTGCAACTCGAAAAAGTTTTACAATGGCAGCGCTATTTTTACTAAAGAAAATCTTGACACATTTTGCTCCAATTATCCTCGATCGGTATTATCACTATCTCGGATTAAATTTAAACGGTATTTATTGATTTTTTTGTAAGCTTCACGCATCGATTCTTCTAGAACAAAAATTTGGAGGACCAGCATCACGTGGCGGTCCATCGGATGAATGCACAAAATGTGCTGTGCATTGTTTCATTCTTTTTATTCGAAGGTCTGACGAACGCGGCAAAAACTGCGGAAGTCACGGCCTCAGGTGGTGGATTCACGATTTTTTAATTTAATTTATTTTTATGCTTAATGCTATTAAATTTTAGTACATTATGGTATTGAGAGTAATTCAGCTTGAACAATTCTGTTTGATTTGTATGTTGTCCAATTTTGTGAAGAATACAACAAAGGAGGAATGGTTCCAGTAAAGCATGACGGCTTTTAACCAAAAGTCTTAACTCCAAAATAAGATAATTCAATAAAAGATACGAATACATGGAATGATCTATGAAGTTTTCGATTTAATTCCTCGTTGAAAGTTGAAAAATTTCTACAATGAAACTTACTCGGATTATTCAATCGCTCATAATTAGAACAAATAAAAACTCGTGACCACTGCCGTGTGACGTCACAACCGAAATGTGCCCCGAACGAAACAAAAACATAGCGTCAAGTGTCCGTGACCGTGGACTGCGCATGCACCAAAATCAAGAGTGGCGGATCTGGAGCTGTTGCGCTCGCGCAACCGCCGATAACAACGTAGTCTTTTCGTATTTGAATCATTTCTACACGTATCGTAAGGCTTAAGTTTATATATATTTGTTTATGAATAATTAGTGTTCATGTATGTGTCACTTTGTCGTTAAATTATATTTAGGGACATAATAATGTGACAGTGTGCTTTGTGCTGTGTCTGAAAAAATTGTCTGTTTTTACCAATTGAAATAATTTTTAATGTACTCGTTTGTTACTAAAGTAGCGGATTTATATCTTTTTAGTTATCATGCTATTGACCAGTTCGTCAAAAAAAGGGAACAGTATATCTCATAAATAATCTATAAGTAAATCTTAAATTAAACCGACTGGACTAATTTCAATAACAATCCACGATCGTATACCACTAACTCTCATGTTCCAAGTTTAAGTCATAATCTGTCCCACATTTATTATCCCTAATCATATTCCGCCCGTCTTAACTTATTTCTTCCCCAGTTTCTACATTCTAGGTTTATCGTCAAGCGAGAACCAGAGACTATGGAGTTCCAGCAGGGGTCAGTTTCCATACTAACATAGTCAATATCTACTTGTTTATTGAGTTCTTAGATTTACGCGAATATTACACATGAAATAAAACTATTTTACGTATTTTATCGCGGATTGTATCACCGTCGCTCAAAGAAGTCTGCAGTCTGTGAACATGTCCTTGACCGCACCCGCCATAAGATTAGATTTGATAGACCACAAATCCTCGTGAAAGAACACCGATTCCTACCAAGGATGGTTCGCGAGGCTATTGAAATTAAAAAACATCCTAATTTCAATAGAGAAGATGGCTGGGTGCTCCCATCGTCTTGGGATCCGGTAATTAATATAATCAAATCCAAAACCAAGCATAACACTGCAAGACCTCAAGACACCGTGAGCTCATTCTGCGTAGATCGGACCAACAACAACAAAAATAATTAAGAAGTTTGAGGGTACCCCGGAACAACTATGCCTATTGGACGTCTAACACCTCAGTCCCTCCCGTGACCATGGGTGCTGCAAAGCACTCGAAACGTCGGGAACTAAAAATAAAAAAATAAACCGCGATAAAATCCGTAAAATAGTTTTATTTCATCTACTTGTTTGTTATAAGATTTCAAACAGATATTACATCACCACGTCACAGAGGCTTTGTGTGCTAAAAAATAGTGACTGTTTGTAATGCAAAGCCTTGACCTTGGAAAGGGGATATCCCCTATTGCTGTCTTACTCGCACCTAAAATAAAACACCTGTTATGTGGCACAAGGATCTTTGACTTTTTTTATGTGTAGTCAAGTGAAACTGGCTGGTGAACATATTTAAGATTCAGTAGCGATCAACCTGATTTTTATAATACTTTGAGGTACACTCGACATACGTTAGTTGAATGGAATAGTGACGTAACCATAAAAGCAGGAAGAAGACAAATTAAGTTGTTGTAATTAGAATGTTATTTGAAATAATCAAATTTTGGAGTTGTATCATTTTTGAATTCGTCCAGCGATATTATCATCACTATTTGGCGTTGCTGTGTTCGAGGAACTAGATATTGTGAGGAATGGTGTAGTACCTATTGCTAGATTTTTAAATGCAATGGATCAAGCAGCCGTTTCATTGTTAGTGGCTATTCATTTGAAGCTGTTTTACTGGCTGAGACTCGTTTTGCTAAGTTCTAGAAGCACACCAAAATATTGCACTGTTTTTATTCACCAAGTTCAATAATGTAAACAAACTAAACCAACAACAACATTCCGGTTATGTCAAACGCATCATACACCTCAGGCGAGATCGGAGCGATTCCAGTTGTACCACAACTTTCCTCCGCTGTCAAAAGCCGACCGCAACCTAGTCCAACCCGAACCGTCCACACACCTATAAATATACCATTTTATTATCCAGTATTACCAGAACGGGGCATACGAGCAAATACTAATCACATTATCATACCTTCACCTTAGCTACCAAGCTACGCTTCCGCGTACCAAGCGTCACCATTCACTTTCACTAGCCGTCGTGGGGGGACCGCCTGGCAATAGTCACAAAGACGCGATAAATCGCACAAATATGCACTCTATGCACCACTAAGTAAGGCACAATATTCAAGGTTAGGGAATGTCATTTTTTTCGAACGTACCATTTTGAGACGGAGTAAATTGGACTTAATTTGTTGTATGGTAAAGTCTCGTTTCGGTGGTGATAAGAGGCGAGGACGGCCTCGCCAAGGCCGCACGTACGACGTACAAGTGTCTGTTTACTTTCTCTAGCGGTCATTGGTCACAGCTCTGGGAGATGGGTGCCGCAGAATATTTAGAGAGCATTCAAGGTCGGACATTAGTTTAGACAGTTTACGTTGAAGATGTTAACCCGATGTTGATACACGAGTGGGTTTATTGCTGTCACTTTTTGAAATTATATCTAGAGATGCATTTAAGAAAGGTGCCAAATACTTTTGTGATATATAAAAGAGTCATTATATTTTTTTATATTTATGGTGCTTCTAAAAATATAGTGCAGCGTGCCAATATTCACTAATACTCGTTTAAGCCACTCCGCAAACTCTAGACTACTTATCATGACTGCAACAAAGGACAAATTTACAATGCTTCCCAGATTTGCTAACATTTCTTTACATTATGTCACCTAGTCTATTTTTAGTCGCTGCCAGGACCTTACTGTTCCAAAACTAAACTACTGTGTCACTTCACCAATACAGGCCACAGTAAGGATACCACCATACACCCAACTTTGTGACCTTATTTCAAGACTAATCACTTAGCCTTTGCCGTCGACCTATAAATGCTAACAAAATGTTTGTGACCGCGTCATTGAACTTTGGCAGTTGATCTGAATTCATCTCGGCCCCAAATGTGTCTGTCAAGGATTACTCTAGATTATAATGTTGACAAGGCCGCTGAATTTATGTTTGACGATGACGATTTTATTTTTTGTTGATTAGCTAATAGAATATCCTGTTGTTGTTGAACTCAAAGTAGAGTATACTATATAACTTAATATAGAAGGAATGCCAACAATACACAAATAGTGTCGTTTTTGCAATAAACGGTGAAAATCGATTAATGGTGGTATTAATTTATAAAAATATAAAATGGCTTCCATAATTCATTTTAAATAATGAAAAACTCACAACTTTAGTGAAAGAAAAGCGTGAAAGAGCCAGTATGATTGAGGAGGAGAGGCTGGCGAAGAACTTCGAGAACAACACCAAACTCTTTTGGAGCAAGGTGAGAAAGGCTCGAGGTGATTCGTCAGGCTCCAGAATGGAAAGGATAAAATCTAAAGATGGTGACATTCTTGCAGGCACACAAGCTGTGCTAAACCGGTGGAGTGAATATTTTGGAGAAATGTATGGAGATGACCCGGATGCTGATGCCGCAGACGTGCCTAAAGGCGAGATTGCGGCACCAGAATCAACGGAGGACATCACTATGGAAGAAGTTGAATGGGCGATAGGAAGTATGAAAAACGGTAAAGCTGCGGGAGTAGACATGATATCTGCCGAGATGATCAAATATGGTGGAACTTGCGTCCGGGACGCTTTCCGGGCCCTTGCAAACCTTTGCTGGAGGACCGGTAGAGTCCCTACAGATTGGCGCCGCGCAGTCATAGTACCCTTGTATAAAGGCAAGGGTTCACAATATGAAGGCATTTGACAGAGTTGTGCGAAAGAGACTTTGGGACATTTTGCCAGAGTATGGTATAGATGGCACTCTGTTGCGAGCCGTCCAGTCCACTTATGTGGACTGCAAGGCATGCGTACGGGTGGGTGGTAACAGGTCACCCTGGTTTGACGTTAAAATCGGCGTCAAGCAGGGTTGCGTGTTGTCCGCTAGACTGTTTATAATATATCTGGACAAAAGTCTTCAAAGACTGAAAGCGATGAATGAAGGTGTACAAATGGGTGACTTAGTGGTAAACCATCTACTTTATGCAGATGACGCGGTTTTAATAGCGCCAACAGCCACTGATCTGCAAACACTAGTCACAGTTTTGAAAGACGACTGCATGATCAATGGCTTACACTTGAATGTGAAGAAAACCAAGATTATGGTTTTTGAAAGGGAAGAAACCAGAACGAATGTAAGGATTGTGGTTGGTAACGATGTGCTGGAACAAGTGAATGAGTTTGTATATCTTGGATGCGCCTTCAGTAAGGATGGGAAATACACCGCTGACATAGAGAGAAGAGTGAGTGCAGGGAACAGAGTGAATGGTGCGATGGGAAAGCTACTCGGGAGCCGGCACTTAAGCCATAAGGCGCAGCTGGCCATACATAACGGAGTTCTTGTCCCAACGCTGTTATATGGTAGCGAGAGCTGGGTATGTAAGAAGGAGAATGAAAGTAGGATAAATGCGGTAGAAATGCGAGCTCTGCGGAAGATGTGCGGAGTGAAGCTGACCGACCGCATTAGCAACAGCATAGTAAGACAGCGAGTAGGTATGAAAGATAGTATCGGTGTAAAGATGAGAAAGGGCATGCTCCGTTGGTTCGGGCATATAGAAAGAATGCCAGAGGAAAGAATGACAAAACAGATATACAATGTGAAAGTGGAAGGATGCAGGTACCGGGGAAGACCTAGACTATCTTACCACGACCAAATAAACCGAGTCTTATCTGATGGAAAAGTCAAGAGTCTCCGTAACCGGCGAGCGTGTATGAGACGAACTATGAGAGTCGAGGAAGCCAGAGAGGTATGTAAGGAAAGAACCTGTTGGAACTCTGTACTCTCTGCCTACCCCGCAAGGGATCTGGCGTGAGGTTATAGATAGATAGATAGAAAAACTCACACCGTATCGCCACTGTTCCCTCAAGCGGACTACAGACCTTGCTTCTCAAAGATTGCCCCGACGACGGGCTTTGTCTTGTACGCATCCTTTTACCCGTGACCTTCATAGGTCATCGGTCCATTGTTATAAGTACTTAATTTAAGCAGACTACAGCTCACAATATCCTATGTTATTTATATCTCATTCTTTGGAACAGGATCATTCCTGCTCTAAGGATAAAAGAAACACTAAGCCATAGTAACTTGACTGGAGATACATTAACGGCTGTTCCAAGTCCCTATTTATATGACGTCTGTTTTGGTCAAAGGTACTCACGTTGATTACATCATGCTGCTATCGTCAGTCTATAATTATATTCATTAGCAATCTGCGCGTACTACGTTATCTGTTTGTCAATAGATGTGCGCGAACCGAACGATTTATTAGGGCTCGGGTTGACCTCCAGAGCTTGTAACACAACTAGGTGGCGTGCGTCAGAAGGCACTTCGTACTCGTAGTGCTAAGAAGTCATGCGAAAAAGTGCTGCAATTTCTGTCTTGTGATAACCAGTATAGTCTACTGACTTTGCTAGATGTTCTCATTAGGTAGCAAATGACTTAGAGTCTGATTGAACACTCAACAAATTCTGGAAATTATTCTTTGAAGGTTTTGCTACAGGCTGGTGAGCTTGATAGACAAGTTTTCAGGATTGATTTATTGTTATAAGTCAGTTGCTCCCTAGTGACAGAATAGCTAGTAGACTATCTAACATAGTGGTAACTAGATGGTAGATTATCTAGTAGAGTACCTAGTTGTCATTGGGACGCTTACGACTCAAGAGTATGATTGGGGAGTAACTAAAAGGATTGTGGAAAACTATCTATTAAGTTTTAGGAAACCAGCTGATGGATTGAAATGACTTCGACTTCTTTTCTACGATTATACTCAATAGATTTGGAACTATGTCAACATTTGATCAACGAGTCCCGTTAAAAGTTGCATTATCCTGATACGCACAACAAATTCTATCAGACGAAATACGCAAGGAGTTGGAAGAATGAATTTGACAATGAAGATACAACCAAATGAAAAATATGCATAGTGCAGATGCATGCCCAGAAATTATGTTGTTGATAGATGTGTGCGGTTACATATGTAGTGAAATATCTTCAGTTCAATCGATGCGGCGTATAGCACACAACTTTTACAAGCCGTGGTAAAATACAGCCAACATCCATGCTCAGGGTTTTTCCAACCTTAATCAGCATAAATCCAGCATAATTAGGATAAACCGTCGGATAAAAACTAAAAATGTGAAGAGAAACGTCCACGTCGCGACCGAGGCGCTGCATCGCATAATGTCTTCACTTTCACTGGGACGGCCGCTGCGTTACGTGAGGCTGCCGCATAAACTATCGTAAGATTCTAGTTTTGTGTGGAATCTTTGGAGATACGATTGGAATCATTTGTATGTAATGCATTGCATATTATGTGAACAGAATGTGTAGTATTGTTAGATACAATTTGTTGTGAGTTATAAGTAGTAAACCTTTATTAGACTTAAAGGAACATTGATACCATCGAGAAAAATTAGGAACAAGTACTTTCATAACATGTATTTAATAAAAATGTGGCTAAGTAGAGTCAGCTAGTCTAATCTTTTAAGGGTGCCACTGAACAGTTTTTAAAATCCCAACACTTTTGTTTTGCATCAAATCCATTATATCTATTGATCTAAATAAAATTAAAATATGTTAGTAATATTTGGTTCACATACGTATATTACCGATTTGAAAAATTATGACGTATGTAAAGTACATGCGCATAAATCTCTTTTCTGCTGCCATTATCAAACCGATACTAATACAGATTATTCAAGAACCCCTATAGTGATTCCCCTTTAATATTTCTATTGAAACTATTATATTTGATGACGTCTATTGTATGAGAATCTATCCGCTGAACTCGCAACATTTGCTGACAACAGCATTTAACCTAATTTAATGTAACATTTACCATTCAAAAGCTTAAATTGTTTTGCCAGCACTGTATAAACAAATACGCTCTAAATTATACAATATAAACAAAGGCAACATAATTATTACTCAATTTCGGAACTGTTGATCTCTCATTGTAATCACGATCGGCTTCACCTCCGTTCACGGTTAGCTGCCGACCTTCGGCTGGTTACGAAAGATGAGCTTTTTCCTTCCGTCCGAGGTGTAATAGCATCGTTATGGATGCTGATCGTTCTATTGTAATAGAACGTAATGTGTAGGAAAACTGTTAGATTGTATTATGGGTACATGTGGTACGTACTATCAAGGTAGCTGAGTCAGGCTTCATTCACGGTTCATGATTTTTAGAAATTTGTAAGGTTTTCTTTGAAGGTAAAGATGTTATGACTAGAAAAGATAATCAGTTTTTGGAGCATAATTCAAGTTGTTCAGTTTATTTTAGACTGAACAACTTGAATCATCATTAGGGTTTAGTCATCATGAGAAAATTTGAGGCTAAAAATAATTAAGGGTGTGGAAGAAGAACTTTACAGAGTTTATACTCCATTATATCCAATAATAATTTTAATTTTAAAAAAAAGCTTTTATAGAAACAGATATACAATGTGAAAGTGGAAGGATGCAGGTACCGGGGAAGACCTAGACTATCTTACCACGACCAAATAAACAGAGTCTTATCTGATGGAAAAGTCAAGAGTCTCCGTAACCGGCGAGCGTGTATGAGACAAACTATGAGAGTCGAGGAAGCCAGAGAGGTATGTAAGGAAAGAACCTGTTGGAACTCTGTACTCTCTGCCTACCCCGCAAGGGATCTGGCGTGAGGTTATAGATAGATAGATAGATAGCTTTTATAGAAAAACCCATCGAAGATGTCTTGCTTAGTTGAGGAGTTCCTATGGCTTTCTTCTGGCTCTATCATCAGACCCTAGACACCATCTGGGACTAAAGTACACGTCAAGATAAATTTAACGAGCCCAAACACGGCGGGGTTTTATTGAGTAGTTTGGCGTTTCCATTGGCTACCATTTGGGTTCATCATCAGACCCTGAACACTCTCTGGTTGTAAAGTAATTGTCAATACAAATCTATAAAGCCTATATATACAAACACGATGGGGTTACGGTGTACCGTTCACATTTTCCTATGGCCACCTTCCGACCTTCATGGTACTATATTATTGCATTTTCACCGAACTTACATGCGTACACAAAATTTCAGCTGAATCGGATACCCACAAGTGCTTTAAAAATGGGTCACAAGATTTGAACCGGAAAGACAGACAGACAGACATAGAACATTGCAAGTTAAATCAAAGCTTGTGAAAGCGTGCCTGACCTGCCATCACCGCCAACACGGTTGTGCGAAAACTAATTTTAAGTGAGATTTCAGTATAAAGTTAGGAGGTATTAGCAGCTCACAATCGATAAATACCCTCAAAAAATTCATGCCAAAAACTTCTAATATCCAGGTGTCTTCGCTAATTATTAACACACGTTTTTAAATAGAATACAATGTTTGATCTCATGCAATAATGAAATATATCCGCAATTAGAAACGCCAACCTTAAACAGTATGTTTAAATATACCTAAAGACAATAGTTGCCACGTGTGTCAACACCGCTGTGTCATCAAAAACACGACATGGTTCCGATATAACATGCAAATGTACATTGTACATCGATAAATAAAATTACCATATTATATCTAGATATAGAGTTCCAACTGGTTCTTTGTTTATAGATATCTCTGACTTACTCCACTCCATAGTTCGTCTCACATTTGCTCGCCGGTTACCGACTCTTGATTGGCTCTTCAGATAAGATACGGTCTATTTGGAACCTAATGGAACTCTGTACTTTTTGCCTACCCCGCAAGGGATCTGGCGTGATGATATAGATAGATAGATATCTAAGTATCAACATTCGGAAGTGGTAAAAGAGATGTCTGCCAGTAGATTTCATACAAATCGCCAACAATATCTGTATTTGCGTATGAAAATAGCCCCAATTGCGTAACAGTGACTGGTCTGCCCAGTGCCCTTCGCCTTGGCTCCGCCGAGCCAAATGTCTTCGGCCATGACTGACTATTGTGGATTACAATATATTCTTCCTGAGATTGGATGTTACAGATCTTGATGAAACATCCATTATTTAATTTGACAAGAGTTTATGAGCTTTCGCTAGAATTTATTAGGAATACTCTGTTGCTTGTTATTTGCATAATTTCATGTTTGTCGTCTGTACTAGATAAAAGGAGGTAAGACATGGGGCTATTCAAATGAAGAGACGGAAATAAATGTCACTATAACCTTATAATAGAACAGTCTTTCTGTGGATATCGTAAATTGCAACTAAGGCAGAAACTGACTAAATAAATGACTTAATTGACATAAATTACCATGGCCGGTCTGGAAGCCTTTAAATAGACTTCGGACCCAGGTCGGTCGGAGCAAGGAAAACCTGCTTAGGTGAAAATTCACTGACAGCACGAATCTGGAGTGTTTGTGTGGTGCAACCCAAACGATGTCTCACCTTGTATCGTGTCCTGCGTGCCCTAACACCTGCACGCCGCAAGACGTGATGTCTGCTTGCGAAAATGCAGTTAATGTGGTCACTTTCTGGGCCGCATCCATACAATTGTATCATGTTTGTCGCCGAAAGGCTAAGAAGAAGATGGCAAAACATACCAATATCCATAAGGTGTGTCATGGTAATAGGCGCAGCATACACGTCGACCACATTAGCTATTTGCAACGCATGTGGATAGTTTCGTGTACATAAAGTATACACAATATCTTTGAGTCTCCCTTTGAGGTAATTCTTGATAGTAGAAAAAGTTTACTTTTTTTCTTAATTTCACCTTCGCAATCCCAAATATCTTGCCTTTAAAATCAAATGATACGGACTTTGCCAATTCAATAAGTTAAATACACTGATTTTATTTATTAAGAATCTATAGCTTGGATTTCTTGAAACGTCTCATAATCATCCAACATTGTTGCTAATCGCGATCTTATGCATTGAACTTGATTCCACCAATAGCCGCGGCCGCGCATCCCTTTACCTGTACTTGCCATAATTGATCCTGCCACCGGTTCTTCTGATTGCTAAATTGCTCTCAATGCTCTTCCTACATTATTCCCACGTCACGGTGACCCTATTCAAGGTGCAGCTACTTCAAGGCAGGATTTGTCTGGATCTTTGTTACTAGCACTAGTTTTGTGTGTATCGTTACAAATTATCTCAAGTATATTTTCTATCTACAGATATTTGCTAGTGATGGGCTCTGTTTGATAATGCATTTAGCCTTCTTTTTCTCCTTCTTAACATACATATATCGTTTGTCCCGTTGCTGCTATTATGAGTGATTGTTTTGCTGGTTCTTGGTCGTTGATTTTTGGAATCCTATAATCTGGCTATGAATCTGATTACAAAAATATTTATTACAAGGTGGTCTCATAAAACCATCATTAGGTTACTATCAGACCAATTATGGTTAAATTGGTATGGTATAAAATGGTAATGGTATAAAAGCATACAATAAAATGCCCATGCAAAAGGATGTAGAAATGCGTACAGTCAAGTGACGTAAGCAGCATTAAGCGCGGCACTGGAGCAGTGCCCTGACGTTCAGCCGACCTTGGACCAACAACTTTCAACCCGGAAGCCAGCCCGCTGTCACACCGATTCGGTATAACCGCTGAATTTTTATTTACGTTGCCCTTATTCGGCCAGATCGGTAAATAAATGGGTCGTGTGTCGATTAATGGACAACCTTAATGGGATTTCAACTCACCGACTTCGTGCCCTTTGGTGCTCCACCGCAGTTTTTAATGACTATCATAAAAATGTCACGTTACTATAACCTCGGGAACTTCCAATGTAAATTTCTTTATATGCTTGAGATTTGTGGTAATAAAACTTCCATGGATAACGAAAGATCGGTCACTTCAGTGCATTCCGTCACCAGAAATTCGAATTGGAAAAATATGATCAGTCAGTGTTGATTTATGATTAAACTGTCAAGGTGTAGTAAAAACTTCTGTTTCGAATCTATCATGTATGTAATTTCGTTCCGTCAAGGCTTCTATAGAGAATTGTATATTGTTTATTTTCGTCTGCGGCCCGCCACTGGGTGGGTATATTTCCACTCAATATAAATATGTTATGGCGTGCGTACGTTTGTGAATCCGATATCAAGTCTGTCATTGTATCGCGGTATGCATTCCGTCTAGCAGATATTTTCACCTGGCTAATGCCCAACTTTTCAGATAATCATTTTCAACAAGTCCCGCCTCGTTGGTCTAGTGGCGCCTGGTGTGGCTGGCAATCGTGAAGTCCTGGTTTTAAATCCTAAGTCAGACAAAGTGTTACTCAAATTTTTCTATCTGAAATTCTCCGTTGCAGCCCAGTGGCTGGATTCGTACTCGGTATAATTAGGTTGCCTCTATTTCATTGGGATCTAACATCATTGGTGAAATGTAGGTGTAAATACTACACCTTTACCACCTGACTTGGGGAATATAGGCGTGACGTTGTTAACAGGTTTAAGATCAAGAACTACAAATTTCAAACAATCTACAAACAAAGAACCTACAATACATCCACAAGATGTTGATACGTACAGCATATTTTTTGGAAACCTTGGGTTTTACCTAGAGATTTTAACCTATTATCGAACTGACATTCCGCACCGCCTACCCAGGACCACCCAAAACCACAGACGAGGAAAAATCAAAAAGTTTCCATACACCCGAGCGTGTTTATAACCGTCGTTGGCGGGACCTTGGGGCGGCACTTACGAATTGAGTCGGCCTCGGCCGAGGTCGGCTCGCCTTCCGCCATGCTGCGTACACGCAGCGGTATTGGGCACTGTTTGTTCGCCACATGATTCAATTATAGCCGCATAACGTGTCTATTTATCGGGACATCGCCTTGGTCTGCTGTCTTGCAGATGCAACTATAAAATTTTGATGGTATTCGAAGATGTTGGATTTAATAGAGGTCTATTGGATGCCTACTAAAAGTATATGGTTGTTTAAGTGCATTGTCTATCTAACTGCCAATAGCTAAACTATCAGGATTTTATATTTAGATCTACTATAAATGTTTCCGCTTCCCATAAAGATGTACCCTGTGCGGGGATCAAACCGGTAACTACTCAATCCAGTGAGTAGATCGGCCTACGCGTTGAACGTAAAACAAAAGATTAGAACATTCTCGACCAGATTTGTGGGATGCTAGGTTTCATTGGCTTAAGTCCAATATGACACCATACCTAGAAGGTGTAATGATTCCAAATTTAAACATGAATCTTGGCGATATATCATCAACAAGATTGTTGGATTTACTTTATTTTCGACAAGTAGACGACAAAACAGCTAAGATGAAAACAGCTTGAGGTAGAATTATTCCGTTTTGATTTGCAACATTGATCAGGGTGATCTAAATCGCGTTATTAGTAAGGTGACATTATGTCATGATTCAATTTTTTTTTTTAAATTCTTAAATAGGCGAGAATGCCATTTTGCGTCTCTGTAGTTAGGTCTATTATTTACGAGAAGTAGCCTAGGAAAACTGGTTGCATAGCCCTGAAGATCAAAGCTAAAACCAGATTAGTTAAAGCTCTACCTCCAGCAATGTATTCTTGGCCAAAATCAATATGAAATGTATTCCTGTTGGTATATTTACTTTGATTTGGTTTGAACGGGACATTTTACAAAGCCCCTCGTCACCTGACGTCATTTGTCATCATCTTGTTCAAGGCGTTTTGACCCGCCCTAACGATCATTGTCACTTAGTGACTAATTCTTCACTAATTAGTCGCAATAGCTGTGGCAAAAAGTGTTAATAGAAAAAATACGATACTCCAATTAATGGTTGTGTTGCTGTAGGGTTTGTAGTATACTGCCACCTGTAGATATAAAACATGGCTAAATATGCAGCTAGGTAATAATTAACACATACCTCTCTTTGATCAATATGTACAAGTGTTATTGGCATTTCAGTTGAAATACCTTGCCACCTATAGACATTTTTTCTAGCATTGTTGCAGGTTCAGGTTTTACGAATTCTGTTCGTCAAGATATTTGTTAATGAGACAATAAAACATCAGTCACTGGTACTTTAGAATAAGAACTAAAATTACGGGACCTTCAAGAAAGATGACGTCATATGACACATTTAAATAAATTACGCAGCAAATGCGGTTTCTGCACATTTGTTATGAATTTTATTATCTAAATCTCCACAGAAACATACCAATTTTGCCGTGGCAATCAAAATGGTAGCAAGGCGATGTAATGTATTGTCCTTTGTTGCTAGTAATACTTACTTTATTTCCTACTGTTAATCGAACAAGATCATTTCTGATTAAGAAAGTCATGCTAAGGCCCGTATTACAGAACTAAAATTAGTCATAAAACTGGTTGCAAAACTAACGTTTTAGTACAAAAATCTGTTTTTAAAACTAGATTCACGACTGATTTACGTTCTACGGGCCTAACAATCTCAGGTAGGAAGAGAACTTGTTCGAAAACATCAACATTTAAAAAATAATAGGTTTATACTTTTCTGCCCTTTCGATTAATACCGCAGAATAGTTAATCCAAACGGAGCAATATGTATCCTATTCTGGTTATTAAACAAACCGTAAAATATATAATTTATGCCTCTTACGAGTAGTAGGTAACATAGGATAACATTCGTAACTTGCCAAAAAATCCTAAGTGCGTAAACATCGTTGTGCGAAAATCAATTTTATTTACACAACAATTAAAGTATAAATTTGATTAAACAAAAATGCCAGTTAAGTGGTATTGGCAGTTCAATATATAAGAAAGATTCTAGTGCTTACCAGTCTGAGAGCTCGTAGGATATCCCAATGCTGTAAGGCAGAGTTTCCGTTGAACACATTTGGTCGTGAGTTGCGTCTCGCCGTCATTCACTGCACAGTCCTGCAACAAAGAAGCAGTGCGTCAGCTGCTGTCGTCAGAGCACAAGGTTCTTCCTCGACCTCTTAAAAATTTCCATCAGGTTTCCCTGTTAATTTTTGTTGTGGACTGCTTTGAATACTTATTAGGTTTTTTAATGCTGTCATAGTCTTTTGTTTGAAGCCGAAGCAATGGGAAGATTGCACGTCCAAAAGAAATTCACTAAGCCAACGAGCGATCCACTCTTTAACCGTTCTTAAACTTGATGGGTGGTGGAGTTTTTAGTTTATAAATTGCCATTCAAATTTGAAATCCATTGAGTAATTCGTGGATTTTGTCTAACGACTCTAAGCGCTCCTTCCAGCTAACGGTCATCTAAAGTATTATTAAAAAGCTTTAATAAGCATCGACTTTTCCTAAAATCATGTACATCAAAGGATGTCTGTAGTGTCGTATAGTTCACGAACTAAATAAAACTGGCCGATCATTTTGGTTCCATATGCGCACTTTCATTTTAATTCGTAGTTTTTGAACTAACGATTAAATTGTTGGCAAACTAGCTCGTGTGCAAAGCTTATAATAGTCCTGAATGGTCTATTTATAATAGCACCATAGAAACAATACATTCCATCATAAATCCTAGGCTGCTTTTGTTCGCAGGTGATCACGCGCAATGATACAGGAATAAGGGGCGTTCTCCATGCAACTTTAGTGGCATTCGACAAGCAGTGGAATCTAGCCCTTAGCGACGTGCTGGAAATATGGAAGCGTAAAGGAGTGAAAAAGAGAAAAATACCCCCTGGATTGGGTAAGCGTTTTCATTAAGGAGTAACTTTGTATGGACTATCATTTTGCCTGAACTGATAAAAGTGTTTAAGCCTTGGCGATAGTACGTTATTAAGACTGAAGGAGTTCTTCATTAAAGAAACAATAAATTATCTTTTTACGAGATGAGATACGAAGTCAGTTATAATTTACCTAATGATATGCGCGATATAGGTAGTACGTTTTGCCCAAACTAGTACATATTCTAGAAATATCACATTTGGGTTCAAAATTGTACTCTATATATCATCAGGATACTAGGCTGTCATAAATACTGGTCATGAATACTTATTTGTATGTTTACAAATTTAAACATTTTTCTGGAACAGGTACACCCGTAGCAAAAGGCACCGCAGCCTCAATATCCACCGTGCCAGTAATTACGGAGAAACCTCTTGGCAAGGGTGTATACGAGTGCACACGTCACATACCGCAACTGTTGGTGCGCGGCGAGCACGTGGTGCTAGTCAACGTCGTAGAACGATGACCTCTTGCATTCTATGCTCTCCTGGTACTTGTACCTGGGAGCTACAACTGTTCACGACTAATTACGATTAGGCCTAGAAGGTTAACTTACGTATTTCACGATTAAATTTATGTCTTTTTTCTATTATGGCGCCACGGGACTTTTTATAGTGTTTGTATAAAATATGTTAATATTATGCTGACGTTGCTATCTTTCTATTAAAAGGTAATTAAAAGGTTTTCTCTAGTCATTGAATGCCCTTTTAGCTACTGTTGTTTTTTATGGCATCTAAATGATAAAAAAGTGAGATGAGATTCCCGTGAATATCTTTATGCAAAACAAATATTTAAGACATTATTTTGAGATAGAAAGGCGTTTGGTTCATAACACACATTTGAAAAGTCCACATTTCATTAAACACTTAATAGTGAGCATTATTGACATCACAGACTGTTTGATTGACGTTTAATAGTTTTCACTGGTATAATATCTACTACAATTAGTAATGACACTTTTCTACCACCCTGTGACGGTAAAGATATTTTAAAATAATAAATTTTATTTTACCTCCATACGGTAAGGACAACAATTAAAAAGTATTATGCTTATATAATGACAAAAAACAATAAACATTTCTCACTGTCATTCCCAGAGGTTTCCAACGTCTCATTATATTATAAAAAAAATAAAACACAATGCTTGTTTTAAATATTCGAATTTTAAAAATTAAGTAGCATGAGAAAATGTCTGCTATTGAAATAAATGACGAACATGATGTATTAAAATTTGTTTAAGTTATGTATATAAGGTTTACATACGTTAAATATATCATTTAAATAAACTAGTTTGTTATTACATATTTATATCCTATCTTTACTTATAAAGATTTTATTTAACAGATTAAAAGACTAAGTTAATAGAAGGGTCATACAGACATCTGTATATTGACATGGGAGACTGAAAAACACAATAAAATTAGTAAGCATTTAAACTAATCATGATTAACGGCGTTTTGTTATGCACTCGCGAGCTGGAAAGTGGACATGAAACAGTGTTTACATGCTCGCGCTGCCCAGTCGACAGCCGCATGAGAATTCTGAAGAATTTTCGCGAATATTCTAGTCCTTTTTCTGATAACCACGGAGTTACCGACGTTACGGTATCGGGGTGCTGCGTGCGCGCTCCCACACGCGTCTCCGCGTTAACACGGAAGTGTGCGCGCGCGCATTGTTCGCAACAATAATTTCCCCGTTTTCCCGCGGCTCCCCCGGGCGACGGCCGCGGTGACCGCGCGCCGAGCGTCGACCCCGACGGACGGGACTCGATTTTTTGCATGCTTTCATGCAATATCGATTGCTAAAACTGATACTAATATCGATTAAATGGATCGAGTTATACGCAACTTTGTCATGCCAATCCGCACTGGGTCTGCGTGGTGTACGCGACCAACTCATAGTCACAACAACTTATCGCTCCGATGACATAGTATGATCTATTCTCTATTAGCTGGATTTATGAGAGAAGTCTTTTGCTCAGTATCGGGACAGTATTACACATGCGGAAAGACGTCGAAAGCCGAAGACAAAGACCTGCACGCTAAGTTTCCTTCTACATATTTAATTTAAGTAGGTATAGGTTGAATGAGTTAAGTATAAGGCATGGATTTGTCATCATGAAGTTGGTTGTCGATTTGTCATTAAATCCAAATATAACACTGGCTGTCACTCGTTTATTTATAACACTTGATTAATTTGTGCACTTTCCATTCCAAGGTGATGTGACAACGCTATGAAATTGTCGAGTGTGTAACTGTCTTAATCAATGTTATGAAGGCAAGAGAAAATGAAGGATGTAGCCTAATGACACCCTATTCCGTGATTACTAACCTTTGGCATAAGACACGGTGCAATTTTAATTATTAAAAAACATTTATTTATTCATTAATCAATTAAGAATAGATATGTTCCTTAGGTATAGATACCAAGATTTTAATTACGATAACTGGTATCTCGAAAATTTGACATACAATTAATATATGACAATATGATATAGCATACATATACATAACAAGATGGCAAACAAAAGTACAAATTTATTAAATTTTTAAAAGACTTCCAATAATATCACACCGTCACGCCTATATTCCCCAGCGGGGGTGGCAGAGGTGTACTGAGTACACTCACATTTCGCCGACGATGTTAGGTCCCATGTAATAGGGGGCGAGCCTATTGCCATATACCGGGCACAATTCCAGACTCCGGACTCGTACTGGGAAGATTTTTTTTTTGTTTTTGTTAGAGATACCACTTGCCCGACCTGGGATTTGAACCCAGGACTTCGTGATCACAAAGCGATGCGCTTTGCCACTAGACCAACGAGGCAGTCAGTCCAATAATATATCCACAAAATGGCAACAAGAAGAACACCGTAGAATTGGTACTAAATATCTAAGTTAAATATTGGTGTCCAATATGCACCTATGCTTATGCCTGCAAAGATAATCGACGGGAGTGATATACAAGTCTCAAGTGGCACACACGCCACTTAATTAGCGTCCTTAACTCAAGCATTTGTCTCGCAAAAATAATGTCGATGAATCCATAAGGAGAGCAATCACACACGTGCTAATGACCCACTGCTGGGCAAGAACCCCACTGTTCCACCGGTGATAGGTCGTTCCACCACCCCCCGGGTATAACAGGGGAATGTAATTTGTATTTAGTTGTATAGATACCTTCTAATGGTTGATTGTATAATGACTCCTGTTACGTTGAATTTTTGGACGACCGCTTGTATTTCGCTTGCTTTACTAGACAGAGTGGTTGCACAGACCAGGGGAAACTCACTGGTGACCTTTGAAACCACACCTGCCCAAAATAGACCAATCTTGAGATATATTCTTTTTACCGTGGCTAACGTGCTATAATTATATAGAAGCGGCCCAGATACGGGAGATTTCGAACTCCTACTGACTCACCCCACGGGTGCTGGCATCACCAGTCCCATATAAGTCTGTTCCAAAAATTTTCCAGCTGTCGGCAATAATGGGCTATTAGAATAGATGCAAATATTTTGTGTGATCGCGTCGCTATGATGCATCACTATTCTATTTTGGTGCGAGCAATCGATCAGGAGACAATGGCCGCGCAGGGCGACGCACCCTGGCGGCCGGCCAGCGCCCACGCGGGGGTGGACCGAGCTCGTGATGCTGGGAGACAAGATGGAACTTACTGCCAATCATGTCACTGGTTACGGAGTAAACAACGGTTGTCTTGGAAACACAATAGCAAGGAAATTAAGACGATTGTCTTCGTCAGTTCCAAAAGTATTAGTCACGGGTCGCTGACTATGGAAATTAATGGAAGGTTATGAGAAAGTCCTTTGCCTATCAGAAGGACATTATAGGTCAAAAATATGAAAAGTAAATAGCACGCTAGTCATCATACACGTTTAATATTATTAAGCATGACAACTATATTATGACGGAAGGCTCCATCATTACACAATTCCCTTTCCTCATGAACATATATTTGCTTCAAATCCAGCAGCTGGTTTCGGACCTTTGAAATCGTCATAATAGAATGACAGACATATGTTCTAAGTGTCCCTATAAACCAAATTATGCTACAGCATCATTTTCATAATTTGGTACACTAGTGTCTTAAGTACAGTATCGTAAATATCACATTCGTTTGGCTTTTAGGAATGGTCTTTTGTAAATCTACTCCCCCTTTTCCACATATCTGCAACCTCAAAGAACTTACGTCATTTATTCACAGTCACTCTTTAACATAACTACTGTAGTGCAAATACTCGTTCCAGCACTTTCCCCATTTGGCACTGTCATTTTATATATCAACCTTCATCAGCTGACCTTAACGCAAACCGCTCGAACACGGAAGCGATCTTGAACTTTGTTTGACAATCATTTAATACGATATTTGTTTGTATATTGTTTATAAATAAGCGAGGACGAATTACATAAAGTGATACTATTGACAAGTGTGTACGAACTAAACGTGATAAATAGTCTAATTCTACATTATAATTTTTACTTTGACTTCGGGTTGATAAAGTTGAATTTTCATATAAATATGTTTACCACTTGATTCGCTAATAATGGAAACAACCTTGCTAGTCTTATGTTGCGCATTAACTTGATTATAATTAGAATCGTTATTTGTTGAAGTTTAAAATGGAGATGTTTTTTTAACCGACTTCTAAAAGGAGCCTATGTTCGTCTGTATTTATACTTTTTTATGTATGTTCATCGATATTTCCGTTAATTCTGGACCGATTTTGATTATTCTTTTTGCATTGGGTTCAATATAGCTCCAAGGTGGTCCGAGTTTCATTTCATCGGACTTTGAACATACACCAGCCAACTCCCTAACGAATACACGACAAATTAACAAACAATACGAATCTGTAGATTGAGTTATTATAAGTATTGTGTTAATCCTATAGGTACACTACTATAGAACTAATCAGAATAATAACCGACTTTAAAAAAAGGAGGTTGACAATTCGTCTGTTTTTTTTATAACGTCTTTATTTATGAACTGATTTTGATGATTCTTTTTGCGTCGGGTTTAGTTTAGTCTAGGTGGTCCCATTTTAATGAAATCGGTATCGAACCTTGGACTTTGAAGATACATCAGGGGACTTCTTAACGGCAAACAGCACGAATGTATTCCGTATTCCGTTATTATAGGTATTATATCAATCCTGTAGGTACCTTACTGTAGAACTTAGTAAAATAATATAATATATGTATATAAATATTAATACGAAACTGAAGTTCGAAGGGATGTGGCCTGCGTCATCGAAAATTTAAAGGAAGTGTCTGACACACGATTACCAAATCCCTCGGGTCCGTCTCAAGAGCCGCCAAAGCTTTCTAAAGTTCACGCGAAGGAACACGGAAGACCCTGCAGGGGGGTCTTCCAACAACGGCCAGACTTAGACAATGGAGAGAAAGGAAACCCCCAGCGCCTTACTCTGTCCCATGTCAGGAGCAACTACCCCCAGGGCACTAACTACCATGGCCGGTGTGGAAATTTTTAAAACGGCTCCGTGCTTAAGTAGATTGCAGGTCAGATGCAGGCAAAATTTGTGCACATGGGGGTACCGTGGCCCAAATTTAACAGCCTGCGATTGTGGTGCGACTTCACAGACTATGCCACACCTGCTGGCCTGCCACTTATGCCCCACTACCTTCACAATAGATGAGCTGTGTACAGCCACAAATGGCGCGATTGAGCTAGCCGCTTACTTAGCGGGACAAATATGAACCATTGACACGAAAACAAGAAGAATATTAATAATTCACTCATTACTTAAAATTGTAAATTAATAACTTTAAAAAAAAAATAGGAAACCGACTTCAAGAAGCAATAAATTAATATTTAAAGTGCCAAGTAAACGACTGTACTAACCGGCACCGACTTCAAATATTTATTTATTGGTTTTTGAAGTCGGTTTCCTTTTTTTTAAGTTATTTTTGATTATGTAATTTAGATCTTTGACACTTAAATACGAATGCGATTGTAGCAAATGTTTCAAAGATCGTCGACGTTGAAGAATATGGATTTTTTTAAAAGACAATAAATAGTCTGAAACAAACGACTCCGATTTCAACGGACAGGTCAACTAGGCTCGCATAAATTACAAGAGTATATATCTTCGTTATAAAACTATTGACAGCTTAAAGCCATGATTATAAATACGATTATCTATCTATATTATCACGCCAGATCCTTTGCGGAGTTCCAACAAGTTCTTTCCTTACAGAGCTCTCTGGTTACCTCCACTCTCATAATGGTGCGTCCCATACACACTCGCCGGTTACGGAGTCTCTTGAGTTACCCTTCAGATAAGATGATCTATATGTTGAGTAAGGTTACGAATAATTGTATTTATTAATTAATAAAACTCTTGAACCCAAACGATATTGTCAAAAACCACATTAATTATACGATTTTGGATAGTTAATATTATTTGTCTAATAAACTATAGTGCGAACTTTCTCCGCGCGTGTTCCGGAGCGTCGGTCGGTCGCGTCGTCCACAGTCGGTGCGTATAAATAGCGGCGGTTGCGCAACGCGGGCGATGCACCGCGCTGCGCCCGCGCACCCGACTCTGACGCACCACCCGCTAATCGAAGATTAACTGGAGTCTTAACTAACAAATACCTGTATTTGTATATGTTTACAAGACAAGTTGAATTTTAATGTGATGTCTGTTTATGGTGTTCAGTTGATAAAGAGATATATCGAGAGGAACGGCGGTATAAATGACTCTACACTATACTGTCGTGAGCAGCGGAGGGTACGAGTGACGGATATTTTTCCCCCCAAAGATCAATTGAAGCACCGTGCAGGTAGAAAGGATATTCTGTTTCCCATTTTTTTCTCCAAGACCTGCTCAATTGAGGGACGACACATGTGAGGGACACCGTTGCAGTCCATTTGGAGATCCGGAGCTCCTCTGCCATGTCGAAGAAAACCACTCCAGAAAGAGAAAGGGAAAATAATTTTAAAACTATTCCCCCACGAAACCAAACATAGACACAGGTTTTTTAAATGGCATCACCATTTCTATCTTTTCTCAAAATTGAGTGATCTTAAGTTTTTTTCGGTAACACTATAGTAAATGAAAGTTTGTATTGATAAGTTTTGCGCACCTGTTTTAAGCACCCGTTTCAAGTTTTGCGCACCTGTCCAATACTCACCATATCGCTGGCCGGATGGTATAGCGACTTAACTAAAAATGCAAGAACAGGAGAAGTGGAGCCTATAAGTTTTGAAATTAGGGTGTTAACTTATTTAATTCATTTTTGAGTTGTGCCGCTTTTGCATTCGGCAAACAATACATGTTAGTTACGAATGTGGATTTTGTCCTTCAATATTTCGATGTTAATCTATTTCTACTATATAAACTGGTGTCCTGTACGTAGTTTTCAGATCCTATCCTCGAAAAGGTCGGCAAAAAGAAACACTTTGAATATTACAGATACTCTAAGATTCAAGGTTTAACCAAAATTAGGGACAATGGAAAAGGCTATTGTCCTTAAACTATACTATATATACTTTAAAAAAAAACATTTAATTTACAAGATTAATCAGCTGAGCTGGCTTGATCTTCTTAGTGGAGACGGCGCGGCGTTCCGTTTCGGTAGTAGATGAAAAAAATAATCCTGTTGACGTTTGTAAATTCTCTTTTGATGGCCTTAACAAATAGACGATTTTTAATTTTGACTACACATTCGTACAGTTTGGACACTTATGATACTTAATTTGTGGTCGATTTTCGCTTCAGCAATGGACCAAGCAATTTTTATAATATCAAAAACAAGTATCCTACATACAAATACACTTATATACTACGTGTTAAATGTATCTACATTACACATAAGGCGAACGGGTCGACTTGTCGGGCGGCACTTCCGCGAGTCACACAGACTTGCGTACGTTTAAATTATGTATGTATGTACTTGCCAATGTCACCCACTATTCTTTTTTCCAACCTTGGTGGTGTGAACTTTGTGCGTGTGATATTTTATATCGTTACTTCGCAGATACGGTTATGCGTTGGAGTTGAAAGGATACCTTGCAACTGTTTTCTCTGAAGGAGTACCTTGGCCATGTTGTCTAGGCATTTTTGGTCATTGTGACAATTTTGTGGAACATTATTTCAAATGTCTTTAGAAACAATCTTTTTTTTAGATTTCACGGAATTGCACATAGGGCTCGAAAGGTAGACGTGCGAGGTAGGATTAGAATCCTGGACTTTGCGAGCGAGTGTTTTACCAGCTAGCCTCTTATAAGTAAAATCAAATGTAGATTATTTCGAACTACGCTAAAAGCTGATATTATATTGAGGGAAGAGAAATTAATAAGGGTTCATTTAGATTAAGAAGCATAGTTTTTTTGAATGATTGCCTCTTGGTCTAATGCCGCATAGTGAGGGTGGCGGTCTTTCGACAATACAAGAGCGTTCGACATAATGTAGTTTTCTATCGAAATATCCTTAAAAGTAGTCAGACTCGCCCTTCAGTACACAGTAGCTACACCTTTTGAATTTGTAGTTATTTACATACTTACATTTACATAATGCCTTATTTACAAATATTGAACCAATCGCAATCCACTACCTAAAAATCGACACATTCAATTATATTTCTCCACGTCGCACGCTAGTTAACTACAGTTAACCACATCCCATCAGTGCGTTCCGCCGTTTCCCGCTTTACTCTTTTTGTATTCGTTCTTGCAGCTAACTTGGGAGCGGCTTGACCCATTTATCACAAATAGACGCAGCCGGGAATCGAACGGCGGCCGACACGTGGCGGGCGGCGCACGCGCACCGATCCTGGATGCCTCGCTGATTAGTCAGATTATGGGGTTATTGAAGGTTATTTATATGCCACTTATTTATATCTTCCTTTGGTGTCGGGATCCAGAAGTAATTATTTAATCTATCTTTATCGAGTCGAGAGTCTCCGTAACCGGCAAACGTGTGACGTGAGAGTGGAGGCGAGAGATATCTGTAAGGAAAGGACCTGTTTGAGTTCTGGACACTCTACCTACCCCGCAGGGGACCTGTCGTGTATTTATTTTATTATTATCTATGTACATCACGCCAGATCCCATGCGGGATAGGCAGAGAGTACAGAGTTCCAACAGGTTCTTTATTATTATATTAATAAAGGTATTTTTTTCACCTCGATTACTGAGAGAAGAATTTTACCGTAAATAAAAAAATAGTAAAAAGTGTTCGTTACCGGCGCGCGTTTATGATACGAACTATGAGAGTGGAGGGAGTGAGAGAGGTCTGTATAGAAAAGACCTCTTGAAACTCCGTACTCTCTGCCTACCTTGCAATCGGTGTGAGGATCAAACCTGTGACTATTCCATCTAGTAGACAAAGCGGCTTAAGCCACTGCACCAAGCCGTCATCGAACCCCTAAAGCAATTTCTCAGTGACTTGAATAATTCATAATCGATTATAAACTTTTTGCCAACATATCGATACGATATCATTCAATCGATTTGATTACAGCCAAATGTATGTGCCTTTGAAAAACTTAGCACGCGAAATATTTACATGCTATTATAGTGCGTAGAAAACGTACGATAAATCATCGTTTTAATATCGGTTTTTATTTCATGACGATAACGTTTTTTACTTGCGAATTACTCGTCATTTTGGGACATTGCACGCCGCACGCAGTGTCATAGCGTACTAGTTGTTACCCGCGATATCGTCTGTGTTGAATATTTTTAGGCAAAAGGTGTGTGTGTGATAGATCTACGCTGTTGGCCGCGGGGCCTTTATAGCTTCACCGGACAAAAAGGCAAAAAGTTTGCCATGTCCTTCGTTCGCGAAAGTTTATCAAAATATTTTCAACGGTTTTTTACCCTTAAAAAGGTAACAGACAAAAATTAGTTTCACGTAAATATTTAACATATTCACCCTTTTAATTGAGAGCATATAAAATAGTTCGTTAGTTTCATAATTATATCAACTTTTCATAACGTTTATTATTTTATTATGTTAAATTACGGAAACATAATAATTAGCCGCAAATTACGAAAGAGCGTATAATTCTAACCCGGCCTTAGGGCACGAAGTGAGTGTTACGTCAGTCTTAATAACAGTTGCAGTTTCTGGTGACGATTATGTGAAAATCATTTCTTTATAAGTAAGTATGAATAAAATAAGCTAAAATAATAATAAAGCTAAAAATATAGTAGGTATGTTTTTTAAAATTAATATTGCATTGTCATCCAGTTCTACGCTATATTTGAAGTCTCAAATTTCAACTTCATCGGGAAGTTGAAGGGAACAGACCTACAAATAAACAGACAAAATATTAGTTAATGATAAAAAAGTTATAATAAAATGAAATGATATTTTAGTGAGACATGTTTTACAGTAGACGTCCTTTTGCTGATGATGATATGAGAAAAAAAGTAGCCCCGCACTAGGAATTATTCCTGCTTGGTAGGTGTGTTTACAAGCATGAAATGCACAAACACCCAGACCGAAACAAATGACTACTCGATGCAGCGGTGCAGCGGCTTAGGCTCATAACCACTGGACACAGCCACTGAACTAGATTATGGATCACGAACAAAATGATACCAAAACCCGCGTTTGCATAAACTTAGGCATCTATACCTACTCGTAGCTAGCAAATGTAGAAATTAGTTTTAAAATATTAATGATAAAAAGATTTGAATTTTTACTATGGATTTTATAGCAAAATGTAGCATTTTAACGCGTCCTAAGGCTGGATATGGTTGGATCGAACTAATTAGAAATAAGACCACACCCCTACTTGTTCTCTTAATTTTCGGGCTGTTTTTCATCTGTCACCTTTAGGGGCTTTCATCACCCTCAAGTAAAGAGCTGGTTAGTTACTTCTAGATTGGTGTTACTCGGCAATTAAAACTAGCTAGTTTACCCATCGGATATGTTTACTCAGAGATAGTGAAGTAAAGTGCGACAAGGATATTTTTGCCCGCGGGTGACATTGACAGGGTTGGTGTAAAATTAGGGTTAACATTTAGTAACATTTTTATACTTCTAGGGAAATATTACTGTTACTAATCTAAAAAAGAACTTGGATAAATTTCATAGCAAACGGAAACTCTGCGACTGGCATGAAGTGACATTTTACTTCAAGGCAGCGTTAGTTCCAATTTTGGCCGCAGGCCACAAGATGCTTGTATGACTGTATATGGACTTATTTGCAACTTTTATTGTTTAATTAGTCTACTTAAAACTGCTTGAGGGCAGCGTGAGGTCCTAATTCTGTACAAATGATACATCAATTATAAAATGTCTTCAAAAGTGGAATATCCAGAGCCTAGGTGAGTGTGATTGGGCCGTGTAAATGCGGTGCGCAGAGGTGCGCGTGCGCCGCGTGACAGAAAGCCTTGCTTTCACTCGCGCTTCCTACCAACGCGATTGATATACGACACGACACCGCGATTATGCACTATTTGTTGGTTTTTTTTTGTGGAAAAATGTACTATTATAGTCTAAGTATGATTATTTTTTTATTAGTGTTTTATGTTATTGTATTGAGCAACAGCTAACAGTTAAACACTTAGTTTTATAACACTACAATTAAACTGAGTAGGTGTATAAGTCGCTACGCTATCTATGTATTACTAAAATATTAATTCAATTTAATTTGTAGGCAGAGAATACAGAGTTCCTGCAAGTTCTTTTCTTACAAACCTCTCTGGCTTCCTCAACTCTCATAGGTAGTCTCATACACGCTTGCCTTTTACAGAGACCCTTGGCTTGCCCTTCAGATAAGACATGGTAACTTGGTCATGGTAAGATAGACTAGGTCTTCCCCGGTACCTATATGGTTTCCCGGTACCAGTACCTTCTTTTACATTTAAGAAAATATCTACAATGCCTTGTTGGTCTAGTGTTGATTAATGCCCGTAGCGATCACGAGGTCTTGGATCTAAATCCTAGGTCGGCTAATGCGTACTTTTTCGACAGAAAAAATCCCAGTAAATGTCCGGGGTCTCGAATTGTGCCCGGTAGAATGGCAATAGACTAACCTACACTATATTGGGGACTAACATCGTCGGCGAAAAGTGGGTGTACACAGTACACCTCTGCCACCCACGCTTGGAAAATATAGGCGTGATGGTGTTTATATATATATATATATATATATATATATATATATATATATATATATATATATATAAGTTTTTGAGAATACTTATCTTTTTAATTAGCGTTACTTCAATGTTCTTACAATTATAATTCTTTTACATTTTTTGGAATATTCTCAATTAACAATTTACTTACATGCATACATAAACATAAACGTTTATTTCACTGGGGTAGGCAGAGACTATAGTCCAGCATATACTACGATTCTTGCTCCTCTATCGATACATCTACATTCACACATCTCCTCATAGATTTAGAATGCTACACATTTCACCTATTTTAAAGTAACTATTAATTTGATAGTGATAGGTTCTCCTTGGACGACTTCTTTCGATGCTGAAATTATATATATATCAAATACATTATAAAGAAAAAAATATAAGGAGCAAAAAATCGAATCATTTAAACCACTGCTCCAACCTGCCCGACTAGAAAATTCCGAGGCTGATTCGAGGGGCTACACCAGCTGACACCGAAGCTAAATCATGGCTCATCCACTTTGACATACAATTTTGAAAGTAAATCGTAATACGATGATTATGATTTTAACCTGGAAGGTTTCTGATTCCATTTCGAATGATGACCCTAACGCTGGCTTTATTTCCTCGCTGTATGACCAAATTAATCCTTCGAGTGAAGAAAAAAGATGCCCTCTTTTCACCTGAAGAGATGACCAGTTCAGGTAGGTAGATCCAGTGTAGATTGTATTTGACTTAATTATTTGTCATTAAAATGTTGTATTATGGTAATTATTGCATTAGTTGCGTGATGATACTGGACTGTTTTTATTACATAATTAATGTTAGGAAATGCATTAAGAAGATATTGGCGATGCCCTACAATCCCAGTTATTACATGAGCCTTCTCTTCTTTGGACAAAAATATGTATTCATATGAACCAGTAAAGCACTTATAAATCATCAAAGAACAAAGACTCTATCACCAATTTGGAATGTCATTCCTGTTGAGGAAAAGGTCAAGAAACTCCACGGTTACTCTTAAATAAAAGTTTATTTTTGCAGATAACCTAATAGTTTCTACAATAAAAAACCATACAAAACACCTGTGGTAATTACTTACTACTATTTTGGTATATCTTTGTATAGTACTGATTTAAAATAAAATCCAAAGCACCCTTTAAAACAGTATTACTTGTAAATTGGAAACGCTTATGACTAATGGTTGCACGCTAACAAAAGATAATTAAAATCAGCTCTAAACCCCAACTCGTGCAGACGGATAGACAAGTCGCATTCCTAGATGAATTACAACTAGTTAATGTCTAAACTGTTGCGGGCCGATCTGAACCCAACAAAGGCCATTTCACCGAGCAGCTTGGGTTTATACCTTAACGCCCACAAAACCCAGTAGAACTCAGACGCAAACCCGCCAGTACCGATAGACTAGCAATAGAGACTAGCCTGCGTTTGCGCAGTGAAAGTACTTTCGCGCGCTCGTTGCCCCGGTCGTCGAACCTCGCGGGCGAGCGAGACAGCGACACACACGCGAGCGGGACCGCTATACTTTTCTGAGGAAAGCCGTGAAAAGCGCGGGGTGCGCGAAAGTACAGCACCAGGAAATCGGTGCGAACATAAATGCTGAAGTTAAATGATTTTTATGCGTTCACCTTTACGATGTCAATAAAAGGTTTTTATTGCGCGTGCACTATTATTCAGTGGCGGTGAACTCTAATGTTAGTCTGCATTTATCAAATTTTCCGGAATTTTCGTGTATTTTTTTCCTAGTTAAAAGAGGTCTTATTTTATTTAGTTATATTACAGTTGCTGTATCATTATTCTCAACTTTCAAATTAGCAACACACTGTGCCTTTAATGTACTAGTAAATAAATTATTTTCTCTCTTTTTTCTTCAACATAATTAAATGTTCTTTAGAGCAAGATACATAATGGATTTGACGCAAAATAAACATAAGCAAGCGGTTTGGAAAATAAAAGAGACAAAACGCTGACCGTACCACACACTATCAGCGAAGAAAATTAGAATGCCAACATAACATTGGACCGAAATAACTATTTGTATAACAAACACTGAGTTCATTGTTATAAGAACATGCTCAATTCATACATTTCAGTCGCCTACATACATAAAATGAGTGAATCTTTTCGTGTGTTTTTTTATCTATAATTCTTTACTTGATTGTTTCACTGTTGTTGGCAGTTGATTAGTTTGTTGTTGGTGGTTGTTTGGCATAGTGATATTTTGTTGTTGGTACTTCATGCTTAGTTCTTTTTGTTGTTACGCGATGCTCACAAGCAATTCATTTCATTACTGTGAGTAGATCTTATCAATGGAAAATGGTGCTAGTTATGAGTGAAAGCGTTTTCCGAAAACTTCACCTTCTTTCGATAATCATTATCATTAATTTTAAAAAACTACAATATCTAATGGAGCCTGCAAATGGGCACCTGTTGGAACTCTGTATTCTCTGTCTACCCCGCAGTCTGGCGTGGTGATGTTGATAGATAGATAGACAATACTTAATCATATTTCACCAAGATGCACACAAGATATAATATAGGGTAGGGGGTAGGTTCAAAACTTGTATTAAATACACGCCCAGTAAACGAGCTTAATATACTCTAGATGATTATTTAAAAGACAAAAATGCTCGGATAGGAGCTGTTCCAGCTCCACCTCAATATGGATAACTTGCTCGGCTATTATTCTTTAATATTCCCTCTCTTCCTTATGATAATTTACAAAAATTGATCTATTTTCTTTCTCTGAAAATGGGAGAACCATGTAGCCATTCTCACGAATAGTATTACTTGGTTAATTTAATTTAGACTCACCTAATACTACACTGTTTTCCCGTGCCCCACAACAAATGAGGACGGAAAAATAGTAAAAATACTATTTTTAAAAGAGTAATCGTGGAGTTTCTTGCCCTACTTGTCCACAGAAATGATATTCCGAAATAGTGGTACAGTCTTTGTTACGTTTCTGACGATTCATAAACACTATAAAGGTTTATGAATAAAAAATATCCTTATTCTTATATAATCTAAGAAACACGATGCCCAAATCGTCGCAGTCTCGACCCCGCACGGAACAGGCCTTTGTATAGCCCATAATAAAACTTTGGTCTGAGTGTTTGTGTATTTGAATTTCAGATTTGCAAACGCTGGGTGCGTTGGCTAAGCAACAGTAATTCCTATTACGTAACAACGGCTCTTTAGGACGTAAATTGTTATAACAAATAAAACAAACCTTCGTACTTGAAATTAATGTTATCCGTTACAGAATTCTTAAATATTTTTATTTATTTGCTAGGTATTTTTTTAATTTTCAAAATCACTGCTACCTATAACTTATAATACACACGAATGATAAACATTGCTTGACCTTTGTAACCCTGTTGTAATTTTTGAGGGACCCAAAGATTTGTCCTGTGCGAGGATCATACCCACGGCTACTTAAGCCAATGACGTAGACGATCTATGCTTTAACTATTATACCAAACTTAGTATTAAAATAAAAAAACACCGTCACGCCTATATTCCCCAAACGGGCATGGCAGAGGTGTACTGAGTAGACCCACTTTTCACCGACGATGTTAATCCTCATGTAATAGGGGGCGAGCCTATTACCATATACCGGGCACAATATCAGACTCCGAACTCATATTGGAAGTTTTCGATAGAAAAACTATATTTGCCCGACCTAGGATTTGAACCCAGGGCCTTGTAATCACAAAGCAATGCGCTTTGCCACTAGAACAACGAGGCAGTCAAAGCTTGGTATTGTAGCTTTAATTGTTAAATGTTTTGATCTGAAGTGAACGCTTTCGACTGCAACTTGCTCCGCGTTCGAAGCCCGCCGAGTTAATTGTTCCCTGCGAGAGTGAAAGTTATAATGCACACATAATTTAGTTTTGATTTCGTTGTTTTGACTCTGTTGCGACTCAATTTGGCCCTAATTTCTTTAGGCTTAAAGATCTTAATTCTATCTATCTATCTATCTATAACTTCACGCCAGATCCCTTGCGGGGTAGGCAGAGAGTACAGAGTTCCAACAGGTTCTTTCCTTACATACCTCTCTGGCTTCCTCGACTCTCATAGTTCGTCTCATACACGCTCGCCGGTTACGGAGACTCTTGACTTTTCCATCAGATAAGACTCGGTTTATTTGGTCGTGGTAAGATAGTCTAGGTCTTCCCCGGTACCTGCATCCTTCCAATTTCACATTGTATATCTGTTTTGTCATTCTTTCCTCTGGCATTCTTTCTATATGCCCGAACCAACGGAGCATGCCTTTTCTCATCTTTACACCGATACTATCTTTCATACCTATTCGCTGTCTTACTATGCTGTTGCTAATGCGGTCGGTCAGCTTCACTCCGCACATCTTCCGCAGAGCTCGCATTTCTACCGCATGTATCCTACTTTCATTCTCCTTCTTACATACCCAGCTCTCGCTACCATATAACAGCGTTGGGACAAGAACTCCGTTATGTATGGCCAGCTGCGCCTTATGGCTTAAGTGCCGGCTCCCGAGTAGCTTTCCCATCGCACCATTCACTCTGTTCCCTGCACTCACTCTTCTCTCTATGTCAGCGGTGTATTTCCCATCCTTACTGAAGGCGCATCCAAGATATACAAACTCATTCACTTGCTCCAGCACATCGTTACCAACCACAATCCTTACATTCGTTCTGGTTTCTTCCCTTTCAAAAACCATAATCTGGTTTTCTTCACATTCAAGTGTAAGCCATTGATCATGCAGTCGTCTTTCATAACTGTGACTAGTGTTTGCAGATCAGTGACTGTTGGCGCTATTAAAACCGCGTCATTTGCATAAAGTAGATGGTTTACCACTAAGTCACCCATTTGTACACCTTCATTCATCGCTTTCAGTCTTTGGAGACTTTTGTCCAGATATATTATAAACAGTCTAGCGGACAACACGCAACCCTGCTTGACGCCGATTTTAACGTCAAACCAGGGTGACCTGTTACCACCCACCCGTACGCATGCCTTGCAGTCCACATAAGTGGACTGGACGGCTCGCAACAGAGTGCCATCTATACCATACTCTGGCAAAATGTCCCAAAGTCTCTTTCGCACAACTCTGTCAAATGCCTTCTCCAGATCTACAAAACCGCAGAAAACCTTCCGGCCCACTACCAGATGCTTCTCTACGATGTTGCGGAGTGAGAAGACTTGATCCGAACATCCTCTTCCAGACCTGAAACCCCCTTGTGCCTCGCACAACATTCCATCGGACTTAATTGTATGTAAAATTGGGGTGACATTAGATATATCGAGTTTAAAGGCGAGTTTAGAAACATTTACTATAGTTGAAATAGAAAAAAATACTCATAGTAAACTATATTACCATCAACTTATTATTGATAACCTAAACATTATAACTGTACACATTATTTTTAAAAACAATTGAATCAAAAAACCGCCGAACCTTCTTAATGGGCGCTTCGGGCTGTTCTAATGATAAATATATTGAAAAATTTTGGAATTCGTAAGTCCCATCGTAAAACCATATTTACAGGTCTAGGATTCAAACCCAGGGCCTCGTGATCATCACTATGTTTTACTAAATCAATGAGACAGCTTATAAAAAATCAGTTGCATTGAGAACCTCTTTTTAGTATATATACACACAAACATCGCCTGCATGAAACAACTTAAAAGAGTGGCGGAACTCAGAGAGGTCTGTAAGAACCTGTTGGAACTCTGTACTCTCGGCCTACCTCTCACGGGATTTGGCGTAACGAGATAGGTAAAACAAAAGATATATCATTTTTTGAACTCATTTAGACCTCACCCGCCCCTCCAGCTACTATAGTCGCACCCTTACCAAGCTGATACGCGGTGGTACGCGTACATTCGGCCTTGAGGCCCACCCCCCACTCACCCCGGCCACCTCGTATCGATCGTCGTAGTACTACGCGCCCGGGTGAGGCCAGTTACGTAAACCCACTCACTGGACAAAGCTGGATCGTAAATATGTATGTTAGTTTACGGGATGTTGGGAGAAATAGCCAAGAAAGACCAGGCAACCACACGGGTCTGTAAGGAAAGAACCGTTGGAACTCTGTACTCTGTAAATAGATAGGAAAAATATCTATTTGCTGTAACGTTGAGTGTTGTGACCGTACTTTAAAGCAATTTTGAGTGTGTCTTTTTGATATTAGGGCCTTTGCTTCTGGGGCAAGTTGTTAATGGGACGATTTGTGACTAGGATGTTTTGATAAAAGGTCGTTTTACTAAGGTGCCTTTTTGAAAAATAAAGTTTATGCTACAAGATTTGACGTCATGAAAGGATGCTCAAGTAGTTTGTCGTATCGTAATTACCGGCTTTCAAATATCATTTTGCAAGTCGAAGGTTATAATGACACAACTGAAAAATTTATTATATCAATATGTGCTCTAATTGAATAAAAAAAAAAAAAAAAAAAAAACTAAACAGTATAATTTTTCTTGTTCTTGTTTTAGTAGCGTGACTATTCTACTTAGGCAAGGACTTGTTATATTGAAATTACACACAATAAGTCAATATTTAATTCAAGCAACTATTTTTTAAATTAAGATACTATTTAAACTGTAAGTCCGAAAGAGATGATGTTGTATAATAAAAGAGAAGTACTTTTATTTCTTCTTATTGTAAATAAAGGTACTTGTACACCTGGTAAACATGCGAACTACATGCATGTCCTTTGAGAACTAGAAAATTTAGGATTTTAGATTCCGTATTATTATTTAGAACTAAACTAGAAAAAAATCATACAACTACGTGGATATGTGCAAACACGCTAAAAATAAATTTATTTAGGTCAGAACTCTCTGTAAACCTGGAAACTACTACTCTCTGCATATACCGCAAGGGATCTGGTGTGGTGATATAGATAAATATTTAGGTTAGATACAACGTTTTAAGTCTTTCTACGAAACTCTATCAACATGAGTTTGTCGCTAAAACACGATCTACTTTATTGATAAAAAGCATTTTCATGTCTTAATTTAGATAGCCGAGTTCAACACTTATAGATTGTGTTCTTATAATTAAATTAATTAAAAACGCTATGATAATCGGATTATCGGATATAAGGGGTCATCCCTTCTTCCCTATTCTGTTGCGGGGGTCTTTTAATATAGATCGTTTTGATGACGTTGATATTTGGAATTAGTCTGAAATACTGAACGTCTCTGGTGAGTTATGAGTGGGTCGGTCCTAGGTGAGTGAGTCCCTATGAGAATTTTCAATACATTATTACGAAGAAAAAGTGTCAGTATTTTGTTATTTTTGCCGAACACGCACATACAGGAGACATCATGTACGAGTGTATCGTCGATGACTTCAATAACTCTTATGTGAAAACGATTTTTCAGGCAACTTAATAAAATGTATTTATTTTTCTTAATGAGTAAACATTTTTAAATAGTTTTATGATTTAATTAGTATTTTATTTAAAATTACAGTAAAGATTTGCCATTTACTTGCATAAGTCGGAAAAAAAGCCTTTATAAATACAACTTTTTGAATTGTTAGAGCAACTTGCAGCATGACTTGGTAATACTTTTAAAACACTTAATACAGACCTTTAAGAATGTATAAAAACATTTTACTGCTGGAGAAGGCGCTTGGAACTGCGAAAGGAACTGTACTTGAGACAAGCTGACCGCACTTAAAATTTTACGATTGTGCCTATTGTTCGGTCGTCCTTAAGCTCCTGGTAACTACGAAGGCGTTATTAATAAAAATGTTGTCAAGCACCCACGCATATAACTTGAAATGAAAGTATTTTCACGCTCCATGTGAAAGTATTTTAACCCTCGAAAAGAATCAGTTCTTACCGCAAAATATTTAATTTTGGCTACGTCGATAGCAAAGGCAGTCTTCAAAATTTTTATATATTTTATTTAATATTATAGTTGAATTCGGTATTGTCTGGTCAGTTAAAAAACATAGGCAGTTTCATACAAAACATTCATACTTATCCCACCAATGTATGAAACTGTTTTATTTTTATTTTCCAACAAGTGTTCGTAGACGAACGACGGCCTGGTTAGTTTAAACTTTAGCTGCACCATTTGAGACATGTCATGCACATTGAGAAATGTCATCCACGCGCCAAAATATCCTAGTACTGTAGCAAAAATTAGTCATACTGGCAACCTATTACTACTGTACTTACACCTGTTTCAAGTTTTGAAAAACTTACATCCTTTATAGTAACTAGGAAATTTGCAGGTTTTCTTTGCTGTGGGTACTTCGGTATTAATATTTCGATTTCACGTGTTTGCCGTTTGGACACATACATGTGTCCGGAACAATTGGACCCCGAAAACATCCAAACCTTTTTGTGCGATAACAATTAAGGTGACCATAACAGAGGGGGGTTACGTTAAATTATTACAGAATTTTAATACTAGAATTACTACGCAGTTTTCCCGTGTGAATCTATTCACTAGAATCATCCTAGTATATTGCAAAAGTTAGTTCAGAAAATCAGCATGTGTAAAATATAATTGGCGGAAAGAGAATTATTTCAGCTTTTTCTGTGTCAAAAAAGTTAATTTTTGTTTTTAAGCGTAGCCCCACCCTAGGATTTATTCCTGTGTCGTGGGTGCGTTTTACAAACATGAAAATTTACATACACAAATACCCAGACCGGAACAAATAACTGTGGATCACACAAAAATTTGTCCCGTGCGGGAATCGAACCCGCGACAATTAGACGCAGTGGGCGGAGCGGCTTAAGCTCTTAACCACTGCGCTAAATCGTCCATCATATTTGGAATTAGATATTTACTAAATTTCACTTAATACTTATCATCACAATTTTATCATTTGTTAAAATAACAAAATATTTTTGAGTTTCCCTTTTTTGATTCGCAGGCCTCATATTTAAGTCATAAAAAGGTTTGTGAGGATGGATTTATGGATGTTTGTCACGCTTTAAGTAAAAGTACTGAACGGACTTTGACACCATAATATAGCTTATCAATCAGAATAACACAGGCTATACACAGTAATATAGCCATAGCCGTACATGTATAGACAGTAAGTTTTATAAGTTTCAGTTTTATAAAGATACATACACCGACGAAGATGCGGTCAGACGCTAGCAGGCTTATATATGTCACACCCACAAATAATACCAGCGTGTATATGCAATAATACAATTCCGCCTTAAAAATAAGAGTTCAACTTTCCTATCAATCAATAACAGCCTATTATTTTCAATAAGACCTGACATTGAACAGCTGCTCACAGGGTGCTGGCAAGTTTGTTGACTCCAGTACTTCAGGGGCGATGTATTGTGTTCCGCAGACCTCCTCCTTTGTGTACCAGGTTTCCTGTCAGGCTTTAATTCAGAAAGTTTGTAAACAAACAAGCCTATAGATCTATTGTGTTTATTTCCTAGGGAATTCCTGGAATATGTAGAGTCGTTAGACTTTGAATGACCTCGTAGTGTTACCAAGATCTTTATGAGGGAGCAATAGAATAGTGATATTGTTTTTACCGTAGTAGAGTTGGCTAAATACGAAGGCACTATAAGCTAAGATACTCGAAACACAGCTCTCCTTATGCTTACGCAGTCGTTATTTTTTTTTTTTTGGTTTTGTCATAAACTTATTTATCATGTATATAAATACAAGGCTACAAAATTAAGTTTAATGATATGCCTTACGACCAAGATATGAGTATAATTACAGTATTTCTAAAGAGTAAAATTCTGAAAAATTTGGGATGGACCAGTCTCTACAAGCAGCACCCGCTCACAAGTATGACTACCAGGGCAGCCATTACTCCTTTCACCCATATTGGAAGGTAGATTATGACCTATGCAACACGCTGTCCGCTTCCAAAAAGTACAAACCTTATATTTGGGGGTTCATTCTTCATTGATACACGTGGCGGCCCTCCCCCGGCCTCCACCATGTGGGCGTTGTAGCGGGGCACTGAGGCCTCACTGAGGACTGTTTTCAAACCTACAGCTATTTTAGCCAGTTTAATAAGTATACACGGTATAGGTTTAGTCGTCCGAGAGCGAAAGCCCAGGTGATGCATCCAATGCCTAATGTTCAGTAGTACTAAAAAAAGGAAAAGAACAGTTTAATAAGTAACATCTTCATAACAATACTAATTTAATGCATTACGAAAACACCTACATCAAGAGCAAAATGACATTGAGAGGCGGTGCGACTCGTCAGCTGGCCGGATAACTTCAGTGTTCCGGATTTTCACCCTAGCATGATATTCGGATAGGTCAGTAGGTTACATTCCTTATTTAAGTATTCTTTTTATTGATTTTTTAGCAGTGAACAGTAGGTATTGGGTACATTAGATGGGCTTCCGCTCCAGAACGACAAATATTGCACCAGTATATTAAGTAACTCATTAGTCTAAAGGCGCGTAATGCAAGTAGCGATCAAGTCTATTGAAAAAATCACAGTAAGTAGAATTCCGGAGTTCGGAATTGGCCGGGTATAATGGTAATAAGCTCGTCCCCTATTACATTAGTCCAGTAAAAAGTCAACTTGAGTACAAGGGCAGATCCTTCTAAGAGTATACTTAAAGCACTAACAACCTTCCCATGTACTGACATCTCCTCAATGGGCTAGGTAAATATGGTCTTAGTGTACCCCACATTACATAGGTTCAGGTTTTATGCTATATAACCGGTATTATTGTCTCAATTCTAAGGAGGAGCGGACGCGTCCTTTTTTTAAAAAACGTTTCATTTCAGTCTTTTCGAAAGCATGTGCGTATTTTAAATTAATTATCACTTGCTTTAACGGTGAAGGAAAACATCGTGAGGAAACCTGCATGCCTAAGAGTTTCTCGAAGGTGTGTGAAGTTCGCCAACCCGCACTGGGCCAGCGTGGTGGACTATGGCCTAAACCCTCTCAGTTGTAGAGGAGGCCCGTGCCCAGCAGTGGGACAGTTTCCTAACAGGGCTAATCCTTGTAGTTCGTTGCCCTTCTTCACAGTAATGACATTCCAAAATGGTTATAGAATCTTTGTTATTTTCTTGATATTTCATAAATACTAACTATAATGGATATTATCGATGGACGATTTAGCGCAGTGGTTAAGAGCTTAAAACGCCACCACTGTGTCAAATAGTCGCGGGTTCGATTCCCGCACGAGACAAATCTTTGTGTGATCCACAATTATTTGTTTCGGTCTGGGTATTTGTGTATCTTAATTTTCATGTTTGTTAACGTACCCACGATACAGAAATAAATCCTAATGTAAGTCCTAAAATATAGTCCTTAATACGTAGCCCGTTTTTTTTTTTAAAAAAAAATGTATTATTTTTCCGTGATTTAGACTATTCCCCGTTGTGTCGCTGTATAAACGTTTTTCTTTCTTTCTTCCTTCTTTCTATTAAATAAATAAAAATATTGTAATTCTACCCTCAATTGCACCAACTCTTTAGTCCCAATATTTTTTTCTCTGCATCTACAGCCTTCAACGAAAAATAGCCTCAGATGCGTTGTTTTCATAACATTTACACAATATCCCGAAATATCCCATTGTAATCTTGAAACATCATCGATCAACGATGCAGTCCTGGAGTGGGGTTGGGAGCCTCTCCTCCTGGGCGGTGGGGTCGGCACGTGTAACGTTGCCTAGCAATCGCGTACTACTGCCCGGGCCCTAGTCACAAATAACAGGATTCTATTAAATTTACGTCCATTATTATAGGTGAGTTTTTTATGAAGGAAATTGCGAATATAATAAAATTATTTGGAATATTTTATGATAATTATTTCTTTTGTAAGATCGTCACGCCGGTATTCCTCTAACGGGGAGTGAGATAGGTGTATTTAATACACCTACTTTTTGCAACTATGTTACGTACTAATGTATACTGGGCAAAATTTTAGATTCGGGACTGTTACTCAACATTTTTTGATTTAAAAATAGCTCATTATTGTGTCCTTAGATTTAAGCGATATTACATGAATTAAAACGATAACACTTTGTCCCACCCCTTCTTAGATACAAAGTACACCTGTCATCCTTGCAGACGATATAGGCGTGACTATATCTCTCCTATGCATCCAACTAATATTATAAACGTAAAACTTTATGAAGACAGATGTATGATTATTACTCTATCACGCAACACTTTACAATAATATGGCATATATATAATAATAACACGTAGGTTATAATTTTTAAACATTTTAAAAAATAAACGCTTGCGCGGCTTCGGTTCACAGTAGGTCGCTAGTAGGTGCACGATAAATTCACAACATTGTAAAGTGTGATGCACCGCCCTAATATATATAAGGGAGCGCATAATATTTATCATATTATAATAAACATTATTAAAACAACTAGAGGTTTTATTCGACACACCCAGTAAGGGCGACAGCACATCATTGCACGGCGACCCTGCCAGGGCTTCCTTTGGGCAGTTCTGCGCAAGAGTTTCAATACCAATAGCTAAACACCAATGATGATACAGTCACTGTTTACCCCCACGGAAATACTGTCGTAATCATACGTAGTGTCATAACAGAAAAAAACGAAACAATAACAATACCCCTGTTGATCCATAGCTCAGAGAAATAAATAGGCGCGGTCTGTATAAAAAGGGTGTATTTTAATATAAAATAAAGGACTGCGGTTGGTGGTGCCCGTTTGCGCTGGTGGATGCAAGATCCACGCGAGAACAACTCCCTTAATACATAACCTAAGTATCTGTCTACATTTATAATGGCAGTATAATTTCGTAGCAAGATCTACGCCTCGTAGCAGCTACGCGATTGCTACGTCAGCGTTTGAGAGGGCCTCCCGAAATAACTTGCTCCCTTTCAATTAGAGGGTGGGCGGACTACTTGAGAGGGGAAAGGGGTCGAGGAAAAGTACATACCTATATAGTGAAACTTAGAACTCTATGCGTTTAACAATACTGGAATCAGAATAAAAAAAGGAATTTCCTGTTAAAACTTTGTACTGCCTACTCCGGCAGAGATCTGGCGTGGTGATAGATTAAACTGTCTGACCCTACAAACGTTGTCCCGTCGTGAATATCTTGAGTTCATAAGAAAATAGCACAGAAAAAGCAATTTCAGATTTCCTCATTTTCAAAATTTATACGTATTACTCTTTCGGCTTCTAAAAAAAATAATAACTAAATTCATTCATATCGTATAGTAGGTCAGAAAACGAAAGACTATATAATTCGTTACATTACGTGGGGTCTAACATCGTTGGCGAAAGTGGGTGTACACAATACACCTCTATTATCATGCTTGGGGAATATAGGAATATATGAAAATACCGTTGTGTTTCTCGCCTGACCTCAGTGGTGGCCGAGATCCTATCCGATTGTAAATTAGTAGGTAGATTTATATATTAGTATATAAATCTACCTACTAATATTATTATATTAGTAGAAGATTATGAAATTGATAATTTCTAAGGCCGCAGTAGGGTTTGCGCTTAATGATTTGAGTTTAAGTCAAGACTTCACAATCTTAATTCCCCAGTATATCCTTGCAAATGCTTTGAATATCTAGCCCCCCAGGGGAAAACCTTGTTGCTCCGTCTTCTTCTCTTCTTCTTAGTGCACCTCGACATAGCTCAAGTCGATATGATGGGCTCATGCACTGTGCGGCTATGGAATTCTCTCCTAGACTCTATACGTGATGGCCTTACTGGACAGATTTTCAAGAAAAGAATTAGGGAACATTTTCAATCTGTACAAGATATTTATATATATATATATATGTACGTATTCATGTAGTCTATTTTATGGTATATACATTACCATGTACATGTAGTATATGAAGATATACATCTGTAGTTTATAGCTTTTCCATCTATTACTATCTTTTACTTTCCTTTCTTTTGTGTTTTACACTTATTCCTATCCTCATTTTGATGATTTGTTTCACTATCACTCAAAGGTTTGCTGGTAGAGAACTCTACTTTTAATTAAGCTCGCCTTTGTACATTTATTTACTTTGCAATTCAATTAATTGTTAAAAACTTGTGTGTACAATAAAGAATGAAGGACTTAATTTTGACGTTTGGAACATTGAGTTCTTATGTACCACGTACAGAAGAGATCTCTTCTATTTTTTAACTGACTTCTAAAAAGGAGGAGGTTCTCAATTTTGTGTGTTTTTTTTTTATGTATGTTACGCGATCATTCCGCCAATTATGAATCTATTTTGATGATTCTTTTTGCATTGGGTTCAGTATAGCTCCAAGGTGGTCCCATTTTACTTTCATCGGTATTGGACCTTGGACTTGGAAGATACACCAGGGAACTCCTTAACGACAAACAATACGAATGCGTAGATTGAGATATTATGGGTATTACGTCAATCCTATAGGTACCCTGCCATAGAACTAATCACAATATTAAACGACTTCAAAAAAGGAGGAGGTTGACAATTCGCCTGTGTTTTTTATAACGTCTTAATTTATGAACTGATTTTGATGATTCTTTTTGCGTTGGGTTTAGTATAGTTTCGAGGTGGTCCCATTTTAATGAAATCGGTGTTGGATTTGAAAATACACCAGGGGACTCCTTAACGGCGAACAGCACGAATGTATAGATTCCGTTATTATGGTTATTATATCAATCCTGTAGGTACATTGCTGTAAAACTCAGCAAAATAATATAATATAGGTATATAAATATTAGTAAATAATTCACTTGTCACTGAAAATTGTAAAATAAAAAAAACCTACTTCAAAAAGCAAAAAAATTAATATTTGAAGTCGGTGCCAAGTAATCGACTGCACTAACCGGTACCGACTTCAAATATTTAGTTTTTAATATTTTTAAAAAAGATTTTTATTTAGTACTTACACTATATCTCACTTTTTTCAATGAAATAAATATGTATGTTTAGATGTTTGTTACTCAATCACGCAAAAACGGCTGAACGGAATTTGGATGAAATTTGGCACACACATAGTTTATTGCCTGGATTTGAATCAGAATATTTTTTTATTCATGTAAACTATTACAGTATTTATGAATCGTCAGAAAATTAACGAAGACTTTACCGCCACTTCGGAGTGTCATTCCTGTGGAGAAGGGCAAGAAACTCCACGGTTACTCTTTTGGAATAAAAAAAATTACAATTTTTCCATCCATTCCATTTTTTTGTGGATGTATTAACATATAGGATACTTTTTATCATGTAACGTTCCTAAGGCAGTAACTAGTAGGTACATAATAACAGAATGGTTTGTAATTACTTTTATTAGTCTATACGAATAAATGATTTTTGACTGTGACATCGCATCATCGTGCGACCGATCGATTCGGATGGCGCCTGATTAAGTTAATATAAAATCAATATAAAAATGTATCTATATCAAAGATAGCTAAAACACTAATACTTTTAATTAATTTTCTGATTATCCTATAGATAATCAAAATATAAATATTATGAAGATAACAAACTTTTCTAAAATCATAATTAAGTATTATATTTTTATCTGTTATGGGTATATTAAATTTAACCTCAAGCATGCCTCATCGCGATTTGATGCGATTTCGTGTGTTTCCGTAATAAACGAATTAATAAAAAAATTTCATAACAACTTCCTTGTATAATAACAGCAAAATATAGTTATATCTTTATTCTTGTTTTTTCCTAAGAATTATTCCTGAGTCATGGGTGCATTTACAAACATAAAATTCACAACACCCAGATCGGGTCAAACATTTGTGTGTCACACAAAGATTTTTCCCATACGGGAATGGAACCCGCCACTGCTCGTTACAGTGGGTGGAGCGGGGTAAACTCTTAACCACTAAACAAAGTCTATTTTTTGCGTCTTGACTTGAATAGTTACGGAAAAATAATCAAGCGTGGACTTTAGATATTTTTAGATTACTACATAGACGTAGTGATCCATGGTGAAGCTAGCTATCATGTTTCTGGTCCTGGTGAGGTCCTGGGTTTGAATCCTTGATTCAACAAAGTCCGATTAAGTTATTTTTAACAAAAAAAAATATCAAAGTATTTCTACCCGATATTATTGCAATATGCTCACCATTTATAACATTATCAGCGAAATCTGTGTATACATAGAACATTTCTACCACTCTCGCTTCGGGAATAGAGGTGTACGATTGTACCTCTGCCAACCCCGCACAGGATCTTTCCTAATGATATATATAGATAGACGATTGTTTTTAATCACCCCATTTAGAAACACGGTCGTAAAGATCCATATTTACATAACATATAACACGTTACATAAAGATACGTATATATTATAACAGTTATAGAGATTATAACATTTCACTGACCTCTGTAGAAAGTGACAATATGTTAATAAAATAAAAACAGAATAAGTTTCTAACTAATGCATCACTTTCCTTTTTTATTATTGTTCGTTAGAAACTCGTGTTTTAATGTATTTAAGAATAAATAAACAGCGGCACGCCTATGTTCTCCAAGTGGGAGTGGCAGAGGTGTACTGTACAATCACTTGGGTGATTTGTCGCTGGGTGATCATTGTACACTGATTAGTTGCCTGTGATCACCCAGGTGATTCAAGTGGAATAAACCATTTAGCCGACGATGTTAAATCAGAGTGTGATAGGGGGCGAACTCATTATGACTGACACAATTTCAGACTCTGGAGTGACACTGAGAATATTTTCGAAAGAAAACCCATAAGAACACTTCGTTCGAACCAGGATTCAAACGCAGAACTACGTGATCGCACACCACACCATCGGTCATAAGACCAAAGCTAATTATACATTATTTGAGTAGTTATCTGATGCCGAAATTATTACAAACTATATGATATTGACTATCCAACTTTCCCGCCATCGACTCTACATTTAGAGTTGCCCGCGTAAACTACAGATATTTTGAACTGATAATGATAAATTGACCCACACAGTCTAATATTATAAACATAACTATGTTTACATACTGCTTCTATTTTAAGATTTAGTAATTATATCGAATCTTCCTAGTGGAAACTTACAAGTGTTCACACATTACTTTTAACTTCCTCGATAGAATTATGTGCACTAATAAAACCGTAACGAGAATAAAAAAGATATTATTGAAAAAAAACAATTCCTTATTGTAACATCAGCGCATACAAAAAGCGCCACTCTTTGTATAATTTCAGTAGATTACAATTTAAAGCAATAGGAAAACGCCGTGTCTCAGTGACGTATTGACTCACCGACTTTACGGCTCTGTTACGTAAGAGGGGTCTCAAGCTGACTGACTTATTTTCTAGATTGTCACCTTGACATCTGTCAAAATGGCACCGCGGTTGGTGCATTTAGAATGAAGATGATTTGTTTTTATATTTCCATATATTAAGGTCACAATAAATTTTATTTAAAAAAATAATGGCTAAATAACATTATGTGAATTCAAATGTACGAAGAATGACGACAGGTTTACGACCAACTGTCACATGTAAACTCATATTTATTTCTGTGAAATGTAGATGTGTATACCTACAATTCTCAGTAATGTGTATCTCTCTACTTACCCATTCCGTTCGTAAAAGATATATTTAGGAGTTCCTATAACGTTATTATATCACTATGAAGATATTAAGTTCATGCTCATTATAGTTTAGGAAGAACTGATTTGTAGAGCAACCTATCTTTAACGACGTACGTTAAAGATAGGTTGTTTCTTTTCTTCCAAAAATATTATGTAAATGTTTGACAACAAGTTGCCTACTTCATCATGAGATACTTTATCGTTTATTCATTTGTTTTTTTTCCTATTAAAAACCAATTTAAAACTAATTACGTAACCAATCAACAAAAGTCGAAATTCGATTTGTCAAATTTCACGTCACGTCACTAAGCAGTGCGGTGCGTTTTATTTTTAAACTGGCAACGGGCGACCTCAGTTCATGAATGTAGTGCCAATGTCACAGTAACTAGGTCTATGTCAGCGAGCGTGGCCTCAGCGCGCCGCGGGGATATGTCTGTGCACGTTTTATGGCCTTATTTGGTGCTTTTAGCAGGGTCACTGGGCTTTTCGGCGATCACGATTATTTGTTAACGTTTTGACATCCTTATTCTTTTGACATGTTAGTATTTTTAGGAATCTTCATTGCCGTTGAATAAAAAAATAAGCGTTTCGTAAGTTGCGTTTTTGGCGGTTGTAATGACACAATAGGTACCTGATTTACCTTATGCCATTGCCCTCGTTTGCCGAATAGAGCATGGAGCAGTTCCTGCTGACTTTGCATTCGAACCGTGAACGTAGAGGTTCAGGCAGCATTACGCCTGAACTCTAGCGCTCTGTTTTTGTATATAATATTTCCCCCACAATAGATTGCTTTCTCCGAAATACTTTTTTATAGAAATGTACCCCAAACCAACTCTCACGCTTTTTCTGACGCATCCTGAAATCTTGTATTTTATAAGTTTCTTCTATGGATCTATGTCCTCACGCCAAATCGCTTGCGGGGTAGGTAGGGAGTACAGAGGTTGAACAGGTTCTTCTTTATATATTTGTTTAGATATTTATTAACAAGATTTTCTCAAGAGCAAATGAGCGCAATGTAAACACTGCTCGTGCTCATGCTTCCAGTCCTTAAAAAATCGTGTGACGTATTTTATGATTACAGGCCTACGTTGCTCTTGCTTCGCGCGCAAGCGAGCGGAGTGTAATCTGAGCAACATCAGGTTTTATATTAAGTAACTCAATCAGTACCTCCTAAATGTTTATTAGAACTTAATTTAAATTCCGTTTTAATTAATATTTCTCATTCAAAATGACAGCAATAAAGAATGGCGCCAATTAAGCGGCCATATTTATCATAGATAACATATATCACAACTCGTGATTCACGGCCCTATCACGCTATGTACAATGTTAATAACGAATGTATGAGCAATTTATATGCAACAAGAACACATTATATTTTAGTTGAAATGTATGCACAATAATGTATAATTAAATGAATTTGTGTAATAGTAAACATGTATTTGAGAAGATTGCCGAACGAAGGTTGAATGTAAAATGGCGGTCCATGGTCAGATAGACAGATAGTCGAGTCGGTTTGGGTCGGTAATCACTGGTTAATAAACGCTATCAAGATTTGTAATAGCTGGTCAAATAACCGATAAATAATGATTCACTGCCTGCATTAAATTTTAGTTCTTGGGAGGTGCTTATAGTAAGATTAGGTAATTAAAATTCTATGCTCTTTTTTATTTAGGCACCTTTAAAAAAACTTTTGACTGAACTTGATGTCTCTACAAAATCGGACCGTAGCCAGCAGTACCCTAAATTTCCCTTTAAAGTGTCCAAATCATCACGCCACCTCCACCTCGGTCGACCACGTTGTCTATGACCATCTTCAAGAGTCCATGTCGAGACGATGTTTACTCCCTATACCACTTCAGCTTTGCCAACTTTAGGCTACATCCGTAACTTGAATTATGAAATGTAGTGTGGTGATCCTGACACGGTCCATTGATCCATTGCTCTTTGGCAAACCTTAAATAAGCCCTAAATCTACAGAAATCAGATAATTATTGTCTACAACGTATGATTTGAACTGTTTCATAATAAGTATTAGTGAACAAATTGGTATGTACACCACATTACACGTGTGAAATTAATGCAACTGATTTTGCGCAATAACGATAACAACACAAAACATAAAATTGTTTCATAGAATTTTTATTGTGAAATTGCTTTTTTTTTCGTTCAATCTTAAGGCCATGTTCGAAATATGCAATTGATTTCATTTTGGCGGGATGTCTATTTTGTGATTTGATAATGAAGAAATACGTTGACAGATGTTAAAAAATGGTATGATAACTCAGTGTCCCACTGCTGGACTAAGGGTCTCTAACAAATCGAGGTAAAAAAGGTCGTTCTCTACCACGCCGACTTAGTGTGGTTTCGTAGAGACGGCAAAATGGTTTAAGCTAATATTGAATATACATAATATAGCTAAACATACAGTAATAGAAAGGTTTATAATGTACGTTGTCGATTAAAAAGGAGAGTGACTGTTACCTCCGCTATGTTTTTTGTAGATAATCTAAATTAATGTCATTAATCATAATTTTCATTGGGTAAAACGGGGTTAAAACATAATTTATCATGTCATTAACACGATTCACAAATATAAACAGTACACAAAGTGGTTGGTTGCATAGATAAATGCACGCTTCCACCGATGTGCGGCCATGAGAGTAACCTTGCTTCCTTCTCGCTCCTGCACGCGCGCCTTAAGTCCTCCTATCTCTTTCTAACTAAGTGTTTGCAGCGACAACTACCGGATTCCGAGTGCGTGTGTCGCTTTATTTTATGAATACATACTTACATTTTATATAAAATATATAAGGGTAGTTTGTTTTGGCGCGCTCTGGGGAAGATTGAGATGCGTATTTTATTTTACAATTTGGCAGCGCACAATTTTCTATTGATAATAATCATAGCATTTACTCATATGCACAAATATTCCTCTACGATCCCACTAGAGGTCACTAGAGATATTATAAGATTTAAATATATGAATACCAATGTTGAGAAATATATTTTTTGTCTGTCCTTAATTAGAGACTTCTAATGATTTATTCTACTACTACTTGGGTATCCTGTCACATAAGGATAAAACGTTTATTCTATAAATACATAGTTCTAGGCCCGCAAGGGACCTGGCGTGAAGATAATAGTAATACATTATCCTTACCTGTCTATCACTCACTGCCTCGAAAGGCGGCGGTAACCAAATGAGGTGAAATTTTCGCCCACACACCTGAACAAATTAATTAAATAAAATATATGCAAATGGTATGGCAGAAATTTTGCAAATGCACTTTCTCAGTAGGAATACCGAGAAAGTGCATTTAAAGTTCTCAGAGTTAAAAATGTTGTCAATAACACAAACATTTTATTAGATATGCCCATTTGTCTCATGTCTTTTTAATGAGAGAAGAAATGAGCACTTTTTTTAAATTCGACACAGCGTCTACATTACTTTTATGACATTACAAATGTCAAAGTGACGTGACAATTTAGAAACTTTTCTCTAATAGAATGAAAAAGAAAAATATACTATTCATTCTCCAAATCTTTAGTATCATTAATTAAACATCAGAAAAATATGTTTTTCTTAGAATATGTCTACGCATTTCTTATGTTTTTTTTTTAAGTAAATACAACAGAACAATAGTTAGTTCTATTTCAGTAATTCGTTAGAATGAAATTAGGGCATATTACCAATAACGTTATCTACCGGTATGCCAAAATTAGATCAAGGTTCCGACCTCAGTTTTGAACACAGATAAATATGTATAAATGTGTCGGCGTTCTTTGCCCGGAGCGGTTACGAGGCGTTTAGATAGCGAGTGGGGCGTTTGGTGCAATAGGGCGTGTTAAAGTGTGCTCTCATTTATGTTATTAATTTTAGTAATCAATAAATAGAATCAAAATATTTTTATGCATGTAAACCATCATAGTATTTATGAATTGTCAGAAAAGTAACGAAGACTCTACAACCACTGTAGAATATCATTCCTGTTGAGAAGGGCAAGAAACTCCACGGTTACTCAGTTAAAACAAAAGTTTTATAAATAAAAAAGAAATGAACACCGTCACGCCTTTATTCCCCAAGTGGGTGCCAGAGATGTACTGTGTACACCCACATTTCACCGAAGATGCTAGGTTTCATATAAAAGGGGGTGAGCTATTGCCATATACTACGATTCCAGACTCCGAACTGATACTGGGAATGTTTCTACAGAAAAACTACATTTGTCCAACCTAGGATTTGCATTCAGGACCTCGTGAACCCAAGCGCATTATTCGCCACTAGACCTACTAGGCAGTTTTACACTTTTAAGGTAACTATTTGTAAAAACATAATATAGGGTGGTGCAGCCTTAAGTAATTACTAGCTCTTTCTTCCTTGACTATTCTTAAGTACTTTGTGGTAATATGTACATGAATGTAAAAACTTTAATTTAAAAATACTTTAAAGGAACAAGCTCTTATGCAGCAGGTAATTGTGGAATTCAAACCGACCAATCAATATTATTAAATTGATTAAGAATCAGTGATAGCCTAGTGGTTAGACCGTTGGACTGCAAAGTCGGAGGTCTCAGGTTCAAACCCAGGCACGCACCTATGTCTTTTCGAAAGCATATGCATTTTAAAAATTAACTATCACTAGCTTTAACGGTGAAGGAAAACATCTTGAGGAAACCTGCATGCCTAAGAGTTTCTCGAAGGTGTAGAAAGTTCGACAACCTGCACTGAGTCAGCGTGGTGGACTATGGCCTAAACCCTCTCAGTTCGAGAGGAGACCTGTGTTCAACGGTGGGACAGTTTCTTAACAGGGCTCACATTATAATTTATATTCAATATTATGGATTTGTGAAAGTATATGGCAATAGGCTCGCCCCCTATTACATGGGACCTAACATCGTCGGCGAAACGTGGGTTTACTCAGTACACCTCTGCCACCCCCTCTGGGGAATATAGGCGTGACGGTGTTTTTTTTTTATTTTTTTTAATATATGTGTATACTAAATTTTGTGTCTATACTGTTGCCCGTTGAGGGATTCTTTCGTCTGAAACCAATCCAGGGTGTAATCAGCTCATGCTTACCATAAAAATGGCATTGTCATCGGAACTGAACCAATATCAAATTTTAACTGCGTAGGAAGTGGTTTTAATTCAGTTTGCAAGATTTGACCTAAACCAATAAACTAACAAACATTGCAAGCAAAATAAAAGCTTGTGCAAAGCTTATGATTTTTTGATAATAAACACGTCTATTCAGACGCGATTCAGAACCTCACCTCTGCCACCCCCGCTTGGGGAATATAGGCGTGACGGTGTTAGTTTTATTAATGCACAACAATTTTATAAATAACGCTTTTGGTATTCGAATATCGTTAATTAGGTTTCTTAATTAAGATACACATAACTAAAAACAATAATCATATCTAGATCGATTGTGCAATATATTGTCTTACTTATTGTTCGAAACGGATCAATATGCGCAGACGCAGCGCGCGGTGTCGCAACGCGCGCCCTAATTTTCACTTTCAAGAAACGCTGGGATGGCGTTTTAATCAAGTACATGTTAATTTGATGACTCGTTGTTAGAGAATTGCTAGTTTACTTTAAAAAATATAAATACGGCTGTTGCATAGTCTTATGACTATTGTGTATCTATCTATATCATAACGCCAGATCCCTTACGGAGTAGACTGAGAATAGGCTTCCAACAGGTTCTTTATTATCTTTCTTTATTATTACACACCGACGACCACAAGGTCCTCAGTTCTAGATCGGAATAACTGTGGTTTTTCAATTGAAATTTCTTAGTAACAGCCGGAGTCTGGAATCGTTCCCTATTAATATAATAGGGAACGATTAATATAATAGGACGTAATACTGTCGCATAAACTAAATAATCTGTATCTATGTATGTCAGTAAAGGATAGAGAGAGGCCTATGTCCAGCAGTGGACTGCTATAGGCTGATGATGATGAAGATGATGTCAGTAAAAAGAAATTATTCTTTTTTTACTATGCCGTGAAAAAGATACTGATCTAAAAACTAGTATACCTGCATGTCTTTCTTGTACCAAAGTAGGAATCGCTTTGTTGAAGAGATTCTGTGGTACGCGCCCAGCATCGGCAAAATAAATTGTTTAATTTAATAGCTACTGTCTAAAAAGTGGACACGTTTTTCACCTTCGTCATATAGTTAATTTTTATCAAATTCCCACATCTGAATCCGCAATATACAAGCCCCAAAATGGACAAAGCTAACAAACATACTGCTGTCACAAATCTCTGGACTAGTATAACTGGCACAACTCAAAAATTCGTTTAATTGAATTCTATCTATCTATCTATCTATCTATAACCTCACGCCAGATCCCTTGCGGGGTAGGCAGAGAGTACAGAGTTCCAACAGGTTCTTTCCTTACATACCTCTCTGGCTTCCTCGACTCTCATAGTTTGTCTCATACACGCTCGCCGGTTACGGAGACTCTTGACTTTTCCATCAGATAAGACTCGGTTTATTTGGTCGTGGTAAGATAGTCTAGGTCTTCCCCGGTACCTGCATCCTTCCACTTTCACATTGTATATCTGTTTTGTCATTCTTTCCTCTGGCATTCTTTCTATATGCCCGAACCAACGGAGCATGCCCTTTCTCATCTTTACACCGATACTATCTTTCATACCTACTCGCTGTCTTACTATGCTGTTGCTAATGCGGTCGGTCAGCTTCACTCCGCACATCTTCCGCAGAGCTCGCATTTCTACCGCATTTATCCTACTTTCATTCTCCTTCTTACATACCCAGCTCTCGCTACCATATAACAGCGTTGGGACAAGAACTCCGTTATGTATGGCCAGCTGCGCCTTATGGCTTAAGTGCCGGCTCCCGAGTAGCTTTCCCATCGCACCATTCACTCTGTTCCCTGCACTCACTCTTCTCTCTATGTCAGCGGTGTATTTCCCATCCTTACTGAAGGCGCATCCAAGATATACAAACTCATTCACTCATTTAATTGAATTGGCGCTCTAATTTCAAAACCATAAAGAATCTTTATGTTATTCTTACTTTTATAGATGTGTCGTTATTTAAATTGGCTAGCGAAATACAGAGTGTTGTTTTGTATCCTCGCGGAATTTGCAGGAGTAGCTGTACAGGTGGTACTGAACACAAATTCATAAAAAAACGAAACACACTAGACAAAAGTATATTTTTATTTTGTGTTATATAAATTTAATAAAAATCTTGTCCCGTTGTCCCACGTGTTTGGTGACTAGCCCATGCGGGCCAAGGAAAACATACAATTCTATGAAAATATTTATCACATAGTAGAGTATTCTTCGCTTTAACTAAGGTTGTTTTAATGTCAAAGGAGTATTAGTAAAAGTGAGGTTCGAAAACGTTTGTTTTTAACCTCACTTTTATTGCAATATACATTATTGATTTTATTGATTATTCTCATTATTGATCTGGTAAACCTCAATAACTTTAAACTGTCTATGTTTATAGACAGTTTTAATTAGTGAAGAATTATTGAGGCTTGCCAGAGAAGTTTGTAAGGAAAGAACCTGTTAGAACTCTGTACTCTCTGCCTACCCCGTACGGGATCTACTTGACAAAATATATAGAGATAGAATTATTGAATACTTTGTCTATTCTGTATTCCATGAAACCACGAGACTACAAAAGTACAATCTGTATATTGTTTTTGTCTAACAGGTCCGCACAATAAAAGTACGTACTACCGACCTTGTTCGGACTTGTTCGATTTACTGCCTAATTGCCGGTTAGCTCGACGTAAGTGGTACGATACCAGTCGGTTCAATATTACAAGATTGATGGCTTCGATGCCTTCTGCCTAACTTTGTGCCTAATATGAGTTTGCTTGACTAATTAGATTAATAAAAGAACTTTGACTTAAAGAAAGAACTTTGATTCTCAAAATTGAAGAATTACGAGGCACGCTTGTTTTTAAAGCGGGAGTGGCAAAGGTGTACTGGGTGCATCCACTTTTTGCCGCCGATGTTAGGTCCCATATAAAGAGGGCGAGCCTATTAGCATCGTACCGAGCACAGTTCCAAACTCCGGTCTGGAACTGGGAATTTTTCGATAGAAAAACTTAATTTTGGTCGATCCAGGACCTCGTGATCGGTACGCGCCTATCCACCACTTAACCAACTTAACAAAGCAGTTTTTCATATTTAATAAATCCATATCCATCCAAAGATAGTATCGGTGTAAAGATGAGAAAGGGTATGCTCCGTTGGTTCGGGCATATAGAAAGGATGCCAGAAGAACGAATGACAAAACAGATATACAATGCGAAAGTGGAAGGACGTAGGTGCCGGGGAAGACCTAGACTATCTTACCATGACCAAATAGACCGTGTCTTAGCTGAAGGGCAAGTCAAGAGTCTCCGTAACCGGCGAGTGTGTATGAGACGAACTATGAGAGTGGAGGAAGCCAGAGAGGTATGTAAGGAAAGAACCTGTTGGAACTCTGTACTCTCTGCCTACCCCGCGAGGGAGCTGGCGTGATGATATACATAGATAGATAGAGTAAACATTATAAATGTCACGCAATTACATTACGAAGTTTCAAGTTTATTCAGAAGCTTTAGAAAATTTTACTTCTTTTGTGTATCATTCTTGAGATTTTATTGTATGAAAAATATTATGTACAATGTGACGCAGACATTACGATGGCTTTTGCATTGTTCAAAAAAAGGCTCGTGTTTTAAAGTATTTTTAAATACGTATACACTGAGCTAAAATAAATTAGAAAATTATGAGTTGGATCTTATTAATGTAAACCATATCTCGACTACAATGGTAGCAACTTGGCCTTGTGATCAACTAGTGCTTTTGTAGTCACTAGTACGGTACCACTAGTGTTATAGTGACCACTAGTGCGGTTTAAGTTCACGAGGTTCAGGTATCAAATCCGGGTCAAACAGGGTGTCTTTTTTTCGATAGTTCGATTAATCTGGAGATTGGAATTGTGCCAATATTGCCATTGCAATAGGTCCCTATTACATCGGAATCTGACATAGGGATATGTCACATACGCATCTGCCAAGCGAGGCGTAGGGAATATAATTTATTATTTTTTTATTTAACATCATATAGAGTAAACATGAGAAAGGGTATGCTCCGTTGGTTCGGGCATATAGAAAGAATAACAAAACAGATATACAATGCGAAAGTGAAAGGATGTAGGTACCGGGGAACACCTAGACTATCTTACCATGACCAAATATAGTCTTATCCGAAGGACAAGTCAAGAGTCTCCGTAACCGGCGAGCGTGTATGAGACGAACTATGAGAGTGGAGGAAGCCAGAGAGGTATGTAAGGAAAGAACCTGTTGGAACTCTGTACTCTCTGCCTACCCCGCGAGGGAGCTGGCGTGATGATATACATAGATAGATAGAGTAAACATTATAAATGTCACGCAATTACATTACGAAGTTTCAAGTTTGAAAAAAAAAAAAATGAAAAAATGTTTATTCTCAAAATACAAATTTAAATTTACAACACAAGAACACAATTACACATTTAAAAATTTGTAAATTGGCGGTTCATTCATTATATAAATTCTTATACATGGTCCCCTCACTAGGCATGCCTGTATCGAGGGGTCCCAAACTAAAGAGATCATACAAATACGTCTACGACAATTGCACGCAAGTACAGGTAACTTGCTAAACATTAAATGTTATAAAATCTGTTATTAAAATCCAAAAAAAAAAAAAAAAAAACACCAAAATTAGAGGTAAATAAGTAACAAAAATATAAACAAACCAAAAATCAGTCCAATTTTGACTCGTAATTTTTAAATAAAAAAAAAACAATGAAGTATTTTATAGCACATAGTTTTATAGATGTAATTAAGATATATTTATGTATAATATATTGTATGTAAGTACCTATTACAGCAATGTATTTATTATTTTTTCAATTTCCTCATATGAAAGGGTAATTATCCATTCTTTTATCTTACTTTTAGCCCCATGTACTGAGCAAAATCGGATGTCACATAACTTAGATGTATTGTTGTAAATAATAGCAGTTATATAGGGATGAAATCTTTTTGCAAAAGTTGTGCGAATTACCGGTATCGAAACTCTAAAAAGTCTTCTTTTGGTCATGTCTGTGTAATCTAAGGATTGTAGGATGCTTTTATGCATGAATAATACTGAGCCTAATACATATAGTTTGCGGACACTTAACACTTTAGCTTCATTGTAGAGTGAAGTGGTTGGGTACCTATGGTTTTTTTTCAGCATTGTTTTTAGTACTGCCCTCTGGGCACGCTCCAACGGAAGACAATATGAAAGAAGGGATTGTGACAAAGCAAAGTAGGCTATTTTTAATGTTTCTATGGAGGCTACATTTCTGAGTTGTCTTATGATGTTAATTGTTTTTCTTACTCTACCTGATAAAAAATGTATGTGCTGTTGAAAATTAAGTTTTTGGTCTATCACTATCCCAAGGTATTTAACACTTTTTGCTCTAGATAGGATTTCGCAGGAGCAAGCGCCTGTTCCTAAGCAATCACACGCGTGCATATGCATATTCATAGATGGTGAAGGTGCGGAACTTGCTGTCTTGTGGAAACATATGTAATTGGTTTTCGTTACATTTAAAGTTAGAAGGTTGTCGTTTAACCAATTGCATATAGTTTCCATTGCCTTTTCAGCACTTTTAAAAGTGTTTTCCCAGTTTCGTCCATGTACAAGTAATGCAGTGTCATCTGCATAACAGATTATTTCTGAATTAGTCAGGGGTAAACTATGGATGTCATTCATATACAAGTTTAACAATGTTGGGCCCAATATACTGCCTTGAGGTACACCAAATGTAATATTTTGAGTGTTGCTAAGATAGTTAGATACCTTTACACGTTGATTCCGTGCTGATAAATAGCTTTTGAACCATTGCAAAGGAGTGCCTCTAATACCCTTGTGTTCCAACTTAGTCAAAAGGATGGGGACAGAAACAGTGTCAAAGGCTTTCGAAAGGTCCAAAAACACACACATACAGTTTGCAGATTTGTCAAGAAGTGTTGCTACTGAAGATGTCAATTTGAAAATTGCATCATTTGTTGATCTGCCTTGGCGAAAACCAAATTGCTTTTCAGATATTAAGTTATGTTGTTCCAGATATTTCACTAATCGCTTACTAATTATTTTTTCTAATAATTTAGAAAATGCTCCTAACAGCGAAATCGGGCGATAGTTATCAGGGCTATTTTTTGCTCCAGATTTATATATTGGAGAAACCACAGCAGTTTTCCAAACATTCGGAAAAATGCCGGATTCCATACTTCTGTTAAAGATAAAAATGAGAGGGTCTATTACAGCATCCTGAATGGATTTCACTAAGGTGTTATTTATACCATCAAGTCCTGGAGCTTTATCATTTGGTAGGCTATTGATTAGAGTTTTTATTTCTTGCGCATCTGTAGGTTGCAGGAAGAAAGAGGCGATAGGTGTATTATTACATTTGATTTTGGAAGCAAGGACATTTTCGGTTGTATTATAGGATAGTAAAATTTTATTTGCTAATCTATGTCCAACATTAGAGAAATAAGTATTGCATGCATCTAATGATTGTTTATAATGAGTAGTATCTGGAATATTCAGTAAATCTGTTGGTTCTCTATTACTAGTATTTATATTACATATTTCTTTCAAATTCTTCCATAATTTTTTAGGATGATTTTTGCTTTCCGTTAGTACCTTTTTATTGTAATCGAACTTAATTTTTCTCATCAAGTCTACATAATAGTTTCGGTAGCGTGTGTACATTAATTTGACCATTGGATCGTTTGGGTTTGCTTTGGCGCGCTTGTGCAGGCGATCTTTGTGTCTCATACACCGCAATAGGCCCGGTGTTACCCAAGGTTTTATATTAAATTTTGATCGGCTAACCAAGGATTTACCAGTATGCTTATCTATAATTTTTAGTAAAGTGCCCATAAATTTTGCTGTATATTCATTCAGATCTGATTGATTAAGGCAACTATCCCAATCAATTTTGTTAAGTTCCTTCATTAATCCTTCAATATCTGTTCTTACTTTTAGTCTATTAGGTTTGTGATCTATGTTTTTATTCAAATTGATGCCTAGAATGATTATATCATGATCTGTCAAATCTATTTGACAAACTAAACTACGCATTGGAAGTTTACTTCTAACGAAAAAGTGATCCAGTATGGAAGAACCTCTTGTAGGATGGGATATTGCAGAAACCATTCCATATTCAGCCATGAGACATAAGTATTCGGAGCTAGTATTGTCTTGTACCGTTTCAGCAATATTTATATTTATGTCACCAGTTAAGACAAGATTTTTTCTATCATTATATACAAGAAGGTTTTGTTCTAAGGACTTTAGAAAATTATCAATTTTTTTGAATGAAGGTGATCTATATATTGCAAATAATGTAATTTTATTGGGGATTTCAATTATGATGCAGTCCGCATCCTCAAGCACAGGTTCGACGCATATAACATTCCAAGATTCCTTGACGTAAACAACTACGCCGCCATTCTGGAAACAGTTAAACAGTTTATTCAGAAGCTTTAGAAAATTTTACTTCTTTTGTGTATCATTCTTGAGATTTTATTGTACGAAAAATATTATGTAAAATGTGACGCAGACATTACGATGGCTTTTGCATTGTTCAAAAAAAGGCTCGTGTTTTAAAGTATTTTTAAATACGTATACACTGAGCTAAAATAAATTAGAAAATTATAAGTTGGATCTTCTTACACAATTGTAAAAGTTACTAACTACGTAGTATTCCGGGCGTCCACATTTTAGGAAAGAGTTTTCATACAACTGTACTTTACAAACGTTATACATATATACAACATTGTCACAGCCGAATATCAGTTATATATTAAATTTTATATATACTGCCTCGTTGGTCTAGTGGCAAAGCGCATTGCTTTGTGATCACGAGGTCCCGGGTTCAAATCCTAGGTCGGACAAATGTAGTTTTTCTAACAACTTTTCAGTATTAGTCTGGAGTCTGGAATTGGGCCCGGTATATGGCAATAGGCTCGCCCCCTATTATATGAGACCTAACATCGTCGGCGAAAAGTGGGTGTACTTAGCACATCTCTACCATCCCCGGGGAATATAGGCGTGACGATGTTTTATTATATTTTATTGCGGACCAAGAACAATAATACGAAGAACAAAACCCTCAAGCGATTTGTGAAACTCAAATCTTTACGGATCGTCCCTTGGTTTATTGAATGACCATATCAAAGCTTAATTATTTTGTTTTTAAAATTCAATCGCATATCATTTATTTTCCCGTCAAACTTAAACAAGCTAGAATGAACTACATAATAAATTTAAAAATATAGAATCACTTCCGGAATATTGAATGATAGATATTAATTGCTTCAGAAAGAAACATAAAACACATAATCGGAAACTTCTTTACTTCGTGACATAAAACATTCAGCTAGGCATCCATTAGAGGTAAAGCGGTGTGGATGCGTCAATATCGGTAATTTTGGTTTATAGTTCGAGCGAGAGGCAAATAAGATACAGAACAGTCTCGTATTATGCTTATTAAAACCTTAAAAACCACAACTGCGTCGTGTCTGAATCCCTTCCCGTAGCTTTAGGCTTAATACATATTGTCATAGACCAGAGCGAAGCAAAGCGATAATCTAAAATTAAATATCGCATGTGAACCTCTATCTCCACAGCAATGCATAAATTTCTACCGAGAACATACCTACATTTTTTATACTCGCTTATTTATCGAATTTTGTCCATTACATTGTGGAGATAGAGTTCAGTATGCTATGTGAAGCTTTAGATTGACGCTTCGCTTTGGCTGCGTCTGTGGTGATTGAGCCTTAGGCACGAATGCAAGCGTGGGCGCAGTCACGTGCCCTTCGGAACTTAAGTTTGATTACAACAGTAGCAATACTTGATACGTTTTTCTGTAATATTCTTTTAAATAATGAATAAAATGGGTTCAAGAATCATAGCTACCTACGTATAAGGTTTAAGGTAATTTTGCTGTTGAAGCAAATTAAAATCTACTGTAATAACAATACAATACAAGGTGTAACAGACAGGTGTGCTAAACCTGAAACAGGTTACTATACTTATCAATACCAACATTTCTGGCAACAATTCTAACAACACTTTTTTACTAGCTTACTTTTCTCTCCCACTCTTGAGCCAAGGTCTCCCCTTTACATTGCCACAATTGTCGATTCATTGCTATTTCGGTCCACCAAGTACCCGCAAAGGTTTCCAAATTATCACGCCCCCTTTTTTAGGTCTACTTTGCTTGCCACCGACACAGACCAGTAATAAAAAATATCAGTATTTTTTTTTATTATTATTATTTTTTATTCAGGCGAGTATCTCATAGGCGCTATATTAATGAGTACTACTATGACCTGCTCTAGGTTTTTTGCACCTGTTCCACACTATATTTTGCTATCGATATTTAAAATGTCGGCTGCAGCTAGAAGAAAGACGATTACATCGATTTGACTGGTGTGTAATAACAGTTATGAAACTTACAGTATATAACATCGGTAACACATGCTAAAAAAAACTTAAATGGACTTGTACAAATATATTTTTCCTTGAATTTGACTTTAACGGTACTGAAACTGTGAAGGCAGCGCGCAACAATTCACGCGGCAGTGCTAATGTTGCGAAAAATTGACCTTTTCGAGGCATGGTGTATCGTGCCCCACTCATTATAGCCAACATATGGCGATAATTTGGGCCAACCCTACTATAAAAAATAAGTGTTGGCGATTTAATGGCCTTTATATCTTCTAAGAAACTGTTGAAACTCTGTACTCTCGCCCTACCTCGTAATGTATATGGCGTGATAATATATATCGAAGGAGAAGCTTAGCATGCCCTTTTTCTGGTGAGAGTTGTGGGTCAAAGCTGGTTACGACCACCACAAATCCGGTCGTGTGGCAATTTTTGGAGAGGCCTATGACCTGTAGAAAACGACTGGAGGGGTCACTGGCGGACCTATTTATCAGCGCACAACCCAAACTGCAAGCATTGTGGTTGGTAACGAAGTGCTAGAGCAAGTTAATGAGTTTGTATATCTTGGATGCGCCTTAAGTAAGGTTGGGAAACACACCGCTGACACAGAGAGAAGAGTGAGCGCAGGGAATAGAGTGAATTGTGCGTTGGGAAAGCTGCTTGGGAGCCGGCACTTAAGCCAAAAGGCGCAACTAGCCATACATAACGGAGTGTTTGTCTCAACGCTATTTTATGGCATTGAGAGCTGGGTATGTAAGAAGGAGAATGAAAGCAGGATAAATGCGGTGAAAATGCGAGCTCTGCGAAAGATGTACGGGGTCAAGCTGACTAACCGTATTTGCAACAGCGTAGTAAGAAAGCGAGTAGGTATGAAAGATAGTATCGGTGAAAGATAGTGATAGACAATTTGGCGCAGTGGTTAAGAGCTTAAGTCGCTCCGCCCACTGGGTCGAATAGACGCGGGTTCGATTATAAATATTTGTGTGACCTATAATTATTTGTTTCGGTCTGGGTATTTATGTACGTGAATGATTATGTTCGTAAACTCACCCACAACACAGGAATAAATCCTAGTGTGGAGTTACGTCTTTATTCAATCTAAACCTTACCTAACCTAAAGATGAGAAAGAGTATGCTCCGTTGGTTCGGGCATATAAAAAGAATGTCGGAACAAAGAATAACAAAACATATATACGATGCGAATTAGGAGGGATGTAGATATTGGGGAAGACCAAGACTATCTTACCCTGACCAAATAGACCGTGTCTTATCTGAAGGGCAAGTCAAAAGTCTCCGTAATTGGCGAGCGTCTATAAGACGAACTATGAGCGTGGAGGAAGCCAAAGAGGTATGTAAGGAAAGAACCTGTTGGAATTCTGTACCCTCTGCTTACTCCCCAAGGAATTTGGCGTGATGATATAGATAAATAGATCGACAACTCAAACAAATTCATCTAGAAACTAGATTTTTTTCATATTGCTTCTATTTATAATGTAGACAAGAACTACCACTTAATCTTTGGAAATTCCACACCTAAGGAGGTGAAAAGGTTGATATACTGTGAATGCCACGCAGGCAAAATAGCGGGCAACAGCTAGACGTTAAATAAAAAGCTAAGCCAATACTTTTTACAAGAAAATACAGACGATCAACAAATAAAATCACCTTGATTTTGACCTCTAACAGTTCCGAAATGAACAAGAACAATTTGCACTATGGCGCTAATGTTGCGAAAAATTGACCTTATATCGAGGCATGGTGGTACACCACTCCTCGGCTGCGGTACACCAACCTTCGGCGCGCGGCCCTCGCTTCAATTTATTTAAACTTAACCCAGTGATCATGACACACTTTTAGTGATTACGTACGGCCGTGTGTGCGTCCGCGCATATTTCGTACACGAAATTCATTCGCCGTTTTTTCGTTTACTTCTAAATAGGACGGTTTAGTAGGTCGGTATAAATAGGAGCGACCTTAATTCTGACAGTTATGGGTCAGGAGTATGTCGTATATCCGATAATTTGTTGAGTGACGAGTTTAATCGGAGGCCTCATCAGATCCATATTTAAGGCATGATTTATTTATAAGTATTTTTATTGTACCGCAAGGATGTCGAGTGCGTGTCTGCCAACAAAGGAGCGAATAAAAAATGTAAGCCGCCTGTTCTATTAAATTAATTATTTAACAATAACTGTTATTACTCTACGTATATTTCAATAAATCCATTATATCACTGCGTCAATTAAAATCTAATAATGAAAAACGAAAAAACACAAAAAGTTATTTTTTAAATAACTCAATAAAAATAATAATGTTTAAATTGATTCGGCGAAGGCGGAAAGAGCGGACGCCAGATAGAAGCAAGGCCAGCCGTCAAGGTTCTCAAAAAGGAGGTGTCAATAACAAATTTGGACTTTAGTTTCGTTGAAATAGAGTTGTGAGTCGTTTGAGGGGCGAGGTACAATGCAAGACAATAAGTTGGGTGTTTTTAATGCAACATTTTTCAGTAATAGGTAGAGATCAAGGTTGGTCGGTGCGGCGTGTGGCGCGGTGAGGTCGGCGCGGAGCTCACGCGCAGCCCGCCTGACGGGGGGAGTGGACTCTGTGGGCCTATCCTCACCATATCCTCCAGCTCTTAGCCTTTTTTGGATGTCAACATAAGGACTAAACTATTTCTACGACTGAATTCGTTTGATGGGCGTTAATAATATTACTTATCTCTTGATTATTGTGTGGTTTTCCTATACGGTAACCTTCTTGGCAGCTATTATCAAAAGTAATATTTTATTTTTATATTCCCTGCTATTTTTGTACAGCTCTGACATAATAATAAACAACCTATACTGTAACTCTGTTAGGCAAAGCCTTTCTCTCGGAAATCGAGGTGAGAGAGATTAGGTAATACTTTACCGTGCGGATTATGGGAGGCAGGTATGTTGCCTGCAGTTGGAACTTAAAGCCGCCCATAAGGGTGCCAAAGTAGGACTAACAGGACAAGTATAAGTCATTTAAAAACTAAACTACAAGAAAAGAGAAATATATGTACTTAAACGAAATACCTAACTTCAAATTAGAGTGAGGTTATATGACAATTGAATACGTGAAGGAGTTCAATAGCCTACACACTAAACTACTATTTCCACGTACTATATAGTTAACAATAATCAATTTATGTTCACATAGAATAGTAAAAAACAAATTATCAACTATTACTTAACTGATAACCTTAAAAGTAAATAAATATATACGTATTTTTATCATAATAGCTGTGATTGGCAAAAAATTACGTTTGAGCAACAGCATATAAAAACACATGCCAATTTCAACATTGACTACTAATATTAAGGTTCAATTCTGTGAAGTATCTTTGGTTGATTGGTTATTATGAAATCGTAAGTATGGTATAATAAATCTAAAACACCGTCACGCCTATATTACCCTAGCGGGGGTGGCAAAGGTGTACACCCACTGTTCGCCAACGATGTTAGGTATCATGTAATAGGGGGCGAGCCTATTGCCATATACCGGGAACAGTTCCAGACTCCGGACTCATACTGGGAAGTTTTAGTTAAAAAAAACTACATTTTCCCGACCTCGGATTTGAACCCAAGACCTCGTGATCACAAAGCCATGCGCATTGCTACTACACCAACAAGGCAGTGAAAGTATAATAAATCTCTAAGCAGGTAACTTATGAGCTGTACAAAACTAAGCTGAATCTAAGTTCCATTGGGAAAAATCTGCTTCTGGGGCAATCGACTCGCACCTCCTCATTCACTATAATAAATCAAACACGAAACGCGGCACGTTACGTAAACTTCCTAAAATAGTCAATGAATAGTACTCCAGTCTATCTATCTATATCATCCAGCGAGATCCCTTGCACTCCAGTGCCATACATAAAACCATAACACGATCATTTCAGAAGTTATCATAACACGCCGCGTTTGATACTAGCAAATAAAGGCCCTATGACGTTTTCTAAGTAATCCTTCATCATCATCATGACTTCCAGCTCTTTCCAACCACTACAGGGCATGAGCTTTTTTATTTTTAAGCCACATATCCTATCCTGAGCTAATCTTGGTTGGATCTTACCTATGCACTTAATCATATCTTCGACCCATGTTTGTACTGGCCTTCCAGGACTGCGATATTCCTTCCGAGGCCACCATTTGGTTGCATACTATAGGTAAATCATAAATCTGATTCTCGTTTGCATAAGATATATAAAGCTTTGAGAGAACATATTCTATCGTAACCGGCAAGTGTGTATGAGACGAACTATGAGAGTGGAGGAAGCCAGAGAGGTATGTAAGGTCTGAAAGCAGTGAGAGCCTAGTGGTTAGACCGTTGGACTGCAAAGTCAGAGGTCTCGGGTTCAAACCCAGGCACGCACCTCAGTCTTTTCGAAAGCATGTTCGTATTAAAAATTAATTATCACTTGCTTTAACGGTGAAGGAAAACATCGTGAGGAAACCTGCATGCCTAAGAGTTTTTCGAAGGTGTGTGAAGTTCGCCAACCCGCACTGGGCCAGCGTTGTGAACTATGGCCTAAACCCTCTCAGTTTGAGAGGAGGCCCGTGCAGTGGGACAGTTTCTTAACAGGGCTAAAATTATTATATGATCTACTGGCGTATAATGCTTGTAGCGATCACGAGGTGGGTTCAAATTCGAGGTCGGACAAAGGGTAGTTTTATCATTGAGAAATTCAGTGTCAGTCGGAAGTCTGGAATTGTACCTATGCACTCTGCTATGCACTCGCCCTCTATTATATTTGAACTTACCATTGTCATCGAAAATTGTCTCTGCTACTTCTACTTGGAAAATGTAGCCGAGGCGTATCTCTTCAGGATTACATGGTCTTTCCGTACCGAAGAAGCTAACCTTAAAGATCACTAGGGATCTTTTCAAGGAATACTTAAACCACCGAGCAATAAAAAGGCTATGTAGTTTATCCTAACCTGTCTCTCTGGTATTTAGGCTGTATTGTGTGTATATTATTTATCAAAAGAAAAACATACTGTTTTCCAATGTCAAGGCGATATATCAATTTATGAACGCCCCGATGCGTAACATACAGCCGCCATAGTCACTCCACATGTAAAACTAGGTCATGGATGCCCCAAATTCATTGCGGGCTCAATTATTGAATGAATGTCTTTACCACTCACACGGTGAAGAAATAAGCACCACGCGGGAAAGAGACAGATAGCTCGCCTTGGTTTTGACATTAGATCATTTGTTTTAGTGTTTGCACCATTTTAAATGCACATACATATCAGCTTCGTTTTATGTACATCACTTTTTAAAATGTAATTGCATGAAAATAATTATAATTTTAAAAACGCTTTACATAATTTTATATGCAAGGGTTATTATTTTCGTTGTATTCACTAATTTGTACAGGTGGTAACATACTGGCAACATTTATTATCAACACCATTGTAAAAAAAAATTAAATACCGATTAACTATTATCTCTTTTTTTATTTTATTCTGTCGAATAACGTTTGTTTGCGCATATTAAATCAAATAATTGATATAGTTATATAGCCATTTCTAACGATCATAACGCAATGACGTCATTCGCAAACAGAAATTGTATTAGGAAGTGGAATTATCAGAGCTATCTAACAGCTGCGAAGTGTGACTAGCTCACTATCAAACTAGGCCAAGGTCTTCGGGCCCGTGCGGATGTCCGCGAACCAGCAAAACCTGACCTCTGAGATATCACTATGGAACTCCCCAAGGTGTACGATAAGCTCACGCGCGCGGGGATGCACGGCTCAAGATGTTATGGTTGCGCATCGCGACATTTTTCGCCGATATAACCCGAAAAGTGCCGAAGTTCGTCGAACGCAAGTATTTCACGAGTATCGACTGGGCTTTGTTTTGTTTGTGCGAAATAACGCGTGCTGTATCTACTAATTCGGCTATTTTTATTATTATAGAAAGCTAGAAGCGATTAAAAGCAAGAGCATTTCTGTGTTAACCAAGGTCATCGTTACAGTACTGTACTCACTTAAGAATTTTAATATGATTGGCCTGCCAATACCGCCAATACCTATTGTTTATAGGTATTTGATACACAGCAATTATCAGAAATAGGTACATTTATGTTGTTTATAGATTTTATCCCATTATCCATTCCCCAAATACAAGTATTAACGCTGACTTTCATAGAATTAGAATCAGAAAAAAATTGTATTTGGAAATCAAATAAATAGGTAGTTTTTTTTTTACTTTTTCTAGTCATATATCCATTCTAATTATTAATATTTCATATATTGTACCTTCCACCTAGGTTTAGAAACTTATCATATATCATATTTTTCTACGTCTTATACATTCATCTATCTATCTATCTATCTATAACCTCACGCCAGATCCCTTGCGGGGTAGGCAGAGAGTACGTAGTTCCAACAGGTTCTTTCCTTACATACCCCTCTGGCTTCCTCGACTCTCATAGTTCGTCTCATACACGCTCGCCGGTTACGGAGACTCTTGACTTTTCTATCAGATAAGACTCGGTTTATTTGGTCGTAGTAAGATAGTCTAGGTTTTCCCCGATACCTGCATCCTTCCACTTTCACATTGTATATCCGTTTTGTCATTCTTTCCTCTGGCATTTTTTCTATATGCCCGAACCAACGGAGCATGCCCTTTCTCATCTTTACACCGATACTATCTTTCATACCTACTCGCTGTCTTACTATGCTGTTGCTAATGCGGTCGGTCAGCTTCACTGCGCACATCTTCCGCAGAGCTCGCATTTCTACCGCATTTATCCTACTTTCATTCTCCTTCTTACATACCCAGCTCTCGCTACCATATAACAGCGTTGGGACAAGAACTCCGTTATGTATGGCCAGCTGCGCCTTATGGCTTAAGCTTTCCCATCGCACCATTCACTCTGTTCCCTGCACTCACTCTTCTCTCTATGTCAGCGGTGTATTTCCCATCCTTACTGAAGGCGCATCCAAGATATACAAACTCATTCACTTGCTCCAGCACATCGTTACCAACCACCATCCTTACATTCGTTCTGGTTTCTTCCCTTTCAAAAACCATAAACTTGGTTTTCTTCACATTCAAGTGTAAGCCATTGATCATACAGTCGTCTTTCATAACTGTGACTAGTGTTTGCAGATCAGTGGCTGTTGGCGCTATTAAAACCGCATCATTTGCATAAAGTAGATGGTTTACCACTAAGTCACCCATTTGTACACCTTCATTCATCGCTTTCAGTCTTTGAAGACTTTTGTCCAGATATATTATAAACAGTCTAGCGGACAACACGCAACCCTGCTTGACGCCGATTTTAACGTCAAACCAGGGTGACCTGTTACCACCCACCCATACGCATGCCTTGCAGTCCACATAAGTGGACTGGACGGCTCGCAACAAACTCTACACTTTTAATAATGAATGTTACCAACTTACATTCTGTTCATTATATTTTTTTATCCCTCCACAAATCTTTTTTCTTCTTTTTTTTTTTAATCAAACTCTTTACGACAAAGATATAGATAGAAATACAAGAGAAACACTAACGTTTTTAAGACATTGTTTGTTTAGGTCGTAACTGTTGTGTATTACGTTTTTTTTATTATGGGAGCCGTAAAAATACCGTAAAACAATCGGAAGACACGGAAGGGTTGCACAATGACAAAAATAACAATAGTGGTTTTTTTACAAAATCATGTTTTAGTGAACTTTCTTTTTTATTATTACATTTTTAAATTTTAGCCTGTTTTATAGTTTTGTCAAGATCCAACAATAAGGTTATCGCTCTTAAGACCTTATTCACAACCCTCGAGTGAAGCTCTGGTTAGTTACTTCTCGATAGGTGTTACTCGGAAATTAAAGCTGACTAGGTTAACCGTTGGCTAGGGCTATTCAAAGATGGTGAAATTCATACATAGACTTACTTGCAACTTTAACCGGCGATTATGCTACTTAAAAACTTAACTCGAGGGTGGTAAAAGAGTCCCTAATACCGATAGATTTCTTAAAGGCATTTTGGCGAAGATAGTTATCCCAGAAAGGGTATATAAAGTACTTATGCATGGTGCTAATACGCGATGCCAGTAACCTGGACGGGTTAACTGCATGGTGTAAACGACCGTGTAGTGACAGTGGTCATCTATATAAACTCTGTTGTCCGTGCCCGTCACGTATGTAGTTCGCACGTTTACATTGCATATTTTCTGCAAAAACCGATCCTTAACCGCATCCAATCACGATCTTTGGCTATTTTTGTTCTGCCAATGTGGTAATACCACGAGCCCACGTTCGCGCGGGGAATTTTTCAACACATAGCGCTGAATCGTTGCTAGGGCTATTAAAAAAAAAATATTATTAACCGATTTTTCATTCCAGCGCCTTACTAATGCGCGAAAAAAAGCACCCGCGCAAACTAAGGCTAACAGTAATGACTTGCGCTGCAGATATTTTTTAGCAATTAGGTCACAGGGTACGTCTTCATGGACTAAACACTCATTATCCAACCACGTACTTCTAAAATAGCTCACATAATCGTACATATTACATTTGGCCTTACACTCGGAACGGCCCTAAAACGCCCTAAATACCAGCATTTATCGTAAAAAATAATAATATAAATCATCTATTCCCGTCCGGTGCTGGCGACATCTGGCGGAATTAAGATCCGAGCCAAGGCCAAGTACCGTTGCCATGGCAACTCCCAAATAGGTTCACACCCTAGATAGTTAAGAAACGAGATTTTGATTACGTAAAATATTAGAGCGACTGATAGCGGGATTTGGGAGAGGCCTGTGAAGGACATTTTATATCTGATGACGAATACGAGCGATACCGGAAAATGAGTATCATCAACAGTGTTAGGCATTACTTGATTAATTTTTAATCGTGGGATCAATTAATTGAAATTTCAGTTGCAATTAATTATTACTCTTAGGTACTTCGGAATAACAATGACTTTTAAACGTCAACCGCCTCAGTCTCTTCGTGGCCATGCCGTAGAGAACCTGGAAACCGTACGCGTGGTGCCGTAGAGAACTCGAAACCGTACGCGTGGTGCCGTAGAGAACTCGAAACCGTACGCGTGGTGCCGTAGAGAACTCGAAACGTCGGGAACTTAAAAACCAAAAATAAACCGCGATAAAATCCAAATTATTATATCATCATCATCATCTCAGCCTATACTTATCCACTGCTGAACATAGGCTTCTCCAATCGCTTTGCAGCGTACCCGGTCCGACGCCACCTGCATCCAACGACTTCCTGCGATTTTCACAAGATCGTCGGTCCATCTGGCAGGCGGTCGTCACATGCTGCGCTTGCCAATGCGTAGTCTCCACTCTAGAATCTTTCTGCCCCAACGACCGTCCGATCTTCGCGCTCTGTGACCCGCCCATTGCCACTTCAGCTTGCTAATCTTGAGGGCTATGTCGGTGGCCTTGTCTACGAATCTCTTCATTTCTGATTCGATCACGTAGAGAACGCCGAGTATAGCTCTTTCCATAGCTCGCTGAGCAACTCTGAGCTTCTTATAATTGTAATTTAATTGTTTTTACAATTACACAGACAGATTACTTATTCTTCATGTAAACCACCAAAGTATTTAAGTCGTCAAAAAAGTAACAACTCTACCAACTATGAATGTCGTTCCTGTCAAGCAAGAAACTCCACGGTTACTCCTTTAAAATAAATAAAATACAATTTTTGCATCCACATCTTATTGTGGGATTAGGAGAACAATGTAGGCTGGTCTATCAGGTTGATTTAAGTTGAATTAACCAAATTGTACTATACATGAGAATGACTACATGATTCTCTCATTTACAGAGAAGGAATCGTTCCCGGGATCTATAGTGACGTGGTAATACCCATTTTCCTTTCTTGCGGAATAGCTTGTAAAGGCATCTAAGGGTCCATCCACTTCACAAATATTTTTTTCGATTGCTGTGGTCCACTTAATACCTACTACCTATTGCACATATTTAAGTACTATCAAACAAAATTTGCTGTTGCATAGGGTTGTGAAACAAACAAATTAGAATAATATTACTTACACACCTTTTATGATAAAAGTATACTAGAGAGCCGCCGAATGAAAAAGAGCTGTGGATAAACGCAGTATATAAGACCGTCTCCTTTCCACGTCAAAGTAAGATTACTATAATAATTCTAAAACATAAAAAGATTGCGGAAACTTCCAGTTTATCGCAGCAATAGAATCAGGTTTATAGATTTTCTTGTTTTCTTTTTTAATTGTTAGTCAAAGCTCTTCACTAGGAATTATTTAAGTGTCGTAGGTGCGTTAACAATCGTGAAATTCAAATGCACAAACACCCAGACCGAAACAAATATTAGTAGATCATACAAAGATTTATTCAGTTTATCAGTCATAGGGTTTATTCAACTTTAAATACCTGGGAGATACCACCTAGGTAACTCAGTGCGACTAGGTAATGATTATATTTCACTGTAATAGCCGCAATGGTATGTATTTGGTATACAATCAAACTTGAACGAAGTTATTCCTTTTCAGGAGCTTCCGTTGCCTAGGCGACTGCCAAGTTCGATATCAGGGCGGAACTGCCAACGAACTAACCCATTATGATGGTAGAAAACTCACCTACAATTATGGGAACTGGATAAATGTTGACTAAAACTTACTGTGATTGTTTTAATGTTAAAGGGACCTTTTGTGTAGAGTTATAAAGTAGAGTTCAAGGATCGAATGTTAGACGTTGTAGTAGAACGTCAGGTAATAATCGGGCCCCTCGAATCATGGAGACGTTGGAAAATGAAAATTCGAATGTCATCCATCTTAACGACCGAAACAAGCGCTGATGACACTGAAAACCTTCGTGATGGCTAAGAAAACCAATGCTTCGTAGCGCTACGATCGTCTCTACGCATTGATATACTTTCGTTTATTTTATGTTATATGACATGTAAAAACACAATTAACGCAAGACCTGAAAGTAGTTTGTTCTAAATCGGCAATTGAATCCATTCTAACTATTTTTAAATTTAGTTATTTTCTTTTTAGTTCTCATACAATGCTGTTACTTGTTTAATACAGCCAACATGGTTGTATTAAACAAAATGTAATATTTTTTTAAAGTATTAAGGCTATTTTAAATGTATTTCTATTACACACGCCTCAATACGCATACAAAAGCTAATTAATTATTAAATGTTATGGTTTATATGGGTGCCATAGAGCTTAAAAATGGTAGAAAACTCCTTAAAATTGGAAGTGTGATTTTCGTATTGAATTCGTAAAGCAATAATCTAATTGTGGTGTCGGAGGTCTTGCGTTATTATGTTACATCTTGTATAGCCAATTACTGTGTACAGTGTACACCCACTTTTCGCCAAAGATGTTAGGCGAGCCTATACACCGGGTACAATTACAGACTCCAGACTGATACTGGAAAGTTTTGATATGTTTGAATGATACATTTTTCCAACCTAGAGTTTGAACCCTCGTTATCGCAATCCGAATTATTTACCACTAGACCAACGAGGCAATTTCTCTAGTGAATTTATAAATGCCGTCTTCACATAGGCACTTCATAAAAAAAACTCTGTCTACCGATCAAAATATTTTTAGACAGATTTCGTACAAACCAGGTCCACGCAGCTAGGCAAGTCTTATCTAATTATAAGTTTATACCAACGAAATTGCGTGTACTAAAAATCTACGAATTTAATCAGCAGACAATGATTCAAGCGGTACACTTGTATGCTCGCAATAACCTGTTAAACTAACTACGTGAAAACATTCAAATACATACTCTAATAATGTGAAGTAAAGTATAAATTGGAGTGTAGTGTATCGCATGTTTAATACGTTTTGTTAGTGACGTGGCGCGCATGCGTCGCGGCCGGCGGGCGGCGCGGGCGCATCGCTGGATGTGTGTCAAGGAGACATGAGTATTGGAGAAAAATTCGCGAACCTTGACGCTGTTAGATTAGAATTAGGACCGTCCGAGTTTATTCATTTTATTACGTGTTGTATTTATAAAAAGAAATTAAAACTGTGAGCGACCGTTTACCTAAATGAAGGTCGACGGTTTTAGGAGAATAGGTGTGTCTTCGTATCTTATCACTGCTTGAACTTAATGTGTCAAATTGCGCGGAGCAAGGCTACTTTATCTCACCTTTTATGGGTGAAACTTTAAACGTACAAATAACATTAATCTATTTTATATTACCATATGCACACAACCCGATAATCGCATATATACAATATTATAGCTACCTCACACCTCCCTTACAATCAATTTCAGTGCTATTATCAAATCTAGGAAGCAATTTTATCGTGTTCATCGTACCAGCCACTAAGCTTTTTCTCTCCTCTTTTATCACTAAGGGCACGCTCCAACGCCTCCACAGTATAAAATTTAATGTAAAAAACATAACAAAACACTTGATATAACAAAAGTAGAATAGATCTGAATTAATTGCAATTTATATTATAAGGAAATTGATAGCGATGATCTTTTGTGAATATCGAACGCGGATGAGAATCGATAATGTGACGGAATGGTCCGCTGGTCATGTTAATCGATAAAATAGAATCGAAATTAATAGGATTCTGTATTTTTTTGTGGGTTAAGATTTAGAACAAAATTGTTCTCCACCAATCTGCGCGTATGACCTGTTTTCTTTTACCTTAATTCGTCAGAGAAGCGATCAGAACTCCATAATCGTAACCGCCGCCGACTACGCACCTGACTCCCCTATTATCAGCCGCGCCGGTAGCGGCAGCGTATTCTCACCGACACTCCCGATGCCCTTATTTCCTTTCTTTGGAATACAGATATCCTACAGGATCAGATACCAACCTCCCCAGCGAGGTCAAAGTATCTCTTGCCTACCCGTCGTTTCAGAACACCACGGCGAGACACCTTGTATATGCCCTCCCCCACAGGGACCGACCAAGCCAAGCCCGTTGCTCCTTGAGGCGCCCTTAATCTGGTTGCCCCCTTGCCCTTCTGGCTCGAGCGTAGTGGTTGCACGCTTACCCTCTTGTCCCGTGAAGCTGAAAAGGCCCCGCGGCCAACAGCGTAGATCACTCACGCATACAAGACAACACTTTTATCCCACTATGGGACATCGTAAGCTAATTTATATAATTAGGTGATTGCTTTAAAAAAGTCAATACGAAAACCAAACTTCTCAAGAAGTAGAGGTCTGGATTATTAGAAATTAAAATCGCCGCATTGTTTGGTTTTATTATTTTGTTTAAATACTGCAGATTGAGTGAAACTACTTAAAAAGAACCATATATTGATAATAGTCGGAATTGATTCTGTTTCTAATCTAGAACTATTTTCAGCTATTGCGTTATTTACATCACCAAGTATTATAAGATCTAGAGTTACGTAAAACTGTTTTTTCCGCCACTCCACCCGCCGCAATGCCCAAAAATGCTTCGTCATACTGTTGTACCTACAAGTATTTTATGATAGGTTGATAGGACCTGTAGCTGCAGGTCCTATCAGTAAACTACGTGATGGAGGTAAAATTTACAGAATTTGACAGGCAACTTGGGGTAAACCAACAATTGCGGATACGTCTACTTACTTTGAGTTCTTGCCTTAATTTAAGCAACTGTTTTTTTTACAACAACGTGATGTGTCCTAATCAGAGGCCACAGTTCAAGTTGATAGTGAGCTACAAAATGAATAGCCCCAGACCGGTCGTTGCCCCGTACTGAACGCCTAAACAAACGAATATTGCTATAAACATTAATATCGAAGTACAGTCACGAGCGAATATGTAACACCTATGTCAGTCCTAAGTCTCAAGCACAGTTGCAGAGCCGTTCTTTAAATTTTAAAAATGTCATTAATGGCTAATATATCATTAAATCATTACACAAAACAGAATTACGACAAATTTTACATTAAAATAATAACTTTTTTTTATTATTTTCATCATTAGTGATAATGCCGCTTTATGCAATGACGTAAGATGAGCTTTCTGCATCTGAGTGCTAGTTCTGTAAAGGTTTGGTCAAACAGCCGACGGAGCGCGACGAAAGCGCTCGGCTACGCTCGGTCTGCAGTCGGCAGCGCGAGATCGAAATCGCGCCGGCCAGGCGCCCACGCCCTAGCGTTCTGCTCGCACGTGTATTGGCGTCTCGCTCCCCCGTGCTTCGTTTCTAATCGCATCGAGCGCGACGGCGACGTGTCTTGACGTTTGCTGTCGCGCCGACCGAGGCTGCGCTGTGTGGCGTCTCCCGTACAATACAACTCCCTAGGTCGCGCCACCGTCGCGCTCCCATCGCGTTGCATCGGCAATGTGGCGAAATCTTAAATCGGTTGCACTCTTTTGTTTTGCATCGTATCTATTATTTTTATTGCTTTAAATACTATTTAAATAATTAATATGTTTCTAATTCGAATACGCAGAGGAACTGAGCATAGGTCTCTGTGTGACTGTAAGCCTTTTTATGAGAACCATGGTGATCTTTTGGGTAGCCTTTTGTCCTGGAGTGGACGTCTTTTGGCTCATGATGATAAATGAATCTCTTTTGTACTGTCCCACTGTTCGGTAAAGACCTTTTATTGAGTGTCTACCACAGAAATAATAATACTGGTTTCTGTGGTCTTTACCTTACCCATTCCTATGTCGCGAGATCTTTTACATACATGAAATACACAAACACTCAGACCGAAACAAACATTTGTGGGGTCACACAAAGATTGTCCGTGCGGGGCTCGAAGGGACAGTGGAAGGACGGGAAGTGAGCGGAACAGCCGGTGCTCTTCCTACTATCCCAAGGCGTCGTCTAAACAAATTATAATGGCCGCGGGTTCAACGCACTCGTGATGAGGCGTCAAACTTTTATTTAGCAATTCCCATGGGTTATAAATACCCTGGAGGCCGGAAGCAGGCTAGTTAGCAGGCGAAATAGCCGTGAATATCGTTATACAAATAAACATTATGTTTTGTATCACGAAGCAAAACAAATATTCTATACCAGATACCTGGGTATAACAAAGTAAAAAAGAAGGTACCTACTTTGTGAACACTACATCTTCATCTCTACTATACTAGCAGTTTCCGGAGGCTTCCCGCCCTGTCGACAACACCGCTACCTACCGTGTCCAACTGTGGCTAAGAATTTTCCCGGTGACCCTATAAATACATAAAAAATCATTTAGCTCATAAGTACATAAGGAGAATTACGAACATACGCACCCCAGAATTTTATAAACATATGAAGTCACTATATAATCTCTAATTTCAGATCGATCGATCGATACAATCCGCGTAGTAGACGCGGATTTTCATTCGGTTTCACCAATAGATAGACGGATTTACGAAGACGGTATAGGTCTATTATTTATGAATATTTTCTACAAACTGGTCGAATTATGATAATATTTAGCCGCGCTACCCGTGCAAAGCCAGAGCCGGTTGGCCGGTATTTTTGATTAAATATTGATATTTTGATAAAGTCTTACCACATGACTATAAGTAATTAACAATACTTTCTTCCAAAAATCTCGAAGCTTCGATAAATAATTTATACAACGTAATCGGTATGACGTCAGCGTTTGAAATGATACTTTCACTTTCAGGTTCGCACGCGCCGGTGGCGGCGCTGCCCGTCGCGTGCGCATTGTCCACGCAGAAGAGACCATTACTGCCGCACTCATTTACAAGTCTTTAGCTATGCCACGGAAATTAACATAATTCAGTCTACCTATCTATATCGTCACGCCAGATCCCTTGCGTGGTAGGCAGAGGATACATAGTGCCATCAGGTTATTTCTTTGGAACTCTCTGGCTTCCTTCTCTCTAATAGTTACGACTCTCTACTTCCGACATTACAACACAATTTAAAATCACCATGTATTATGCTTAATAGATTACGATCATTCATCTCACAACAGCTAACAACATTAAAAAATAAAAGTTATTGTTAACAGGAGAAAGTAATTTCACTGACATGTGATTCCATCATTACCATTCAAGCCGACGAATGTGAGAGCATTTCACAACAATATGCACCGTAATACGTTTTATATAAGGATTATAACTGAAAGTATAAGAGAATCATGATCGATCTGGATTTGGTGACACGCGAAATCGTCATGAAATTGATTTGGGGAGATTTTAATAATTAAGTTATGGTTGAAGAGCTTTTGAAGGCGCTGTGGTAACGCAGTGTTTCTAGTAATCATCAAGGTAAAGGAGCGTTCGTTTCAGTCAGTCTAAGATGGGTGACCGTTTGTGATAATACAATGTTCCAACTTCCCCGTGTGTGGAAACTACGGCAACTGTTAGTACTAACTGTGACTAAATGTCGTTTAGCTAAGTTAGGAAGATTATGCGCGCATTGATAAGTTCCAAGAGCAGGTGGCCATAAACTCACCTCCACAAAACTGCATTAGGTCCGCAAGGTAGAGTATAAACCTTTCTCACTACGATTTTTGAAATGCCTTAACCCTGTGAGCGAATTATAAGTTCGTTGAGGTCTTAAAACGATAAGCATAGCTTCCATTCCTGAATGATTTGATCTCAGAGTCTACAATATAAGTGGTTACATTTACAAACTAACTGCAAGAAATATTTGTGGGTTACATAAAGATTGAGACAGAATACCGGACCGGAATCATACCCCCGACTACAGTATACAGCTAAGCGGCCTATACTCAGAATACCAGGTCAAGCCGCTGTCAACGTTGTTTACAAACATGAAATACACATACACAAACACCAAGACCGTAACCAATATTTAAGTCATGTAGAAACAAAACCAGCAACATCCATATCGATCGATATGGATGTTGTTGGTTTTCTTTACCTCTGCCACTGCTTGAGGAATATAGGCGTGCTTAACTACTAGACCAAGTCGTCTGTCCAACTTGGGTGGTAACAAATTATACCCTATCTCTAGTGTAGCATAGGAACTAGACTAACCCTTTACCTTCAGGATGCACTTGAAACGCGATGGGCTGATACAGCGCACGCGCAGATGAGCGGCGCAGATTAAAACAAGGCCAGCCGCGTAGATAGCTGCCACTTATCAGCTGCATAGTGTTGAGTGGTCAGTAGGATAATCAGCCTTATTCCATGGACAAAATCCTGCATATAACCTCTGCCATTATCGATGGAAGTTGGCGGAGAGTGTCCTACTGCTACCTTCTAAATCCCCACGGTGGTGGGCATCTAAAGTCAGTCTGTAATTTCCCACCGCTGGGCAAAAGCCTTCTCTAACAAATTGAGGCGATCAACCTGTATCTTCTGTCTCATTGCTGGGCAAATGCGCTCTCTCATATTATCGAAATGAGAGAGATTCAAGTACTCCACCACGTAGACCCGTTGCGGATTGGTGGAGGCAGGTCACCTGCTGTTGGAATTTATCAGGCCTATAACGTTTCCAACTTGGTTTGAGACTTCCACAAGTAGTGGTAACCGGGACTAACGGCTTAACGTGCCGTGTGTGCTCCGTGCCGAGCACCCATCTCAGACTGACCGAGTCGAACGCTGCTTAATTTATATATGGTGATCTTTAGGAAGGCCTGTCGTGGATGATTTTTTTAGGTCTTAAATATTTCATTCTACATTTACACATTTCACGTCAAGAACACCACACTACACTCCATGACGCAAATTGCCGACGTAAGTCAAACAACCGCCAAGCTTAAATGGGACTAGGCCGGCCATATTTGCCGCATGAAAAATGACCAATTGGCCAAAATAATAACTGACTGGTCCCCACGAAATACAAAAAGACAACGCGGTAGACCCAGGCGGAGACGGCGGGACGAACTGGACACCTTTTTGAAAGACTGGCCTGACATAGCAACGAACAGAGTGGAGTGGAAAAAATGGAGGGAGTCCTTTGCCCAGCAGTGGTACACAAATCACTCATAATAATTAATACATTTATATTAAAACACATCACCACATACATCACCACTCACGTACGGACGCACGTGACATTGTTTTTTGTTTATTTTCATATACTTGTACAAAATTGATCTACTGCGCACGTTTGACTATACCTACATAAATAGCATAGTTACAATACAATAATATTATGTTATTATTTTCCGTATGATTGTCTGGTACTAAACAAACAGTCTTCAACTAACTAGACTATTAGCGGTGTGTGGTACGGTTGACAATCACGAGGTCCTTGGATCGAATCCTAAGCCGGAAAAACTGAGGTTTTACTATCGAAATATTCTTTAACTTAAAAGCTTAATAGCAAACCGGAGACTGGCATCGTGCCATGTATGATTTGCAATAACCTCGCTTTCTATTATATTTAGTTAGGTGGGAGTACACAGTACACCTCTGGTTGGGGAATATAAGCGTGACGGAGTTTATTAAACGGATTTTAAAGTGCCCAATTATTGAAGAAATGTAGGGCCTGTTGGGCGCTTGCGAAAAGTAGAGTACTTTATATACCTTCTATAACACCACAGCTTCAAAAGAGCTTAAGTTCACGTACGGCGCAAAATCAGTCCGTGACTGCGCAACACACACAGATAAATACAGTCCAAGGTCAATGACTAAAAACGAACGACAGGTTACTAATTCTCTATGGCCGATAAATTTAGGCGCTTAGTCAAACTGTTGTCTATGATTTTGGTTAAAAATATTATATACTAAGTTTGCCGCGGCTTCTCACATGTTCGACAACAGCGCCACCCTTGGGTCTATATTACTTCTGGATAATATAGCTTCCTAATGTTTCTTCATTAGGAAGCTATATTATCCAGAATTATTAAAATCTGGGCGCCATGTCCGTTACAGCAATTTGAATAAAATTGTTGATCACTGCCATCATAATTGTTAGTTTTAACAGTTTTCAATATACTAATTCAATCAAAATTCCATGATTTCCAATTCATATGGTACCTATCAATAATTCTTATGGTTTTCCATAGTCGTAGGTACCAGTTCAAACAATTGCCGACTTTTGGCACAAGTGTAATTGAACGATTTTTGTAGCATATCATAATTACAAAACACGTAATAAATAGCAGACTCCGGGCACTGTTCAGTCGATCGATTACAAACAAATAAGTCTTAACTCTCTGCACATTAGTATACACTAGCTTTTGCCAAAATAAAAAACGCATACGCTGCAGATCAGATCGTGTCTCAGTTACTTAAACCAGAACTGTGTAGCGGCGCAAAGATCAGCTCAATTTTGATCATGAGTTAGATTTGTGGCTAATATATAACTCTATTCAAATAAGTACTTCATAACTTTGTGAATAAATCAGTGGTTCGCTTTTATGTATCTTTCACATTCTTCGTGCTAAAAAAGAAATTTACAAAAAAAAATTGTACTATTTTTAAATAATGAGGAACGCATAAGCCTTTTACCCGTGCGTCACGTCAGAGTGAAAACCTTGAATGTGCGAAACACGTAACTATACAAGAATAAAAAATACTGCGCCCTGTATCCTGTAAAATGTGTATTTCTACAGCTTATTCAAGTTTATGTCTTTTAATGTCGTTAAGATGCGTTTCTAAAGGCATACGGGGCAAATTACATAAATTATGTAATGTTTAAGTACCATTAAATTATATAGAGTATGGTCAAATTAGTTACCCGAGGTCTTTAGTGTAAAGTGCGGCATAGTTTTGCTTTGCATGAATTTTGGTGAATAAGGGCGGTTGTTACAGAAAGGTCAAGTTCGTTGTTCACAAACTATGCCTTTAAAGTCGCATCTAAATCGATACGCTGGTTTTTGTGTGGCGCTCGAAAAACGGACACATTTAGTTGTTTCCAATCATTTCTTCTCTATTTATCTATCATGACGCCAGACCCAACCAACAATATTTTAAAAATCAATAAATCTTTTATGTCAGATACAGCTCCATTATAGTTCTGTAATTGTGTAGGTTGCCAGAAGTTACGAATAAGTAGAGTGCTCTATTTTATGAAGGTGTACTTAATCGATACTATCCAATACTAAAATTATTATAAATATGAAAGTAACTGTGTCTGTCTGTTACTTTTTCACGTCTAATCCGCTGAAAAGGTTTTGATAAAATTTGGCAGGGAGATAGATTTCATCCTGGTATAGAACATATACTACATTGCATAAAAAAAAACAGGTGAAGTTGCAAGTAATAGCTAGTAAACTTTAACATTAATACAATACGCTAACGAGCGAGCGTGTATGAGGTATGTAAGGAAAGAACCTGTTGGGACTCTGTAGTCTCTGCCAGCCCCGCAAGGGATCTGGCGTGATGATATAGATAGATAGACAATACGATATTTACGCGAACTCTGACTATTTGTGTGCTTTTATTTACTTTCTTTAAAATCAGTTATTCGTTATTTCTTCTAGAAAATTTTGGTAACCCTACTCACTGTTCATACATCTTATGTTTTCAAACAACTCTCGTAAAAAAGGGTGAGTCTGTCTTCACTGTCTGTTAGGGCCGTTCGGACCTTAACGACTCAACACCAACTCTCCCTTATTTCTATACTTCACAGCATCGAAATGAGGACAGAAAGAGAGAGAGAAAGAGAGACGTATTTATATTATGTACATAACAGTACTACACTACTTTCAATTAATTATGAATTGTTTACTTTGAGTTGAGTCGTCAAAATGTGCGATGGTCATTATTTAAGTACTCAGTAACTTTAATTGATAGTTGTTAAATAGTTTTACGTACTCAATATACTTCACTGATCAAAATATCCCGTTTATTTACCATTTACCCTCGAAAAAATGTGTTTTCGTGGTTATTCGTTATGACGTCACAAACGAACGGAAAACTGCGCAGTCGCCCACAAATTGTCCTGTTTTGTAGAAAAATCAAGGGCAAACTAATTATAGAAAATTAGGTCTGTACATAAACTACTTATTTTTATATCTTTGGTGTTTATTTACCTATATCATGGGGTCAGGTGTAGTAATGACGTAACGCAAAAACAATGGAATACTCACCGTAATTTCAATAACTTAAAAACTCGTTTTTGATTGTTCTTTCATTTTCATAGTTATGACAGTATTACATTCACATACAGGTATCTCGCGAGGAAGGCACAGTTCCAAGCCATCTAAATTTAATTAAGACCGTTTTCGAACACTATGTATAAGCAATAAATAATTGGATATAGGTTCTTTCCTTACATCTATAGGCCTTATAATGGCTATAATTGAATTTAGAATATGTAAAATAGCGGCATCATAACATGGCACTTTTGGCAACTTATGTCAATATTTACGTTACTTCACGATCGTGCAAGCGGCAAAAGTATCATATCCATCCTTTTGATGTTGAATAATTACATTATTATTAAAAAGTATAAGCTGTCATAAGTACCATGTTATGGTGCCGTTACTTTACATATTAATTTGGAGCATAATATGGTCGTATTATACTTTTGATAAAACAATTATTATTGTTTATACATGGACTACCGATATTTTAATTATTCAAGGCTATTTGGTGGAATAATCAACAACAGGTATAAGATATAAAGATACTATTATAAATTTAATGTAACTGACGCGCAAATATACGCCTGTAAATATTATTTACTGGAAAATTTTAAATTTATCAAGCTCAGTAAATTTTTGATTTTATTCGTTGTATACATTTACATTTTGATTGTTCAGTTTAAAATATCTTTAGGTAAGTATATATTACCATAAAAGCGTATTGTTTTAGTTTAGAATACTTATCTTAGTAAGCATTAAAATCCATGACGACTTTATACCATTGACCGCAAAAAAAAACTTACTATGCATATTATAATAACACACAACATTATATTAAAATGGGTTATACTGATTCATAAAGATACCAAGGTTTTACGAACAAATTAAAAGAAACAAGTACGTTTACCTCATCTACTTTTGATTTTGTAAACCGAAAAGGTTCACCTAATTATATGTCCAATGACCAAATACGGCCGGTTTCATTATTTAACTCAAGGATAGACTTTTTGGCGGGAAATCGAAGAGTGATGTAGTCAATTTGATTTACTTTCCAAAACTTGTGTTATTTCGAATTATAATGTGTAATGTTCGTGGAATATTAACCATTATGTATTCCTATATGTCCATGAGTGAAGGTAATTGTAACAAAGTGATAAAACGCGCCTTTTCGATTTCCCTCAAAACGGCCGTCGCAATTGGTATGTAAAGTATCCATCACTTTACTATCCAGGGAAGGGCACTTCATTCAATTTCATTATCATCTTTGTCATCAAGTTCATTGGGGAGTTGAATTAATTTAGAAATGAATATTCGTAAACTTTGTACAACGGCATAATGTAAACGCAATTAATTGCCAAGAAAAAAAAGCTCAAGGATAGATTTGTCTACTACGTAAAAATATATCAAAATTCTACTGACAGTAATCCTTTAGTGGAATATTGAAACCGGCCAATAGCGCGTCTGCCAAAAACCACCGATAATGTAATAACACTTTGTTTCTCAACATTAGCACCTGACCACAGACAACATAATTTAACGACCGGCATCATTTTTCAAACGCGCCATTTTTTTGCGAGAATTGCCTGTTTTTGACAGATAAAATTTATTCAAAAGAACGTAAAAGCGAGTTGCAAACGTAAAATATTATGCTGTAATAAGAAAGTATCGAGCGGTGAATGTAAAATCGCGTGCGATGTTTTAAACTAATAAATTATTGTTGTTTTTACTTTCATAAATTTCGAATGTTCAATGCGAATTCAAAAGAATTCAATCTTATGTTTATTTTGAAACAAAATGCCGATTTTATCTGTAATCTATTCATTGACTATTATGCGCAAGATTATATTGTAAATTTATTAGATCTTATCAAAACATTTGAAGCTAATTGTTGTAAGTCTCTAAGACCATGTGTACGCGTGATTATCATTACAATGTCCGTTTAATTCTTATAACTGGTGCGTTATCTTCGTATTTCTTTTTTATTTGAATTTGAATCATTAGGATCATTAGGATAAAAATAAATATGAAGTTCACTCACCAAGTCCAAAACGCAATCCAAAGGTTCACTGATCCTTCCACATGCACACAATAATGATAATATAAAAACAAAATATTAAATCAAAATATTCTCAGTACATAAACATCCAAATAAAGTAACAGATTTCCATAAATGAAAAATCACTGGCAACACTCCTGTCACTGTCAGAATAATTTCAAATTGAGAACACACAATTTCAAAATACAGTTCCACGCCGAAGGTAGTGTTCGTAACGTGTTCGGGGTTCTAGTGCCGAACGAATGGCGCGTACGAACGTGCACCCGCTAACGCGGCCCACGAGTCACTGAACTGGCGCACAACCGCGCCCCCGTCAGCCGGTGGATGCTCGCGTATATTTTTATGACGGCTCCAACTAGTGTTATCATTGTCAAACCCTGAAATGGTTGTGGATTTAAGAAATTAGGTCAAATGGTTAGCGCGGAACGAAAGCGCGGGTGAGATAGCCGTTCAGTGAAACTGGCTAGTCTGTATCCATTTTTGGTAAATATTGCGGCGGGTCTATTGTGTATCTCAAAATAATGATCATCCACAAAGATGGACACGTGAAAATTTAATAAAACAATGGTTTTGGTACATTGAATGTCAATTTAGACATTTAAGATCGAGGTTTTAAGGAATCTTTCTTCATTAGGCATTGGGAAAATCTGATCCAAAAATAGATCGAACAAATTGGAGCAGAAAAAACGAAGGATGAAGAATCCAATTCTAAACATCGTCATGTGTTCATGATGATCATAGGCAGATGCCTATAGCAGTCCACAGCTGAACAAAGACTTCTCTAATTGCATATTACCTAGTTTCTGCCAATGGCCACGCGAAGGCCTTAAATTCTTCGGCTAAGTGGCCAGACCACCACCATTTCAGCCTACTAATCCGCTAGGTCCATAACTTTAGTTTTCTTTCGGATTATCTAGTCCCAGATACAATTCTTCAGAGAAACTCCGAGCATAGCCCTTTCCACGTTCCTTTCCATAGCCCGCTGTGTGTCGATAAAATTGTGTACCTCAAACCAGTTATTTAGTCCCAGTCATTACCCTAGCAAATTTTTAATATAATAGTAAAAATAATATAACTCTGGAATACAATTACTATTGAAATAAAAGTTTTCAAAATATTATTAAGCAATAGGAAATAATGAAAAGAAACCATTGAATCATTAGGAAGTTTTTTCATTATAATTTCTGCGTCACTCCACTCCGTAACCCTCGGGTTATTTTTGGTCCCACTTTCGAATGCGTCATATAACATAAAGATATTTTAATATGAAGGTAGCCATTTTATATGAAGGTAGCCATTTGTCGCCAATTGAAGTCCATGTTTTCAACATCCTAGCGATAAAAACGAGACGCTAAGGACCTTTTCATATTTTCTCTCGAACCATGGATTGTAAAAGATCAACATAAATGGTTGATAATAATGATGAAGTTACTCCTTGGTAAAATAAAAAAAAACCATTTGGCAAATGAAATAGGCAAAGGAAATTGTTTTTATGTCCTAGGGTGTACCACAGTGGTACATCCCTGTTTAAAAACTGCCAATTTCTGACAATGTCAATATACTTCAACGTTTTGTGAACAAGAGTTTAGATATGGTTTGAGTAACTGGAAATGAATGATAGAATACACCAGTTAGCGTATGTCAACTATACAGAATTTAATTCGAGTGGAATAATGATGGTGAAACTGAAACTTTTAGAATTAATTATACTAGGCTGACACAAGGCTGACACTTACTTAGATCTGTTTGTATAGGAATATGAGAAAGTTTGTGTACACTTACCTTTATTAAAGTTATATTAATTTTCTTGGTAAATTAGACTCGTACAGCTAAAGAATGAATATAAACATTTGTTTCTGAGAATCGTCTTTTATCTACCCGAAGACTGAACAAATAGTTGGAGGCTCTAGAAAATTTACATTTGCATCTACTTTCAAAATTTCTATATTATTCTAAAGCAATGACTTAAGAACGTACTACGAAAACGCTTTAACTATATAAATACGAATATACTTCGTCCATATTCACGAACAAAAATAACTCGACAAATAAAACAAAAAGCCCTTAAAACACGCAAGGTTTTATACTTCCTACAGACAAAACATTAAACTGAATAACCTATCATAATATTAAAATTAACAAAGTATCAATTAATCCAACCGAAAGAACAAACCTGCCGATATTCAGCGAGGACACCCGATATCGCGAAGGTGCGCCGAAGTTACCCGAACGCTGGCGGAGCTCACCGAAGGTACCCGATCATAGCCGAAGGTTCGCGGCCGCCAGCGAGGCCGCAGCGCGGGAAGCGCGTCATCCAAGGTAAATTCTTTTCCCGCCAAACTGCGCAGCGACTTTGTATTGTGTTACTATTAATTAAGAAAGAAAACAATACCAACAAACCCAAGCTGTCTAAAGTTAATGCGTGCAGCATTATACATGTATGCAACAACGATATGACTTATCTGGAGTCTGCGTATATTATAATCTTAATTTTGACATTTACATGACTTAAAAGTATCCTTAAAAGTATTAATAATTTCACTTGGCACTGGCCAAATACGATAAAGAATAAGAAAAACGTCTTTCCCAGCACCCCACAAAAGACTGTGTTAATTATTAATACCCCGTGATTGCCTCCATGGACAACAAAAAAGGTCAAACCAAGATTAGAATTTTGCATCCCCAAAAATTTATTTTTAAGAAAAAAGTATTTTTTACTTTGCGGGTCTGCGAATACGGCCCTGTTGCATGCCCCTCCAATGGATATACTACAAATGGATTGAGTACTGTCAAAAAATTTCCAAAGAAAATTAAACACTTACTCACAGACACAACATTGAATTTTCTATGATTTAAACAACTCTAGAAACTAGAAGCCCGGTGTTACGCTCGCACCCATTACGATGCAGAACGGTGACCATAAGGTAGAACTAATATGGACTATACCTATTTATGATATAGTTTAAATACGCTCTAAACCATTTATTACCAAGTTCAAAACGAACAAGGTTCTCAATTCGTCTTTATATACAGGATGGATTAAGATGGGACAGTAAGGGCAGCTATCTAAACCGTTGTAGATACAGAAAAACAGCCCTAGGAAACTATCCTCAATTTTTGCGATATTTGGAGCTGAATTTACAGATTCTGAATAAAATGTACAGTCAGTAAGAAAATGGGCAATTTAATCAAAAATTTTGACTACTACTAATTTAAGATGTGGCATATACTTAGAAAGAAAGAATTTCGGCAATAAACGGTGCCCGAGAATTAGACGTTAGTTATATGTCAACAAGTCCATAATCGTACCAATGTTTGGTCACCCTACTTAGAAAAAGACGTAGGGCTCTAAGTGAGTATCCTTGTCATCATGTTTTTTTCGCAGAGTGCTCAATCCATTGTAATATATCCATGGCCCCTCCATAATACCGTGCGCTTATTCGCTAAGACCAATAAAACACGTAACGCGACGCGGTACAATAACTTCGTGAAATGTTAATTTAATATGGCATACAGAATACGCGCCGCGATTTATCATAGTCAATAAGAGCCTTGGTTATGAGACCTTTAAAAGAAAATGCATAGGGCCAAATCCATAAAAAAATGCCAGCGATATGACATATCATATCGTTGTCCTAATGTAATAGTAGCATAATTGAATTGTTATTTCATTTAGCAGTTTAATTTCACAAACATAGTGCTTAATTTCTCTGCTATTTTAGTTGCGTCGCTATTTCATTTGGTCAGCGATGTACATAAAAGAAAATATTCTTTGATCCGCTTTCGTAATTAGATTTTCTTAACCGGCTACGTTTGTTTGGAACTCGTTTCCCAGGATATTTTTTCGTAGTCAAATTGAAAACTTTTTTATAAATATTTTACATTTTGAAAAGTCAACATTTTAAAGAAGTCAACGTAGGGTCCTAAAGGTTTTTGAAATCGTTATAGGCCCTATCCACACCCGCCACATTAACATACAAACGCGTGACTATTAGATAAGCATCGCGCTCTCGCATGTGGCCGAAACCGTGGCCATCGATGCCTCATGGCCGAGCATAAGGTGATCACCAATTGTAACTAGCCGTTAGGTCACCGAAAGGTTCCTTAGTTGGGGTCAAACTAGCTGTCATGTAAAATGCCTATTGCTTTTATATTTTGATTAATTATGTACCTTTGGCATTACGAGAATAAACGCTGTCAAGCCTATAGTCCGCAAACTAGAACGGTAGAGGTGTATTGTGTTCGCCCAAATATCGTCGACGATATAGATTTCTATTGCCTATATAAAATCTAGACTCCGAACAGCGACTGAGGATTTTTTCCATAGAAAAGGACTTTTTCCGTAAGTTACAAACGAAGCACTTTGTACATTTTCATACTATTCTTATCAGTTTAAATGACAAAAAGCTACCCTTTATTATATCGGAATGTAACATCGCCAGTATAATTTGGGTGTACACTGAACCCCTCGGCCACCCTTCCTTGGGAAAAGAAAATAGACTCCTCCCTATTACTTTGGGATCTAACAATTGGCGAAATTATAGCGCGCACAATATATTTACAGGTGTACCTCCGCCACTCCGAAATACGGGCGTGACCGCGTGTCTTCGTGTTTTTTCCATAAAGTTTACCCTTATGGGCAATATCATAGGTGTCAAGTGATGCACTATCGCGAATTAAATTGCAAAAGTTTAACGCATCACGGGCCTCGGCGAAGGTCGCACTGAAAGCTTACTGAGGTCAACGATGAGAGTCAACCGCCCCATCTGAATGGGGCCTTTCAGACGTAAGATTTTATGATCTGCACACTTTTTTACAATTCATGCGAAATGAAGATTTTGTACTGCTCCTAAATGGAATATTTGAAGGTTTCAATTGAATTTACTATGCTATCTAATATATTGCATTTCTTCTCAAACAGTAAATCTAACAAACTCTCGGGAAAAAGGTGTATATATGACATGCATGTTTATATTAGACGCCTTTTTCTTTTTTGTTAAAAACAAACGTAACCCCACACTAAGAATTATTTCTGTGTCGTGAGTGCGTTTACAAACATGAAATGCACATACACAAACACCCAGACCGATACAAATATTTGTGTCACACAAATATTTGTCCCGTGTGGGAATCGAACCCGTGACTACTCAATCCAATGGGCAGAGCGAGTCAAGCTAATAACCACTGGACCATACCGTCAATCTTTAAACCTATTGACAATAATATCCCTTAATACCATTCCACTGTTAGCCAAAGGTCTTCTAACATAGATCGAGGTGAGAGATATTAGTTAATACGAGTACTCCACCACACAGACCTAGTGCGGATTGGTGTAGACAGGATTGTGGCGACCTGCTGTTAGTACAATATGGCTTAATGACGGCCACATTAAATGGTAACTAGGACCAACGGCTTAACGTGTTATACTTATTTTTACTTTAATATCAGGATTCGGATCGTAATCGTTAAACAAAAAATGTACTAAATTCGTTTTTTGTAGACAAGTTTGGAATTCTTCAGAATGACATATGCAAAGGTCTGGCTGAAATTACGAAAAACACGTATATTTTGATTTGTTTACGATTGAGGTGCGTTATATGATTACCGCATATATTTTAGGTAATCATCTTCAGACGCCTAGTTGCTAGCTATCGCTAAACATATTGCAAAAGTTTATATCACCATGGGCCTCGACAAAGGTCGCGCTGGAGGCGCGTTGAGGTCAATGCGGTGCGAGCGAGCCGCCCTGTTTGTTTGAGGCCTTACAAACGTGTAAGCTTATAATTCCAGAAAAAGCCTAATCGTTAAATGCATTCTTTTTCTTTCTTCCACAAACAGCGGAATATACTTTTACAATTAATTTACCAGATAATTGATCAATATGGGGACCCCATTGTAATCTATAGTGATACCTAGAAATACAGTCGACTCTACAAGGTCTAAATCCACGCCATTTATTTGTACATTAGTTGCAACCTGTCTTACATTGTGCTAAGTTTCATTTAAAAAGTATGCATTTATGTGAACTGGGATACTATTTTGAACAACTCGGGAAACATTATATATTATATTAATTATCTATTAAAATACAAACATCCCCGCTAACTCCGCAATCACTAAGTTATAATAATAATATTAGCCACGTTAAGAAACTGCCCCACCGTTGGCCTCTTCTCAAACTGCGAGGGTTTTAGGCCACCACGCTGGCCCAGTGCGAGTTGGCGAACTTCCCACACCTTCGAGAAACTCTTAGGCCTGCAAGTTTCTTCACGATGTTTTCCTAAACCGTTAAAACAAGTGATCATGAATTTTTAATACGCACATGCTTTCGAAATGATAGAGGTGCTTGCCTGGGTGAGAACTTGAGACCTATGACTTTACAGTCCAACGGTCTAACCACTAGGTTATCACTGACGCGCTAAGTTACGCGCCATTTTTAAAGTAGCTTCTCTAGTACTTAGTAAAAAATAATTCAATGAGAAAAATGGCCCGGGAACGTGGCGGCACGGAAAAGCGGGGGCAAAATGGCGCGCTCGCGGTGGCGCGGTGGCTGCGCGGAGGCACGGTTACGTCACCGGCCATTTCTAACGCACGATACATTGCGACAATTACAATGTGATACTGTTACCGATTTGCAATAGAACGAATGGAATCAAATCAAGGCTGTGAAGTTACACTCTTGAGATATTATCTGCCAAGTCGGAGATGTGTACACAGAGCTCTCACGGTTTACGAGATAATAATTGACCAAGAGAATATAATCACTACGTATAATTGATTCCAATATGGCAGATTTTTTTTTGTTTTAAACGTAGCCCTACACTAGCATTTATCCCTGTGTCGTCGGTGCGTTTACAAACATGAAAATTCACAAACAAATACCCAGACCGGAACAAATAATTGTGGATCACATAAAGATTTGGCCCGTGCGGGAATCGAACCCGCGACTATTCGACACATTCGGCGGAGCAGCTCAAGCTCTTAACCACTGCACTAAATCGTCCTCGCTTATTCTCCTTTTTAACCGATTTCAAAAAGGAGGAGGTTCTATGTTCGGTTGTGTGTATGCTTTTTTTTATGTATGTTCAGCGATATTTCCGTCAATTGTAGACCGATTTTGATATTTTTTTTTGCATTGGGTTCAGTATAGCTCCGCGGTGGTCCCATTTTAATTTCATTGGTATTGGACCTTGGACTTAGAAGATACACCAGGGAACTCCGTAACGACAAACAATAGGCATGTGTAAATTGAGATATTATAGGTATTACGTCTATCCTATAGGTACCCTACTATAGAACTAAGCAGTATATGAGCCAATTTAAAAAAAGGAGGTTCATAATTCATCCTTTTTTTATAACTCCTTTGCTTATGAACCGATTTTGATGATTCTTTTTGCATTTGGTTCAGTATAGTTTTAAGGTGGTTGTATTTTATTGTTATTGGTATTGGACCTTGGACTTTCAAGATACAAGAGGGAACTCCTTAACGGCGAACAGCACGAATGTATAGATTCCGTTATTATAGTCATTATATTAATCCTGTAGGTACCTTACTTTGCAACTTAGCAAAATAATATAATATCGGTATATAAATATTACTAAATAGTTCACTCGTCACTTAAAATTGTAAAATATAAATCTTTTAAAAAAAAAGGTATACCGACTTCAAAAAGCAAAAAATAAATATTTGAAGTCGGTGCCAAGTAACCGACTGCACCAACCAGCACCGACTTCAAATATTTATTTTTTGCTTTTTGAAGTCGGTTTACCTTTTTTTTAAAAGATTTTTTTTAATAATGGCAATCGGCTAATGGATATCAGAGATTGAACTAATTTTGCCAGAGTCGGGTAGCATACTACATATATCAACTATTTTCTAAAATACTTTAAATTTACAACAAAAATTTTAGGAATTGAATGGAATAATCTAACCAGTGAGGTGGGTGAAGAATATACGGACCTATTATTATACAAATGCCCATCGTTGGGGAAATTCAAAAGTTACGCAAGCCACATCTTAAATGCTGTCTCTCATGAATACAAGGTTTCTTTCTCAATCATCATTCTACAATACTCAGACTTCCTCGAACATCAGTTGCAATATTTTAGAAAATTAGGTTATAATTGTAAATGTCTACGATACTCCAGCGATTTGATAGCTGATCATGTGAACAGAAATGCGTGGGTTCCCATCCCGAAGCACCTGTGCGCATGTCCAAACTTATGACAGATTTAATTAAATTTGAATTCATTATTTGATTGCTGCGAAGGAAATTTAGATTCAATTTTGTACGTCGCTCTACCCATTGAAATACTAATAATAAGACACTAGAAGTGGTACAGCTGCGTGAACTAGTCACCACGCATGCGAGAAGATTATCACTAAATGTTTCAGGATTGTGTAGACCAATGTATGTGATACCAGAGATAGGCAAAATGTAATCAGATTAATTATCAACCAACCCCGCTTGGGGAATATAGGCGTGATGGTGTATTAATGATTAACGTATACAATTAAATTTTGTAATCTTCCACGATTACGATTACACTTTTAATCTTGAATCATGATTGAATATTAAAAAAAGCAGTTGTAATCATTAATCTGATTACATTTTGCTCATCTCTGTGTGATACAATGGCTGATTGATATGAAATTCGTCAAAAATTTGTAATTGTACTTATAAGGCATACAATTCGTCAGAAAATATTATTTTACAGCAATAATGTGGGAGTGTGTTTCTATTTTTTTCAAACTTTTCTTGTGTATGGCAAACCGGTGACAGAGGTTGTAAACAAAATGGTGAGCAATTTCACTTCAGTTATTACGGTATCTGTGGCTCTACCTAACAGCGTAAACAGGGTTATTGATAACTAGCTGTTACCCGCGGCTGCGTATCCATTTATTTCATAATATATTTATATATTATAGCCTACATATTATTTTGATGTTTAAGTTATACTACTGTAAAGTTTCATAAACATCCGTTCAGTAGTAATGGCGTTAAAGAGTAGAAAACATACATGTATCTTTACAAATTAATAGGAATAATTAATAACCTCATACGAGCAACTTCTGTACACTGACTGATTATAGCAAAATAAAATCAGCTATTTCATAGAAAAAAAATATTGACACCACAAAACACCTGTTCTTTTTACACGAAATTTTAATATCCTTCTCTCTCGTAAGGGCTTTCATTATAAATTTTTGTGAGAGAGATTAGATAATACTCTGCCACGCGGGCCCAGTGCAGATTGATGGGAGCTGGTTTATGGCTACAAACTTGCCTAAGTTCCAACAGCAGCTGGCCAGCAGCGCCACGAGTGACAAATATCCACATAATTCAACAAAATACTCATAAAGAATAATATAATACCAATTTTTTGGCATAAAATACACTGACCGCCTCGATAGTCTAGTGGCGTATAATGTGCCTAGCGATCACGAGGTCCTGGTATGATTTGACATAGGTCGGACGAAATACAATTTTTGGGCAAGGCGTGACGGTGTTTATTTTTTTTTATATAAACTACAAATGCAGAATAAGCGCAGGGTACCAGGCATACTTTTATTATATCCATTAACTGCATTGAGCTAGACTTTCACTCGGGTGCCCCCCTCCCTCCCGTTCGCCCCTTACCCCGCGACCCCGCACCCCCGGTGGTGTCTGTTCTAGAGTTACATAACCGTTGCAAATGCACAGCTGTGCAGTACTGAAATGCTTTTAGAAAATGACAATATGTATTGCGTGGGAGCAGAACTTACAGGTACTGTATCAGAAATGTATTAGTTATATGCGCAAGGGTCCCTTCAATATTAGTAACAAACTCAAATTATTTTAACCCTGCACCAACACTTTGATTTATTAAACTTGATAATTTCCAGTGTATGTTGTTTTTAATTACACATTTTTAATTTAAGCAGGGTGCAGTATCTGGGAGAAAGAAATATCCCTGCAAAATCCCTTTGTTTCACCTGCTGTCTGCCGGTTAGGAATCTTTAAATAGACTTCGGACCCAGGTCGGCCGGAGCAACGAAAACATGTTCATATGGGGATTCACAGACGGTATCAATTTGGAGTGTTTGTGCGGCGTAACCCAAACGATGTCCCACCTTATATCGTGCTCTGCATCCCCTAACCCCTGTACGCAGCAGGACTTGATGGCGGCCTCCGACAATGCAGTCAATGTGGCCGCATTCTGGGCTGCTTCTATATAACTATAGCATGTTTGCCGTCAAAACACTAAGAAGAAGAATTAGTAATCTACAACCGGATCGAAACACGGCCACCACTAATAATATTGGGCGCGGAGCTCAGCAGGGCTGTTTTTTTTATCCTATTTTTTTTTTGTAAATTTTTTACAACATGCGAGGGAGTTTAAGCAAATATCCCTAAAGAAACCCGTGATTAATCGATATTGATTTAACTTAATGTGGTTAGAAAAGTTGTTTAGGTCCTTCTTACATTAAGTTTACCCCTGTAGACTCTGCTAACAAGAGTAATGATGGTGATAAAGTGTGACAGGCAGTGGCGCATTTATTAGCAGGCTGAGTAGGCTGGTGCCTAAGGCATTTTAGGGGGGCGGCAAATATGTTTCAATTTTTTTATAAGTAGTACATAATTGAGCTTTTCTTAGCTCAATAACATACCCAAAGACTATTTCTTGTCTAAACTTGAAATAATAATCTAGGAACTGACACAATGTACCCTTAGTTCACAATCATACTAATAACGGGAAAACGCTGATGTAATGATAACGATAGAGCACAAACCATAAAATTACAATTTAATTGACAAAAAAAATTTAATTAATTTGATTGTGAACTAGGGTATTGAATTGCACAGGTTAGTATATAAATTGAATAGCCTGCTGGCGGCAAATGTGTAAATCCGCCACTGGTGACAGGGTTAGTCCATAAATACGTCTTCGCGATATTTTCTTTCATATATGATCCGCATTTGAATGACGAAAACCGAGACCCGTATTACAGAACGTAAATCAGTCGTGAATCTAGTTTTAAAAACTGAGTTTTGTACTAAAACATTCGTTTGAAAACTAGATTCACTGATATTCGTTCTGTGATGCGGGCCCGAGGGTGCACTGATAGAACACATACCGTCACGCCTATATTCCCCAAGCGGGGTAGCAGAGGTGTACTGAGTACACTCACGTTTCGCCGACGATGTTAGGCCCCATGTAATAGGGGGCGAGATTATTGCCATATACCGGGCACAACCCCAGACTCCGGACTCATACTGGGAAGTATTCGTTAGAAAAACCACATTTGTCCGACCTAGGATTTGAACCCAGGACCTCGGGATCACAAGGCGATGCGCTTTGCCACAAGACCAACGAGGCAGTCATTTAAAAACATACTATAGCTATTAGAGGAGGTTGAATTTATTTCCGTCATACAAAAACCAGACAGTGGCAATCGCACTTATTATAGTTCAAAGGAAAGCAATTGACTTCAGTGTCATTGCTACATCTAGAGATGTACTATAACTACTAGTCAGCACCTAAGGCCAAATTTATTTCCGTCTTAGTACCAAAAACAGTCAGCTCTGATTATAACCCTTTCACAATGGTCAAAACCCACAAAACTATAACATAAAATGCAAGCAACTGCATATCAATATCATAGAATCCAACACGCTGAATCTCGACTAATGTCATTCAGTTATTGTTCAAATGGAACCTTGAATTTTAAACCTAAAACGTAACTTGAGACCGCATTAGGAGCATAAAGGATCAACTAAAACTTTTCCCCATTAACGCAGCTAAACAATCTTATCCCCATTAAAATCTAATCTACATACACTTTTCATAATCTAAACACAAAAACACGCACACACACACGGGTATTCTTGTGGGTACACGTGTAAACTCGTGTGTGGGTGCGTAAGCGCAGGCTTACATAACAGCCAGCGAGAGTGCATTCACTCTGCAGGGCGACGACGGGGGCGTGCGGGCGCGCGCGGGAGGGGCGGCGGCGCGGGCGCGGGGCGCGCGAGAGAAATGCATCGTTGCACCGCGCACGCGCGTATCGTGATATAATACTTGACGGATCACGCTGGGATCATCAAGATTCTAATGATGTACGATAATTGTGATTTTGTTTTCTTCGCATTTGTTGCCTGGATTTGGAGAATCTTATGGCTTGTTAACTAATAAATAGGTTGGTGAGATTATGAAAAGCAAATCTCATCCTCATGAGTCATCGAATTTGTCACTTATACAAATGTTTACTAACTCATATACTCGTACACAAATTTTATTACAGCGCTGAGTGCATGATCAAAGTGATATTTGGCACGTGAAAGTATTCCCAGCGACCATATTTCGCAAAGAAAATAACAGACAGCGTAACAAATACTATAATTATAAAGTACTTGACCGATGTAAATAGTTTTCTCAAAACTTATATACTTGCCATTTTTAGTTAATATTAGTATAAAACTTTGTGGAAACCCCGTCAACGTTCATAGCTATGCCTATAAGGAGTGTAATAAGTAGAATCACTGGTCACAGGCGTGCTATAAAAGACCCCAAATGTACACGCACAGGAAAAGTAGAGACCCTACATACAGATGAACGAACGAACGAGCTACGAAGGTCCACAGATATATAAATAGAGGCAAAAGGAGAGTCACTAGTCGTAGTCGTAGCTACGTAGGTCCACAGATGTGCATACACAGGAAAAAAAGAGTCACTGCTCACAGGCATGCTTCGAAGGTGCACTTATGTATATACACAGGTAAAGTATAGTCACTGCTCACATCTATGGACCTTTGTAGCAACAAAGGTCCATAGATCGTCCGAGGCATTGCTAGGAAGGTCCACAGATGTACAAACACAGAAGAAGGTAGAGTCACTGATCAGAGACGTAGCTACGAAGGACGACAGAGTGAAACATGTTATGTGAAAATTAAAAAAGAAGGACACCAAAACCTCACATTGATTTACCTTCGCCTATGCAGAAGTTTCCTGAAATCCTTCATAAATAAGCATGATATTTATATGAGACCATGTTGTTATTGAATAGCCCGCTGAGTTTCTCTCTGCAACTAGAGTCACTTTGGGATACGGTGATATAATGAATGAACAAAAAAAAATAAGTTGGACGAATTGTGAGCTAACATGGTATTCTTTAGCCTTACCAAATACACGATATTTGTGTTAGCTTGTAGAATAAAAAGGTTTTATCCGAAAATCCAATTAAAGCTTAAAAATAAAACAAATTTAACCTTCAAATTAGTAACTTCTTTTTTCAGATCGAGAGGATAGTTAAAGTTACGCTTACAACCATACAACCTATAATGTAAGTCACACATTCAGTTTTATTTATGCATTTATTGCAAGATGCAGAACCTACTGGAACCGCTCAAAATTCTGAGTGGTGTCAACAGTGCTAAACACTGCATCACTTTGAATAACTTGGCGACTTGTTTACTGGTAAGGAAGAAATAAAGGCTACGGATATGAGGATTTGGATTATGGATGTTTCTCTAGAGAAACAGCAGAACTAGCCTGCCATCGAGAACAGATCTTTATTTAGATTACTACTACCCCACTGAGTCCTTATTGATTCTAAACTGGGATGTACACTCTCCTAGATATTGTAAGAAAACCTTGCCTTGCTATGAATTGTTCCCATGACATTGTTAAACGTGTGTGGATGCGGCTTCACACTGGGAAAGGCAAGATGATATATGAATACATGTAAATATATGTATAATTGCAAAAAAATATTGTGTGTAATTCACAGCGTCACACCTATATTCCCCAAGCGAGGATGGCAGAAGTATACTATGTAAACCCACTTTCGCCGACAATTTTAGGTTCCAATTAACAGGAAATGAGTTTATTGCCATATAGCGGGCACAATTCCAGACTCCAGACTGATACTGGGCAATTTTCGATTGAATTTAACCCCCAAATACCCTTTTAGGCATATGCTTTAGGGACAAAACCTCGAATCCTCAAAAATCCTTTCAGAGTATTATCCGTTAAGGAAGTGCAAAATTTACGTTTCTAGACTCACTGGTCTAAGCTGTGCGTGTCTCAGTCAATTAGTGCTAGTGGTACAAAAGTTACGTGGACAGTCCCAGTCAGCCCACTTGACAGTCAGCAAAAGATAATGTTATACGTTAAAAAGGGAAGAATTTACAACCTCCACTACAATATCAACACATAACGGGTCTCTCAGAATGACAATCAAACCGACCGAATAACCTTTCTATGAGTTTACTAAGTATATTTTCTAAATTCAATCCAAAAACACTAGCAAGATATCACTCTTTAAACCGTCACGAAGAATTGTAAAGAAAGGGAAAATAAAGAAAAGGGAAATTTGTTTCAACGAAATAAAGTTTCAGTGAAATTAGGATAACAGATTTGTGAGGTAGGTGGACATGAAGATTTCAAAAATATAATACAATAAAAAAGTAAACTGGGCGATTGTATCGCCGCTCACACAAAAGCTAACAATGAATAAAAAGTTTCAAAAAAAGCGCTTTCACTGTCCGCCCGTGAAACTGTTTGCACTCAAACACGAATTAAGGTCTAGAACCGTGAATGGGTCAAATGGTAGCGTCTGATTTTTTTTTATCGCTTCATAGTTTGTAAGTACAGTCACGAGCATTTTATTACTTTGTCCGTCTATATTAACAAAATTAAATTATTCCCCGTAACCGGCACGCGTGTATGAGAGTGAAGGAAGACAGATATGTAAGGAAGGAATCTGCAGGCACTCTGTACTCCCTGCCTACCCTGCATAAATTATTAAAAATAACAAAAAACCTAACTGCGAAAAATATGCGTAGAAAACTGACTTCAGTAAGACAGTGTTTTATCTGAAGGACAAGTCAAGAGTCTTCGGAACCTGCGAGCGTGTACGAGACGAACTATAAGAGTGGAGGAAGCCAGAAAGGTTTGTAAGGAAAGAACCTGTTGGAACTCTGTACTCTCTGCCTACCCCGCAAGGGATCTGGCGTGATGATATAGATAGATAGAAACTGACTTTAAAAGATGCAAATGGAACGTACCTTTTTGTAAGTTAACTACGAAAATCAGCAAAAAATAAATAAATGATTGAACTCAGTGCTCGAGTTCGGTGCGTTCCAGACTCCGGACTCATACGGGAAAGTTATCATTAGAAAAACTGCATTTTTCCGACCTAGGATTTGAACCCAGGACCTTGCTCAAAAAGCGCTTTGTATAAATGCGATAGACTTCCCCTATTACATTGGAATCTAACACCGTCTGCAAAAATGTGGGTATATGCATTTCTATCACCCTTCATTTGGGAATATAGAGGTGACGATATTTATTGTTTTTAGACAGATGCATGTTTTTCTGTCTATTCTACGGGTACCGTGCAATGGCTCGTATATTCCTATTCTCACGCGACAACCCACACACAAAGTTTCCCGCAAATTGCTCAAGATCCAAAGCGTAGTATAACCTTGTGCGTGTAGTTTTCTCAGCAGGGTTGTCAGCGGCGCCGCAGCAGCCCTGGCCGCAGTTTTCCATAAGAAAGCCGCCGAGGCCGGCCACCGGCCGCGACCAACACTTCCGCGATCTACAGGCTGTTTACCCTTCTTAATGACACGTAAAGATGAAAAAAATAGGGTCAAATAGGCTGGTGGAGAGTGAAAGTAGATAGAGATAGTAGAGAAAGAAACTGAACGTAAGTATCGGAAATATGGATATTTTTTATTCACACACCTATTTCTCATGAGGGGTGGCACAGGTGTACTGCGTACACTCAATTTTCAATGACGATGTTATGTTTTAATGTCTGACTTCGGACTTGATGTTTGGATTTTTCGAAAGAAAAATCACATTTTGTCCGACCTAGGGCTTGAACTCTTGGTGATCGTGGCGCCACTATGCACCAGTAGTCCAGCTAGGCAGACACACCGTATCAGGAATATAATTTTCTTAACTACTAAACATTAGACCTTGACCATCTTTATCTAATATTGAGAATCTTGTCCAATAGTGTAAAAATATATTTATTTAGAACAGTGTTAATTACTTGACGAAAGTTTTTCTGTTACTTACAAATTAAGTTTCATAGAAGAGAAATAATAAATTTATTTTTAACCAAACTTTATCACGTGGATTTCGATAAATTATTTCCATCTTACTCTACAGTAGTGAAAAGCTCGCTAAGTTCGACCAAGTGCATCAGCCTGTAGATTCGGAAAGCGCAGGCGCACGGCGCGGGAGTGTGCGCGCGTCGATGCACCCGCGCGGACACACCAACACACGCTCACTTTCACTTGGCGAACTATTCGTAGGGCACGTTCATAGCACGTTCATCAGCAAACATATTGATTATGAATATTTTAAAGATACTTTTAATGTTCTTTTAATAACGCATTGAAGGTAACATGTTGGAGGTCGCGTTGTTGTGTAGATGATGAATAGATCCTTTAAGGAGTTGACCGAAAGTATATAGTCGTTATAGGATCTTTTCCTACCAGAATTTCTACTAATAAGAATATACAAGAAGAAGGCTGTCTATGCAGTTGTATTTTTGTCTGTATGTTATGTCATATTAACTATCTGTTGACTATCTCTGATATTTCTTAACAGGTTAGGGCTATTTTTATTTAAACTTACCAGAACTGCCAATGTAAAGGGTGTGAACCTAGTGCCTTTATACGGGGGGCACTGTTCTAGACTTTATATTCTTACTGAGATTTTTTCCATATATGAGCCGAAAAAACACTTTTTTGAACAAGGATTAGAATCCAGGACCTCGTACTCGCACCATGCATAACTGAACGAAGGAGGTAATCTCATATTCTATTGAGAAAATTGAATTTATGAAAAAAACATTCGCTACATATACATGGAAAAAAACACGTCAATTCAATAAAATATTATGCATCTATAACTGAACATAAAAATGTCATTGCAATCAATAATTAATTATAACATAATTGTAATCAGCCATAATATGTTTATTACGACGAATAACAACGAAGCTTACGGACATATTACAGCTTATTAAATATACATTAAAAATGGCGATGTCACGGTCAATTCAAGAGAAACAGTGAAAGTTTCGAATATTCGCATTTGCCACCATTTTGTTTAACTGTGTCGATCTTGTTTAAAAAAGGAAAAGGAATGCAACGACAATTTATCAGTGGTGTAGCCGTTATTATTTCATTCATGTTTATATTAACAACTAGACTTTGGCTACGGCTGTTACCGCGTTAGCCTTATCCATTAAAACACAATTTCACATACAATATAGGTACAGAAAGCCTGACCTTTCCCGTTAGTACTCGTAGTAACAAAGAAGTTAAGTTGTAGTTAAGTGTAAGTTTTTATTCGACCGATTTTGATTAATCGTGTACCTATAATCATTTCAATTATATTATATGCTATCCAAATGTGGGAGTCCCGTCAAAATCCTTTCAGTGAGTGAAAAACGTTGTTTCATGTCCAGAGATTTCTCAAGTCGAAGCACCAGCTTATTAATTCCATTTTAAATATTCAATCAGTCCATTTAAAATTTTAGCTATCTCTATCTATCTGTATCATCACGCCAGATCCCTTGCGGCAGAGAGTATAGAGTTTCAACAGGTTCTTTCGTTACATGCCTCTCTGGCTTCCTCCACTCTCATAGTTCAATACAACGTAATTATAAAATTGTACAAATTTACGTTGTAACAGGAATCCACGGTAGTCAGAAACACTTGGTCACTGCATCTATCTATATTATCACATCGGATGCTTCGCGCAGAGTTCCAACAGGATCCTTCCCTATAGTCTTTAACGCGATCATAGACCGTGCTCTACAGGACTCGAAACACCAGAAATTAAAAATTCTTAAAGAAATAAGGTTTTTAAGTTAGCATTAATTTTTTTAAGTATTATTTTTTAATGTGTTTTTCTTTTTGTAATTTTTACATAAAACGTGAGTTCAATACATAAAATTGTCGAAATTTACGTGTACGGTGCATCTGAGTTAATATTTTAATGAGAAATGTTCCTTTTGTATAATTGTGTTGTTGCATTGGTTACAAAACTGGTCTTCTTTAAAAAATAGGAGAAATGGTTATATCGAGACGCCATGTTTTTTTCATCTTGTATTCGTTTTATTTATGTTTCGAGTTGAAATGGTAATAAAATATAATGTTAAGTTAAGTATGATAAGTACATAATATTACTTTAGATAAATTCGACTATATTATAAAAGATAATATCAAATAAAATAAGAAAATTTACATTATTCATTCAACGGGACGTAAAATTTAGTCAGCTGTCCATTTTACATTACATAATTTTGTTATTTCTTTAAAAAATATTACATAATGTTAAATTTTACACTATGTCTAAATGAACAGAGTAAACAATTTAAAAATAATCTCCGACACTGCCAAAAACGCAATTGTCGAGAACGTATCATAAATAAAAAATATACCTTCTTATTCAAAGAATGTGAATTAATTAATTTTCTTATCAAATGATTTGATATATGTAATATGAATTGTCTCCTCAATTTTTTATATACAGCATTTGCCCACTTGTGAAACAGTATATCGACACATAACACAAAAGGGAAAATAAAAAACGCACTCACACACGCTATAAGACCGCTGTTCTCAGTAATCACCCAGGTCAAGTAGCGTTCGGTCTGGTCAATCTGAGATGGGTTTCCGTCTGGGTCCTGGCCCGGTTTCCCTACTCATGACAGATTGGTTGGTCTGGATCAAGTAGCCTCGGGTTCGTTGCAGACTTTAAAAAAAATGCAATGGAAATATTTTGTATGTAAGCTTTTGTTAATATTATGTAACTAGGTGTATCTAGTTAATGTTAAAGAGTGTCGTATTATGGCACTTCTAATTTAAAGAATTATTAATTTTCACTATTATATAAAAATAAATAATTCCTAGACAAATAACCAGTGTGAACTCGCGCCGAAAGTCTATTAGAAGTGTGCGTGTGTGTGCGTTCGCGAGTGCAACGTGCGCGTGTGTGCGTCTAATGCACCGCCGAGATTATATCACATGGAGCGACTTATCGCGATCCTACAATAACTATCTACTATATTAAAACCATTTAAAGCGTTGAAAATATAAAATTAATATTATATTTTCAACGCTTCAAATCATCGTAATTTATTATCTTAGTGTTAATAAATACTCGATAATTCGTTTGCGAGGTTATAGTACACTATATTAATGGTCATAATAATCTCTATATATATTTCAGGATTATTATGGCCATTATAGTGAGTGTATTTTTTAATTATTTAATATTAGTGAAAGTGTATGACTGTTTTGTATAACTATAAAAAGGTGGTTGGACGGCTTCTTCGTCGTCAGTCTCAAACCTAATTTTTATTAAAGGATTATTGAAGATAGGAAAGGAAAATTAAAATATAGTTAAAGGGACATCTTTATTGATCAATAAAATAATTGTAATTTTTATATATTATATTTCGTATATATTATTCTACCTTTTACTGGCGGGTTCACTTGGTTATGTAACGTATATGCGCCTTCTATGTAGAGTAGCCTAATTATAGCACTCTTGTCTGTGAGTGTGTCCAAATTATCTCTGTACGAAAATCACGTGGGCCCGTTGCTCCATTGATATGACAGAAGACACACTGACAAACATGTCACGTAATTTAAAAATTGCATCAAACTACAAACCTAAATCTCACAGAGGGGTGTGCACACCACTCCTTATCCTGACCATGCGTGCGATGACGCTGGCTCCAGGGCGTGAGGGGGGCACAGAAGCGGGGGCGGGGGTTGCGTTCGGCACAATGCGCCGCAAAGACGTTCGTTGCTCCCGCGCAGGTCATCGACTCTTTCACCGGCGCCCGCGCACGCGACCCGCCACTTTCGCGCCGCGATAACATTGCTAGACGTACTTTGTCGATTTGGAACGGGACGGGTGGATGCACTGTAGTGTAGATAGAAAGGGACAGGTGTGCGATTAAACATCCGTAGCGCCGTATATATAAAAATATTCAATTAAAGAAAGCATCGCATGATTGTGCGCTTTTAATAAATCTGAGGATCGCCTGATTGATGTGTAGGTAATGTAAGTCTGCGTACTCCGCAAGCGGTGTAACGTGGTGATATGTCTGTATGACCGCGAAATACCACTAGCATAACCCACGATTATATTTCTAAAGGGTTATTTTTGTTCCTGTTTATTTAAAAAAATCGGGCTATCAAAATATTTTTTCTGTGTCCAAATTGCGTTTAGCTTCAATTTCACGTGTGCAAAACCAAACTGAATCCAACTTTTGTTTTTTTTTGTTTTTAATAAACGTAGCCCCTCACTAGGATTAATTCCTGTGTCGGGGGTGCGTTTACAAACATGAAAATTCACAAACACAAATTGTGGGTGACAAAAAATATTCCCTTGCAGGGATTGTAAGAACGACTTCTCTCCAGTAAGCCGAGCGGCCCACACGCAAATCAAGAGATCAAGCTACCGTCAACCTACAACCTACACACATAGCTTAAATAATCTTCTAACCAGTTAAATTTATTAACAATGAAATACCAGCCATAAGTTTTAAAAATCGCGTCATTACTTCAGTTACCATTTCCTATTTCATTTTATATAGTAACACCAGGATAACGTGGTGGGTTGCTCGTTTAATTAATATTCTCTGTATTCATACTATAAACCGACATTCTACTGTGCAACTGTGTGTTATCCCTGCGTAATAAATAAATAAAATATCCTACTAGTATTATAAATGTTAAAGTTTGTATGTTTAGATGTCGGGATGTTTGTTACTCTATCACGCAAAAACGGCTGAACGTTGCCCACGGGCTAGATGGGATTATTATATTACTAGGTTCTGCTCGCAACTTCGTTCGCGTGGACTTTAGACAGGACCCTTCCATTTTTCCGTAAAAAGTGGCAAATTTCATCCAGATCCGTCCAGTTAAGTTCATTAGCTATACCGTGGTATAGTTAAAGAACTTAGGCGCTCTATGTATATACCAAACTTGGTGACCCGCCGGTCGACTTCGTGTCGGCGCACGTATTTGATAGAATTTTGTCGGCGCCTTGCTCGGCTGCGGGCTACCAAAAATTTGCGACTTAAGTATCCTCTCAGTTAACCGGCGACATTAAACTTGTCATCAGTCACTAACTGCCGAAAAAGTTGCTCATCTCGTATCGGCGATAAAGTTTGACATGCTATGATGTGAAGCCGGCCAACAACAAATCCGCCGACATATGTCGGCCCGTCGGCGGGTTGGGTGTGTAGAGCACTTAACAACATGTTGTAAAACTACGTAATAGGTGTTCAACAGTTGATTAAGTCGTTTTAATGAAAATACATCGTTTAAGCTCTAACATGCTTTGCCACGGCAATTGGATGCCATTTCATGTGATTCCGCAATCGATAGATTGCGTTTTCTTTTTTACCTTATCGTGAATACTTGTAAATTGCGAATAGGGGATCAATTGTACAAACAAAATTTTTCTAAAATTGAATCTTAACCGCCACTGATCTACGGATTTCAGACGTTTAAGAATTTTACAAAACAGATAGCTGTTTTCGTATTTTAGTTAAATTACACCTGGTCACCGCTTAACGGCAGGGCCCACATTCACAACGACCAAACGCAACTCGTTACAATAACTTCATGAAATAATAATGCAATATTTTTTTTATTACACTTTCAATGACAAGGCTGTCTAACATATAAACACTTTAAACTACAATAGAAAAACAAAAACAAAAAAACATTAATCAAAAAGACCGCATCCGCGTGGAATGGCAGCAAGAATGCTAGCTGCGTTTCCTTGTTGAATGAACTTCAATTATATTTTTATTTCTACATGGCACGGGAGTCAGGCGTACAAATTAACAATAATTTCACGAAGTTAGCGTAACGTGTCATGTTACGTGTTTAATTGATCATCTATACTAATATTATAAAGAGGAAAGACTTGTTTTTAATCGATAGATAAACTATAAAACTACTGAACTGATTTTAATAACTCTTTTATCATCAAAAATCTACATTATCCGGAAGTAACATATACCCGGTAGGTGGCGCTATCGTCGACCGTGTGCGAAGCCGCGGAAAACTGCTAGTAGCAAATAAGGGCCCAGTTATCATTCAGATTTTACGAAATTTCGTTAATAAAATTGCCGTCACGAACTTGTGTGAGTCACAAATCGATCCCAGTTCGGAATTTGTACGGACTCCGGAGTCGCTGGCATTTCATTTCTTCGAATTCACAAGTACAACGTACATTATTACTGTCAATGTACGTCGCAGCTGAATCCTTTATTTCGCTGCATTACAAATTGCCTAGCCGTTTTAGGAAAAATACGCACATTAAGCAGCGCTACTGCGTTTAACGTGCTTTTTTTGTGAACACCACTAGAACAAGGAGGCAGTCTATAAATCAATTAATCAATCAGCCTATCGCATTCCACTGCTGGACATAGGCCTCTCCTAACACGCGCCATTGCACACGGTCCTCCGCCTTCCGCATCCAGTCTGTCCCAGCGACCTTTTTGAGGCAATCTATACTATTCTTTAATTAAATTCAATAATATTTGGATCTGAAAATTCGCCAACGTTTGTTCAATAACCTATTTGGTAAATTGAGATTGTTCAGGAACTTATGACGCTAACTGAACCACGGTAGATTCCATTGTAAATGATCAGCGTCTTATATCGCTGCCTGTACCACGGTTGGTTGACCAATCTATAAAAGCTAGTGTGATCTCGATATGATATTGTTAAAATTCGCTCGGAGTCACAGTCACAACATGACGCCTTTCACCCGCGCCGCGTCGAAAGTGACAGTGACGTGACGCAGAGACGGCGCGGGAGCAGCACGGCGACGCGACGTGACGCGGTGACAGCGCGGGACCGACGCAGCGCCGCACCGTGACGCGGACGATTAAAGATACATAATTCGTTGGCTTTATGGTATAGTGCCATAACTAACACGTAAACAAATTTTATTAGAAAGACAAAACATAATACGTATTATTAATACGCCAGATTCCCTGCGCCGGCCCTCACGGCGTAGGGGAGCGTCCCCCGGGTGGCGGATGGGGGAACGGTCGGTAGTACAGCCTGGCTACACTACTGGCCAAGTCCGATGGACTCGTTGACCAACGACGGGTGTGGTCCTCCAGCATTTCGGGGGTTGTGCGGTGGAACTTTGTTACGAAACCGAAAAGAGATAGAAACCAATTAGATCCCAAAACTAACGACAAATGGCATGGGATCCTGGACTTCCGATTAGCCTCATGGAATGTGCGTTCTCTTTATAGACCCGGAGCTGTATATCAGTTGAATAAGGAACTGCAAAGATACGGCGTAGGCATAGCGGTATTACAAGAAGTCAGATGGCCGGGCAAAGGAGAATGCAATGTTGACAATAATCATCGTTTTTACAGTGGTAGTGATGCTGGTCAGCATACTAATGGCACAAGCTTCTTAGTGTCGAAAAACCTGATCGGCAGGATTTTGCGTTTTGAGGCAGTCTCTGATAGGCTTTGCGTACTCCGCATCTATTCCGCATCAATTTCTATAACATCTCAATTATAAATGCCTATGTCCTAACTGAGGTAGCTGACGAAGATAGCAAAGATGTATTTTATGATCAGCTGGAATCCATATATGATCGACTACCCAGCTTTGATGCCACGATACTCGTGGGCGATTTCATTGCGAAAGTAGGAAAAGCAGACCTCTTTGTGCCAACTATCGGAAAACACAGCAAACACGATCAGTCTAATGATAACGGTGTAAGACTTATTAGCTTTGCAGCATCTAAAGCTATTGTGATTAAAAGTACAATGTATGATCACAAAGAGATCTACAAGGGCACATGGAAATCACCAGACGGTAACACTGTTAATCAGTAGACCACGTTCTCGTAGGTGACCGACACAAGACCACCATACAAGACGTACGAACTTTTAGAGGAGCTGACTGCGACACCGATCACGACCTGCTAGGCATAAAGATAAGAGCTAAAATAAAAGTTTACTGCAAAAAAAAAACAATAACAATACAGATTACATAGCTACAGATAGTTTAAAAGAAAAAGATAAATTTCGTCTAGAACTCTGTAATCGATTTTAAGATTTATCAGTAGATGAAAACATAGATAATGATTGGGAGGATATTAAAACTATTTTAAGAGACGTAGCACTCAAAGTACTCGGACAAAAAAAAGGAAGAAAAGAGGAGGAAATGGTGGAACGAAGATTGTGATAACATAGTAGAAGACAGAAGAAAACTTACACTACTAGCGGAACAAAATAACCAGTGGGATCCTAAATACAAAATAGTAAAAGAAGAGGCCAGAAGAATAATCAGAACATCAAAGCGACAGCATTTAAATGGCATAGTGAAGGACATGGATACACTAATAAAAACAAATGAATTCAGAAAATTTTACTAAGTAGTAAGATATCTCAAGAAAGGCTATCAACCTAAGACCCAAATTCTTGAAGATAGCGAGGGAAATATGGTAACAGCCTGTAAAGAAGTTAAAAGACTGTAGCGTGAATATTTTGAACAACTGCTTAACTGCACTTCAATCGCCGGAACAGAACCATGCTCTCTGGAAGTAAACTGTACTGTGGTGGAACCTCCGACATTTGAAGAGGTCAGTAGAGCCATTAAAAGGTTAAAAAACAATAAAGCTTCAGGAATTGATGGTCTAACGTCAGAAGTGTGGAAACAAGGCGGAGAAAAAGTTCACACTAAATTACACCAATTGCTGCTTCAGATCTGGGAAACCGAAAAACAACCATTGGAATGGAACTGAGGTGTTACTTGCCTGATCCACAAAAAAAAGCTGTAAAAAGAAGTGCTCAAACTACCGAGGAATCGCTCTCCTTCCAGCAGCGTACAATATCTTCTCATATGTACTGTTTAAAAGACTAGAAACGCACGCGGAAAAAGTCCTAGGTGATTACCAGTGTGGTTTTCGACCAAACCGCAGTACCATTGACCAGAAATATCTCCTCAAACAGCTGATGGAGAAGAAATGGCAATACGCGCAGAGTATTTACTCGCTGTTTGTGGATTTCAACAAAGCCTATGATAGCATTGATCGCGGTGCCCTATATGCCATCCTAAGAAAACTCAACATCCCCGACAAACTAGTTAACATGATCGCAGTCGCCACAAGAGAGAGCAGAATGAAAATATGCGAGTCGAAAACGAGCTAACGGACGAATTTGCGGTTATCACGGGACTGAAGCAAGGAGATGCCCTGTCACCTATGCTTTTCAAACTTGTCCTAGAATATGTCCTCAAAAGCGTGCTCGCACTAGACGTTGGACAGGAGCTCAATGGAAAGCATAAGGTCATAGGATACGCCGACGATCTGGCCTTGCTGGGGGAAACCAGCGATCAAGTTCAAGACTCCGCAAAAGCACTCGAAGAAGAAGCTCTGAAAGTGGGGCTGAGGATAAGTCACGGGAAGTCTGAGTATCTCCATATGAAACGCTACAAGAACAAGCTACTTGTGGCGGAAAGAAAGACTCTTCGGAAAATCTTGGGCCCCGTCCGAAACTCAGATGGAAGTTGGAGTGACCGCAATAACGCCGAAATCGAAGAACTCATGGGTGGCCCTAATTTCATAGGAGAGACCAAAGCGTACAGACTCCGATGGCTTGGCCACATTCAAAGAATAGGGTAAAGAAGGCCTATCTGGGCCGACCAATCGGCCGCCGACGGATTGGTCGTCCCAGGTATCGCTGGAAGGACATGGTTGAGGCGGATCTGCGTGAGCTCTAAGCCAAAGACTGGCAGGGAATCGCGCAGAACCGTGAAAAGTGGCGGAATCTCGTTTCGGAGGCTAAGACTCACTTTGGGTCGCTGAGGCAACGGAGTAGTAATACGCCAGATTCCTTGCAGGGTAGGCAGAGAGTACAGAGCTCCAACAGGTTCTTTCCTTACACACCTCTCTCGCTTCCTTCACTCTTATAGTTCTTCTTATTACCTTTTTTGATCTACATGATATTTAAATATGATATGAACCAACTTTTGTGAAATTTATACGTTACTATTTATTTATTTATTTTAAGGCATACTAACAACATATACATGAGAATTAGTCCATATCACGAATAATATAAATAGTTCTGGTGTATATGCCACTTACAGGTATACACAACACTGCTTACAACGCTTAGTTTTTAATTAAAATATTAATAAGAATAAAAATTAAACTAAATTAAACAAAAAAAAAAGTATGGGAAAAATAATAAACTTAGGGATACAGTAATACAGTTATATAATAAACTATGTAGGAGCCTATGAAATATTTTTTTCTGCCTTCACAGAGGCTATTGCTTTTCTGAAGGAACTGTATGATTCATTGTAGATGTCGATATTAGGCATAGACTTGTGGAGTTCATTCAATTCCTTACTCATTCTCGCTAGAGGTGAGTTTAGATCTATGTTTGTCCTACAGAAGGGGATATGGAATGCTTTGGAAAACTGGGTATCTAGGAGGTTTAGGCGGTACGGTATAGAAGATTTTCTCAACCAGATCACTACACTACGACTTGTTTTTATGATTTATGTCGCTGTCTTTACTACGGTTGGTCTACCAATCTATAAAAGCGAGTGTGATCTCGTGGTGATATTGTTAAAATGTGCTTCAGAGAGACATTTACAGCATGACGCCTTTCACCCGCGCCGCGTCGAAAGTGACAGTGACCTGACGCGAAGACGGCGCGGAGGATGCGCGACGACGCGACGTGACGCGTTGACGGTGCGGGGACAATGCAATGACGCGCCGTGAAGCGGGGACGTCGCAGTAACGAGGCGACGACGCGACGTGACACTGATAATTGTAATTAAAAGTGGTAGTTTGGTTCAAGTACTGTCGAATGTTTTTTACAAGCTTCCATTTAATGTTATTTTATGTTCGTATATTTGTGTGTCTGTCTGTCTTTCCGGTTCAAATCTTGTGATCCATTGTTTAAGCACTTGCAGGTATCCGATTGAGCTGAATTTATGTAAGTTCGATGACAATGCAATAATATGGTACCATGAAGTCGGTCTGATGCTGGAGCCAGAAGATGGCCATAGGAACATGTGACCTATACAACGCAACCTCTTCGTGTTTAGGCTTGTTAGATTAGTACTGAATAGTAATATACATTATACAACCAGATAGTGTTCAGAATATGATGATGAAGCGAAAAGGTGTCCAAAAGAACCACCCGATTGCTCAACATAACCCCACCGTATATGAACTCGTTGGATTTGACTCGAGTACCTTAGACCCGGATGGTGTCCACAGTCTGTCGAAGCTGGAAGGAAGCCATCTTCGTTGTGTTTTTGCTATAAATGCTTAGTTTTAAAGAGGTATGTTTGAATTAAATTTATTTTTTTGTTTACTTATTTATTTTCGTTTTTTTTTCTCGCTATCTTTATGCGTTTATTAAACAATTTTGGGCAAATATGTCCTACCTATGTGTAATCTAGATCATTTTATTTTATCTATGTATCCGACTGAAGAGCTTTGTATTCATTGTCAAGAAACAAATTAAAAAGGTAATTATAAATTTAATGATATATATTTATATTTAAATGATACATAATTCATTGATCGTCAAATCAAAAAAATTGTTTTGTGAGCCTGCGAGGACACACATATATTTTTTTTTAAATCTATTCTATACAAATTGTAAATTAATTTTACGGAAATAAATACCTGTTTAATTTAAAACCTACCGAAAGATTTGTTTCATATTAATTTAAAACATCTTATTCGCAAGGCACGCAAAGCAGTACAAAAAATGCTGGAGTTTGCATACAAAAACGTAATACTTATAGGTGTTATTGTATCACATGTAGAGCGTGGTCCGAGAACAAACACTTTTAAACACTATTGTTTAATACGCCAGGGTTCGTAGTTTTTGTATTTGGATATCAAAGTTGTAAAAAAATGGTGATAAATGACAAATAGTAAATAAAAATAAAATCGTTTATGAGAAATCATTTAAAACAATGATGATTGAATTTGTAAAGCAATAATCTATTTAAGGTGTAAGGGTTATTTAAGTTACGGGTATTTACGTCTTAATTTGCTTTACAGGTATGTTTAAGAATGTAGTGTATAGTGTAAAATGCGATGACTGAGCGCAGGCCACGCGGCCACTGCGCTCGCGCACGCCTTTCACCGTCCGCGCAGAAAGCGACAGTGCTCGCGCGCCGTGACGCGCCGCTGACGACACGGCGACGACGCGGGAATCACAATCATATGCCATTTAACGGGATAGTAAACGTATTTAAACTATAGTGTGAGGCACCACCCTAATAGGTAGCGCATAACATTTAGAACAGTATATTAAACATTATTATACCAACAAGACTCGTTTCATCCGACACATCCAGTCGCCCTAAACGCACGTCATTGCATGGCGATCCTGCCAGGTTACCCTTTGAGCAGGTCTGCGCTAGAGTTTTATAAAGCAAAGAGACGTTTGTGGCTGAAGATTTTAATGTTTTGAAAATTAAAGATATATCTTTAATTAATCAGTAACTTAATTTCTTAATTCATTTTCTGAGCAGTGGTAGAGTAAAAAATATTCCATCTATATATATATATATATTATAAATGTGAAAGTTTGCATGTTTAGATGTTTGGAAGTTTGTTACTCAATCACGCAATTTGGATGTAATTTGACATACAAATAGTTTATTACATGGATTAACACATAGGATACTTTTTATCCCGGAAAAAATAATATTTTTCCGGAATAAAAAGTTGATGTTAGACAAAAACCTAACATTTTCTGTCTAAAATGCGACGCGGTGAATTCGAGGGCAGAAACTAGTAATTTATATAAATATTCTGTCTCACTGCTGAGCCTGTGCTTAGCAATGCCTTCTCTCACATCGAGGGATGAAAGATAGGTCTCTATCTATCTACTCCACCACCCGGACTCAGTGCGAATTGGTGTAGGCAGGATTGTGGCACCTGCTGTTGGACCTTATCGACCCGAGTACCACATTAAATGGTAACTGAGACCAAAGGCTTAACGTGCCTTCCTAAGCACAAACACGCTCACATATGAAAATGCCGCAAACAGTCACCCATCTCAGACCGACCATGCCGAACGCTGGTTAATCTAGGTGATTGCTAATTGGGGGGAGCGTGTTATCAAGTCTCCTCCCGATAGCGCGCTTTTCAGAGCGCAGCACAAGAGGGGCAACAGTGCGTTCCATACGGAGATCCTGGAGACCCTCCAAAGGGCTGATGTCGGCCACCGTGGGGTTTTTAGTCGGTAGGAATATGCCCCGCGAGCTTGCCCCGAGGCTCGCGGAAGTCCTGTGCAGGATTTTCTGCATGAAAAAAAAGATCATTGCTAACAATAACATGATTGCACAGCACTGGTAACGCCACGAGAGTAAAAAATAAATAAGGGTACACACACATTGCGTCGACAATATTAGATCCTAGTAAGTGAAAGGGGGCGAATCTATTGCCTTTATAAGGGACACCACTCTCGACGGTTGACTCTACTATTTGAGATTTTCGAGAAATATAAACCCCAACAACACTGTCCGACAAAGGATTCGAATTCAAGAACTCGTAATTACCATCCGCATCATGCACCACTAGACTAATAGGCAATGAAAGTCATTGTTTTTTTTTTAAATTTCATAAAGTGACTGCCTCGTTGTTTGGTGGCGAATGGTGTGCTTCGTGATCACGAGGTCCTGGGTTCAAATCCTGGGTCGAACTAACCAGGTTTGTCGGTCGAAAACTTGTCAGTATCAGTCCGAAGTCTGGAATTATAGGTCGCAATAGGCTTGCCCCCTATTACATGGGACCTAACATCGTCGGCTAAAGGTTAGTGTACACTGTACAACTTTGCCCTCTCTCTCTCTCTCTTGGAGAATAGAGGCATGACGGTGTTATTTTAAATAAGTGATTCTTACACTTACACATAATAATAACATAAATATTATATTATTTTATGGTTAAACAAAACAAGAAAACTTTAAATAAAATGAAAGGTGTGCATTGTACTGAAACTCTATAAAGCATCGCAATTCAAATTCTTTTTTTTTTGTTCAGTTTCCTTGAAACTGCAACAAAGTCTTTTTAACATTGAAGAGACTCGACAGAAAAAATATTAGATCTAGAATAATACAAAAAAAGTAAAATAACAAAGATTTAGATTTTTTTGTGTTACACGATTCGGGTCAGTCCGCTTAGCTTAGGTTTTAATCTGCGAGACAAGGTGAAAACAATGATGCCTAGATAACTTGACTTACTAGACTAGGCTGAAAACAACTGCTTGAAAGAAAAAATAAAACAGAAAATTTAAGTAGAGCTTCATACAAGTGTTACTAGACGTCACTATTATAATGTTTAATCGTATTCAAAATTTTACTATAAGCTTTTATTTAACTTTCAATGTTCGTATGTCTGTATGTCTCTCTCCCTGTTTTTATATCTTTCCGGTTCAAATCTTGTGGCCCATTTTTCAAGCACTTGCGGTTATCCGATTGAGCTGAAATTTGGCATACGTATGTAAGTACGATGACAATGCAATAATATGGCACCATGGAGCTAGTCTGATGATGGAGTGGGAAGGTGGCCATAGGAACATGTAAAATATACAATGTAGTACCCCCTCGTGTTCAGGCTTGTTAGTTTGGTATTGACAAGTACTATAAAACCAGATAAACTCAAACTCAAATAATTTATTTTGTATAAGCCCTGTGGGGGCGCTTACAAATTCAATACAAAGTCAATTTCCTTTTTTTTCAAATCTTATTTAACTAATAATTTACCACCAGATCGGAACGCGACCTCCACTGAGAAGATCCGGCGAAGAAACTCAGCGGGCTCGTCTTTTTTTATTTAATTCTCTTTCTCTTTTTTTGGGCCTTGTTTGGGCTCGTTAGATCTATCTTGACGAGTTCTTTAGGTCCGAATGGTGTTTAGGGTCTGATGATGGAACCGGAAAGAAGCCATAGACACTCCTAAACTAAGCATGTTATCTTCGTTGTGTTTTAGCTAAAAAAAGCTGGTTTTTAAAAAGGATTGTTTTAAAATGGAGTCAAATTGACCGACCGTATTCGCAACAGCTCAGTAAGCGAGTAGGTATGACAGATAGTAACGGTGTAAAGATGAGAAAGGGTATGCTGGATGTCAAAGAATTTAGACTGTCTTACCATGACCAAATAGTGTCTTATCTGAAGGGCAAGTCAAGAGTCTCCGTAACTGCCGTGCGTGTATGAGATGAACTATGGCAGTGGAGGAAGCAAGAGAGGTACATTTGTAAGGAAATAACCTGTTGGAAGTCTGTACTCTGCCTACCCCGCAAGGGATCTGGTGTGATGATATAGATACTGTAATTTTAGTCGTCTCGGAGCGGAAGCCCAGGTGATGTATCCAATGCCTATTGTTCACTGCTAATAAAAAATGGAGAAAGTACACTTTCAATAAAATCTTACCGGTAGATACCTTCGGTGTTCTGGATTTTCCCCCAAGCTGCGATAGTAGAAGTAATCCGTACTTATTGAAGTAAAAGTAGGTAGATGTTACTTGTTGAAGTGTGTTTTTATTCATTTTTTTACTGCCACTGAACAGAAGGCATTGCATACAGCACCTCGCCTTCCGATCCAGGACGACTAAAATTACACTATGAATTCTACATCAACGGGAAGTAGGTACCTTATAGGTTTTAATGATAAAGTTTACATGGCCATATCTTTTGATTGCATGGACTTAGAAGCTTTAATTTTTTACACCGCCAACGGGACCGCAGATCTAAGTATTTAAAAAAAAATAACTCTTTACTTTTACCTGTTTAATGCTTTATTTTGCAATTTTAAGGCTCCTTTGTCCCAACTTGAGGGAACAAAAATGCTTCAATCGTCTCAACCAGTAAGTCATTAGTACATATAATTTTTCTTTTTATCTTCTTTTTTTTTTTAAAACGTAGCCCCACACTAGGATTTAATCCTGTTTCGTGGGTGCGTTTACAAACATGAAAATTCACATAGTACACAAATACCCAGACCGGAACAAATAATTGTGGATCACACAAAGATTTGTCCCGTGCGGGCGGAACCCGCAACTATTAAACGCAGTGGGCAGAGCGGCTTAAGCTCTTAACCACTGCGCTAAATCGTCCGTCATTGAGTAATCTCATCCAGTAAGTCAGTAGGTGCATATCATTGAGTGAATATTATATAAAAGACAACTTTTTATTGTACCCAATGTCGCAGTCTGACACTAGCGGAGTGTCTGCGTTAATTACAACAGATAAATAGTTATTTTCAACAATCGCATTGAGTTTATACGTTTATCCTCGTGTGACCTTCTGCGATTCGAACAATCAACTTTATCTAGCCATCGAGGTTCGTTACCGAGGTACTTACCTATTAAAAAAAAATTAAAACAATCACGCCTATATTATCTAAGTGAGGGTAGCAGACATGTACTGTGTGCGCCACATATTGTGGACGATGTTAGATCCTAGTGTTATAGGGGACGAATCTATCGCTATTTACCGGGCACAATTCTGAAGACCGCCATTAAGAGTTATTTGATAGAATACACTCACTGCGACCTAAAGGCTCTACAAGGCTATGCTTGTACACGATGCAAGTATATGGTGCTGGTTGAGGCGCTTGCACGCGGTAACAAATCCCCGAGTATCGCTCACTTTTATTGATAATGTGTACAAACACCTTCAGCTATTGCTGAATATACGATTTTTTTAGGTTTTGGAATCCATAGAAGCATCATTACATGGGATACAGAATTTTTATTCCTCGCTTAAATGCTAGGAGTTTCTGTCGTCGTTACTATCAAATATAAGCACATATAATATTGTAAATAAACTTGATAATCGAGAATTAGTTTTTTACTCATGGCAAAGTAACGTACCTAATAGGTCACAAAACATTGAACCTAAGTTTAATGTGAACGACGGCACCAAGATATTTTATCTATCTATCTGTCTATATCATCACGCCAGACCCCTTACGGGGTAGGCAAAGAGTACAGAGTTCTAACAGGTTCTTCCCTTAAATACCTCTCTGGCTCCCTCTACTCTCATAGTTCGTCTCATACACGCTCGCCAGTTACGGAGACTCCAGACTTGTCCTGACAGATAAGACCCGGTCTATTTGGTTATGGTAATATAGTCTAGGTCTTCCCCGGTATCTGCATCCTTCCACTTTTGCGTTGTATATCAGTTTTGTCATACATGTCAGATATTTTATATTATAGTTACAAATATAACGATGTAATTACCTTCAAACATTACACACTATAATGTGTTTTGTTTTATTCTTGTAATCAACATTATTTTTATCAAGTCAACTTTGTTTATGAGTAAACATAACTATTTTTAAAATTATGTTATGACGCCATTGTTTATCTTTTTTTAACGTGACCTGTCAAGAGTAACCCTTATGTCTTCTAAGCGAAATGTACTTAGGTTTACTGTATCAGAATCAAAGTTGTTTATAATTTTGATAATTTTCGGCAGACATTATATTATTATGGCTTAGATGATGATAAATTTTATTCCGTTGCTGCGCGTGCGATGCTCCATCAAGTCACTTATCTAGAATTTATTTACCCATAGGGTAGTGCGTAACTGAGGCCGCTTGTTTTTGTTAGCAATATTCAGTCTTAGTCTAAGTATTATAACTTTCCTATAGAAAATGTAGGAGTCCGGAATATAGAATAGTACCCGGCACATACGGACCTGAAATCGTTGGCGAAATTAGGTGTACTTCTGCCACCCCACTTAGAAATATAAGCGTGAGAATGTGTGTGTATAAAAATATATTCAGCGCGACACGTTGAAAGCATGGCTGACTATTGTTTTTTAAATGGAATCTATACTTAAAATAAATAATAATAAATCCAACGTTATTGAATAAACCTCACACAACCCAGAATGACGATGCACAGCATAAACCGGTGGGCCTAGAATACATAGAAGGCCCTAAAAGCATGAAATGTTCATATTATAACATTGATGGGCACTAAACAAAGGTTTTAAAAATGTGCAATGTAAAGAGCTTAAAGAGGTGGTTAAAAATCATTGATGGCAAATCTCATCAGCTACATATCTAGTGTTTTATAGAAATGAATTTATTAATTGTGGTTACATTCAGAACCCATTTAGCAGAGGTACGTTCGGTGCGGACGTGTCGACCTCACTTGGCGGCCACGGAGTAACGCTTACGTATGTATTCATTTAATTTATTCCCCCACGTGTGTGTGAGTAAACATTTATTATATTTATTAAGCGCTCGATTCATACTTAGATTCCTTTAATAAAATAAGTAGAGACTTTTGGAGAGACCATGTGCACGAAAAATGGTACCTAGCTTGTTTTTTGACTCATTAAGATCGAAATACGACGATGAATCTTGGGTGTACGATGTTCCCTGGTATCCGAAGTACTATAACTAGAACTACATATCCAAAGCCATACAGCAGAAAGGAGAAGTGTTTATGGATAGAGTTCAATCGACAAACAAAGAAAATTTATTAGACAAAAAAATGAAAGATGCACCGAATTGCATCAATGTATATTTAATCGCAATGCAACACGTGGTTAACCTGCTTTATTTTTTGAGTGCATTATAAATCACACCATGTTTTAAGGTAAGGTACGTGCCGCTAGGTTGTTGCGCACGAGGTCGAATAGCCGGCTGGTGCAAAGCCCTAAGGCGAGACACCTCGTATATGCCCTCCCCTGTAGCGACTGTTCAAGCGGAGGCCGTTGCTATGCCAATATTTTAGAAATAATTTGTCCATTATTATTAACGTATAGATTAGTTAATCCACAAAGACGCATCCCGCATTCAATGCAGACACACATGTTCGTATGTTCACACACACACTTCCCATTTGATGAAGTCGGTAGCGATAGAACTGACATATTCATAGTACATTACACACTTACACTGTAACTGGAAAGCAGACAGGGTGGCCTTCATAAATTACACGATTTATCTACTCAACCAATGGTACTTCCACATAAAATTTTCTCTTCAACTCGACCGCTAACCGGTAGATGACTCAAATTGAGTAAACTTCGCTTTTACATATGCAATCATTTGTGTAAATGTTCTAACCTAACTAACGTTAACTAACGTTAAATGTTATTTTGTAAAGTAAAGAAAAAATAGGTTAATTTCAGTAGGTCCCACATCCAAAACGGTTTGTTCCGGTTGGGAAATCTGTAGCTCGTCTACAGTCTTTAAAGAATGCTTTGGAGATTGTGACTCCCCTTTGCTGTCTTCAAAAAATGCAATTTGCAAAAAATGCAAACAAGTGATTTTTAATGTCCTGAATGTTCCACATGCCTATATTAATCTTCCCGACGGATGACTGAGATTCTCCTAAAGGCATTAGGCCTAAAGGCACAAAAATATGGCGGGCCGTGTGGCTAATGATCGAAAGGTCTGGGTTCGAAGAGTCTTGAACTAGTATATTCGGTATAATGGCAGTAGACGTAGCATCGCCGGCTATATGTGAGTGCACACAGTACATCTCTACCACCTCCGCTTACATAATAAAGGTTCAACAGTGTTCGTTTATATTTTTTTTATTTTTTACAAAAGGATAATACTCCAACGTCCATTAATTACATTAGTGTTAGTTCGAATTGTTTACATTAAAATACTTAATTATTACAGGTACCTACGCTGAGAAGGTCGCGGTACGATTCATTGTTTTGAACAAGGTGTACATAGATAATTAACTGATAGATAACGAACAACATTGGTTCGTTGTAAGTGTGTGAAACCTAGCCTCTACAAGGCCGGCTTTGCTAGCTGGACCATGCCACCGCCTGGTGACCCCTGGGAGAACGACCAGCTGTATACAAACATATATTTGTCGTCTAATGGCCAAACTAACTAACACAAGAGCTCAATCTTCAGACTCGGACATAGGCAGGGTTAGGATTCCAAACAGCTGTTCGTGGTAAGTCCGGTGGACGCCGAGCAGTGTCGTAAGCCGGGCTTGAGCGGGACCCGAGCGCTCGCCTCCCACCTTAAGAGGGCGGCCATCTCGGAAGGGCTTGAGCACTGGCCTTGGGGGCTTCCCTAGTCAGGGCTCTTAATTTCCCCAGGACCCTACCCTTACCCATCCCGCTATCCTATTGTCCGTGCGGCGGTTCTCTTCGCCCCGGAGCAGTTAGGGTTTTGGTGCCGCCCTTTCGCCCTTAAGGCGAAGGGGCACACCGCGTCTCCCCGGTAGTGCCACCCCCCCTGCCGCCACCCGGTGGGGGGATCTGGTCATCGTTCACGCCCGGGTCTTAGGGCCCTATTTTAGTCCACGCGCCCTGCCATTTCCCCTCTGGAAATGGCTGACGACTTCCCTCCCGATTTTGTCCGGGACCTAACGAGGTAAATCGTGCTGCATTGCCCGGACATAGTCCGGGAATTCAGGGCGACGTACTCGCCCGCCTCACCCGACGCGTCGCCCGCGCGCGCGTCGGCCCCCGCCCCCGCGCACCCCGCGCCTTCTGCGCGCCCCGCGACTCCGTTCGCCGCGCCGAGAACGGATTTAGTTGCCCGCCGACCGCCCCGTCTCGCCATGCGGGTCCGAGCCTCTCTCGGACTCTGATATGTAGGTCGAGCGCGCGTTCGCGAGACGCGCCGCCCCCGCCCGGTCCCCGTCCCCGTCGTTTCCGTCGTTCTCGTCGGAGGACGACTTTATTCCCATTTCAAATGGGAAGCGGGCGCGTAAACCGCGCGACTCGCCGCCTCCCAAGATCCAGAAGGCCGGGAACGCCTCCGTTTCTTCCGGCCCCTCCGGCCCCCGGCCGTCTCCGTCTCCGTCTCCCAACGCGGCCGTGAGGGCCTCCCCCCTCGCGCGCCCCGCACGTCCGAACATCACTCCCCCGCCGCTTGTCATTCAGGACAAGAGCGCCTGGGAGCGCATCTCTAAGGCGATTTACAATCGCCAAATAAATTACACGCACGCGCGTTCCACCGCGCAAGGCATAGCCGTCAAGGTGGCGTCTTCGGACGACCACCGACGGCTATCCGCTTTCCTGCGATCGAACAAGATCGTATATCACACTTACACCCTGGAGGAGGAAAGGGAGCTTAGGGTAGTAATCCGCGGTGTCCCTAGGGAGCTGGACACCGCCGTCATTAAAGCCGACCTCCAGTCCCAGGACCTTCCTGTGCGCCAGGTGCACTGAATGGTCAATGGGCGCTCCAAGGAGGCCTACGACATGGTGCTGGTCGTCCTCGACCGCACCGAATCCGGCCGTAGGGTCTTCGACCTGAAGGCCGTGTGCCATATCTCTGGCCTCTCCGTGGAGGCCCCCCACAAACGTGGCACGCCCGGGCAGTGCCACAACTGCCAGCTATACGGGCACTCTGCCCGTAATTGTCACGCGCGCCCTCGATGCGTGAAGTGCATCGGGGACCACGCGACGTCCCAGTGCGCCCGTTCGAAGGAGACGGCGGCCGAGCCCCCCAGCTGCGTCCTCTGCGGCACCAAGGGGCACACCGCGAACTATCGCGGTTACCCCAAGGCCCCGAAGGGTAAGCGCGGCCGGGCGAGGCGCGGCGGCCGCCGCCGCCCCCGCGCAGTTGCCCCCCCCCCCCTCTGCGCCTGACTTTGAAGCACTCCTCAATCTGGGAAGCGCCGTCATTCTGGCGGGCGCCTTCAACAGTAAGCACGTGGCCTGGAACGGTCTCACCACTTCCCCTAACGGTAGGAGCCTTGACGCCCTGGTCGACGTTCTCGACTTTGACGTCATCGCACCTATGCACCCTACCCACTATCCTAACAATCCCAACCACCGATCCGACGTCCTGAACATGGCGCTTCTGAAGGGTGTCATCCTACGGCTGCACTCCTTGGAAGTAGTCCAGGAACTCGACTCTGACCACCGACCTGTAGTCATGAGACTCGGTTCCCCCCCTTCCGCCCCTCAGCGACCCAAAAAGACGGTGGTGGATTGGCATGCGCTAAGCACGGCCTTGGCGGATGCCGACCCTCCCCCCCTCCCTCTAAGCTCGGCCTCATCCCGTCCCCTCAGGACACCGATCAGGCCGTAGATGCCTACACCGAACACATCCGATCGGCTGTCAGTCGATCGTCCCAGCAAGTCGAGGCGGAAGATCTTTACCTCAACCGCTTTCGACTGCCGGACGATGTTAGGGATCTCATTCGTTCCAAGAATGCTTCTATCCGAACGTACGACTCCTACCCCACCGAAGCCAATCGGGCCCGGATGCGCGCTTTACAACGAGAGGTTAAGCGTCGTGTCGCGGAGGTCCGGGAGGAACGGTGGGGTGACTTCCTAGAGGGCATCGCGCCTTCGCATCTGGCCTACTGGCAGCTGGCGCGTAGCCTCAAAGCCGACTCCACGACTGACATGCCCCCGCTGTCCCGCCCTTCAGGCGCACCCCCAGCCTTCGACAACGACGAAAAGGCCGAGCTTCTCGCCGACTCCCTCGAGAGCCAGTGCACCCCCAGCTCTCAGTCCGTCGACCAGTCCCACGTCGACGCGGTCGACAGGGAAGTCGAGCGCAGGGCATCCCTCCCCCCCGTCGATTCCTTGCCTCCTATCACGCAAACGGAGGTCGAAGATCTGATTATGGGTCTCAAATCTAAAAAAGCCCCCGGCCCTGACGGTCTTCTCCAGAGGTGCCACCCCGCGCCACTCCCTGCGCCGCCCTAGAAGTAATCTCGGTCAAGTGACCATGTTCGACCGACCCATTCCCTGGGTCAAAGAGGTCAAATATCTAGGGGTCACCCTAAACAGCACCATGTCCTTCGGCCCGCACATTAAGCGGGTCCGTCACCCAGCATCCTTTGTGCTCGGTCGTCTCCATTCGTTAATCTGCAAGCGGAGTAAAATGTCCCTTAGAAATAAGGTGACACTTTACAAAACTTGCGTTCGACCCATCATGACTTATGCGTGTGTTGTGTTCGGGCATTCGGCCCCCTCTTACATCGATAAACTCCAAGTGGTTCAAAACCGCTTCCTCCGTAAAGCCGTAGGAGCCCCCTGGTTCGTACGGAACGTCGACCTCCACTCCGATATAGGTCTCGAACCTATTCGCGCCTTTATTAAAAAGGCGTCAACACGTCACTTCGCGAACGCATCTACCCATGCGAATCCGTTAATCGTAGCCACCGCCGACTACGATCTCCCCCCCCGACCCCTGCCGCCACTGCCGGCCGCGACATGTTCTCACCGACCCCCCCGATGCTTTGTCATCTCTTCTTTCCGCTCAGAATACGGGCGACGACGACGACGTAGTAGTAGATCCCCTCCCATAGCCGGCGGTTGACCGGTGCACTTAGTAGTGCACCCGTCCCCCTACAGCGACTGTCCCAACCGAGGGCGCCTATTCGAGGCGCCCTCGAGTATGTCGCCTCTTGCCCTTCTGGCTGGCTAGAACGTAGTGGTTGCACGCTCGCCCTTAAGTCCGGTGAAGCTGTAAAGGCCTCGCGGCCAACAGCGAACATCATTCACACACACACACACACAACATTCCAAACAGCTAAACACAACGATTTCCCATTAATTATTTTATCACATAACTATCCACACGAAACACAATATCAACCATCGAATTATCAACAGGGCAGGACGACCATCATGACACGTCGTCCTCGCATAGTTCTCCATTTTCTGTCCATCTTCCTAATTCAAAATCCCGTTGGCGTTTCGTCAACACGCGGCCCTTGTGCTGACTAGCGAACGACTCGCGCACTATTTGCCACAGATAGTAACCACGCGAACATATTAAATATACAAAATGATCTAGAAAATTATCCTAGGTCAGCCCAATGTAGGTTTTTTTACGAAAACTTCCTAGTATGAGTCCGGAGTCTGAAATTGTGCCCGGTATATGGCATTACGCTCGCTCCCTATTACATCGTCGGCGAGTATTGGGTGTACTCAGTACACCTCTGCCGCCCCCGCTTGGAGAATATAAGCGTGAGGGTGTATTATTATTAAAATCATCTAGTGAGATCGGTCAGAAAGTCTGAAATCATCAGAAACTATCACCTGGTCGATAACAATGCCACCTACCAGTTCTATGTTACTTCTAGATAATGAAACTTTTTAATGGAGATAGAATGATTAAAATCGGTTCAGTGGTTTCAGGGTTTATCGATTACAAACAAACAAATCTTTCCTCTTGTTTATAATATTAGTATAGAAGATATATGTGGAAAAAGCAATGGGAGAGTCCGGTCGCCTCTCAGGGTAACATCACCATAGCCGAGCCCTTGACTGTAGTACAAGGCTTCAAACGCAACGGCTGGTGTGGTCTTCCATCAACCGAATCAGGAGTCCGGTGTCGCAAGGTGCAATTATCATCTTCACAGGTGGATTTTCAGGCGTGTATTCCACACCCTTAAACTTTTTTCGAGACAAAACGTAGCCTATGTCCTACCCTGGATAAAATCTATTTAGTCGCCGAATTTGATCAAAATCTGTTTAGCGATTTGGGCATGAAAAGGTAACAAACAGACCGAGTTACTTTCGAATTTATAATATTAGTATGAATTTTGGTATTAGGAGACATATAGTCTACCGCCCACAGAAACTACCGACTATATATATACCGAAAAAATATTTGGTGTTTCTTAAAAATGAACACGGATATGTAGGTTCCTCATGTTACCGTCCAGTTTAAGAATGATATTTGTTTTATTTAAAAAGAACATTGGCACAACTTTTGATATTATCATTGATTTATCGTGGGTGTATCTACAATGACGTAAATTTCACATGCACTTGAACAAACATAGTTGTTTCTTCTTAAAGAAACATACAGAATTGCTTCAGAAGAAACAACGCAAAAAAATTACGTCGTGCGCGAAAGGTAATCGCTACGAACAGACCTAGGTAAGTCGAGCAGCCTACGCTTAAACAACTAGACGACTATACTTCCTGGTGCCAACGTGGACTACGGGGCTCATCTATAGATAGGTATAGTAAGCAAGCATTCAAGCAACCAAACTATCAACGCTTTGATTTATTCAAGTATCATGTATATGCACTACAAATTGATCTTGGATCGAAAACAATCCAAAGCCAACTATCACGTGACACCAAATCATTATTCTCAATACGCCATATAATATACCTACCTGACCGCAAATAACATTTTTAATGTATTAAATAAAAATACATTTGTCTTCCCCGCTTATTTACCGCGACCATTAGCAATAAATGATAAAAGCTCCAACTAATTTACCATTATGAAACGAAGGCCGTTTTTATATCAATATTTATGTTAGGTAACTAGCTACGCTGTCCGTAACCACCCATGCTTACGGCGACCTAAAAAAAGTTGCATACGTCAAAATTTGAAAGCGCGCGAAATGTAAGCTAACGTCAGGACTACATGGCCGATGAGTTGCCGTTGCGCAAATGTGCGAGCGTACAGAGTTTTGCTCGGTGTATTATTTATTGATTGTTGAAAAACAATGGCGGGAGCTCGCTGGCAGTGAGTCAGTGGGTCAAGGGTGGGCTGACCTAGTTACACAGCGCCGCGCGCCGAAATTCGCGGGCTCAGTTGCTAACCTCACTAGCTAGGGAGGGGCTAGATACGATTACTAGGATTAGTTTTTTTTTATACGGTTTGATAATTAATATATTAATTAATATTAGCCCTGTTAAGAAACTGTCCCACTGTTGGGCACGGGCCTCCTCTCAAACTGAGAGGGTTTAGGCCATAGTCCACCACGCTGGCCCAGTGCGGGTTGGCGAACTTCACACACCTTCGAGAAACTCTTAGGCATGCAGGTTTCCTCACGATGTTTTCCTTCACCGTTAAAGCAAGTGATAATTAATTTTTAATACGCACATGCTTTCGAAAAGACAGAGGTGCGTGCCTGGGTTTGAACCTGAGACCTTTGACTTTGCAGTCCAACGGTCTAACCACTAGGCTATCACGGTTTGATACATACGAAAATAAAATATATATTGCGTAATATTTCTATTTACTGGTAGAGCTATAAGAATAGCCAGTAGCCAACTTTAATAAGTCACGTTTGTAATGAGTCAGTAAAGTAAATTGTAATGATATTTTTAATTTTTGTCATCAAGTTTAAACCTGAGTGATAGGGTTGCACTTATTTATATTTTGTTTACATAGTTCTAGACTGCCTCGTTGGCCTGGTGGCAAAGCACATCGCTTTGTGATCACGAGGTCCTGGGTTCAAATCCTAGGTCGGACAAATATAGTTTTTCTAACGAAAAATTCCAAGTATGAGTCCGGAGTCTGGAATTGTGCCCGGTATATGGCAATAGGCTCGCCCCCTATTACATGGGACCTAACATCGTCGGCGAAACGTGGGTGTACTCAGTACACCTCTGCCACCCCCTCTGGGGAATATAGGCGTGACATAGTATTGCTTCAGTTACCATAAAAATCAACTTCTGGCAATAAGCACTCTAGCTGTAGTAAACTGATATACAGAATACTCCCAGATACATAATTGCTAGCTGAAATCCTTCAGCTCTTCAATTATAAACTGCAGATAAAATCATAAGATTTTTGGATAATTAAAAGCCAAAAATGTATTGACCTTGATTTTCGAATAAAAAATCTAGAAAGTACAAGTTTAATTCCGAATGGGTCCCATCACTAGCGAGGCTGCAGCATTGAGCCTCACCTTACGTAAGCCCAAGTTTAAGGTCGCCTAGATTCTGCTTCGTGGACAAGTGTTAGAATGCCACTCACCCACAGAGCACATTACACATTGCACTCACCCACCGCGGCGTGGCTATGACAACACATGCCCGCAGGCCAGTCCCGTAGGCCTCATGTGCCCAAATTCATTATAATTATATGCTAATCAAAAACAATTTTACTGGCATTAATGTCTTAGTTTGTTCTTAATAAATTTTATTAAGTCAGTTTCTTATGTTGAATTAACCGATTGTTAATTATAGTTATAAGAATTTGAATAATGCGCAGCCATTTTGAATTGTAATAAGCGCCATCTGCTATCAAGTAGCGAAGTTTCTGTACTTAGTTACCTGGCAGCAAAATATATTGATAAAACAACAATTTAAAAGCTAGAACAGCATAGGCATATGTAATACCAAGTTATTTTCGTTCTTCTCTCGAAATGATGGACGATTTAGAAAACAAAATAAGTGTTCTATGTTTAGGGCCAAAAGGTTCAGGCAAAACGACGTTATTGAAGAAATTGCAAAATGCTGAGGGTATAGACAATACGTACAGCCCCGTGCCCACTATTGGGACGAATATTTACGATATTTACTATCTAAATAAACACGGGAAGAAACAGATGTTGTCAGTCAGGGAAGTCGGTGGAGAGATGGCGCCACTGTGGAACAATTATTTGGATGGAGTTGAGAAAGTGAGTAATTTAATTTTTACTGTTGTATAGTTTTAAAACGATCTATGCTTGTATTTGGGCCCTCGTACCATTATAAGAAGTTTTAGAGAAGTGCCCATTGCCCATATCCAAAACATAAACATTTCACCAAAAAAATCATCACATTTCACCACTTGGGCCCGTTTATCGCAATTCCATTTTCGCGTATCTCCTTGCTTCAGAAAGCATGTTAAGCCATTGGTCCTGGCTACTGTTTAATGTCGTAGTCGTTAAGCCGAGTTGTTAGGGGCTTGATAAGCTCCAACAACAAGGTCACAAAACTGCCTCCACCAATCCCTACTAGGTATCTAGTGAAGTATGACCTAATCTCACTCACCTTGATTTGTGAGAGAAGGCCTTTGCCCCGTTTTGGGACAGTATACCTACGGATAGTTTACTAGCAGTATCAGTGTATCCCGCACGATTCGACAACAAAACAATCTCAGCCTTTACCGATAATATATAGAGACAGAGGGAGGGGAAAGAGAGAGAGTGGGGGACGAAAGAGGACTAATTAGCACTCCCTGAGTTACTATCTATATCATCACGCCAGATCCCTTGCGGGGTAGGCAGAGAGTACAGAGTTCCAACAGGTTCTTTCCTTACATACCTCTCTGGCTTCCTCCACTCTCATAGTTCGTCTCATACACGCTCGCCGGTTACGGAGACTCTTGACTTTTCTTTCAGATAATACTCGGTTTATTTGGTCGTGGTAAGATAGTCTAGGTCTTCCCCGGTACCTGCATCCTTCCACTTTCACATTGTATATCTATTTTGTCATTCTTTCATCTGGCATTCTTTTTATATGCCCGAACCAACGGAGCATGCCCTTTCTCATCTTTACACCGATACTATCTTTCATACCTATGCGCTTTCTTACTACGCTGTTGCTAATGCGGTCGGTCAGCTTCACTCCGCACATCTTCCGCAGAACTCGCATTTCTACTGCATTTATCCTACTTTCATTCTCCTTCTTACATACCCAGCTCTCGCTACCATATAACACTATAGTCCTAATGATTAATATTTGACTTTTCAGTTTCAGGTCATCCATATAGGTAATATGTTTCAGGTAATATACGTGGTAGATACATCGAACTTGTGCCAGATATCTGCCGCAGCGGTGCTACTCTACACGCTGTTAGCTGAACCAAGACTTAAGAAGGCTAAGGTTGGTAACAAACACTGCCAGAAAGCGAACAAGATGTAAAGATATCTGAGATCACGACACTTAAAACTCAGAAAACGACGCCAGGAGTACGAGGTTTCAAACTCCCTAAGGATGCTTACACAAATCTACGTAAAGATAAATCGCGACAAGAACGACTTTACACTCTAGCGAACTGATATATCTAAAGTTCCACGAGGCGTTGTTCGTTGTCGTAGATTTTTGCGATGCTTCTTCGAACCGCGGTTCTCTCTGAGAAAAAAATCCATGTACGCATTTTTCTTAAACTTTCTTTCCAAGGGCCCTAAACTTTGTGCCAAGCTTCGGTGCCCTGGGGCCCCTGCATGGGAATGACATGCAGTCCATGCGTCGTCTTTCCAAAAAAAAAAAAAATGTACTAATTTAAATATCGCGATTTTTGAGGGTCGATCGACGTCTTTCTGACCGCTGATAAATGACAATGTATCTTATGTTCCAGTTCATTCTTGTTCTAAGCAAGATGGACGCCGCGTACAGACAGATGCGGAACGAAGCTTTGTTGATGTTGCAGCACACGAGACTGACCGCAGAGCTGCCGAACGTGCCGGTGCTTCTTGAAGCCTCCCCCATTACTGGGGAGGGAATGGACACCCTAAAGGCTTTCCTTGCTGAAACGAAACCAACTTCCAAGCTTAACTGAGTTATTTTGACGGGGCAAAAATATTCAGAGGGATTCAATGAGTAACTCAAGCGGCCTACCCACGGATAAAATATTCCTTTTTGATACTAAATATGGCTGCCATACTCGTGTTTACTTACTGTACACGTTAATTGTTGCACGCTCGCCCTCTTGCCTGTTGAAGTTGTAAAGGCCCCTTTGGCGGCCCGAACAGTGTAGATCCCTCATACACAACACAACGTAAGTGTGTACGGGTGTGCGGCAACATATACGTACAGAATCATTTGTATGGCAGCCATATTTATTACTTAAGTAAGCACCTTTTCTTTATAGATAGTGCGTTCCTATTTTTAACCAACTTCAAAAAAGAAGAAGTTTTATGTTCGTCTGTATGTATGCTTTTTTCTATATATGTGCACCGATATTTCCGTCAGTTGTGGACCCATTATGATGATTATTTTTGCATTGGGTTAACTATAGCTCCAAGGTGATCCCATTTTGATTTCTTAGATATTGGACTTGGATTTTGAAAATATTTAATGTATGGAAGGAAAGAACCTATTGGAACTCTATAGGCAGAGAGTTGCCTACCCCGCAAGGGATCTGGCGTAATGTTATAGATAGATAGATTTTGAAAATACACCACGGAACCCCTTACGACAAATAATACGAATCTGTAGATCGAATTATTATTAGTATTGTATTAATGCTACAGGTACTCTATCCCCCTGGCTCGACAGATAGGCGATTTTTTTTTGCGTGCGTTTGCATCAAAGAAAATAATTAAATAACTATAGCGAATTTTCACTGAAATATTTACTTTAGTAAACGACTTTATGTTGTACGTGAGAATGACGTGTTTTATTTACGCCCCCTATCATCCCGTGGGTATTACCCGTGTGGTGACGGGAAAGAATAGATGTGTCATCACCCCCTTTCATCCCGCGGGTGTCGTAAAAGCCGACTAAGAGAACACACTCTCGCAAATGACCCAGTGCGTAGAGAAGGAAAACTTTAAATCAAACCCTATACCAACCCATCTAACCAGCGTGGTATAGTAGGCTAATTTACCTCCCATGAAAGCACAACAATTTAATCGGCCCCCAGTTCCCGGTACTCCCGCTGTTCCCGATCACGGTAGCGGTCGGAGTGACAGCGGAAAAGAAGTTGCTAAAAATCTCCGGGCTACGAGAGTCTACCATAAAGAAATGACCCTCGCGACGTATAATGGATGCACACTACGGCTGGACCACCACCTCACCGAACTCGAGGTACAACTGGGTCGTATAAAATGGCATATTTTGGGTTTATGCGAGGTCCGAAGAAAAGGGGAGGACGCGATAACCCTTGAGTCAGGTAACTTGTTCTATTTTCGAGAAGGTGATCAGCTATCCCAGGGTGGCATCGGTTTTCTGGTCAATAAGGACCTCGTTAGCAGCGTTTTGGAAGTCAGCAGTGTGTCGACACGGGTAGCGTTCCTTATACTGAAGCTCACGGACAGGTACTCCCTAAAGGTGATACAGGTATATGCGCCGACCTCGACATACGCTGACGAGATAGCCGAAGCCGTGTACGAAGATATTGCGAAAGCACTAGACGGCACCCCAAAGGCTCACTACAACGTTGTTACGGGGGACTTCAACGCCAAAGTGGGGTTACAAGAACGCGGCGAAACGCAAATCGGACCCTTCGGAGTCGAGCGCAGAAATAACAGGGGGCAAATGCTAGTAAACTTTCTCGAGTCGCAGTGGCTCTTCTTAATGAACTCCTTCTTTAAGAAGAAGCCCCATAGAAAGTGGACTTTGCGAAGCCCCGACAACGTGACAAGGAACGAGATAGACTTCATCATGACGGATAGGAGGTATACATTTAGGGGCATCTTTGTAATCAACAGGTTTAATACTGGCCACGATCACCGACTCGTCTGAGGCACCCTAAATATAGACTTTCAAGCCGAAAGGGCCCGAATCGTGAAGTCTACTCTCCGACCTTCCGCGCTCCAAATAGCCTTGGGTTCCGAAAAGTTCGAAATGGAACTTCAAAACTGTTTTGACTTGCTGGAACCCATTGGCAATATTGACAAGAAAACCGACACAGTGGTCGAAACGCTACAGGACTTGTCTCGAAAGTTTCTGCGCGGAAAAAGCAAAAACAGGGACTCTAACCTCGGCGCGACCTCAGACGCTTCAACACCCGTATCGTCGAGGCTGCGATCGAGCAGAACAAGGGCACTAAGGTCTTCGCCCAACAGCTCAGACGTCCCCGTCTGACAAAACTCAAAACTGCGGATGGCAGAACCGTGACCTGATTCTCGAAGAAATTGAGGACTTCTATGGAGAACTGTATGCATTGCGGACAGGTAAGCCTACGAGACCCAGCGACGATGACCACAGAGCCCCACTTATGCGCCATTACACGGAAGATATCCCAGATGTTGATCAGGGCGAGGTCAAGGCGGCTCTCGAGCAACTTAAGAACAATAAATCTCCTGGTGATGATGGAATTACTACCGAGCTCCTCAAAGTTGGTGGGACTCGGTGTCTCAAAGAGCTAGCAAGCCTTCAAGGTTCAATTCCATCTTTCACCAGGGCCTAACACCTAATGCGTGGAGTGGGAGTGCGGTGGCTCTGTTCCTCAAAAAAGGCGATAAAACTTCTGAGCCATGTATACAATCTGTTCTCGAGAGTAGTCACAAACCGCCTCGCCAGAAGACTCGACGAGTTTCAGCCACCGGAGCAAGCTGGGTTTCGAAAAGGCTTCAGCACCGTAAACCACATCCATACTGTTCGGCAGATTGTACAGAAAACTGAAGAGTACAATCAGCCGCTGTGTATGGCTTTCGTGAACTACGAAAAAGCCTTCGACTCCATCGAAACCTAGGCAGTTCTGGATGTTCTGCAACGATGTCGTATTGACTGGCGTTATATCGAAGTGCTGAGATGTTTGTATGATACCGCCACTATAACCGTACAATTCCAGGAACAAAAGACCAACCACATTGAGCTGCGCAGAGAGATGAGACAGGGGGATGTGATACTAGTATCCCCTAAGCTGTTCACCAACGCGTTCGAAGACGTCTTTAAGACGCTGAACTGGGCGGGACGAGGCGTGAATATAGACGGTGAATGCATCTCGCATCTTCGGTGCCGAGACATGGACACTTACAGTAGGGCTAGTCCATAGGCTCAAAGTCGCGCAGCGGGCTATGCTCGGAGTCTCTTTGAGGGATAAACTCCGAAATGAGGTTATCCGTCAAAGAACCAAAATAGTTGACATAGCTCGCAGAGTGAGTTCGCTAAAGTGGCAGTGGGCTGGCCATGTCTGTCGAAGAACCGATGGCCGATGGAGCAGACGAGTTCTAGAGCGGAGACCGTGACTTGGCAAACGTAAGGTAGGGTGCCCCCAGCTAGGTGGACCGACGACCTTAAGTCTAGTAGCAAAGCACATCGCTTTGGGATCACAAGGTCCTGGATTTAAATACCAGGTCGGACAAATGTAGTTTTTCTACCGAAAAATTCCCAGTATGAGTCCGGAGTCTGGAATTGTGCCCGGTATATGGCAATAGGCTCGCCCCCTATTACATGGGACCTAACATCGTCGGCGAAACGTGGGTGTACTCAGTACACCTCTGCCACCCCCGCTTGAGGAATATAGGCGTGACGGTGTATTATCATAAAACCTAGACAAATGATTCATCGCATTTTCTAATCGAAAATAACTAATAAATAAGCATGCATATCTAATGTTAGGTCATCTAAACAAATAAACAGCTAAAAATACCTCGTAAGCTACCAAAAAACTTGCCTGGATTTCTTGTCTAGGTAGGCCGAATCTAGGCAAAAGTTTTTACAATAATATAAAGGTTTACGACCTCATTATAATAATAAATTTTCAAAAAAAAGGCAACCAACTTCAAATAGCAAAAAAAAATATATTTGAAGTTGATGCCAAGTAACCAACTGCACTGACCGACCGGTACCAATTTCAAATAGTTATTTTTTGCGTTTTATTTTTTTTTAAGTTATATCTATCTCCTTGGTTTGTACGACGACTCAGCGGAAATGTAGTGTACATGAAAACTGCTACCCTTGCATTGTATTGTGCTTAAAACCTAGATAATTTAATTCACGGGGAACAGTGATAGCCTAGTGCTTAGACCGTTGGACTACAAAGTCAGAGGTCTTGGGTTCAAACCCAGGCACGCCTCTGTCTTTTCGAAACCATGTGCGTATTAAAAGTTAACTATCACTTGCTTTAACGGTAAAGGAAAACATCGTGAAGAAACCTGCATGCCTAAAGGAGTGTGAAGTTCGCCAACCCGCACTGGGCCAGCGTGGTGGACTATGGCCTAAACCCTCTCAGTTTGAGAAGAGACCCGTGCCCAGCGGTGGGACAGTTTCTTCTTCTTCTTCAAGTTATGGCTTCACATTAATTATAAGTGTATTTTGCCAGTGTCCAGTGAGATATATAATCGTGTTTGTTTAAATTAATTCGACTCCCCGATGAATTTGATGACAACGATGATAATGACATTAATGAAGTACCCCACCCTGGATAGTAAAGCGGTGGATACTTTACATACCAATTGCAACGGCCGTTTTGAGGGAAGTCGAAAAGGCACGTTTTATCACATTGTTACAATTACCTTCACTCATGCACATATAAGAACACATAATGGGTAATATTCCACCAACATTACACATTATAAGTCGAAATAACACAAGTTTTAGAAATTAAAACAAATAACAACATCACTCTTTAACTTCCCGCCAAAACTCCGGACAGTTTCTTCTTCTTCTTCTTCTTCTTCAAGTTATGGCTTCACACTAATTATAAGTGTATTTTGCCAGTGTCCAGTGAGATATATAATCGTGTTTGTTTAAATTAATTCGACTCCCTGATGAATTTGATGACAACGATGATAATGAAATTAATGAAGTACCCCACCCTGGATAGTAAAGCGGTGGATACTTTACATACCAATTGCAACGGCCGTTTTGAGGGAAGTCGAAAAGGCACGTTTTATCACTTCGTTACAATTACCTTCACTCATGCACATATAAGAACACATAATGGTTAATATTCCACCAACATTACACATTATTAGCCCAAATAACACAAGTTTTGCAAATTAAAACAAATTGACAACATCACTCTTTAACTTCCCGCCAAAACTCCGGACAGTTTCTTAACGTGTTGTGTTTATATTTTTTTCATGAATTGTATACAATAACGTTTTTCATTTTCTTTCTAATTTTTAGTTAGAGAATTTAAAAAAATATTAATGTGCTTCAACGACTCATTTGTTTAAATGAACTTATGTCTATAAATTATAAACCGTATAAATACTTGATTAAAATAACAAGTTATAATTTTAATATGTTATACGATGTAATTCAATCTACCACCTAATTTACAAGGAAAATACCCTGAAACAAACTAATTTTGTGGGGAATTTAAGGGGAACTGGAATGTTGTTCTCCCCAAATTTGGGAAATTTGACTTAGATTTTTGGCGAATTAGGAAGATGGGCGTTGGCAGCCCTAAACAATTTTCACTTGACATTGACAGGTGACATTATCGCCCATTATTTATTTATTTACAAGAAATCTAAAAAATTTGTTGGTTTTTTGCCGAAATGGCAACAACAAGCCATTTGTTTATAATTCACTGTTATATTCTATTATTACTTAACAGTGGCGAAATACACTGCTAAGTGTGGGGCCTGTGATTTTTAGTCTTCGCGTGCGGTCTATATTTTGTGTGTACTATGATATGATTCAAATCATGGTTTAATTTATTACGTAAAAATGGATACAACGAATTTATGTCGCAGCTGTATGAAAGAGGTGGCTTCCTGGGAGAGAGAGAACTTCGACCCAAGAGCCGTGGAGATGTTTTGTTTTTGCACTAATATTACAGTAAGTAGAATAAAATATTCTAAGCTAATTATTTCTCTTACGTGTTAGGTAAAAGTGTACGTCGATTTTCGCAAACATGTAGTCTCAACCGTAAGTTGGAAACCTATCGTCTTTCTTCGTTTAATCAATCAGATCTTAATAAGTCTCTTAATTATATAGAGAAAATACTTAGTAATATGTATTAAGCAATTTAAAATATCACATAATACATATATTTACCTACTTGCAATAACAACCATAAATAAACATTACCTGGGTACTATTGAAAGTATTTGCTGAAGCAAAGAGGTTTGCTATTAGGTTTTAGTTTTTTATAATCTCACTACTGGCACACATGACAGATGGAGTCATAAATTTGGAGTTGAATGTTTCACAGTAATTAATAAACTAATACATCTTTATAATACGGTAAAATATTAACAATACAATTGGATAATTTTGGCATGTCATGAAAGATATATGTATTGTCCGGTGATGCGGTAAAAGCTCAGCAGCCAACAGCGTAGACCATTAACGCACACAGAAAAAAAAAATGCGATTGTGTGTGCGGTCGCAACACATTTAGAAAAGTTTAATGTATTTATTATACTGTTAATTATAGTTATTATATTCTACTAATGACATAGAATAAAAATCAAATAATTTTACTTAGGTCATAACTACACAAAGCAAACCTGGAAATCAACACAAAATCACTGCAAGATCAGAAAAAGTCACAATTTATCATTATCCTTTCACACTTGTCTTCTTTTAGATAACTCAAGAAGACAATCTACCAAAACAGTTCTGTTACGATTGTATCATCAAAATAGAATCATCGTACACATACATACTCGAAGCCCAGAAAGTTGACACTTCTCTCAAAAGTGTCATCACTAGAGTTAACACCAGTGTGATCGTTGAACCGGAGGCACATATAATCACCAGTCACACAGAGAACTTGAAATTAACACTACCTGATTATAAAGTATGTTCAACAGTCAATAATATTAATAATTTTAATGAAAACATATTATTTGACAATATTGATGTACCTGCTAACGAAATCATTCCTACAAATATAGAAACTGATGAATCTAACACTACTGTAGAGGAAAAGAGACAGGATGCTAAACCTGAAGGTGTGAAAGTGGCGGAAGATGTGGAGGACATGAAAAAGAATGTGTGTCCAGTGTGCAGAAAAGGTTTTACATCGAAATCTTGGTTCAATAAGCATATGGAAAAGGAGCATTCTGGGAATAAATTTGCTTGTTCACATTGTCCTAAGAGTGAGTATAAACTGCTTTATTTGTTGCCAAATAAACATTATGTCAATATTGCTCTTATACTTTTCTTTACAACAACTTGGTCTAGTGGTCAGGGTGTAGGCGACTCCGATCACTGAAATTGAGTACATAGACACAGTTCAATGTCCACATGGGACAAAGCTTTAGGTGACACCTAAAATATAATAGAAAATGCACCGGCACAGAAATTATTTATAATGTAGAGTAGTATGTATTTTAATTTATAATATAGGCCCATTTTGACTTTTATGAGATATTTTATATTTCGTGTTATTTACCTAATCATTATGTAATATTTTAAAATAAATATAGCGTTAATACCGGAAATTTGATAAACCCAGGGATAAGCTCGAGTATGAAATCATTAGGAGTAGATGTGATAAACTTTTGCGTAACTGTTATAATACCAACTTAAAAAAGAGCCCTAAAGCCTTTTGGAATTTTATTAAACATAAAAAGTCGACTATCAATAACTTTCCTTCAAGAATGCATAATAGTGGGGAACAGTATTCGTCTTGCGGACATGATATCGTGAATTATTTGGCTCACACTTTAGTTCCATATACACTGACTCCGCTATTTTGGGGGAGCCCCCGAGGCCCCCTAACTATGAACATTCAATTTCGAATCCCAACAAATTGGACTCATTTAGTGTTAATGAAAAAGATATACTCACGCAAATGAAAGTACTAGATTTGAAGGAAATTTTTGAAGGAGTAATTTGTCCTATCCTTACTGTCCATACCAGGGCTCAGATACACTCTGAACAACATGGTTTTCAAGAAAATAAATCTGTTACTACCAATCTTATTTCGTATATAGCCCCCTGTCATGGAAAGTATAGACAAGAACCTACAGATTGATGCTGTCTACACTGATTTGGCGAGCGCTATTGACCTTGTTGATCACAGGATACTTATTAGTAAACTTAAAACTCAGCGAGCTATGGAAAGGGCTATGCTCGGAGTTTCTCTGAAGGATAGAATCCGGAACGAAGTCATTCGACAGAGAACCAAAGTTATCGACATAGCCCACCGGATTAGTAAGCTGAAGTGGCAATGGGCCGGTCACATTAGCCGAACAACCGATAACCGCTGGGACAAACGAGTTCTTGAGTGGAGACCGCGGACTGGCAAACGTAATGCAGGACGCCCTCAGGCTAGGTGGAGCGATGACCTTCGTAGGGCGGCTGGCAGAAACTGGATGCGAGTAGCCGGGGATCGTACCCAGTGGCGTGCACTTGGAGAGGCCTATGTCCAGCAGTGGACTGCTATAGGCTGATGATGAATGATGATGAAACTTAAAAACCAATATGGTATATGCAACATGCTGCTAAAATGGTTCGCGTCATACTTACATGATCGGGAACAAGTAGCCGTCATTAATGGTCACGAATCAGATAAATATATTACATCTTCTGGAGTACCTCAGTGTTCCTATTTGGGTCCTATCTTATTTCTTCTCTTCATTAACGATATAGTCCTAAAGGTACACCACTGTCAGTGTTCCCTATTTGCTGACGATATGATATATCGTAATATTGAATCCCTCGCAGATATAGAACTGATTCAGTCTGACGTAGATCGTATTTATGAATGGTGTTGCGCAAACAAAATGAAACTCAATGCTACAAAATGGCCGCATATTCACTTCACGAGGAAAAGAAAAGTTTTAGTTGCGACTCTTCGCATTAATGACGCGGCAATTACTGTAGTTACCCAAGTTAGAGACTTAGGCGTCATTCTGGACTCTAAGCTTAGTTTCATTCCCCACTATGATATTATTTTTAACAAAGCAGCTAAAATGTTAGGTTTTATTAAGCGCAATTCAAAAGAATTCACACAGGTGCGATCGAAAATAACCCTGTATAATGCACTTGTATGAAGTGTGCTGGAGTTCAGCAGTATTATCAGGAAACCGCATTATGCAGTCCATTCTGATCGCATAGAGTTTTTGCAGCGATCATTTACACGGCTCAGTAGATGCTCATATGAAGATAGACTCACCTTCTTTGGCATGTCTGCATTATATCAGCGTCGACGCATGCATGATTTACTGTTTTTACAAAAAATTGTCAAAGGCTCCACACCATGCCATGATTTATATATTAATAGATATAGTACTTTGCACTACTTTCATTCAGATATTGTTTTAAGGACTATTCGAGATTATATATTTTAAATTTATGTAATAGTATATGATTGTTTGTAGTAATTATAAAAAATGTTGTGCATATCTGTAATTGATGTAAGCACTAGAAATGTTTTGTTCTAAAATGTCATTAGTAATGTTTGTGTTTATGTTGTTGATGTGCCTTATAAAAATAAATAAATAAATATTTGCATGCATATTTGCATAGGTGAAATATGCCAAACGATATGATAATGCAACATCTTATTGTAATACCATGATTGAAATTTCAAATAAATTACAATTAATTTTAATAGATACTAAGGGTTCTGTGCAGTTTAAGGTGCCCACCATTTTAAATTCTACAAATTCTCCTTTCTCTTGTTCCAGCATTCTTCAAAGCATCGCAGCTGTCATACCACGCGGCGTCTCACTCGGACGAGCGTAAATTCGCTTGTAACGTTTGCGGCAAGCGGTTCAAGCGACGCAAGCAACTCACGACACATGCGCGTGCGCACGCCGACGTAAGACCGTTCGCTTGCGATAAATGTTCTATGAGGTAAGTATTTAATAACGAGACACCCTCACGCCTATATTCATTAAGTGTGGGTGGCAGAAGTATCCACAACTACATATCCTCATGTAACAGCAGGTTCCGGTGAAGCTGTAAAGGCCCCGCGACCGCAGCGTAGATCATTCACACACACACACGCACACACACACAAGTTACAGCAGGCAAGCCTGTTACCCTTATATAGGGCACAATTCTAGACTAGACCAAATTTGAGAACTTTTCGACAGAAAAAGCACATGTTATCCAACTTAGGATTTGAACCTGGGAAGTCTCACTACACACTCAAAGGTCCACTAGACCAATGCAGTAACCAATAAATACAATACAAAAATCTCTCATGCCATCGCAATAGGGAATATGCGTGTATTATTTTTATATTTTTATACGATAGATTACATATCAATATGTAATTACAAAAAAAATTAAGCCTAATAAAGTCTATAATAACAATCAACTAGTGAACAGCTGTAGATGTAATTTATTTTTATTTTGTATTTTGCGACTATTATACAATGGAACAACACTGTGTTGTGCCTAGGTGTAAAAAATACAATAAGAAATGCACCCGATGGGTGCGAACATAAGGAGAAAGTGGTGTAAAATCAGAAAAAGAGACCTGATATCTCCTTCAACTTGTTTATATTTCTGTGAAGATTACTGAGGCACTTTAAACTAAGAATTAATTAAATTTAAACTAAAATTTTGTGTTTGTGTAAATCGACAACAAAAAATAACAATAAAACTAGCTCAATAGCAAACATCGAATAAATATGCAATTGTTGACATTCGTATTGTAGACTTTGACGTCTTTGATCTGACCAATAGCGTGGCGTTCCAGTTACTTTGAATTTCCCACTCATTTTTTGTACTTTTAATAATTATTTTCTTAATAAAAAATAATGTTATTAAAAAAATATTGGTATAGACATTATTATAATGCGACTCGTTTGTAAAAAAAAAATATTTGACCCTTATTTGAATTACACGCACATTCCCTATTGTCAGTAAAAAAGACTCCGTGATATTTTGGTGCACAATGTACACCATTGCCTACTATTCTTTTTGGAGAAACTGGGCATGGGGGAAGTACGTATATATGTGCATTTTATTCATGAAATGGTATATCAAACATTGTCACGCCAACATGCTAGTCCTCAAAGTAATAAGAGCCTATTGCCATTATACCGGCCACTATTTTGGACTCGAGGCTGCTCGGACGAGTTGCTCTATAGAAGAACCCTAATAATAAATATAATTATAATACCAACCTTTACGTTCCCACTGATAGGCAAAGACCTCGCGCAAATCGAGATGAGAGAGATTAGGTCATACTTCACCACGCAGACCCAGTGCGAATTGGCGGAGGCAGGTTTGTGGCTAACTGCTGTTAGAACAAACCTTAGCTTAACGACTACTACACTAAGTGGTAACCGGGACTCAAATATGAAAATGCCTCAAACGATCACCCATCTCAGGCCGACAGAGTCGAACGCTTAACTTTGGTGATCGGTACGAACACCGCGGACGCACAGCGCTACGAGTACATTGTTAGAAGAATCCTAACAACACTTATTTCATACTGAGTTCTTAGATTTACGCGAATATTACACATGAAATAAAACTATTTTTTTTTCGGTTTATATCACGGTTTATTTTGATTTATAAGTTCCCGACGTTTGCTTTGCAGCACCCATGGTCACGGGAAGGACTGAGGTGTTATACGTCCAAAAGGCATAGTTGTTCCGGGGTACCCTCAAACTTCTTAATTATTTTTGTTGGTTCGATCTACGCAGAATGAGCTCTAGTGTTGTCAGAAGGCTCGAGCTTCCGAGCCTTAAAGTCGTTGAGAGCTCGCGCATCCATAGAAAGCTTGAGCTTCGACTCGAGCTCTCTATAAAGAGCTCGATTCGAAGCTCGAGCGCCGGCTACAAGGCTCGAGCCGCGGCTCGAACCTCGAAGCTACAAGGCTCGGAGGTTCGAGCTTTAAACGAGCTCTGTTAACAAGGTTCACGGTAGTTACTTTGAAAAAAGACTGCTCAGAGTTTAAAGTCGAGGGCCGTAAAGCAATAGTAAGAAATAGGTATGTAGAAAGGGTCAATCAATGTTCTCGTAATTTCTACCGACTTTAATGAGTTCGGGAATTAATAATTTCGAAAAATGTTCGAAACAAGTAAAACGAAAACTTTAGGTATTCATAAAATACCACTAACACGGTGTTATGGTGCTGGTCTAATGGACACGTCTTTTGTACAACATAGCCATGTTTGGGTTCGTTGGATTTGTCTTTACGAGTACTATAGACCGAGATGGTGTTTAAGATCACATGATGGAGCCGGAAGATGGCCTTCAGAACTACCCAACGACTCAACACAGCCCCATGGCGTGTTGGCTCGTTTGTGTTTTGGCAAGTGCTTAAGACCCAGACGATGTTCAGGGTCTGATGATGGAGCCGAAAAGTGATTAACGGAACTCCGCAACTACTCAACATAGCACCGTTGTGTTTGGAGTCGATTAACTTGTCTTGATAAGAAGTTTCGACTGAGATGATGTGCAGGGTCTGATGATGGAGCCAAAAAATAGCTAAAGGAACTGGGCAACTACTCAACATAACCCCGTCGTGTTTGGGATCGTTTAACATGTCTTGATAAGAACATTCTACTGAGATGATGTCTAGGGTCTGATGATGGAGCCGAAAAGTGGCCAACGGAACTCCGAAACTACTCAACATAGCCCCGTCGTGTTCGGGGTCGTTTAACTTGTCTTGATAAGAACTTTTAACTGAGATGATTTCCAGGATCTGATGATGGAGCCGAAAAGTGGCCAACGGAACTCCGCAACTACTCAACATAGCCTCGTCGTGTTTGGGGTCGTTTAACTTGTCTTGATAAGAACTTTCGATTGAGATGTTTTTCAGGGTCTGATGATGGAGCCGAAAAGTGGCCAACGGAACTCCGCAACTACTCAACATAGCCCCGTCGTGTTTGGGGTCGTTTAACTGGTCTTGATAAGAACTTTCGACTGAGATGATTTCCAGGGTCTGATGATGGAGCTGAAAAGTGGCCAACGGAACTCCGCAACTACTCAACATAGCCTCGTCGTGTTTGGGGTCGTTTAACTTGTCTTGATAAGAACTTTCGATTGAGATGTTTTTCAGGGTCTGATGATGGAGCCGAAAAGTGGCCAACGGAACTCCGCAACTACTCAACATAGCCCCGTCGTGTTTGGGGTCGTTTAACTGGTCTTGATAAGAACTTTCGACTGAGATGATTTCCAGGGTCTGATGATGGAGCTGAAAAGTGGCCAACGGAACTCCGCAACTACTCAACATAGCACCGTCGTGTTTGGAGTCGATTAACTTGTCTTGATAAGAAGTTTCGACTGAGATGATGTCCAGGGTCTGATGATGGAGCCAAAAAATAGCTAAAGGAACTGGGCAACTACTCAACATAACCCCGTCGTGTTTGGGATCGTTTAACATGTCTTGATAAGAACATTCTACTGAGATGATGTCTAGGGTCTGATGATGGAGCCGAAAAGTGGCCAACGGAACTCCGCAACTACTCAACATAGCCCCGTCGTGTTCGGGGTCGTTTAACTTGTCTTGATAAGAACTTTCGACTGAGATGATTTCCAGGATCTGATGATGGAGCCGAAAAGTGTCCAACGGAACTCCGCAACTACTCACCATAGCCTTGTCGTGTTTGGGGTCGTTTAACTTGTCTTGATAAGAACTTTCGACTGAGATGATTTCCAGGGTCTGATGATGGAGCCAAAAAGTGGCCAACGGAACTCCGCAACTACTCAACAAAGCCTCGTCGTGTTTGGGGTCGTTTAACTTGTCTTGATAAGAACTTTCGACTGAGATGATTTCCAGGGTCTGATGATGGAGCCGAAAAGTGGCCAACGGAACTTCGCAACTACTCGACATAGCCCCGTCGTGTTTGGGGTCATTATATTGACAAGTATTTTGGACACAAATTATGTCCAAGGTCTGATGACAAACGTCACACGAAACACCATCGTATTAGGGCATACATAAAATAATTATAAAATTGAATACTGAACAAAAAATACGCACAAATAAAGATATTATTAGAGAATAATAATCAAAGTCTAAAACTAAAAAATACGAAATTAAATAAACGTAAATAATCTTTTAAAAACCTTCACACATCTCTTGCGGGGTAGGCAGAGTGTACAGAATTTCAACAAGGTTTTTTTTCCAAATAGTCTCCTCCTATTTAGTGTTTACAATATTTAGTTAAATATTATAGTTATAGAAGAACCCCATCCTTGGTTGCTTATTAAAGTTCTTATAGCCAACTGGACTTTCCACAGTCATTAACACTAAAAGAAAACGATCATTCATCAAAATCCCTTAGTTATTACGTAAATACAAAAATCCTAGTTTTTACGTAAATAATAATATTAGCCCTATTAAGAAACTGTCCCACCGTTGGGCACGGGCCTCCTCTCAAACTGAGAGGGTTTAGGCCATAGTCCACCACGCTGGCCTAGTGCGGGTTGGCGAACTTCACACACCTTCGAGAAACTCTTAGGCATGCAGGTTTCCTCACGATAATTAATTTTAAGTTTATACGTAAATACAAAAATTAATACATCCATCCTCACTGCTGTCTTTTTGTATGTTTCAAAAACCTAGATGTTTTTCGTATCCTTGCATTTGCAGTACCTAATAAGATTTTAATTATCTAATACCTAGGACCTCCCTATTATACTGCAATTACATAGGTAACGCATGTGAGAGTAGGTAAGTAAGTCGCTACAAAACGGAGCCGCGCGGCGGCGATGGCGTGCCCTTCCCTGCGCCCGCACACACTTCACCCCGCGGAATACGTCACTGGGACCACCGATATATATTACAGAGAAACAGATTCGAAAAACGGGCGCGCGGGCGCGCGCGGTATGTGCTTTACAACATGCGCAGCAATGTCTGTGACAAAGCAATACGGAGATGTCAAATGCATTTCTGAAATGTATTTCTCATTACGCACACATTTATATGCAAGTTTCATTGTTAATTAAGGTATTTAAAAAAGGGTAAAAAAAATTAAATTTTGGAGTTTGGATTTTGTATGGAATTTGTGAAGCAATTATCAAATATTGCGTTATTTAATTACAATATATACTTATAACTTGTAACTTAGTTAAACATTTACTTATGTTTTCAGTAATATTTATTTCCTCGTCAAATAGCCCTTTAATAAAGCCCTTTAGTAAATATAATAGACGGCCTTAGGGAGTTGTTTCTCCGTACACTATGCTGAGGCCCCGACCAGGTTGCCGGGTGCTCTGCGCAAGGATACCTACATTCGGCAACCAGGAGTATTTTAGTTGCGCGCCAATAACAACGCTCCTCATAGCACAGACAGTAATATTTACTGATAATGATAGGGAACAAAAACGACCAAGATATTGACATGTCTATTGAGACAATTGTAAATCCCGGGATTACTTCCAGTGAAGAATCTTTAGTAATATCAAAGACAGCATTTAAGTTGGAAACGGGATAATTTTAAAATATCTTTTGACCAACAAGTACTTGTGTACACAAATGTAAAGAGTCGCAACACGTCGGAGTTATGTTGAGTGCTTGGGTTGTGCTGTTGGCCACCTGCCAGCTGCATCATCAGACCTTGGACATCCGTGTATACAAAACTTGTCAAGACAAATCCAATGAGCCCAAACACGGTGACGTTATGTTGAATAGTTGAGTAGTTCTGTTGGCCACCTTCCGGCTCCAAAATAAGAACCTGGACATAATTCGGGTCTACAGAAGTCGTCAAGACAAATCTAATGAGCCCAATCACGGCGGGGCTATGTTGAGTACTTCGGTAGTTCTGTTGGTCACCCTCGGGCTCCATCATCAGACCATGGACACCATATAGGTGCAAAGTGCTCGTCAACACAAATCCAACGAGCCCAAACAAGGCGGGGTTATATTGAGTAGTTAGGTGGTTCCATTGGCCCCCTTTCGGCTTCATCATCAGACACTGTACACTATCTGGTTGTATAGTAGTTCTCAATACCAATCTAACGAGCCTTAACGCGAGGGGGTTATGTCATATAGTTCACATGTTCCTATGGCCACCTTCCGACTTCATCATCAGATCAGCTCCATGGTACCATATTATTGCATTGTATTGGATTTACATATGTATGTTTGGATTGGATTTACATATTGTATTGGATTTACATATGTATGCCAAATTTCAGCTTAATCAGATACCCGCATGTCCTTGAGAAATGGATCTCAGGATTTGAACCCGAAAGACAGATTGCAAGTCAATAAAAGCTTGTAAAAAATTAACATCCCCGATAAAGGGTTTACGAGATATCGGGGTGTATTTAATTCGTAACATTAACATTCTCTGCCTACCCCGCAACGTATTTGGCGTAGTGATAGATATAGATAAAAATATTCATTTAGTACAATATTTGGCTAATCGTATCAAAAATCAAAATAGCTTGTATAATTAGTTCTTATTAGTATAGGCAAAATTGAAGGCTCAAGCTTCGACTCGAACCTTTAAGAGCCGAGTCCTAACGGCTCGCGAGCCTTTAAAGCTCGAGGTTTGAAACCTCGAGCCTTAAGGGCTCCGGAGCCTTAAAGGCTCGAGCCTTGAACGCTCGCGAGCTTCGACTCGGGGTTCGAGCGCTCGACTCAGAGCTCATTTCTTACAACACTAATGAGCTCACGGTGTCTTGAGGTCTTGCAGTGTTATGCATGGTTTTGGATTTGATTATATTAATTACTGGATCCCAAGTCGATGTGTTCGAGTGCTGCAAAGCACTCGAAACGTCGGGAACTTAAAAATCAAAATAAACCGAGATAAAATCCGAAAAAAAAATAGTTTTATTTAACACTTATTCCAGTTCAGAATTTGAATTCAGGATCTCATGATCTCCAATCGCACCTATTCGACCAAAGACATTTAGATTTACACCTTAAAATAACATTATTGTTTAAGTAAGTTTAATCAGCTGTTGTTTTTTCCTTAGATTCAAACTGAAGAGTGTACTGAAGTGTCACATGAAGGTGCACGAGGGGGACAAGCAGTATCTTTGCTACTTTTGCGGATGGAGCTTTGCTCAAGGTAAACTTGAGCTTTTATCACATTATATCTTATACAAAGAATTTACTTTTTTTATTTATTCATTGATAATATTTATTTTATAACGAAACTGCATAAAACATTTGTTTTTTAAAGCTGGCAACCTAAAAGTGCACATGCGTAAGCACACCGGCGAGAAACCGTTCGTGTGCGGCGAGTGCGCGTTCCGCGCGGCCGCCGCGTCTAGCCTGCGGCGCCACCAGCGCCGGCACCGCGCCGCGCGCACCTACCTCTGCACGCACTGCCGGAAGGGCTTCTATGACGCCAGCGGACTGGTAACACTCAAATAAATCATTATAATTAGTTACTTCAAATTAAAACGCATTCCATCTCGTGTAGTTAGGGGGCCTGTAGAGCAGATTTAAGAATTTCTACTCGTCACGGTAGTTTATTTCTGGAGGAATTTGCTCCTGAGTGTGGACAAAGTAAGGCAGCGGGGTTTCCTTTGTTTAATTTCCTGAATCTGTTGGGCAATCCTGTAAGGCCTGAGGGGGTTTTTTTAAAGTTAAGAGCTGCCGTACCAGTGCCCGGGCTGCGCGCGCGCCTTCGCCGACAGCTGGAAGCGCAAGACGCACCTCATGTAGTAGTGTATAATATGTGCAGGCGCGCCACGTGCGCATGCACACGGGCGAGCTGCCGTACCAGTGCCCGGGCTGCGCGCGCGCCTTCGCCGACAGCTGGAAGCGCAAGACGCACCTCATGTAGTAGTGTATAATATGTGCAGGCGCGCCACGTGCGCACGCACACGGGCGAGCTGCCGTACCAGTGCCCGGGCTGCGCGCGCACCTTCGCCGACAGCTGGAAGCGCAAGACGCACCTCATGTAGTAGTGTATAATATGTGCAGGCGCGCCACGTGCGCACGCACACGGGCGAGCTGCCGTACCAGTGCCCGGGCTGCGCGCGCGCCTTCGCCGACAGCTGGAAGCGCAAGACGCACCTCATGTAGTAGTGTATAATATGTGCAGGCGCGCCACGTGCGCACGCACACGGGCGAGCTGCCGTACCAGTGCCCGGGCTGCGCGCGCGCCTTCGCCGACAGCTGGAAGCGCAAGACGCACCTCATGTAGTAGTGTATAATATGTGCAGGCGCGCCACGTGCGCACGCACACGGGCGAGCTGCCGTATCAGTGCCCGGGCTGCGCGCGCGCCTTCGCCGACAGCTGGAAGCGCAAGACGCACCTCATGTAGTAGTGTATAATATGTGCAGGCGCGCCACGTGCGCACGCACACGGGCGAGCTGCCGTACCAGTGCCCGGGCTGCGCGCGCGCCTTCGCCGACAGCTGGAAGCGCAAGACGCACCTCATGTAGTAGTGTATAATATGTGCAGGCGCGCCACGTGCGCACGCACACGGGCGAGCTGCCGTACCAGTGCCCGGGCTGCGCGCGCGCCTTCGCCGACAGCTGGAAGCGCAAGACGCACCTCATGTAGTAGTGTATAATATGTGCAGGCGCGCCACGTGCGCACGCACACGGGCGAGCTGCCGTACCAGTGCCCGGGCTGCGCGCGCGCCTTCGCCGACAGCTGGAAGCGCAAGACGCACCTCATGTAGTAGTGTATAATATGTGCAGGCGCGCCACGTGCGCACGCACACGGGCGAGCTGCCGTACCAGTGCCCGGGCTGCGCGCGCGCCTTCGCCGACAGCTGGAAGCGCAAGACGCACCTCATGTAGTAGTGTATAATATGTGCAGGCGCGCCACGTGCGCACGCACACGGGCGAGCTACCGTACCAGTGCCCGGGCTGCGCGCGCGCCTTCGCCGACAGCTGGAAGCGCAAGACGCACCTCATGTAGTAGTGTATAATATGTGCAGGCGCGCCACGTGCGCACGCACACGGGCGAGCTGCCGTACCAGTGCCCGGGCTGCGCGCGCGCCTTCGCCGACAGCTGGAAGCGCAAGACGCACCTCATGTAGTAGTGTATAATATGTGCAGGCGCGCCACGTGCGCACGCACACGGGCGAGCTGCCGTACCAGTGCCCGGGCTGCGCGCGCGCCTTCGCCGACAGCTGGAAGCGCAAGACGCACCTCATGTAGTAGTGTATAATATGTGCAGGCGCGCCACGTGCGCACGCACACGGGCGAGCTGCCGTACCAGTGCCCGGGCTGCGCGCGCGCCTTCGCCGACAGCTGGAAGCGCAAGACGCACCTCATGTAGTAGTGTATAATATGTGCAGGCGCGCCACGTGCGCACGCACACGGGCGAGCTGCCGTACCAGTGCCCGGGCTGCGCGCGCGCCTTCGCCGACAGCTGGAAGCGCAAGACGCACCTCATGTAGTAGTGTATAATATGTGCAGGCGCGCCACGTGCGCACGCACACGGGCGAGCTACCGTACCAGTGCCCGGGCTGCGCGCGCGCCTTCGCCGACAGCTGGAAGCGCAAGACGCACCTCATGTAGTAGTGTATAATATGTGCAGGCGCGCCACGTGCGCACGCACACGGGCGAGCTGCCGTACCAGTGCCCGGGCTGCGCGCGCGCCTTCGCCGACAGCTGGAAGCGCAAGACGCACCTCATGTAGTAGTGTATAATATGTGCAGGCGCGCCACGTGCGCACGCACACGGGCGAGCTGCCGTACCAGTGCCCGGGCTGCGCGCGCGCCTTCGCCGACAGCTGGAAGCGCAAGACGCACCTCATGTAGTAGTGTATAATATGTGCAGGCGCGCCACGTGCGCACGCACACGGGCGAGCTGCCGTACCAGTGCCCGGGCTGCGCGCGCGCCTTCGCCGACAGCTGGAAGCGCAAGACGCACCTCATGTAGTAGTGTATAATATGTGCAGGCGCGCCACGTGCGCACGCACACGGGCGAGCTGCCGTACCAGTGCCCGGGCTGCGCGCGCGCCTTCGCCGACAGCTGGAAGCGCAAGACGCACCTCATGCGCGCGCACCGCCTGCCGCTGCATGACATACCGCGCCTGCGCAGGGACGGCCGGCAAGCGGACGCGGCACACCACTGAACAAAGAAGTATTAAACTAGCGGCGGTAACGGTTCAGTTTTAGCTCTTCCTATACTATTAGTTAGAGGAAATATATGTTTGTTTGTAATCGATAATCTCTGAAACTACTAAAGCGATTTTAATAATTCTTTTACCATTAGGTACCTTTATTATCCAGGCATAACAATATACCCGGTAAGTGGCGCTGTTGTCCACCGGGTGCGAAACCACGGGAAACTACTAGTTTTATTAGTAGAATTGGCGGCCTTAGTTGATTACTGATACACAATATGCAGTACAAGTGTTACTCGTGACTGTTCATAACTTCACTTTGTATGAAAAAGTAGCTGGATTTCTGATGGGGTTTCCTGTCGGCAATGAAGTCCTATGCAAAATTCATGTCTAGAGCTCCCTTAGATGAATTACTTGTCTAGAAAAGATAAATCGTAGCACGCACACGCACACATTGACAGCTTTTGAACAAATCGAACACTCGCGTAACTGGGCCGCTTTTAGATCGCCATTTTTGTTAGCAATGCTCCAGCAAAGCTAGACAAGTCTCAATCTAAGTTTGATCCATTGATTTAAGACTTGTCGTGTGTGTTAGTCGATCAGATTTACAATTATATTAAGGTGAACATTGGATAGATGAGTTGTATGCAACTTCTTCCTCGCGTACAATGCACGCATTCTTGAGATGTAAGCCTACAAATTATACAGTCTCAAAGCCATCCGCAATGACGACAGCTGAACTAGTAGTTAGGGCGTAGGCAGCTCCACTCAGTGGATCCCGGTCGTGGATTCATATCTCGGATGGGACAAATCTTTGTGACCCATAAATGTTTCAGACTGGATGTCTGTTTGAGTTTCATGTTGTTAATGCACACATGACACAAGTATATTTTTTTGTGCGGGGACACGTTTTATTTAACCAAAAAAAAAGTATTGTTTGTGATCTCAAAAAAAAACAAAGTATTTATTTTTAATATTGTGCAAGATTAAATAAATAATTGAAACACTAAGCTAAGGTTTTCCTTTTTCATCAGGCTTTGCGTCCTTTATACCCTGTATTAAAATAAGTACAGATAACCTATCTAAAGACATTTCTTAAAGGTATCTATAACGAATCTTAGTGAGTCTTTACAGTGAAGGCAGTGTTCCGATTAGCTGGGAGATGTAAAAATTACTAATTTCGACGTCCGTAAGTCCTTTTTTATTGGCCTATATAAATAAACGATTTTTCACATTTGACTTTAGAATTATTAAATAAAAATAGGCGCTCGTAGAGCTGTGACCGCGGTGTTCTTACCGATTACCAAGGGTAAGCAGCGTTCGAATCGGTCAGCCTGAGATGGGTGACCGTTTGTGGCATTTTTATTTTCGAACGTCGCCGTGCTTCGGAAAGCATTACCACTTAATGTGGTAGTCGTTAAGCCGAGTTGGGAGCCTTAAGGCCTCGGTCACGAAGTCAGCGGGAGCGGGGCGGCGGCGGTGGCGGCGCGGGAAGAAGGCGCGGCAACGCTATACCCGGTCTCGAAGTCAGCGGGCAGACCGCATGGCGCTAGAGCGGCGTAGTGTTGTGTTACGAGCAATTAGTACTGAAATTAGACAGTCTTTGCTGTTCCATATTGGTGTTTTATCAAAAATCATTGTAATAATATGCTCCAACACGTCGGCGGGCATTTTGAAACTCCGGTCGTTAAAAAGCAAAAAAAAGAATACTACAACTCAACACTACATCAACGCAGACGCGCGGGCACCGCTAGATTGGTGCGCACCGCTAGATTGGTACGCACCGCTAGATTGGTACGCACCGCTAGATTGGTACGCACCGCTAGATTGGTACGCACCGCTCGTACGCCGCTCGCCGCCCGCTCCCCGGGCCGCTGCCTTCGAGGCCAGTTCCATATAAATAGTATGCATTGAAACGCGCTACTCCCCGCGCCGCCGCCGCCACCGCCCCGCTCCCGCTGACTTCGTGTCCGAAGCCTTAAGGCGGCTTGAATATTCCTAACAGCAGGTGACCACAAACTTGCCTCAACCGCACCGCACTGGGTCCGCGTGGTGGAGTATGACCTAATCTCTCTCACCTCTATTTGTGAGAGAAGGCCTTTGCCCAACGTGGGCTGTATAGGCTAATATTATTATTATCATTAAATGAAAATACAACAATATTCCAAACATAATTTATTTCTTTCTATACATGTCAACAATCATAAATATTTAGAAGTAAATAAACAGTACACATCGGGTATCCTACGCAACATACACTAGTATATACAGAACAAATTAAACTACCTCGTACTACGGGAAGATCGTGTCGTAAGACTTGAAGCACCATCTACATGTTTCAGAAGACAATGAAAAATACCTTGTTTCCGTGTTATTAGACTAAAACAAGGCATAGGTAACTCAGCATTAACCTCCTGTGGTCTAGTGGCGTAGTGTGGCTGGCGATCCCGAGTTCTTGGAGTTAGAATCCTAGATTTGAAAGAATTTCTTTTTTTTTAGAAAAATTCGCAGTCCCCGTTCAGTGGCTGTGCTGGTATAATAACAATAGGCTAGCCCCTAATTACATTGGGACTTATCATTATCTGCTATAAGTGGGTGTTACACCTCTGCCACCTCTATAATAATATTAGCCCTGTTAAGAAAATGTCCCATTATTGGGCACGAGCTTTTTCTTAAACTGAGAGGGTCTAGTCCACCACACCGGCCCAGTACGGGTTGGCGAACTTCACACACCTTCGAGAAACTTAGGCATGCAGGTTTCCTCACGATGTTTTCCTTTGCCATTAAAGCAAGTGATTGTTATTTTTTAACACATTTCTCTTTTAGAAAGTATGTGGCGTTCTATAGGACAGAGGTGCGTGCCTGGGTTTGAACCCGAGACCTCTGACTGCAGTCCGACGCTCTAACCACTAGACTATCACTGCTTTTTACCACCACCTGCCAGCTCTACTTGGAGAATATAGTAAGGTTAATCATTCATCGTTAACCTACAGCAGACTGCTAGAGCAGTTCACTGCAAAAAGCCAGTTAACGTAATAAATCGGGAATCGATATTCTGCTTTGGATCTTTCAGTTGATGATGAATTTGTCCTTTGTCCGAAGGAAAAAAGTTATTAAGAAGGGCAAATCGCGTTATTTGTTACATTGGGACGTCTGCTTCTCTTCTGGGATAACAAGCATGAACAGGTATTTACATATATTTTCTTTTTAAAAATCAATTCCCCATATCTTGGCTCCGTATAACCCCTGCCAAGGTAATGTGAACATTAACATGGTGTGTATCAGTACTCGTGGTTTCACACCGTGATCTGCACGTTCTGCACGATGTTAGACCACTCCACCTTGGAAGGCACCAGGTAGAAGGCGGGGGCCACCTTTTGGCCGCACGGACATTTGCAACCTGAGGACATTAAAATATTATCATATGCTTATAGCGAGTGTAACTGAGAAGAATCTGTATGGAACTTTCAAAACAAGAATAGATAGAAAAATACGTTTTAAAAAACCAGGTAGTTGATTTATGAGATAAGACAATCAGTTTGACGGACGATTTAGCGCAGTGGTTAAGAGCTTAAGCCGCTCCGCCCACTGTGTCTAATAGTCGCGGATTCCACAATTATTTGTTCCGGTCTGGCTATTTGTGTATGTGAATTTTCATGTTTGTAAGCGCACCCACGATACAGGAATAAATCCTAGTGTGGGGCTACGTCTATATAAAAAAAAAAGCTTTTACAAATTGGGAAAAAATCCTAACGATTCAGAAAAACACTATTATTGTTTGATTTACTCCACAATAGATACAAATTATAACACAGACAAGTTTACGTTACATTTGGGAGATTGGTGCCCGACCTAAGGCAAGCCTTGTGTTTCGGGTCACCAACTAGTGATCTGAAATACAAGGCCGTCCCGAGGCTGCAATAGTGATGCGACTCAAGCCATATTTTCCGTCGAGTGACTCGAGAGATTTTGTCTACGTACTTAAGTAAAAATAAAAATTACTCGTGTCCGCTTGCACACGAGTTACCGAGTAGATTCGGCGAGCGCTAGATGGATGTCACTTTACTAGTTCACTATAGTCTACGTTGCGCCGCGCGACGTCACCAGGATATAAACAAGTTATAATATAATATCAGCCTATACTGCCCACTGCTGGGCAAAGGCCTGCTCTCACAAATCGAGGTGAGAGAGATTGGGTCATACTCCACCACGCGGACCCAGTGCGGATTGGTGGAGGCAGGTTTGTGGCCACCTGCTGTTGGAACTTATCAAGCCACCTTTAAGGCTTCCAACTCGGCTTAACGACTACCACATTAAGTGGTAACCGGGACCAACGGCTTAACGTGCCTTCCGAAGCACGGAGACGCTCAAATATGAAATGCCACAAACGGTCACCCATCTCAGGCCGACCGAGTCGAACGCTGCTTAACCTTGGTGATCGGTAAGAACACCGCGGTCGCACAGCGCTACGAGCGCCTCTATAAACAAGTTCGAACTTGCATATTGGAAAATAAACAAACTTGAACTTAGTTTGATCTGTGAAGTGGTTATGCTTTAATTGTTTGTTTTTTTTGTGAATTTATTTTTGTTACTTAGCATTAGTGGTGTATGTAAAATATAAAAGGAAAGTAAAATCCTGTTTGTTTAAAGTATTAGTGATAACAATTAAATAACGAAACAAAAATCAGTCAGTCTGGTTTTAGTTTCAAAAAATAACATCGAGAAGAAAGTGGTTTGTAAGATATGTTAAAATGTTATTATAGAATTAATAGATTGAGTTAGTCATCTTTTCTTACATAGAAACTTAATAACATAATCTTAAGAAGTAAGTCTATTTTTCAATCTTAATTGATTAAATAAATGAATAATAAATGTTTGTATTTTATTTCATATTATTACATAAAATTGCTTTAACTACAGTAATCGAAACTCGAGTGATAACTTTCACTCGAGTTGCCGGGATAGTAAATAGTGAACACGAATTACTCGAAAACTCGAGTATAACGAGAGTGACGTATTAAAATAACCCGAGTCACAAAATCCTAATCTAGTCGCATCACTAGGCTGGAGACCTCTTCCTCTGAACGGCTCATGCTCAAATAAAGTTGTACAATAAAAGAGAAAACAAAACAAACTGATAAATATTAACAATAAGGCCTGGGAATTCATATATTGAGTTCGTAGATTTACGCGAATATTACACATGAAATAAAACAATTTTTGGGATCCAATCGCGGATCCTATAATGCTGTCAGTTAGTACATGTACTGACCCATGACCCAGGAGAAGCTGCCGATCTTGTTCTGGCACTTGGGGCAGTGCAGCTTGCCGCCCTCCCGCGCCTGCACGTCGCGCATCCAGCTCATGGGCTCCACGAACCACATGAGCCGGCACACCGCGGCGCCGTCCGCGCGCGCCGCGATGCTGCCGTCCACCATGTTGGTCTCGCTGTACCCATCCAACACCTGCAGAACAACAACTTGACAATGGGCGCCCTGACCCAGATTTGGCCAACAATTAATTGTAAAATTGCAATTAAAATAATTATTATTATGTATGCATTTATTGAAATATTATTTCTTATAAAATATATATAAAAATACAAATATTGTTATATATATTATATAAAAATGTGCTCCACTGACAGCGAGGTCTACGACTCAAGCTACCGGTGGTCATGGCTCCAAAGAGGAATGCGCGCCGTGTCCAATACTACCGCCATCTGTATCAGGCCCTTCACCCAACTGCCAATCGAGAGCTTCTCGAGGTGTTTATCGAAGCTCTTCGCTATTAGGCCGTTGAATGATACGACTATCCGAATAATAGTAGTTGAATCAACATTCCACATGGCGGTAACCTCATGAGCCAGGTCCAAATATTTACATATTTTTTCTTTTTCGGCCTTCACAAGGTTCTCGTCATGCGGAATGGTGACATCGACTAGGATCACATTATTATTATTATAAGCCATTTGTGTCCCATTGCTGGGAACAGGCCTCCCTCCACTTTTAAATTAAAATATTTTGGATTTTAGTCATTGTTATTCCGCAGTACCTTAGGGGGTGGGGGGTGGGCTCTAACTGAAATGATTTATTTTGTATCAACCCTGCAGGGGTACTAACAAATGGTCATATATACAGTTTTTTTTAACTTACTAATCTACCACCGGATCGGATTGCGGCCCCTACTGAGAAGATCCGGCAAAGAAACTCAGCGGGCTTATCTTTTTTGTCTAATTTTCCATTAATTTTTATTTATCATTTCTGTATAGACACATTTTTATATTATACAAAATCAATACAATGACAAAACAGATATACAATGTGAAAGTGGAAGGATGCAGGTACCGGGGAAGACCTAGACTATCTTACCACGACCAAATAAACCGAGTCTTATCTGATGGAAAAGTCAAGAGTCTCCGTAACCGGCGAACGTGTATGAGACGAACTATGAGAGTCGAGGAAGCCAGAGAGGTATGTAAGGAAAGAACCTGTTGGAACTCTGTACTCTCTGCCTACCCCGCAAGGGATCTGGCGTGAGGTTATAGATAGATAGATAGACAAAATCAATTATGCGATCCAGTTCCAGTCTGATGTCTTACGACTGAGATATAAGACTAATAGTAATATTTTTAAACAATGATGAGCTAAAGGATTCTGGGTATTTCTTGGTGATCACAAAGCAGCACCCGTTCACGAGTATGACTACTTGAGCAACCATCACCTCCCTCGACCATATTAGAGGGTAGGAAGTGATCTGTACCAAATAGCCACTGCAAGCATAAACTTTTTAGTAATGGGTGCTTATAAATTAATTGCAACTGAAATTTCATTGGTTTGATCCTACAATTAAAAAAATAATAGAATAATGCCCAACACTGCCCAGACCCCACCAACAACAATTAAACACCAGAAAGTGGGAGTAGGACATGCTCAGGCGGTTCGGTACAAATGCCACTAGATGTCGCTATTTAAGTTTTGTATTATCCATACTGCATGGATATAAAACAATGGATTGAGTACAGTCAAAAAATTGCCAAAGAAAATTAAACTCTTACTCACAGACACAACATTGAATTTTCTATGGTTTAAACAACTCGAGAAGCCATGATGAGTGAGAGCAATAACCAGAAGCCCGGTGTCACGCTCACACCCATTACGATGCAGTACGGTGACCATGAGGTAGAACTAATACGGATTATACCTATTTATGATATTTGGTTTAAATACGGTGTAAACCATTTATTACCAAGTTCAAAACGAACAAGGTTCTTAATTCGTCTTTATATACAAAACGGCTCAAGGGGCCTAACCCAAATTTTTGCGATACTTGCAGCTGAATTTCTTTCGATTCTGAAAAAAATTTAAAAACTCAAAACTCACACTTAAATGAGAAGTAGTCAAAAACTTTTACTACTACTCATTTAAGGTGTGGCATATGCGTAAAAAGAAAGAATTACGGCAATAAACAGTGCCCGAGAACTATACGTTAATTATATGCCAACAAGTCCATAATTGTACCAATGTTTGGTCACCCTACTTAGAAAGAGACGTAGGGATCTCAGTTGGTATCCTTGTCATCCTGTTTTTTTCGCAAAGTGCTCAATCCATTGTATTATATCCATGCCATACTGTCTTATAATGACAAATCAGAGCCAATAAAACTCACGTATTTTAAAATGCTGCATGTATTTTATTTATAATTTTAATAAGATATGAATTTCAAATAGCGTAGTTAACGGTTGAGAAATGACTAGAGTATCAAAAAAAAATAACATTGAATGAATGACTATGAACGACTGAGCGCAAGATGATTGGATGTCTTTAGTGCCTGCAGCAAGGATAAGCGCAACGCCGGCCGAGTACGGCAGAATACAACACAGGCAGGTGCCCAATCCGGAAGATATACTTAATCTTCATATATAAAATTCCTGTGTGCGTGTTTTCGTAATTTTTCTTCTAAATGGCTTGACCGATTTTTTATACTCATGTCGTCACCTAGATTTTTCTTAGCCATATTTAGACCCCGATAGGTGGCACTATTGTTGACCGGGTACGAAGCTACAGGTACAAAACTGCACATTATTACACAAGACCGTTAAATACGAGCTGTAATTCATGATTACCACTAAGCTCTACCACTAGACAGCTGGTGTTATGACTTATTACCTGACTAGGCCCCTCCGAGTCGTGGTGCGCGTCGCTGTGGCTGTGTCCGGGGCTGTCGGACAGCTCGTCGCAGCTCAGCTCCATGATCTGCGACGCTAAACTACGCAGCTTCTCGAACAGTATCTCGCCGTTCTCTGCACATGTTAGTCCTGTCAACTTGCTTGGTGGCGGTCGGATGCCTAGAATACAATAAAACGATCAATGTAAAATAATACTAGCAATTTCCCGCGGCTTCACATCCGATCGACTACGGCGCCACCTACCGAGTCAAACTATAGTTAAGAACTATAAGTGAACAAAGTCATATAATCCAGTATTTATATTTGGCATATATAACCTTATTGCAAGGCACGAAAGTCGCAAATGCCATTTATTTTGTTTGGCATATGTAACTTTGCTCAATGGGACCGTCAAATTCTTTCATCTTTATAATATTAGTATAGAAGTATAGACGTACCTTTCTTCGCGAGTTCAACTTTGACGTGCTTCGGTATGTGCGGGATGATGTTGCTCTGGCTGGCCACGATGCGGCGGCACTTCTTGCAGCGGTACACGATGGGGTCCGGCCGCTCGCGCACCAGCCCGGGGTCCGGCTTCACCAGGTCCGCGAACAGCTGCGGCAGGATCTTCACTGTCAAACAAACGAGAACTTTCCCTAATAACCTGTAGGTACCAACCTTTATAAACCGACGTACACGACACGAGTGTTAGTGTGCTTGCCTAAAGAAGCGGAGTCTCTATACAAACAACTCTCATATAAAGAGCAACAACAACACACCATTACGCCAGATCCCTTCCGGGGTAGGCAGAGAGTACAGAGTTCCAACAGGTTCTTTCCTTACATACCTCTCTGGCTTCCTCCACTCTCATAGTTCGTCTCTTACACGCTCGCCGGTTACGGAGACTCCTGACTTGTCCTTCAGATAAGACCCGGTCTATTTGGTCATGGTAATATATTCTAGGTCTTCCCCAGTACCTGCATCCTTCCACTTTCGCATTGTATATCTGTTTTGTCATTCTTTCTTCTGACATTCTTTCTATATGCCCGAACCAACGGAGCATACCCTTTCTTATCTTTACACGGATACTATCTTTTATACCTACTCGTTTTCTTACTACGCTGTTGCGAATACGGTCGGTCAGCTTCACTCAGCACATCTTCCGCAGAGCTCGCATTTATCCTACGTTCATTCTCCTTCTTACATACCCAGCTCTCGCTGCCATATGCTTTGGGACAAGCACTGCGTTATGTATGGCCAGCTACGCCTTTTTGCTTAAGTGCCAGCTCTCAAGTAGCTTTCCCATCGCACCATTCACTCTGTTCCCTGCACTCACTCATCTCTATGTCAGCGGTGTATTTCCCATCCTTACTGAATGCGCATCCAAGATATACAAACTCATTCACTTGCTCCAGCACAGCGTATATTATATTTCCTAAGTTTTTTTATATTTCCTAAGTAACGGTTTCCTAAGTAACACAAGATTATTATATTTCCTAATTACCTTGTTTCAGTTTCTGTCCTGCCAATTTGAGCCTAAACTGCTTGAACCTAGGGTCGTCTTTGTTCAGCCCGTACCCCATGTGCCCGAACAGCTTGAGTTGGGCGACGAAGCCCACGTTTGGGCCCACGAACCGGCGCTTACTCTTAACCAGAGTAAACGCGTCTTCGTAGCACAGTCCGTACTTCTCCATAACGTATGCTATCACGACAGCGGCGGAGCGGGATACGCCGAAGTGACTGAAATAAAATTAAAATATATACATACTCATTTTATGTACCCTCATCATAGGAATGATTCCTATGTGTAAGCCTTCTCTCTTAAAACGAGGTGAGAGAGAATACCTTCTTCACCTAGCAAACCCAATGGCGATTGATGGAGTATGGAGGTATGTGGACTCAACCTAAATCTTTATAATGTCGCCGCAGTATTGTTAGCGATTAAGCAATATTTAACTTTGTTGACCTTAGATCGGTAATCGTTTCCATTTTCAATTTGGGGTGTCTCTGTGATTCAGAAAGCAAATTAAGCTGTTTGTCTCAGCTGCGAATATGGTAATTGATAAGTCAAGTTAGAAGCCTCGGCAGCTTGATAGGTTTATGGCACAGGTGTGCGTGTTCGTGACCCATACCATTAATTGTATTTAAAGAAAGAAAGAAATATCTACAAAGAAAAAACAAAGAATATTCAAAGTATGTACACGCGATGTTCTAGAAAAAGGGAATCATGTAAACTCCGCCGGTCCCCTCGGCAACCACGCCTCACGACCGCGATGCGCGCAGCGGACGGATTCGGATTACATTTCTGCGCCGCCACAGATTTTTAACAGCCGCAAACCTACTTTCGAAAGTTTTTGGCGAGAAAACGAAGGGTGATGTCGTCAATTTGTTTTAATTTCCAAAACTTGTGTTATTTCGAATTATAATGTGTAATGTTGGTAGAATATTAACCATTATGTATTCTTATATGCACGAGTGAAGGTGTAACAAAGTGATAAAACTTGCCTTTTCGATTTCTTTAAAAACCGCCGTCGCAATTGGCACTTCATCAATTTCATAATCATCCTTGTCATCGAGTTCATCGGGGAGTTAAAATAATTTTGAAATGAATATTCGTAATACTTGACATTGGCAAAATACGCGACGTCGTGATGTCACTTTCACCAATCATAATTGGGTTGGTGTGGTGGAGTACCTATTCTAATATATTTAATAGAATACTGACCAGTGCACAAGTACAGTGCCCCCGCCAGCAACAGCTTGCTTGATAAATTCATTGGTCTCTGGCAGATGACTGATCAAATCTTCTTTGGGAACATCCGCCACTATGGATAAAATAGACATATTACATTTCAATTTTGTTTTCAAAGTAAACTAGCGACTCGGCCCGGCTTCGCACGGATGAATTATACACATAAACCTACATCTTGAAACACTCCGTTCATTGGTGAAACCGTATAAAAATCCTTTAAGTAATTATTGAGTTTAACATGTTCAGACAGACAGACGCAGGGGGGGGGGGACTTTGGTTTTATAATATGTAGTAGTGATATGAACATCAATACTTTTATACCTAAATTCAGAGAGGTCTACAAGAACCTGTAACTGTAATCTGCCTACCCCATAAAGGGTCTGGCGTGATAATAGAATAAAAAACACTGTCACGCCTTTATTCCCCAAGCGGGGGTGGCAGAGGTGTACTGAGTACACCCACGTTTCGCCGACGATATTAGGTCCCATGTAATAGGGGGCGAGCCTATTGCCATATACCAGGTACAATTCCAGACTCCGGACTTATACTGGGAATTTTTCGTAGGAAAAACTACATTTGTCCAACCTAGGATTTGAACCCAGGACCTCGTGATCACAAAGCGATGTGCTTTTGCCACCACACCAACGAGGCAGACAATGATAGTAATAGGCGTGATAATAGAGATAGGTTATTATTGTTGATAATCATCTGTACTTCTAAGTCCAAAATATCTGTCTATAAAAAACAACTTTAAACATGTTAGATGTTCATAAAAAACCAATAATATACTAATTAAAATAGTAATCCTTTGGCAATTATTGGATACAGATTGTTATACAACCTTAATGATCTCTCCGTATCACGCGAGATCCCTTGCGGGGTAGGCAGAGAGTACAGAGTTTCAACAGATTTTTTCTTTACAGACCTCTGGCTTCCTCCACTCTCATAGTGAACCTCTCATAATGTCTCGCCTCCTAATGATATTGTAAAAATATTAAATGCACAAAGAAAGCTAATGGTGAACATATTACAGTCACAGATTTTAATAAATGTCTAGACTTACATTTAATGTAATGGAAGGTAAGGTTGGTTCGGTCTAATGTTGTCCTGGGCAGTGGCACCACATCTATGGTGAGGATATGGCTGATTTTTAGGCTCTCCAGGGTTTTGTAGTCACGGGCACATGCTAAGTTACCTGGAAAATTACATTTACCATTCTAATACTCTTTTTTTTTTCTTTATATTGTCACAAATGTCACTGCCTTACTCGTAGAATTAGTACATAAAATTATGATGATACTATCTATATCATCACGACAGATCCCTTGCAGAGTAGGCAAAGTATAGAGTTCCAACATGATCCGTCACTCCGATCTAGGTCTCACTCCGATCTAGGTCTCGAAACTATTCGCGCCTATATTAAAAAGGCGACAACACGACACTTCGCGAACGCATCTACCCATGCGAATCCGTTAATCGTAGCCGCCGCCGACTACGATCCCCCCCGACCCCTGCCGCCACCGCCGGCCGCGACATGTTCTCTCCGATCCCCCAGATGCTATGTCATCCATTCTTTCCGCTCAGAATACGGGCGACGACGACGTAGTCGTAGATCCCCTCCCAAGCCGGCGGTTGACCAGTGCACTTAGTAGTGCACCCCGTCCCCCCACAGCGACTGTCCCAACCGAGGGCGCCTCTTCAAGGCGCCCTCGAGTATGTCGCCCCTTGCCCTTCTGGCTCGAGCGTAGTTGTTGCACGCTCGCCCTTAAGTCCGGTGAAGCTGTAAAGGCCTCGCGGCCAATAGCGTACATCACTCACACACACACACACACACACACACACACACACCAACATGATCGGTGTCTCAAATTGAACACACATTTAGATACTTGGTCTATGGACTTGAAGTGTCTAGTCCCCACCCATACTAGTATGGAAGGGATACATAAATCTTGTTTCTGATGATATAAAAAAAAAATCTCATTTCATTTTTCTAGGTTTTTCATAGCTGTTTATTATAATCATGTTCCTGCCCGTGACTTTGTTCGCATCGCTTTAGACAGGACCCTTACATTCCGGGATAACAAGTATCATATGTGTTAATCTAAGTAACACACTGTGTGCCAAATTACATTCTATTCAGCCGTTTTTGCATGATTGAGTAACAAACATACAAACTTTCATATTTATAATATTATTAGTAAGATAATTAATTTGGAAACAAGTTATGTGTTGGGTAGATGATACAGAACACCTCATATTTTCTTTTAAAGAATAGGGAATATGCGCGTAATTCAAATAAGGTTAAAAAAATTTTTTTTTCAAACTTTATCGCATTAGAATAATGTCTATACCAATATTTTATTAATAACATTACTTTTTTATTAAGAAAGTAATTATTGAAAGTACAAAAAATGAGTGAGAAATTCAAAGTAGCTGGAACGCCATGCTATTATTCAGATCGAATATGGCGTCTAAGTCTACAAAACAAATGTCAACCAGTGCATATTTGTTGGTTGTTTGCTATGGAGTTAGTTTTATTGTTATTTTTTGTTGTTGATTTACACAAAGACAAAATTTTTGTTTAAATTATTTAAGTTAATTCTTACGTTAAAGTGATTTTCACAGCAATATAAACAAGTTGTTAGAGATACCATGTCTCTTTTTCTGATTTTACACCACTTTCTCCTTATGTCCGCACCTATCGGGTGCATTTCTTATTGTATGTTTACACCTAGGCACAGCACAGTGTTGGTCCATTGTATAATAGTCGCAAAATACAAAATAAAAATAAATTACAGAATAAAATACTTCTACAGCTGTTCACTAATTGATGCTATTATAGACATTGACGTCACGCCAAGCGCACCAAAATGGCAGGCGTTTAAAGTGCTCTTATCTGTTTGCTATCTTCAACATTTATTATTTGACACTTAATTTTTTGCAATTATATATTAATGTAACCTATCGTATAAAAATAATAAAAAAATACACTCATATTCCGTATTATATATCCTTTTTATCATAAATGTGAAAGTTTGTATGTTTGTTACTCAATCACACATAAACAGCTGAACGCTGGCACAGTCAGTTTATTACCTGGATTAACACTAGGATACTTTTGATCCCGGAAAACTGTTAGGTTTCTGTCTAAAGTCAATGTGGACGAAGTCATAGGCAGAAACTAGACAATAATACTGTCAAATCCATCGGCACTGTTCCACAGCTGGACAAATGATTTCCCTCACAAGTTGAAGTAAAAGAGAATAGGTCATACTCCACCATGGGGACCCAGTATATATTTTAAAGAAAATCTATTATATTTTAATCTCACCTAAGTACAACCCATCATCAATCAGATCTACGCTAACGTCTAACGTTGTATCGAAGAAATCGTCGTCCGAAGCGTGAATCTGAACGTCAGCCAATTGTTTTGCCATCTAGACCGAATACTCTAGAATTACAAGAAAAATAACATCATATGTGTGTCATCAAATGTTGTTTTATACATTGGTATACAGCCCACATAAGAAAGTATTTACTATATAAAAAAGAGTTTTGAAAAGAAACTCAATGTATGTAAACATTGCTTACAAACCTTCAGCAAAAATCAATACTTGTCTATAGACTGTGTTGTTTACCACCGAAATCTGAGACGGATAGAATTCTATCGATATAATTATGTTAAATAGATTAATATTTTATTTTAATTCGCATGCTTTAACTTTATAATTATCCAGAAATCGATTTATTGATAGAATTCGCCCGCGAAATAGCAACTTGTTTGACATTTAAAGATGACAACTGAAGTAACAATGACAATTACGTTTCGTTTTACACAATTGTTATTATTTATCAAAAATAAAATACCACCACAAAAATAGCACCGTAAAAATTTAATTATCTAAAAGTGCCTTCTAGATTAATAACTAACCGTAATTTTATAAATAAAAGAATCTATACTAATATCACGGATGAAAGATTTGTTTATTCTAGTAGATAAATTCTGAAAATACTAAACCGATTAAATAATTCTTTCACCATTGGAATGCTACATTATCCAGAAGTAACATAGACCCGGTAGATGGCGCTGTTGTCAACCGGGTGCGAAGCCACGGGAAACTGCTTGTATATTATATATTCATATTTATAAAGTAGAAGGTGAACATGGATAATATATTAATTCTGATAATAATAAAGGGCATATTTAACTCATAGAGACTAAGCGGGCATATTTTATAAATATAAGAATACATTTGTTAGTATAGGACAGTAGGTGTACTTTTAAAGCAACGCCTTCTTTGTTCTTTGCCTAAACCGTAAAAATATTACTACGTCGACTGTAGATAATGTATATCCACTCCCAGAGTCAACTGTACAAAGAAATTTAATCAACAATACTTAGTATGTACATATAGATTCGATATCTACATCGTACCTATAGATATTATTATTCGTACTACGTCCTACTCAGCCTAAAAAACAGAGTAGGTAATTATTACTTCATCCATTGATAACAGAAAAGCCTGATACATAGAACTCCACACAGATATGGACTTTTACTTAAAACCGTTATGAATACGAAGCAGTTTGTTTAACAACTTTCTAACATTTATTTCTTTAAACTCAAACATCCAGTTACCTACAATAGACTTTAAAATTCGTAGTTTAATTAATGTGTTTATTAATCTAATTATCATAAATAGGTAATGAACCAGTTAATAAAAGTATGAAAATTAATTTCAATTAGGTATTAAGTTAAGGACTGGAAGACCTCAGTGCCATGCTCGACGACCTCAGTAGAGTCTCTCAACAAGTAGGTCTTAAAATGAACATGGACAAGACGAAGATCATGTCAAACGTCCATGTAGTACCAACTTCTATAAAGGTTGGAGACTCTACGCTCGAAGTTGTTGACGATTATATATACCTGGGACAAAGAATCCAATTAGGTAGGTCCAACTTCGAGAAAGAGGTCAATCGTCAAATCCAGCTCGGTTGGGCGGCGTTCGGGAAGCTACGTAACATCTTCTCGTCCAAAATTCCGCAGTGTCTCAAGACAAAAGTCTTTGACCAGTGTGTGTTGCCAGTGATGACTTACGGCACTGAGACATGGTCGCTTACGATGGGCCTCATAAGAAGGCTCAAGGTCACCCAAAGGGCGATGGAGAGAGCTATGCTCGGAGTTACCCTGCGGAATCGAATCAGAAACGAGGAGATCCGCAGGAGAACGAAAGTCACTGACATAGCACTCAGAATTGCTAAACTTAAGTGGCAGTGGGCGGGGCACATCGCTCGTAGAACTGACGGTCGTTGGGGCAGAAAGGTTCTCGAATGCGACCACGTACCGGAAGACGTGGAGTTGGTAGGCCCCCTACAAGATGGACCGATGACCTGGTGAAGGTCGCGGGTAGAAGTTGGATGCGTACAGCACAAAGCCGGTCGTTGTGGCGGTCTTTAGGGGACGCCTTTGTCCTGCAGTGGACGTCTTTAGGCTGAAGAAGAAGAAGAAGGTATTAAGTGTCTGTAGACAAACCGACAATGGATTACGTCAGCTGCTTACGGAAGGCAGAAAGAACACAGTGTTGTTAGGTATTGTAGAGGCGAATGATCTACTCTGTTGGCCGCGGGACCTTTACAGCTTTCCCGGACAAGAGAGCCAGCGTGCAACCACTATGTTTCAACCAAAAGGGCAAGGGGCAACTAGCTCAAGGGCGCCTCAAGGAGGCACGGCCTCGGCTTAGACAGTCGCTATGGGGAAAGGCAAGGGATTTTTCAACCTCGCCGGCGAGGTCGGTGTCTGATCCTGTGTGCGGTATCTGTACTCGAAAGAATGGTCGTTGAGAATATATCGCGCGCGGCGGTAGCGGCTAATAGGAGGGGAATCAAGTGCGTAGTCGGCGGCGGCTACGATTAGGGGGTTCTGATGATCAGACACGTTCGCGAAGTAGCGGGTTGTCGCATTTTTAAAATAGGCGAGAATAGGTTCAAGACCGAGATCGAAATGGAGATCGACATTTCGTATGTACCACCGGGCACCGACGGCTTTTCGGAGGAATCGGTCCTGGACAACTGGGAGTCTGTCAATGTTAGAGCGGGCGGCGTGCCCGACACACCTCACAAGCGTAAGTCATGACGGGTCATAAACACTTTTATAAAGTGTCACCTAATTTCTAACAGACGGCCGAGCACAAAGGCGGCTCGGTTACGGACTCGCATGATGTGCGGTCCGAAGGCCCTGGTATTGTTAGGGTGACCCCAAGATATTTGACTTGTTTGACCCAGGGGATAAGTCGGTCGAACATAGTCACTTGATCTAGATTTCTTCTGGGGGTGGGCAGGGAGGGGCGCGAGTTGGCACCTCTGGAGAAGAACACTGCAACGGTCTTATCCAGGTTCACCTCAATACGCCACGGCTTGAATCAATCCCCTAGGACATTGGCGGCTGCCTGAAAGTTTCTAGTAATGACGCCCTTATTCCTATGCGAGACATAGAGAGCGGTGTCGTTCGCGAACAGGTCTAAAAATACCTTACTCGGACGAGGAATATCGTTCCTGTATAGGCTAAATAGGAGGGGCGAGAGAGCTGAGCCTTGTGGGACTCCAGTTTGTATGGAATGGAGGGTAGAGTGCATTATTTCGACGCGATATCGGAAGGCGCGATTCGTCAGAAAGTCTCGTAAGATGAGCACGAGTCTGTCCGGCACTCCCATTTGGTTAATCTTGTAGATCAAGCGCGCCAGATTTTGTCAAATGGCTTCGCGACATCGAAGAAGACTCGTATTGTTGGGTTGGTTGAGGCCAGTGAGGATGTGCTCCGTGATGCGGTGCACTTGATGGGCGCAGGAGGGTTGGGCTCGAAAGCCAAACTGCTCATTAATAAGAATATCGTTGGACGATACAAAGTCTTTGAGCCATGCCAGAAGCAGGCGCTCGTAGATCTTTGGCAAGGATTTAAGGAGACTGATGGGTCGGTAAGTCGTGCGGCGGTCCCGAGGTCGGATTTAAGGGTAAGCACCAGCTTCCAGTAAACCAGATGTGATGGCGTGAGGCCCTCTAAGAACGCACTCCAGCGATCCTCCCGAACCTCCACGACACGACGCTTTACATGACGTTCTAGGGCGCGCATCCGGGCCCGGTTGACCTTGGGTAGGAATCGTACCCTCGAACTAAGGCGTCTTTGACCCATGTAAGTTCTCTAACATCGTCAGGCAATCGAAAGCGTTGGAGCTTCTCGGCCTCGTTCTGCTTTGACAATCGACTGACAGCCGACTGGATGTGGGCAGTGAAGCCATTTATAGCCTGATAGGTAGCCTGAGGGAACGGGGTGGAGTTCGAGCTGAAAGGAAGGGAGGGTGGGTCAGCATCCGTTAAGGCAGTGCTCAGCGCATGCCAATCCACCACCGTCTTCTTAGTCGGCTGGGGGGTGGATGGGGGACCGTGTCTCATGACTTCAGGCCGGTGGTCTGAGTCTAGTCCATGGACCACCTCCAAGAAGCGCAACCGTAAGGTTACACCCTTCAGAATCGCCATGTCCAGGACATCGGGACGGTAGGCGATATTGTCGGGGTCGTGAATGGGGTGCATAGGCGCGATGACGTCAAAGGCGAGCTGGTCGACCAGGAGTCAAGGCATCTACCGTTAGGGGAAATGGTGTGGCAATTTCATCCCACATGCTTGCAGTTGAAGTCGCCCGCCAGAATGACGGCGCTTCCCAGATTAAGGAGAACTTCGATGTCACTTCTAAGGAAAGGCTTAGTGGGAGAGGGTTAGACGGAGGCGATTTCGATGGGCTGGTGTCCTGTGAGAGATACGACAGACTGAGGCTTCAATGTTAATGAGCGCTGGGGAATAGAGAGGAATGCAGTACAGGGACCTTCTCTAGTAAATGAGAGTATCGTCTCCATGGCAGCCATTTCTATCATTCCGCACGAGGGTATAATTTGCGATTCTAGGATCGTGGTGGGCGGTGAGTGAACATTCTTTTGGGTGAAGTAAAATTATAATTAATGTTTAGTTATAAAACCAAAGAACTTACCTATTGAACAACTATAATTTTGATCAAAAGCTTTCGTTAGTTGCGCATTACATTTGTATTTTCCTGTCTATTAATATTGTTTCCTCCAAATAAAATAATATAAAATAAAAACAAAATCCAGTTCTTAAAATCTCGTTAATATGATCTAAATAACACTACACCCCTTAAAAATCAGATGTTAAATATAATTTAAAACATTCGTAAAGCAAAGGCATATTTTGCGCAAGCATGTCTATAAGTTGCCACAGCACTCGATTATACAATAACTTAGCACCTAACTCTATCTATACTATATGATTTATAATCGTATGCATATAACTAGAAAGAATTGCTCGCAATGGTTGTTCATGATATAAATTTTTCTAGATCCTCCAGTCATTAAGTGAGTAAGAAAAAGCCAGCGATAATGCCATCGGCATAGCCACTTTGTGGGCCAAATTATTGTGACCCTGTCATCGGCTCGAAATCAAGTAGGTAGACCTACTACGACTAGGATCAATCATCTGAAATTCCAATTAATCCCCCTGAGGTACTTCGAAACAACAATGACTTTTGGACGTCAAACACCTCAGTTCCTTCCGTGACCTTAGGTACTGTTGAGCACTCGAAACGTTGGGAACCTAAAAACTAAAAATAAGCCGCGATGAAATTCGAAATATTTTAATTCCAACTTAATTTTTTCACAATTAATTTATGCCCAACTCTGATCTATCCTATCTTATTGTATTTTTATGACTTCGGCATGTTAGAGTGGCGCTGTTATACGATTCTACTGTGTAAATACAGGATGCTTAAGGTTTGGTCCAATAGCCGACAAAACGCGACGGGAGCACGACGGAAACGCTCGGCTACGCTCGGTCACTACGTTTACCGTCGCGCCAAGCGGGGCTGCGCTGTGGCGTCTCACGTACAGTTCAGTAAATTACAACTTCCAATGCCGCGCCACCGTCGCGCCGAGCGGGACTGCGCTGCGTGGCACTACCGTACATTTTAGTACATTACAACTCCCCAAGCCGCGCCACCGTCGCGCTCCCGTCGCGCTACGTCGTAGGGAAACCGTTATTCGCTATGATCTGGAGCGTTATAGCTTAGTAAAATGAAATAATCGTGCAATGGTATACTGTATACCACAGGTACTCCCTTTATGCCGTATAGTGGTTAAACGATCATTTTACGAAGCTCTTAACACGCCGCGTTACGTGCTTAATTCGTCATAGCGAATGCCGTCCAGAGGGCTTAGCACGAACAGATTGACGCTAGCGAATAAGGGCGCTGTCACGTTCCTGTTTATTTAATAAATTAATTGTAGTATGACAAGGATGGCATATAAACTCTAATGTCAAAATTGTTGTGTCAACCCCTCATAAGTTCGGACGGACGGTTGACGGACGATTTAGTTAAAACACACACTGGGTCTAATAGTCGCGAGTTCGATTCCCGCTCGGGACAAATCTTTGTGTGATCCACAATTATTTGTTTCAGTCTGGGTATTTGTGTATGTGAATTTTCATGTTTGTAAGCGCACCCACGACACAGGAATAAATCCTAGTGTGGCCACGATTTTTATATAAACAAAAAGAAAAATAAGCACTTGAATTTTGAGTTTGAAATCAATGAACGGGGAACAATATTTTTTTAATAAGGGCACCAAGCGCCCTCAGCCAATACACAAACACAACTCTAAAAACGCAAGCATAACAATCCCAAAGCCCGCACAAACGTGGTAGTATTGGCAATACGTAGCTCTTCAAGTAATCCACTTTCATTATGCATTTGGCAAGCGACCTTGTACTTCGGGCACGGGTTACCTAACGCAATCCCCGCCGTGACTCAACACTTCACGTTCTTGCGGATGTCAAGATATCGAATGAGGAAAATCGAAACTTTACCGACAAGGGTACTTTCTGTTGATAATTTTGATGATTTTAAAACAAATTACTTAGAATATATCCGAAATATCTATAAGTAAAAAGGCTGTCACATCTACACTGATAAAGGATAGGCATCACAATTCGGATAACATAAAATAGAAGAAACAATGAACACCGTCACGCCTATATCTGCGGGTAGCAAAGATGTACTATTTACACTCACTTTTTGCCGACAAATTTAGGTCCCATGTAATAAGAGGCGAGCCTATAGTATACTAGACTCCGGAGAAATACTAGAATTTGGACTGAAGGAGCTTCGTGATGCCTTTTAATCGACGTTTTCAAGCATTATAACATTAGATTAGCCATTAACAAAACAAAGATAAACGTTATTTGTGTTCACACACACTTATAAGTATATATATTGATAGATCCTTGACCCCTTCAGAATGACGCGATCAAAATCCATGCCATCGCGACCTTGCAGTTTCTTCCTGTATTCACTTTCGCGTTGAATGTAGTATCTATAACTACTCATTATATATTTCCAAAATGCTTACATGTCGTTACAAACGATGTATGATTTCGTCAAAAAATGGTCACGCTATATTGCAAAGGTTGCCACACTAATGAAAAAATAAAACCTGAAGTATAATTCCGAATGTCCAAAATAATACATAATCTGACGGATAATTTAGCGCAGTGGTTAAGAGCTTAAACCGCTCCGCCCACTGTGTCTAAAAGTCGCGGGTTCGATTCCTGCACGGGACAAATCTTTGTGTGATCCACAATTATTTGTTACGGTCTGGGTTCCACAATTTTCATGTTTGGAAACGCACCCACGACTCAGAAATAAATACGGGAGAGAGGCTACGTTTAAAAAAGGATTTAGGACACACTAGGATTTATTCCTGTGTCGTGGGTGCGTTTACAAACAGAAATTTCACATACACAAATACCCAGACCGAAACAAATAATTGTGGGTCACGCAAAGATTTGTCCCGTGTGGGAACCGAACCTGTGACTATTGGACCCAGTGAGTGGAGCGACTTAACCTCTTAACCAATGCGCCAAATCATCCGTCGGTTAAGATACGTAAGGTCTATCTATCTATCTATAACCTCATGCCAGATCCCTTGCGGGGTAGGCAGAGAGTACAGAGTTCCAGCAGGTTCTTTCCTTACATACCTCTCTGGCTTCCTCCACTCTCATAGTTCGTCTCATACACGCTCGCCGGTTACGGAGACTCTTGACTTTTCCTTCAGATAAGACTCGGTTTATTTGGTCGTGGTAAGATAGTCTGGGTCTTTCACATTGTATATCTGTTTTGTCATTCTTTCCTCTGGCATTCTTTCTATATGCCTGAACCAGCGGAGCATGCCCTTTCTCATCTTTCCACCGATACTATCTTTCATACCTACTCGCTTTCTTACTACGCTGTTGCTAATGCGGTCGGTCAGCTTCACTTCACACATCTTCCGCAGAGCTCGCATTTCTACCGCATTTATCCGACTTTCATTCTCCTTCTTACATACCCAGCTCTCGCTACCATATAACAGCGTTGGGACAAGAACTCCGTTATGTATGGCCAGCTGCGCCTTATGGCTTAAGTGCCAGCTCCCAAGTAGCTTTCCCATCGCACCATTCACTCTGTTTCCTGCACTCACTCTTCTCTCTATGTCAGCGGTGTATTTCCCATCCTTACTGAAGGCGCATCCAAGATATACAAACTCATTCACTTGCTCCAGCACATCGTTACCAACCACAATCCTTCACAATCCTTTAGGTACATTAAATAATTATTTTATTAGCATTGGATAAAGCTTATTAGTTCTTCGTACCCAATATTAATAAGCAACATCACGCGTCAATTCCCCAAGCGAGGAACGTGTACTGTACACCCATACATCGCTGACGTTTGGCTTCTATGTACTAAGAGGTGAGCCCATTTCCATTAGGCATACTGGGCACAATTCCAACCATTGGACTACTTCTAAAACTTAACGATATCACCCCTTACACCTTGAGTCCTAACATCGTCGGTTCATTCCACGGTTCTGTAAATGTACGCCATACACCTCAACCACCCCATCTTGGTGTAGGCAAGATGATGTGTGTGTTGCGGAATTTGGTGAAATACCCCACACAGAACAGTTAAGTGGTGGATACCATTACAATAAATCCGACGAGCATTTGGGAAATTGCAATGTCTCGTTTAATAAGTAGGTACTTTACTACAGCATTCGTCTAATACGGATGTCAAATCGCAAAGAGCTCATCACATACAGCCCCTGTGGAAGGTCGTTTATTGCATACTAAAGGTGCGGCCAACGTATAACGCGATGACCATCGTTTACTAAGAACCCTTTAACCAGTGTCTATGCCAGCGTTGAAAAACCGACAATACAACAGATCGGCCCACGGCCCAATGCCAAGGCGACGAACGGACGTCACTTCACGTCGGCAATGTTAGCCAAAACATCAAAGCGTTGGCGTTAGTGTTGTAATAATAAGAGCTGAACGTCGTTATTCGTGAAGTTATTATACGTATTTACACTGTGCACTTAGCACTGAGTCAACGCTTAGCACATCGAAGACTCGAGCGTTTAAACGCCGACTCGAAAGGATCGCCATATTTACAACACTAGTTGGCGTAAATATTGGCTAAGGCTCTTGCCAATATATAGAGGAGGCATAATAAGCCGGTCCCACACCCCAGGCGACCGATAGTCGCGTCAGTTTCTCAACTATCCGCAAAATTGGGAGCGTGTTACGTCACGGCATTTAGCCGTGCGCTGGCGCAGCTCTCGCTAACGCAACACCAGGAAAATGTTCCGTGAGCCATACCGCAAACAATATCTCTATAGAACGCGTTTGCATATGTGAAATCATTGATTTTATCGCAAACACTGCAATATATTACTGTACTAGTATTTTAATTATAATGGCGAAATGGCGTGATTATACATTCACGAATTCTTCTGATCTCTCGCTCTAGTTAGTCCAGTGGCGTATGGTGACGCCAGATCCTTTGTGGGGTAGGCAGAAAGTACAGAGTTCCAACAGATTCTTTCATTACAGACCTCTCTGGCTTGCTCCACTCTCATAGTTCGTCTCGTACGCGCTCGCCGATTAGGGAGACTCTTGACTTGCCATTCAGATAAGGCACGGGATATCCTGGGCAATATTTTCTATGCTTCTGAGTTGAAATCCTAGATCAAGGTTTACATTAGGGTAATTCTATCGAAAAATTTCGCAATTATTAGGGATAATGTCAGGGAAGTTCTGGATCTGGCTGATGCGAATGAAAGAGGATTTGTGTGGCAAACTTGCGACGCTGCTCTGGGTCCTTATGGTGATAAGAGAGTGAATGATGCAGGTAAGCATATTGTAAATGTATGTTTGGAAAAAGGTCTCCTTGTGTCTAATACAATATTCCAATACAAGGATATTCATATGTATACGTGGAGAAGAAACGAGCAGAAAATCCTGATAGATTTGATCCTGGTGGATAACCGTCTCCGAAGTAAACTACAAGATACGCGTGCATATAGAGGCCCCACTCTTGAATCGGACCACTATCTCGTAATTGCGCGGTTTAGTGGTTTGTTCAGGAACTGGAGGTACTGGCGAGAGCGTGTCCTCTTCGGAGGCCTTGAAAGAAACAAGGTTGAAAAGTTGCAAGATGAGAACGTGACGTATGAAGACAGAGTCCGGGACAAGCTTTTGACAGCAGGTTCTTCGGACTCAAACATAGGTGAATGCTAAAATTGTCTTAAAGAGAGTTTGGTAGAATCAGCGAAAGAAGTATGTGGCTGCTCAAAGTTACATTTGAATGTAAAGAAAACCAAAATTATGGTTTTTAACGGGAAGAAACCAGAACTAATGCAAGGATTGTGGTTGGTAACGATGTGCTGGAGCAAGTGAATGAGTTTGTATATCTTGGATGCGCCTTCAGTAAGGATGGAAAATACACCGCTGACATAGAGAGAAGAGTGAGTGCAGGAAACAGAGTGAATGGCGCGATAGGAAGGCTACTTGGGAGCCGGCACTTAAGCCAAAAGGCGCAGCTGGCCATGCATAACGGAGTGCTTGTCCCAACGCTGTATATGGCAGTGAGAGTTGGGTATGTAAGAAGGAGAACGAAAGCGTGCGGAGTCACGCTGACCGACCGTATTCGCAACAGCGTAGTAAGAAAGCGAGTAGGTATGAAAGATAGTATCGGTGTAAAGATGAGAAAGGGTATGCTCCGTTGGTTCGGGCATATAGAAAGAATTTCAGAAGAAAGAATGACAAAACAGATATACAATGCGACTGTGGAACGATGTAGGTACCGAGGAAGACCTAGACTATCTTACCATGACTAAATAGTCCGTGTCAAAAAAAAAAACCGTGTCTTATCTGAAGGGCAAGTCAAGAGTCTCCGTAACCGGCGAGTGTGTATCAGACGAACTATGAGAGTGCAGGAAGCCAGAGAGGTATGTAAGGAAAGAACCTGTTGGAACTTTGTACTCTCTGCCTACCCCACGAGGGAGCTGGCGTAATGATATAGATAGATAGATTAGTCCGAAATCTGAAATTGCAATAGGCTCATCTCCATTTGCATTGGATGTAGGCCTACATCTTCGACGAAATAGTTTGACGTTTGATGGAAAAGACTGTGGGTGTACAAAGTACATCTCTGCGCCACCTAGCATAGGAAATATAGACATAATGTTATTTTTAACCGACTTCTAAAAAGGAGGAGGTTCTCAATTGTATTTTAATTAATTTATTAATTGTTCTCAAACTGACTGTATGTTTTTTTTGTATGTATGTTACGCGATCATTCCGCCAATTATGAATCGATTTTGATGACTCTTTTTGCATTGGGTTCAGTATAGCTCTAAGGTGGTCCCATTTTAATTTCATCGGTATTGGACCTTGGACTTAGAAGATACACCAGGGAACTCCTTAACGACAAACAATACGAATGCGTAGATTGAGATATTATGGGTATTACTTTAATCCTATAGGTATCCTGCCATAGAACTAATCAGAATATTAACCGGCTTCAAAAAAGGAGGAGATTGACAATTCGTCTGTGTTTTTATAACGTCTTTATTTGTGAACTGTTTTTGATGATTATTTTTGCGTTGGGTTTATAATAGTTTCGAGGTGGTCCCATTTTAATGAAATCGGTGTTGAACTTTAGACTTTGAAGATATACCAGGGCACTACTTAACGGCGAACAGCACGCATGTATAGATTCTGTTATTATGGTTATTATATTAATCCTGTACCTTGCTGTACAACTCAGCAAAATAATATAATATAGGTATATAAATATTAGTAAATAATTCACTTGTTGTTTATGTTGGCAACACCAAGTGCAGCTACTTCAGCCGGCTGTCAAACGGAGAAAATATAACGGACGTGCGTTCGATTCGGCACTTTTGCTGGAGTCACCGAAACGCGTGGACGTTTAATTGTAGTCGTGTTGCGATAACTATTATATTATAAAATTAAATAATCAAAAATAGATAGTTTATGTTTAAATTTCACGGAGAGCGACATCATTTGTATCATTTTAGGTAATATCAATGATAGTAATACTACAGCTTCTGTGGAGGCGGGTGACTTTCTTACACAGCCGCGTATATAAATCAAAAGCGACTAAATTAATTGTAAATCATAATCTTAATGTCAGTGGTAGGGTTGCCCATGGGCCCTGTTTATCGAATCAACTTCAAACAGCTTACCTTCAACCTCAACTAATAATAATTTAAATCCTAATTAAATTTTAGTAAATTCAAATAGTTATATGAACCAAACTAGAAATCGTAGGCCAATAGAATGTTATTCATGTGGGGGCAATCATAGGCAAAGTCAGTATACAATAAAATGTGATTTCTGCGGTAAAAAAGGTATTTGGTAAGTTCATGTTTTCACAAAAAGTATTTAAATCTAAAAGAAGATAAAAATGAAAATATATTAAAACAGGAAACAAAATTAGTGCAATCAATGTCTAATACAAAAGATAAGTTTTGTAAAAGAGTAGGGATTAACGGAATTTTCTATGAAACCTTCATCGATACTGGTAGCAGCTGTTCTATAATAACCTCTCAATTGGTAGAGCAGTGTCAGTTTCAAAAAGTATCGCTAGATTTCCCAGTATTCCCAGCATTACAGGGATTTTCTAAAGATAATTTGAAAATCGTGACTGAAATGGTTCGGGCAGAGATTTGTTAGATTCGATTACTATAGACAAACGAAATTTATATTCTTAATGAGCTATAGGGTTGTGACGCTTTGTTGGGTTGGAACGTTACTGAGCGGCCCAATCTAATGTACACACGCATAGGCGATAATCTTACATTTCGAAATATAGCTAGAATCGAGCTAGAAAGATCTTGTAACGTGGAAGGCGAGTTATCATGGGAATTTGATGCAGAATCGCATCATGATGAATTGTGTGCGACTTTCAGTAAATATCAACAGTGTATTGCCACTAATATAAAACAATTGGACAAAATAAACGGCTATGAAATGGTAATTAATTTACACGATAATAAACCAGTTCAGTTCAGGCCATATAGAACTTCAAATTCCGATAGGCAACTTGTTAGGAACATGATTGATGAATTTTTATATAGCTAGAGAAAGTAAATCCTCATACGCAAGTCCGGCTCTGCTGGTCAACAAAAAGAACGGCGAGAAAAGACTATATCGATTACCGTGCATTGAATAAAATCACTGTTAAAGATAAATATACGATACCACGCATCGAGGATCTATTAGACAGGCTCCAGGGCTGTAAATTCTTCACCAGTTTGGACTTAAATGTGGCTACTATCAGGTCAAAATGTCCGAGCAGTCTATAGACAAGACTGCCTTCATCACCGAAGACGGACACTATAAATTTTTGCGACTCCCGTTTGGTCTAGCCAATGCACCATCATGTTTCCAACAAATGATGGATAAAGTCATGGGAAACTTAAGATTTGGCAGATTTATTCTTTACTTGGATGATATTTTACTTGTAACAACCACAATTTGAACATCAAGAAAAAAAATTGAATGTCTAGAGAATATACTTCAAATCTTTAAACAACATGGACTCACACTAAACTTAAAGAAATGTCATTTTTTAAAGATAGAAATAGAATTCCTAGGATATAAAGTTAGTTCAGGTTTAAAACCCAACAAAATTAAACTTAGAGCAGTTAAAGAATTTCCGGTTCTCAAGTCAATTCATCAACTCCGCCAATTCCTTGGCCTTACTAGCTACTTTCAAAAATGTATTAAAAACTGTGCCTTGATTTCTAGTCCTCTCTTTAAACTGCTGAGAAAGAATAGTCCTTGGGTTTGGGGCTCTGAACAAGAGTGTGCTTTTAAAACATTAAAGGATACGTTAACTTGTGATGACGTGTTAACATTGTTCGATCCTACTAAACAATGTATTCTTTACACGGATTCCAACAGAGAAAGAATTGCAGGAATTTTAATGCAAGTTACTGATATTGGCGAAAAACCTATTCATTATTATAGTCGACAAACTTCGGAAGATGAAAAGAAGTACCATTCTTTCGAACTTGAATTGTTTGCTATTGTACAATTACTAGAAAAGTTTAGACACTATTTGTTAGGTAATAATTTTCGCATTGTTACGGGTTGCAATGCAGTGCGTTACGCTTTAACGAAGAAGGATATAATTCCCCGTATTTCAAGATGGGTTTATCCACTCAAGAGTATTCATATGAAATTATCCACCGAGTAGGCACCCGTATGCAGCACGTGGATGCTTTGAGTAGGAACCTACTAGATTCTGGGGAGAAATCTGAGATCGAAGTCATGTCCATAACTCAGGCAGATTGGCTGCTCTCAGTTCAGCTTCAAGACTCTAAAATTGTTGCTATAAGGAAAATTTTAGAGTCGGGTGAAGCGGATAATCATAAAGAAGTATACAGTAAATATGAACTTCTCGGTAATAAAGTATATCGTCGCACGGCACACGGTCGTCGTTGTGTGGATCCTATGAAGTGTATACTCGTATGGCAAATAACTAAGTGTAACCGAGACGATCTTGGCCATTTTTCGGTGAATAAAACTGTCGATAGGATTTCTTCCCGGTATTGGTTTCCTCGAATGCAACATATAATTAAGAAATATATTAAAAACTGTCTAATCTGTGGTTACTATAAAAGCAAACGTGGTCCAAAAGACGGTGAGCTATATCCATTACCTAAACATCCTCAACAGTTTCATACTTTGCATTTGGACCATCTCAGCCCCTTTGTTTAACCCCTTAACGGTAACAAATATTTATTGGTAATCGTAGATCCGTTCACTAAATTTGTGTTTATAACTGCCGTACGCAATACCGAGAGTAGTAGTGTATTACAGGAACATGACTGTATATCAAAAATATTCGGTAATCCGCTTAGGCTTATTACGGATGCCGGCTCAGCGTTTACTTCAAAGACATTTAAAAACTATTGCATTAATAAAAATATAAGGCTGCACAGTATTGCCACAGGTATGCCACGATCAAATAGTCAAGTTGAAAGATTTAACAAAACCATTTTAGAGGCCATGAAAACCATGGGTGCCAATCTAAATGAGGACTTTTGGGATGCATGCGTAACACCGTTACAGCAAGCAATCAATAGTACTTATCACAAAACAGTTGAGGCTGTCCCGTGTGAGATGATGTTTGGGTATAGACTGCGTACTGATAGCGACAGCCTTGGGCCTGAGCTTGTGGTAGAGGATGAAATTAAAACAGATATAACTAAATTACGTAAAAACGCTATTGAAAATATAAACAGGGACGCAAGTGCTCAAAAACTACAACTAAACGCAGCCCCCTAAGGCTAGACAATATAATGAAGGAGATCTAGTTCTCGTCAAAATACATAGTCAAATCAATGATGGACGAAGCAAGAAATTATTACCATGTTTCAAAGGCCCATTTAAAATAAAGAAATGTTTAGGGCGAGATAGATATGAAATCAAAGATTTGCGAGGCAGCGAGAGATGTAATAGAACTTATGAGGGAGTAGCCAAGGAACTTATAAATGAAGTTCCTTGGGAGTAGCTGCGGCTGAAAATATTAAACCGTGGATTAACATCGACAATTGGTGTATTAACTAAATTAAAACCTATTTATAACGTGTTGGCAAGGTAAAAAAGGTACATATTATACAAGCTGTAACATAATAAACGCAAGACCTGAAAGTAGTTTGTTCTAACTGAATTGATTCCAACTATTTTTAATGTACCTTACATTTTTTTTTAAATTTGCAAAAATGCTTTTACTCCTTCAGTGCGCTATAAAAAACTAAATTTGTTCTTGATTCATAGCAATAAGGAGATTACAAATGCATTCCTAACCCGTATTTCTCAAAATGCACACATACACGTACAAGTGTCATTGTTAATTGGGGTATAAAAGTGCTTAAAAAGGGGTAAAAACCTTTAAATTTTGAAATTTGGTTTTCGTTTTGACTTTATGAAGCAATTCTCTAATCGGGGTGTCTGAGGTCTTGCGTTTATTATGTTACACCTTGTATACACGTATGTTCTTAGTTAACTCTGTAGTTACATTTTTTTATTTTCTATTTTAACATCATGGTGCTACATTCACTTATAGATAAAAGAACAACAAGTGGGTACGGCCACCGTCGGGAACGAAGCAAGTGAGCTGATGCAGTCGTTGCTATCGAGTAAAGAAGTGAGCCGAAAACCCACGGAAATCGTTTTTAAGTTCTAGGTTGGTTGGTGTAGCACGTGAAATGGATGGAGAGCTATGTTAAAACAGTGAACTGAAGCAGTTACTGTAAGAGCTCTACGTGTATCATTGTTAAATAAATGCTAATTAAATGGGTTTTGAACATTGATCACGAACTATCTGTTATACGCATGGAACTAACATAGGATTTCTACATTCCAGAATTTATATCCAAGAATGTTAGACGTCGAGCGTAGGTGCCTAAGGACATACACGATGCAGGAGGGCCGTGTTGGCAACACCAAGTGAAGCTACTTCAGCCGGCTGTCAAACGGAGAAAATATAATGGACGTGCGCTCGATTCGGCACTTTTACTCGAGACACCGAAACGCGCGGACTAATTATTATATTATAAAATACTTCTAGTATCTAATAAGTCTGATTTCGTTTAATTATTAATTATATTGTTGTGAGGGTACCAAGTATGATTTCATAATAAATTACTGTGCGTTTGTGCGGTAGCTGTTAAATTAGCTTACACTTAAAATAGTAAAATAAAAATCTTTTTTAAAAGAAAACAGACTTCAAAAATCATAAAATAAATATTTGAAGTCGGTTCCGGTTAGTGCAGGTTACTTGGCACCGACTTCAAATATGAATTTTTTGCTTTTTGAAGTCTGTTTTTTTTAAAGATTTTATGCACCTCAGATTTGAAAACTTTAACGTAAGCCCAATTGATAAATAAATATGGTGTCATGTTTATAACTCATTATTTTACTTGTATAATAACGAAATAAATTAGTTTCCGCAATTGTTGTCACCTTTACGTGTAAATGAGAAAAATTTTCTCGTAAGTAATGTCACACGTCATGCATCACTTAAGGTCAAATGAGTTTTAAAACAGTCGCTCGTTAAGTGCGTAGGCATTTTTGATTATTTCCTACACAGGTTTCCTACATCGTAATGATAAATAAGCCTGTCAGTGTGATATTATAGGTTATTATAATTAACAGGTAGAACTAACGAAATGCCACGTGCCATTAACTTGCACATCGCGCATTGTGAGACCTGCGAATCAGAAGAAAGCTTTGAGATCCATTGTGTTCGTTTTATTGCACAATCACGTGGTATTGAGAAAGGGTATGCTCCGGTGGAAATAATGACAAAACAGAAATATACAGTGCGAAAGTGGAAGGATATAGCTTCACTGCATGTTTCTGTTCTAACGAAAACTACCTAGGAAGACCTAAACTATCCTACCGTTATTTTAGATCGCATCTTTTTATATAGTAAATTGTCCCCGTAACCGACGAGCCTGTAATGGACGAATAATGATAGTCGAGTAAGGGATACCAGTCTGTAATGGAAAAACGTGTTGGAACTTTGTACTCTCTGCGTACCCTGCATGGAATTTTGCATGACATATAGATATATAGATATGGTAGCTATTTTCCTATATACCTGCATATACAGATAACACCTACAGTGTTAAAATATTTAAAAGAAGACGAAGAAAGAAAGAAAAGATATTTATTAGATAGGCACATAACAGTTACAATACACTACAAGAATACACAAAACTGATATTACAAAAATAAATAAAATGTGCTTATGTGTTGCAGTGTGAACCTTAACTTAGCCTTGGTTCCCGAACGGGCCAGTCACACGGCAATGAGCGAAAGAATTGGAAGTAGGGTTGGTGGTCAACCCATCTTAAAGGAAAAAGGAAAGAAATCCCAAAACGAATACGCTTTTGCCGCACGTAGTGGTCGGAAACAAACAAACAGCACAAACTTAAAATCAAAATACTCAATTAATCGATAACTCGTCGATTGCATAAATTTCTATGAGATGTGGTACCCAATTGATTGCCTCGTTCGCCTAGGGGTTAACATTGCAGCTGATGATCACGAGGTCCTGGTTACGACTTTTAAGTCGGACAATAGACCGGGAATATGGACCATGATTGTTGGAGGCAGATTTGTGAATACGCAGGTATCACAAACCTGCCTCCACCAATCGTACACCAATAGTACATTTTGGAACACTACATATTCAGTAGAATATTATTTAAAAGATAAAACCAATAGTACATATTTAATAGAAGATTATTTGAAAGATAATAATGCTTGGATAGATGCTATTCCAGCTCCACTTGAGACATGACAACCTAAACAACTGTTATTAGTTAACATTTCCTCTCTTTCTTCTATTAATCTATTAATTTAACATAATGACATTTTTTTTGTGTACCTTTTTTTGTAAGTGAGGGAACCCTGTAGCCATACTCATAAATATTATAATTTGCTTTATTTACTTAGACCCATCTGATGACCAACCTACATTGTTCTCCCATACCCCTCAACAAAATGTAGATGAAAAAGTTTGATTTTTTTTTATTTTAATAGAGTAACCGTGGAGTTTCTTGTTCTTCTTCTCCACAGGACATGACATTCCGAAGTGGTGGTAGTTAGTCTTTGTTACTTTTCTGACGATTCATAAGTACTATAATGGTTAACATGAATAAAAAATATTCTGATTCTGAACTAATTAATGCGTCTATGAGGCATCCTAATTCTGCGTAACGACAACCACATTTAATTTTAGCCAACCAATGGCTTAAAGTACCTACCGAACTACGGCGAAGTCTGAAAATGCAATTGCCACAAACAGTCACCCATTTCAGACCGACCGAACCAGATACTGCTTAATTTATCCCGTGCAAGGATCAAACCCAGGACTACGTACTACCTACATATATCCAGTGGGCGGAGTGGCGAAAGCCCTTAACCACTGGACCGAGTCGTAATGCTTACACATTATATTATAACCTTTGTAATACCTGTGATAATGTTCAAAGCTTTCATCACCTATCTTTAACTAGAGAATGAAGCTATTGACTTGCGCACGCGCCGGCGTTTCACATGTAAGTTGTAATTTGCCTGCGACTTGAGTATGTAATTTGCTTTTTCTATTGTTGCTTCATAAGGTTACACGTCAGAAGGTTACAGTCAGGCGCAGTCTTGTCAGCGGGAAGGAGGGTTTTGGGGACTGCCATTTTTTTTTAAATATTTTAATAAATCATCAACGTGAATGCCTTGGTGGTCTAGTAGCGAATAATGCGTGTAGCGATCATGAGGTCCTAGATTCAAATCAGGTCGGACAAAATGTATATTTTCAATAGAAAAATCCCCAGTGGAGGAAGCCAGAGAGGTCTGTAAGGAAAGAGCCTGTTGACACTGTGTACTCTCTGCCTACCTCGCAAGGGGTCTGACGTGATGATATAGATAGACAAAATCCTAATATCGGTCCTAAGTTCGGCACTGTGCCCAGTATAATGGCAATAGGCTCACCCCCTATTATTACATAGGGACCTAACATCGTCCGCGAAAAGTGGGTCTACAAGGTACACCGCTGCTACCGGTTGTGGAATATAGGCGTGACGGTGTTGTGTTTTTCTTTAATATTTCAGCTACTGGCGAAGTACTCCAATAGTATTTTTAATAATGTGAATTACACTTACGTGCTATTGAAATCCAACCTGTTCCAGGAGTCATACTCGTGAACGGGTGCTCCTTGTGGGGACTGGTATATCTGGATTCCTTTAGACGCTTACTCTTTAGAAATAACATCATTAATTTTCGTGTGTGTGAATGATCTACACTGTTGGCCGCGTCGCCGTAAAGGCCCCTGGCCTTAAAAGCTGTAAAAGACGGACAAGGGCATCATTAGTCTAATATCTTGATTGATTAACTGTTTAATTATAACATAAAGATTTTACTCACACAATATGATAAAAAAAGAATAAGAAAATTAAATTAACAAGAAAAGCCCACTGAGTTTCTTGCCGGATCTTCTCAGAGGGGACCGCGTTCCGATCCGGTGGAAGCTTAGTAGTTAGATTGAATAAATGTACTTACAAATAGGCAGTGTACATTTTTTTTGTACAAGATATATTATTTAAGTTTGAGTTCAACCATTCTTTCAGGAACACTATGGTAGCGGTTGCTCCGTGTACCTTGGACTGCAATGAGAACCAACCAGTTCATACTAAAAGAACTTAAAATCACCACACGGCTCTCCACGATCTGCCGACAAAGAGCCCTCAGCTTCTTGGGACACATTATGCGGTCTTCAAAGCATTGTCTGGAGAAGCAGATTATTTTAGGCAAAATGGACGGTAGACGTACTCAGGGAAGGGCACCTGCAAGATGGTCTGACGCAATAAAGAAGGCGGTGGGTGGCAGCATGCATCGGGTGGTACACTCCGCATATGACCGCACCCAATGGAGACTGTTTGTGCGTGGTCCCGATCCTCAGCAATGAGGGAAAGAGGAAGAAGAATGGTACCGATTCGATTCATCGCCCCACCGATCCATTGATTAATCGACATCCATAATTAGATGTATTTACGATCGATTTTCAAATCGTAAGTCACGGGTAATGGTTCCGAATAAGGTAGGAAGTAACCATACTCCCTCAATGAATGGTCGCGCGCCATCGCCCGGCCGATGCGCATGCGCAACCGGCGAGTAATCCTTACGTAATGCGTGTATCATTTCGTAATATTAGTTGCGTGCTTGTTAACGGATCATCTTTAAGCTTTCTGTTGTTGAGTTAAGTGAGTTGAAGTTTCGTTGTTAATGAATAAATACCATTCAACTGACAGATTTTATGTTCCAATAAGTTTATAATCCAATAAGGTTATTGGGGTTTTAGGCGGGAAGTCGAAGAGTGATGTTGTCAATTTGTTTTAATTTCCAAAACCTGTGTTATTTCGAACTATGATGTGTAATGTTGGTGGAATATTACCATTATGTATTCTTATATGTGCATGAGTGAAGGTAATTGTAACAAAGTGATAAAACATGCCTTTTCGATTTCCCTCAAAATGGCCGTCGCAATTGGTATGTAAAGTATACATCGCTTTACTATCTAGGGTGGCCCCACCCTGGATAGTAAACTTCATCTTTTTCATAATCATCTTTGTCATCAAGTTCATCGGGGAGTTGAATTAAATTAGAAATGAATATCCATAATACTTGACATTGGCAAAATACGCGTCGTCGTGATGCCATAAACGTAAAAAAAATAAGGTTATTAATTAAAAGGCAGTGAAATTAAACGGTATGAAAACTCGGACTATCTTTACGATAAAAGTAGGGTTTAAGCAGCTCCTCAATGAGCAATTCCTTAACACATGCTGTGTTTATGAATTACTGATTGGTGTTGTCAGTCACACATGTGTGTGTGTGTGTGTGTGTGTATACAACACCCATTTATATAAAGTTTAATAATAAAAACAGGCATTTAATCGAATCATCTTTAAGCTTAAAGTTGACTTAAAAAGTCAAAGTGAAAGTCAAAAGCATTTATTTCTATAGGCCAATAAGATAAATAACTTAAAAAAGTTACACTGAGTTCAAGCAATGCATAAGTAACATAAATAAAAAGCAAAAAAAAAAATTGGTGTGAAACTTGGGGGACTTGTCTTTTTTATTAACTGTACTAATTATAAGGTCTAGTTGGTTTATCTACTGGTGTATATTTCTTTCAGTAACACTTTGTACGACCTAAGATTTAAAGCTAAGAACTCGTGATTGCCAGCCGAACTATGCTTCACTAAACTTATGAGATAGTCAGACATAATAACAAAAGAAATTATATTGTCAACTGTAATGTTGTTATGAATAGGCCGTTTCTCGTGAGAACAAAGCCACATTGCCTAATGAACAACGCTGATTAGTCGCTTCTTGGTAACTATGTCACATTACATAGAATATACAGTATGGTAACCAAGTCCGTTTCATTAGCGTACTTTATTTGTTGAATGAACTAGATCGCTAGCATTCAAGATTTAGTACTTTACGGTAAAGTAGAAGATATTTTTAATACGAGGTTCTCAGGAGTAATTTTCTATTTATAGATTCTATATCGACACACTAGATCCCTTGCAGGGTAAGTAAAGAGTACAGAGTTCTAATAAATTCTTTCCTTACAGACTTCGCTCGCTTCTTCCATTCTCATTGGTAGTTCGTCTCATGCACGCTCACGAAAGCTCTTGACTTGACTAGATAAGATATAGTCTATTTCGTCACTATTTATCAACTTTTCATAATTAAGTAAGCCATGTTCTTATATCACCTTGTTGGTCTAATACTGCCTAGTGTGGATGGATAGTCTTGGATTTAAATCCTAGGTCACACATAGTGTGTTTTTAATGAAAAATTGTATTGGGTTCCCTACCCCTATTACACTGCAACCCAACTACTTCGACGATATCTGGGTGTCCGCAGTAATATGTACTGTATACACCCAGATATTATCGAAGTACATATACGTCGAAGTACCACCCCCGCTTTGGGAATAAAGGCTTATAGGTGTTTTTATGACCTTTTTTCACCATCTCGTTTGTTCGTAGTTGCTTTACTGTATTATACACATTACACTGTGGCTTATGTTTTATATGTATACTTGTCTGTGGACTCCCAGACGTTGTGTCAGTGCCTTCCTAGTGTCACAGTTGAGAAATAAAACGCATACACAATCATTATATAATGTTCTAGCTTTATCTGGGTCTATGGAACTACGTGTGTGCTCACAGTTATATGCGCAAGTAATATGATAACTGGTGACTACTTTCTTTTATTACAAGAATTATAATCTAGTTGGTGGACCACTTGACTTATTATGGTTCAGCACCATTAGAGTTGGGCAAAAATCAATTGTCAAAACATTAAATTGCAATTATAATTTTTCGGGATTTATCGCGGTTTATTTTTGGATTTTAAGTTTCCGATGTTACGAGTGATCTACAGAGACTGAAGCGTTTAATGTCCAAAAGTCATTGTTAGGGGATAAATTCAATTGAAATCGTAATTTCTATTGATTGGTCCTACACTCCACACACCTCTTCTGATGTTATATTTATGTATTTTGTAATCGCTATTATTTTGTTATCTTTGTATCGTCAGCTGACACAATTCAGACTCTACAGAAGATTCAGAATCTTCTGAAGACTTTCCCCTGCGGAAATAAAAGTTCTGGTTTTCAATTTGGGTTTGTCGAAATCCGTGTGCAATTATCAGCTTGCAACATATATATATATATATATATATATATATATATATATATATATATATATATATATCAATGTTAATAACCTTAGAATTAATTAGGAAACCTCTATATCCGCATCATCTTTTTCCGTTCCCGCTAAAAAAGCTGTCATGAATATTTTTTACTTGTTTTTCCAATTGGCAATAATTACGACATGCATTATGCCAATAGCGAAATATCATTGTATTATTTATTTTGCACTGTGTTCCTCAAAAAGAAATCTGTAGTATCAGTGATATGTAGTAAACGTACACGTGCGTGTGCGTGTCACGCAGTATTTCCTCTACTTTCTCCGAAACAGCTAAGCTAACAAGGTTACATACGTAAACGGAATTTTAAAGCATTTGGATTTACGTATCGGTACAGTTTTGAGACGTTTTTGTTCAGATGTGTTATTTTCGTTGAAATAGAATTTGTAACAGTTGATGGTCTGAGCGTAGGCTGCGCTTCGACTCTCTCCGCTCATCTCCGCATGAGAAAAAAGTTATTTGACTAACAGGTCCATTATTTGTTTCGGTATGAATGTTTATGTATGTGAAAAACTGTATTTTTAAGTCCACTCAACTCAACGTGTCTGCTTTTCAGGCATACTTTTCGAGAATATCTATAAAATCTTTTCTCTGCCCACTCGGCAAGGGATCTGACGCGATGATATAGATATACAGAACTATGATATAGATATACAGAACTATAAAAGCATTCATAATAATTACGATAAATTTAATCTGTACGTAAATCATTCCAAAGGCATTGTTTTCAGAATTAGCGTTAGATAAGTGTTACGAATGTGGAATTTATGAAGAAATCATCAGAGTGGAACCAGTGAATCGAGCACGAATATTTTAAGACTCGCCATCCTGCTTACACTTAAAATTAGTAGATAAGGATGAACGGGACAGAAAGATCACTTTAATAAAACCTTATGAGTGATAAACTTACGTGTTTGCCCCTCTGACATCTTGAAAACTACAAACACACTGACCACCACATACCACCTTTTGACGTATCACGTAACGATTATGACATGTCTATGTGTCGAAATTATGATTTTTGGAGCGTATCAAGCGAGTCATGCCGTCTCGACGTAATTCATAGAAGATTTAATCGTGTACCCTTATTAAGTAACACATGAATCACCAATAAGTGCGAATTTTTTCAACAAAATGTCGTTTATGTATACCATAAATCATCCCAGTCACAATATTTAATAAACTAATTACGAATGGAATACCGCAATTTTAGCTTTCGTTATGTAATATTTAGTGTAATAGATAAAATATTGCACATATTATATTTAAAGAAAAAACGCATTATCCATAACCCTACCTTCGCACGGACGCTTTTTCAACGCGCGTTAGTAAAGCACTGGAATGAAATAAATGGCTATCGGTACATTTTTTGAAAGCAATGTACAGCTCTTCAGCACCACGCGTTGAAAAGCGTCCGTGCAAACGAGGGGTAACATGTTTATGCTAGATAAAAGAAAATAAAAATTACAAATTTTCTGCCTCTCATAGTGTTCGGCGTTTTTTCCAAGACTAAGCGGGCGTTTGCAGGAGCGCCTTTTTGCAGCGCTGAAATAAAGCGTCGAGATGAAACAAATGGAAAACGTACACGTGAGTGCTTTTATATCGCGACCGATTTTAATCACGCTTGTTCTATTTTCAACGCTCGACGTTTGAGCGTTAAACGGATGCAACAAATGGAGTTCTGTGCATATGTTCACACAAGCGTTGAAAAAGCGCGCACGGCCATTAGCGCGGCAGAGAGTACATTTACGCAAATACGTAACATCCTGCGTGATCAGCAATTTAGCTTCACCAAAGGGCGTTGTACTACTGGCGCCGGTGTAAGTCTAAGAAAGCATATCTTTGATCCCTGGGAGAACTCACAGGACGCCATTGGTATTTTTTGTGATCTTTCCAAAGCATTTGATTGTGTGAAACATGAAACACTGCTGCTTAAACTGGTGCACTATGGAATGGTAGCGCACTTGATCTTTTAAAATCTTACCTAGAGGACAGATAAAAGTGTGTTCAAATAAATCAAACTATATCTCTAGGGTGTTTAGTTAAAATGGAGGAAAGTCAGGAGTCTCCGTAACCGGCGAGCGTGTATGAGACGAATTATGAGAGTAGAGGAAGCCAGAGAGGTATGTAAGGAAAGAGCCTGTTGGAACTCTGTACTCTCTGCCTACCCCGTAAGGGATCTGGCGTGATGATATATAGATATATATATGGACGTTCCACAGGGATTGATACTGAGTCCGTTCCTATTTTTAGTTTACATAAATTATCTACCTGAAGTAATTAAAAAACGAGCGAAATAGTGATATTTGCTGACGATACCCTTTGATTTCTAAAGACATGTTAATAATTTTGACGAAATAAATGACGCCATTCTTCAAGTACATAACTGGTTTACATCCAATAATTTAGTGCTCAATAACAAGAAAACTAAATATATGAGGTTTTCTTTACCAAATGTAAATTAAAGTATATATTATACTGAACAATGAGAAACTTGAGTTCATCAAATATACATCTTTCCTAAGGATTGACACCAAGTGGGTCCTCATATTAATAATTTAGGTAAACGGTTTAGCTCCGCTGCCTATGCCGTAAGGAAGATCAGAAAACTAACTTATGTGGACACGAGGATAATCTATTTCCGCTACTTTCATAATGTCAGGTCTTACGGTATATTATTGTTGGGTAGGGCAGCTAACATTGAGTCTGTTTTTATCTTGCAAAAAAGGGCTATTAGCAAAGGGCTACTAACTTGAGTAGTCGGGACTCTTTAAGATAACTGTTTAAAGAAGCTAATATCATGACGGTCCCATACCAATATATTTATGAAAACATTATGTATACTAGAAAAAAAAAATCTCTTTAATCAGCTAGCTAGGTGATAGGCATTGCTATAACACACGCCATGGAAATAAATTAGATCAACCGCAATTTTGTCTGTCAAAAATTCACACGTCTTTCATGGGGCACAGTGTTAGATTTTATAACAAAATTCCAACTGACGTCACTAAACTTAGTGAAAATAAGTTCAAAGCTTGTGTATAATGAACACTTTGTAAGCAAGGTTATTATTCAATAGAAGATTATTTAACACATAAAAATGCTTGGATAGATGCTATTCCAGCTCCACTCGAGTCAAGGCAACCTATTGAATTGTTATTAGTTAACCTTCCCTCTCTTCCTTCTGTGAATTTAATATAATGAAATTTTTTTCTGTACTATTTTTGTAAATGAGTGAACCTAGTAACTAGTAACCATTCTCATAACTCACCTGATGACCAACCTATTCCCCCATACCCCACAACAAAATTTATATGAAAAGGTTTATAACATTTTTATTTTAAAAGAGTAACCGTAGAGTTTTTTGCCCTTCTACTCCACAGGAATGACATTCCGAAGTAATGGTAGAGTCTTTGTTATTTTTCTGACAAGTCATAAATACTATAATGGTTAACATGAATAAATAATATTCTGATTATGATTTGTCAATGCGGGTCGCGGATGTTTAGCGTACAGACGTGTACCAAATTTAATTACCATTTTTTTTTCGTTATATTGTAAACATGCGACTTCTATCTATCTATAATCTCACGCCAGATCCCTTGCGGGGTAAGCAGAGAGTACAGAGTTCCAACAGGTTCTTACCTTACATACCTCTCTGGCTTCCTCGACTCTCATAGTTCGTCTCATACACACTCGCCGGTTACGGAGACTCTTGACTTATTAACATGTCGTCACAAAAATCGCGTCCTACATTTTGGATTTCAAAATTAACCCCATATTCTTAATCAGCATCCCCTAAAACCCTCAAACCGATACCCATGTTGATTTTACGACATATATTCTTAATCAGCATCCAAAACCAAAGTCGGGTCCTCCATTTCGTATTCAAAAATTAACGCAATATTCTTTATCAACGCATACCCTAAAACCCCAAATGTGACACCCATATTGACTTTACATAATAAGCCACGCCCGCCATCTTGGTTCTAGAAAGATCTAGTCTGAAATCGATTCCGAAAGCCCTGAAACCAATCGATGCACGATTTAATGGTAAAAATTACTAATCGACAATATTACTTATTCAAGTTGTGTCTTGTGTTCATATCTAGAATTTTCATAATCGTCGAACACGTATATATTTTTTCCTTTTTTTTAAAGTGAAAGGTAGCGCCGCCCTAGGATTTATTCCTGTGTCGTGGGTGCTGTAACAAACATAAATATTCACATACCCAAATACCCAGACTGAAACAAATATTTGTGGATCACACAAAGATTAGCAAGCTGAAGTGGCAATGGGCGGGCCACATAGCGCGAAGATCGGACGGGCGTTGGGGCAGAAAGATTCTAGAGTGGAGACCACGTATTGGCAAGCGCAGCGTGGGACGACCACCTGCCAGATGGACCGACGATCTTGTGAAAATCGCAGGAAGTCGTTGGATGCAGGTGGCATCGGACCGGTTACGCTGGAAAGCGATTGGGGAGGCCTATGTTCAGCAGTGGACAAGTATAGGCTGAGATGATGATGATGATGACACAAAGATTTGTCCCGAGCGGGAATCGAACCCGCGACTATTAGACACAGTGGGCGGAGCGGCTTAAGCTCTAAGCGGCATAATGATATTGTTAAACATAAGATTTTTAAAATGTTTGTTGTCTTTTTGATGATTTCTAAATTGAATTTTCGATTAATTTGAAGCATTCAGAAATGAAACTCAGTCGGTGGAATTAAAAGAAAATATTTTCATTCAATCAGCACATTCAGTAAACTTCGAATTGATTAATCGAAATTCGATCAAGAATATATTTTAGTGCGTTGATTTATTTACAATGAATCGACATATCTACTTTTCTATATCATTATGCCAGATCACTAATGGAGTAGGCAGAGAGTACAGTGTTCCAACAGGTTCTTTCCTTAAAAACCTCTCTGGCTTCGTCCACTCTCATAGTTCGCCTACTTTCTTACTACTCATATTATAGTTTGTAAATCTCTCATAGTAAGTAAATAAACGGGTCTAATATAATAAATACAATTATTTTAATATCCCTGATTATCCCACTCCTCACTAATGTTACAAAGATTAATATTTAGATCGTGTCCTTAGTCCACAAACAGCTATTGCTAGCATCTTGGCGGAATTCATTGATAGGTCCCTACTGCGCGAAATATTTACAAGTGATTATTTAACGCTCGTTTGAACACTCATTTTGCAAGGGTTTAAATATCGCCTACGGCGCTTTATTCCGGCGCTGCAAAAAAGCCCTCGTGCGAACGCCCGCTAATGCATGGATAAGTGCCAACCTCAGAATAAATATAATATTTATTCTAAGGTGCCATCTAATGGGCATGCTATATACCAACATTGAACATTTGTCGCCTTATCAACATAAAGCTTACTATTAATCTATCGGGTACATAGTCTATGGTCGGAATGGCATACCTGATTAGTGTGGGGCTATGTGTAAATAAAAAAAATATTTCTTTAGGACTTAGTGTAAATATCCTTAAATTAATGATGTATTTATGTATCACAAATTATATGATAGACTAGGGTCTTAGCTCTCATATAATAATAGCCACAAAAGTGTTAGAATAAAACAAACGAAAAAGGTATATTTCTTAAAAAAGCGCCTACAACGCGCCTGAGGTACGCTAGGGCTGTCAGGTCGTAGCGCCGTATGCACGGTAGGGTTCTTGAGGTCTCTCTGATATATCATATAACTTTATTCGCAAAGCTCAAAGCCATTGAGGCAGAAAGGTTTTCTTGTGGTGACCACGTACTATAAGACGGAATTATCTGGCACCCCACAAGATAGACCGATGACCTGAAGAAGGTCATGGATAAAACCTGGATGTTTATAGCACAAAGCTGATAGTTGTGGTAACCGTGAGGCAGTTCTTTGTATTTCGATCCTTGAAAGGATTTCTATAAAAACCATTTTATTTCGTAGGTTTTTACTGAGTAACAAAAATAGCAAAAAAATAGCAATAATAAATAAAATTAAATAAAAACCGTCACGCCTATATTCCCCAAGCGGGGGTGGCAGCGTTGTACTCAGTTCACCCACTATTGGCCAACGGTGTTAGGTCCCATGTAAAAGGGGGCGGCCTATTGCCATAAACCGGGCACAATTCCAAACTCCGGATTCATACTGAGACTTTTTCGTTAGAAAAACTACATTTGTCTGACCTAGGATTTGAACCCACGACCTTGCGATCACTAGACCAACGAGTCTGTAAATAGGAATTATAATATTGTAAAAACATCAAAAATTACAGTTTGAACGCATTTATTGCTTTTAGATATTAAGAATATCACAATTAAACTACGCTACTACATGTTTCCATTGAAACATCTACAATTATAAAATCCACACTTATGAAACAAAAAAGATACTTCTCTAGTTTTCGTATAATACAGAAGTGCCGTCAAAATGCCGAAACTTCCTTTATTCGGAACGAAAGTCATAGTGGCGTTTTAATTTCAAAACGAATGTACTTCGTGGTAGGAATCACCGGAAATTTCGACTCGAAACTTTGGATTACGTTTCATCGTAAACCAACTGCAATGGACGTCTATCGGCTGAAGATAATGATACATCTCCAACCCCACTAGACGCAATACTGCGATGGTTATACTAACAGGAAAATAAAGTCTCAAATCTTCGTCCCGTACGTAACCGGGCTTTGCCCGACCGTGTCACAATGGTCAATCGAATTTTAATGTCTATAAGCTGCGCTTAAGCAAACTTTTGCCACTCGTCATCAAAACTTGTTATTATTTCGCGATATGATTATATAAGTTTTCTCAGAATTATTCCATTGCGTTAAGTATATTTCGTAATACGAAGCGAGAGTGGGTTGAATGAAAACATAATCATCCTTATTCAATTACATGTAAGCATAATATTGCCTCGGTGGTCTAGTGGCGTATAGAGCAGTTGGTTCTCTTGAGTTCTTGGGTTCGAATATGTCCTCGCGGTATCTATTTTATCTCACCTTGACTTGAGAGAGAAGGCAGTAATGGCTAATTAATTCATTTTTCTGTAGGTACTATATTTGGACATATCATATTCTTATCAGGTTATTTGGTAACGGAATTCTAGTGCTTGCACGAGCAAGGTTAGCATAAACTCGACGACCTAGTTCTATATGAAAGGTTACCTAACACAAGATAAATTATGATAAGAACAGGCATTTCAAAATAATAATCCATAGCATAAAATTTCTGCAATCTCGTAACTGGATTTGAATTGAGTTGAAATATGCTGTGATAATAACTGCTTTAATTATTTAAAATAAAACTATTTTTCGGATTTTATCGCGGTTTATTTTTAATTTTTAAGTTCTTGATATTTCAATGAACTTAACAATGGACTTAGAGGCAAACAATTCCCTAGCTTTCCTAGATGTCTCAGAAATCCGTAACCCTAACAACACCTAAGCCATACGGTTAATAGTTTTAAAACCGCGAGTTTAAAGCTCGTACGTCTGTCACCCACTTAATAACTCAGTCTTTCCCGTGATAATGGGTGCTGCAAAGCACTCGAAACGTCGGGAAACTAAAAATAAAAAAAGGCGATAAAATCCGAGAAATAGTTTTATTTCATGTGTAATATTCGTGTAAATCTAAGAACTTAGTACTTTAATTATTACACTCTATCTATCTATCTATCTATAACCTCACGCCAGATCCCTTGCGGGGTAGGCAGAGAGTACAGAGTTCCAACAGGTTCTTTCCTTACATACCTCTCTAATTATTACACTCACTACTATATTATGCTCAGGCTAGTGGAAAAAGCTCGTAAAATTTGTGCCTTTAAGACAATTAATATATAATCATTTAAACCAACTTCTATTGCTTTTCTGTTAAGTGGTGGCATTTTTTCACAAATCGATATGAAAAAATACACCTCACCAAACCAAAATTTGTTTGTATCGGTCCTAACCACATTCTAATTCACCTGTCTTCTCTACACTGACCAGGTGTGTTAATAGACTCTCTTATTTATTTATGGATGATTTGAAAAACCCTCATCAATCCTTGAAAAACAATCCATAACACAACAGAGTCCTTCCTTTAATCCCAAGATCCCTTATTAAACTTTGCTAAAACTCACTGCATTCAATATTATTAAGCGTTCAATATACAATATTTATAATTATTAATTAATTTTTAATAATAACAAAATATCTATTGTCGTCACGTTGTCCAACGCTGTACAGTGCAAGTGGCGCGCGCGCCGCCCTACAAGGATGCGGGCAGCGGCCGCGTGTGCGCGCGCAGCCGACAGTGAAAGTGCCGCGGTGCCTCCGTAACGCCGTTATGTCACAGCCTGCGCCCCGGAACGCCAGTCTCGCCCCGACAACGCCGCCGCGCGCACTTTTCAAACCAAAAAAAACCTTTCGAACATTAGTGTTACCAGCATGTGCGTGTGACAAAAAAATATAAAAAATGTCTCCTCTAGTGATAGTTCTGTTAAGTGCCCTAGTTTTAGTTAATACCAGTGAACTAAAGAGCGAGAGCAAAGAAAGTGCGCGGGAAGAAAAGTTAAGGAGTGCGTTGATCGACGCTTTTCAGAGCATCAAAAAAGCATCGGCGAAAGGCGGGATCGACGAGGAGAGCCCTCTCACCTCCGACCTGGTCGGCTCCCTGATAACCTCGCCGAGCCCAAGCCGAGACGAGAAATCTACGACTGAAGACGCGTTCGGACTATTCGCGGATGACGATGGACTCTCATTCGCTGATTTCAGTGATCTCGAAACAGAGAACAAGCAATCGAGCACGGAGAAGTCCCACAACGTCCAGCACATTGTTAAGAATAAAGAGATAACCACTTCTAAGCCGAATAAAGACGTTCTAAGTAAACTGACAGATTCCATAAGGAACACTGTCAACGAATCGAGGAATGTGCTGAGAAGGGAAACTATGAACACGACCGATATGTGGGGGATGGAGAATATGCTGAGGCTGTTCGATTCTGAAATACTGATGAACCAGTGGGACGAGGGCTTGCACAACAGTGTGAGTGGCGAATGCAAAGCTAATATGCAAGATTACGTTGAAGGATTGATGGAGAAACAGCTTTGGGCTTTAAAAAGTAAGTTTTATATTTTAATTCCCGATTAGTTACAGGTCTAATTTACCGGCTTAATTTGAATATTGCTTACGAAATCCGAATCTTTCGATTAACCCTTTTTTTTCCAAGTGTGACCAATTACATAAAAGAATATTGAAATAATCGTGTTGCAATTTTTATGCAAACATTTGTTTATATTCTATCGGTTATATAATGGCCTCGTGTATTTAATTACACAATAGCAACTTTTACTAGATACATTGTGCAAATTATACCATCTGATGTGTTATGCGATGTTACGTAACGCCGTAACGACTGATTTATCTATTTGGAAACTATATGGTTTTCACTTATTAAAAACGAAAATATTCCAGTTATGGTAACATTATGTACTTTCCAAATATTCATATTGAAATTATTATTTAATTACTAAAGTAATTAGTCGGGAACTTTCGTAAATTAATAAATAAAACGGTTGCAATTTTATTTAAATATATTTGAGAATAACAGATTCAGTGCAAACGATTTCGTGTACACAATTTATTTTGAAAATTATATGTCAATGGCATGTTTACTACCTATAATGATGAAATATGCCCAAAAGGTTTTAAGCCAGCTTTTTAGCTCTTCGGGTCTCAAATAATTTTACCGGCTTGTACTATATTATTTTATATTCTTTACCATGGTAATATTTTAAAAAAGTTTATCATCGTCCGTAATCAAAAGTTTATTTACGTATAGACCCATAGCTCTACCTACTTAGAAATAATCAAGAAAAAAATATAGCGTTTATTTAGAACTCTACCACTTTGGTAAGTCATGGAGAAGGAGGGCAACTGATGTTGCTAACTTTAATTAATTACTTTATTATTTGTATACAGTCTGAATTGATGAAAACACAGAAGGAGCTGGATATCAATAGGGTCACTACCTATAGAATGTACAGTTTGATATAAGTCTATTGCACTGCCGACTATGGATCGATTTGATAATGTTACAATAATAATAATAATGTTCGAGAACGACCCGTGACTGATTTATTCATAATTGACAACTCTGAGTCGTGAGAAATCTATAGTTATGACCGTGAGATATACGCCTTTTATTTATGCCTGGAGAACTCTTCTACATATGTGCATTCTTGTTTGTACAAGACGCGCGATTTAAAATGGCCGGATTGTTAAACTAAGATAGCGCAAAAACACAGATGCGCAACTCTCTCCTAGTAACATCTAATTAGTAGAATCAGAATATTTTTTATTCATAAAAACCATTACAGTATTTATGAATGTTCAGAAAGTCTCTACCATCATTTCGGAATATCTCGTTTTCTTTTACTCTTTTAAAATATTACATTTACAATGTTCTTCATCTACAGTGTGTTGTTATGGGAGAACTATGTGCGCTAGTCACGGAGTACTGAATAGGAGTGGCTAGTCGATCAGGTGGGTTTAAGAATTCACAATCCGCCACTATTCCTTATCGACGACTTAGTAGGGTAATTTGACTTTAGTAAGTTATTTTTTATTCTGTATTCTCATGTACTGTTTCGTTTACCTAGTGGCGAATAAAGCGCATAGCGATCTCGAGGTCCTGGAAATCCTAGGCTGGACAAAATGTAATTTTTCGATATAAAATTTTCTAGTGTCGTCCAAAGTGCCCAATAAAATGACAATAGGCTCGCGCCCCCATTATATAAGACTTAACATTGTTGGCGAAAAGTACACAGTACACCTCTGCCACAGGCGCTTGGGGAATATATATATATATATATATATATCCAAAATTTTTTAGTGTATCTTACTTTTTTAATTTGCAAAATAATGCTGTTACTCCTTAAGTGCGCTGCAATAAACTAAATTTATTCTTGATTCTAAGCAATATGAAGATTTCAAATGCATTTTTGGAACGTATTTCTCAATACACACACATACACGTACAAGTATCATTTTTAATTGGGGTATTAAAGTGCTTGAAAAGGGGGTAAAATAAATTAAATTTGTAAATTCGGTTTTGGTATTGAATTTGTGAAGTAATTATCTAATCGGGGTGTCTGAGGTCTTGCGTTACTTGAGATACATCTTATATATGTATGTATATGCGCTACCGTTGTGAGAAGCTAACTTAAAACCGGCCAAGTTTAACCGGCGTGCATTGTAAATGTTTGGCCTAATTATGTTCATTCATATTATATACAAATCGGCCATCGACAATGGCGACAATCCGTTCTCATAATATAACGTGCAATTATAAACCTTGTTTTTTTAATCGCGACGAACTTGTTTGGTTTCAAAGCGACACGACCGAATGACTCTTTTTACATAGGACTTAACTTTTTGAGTCAAAGTCAAAAATTATTTATTTGTATAGGCCAAAACAAAAAATCATACAAACGTCATAATTTTTACATTTTTACATCTACCACCGGATCGAAACGCGGCCTCCGAGATGATCCGGCGAGAAACTCAGCGGACAAGTCTTTTAACTTAATTTGTTAGGCCGTTGATCAACTTTTTTTCTTTTGCAAAAATTGTAAAATACAGATTTGTTAATGTGGCTGATCGAGGAGATGCTCAGACACAATCTGTTTTATCGTCACGATATTCGGAAATTTTGTAATACAGTCCTTTCCTTTTTACACAGTCTAGTTTTTATTTCATTTTTAAACTTATTGATAGGCATGTTTTGGATATCTATGGATAATTTGTTGTAGAAGCGTATACATTACCCCATGAAAGAATTACTAATTCCGCGGAGACGAGTAGAATGTACAATAAGATCATCTTTGTTTCGTATGAGTGAATAGTACCTCAAAAATATTTCAGAAGACTTTTAATAATCGTAACTATATTATTGTTAGTGTAAGGACCTTGGGTATACTTGTCGAATAGCTTATCACAGAATACAAATATTGCTAATACGCTAAATAAAAATATAATGTATTGCTGATGGCTCTGATTTGAGCATAGGCAGAATGGGTCATTGTACCTTGTAGCCGTGGATTCAATCCTAGCAAGTGGCAAGTTTTTGTGAGACCAACAAATATTTGTTTCGATCTGAGATTTGTGCATGCGAATTTCATATTTATAAATGTACGGACCACACAGTAATAACTCATAGTGTAGGGCTAAGTTTTAGAAAACCAAAAATAATTCTCTCTACTCTCTTCCGCGGTTTACATTCTCGCACTCGCTAACTTAATGTTCACTTCTTATCTCGCTGCTACTCTAGAGGAGGTCCCTTTCCAGTAATTATGCTATGAATGAAATGGAAAATTTAAAACATATTTTTATATACGTACGTTTTATTTATGATCGTATCATAAAACTTTCTTCAAGTTTTCATTGATCGTCATTATCTCGATTACAAAACACAAGTAGGTTACGAAACCGTCTTATAAACCAAAAAACACACCGTTCATTCTTGGAGTCAGTTTTTTCTAAGTGCAGGGTACCGACCGACTGCGCGGGATTGCGTAATGCTCGAACCGAAATGCCGAATCTGGGTCACTACCGCCACCGGCGACGGTAATAAGATCAAACAGTTTGTTTACTTGCACAACAGATTTCTTTTTTAGCCAACTTCAAAAAAGGAGGTTCTCAATTCGAGAGTAATTTTCTATCAAGTCAAATCAATTGGGCTGTGGGTAGGGAGTGTAGAGTTCCAACAGGCTCTTTCCTCACAGACTTCTCAGTAATTTTATTAATAACAACAGTTCCCGCACACCACATACACTACGATTTATTCCTGTGTCGTATGTGCATTTACAAAGATGAAATTAATTTTTTCATTAATTGTGAGTCACACTCATATTTGTTTGGTGCAAAAATGAAAACGTGCGATTTATTGAGTTTAAAAGACCCAACTACAGTATGGTCGCTTCTGAACAAGATTTCGGACTACTCAAAATCAAAATCAAAAATTTTTATATATTAGACCAATAGGCACTTATGGATAGTCAAAAGAGAAAATTATTGATTACTTAAGACTCGGAAAGTCATTCCTGTGGAGAAGAAGGGCAAGAAACTTCACGGATGCTCTTTTCAAAAATGAGAGTTTAACAATTCTTTTTGTATAGATTGCATTCATGGGGTATGGGAGAACAGTGCAGAACGAGATTAATAAATGTGCTTAAGTATAGATTAATCATAAGTGTACTTAGATTGATGGTATCGGTCAGTGTCTACATAGTCCTCCCATTTACAAAATAAAGACTTTGTAAAGGTATATAATAAAAAGTATAATAATTATGCCGAACGAGACAAAATTCAACAGTACTACGGTACATGTTTAATCAGTCAACGGATAGAGGACAGACCAGCAGTACCCGTTCACGAGTATGACTTGAGAAGCAGCCATCACTCTACTGTACTCTCTTCTCTTATAATTCATTTCATACACACCCGACGGTTTCGAAGACTTAACTTGTCCATCAGATAAGACACGACCTATCTGATCACGATGAGGTAAGCCTTTTCCGGTACTTACATCCTTCCACTATCGCGTTGAACATCTGTTTCGTCATTCTATCCCTTCACCCGTGGATCTCTGTCCCATGGAAATTGTACGCTTTTGTATCTGATATGGTAATGTGGAAGATAAGTAGATGTGTGATGGTCAAATATGGGCAGCGGTTTGTGCAAGTCTAGATTTTACGATGTCACTGTTTCATTATGATATATTGTCATGCTCAATTGTGCTGACCGTTTTACCTCAAACTTGAAATTGCCAAATCAAAACCATTACCTTCCTTCTGGGACAGTCAGGTTATAAGCACCCAATCAAACCATATTATATATTGATTAAAGGCCTATCTAATTATTGTACAGATTTTTGCATTGAACTTACAGAGAAAAACATAATTTTGCCTCTCATCTTCATTATCACTCTCAAAGATTAATATTTCACTTTGGTAATTTATTTCATAGGTATGAAAATAAATAATCGTCCATCTAAATTCTTAAATCAGAAACCGGCCATTAGTAAGTAAGTAACGTTTATTCGTGATTTTTTATTAGTATTTAGTCCAAACGTGGTCTGAACAAAATCAGCTTAGCTTAAATTCGAATTGTAAATATTCAGAATGTGTTAAAAAAGTATAATTTGGGTAACAATCTGTCAAATATTAATAAAACTTAATGATACTGATATGTGTTGAAGCCACTGTTGCTTGTTTAGTTCGACTTAAAATTAGTAGTAGTATTGGGTCTAAATAAAAACTCACGAGCTTTCCCTGGCCTACACAAGATTGACCTCACTAAAAAAAGCTACAAAACCTAAAAAAAATACTAACCATAAATTTCAAACATGTATTTCTTGTCTTTTTAAAAAATGTAGCCATACACTATAGTGTAGTGCACATGTTTTTCACATAGGATGGGTGGTGACAATTCTAATGACTTCATGTTTTGGGGTTTTGGCGGGAAGTCGAAGAGTGATATTGTCAATTTGTTTCAATTTCCAAAACTTGTGTTATTTCGACTAATAATGTGTAATGTTGGTGGAATATTAACCATTATGTGTTCTTATATGAGCATGAGTGAAGGTAATTTCATTATCATCGTTGTCATCAGATTCATCGGAGAGTCGAATTAATTTAAACAAACACGATTATATATCTCACTGGACACTGGCAAAATACACTTATAATTAGTGTAAAGCCATAACTTGAAGAAGAAGAAGAAGAAGACAGTTCTAATTGCCAAACGAAATTAATATTTAATTCAATGTTGTTAAGGCATAAAACCATAAGTAAAGAAGCGGGTCATCCTCTTATTGCCATTGAATAAAGTATCATTTCGTTTGGCAATTAGTACTGTCACTACCTATCCTATATGAAACATACCATAGGATTTATTCTTGTGTCTTCTCGTGGGTGCATTTACAAACATCAATTTTCACATACACAAATGTTTGTATATAGCAATACATAATACATCATGTTTCGTATATAACAATGCTTTGCGTCCATATTTGGAAAGCTTTACGTTATTTGATATTCAACATAAAAATCGAAGGCCACCATTTTATTACGTACATAATCCTCGCATTCCTAGTTGTACAAATATATATTTATTTAACAATATAAACACACGTGTAGATGACGATGCCAATTAGACGTGTTTGTTCAAACAAAAAGACTTTGATTTAACAATTCTCCCCTTTTTTTTCCAAAGAAGTAGGCAGATGTGCACAGTAGATCTTACATCCTCATTTTGTCAATGTATTTCTGGTCCCACTGTAACAGGAGGACAAGAATGTCAAAATTTTTTAAAACCTTATTTCACTTTCCTTTCGGTAATTTGTAAATCTTTAAAGATATCCACACGCTATTTTCCAAATACCGCTAGCAAGTGACAAAATAACGCACAATTCGAATAACCCATAGTGGTTGGTAAGTATATTGCCAGGACAGTTTGCTGATAGATGTTCATTGGTGTAATGCATAATCGATTTGTCAGAAAAAGCCTTTGACCAGCAGCGGAACCATACGAACAGATTTATAATGCATACCACTAAAAGCTTTGTGACACCCACCGAAATGGGGAGACGACTCTGTTCTACTACCACATTCCTACGAGTCTCTACGACCTACTAGACCCTACTAGATTTCCTGTCTACGTAATCCCATGTAGACTAGCCTCGCTTTTCTCCAGCACTGATGAGTTCACATAGGCCTAGGCTCCGTCTCCGGAAAGCGTCTCCTCAGGTTCGCACATGAAGGAAGCTTGCCCTCTTTTGCGTCAGTCTAATACCTACACCAATCATCTTGAACTCCATATCGCAAAATATCCGCCTCCCCACAAATCGATAGCCATAACATAACATTACACCATCACTGACCTTCAAACGATTTTCTACCAACAAATTTCCCAATGACCCCTCGTTGGTTAAGCAACTGCGCTTGCGCTTATGTAATTGTAGACGCCATATTTTGTTTTGATTACTATCAAAATGTTGGACAAGTTTTTTGAAGGCTTCTACACATTTTGGCATAGGGACAACAACAGGCATTTTTTTTTGCGGGTTTGTTTTTTCACCCATGCTAAGTATAATGCCATTAAGATGCTCTGTACTCTCTGCCTACCCCGCAATTGATCTGGCGTGATAATGTAGATAGATGGAGAAGTGCTTTATAGACTAGCCTACATTGTCCTCCCACACCTCACAGCAAAATGTAGATGGAAAATGTTTGAAACACATTATTTTAAACGAGTAACTCCACAGGAATGATATTCCAACGTGATGGTAGAGTCTTTGTTACTTTTTTGACGGTTCATAAATACTATAATGCTTTACATTAATTATCGAAAACTATATGAACCATAGATTATAAACATGAATTTTTAAAATAAAATTAATTGCATTGATCAATTTGAAGATTAGTCTATAGAATGGAGTGTGATGCGTCGTTTTGAGTTTCTTTTCTTAAGCATATATTTTGATAATAAACACCGTATTCTCCAAGCGGGACCGACAGAGATGTACTGTGTACACCCACATTTCTCCGAGGATGTAAGGTCTTTGTGTGTGTGAATGATCTACGCAGTTGGCCGCGGGGCCTTTACAGCAGGTCTCAATAGGGGGCAAGTATATTACTATACTGGGCATAATTCCGGACTCCGGACAGCTACTGAGAAGCCTTCGATCAGAAAACCCCTATTGCTATACACTATACTAACACAAAGCAGTGATAGCCTAGTGGTTAGACTATTGGACTGCAAAGTCAGAGGTCTCGGGTTTAAACCCAGGCACATTCCTCTGTCTTCTCGAAAGCATATACGAATTAAGAATTAATTATCACTTGCTTTAACGGTGAAGAAAAACATCGTAAGGAAACCTCTATGCCTAAGAGTTTCTACACACCAAGCAAGAAAGAAATATCGTTAATGAGTCGCCTTTGTTCCAGTGGTAAAAAGTGGTATCTCTTGCATCTATGGGTGTAATTTTCGGAGGGTTGTTGCGATTTATCGGAAGTATCCATGTTTTCCTCTAAATGGACAGAAGGTGTGTGAAGATCGCCAACCCGCACTGGGCCAGCGTTGTGGACTATAGCCTAAGCCCTCTCAGTTTGAGAGGAGGCCCGTGCCCAACGATGGGACAGTTTTTTAACAGGGCTATTATTACTATATATACTGGCACACGGTGGTGTTCACGAAGTTTTGGGTTTCTTTTTGAAGCATGTATTTTGATGACTATTAATAACTAGACCGTTGACCCAGTGGCCCCGTGAAGACTATTTGGGGACAACTGGTTAACCCACTGTTTCACAAGCGTGTTGTAAGCGAGAGAATATTGCAAAGTACCAACATATTTGTCCTCCTCGTGACTAACAGCATTTCAAAACTAATAAGCCTTTTACAATATATCTGCCTGCAGATGTATTTTAAAAGGCTTATTATTCATAAACAATATTTCATTTAAATGTTACTTAGGATTTGTTAAGTTTTTTTTTAAATTAAGTAATATATTTAGGGAAAATATTTGTATATGTATTAAATACTCTTGATTTTTCGGTTTAAATTAAGTCTCACTAAATATTGTAAAAATTTTCAACAGTCTGTTCTTTATTCTATCAGATTTACTAGGATTAAATAGAGTGACGTAGTAAGTTTCTTGTTGTAACTTATCTTCGGAGGCTGCGCTCGGATCTGGTAGTAGTTTGATACCTACCTAAAATTAAACGTAAATTTTAAGGGAATGTAGAACACAAGAGCGGAAGAGGAAGGCCGAGAATAAGTTACACAAGACAATTAAGAGATAAAGTTTGTGTCATTGTATAAGGAACTTAAAGATATGAGGAACTTTGTGCAGAAATGAATAGATAAATGTATACATTAGCTACACCGACAAGAAACCAACTCTTAAATTAAAAAAAGAAGTGCTTTTACCTATACCACTAAATGATTTCTGACTATAAGTTTGAATAAAGTTAAGTAGGAAACATTGAAAGACCGCAATATAATTCAGACATTATCAAAAGACAGAAAAATTCATCATGCTTAACATGGGAAGTAGCCGTGCGCTTACGCAGCATGTTCGGAGGCAAAGTTATTGTTCGTGTGCTTCATTTCCGACACACGAAAGTGAATGATCAGCTGGTTAATGACACGGTTGTCATTAATTCATTATTTGTTTGGTTTTGTCACTTAAATGCAAACTGTTCTTTGTGAGTCCAGCATTACTGGGCAGTTCTCTGATTTCGTACAAATCGCACGTACCTACGGTCAAATATTTACCATATTTTGTACAGTAGTGAATTATAGAAGTTTCTTAGGAATATTTGCCATTAAAAAATAACAATAATTTCTGAAATATTACCTAATAAAAATAAAAACACTTTAAAACCTCACTGCTTTCAGTTTCCTTTTGGTAAAGTTTTGTAAACACAACGAAATTAAACAAACCTCCATGTTGACATAGAGTTTATTTAAAGTATATCATAGATGACGAAACGATACGAGCGAGTTGAACCTGAAGAACCTGTTGGAACTCTGTACTCTCTGCCTACCCCGCGAGGGAGCTGGCGTGATGATATAGTTAGATAGATAGATAGACGAAACGATTTATCTACTCTATAGGTTTATAACTTACATGCTTACACCACATCATTTCTTAATAAACGATTAACTATTCTTAGAGGTGTCAAAATGTTATTTACTCGTATACAAGCTCACGTTGCATAAATATTGAATAATTATTTAAAGACGATGATAATCAATAAATATGGCAAACAGGTATTCTCTATAGCATCGCAGAGTTATGGCGTGTATTTGCTATGATTAACAAACATACATCACTTTATTTTATTCAGAACTGTTATACAGGAAATCGTTTGAAGAGATTTTGCAATCGTTGACAAATATTAGCAGGACCCCACTAGATGGACCGATGACCTGCTGAAGGTCGCGAATACAAACTGAATATATACAGGGCCCCAAGTCTGCTATTGTTACGTGATTTGTGATTATGACATGCTATAATCTATCTATCTATCTATATCATCACGCCAGCTCCCTCGCGGGGTAGGCAGAGAGTACAGAGTTCCAACAGGTTCTTTCCTTACATACCTCTCTGGCTTCTTCCACTCACTATATGCTATAACATCCGTTCAATTATAATTATGCCTACGTCGGTAATCTACTAAATTCTTTATGGTCTTATTAACCAATACCGACAAATGTTTCAAGTGGTACGCCTATGGAAAACCATAAGGACCATAGATTATCAAAACTGTCAAAACTAACGATTATGAAGTCAATAAACAACAATTTTACTAAAACTGCAATAGCAGACGTGGTGCCTAGCACCAAGAATTATCAATGTCTTACCCTATAATTATAGAGTAAAACATTCATTGTTCTTTGTGTTTATTTTGTAACCTCACATAATGTTCAGAAATACTTGGATAGATTACTTACACTTATACTTGACCTTGACAGAGAGCTTTGAATGTTTGACATTTAAATTTAAAAAGAAATGCGGCGTGGTCGCCTTTAAAAGGACACATTTAATATGCACAAAAACCCAGACTGAAACAAATCAGTCCCCATCCGGAAATCGAACCCGCGACTACCAGTGAGCTTAGCGGCTTAAACTCGGACAAGGGATCTGGCGTGATGATATAGATAGATAATATATAGAAATTAGAATTCGTAGTGTTTAAAATATTTCTGATCGCCTTATTACAGAACTAAAATTACGGCATCGACTAATGCAGGAAGCTTAAGATAAATTTACCAAGATATTAACAGTCGGCAGCATATTAACTCTTACAGTGCTGCAAATATCTTTGGCCACACCCATAAAGTGCAGCATGAAATTATGTATTATTAAAGAACGGCTAAGTATATATTTAAAAATATTCATAATTATGTAGTAGCAAAAATTACGAAACATACAATTTGAAATGTATTTAGGTATGCGCGCGCGCCGGGCCCTCTTGCGTATGAACGCCGCATCGCCGCCGTGTCATAACTTATAATGTTGTAATCTTAGGATTATATGCATACATTACCTAGTTTTCCGGCTTCATCCATCTGAATTTTTGTCTAATTGTTTCTCTAAAATCCTTTTTAAATAGCAACAAGTAATTAAAATAAACAGACATACACACATTCTCCGTTTCAAGTGTATTAGCGTATTTTGGAGATTTCGTGATAATTGATTTAGAAACCAAGATAAAAACAACCGAATGTGAACAGTTAAATAACAAGTTACGGTAAAAAATAATAAATAAGGGAAAATATTTAAGTCGCATCGCTTTGTGATCACAAGGTCCTGGGTTCAAATCCTATGTCGGACAAATGTAGTTTTTCTAACGAAAAATTTCTAGTATGAGTCCGGGGTCCCTATTACATGGTATCTGACATCGTCGACGAAAAGTGGGTATACTCAGTACATCTCTGCCACCCCCGTTTGGGGAATATAGGCGTGACGGTGTTTTTTTATTTAATTTTAGTAAGTAGATTCTAAAGGTCTCGGGTTCAAACCCAGGCACGCACCTCTGTCTTTTCGAAAGCATGTGCGTATTAAAAATTAATTATCACTTGCTTTAACGGTGAAGGAAAACATCGTGAGGAAACCTGCATGCCTAAGAGTTTCTCGAAGGTGTGTGAAGTTCGCCAACCCGCACTGGGCCAGCGTGGTGGACTATGGACTAAACCCTCTCCGTTTGAGAGGAGGCCCGTGCCCAACAGCGGGACAGTTTCTTAACAGGGCTAATATTATATTATTATTATAAGTAGATTAGTATGATAATAGTAATATTCTTAGTAGACTTCCGGAGTCTAGACTTGCGCCCGGTATAATATGATAACAATAGGGCGAGCCTTATATTGCGGCAAAACACAATACACTTCTGCCACACCCGTTTAGTGAATATGCTAACGATAGCGTTTTTTTTTTTTAAACAAAGCCTACAAGTCTTCCACACTTAACAATGACAGCCTTAACCCCATGCACGGTGTGAGCACGAGCGCCGGGTTAATAAGTGTGGCATGCGTATGCGCCGCCGTGGGAACTTCATTGTATACGCAACACCTGCATGCTTGCATTTCTATTCAAACTCAAATCGTTTATTTGTATAAGCCCACAACCATACGAAAAGGCGGGTTTAGTCCGATGACATAGATCCTGTTAAATAATCGGAACTCGGTTTAACTACAGCCTCTCGTCCGTCCTCGTCGTTTTTCTTAAAAATCCAGAGTGAATAGGGCACGCAACTAGAGTCGCAAATTGTTGAGTCAATGGTCAATCGCTGACGAGACCCTACACACAAAAAAGTACCCTACGGAAGTACCTACAAATTGTCAGTTTCTATATTTTTCTATCTAATTCAGCCACTAATCTACCACCGGATTAAAACGCAGCCTTCACTAACAAGATCCGGCGAGAAACACAAGCTTGCATTTTTTTCTTTTAATTCTCTCTAGTTTTTCTTATGTTGTGCATAGTTACAATATTTATTTTTATATGTACGTGAAATAGACACTAATTAAACCCCTGGTTCAAATTTAGCAATAGGCAAGGCAGTGGGAACACCTCTAGCCAGAATCCCCTAATCGCCACTGTGCATGCCATAGCGGACGCAAATTGCATGCGTTGATTAAGGCTAATTTCAATGTCAATTAATTTATTTATTTCATCAGACAACAATATGGTCCATTATCATAAAATAAATTTAATTAAATATAAAATTCCATTACCACAATACAAGTATACATCCAAATCAGATACCTTTATCTGAACAGTTCAGCTTATATATAACTGTCCTCTAATTTACATATGTGATGAGTGGAGAGTTCACCCTCTTTACTAACCTGCCCACTATAAAGGAGTCGTATTGTTCAACTATTACTTTTAGAATGCTATTATTGCTGCCACAAATGCGATTCAATAAGGAGAAAGTTCGTTTTCTCCATATAGCATCAAAACCATCGACCCTCGCTTCAGCGAACATAGCTGATGCACTGCACCATTGTGGCAACCCCATGAGCATCCTAAAAGCATTATTGTATTGTACGCGCATTACAATTAGAAATATCAATGTCCAGCTAACCCACAGACTCCTCGTGTAGAGGGTCTGATAAAATGCTTTGATCAAGGTGATTTTGACCCCCCCACCACATTGAGCAAACCTGCGTGCCAGCATATTACATCTCACCGCCAATGCCCTGCGCTCCCGCTCAATGTCTACTTGATCCCTAAGGTCGTCGGTGACGTAATGCCCTAGATACTTATAGGCACTGACCCTTTTTAGTTGTACGCCGTTTAGAGTATCGGATGGAAGCGTATCCGAGTTTTTTCCAACGGCCTTAAAGCCAAAACTTAAAGCAAACCAAATATTCACTTTGTTGACATTGTACGACAATCCATGATTCAGTGCGTATTTCTGGTAGATAAGCAATAATTTCCTGACGGCCCCAACTGTTGGTGCCAGTAGAACCATATCATCTGCATAACTCAGGTTATTAAAACACACATTGTTTATGTAACATCCGACATGTACGTTGCTGAGACCAAGAATTAGGTCATTCATATATAAATTAAAGAGTTTGGGTGATGTAAGACCCCCCTGTCGCACTCCGCAGTCCAAACTGTACTCATCAGATAAGGCATCAGCCCATCGTACACTATTAATCTGGTTACTGCCATATCATACAACTATGAGAACGGCGTACTCACGTGCCCTCAGTGTGCACGGAGTTTCGCCGCGAAGATAGGCTACATAAGCCATCTTCGAGCGCATCAACGGCATTACTCCGACTAGGGGTCAAAGTGGTCGCCATGGCCGAAATCGGTCGGATCAATCATCACTGTACCAAAACCGAAAGACTTCTACCAAAGCATCCGGTATACCGCTTTCCCTCATTTTTCTCCATAACTTGTCATATGACACGAGGTCAAAAGCCTTTGAGAGGTCTAGATAACAAGCAATCACAGGAGTCCTTCGATCCGTATAATAACGAGCAGTATGTTTAAGGACCAAAACTGCAGTTTCAGTTGAAAGCCCAGTTCGAAAACCAAATTGTGCATCATGTAGATGTAAGTGTCTAGACACGAATCCAACAAACTGTCAAAGACTTTGGGTAAAACTGTTGCCAGCGAGACAGGAGATAGCTAAGCTTTAGATTATTACTGTTTACAAATATTATCATATATCTCAGCTATGGCTGGCATAAGGCACCCTGGAGTCAGTTCGTAAACTTAATTTTGCATCTTAACATTCCCTCTATACACAAAACAAGACATATATACTCGGATCCAAAGGTCAAACTTACTGTGTTTCTCGGATGTTCTTAGTGGAGGCCGCGTTCCCATACGATGGTAGATTAATAATTATATTGGATAAAAGAAAAAATGAACATCGACAATTTGTTGATTTCATAAAAAATGAATAATTTGTTTTTTTTTGGGTAATTTGTAATTTGTATTTGTGTATGTGAAATTTGATGTTTGTAAACGCACGTTTTAAAAAAAAAAAAACACTGGCCCTCCGGGTGTGCCAAGAGAAGTGAAAACTTGAACAATTACGTGTGTATTTTTGAATCGTCAGAAAATATTTTTTATATACATAGGTGTCAGTAGCGGTAACAACGTCGAGAGTTCAATAGTTTTTTCCCATCTCAAAAAATGTAAACGTGCATGTGTATCTATGTGCGTACATACACAATATATGTACATACTTATATACAGAGGTGCCGGTAACGGTAACAGTGTCGCGAGTTCAATTGTTTTTGCAAATTCAAATGCCCAACGCGCCTAAAGAAGTTTTCACTTCAATTAGTAGACATTAACATCAGCAGACATGTAAGTCTTTATACTGATATAAGTTACTCCTTCTAAGCATTATCTGATGCTCCGATTGCAACATTTTATTTCACATCAAGAGGTCGTTGATTGTAGATAATGGTACTTGGCGTTTCAAATTGAAAATACACTGTGATGCTATTAATATAATAATAAAGAACCATCAATCTGTTGGGCAAAGGCCTTCTCTCAGAAATCGAATTGAGATTAGGTGCTACTCTACGGCGCGGAGACAGATTTGTGGCCACTTATAACTTACCTAGCCGACTAAGAGGCTTACAATTCGGCTTGACAATTACCACCTGAAGTGGTAACCGAAATTAGCAGCTTAGCGTGCCTTCTGAATCACAGAGATACTCAAAAATAGTAAAGCCACAAATGACCAACCATCTCAGACTAAACAAGCCGAACATTGCTTAACTTTGGAGACACTACAGTATCAGTTACATGCTGAGATCAATTGCTGAAATTCAAGAAACATAAACAGCACACTGGCCTCAACAGCCGCAGACTGTTGTAAATTATGAAAAAATAGACAGGGACTATGGGAATGAAGTTTCATTGGTCCAAAACTGGTTTCGATGGGCAAATACGGATAACGGCCATAATAAGGATACCTACTCATCCGCGGCCGGCGGTGACCCGCCGCTTAATAAATAGGCTCTAGATCTTTAGTCATAAGACAGCTGAGGGCAACACAGATGTGAACGATTTACGGGTATTAAGGGGTGTGCTGCCCTTTTTTTTAACTTTTTTGCAGAAGCCATTCATTGATGAAGCCTTTATTATTAACAAGCAGTTTCCCGCGACTTCCAACTCGGTCGACAACAGCGCCACCTACCGGGTCTATGTTACTTCTGGATAAGGTAGCTTTCCAATGGTTAAAAAAATCATTAAAATCGGATCAGTAGTAACGGAGATTACCCCGAACATCCAAACTCACAAACTTTACCTCTTTATAATATTATATAATATAGTATACATGTATGTCGCTCAGGTTCATGAGATTTACGGGATCTTTGGAAGGCTTACCTAGAGACACCGGTCTAACACGTAGAAGTTGAAAAGTTAATATTATGTAAGTCACCTGCTGAGATAAATTGCTGAAAATGCAGAAACATAAACAGCGAATTGTTATCCATGCTAGACTAATGTTATAAATTCGAAAGTAAATCTGTCTGTCTGTTTGTCTGTTAAATTTTCACGTCCAACCCGTTGAACAGATTTTGACAAAATTCGGCAAGGAAATAGATTTTATCCAGGGGAAGGATATAGGCTACCTTTTGTCTCAAAAAAAATCTTAAGGGTGTGAAATACACGCCGAAAATAATGCGAACTCTTAATACACATGTCATCAAATCTCCCGATATGTTTTTCTTTGGCTGAATGCATTGTTATTTATTTACGTTACTTTAATAATACAGCGATCAAGCTGAGAAGCGGCCGTGCGCACGCGCAGCTCGCCATCCATTGCACAACGATTACGTGAGAGGAGACCGGCGCTCGCGCACCCCGGCAAGTGTGCCGCGTTGCGTCAGCGGCTGATGACCGGATGTGCCGCCATTGTTTCACGTAGGTCATGCAAGAGAGTGATAACGCAATGATAATGAATTAACGGTGGTTGTGCTTAGTGATAGGTCTCTTATCTCATTGGGTTGATTCGATCTCCACACGCTACAAATATTTGTGTGACCTACAGATATTTGTTTTAGTCTGGTCATTTGTGCATGTGAAATTTATGCAAACGCAATCACCACAGGAATAATTCATACATTGCACACTTGTGTACTGTAAGGCTGTAAGTGATTAGGGTAAAATGGAACACATCAGGGAGTTCCGATCCGTTAGTTGATGTAAAAAAATGTAATAATTTTTACAAGCTTTTATTAAACTTGCAATGTTCTTATGCCTGTCTGTCCGTCGGTCTGTCTGTCTTTTCGGTTGAAATCTTGTGACCTATTTTTCAAGCACTTGCGAGTATTCGATTGAGCTGAAATTTGGCATAACTGTGTAAGTCCGGTAACAATGCAATAATATGGTACTGTGAAGCTGGTCTGATGATGAAAGGTGACCATAGGAACATGTGAACTATACAAAGTAACTATGCTTGCTAGATTGGTATTGACGTGTACTATACAACCAGATAGTGGTTAGGTTCTGTTGATGAAGCTGGAACCACCCAACTACTCAATATAACCCACCCGCGTTTGGGAGTTTTGGATATGTCTTGACGAGTACTTTACACTCGGATAGTGTCCAGGGTCTGATGATGGAGCCGGAAGAAAGTTATAGGAACTCCTCAACTAAGCAAGATGCTTTCGTTGTATTTTTTTGCCATAAATGCTTGTTTTTATAAAGTTCTCTATCTATCTATCTATCTATAACCTCACGCCAGATCCCTTGCGGGGTAGGCAGAGAGTACAGAGTTCCAACAGGTTCTTTCGTTACATACCTCTCTGGCTTCCTCGACTCTCATAGTTCGTCTCATACACGCTCGCCGGTTACGGAGACTCTTGACTTTTCCATCAGATAAGACTCGGTTTATTTGGTCGTGGTAAGATAGTCTAGTTCTTTTTAATTTATATTATTACATAAGTGCTTATTATTGGCCTATACAAATACATGATTTTTGGCTTCGACTTAAAGAATTAAATGATCTTTACTTAAGGTACCTACTACTATTTAATTAAGTAGCTCTCGTAAACCTACAGTCACTCTAAATAACAACATAATTAAAAGCATGTTTCCCCAAGTCTACGGCAATTAAACCATATTCACCGTCACGCCTATATTCCTCAAGCGGGGGTGGCAGAGGTGTACTGAGTAAACCCACGTTTCGCCGACGATGTTAGGTCCCATGTAGTAGGGGGCGAGCCTATTGCCATATACTGAGCACAATTCTAGACTCCGGACTCGTACAGAGAAGTTTTCGTTAGAAAAACTACACTTGTCCGACCTAGGATCTCGTGATCACAAAGCGATGCGCTTTGCCACCAGACCAACGAGGCAGCAGTAAACCATATTCAAATCGTTAAACATTGAGAAAGTCCCACCAAAATTCCGAACAGTGGGTCAAGCTAGACAAAGACAACGGATCACACCATAAGAAGGAAAGAGATAGACGTAGTCACATAACAGTCTTATATAAGTAGAGGTTCGATTCGCGCAAATTTTAATAGTCGGTAACTCGTGAGTAATGTACGTTGCGAAATTGATTATGAAAGTTTGAAGATGTTGAATGTGTGGATAATATATGGAATGAGCCGCCACTTTTGGTCCAGTGACCTACTGTGTACCTGACCTTAAAGCAAACTATGTTTGTAGAGCAGGTAATATTTACGACAATCCACTTATGACCATAGCATTGTAGGTAGAGAAAGAAAAGTACCAACTGCCCATATCTAAGCAGATACATAGTATTGAGCGGGACGAACTAGACGATTGATCACTGTTTGATCGCTATAGTTTCAAAATAGCCGTGAATAATTATTATGCAACTCCAAATTCAATGGAATAGGATGAAAAATTACCTATTTGTTTTCTTAGTACAAAAATCGTTGTTGAAGGTCGATCGTTGAGGATCGATCAACTGATCCAATAGATCCAAAAGACATTATGTCCGCATTTCACTCTACATCCATTAATGAATGTTTACTCAAAATTCAAGCTGCGATTTATATATCTGAGGCAGGGATTACACCACAATTACTGCCTTCTGCAACATTTTCTTGTTTTTATTGTTAAAAACATTTTATGATTGTGTGAACATAAAATAAACTAATTTTTTTTCTTTATTACTAATAATATTCCAGCTTTAGGCTCCTGCTCCACTTGGGTCATAATGCGTTAATTTATATGTCCTCATTACGCAGATGTAGCCTTATTTAATGCATTAACATAGAGAGACCATGTTATTTTTAACGCTTAATTTAAAGCGCATTTTGACGCAGGCGCTATCTTTAACGTTAACACAGGAGTATGAACAAAATGGAGGTATTCTGTAAATAGTTTATAAAAATCTTATATTAATTATCACACATGTCAAAAATGTCAAAACAATTTCACATTATGACTGGCTAATTAATTACCAGCGTCGAAGTGGCACATTGTCACGAACCCTGAGCCCAATGTAAGTAACTTTTACTCTTAAATACTTCGGTGTACTGACACCACGACCTGTAATTGTATGCCATTATTAAGGCTTTAAGATAAATACTGAGGCGCTTGTAGCCCTGCCGGACGTTACGGACAGGTACGGTTTTATCGGTCCGAGATGGGTGACCATTTGTGGCAATTCCATTTTTTAACGTCTCCATGCTTCGCAACACATAAGGGAACTTACACATACTACATGACCCATTTTTTTTAATTTTTACCCCCGCCCCCTTGGTGACCACCCGTAGTATATGCCAAGACCCCCCCTTCCCCTCTAGTTTTCACGTAGTAATTCATAAATACGGTTTTCAATCATGTTTTGCAAACAGAAAGTTAAAAAAAGATAATTTGGCTTAATTTGCCTCTAAAAACCGCGACATTTCCCTAGAGGATATTGACTACGTGACGAAAACAAACATAGGAACATAACATAGGAATGGAAATCCTCATGGATACCCAGCTATTCGAGGTACTATCAGACTTTTACTGGCTACAGCCCCTCCAACCCCTTCACCTCTGTCCATTACCACCTTTCGATATTTCTTTTATTTTTTTTTGGCGGGTTGTTATTAATTTGTTTTAATTTCCAAAACTTGTGTTATTTCGAGTAATAATGTGTAATGTTGGTGGAATATTAACTATTATATATTATATATGCATGAGTGAAGGTAATTGTAACAAAGTGATAAAACGTGCCTTTTCGACTTCCCTCAAAACGGCCGTCGCAATTGGTATGTAAAGTATACACCGCTTTAATATCCAGGGTGGGGTACTTCATTAATTTCATTATCATCGTTGTCATCAAGTTCATCGGGGAGTTGAATTAATTTAAACAAACAAGATTACATATCTCACTGGACACTGGCAAAATACACTTCAAATTAGTGTGAAGCTATAACTTAAAGAAGAAGAAGAAGTAGGGTTGTCAATTATCTATTTTTTTTTAAACTTTCTCTTTTAAATCTGCACTAAATTAAGTCTTTGCTCAACAGTGAAATAGTACCTGCTGTATAATTATAAGCTATATAAAAGAAATAAACTATCGTTATGCTTCTGATAAAAAGTTTAACAGTTATCATAAGGAAACGATAGTGAAAAGAAAGCGGTAGTACGATTCATAACGCGCTAAAACAGCGCTAATGAGCGGGGTACACGTGCTAGGCCATCATACACCACTGTAGCCTCTAAACGTACGAAGATAAGTGCTAAAATGGTGGCTAAGTCGTTAGACTGCAGGGGCAAAGACCCTATCCTTGACAGTAGCTTTCACTAGGAACTGTGATGTAATAAGGGTAACGGAACGCTGCTGCATTTCTTTTGTTTTAAAAAGCGGACAACAATCTTTTTTATAATGAGTTGTGGTTTGGACCTTCGCTCCGTCCAGTTGGATTAGTTTAGTTCACTCACCAAGTTTCAAAGTTTGTTCCTTTATGTTGTATCTTTTTCTTTTGAAAGAATGGAAAAATAACGATCATATCTGTATTCCCTAAGCGAGGTGGCACAAGTTTACTATGTATGATGTTTAAAGTGAAACAAACAATTAAATCAAATCTTAGTTTCTCGCTGGATCTTCCCCGTGGAGGGCGCGTTCCGTTCCGGTAGTAGGTTTAGAGGTAAATAAGACAAAAGAAAAAAATCACAGTTTACAAGTGGGGTACTTGTAAACTATGAGTTTTTTCTGCAGGGCTTAAACAACTTTAATAATTGGTTTAAGCGTTGCCCTATACTAGGAATTATTCCTGTATCATAGATGCAATTTACAAATATAAATTAACGCCAAAACCGAAACAAATGTTGTGGGTCATATTATTACCCCAAATAATAGAAAAAGGTCTATCTATATCACCACGCAAGATAAATAGTAAAAAACAAGGTAGATAATGCACACCTCATAAGTTACTTCGCATTCCAGACATGTCTACTACTTATCTTACTTCAAAAGTATTTGGCGATATGACAAAGCACTATTCACGCTTCAAACCACAAGTTTCTAACAAAACTAATGTTTAAGTTCATTTTTTGTGGGCGCATTCTCCCGACGGGCATGACTCTGACGTCACTGATCCGTAAAAATATTTATTATCTGTACCGCCCTGACCCGCATTCCATTCCTAATGTTTTAATTTGAAGTGATAACCTACGAAATATTTTTTTATAATCATCATCAAGACACGGTCTATTTGATAATGGCAACATAATTCAGATAAGTACCTACATCCTCCCATTTTCACATACTACTTCTTAAGAGTGCAGGAAGCTAGAGATCTGTAAGGTACTCTCTGCCAAGGCATCTGGCATTATGATATAGACAGAAAAATAGACTATTAACAATCCCTAGTAGTTTTTTTTCAATGTATAAGTAATAACTAGTAAAATCATCGTGAACTGACGGATTAGCGCAGTGGTTAAGAGCTTAAAGCGCTCCGCCCGCTGGGTCGAATAGTCGCGGGTTCGATTCCAGCACGGGACAAATCGTTGTGTGACCCACAATTATTTATTTCAATCTGGGTATTTGTGTATGTGCATTTTCATATTTGTAGAGACACCCTATCACGTACATGTTTCGGTGTGGCGTAGCCAGTCCAAGTTAGCTCTGTATTTTGGAGGTACAGACGAAATACGTTATGTTTTTTAACTGCTGCCTAACTTCGAATTATTCTTGTGTCGTGGGTACGCCTACAAAGATCAATTTCACATACGAAAATCCAGACCAGAGTGTTTGTGGATTGCACAAAGATTGACCCCGTGCGGGGACCAAACCAGCGACAATTCGTTTTAAAGAGTGAAGAGGCCTACGTTCTAATTTCTGGTCGTCATCGCTGTCATCGTTTCTTTTGCTAAAGTTTGCAATGACAAACCATTTCGAATTGCAAAACTTGATTGTGTTCCAACGTTAATTGTTTAATTCAAAGTAATATCACGCTATTTAATTTTTACGAAGTGAACAAAGCTTTAACAGTGTCTATGAATGGTCAGAAACTGGTTTTGAAAACGGTTGTGTAAAGCCTAGGTTTCCGTGATGCCTTAGAATATAAATCTCGAGTGAATGCAACACTGTTTTACTGCACTGCCGGAGTAGAATGGACTTGCAAAAGGCTTTGCACATCATTCGTGACCTCTAAATTGTTGACTTTTTATATTTTGGGTTACCTACAAAAATTTTAGAACGCGATTGAAATTAAGTTAACGATCCGAAAATGTAAGATTAACACTGCAATACCAGAATCTGTCGAATTAAGTTTAAATTATATACAATATAGTACTTTCCGGGGGACAATTTTACTAACTTACAACGATAAAATTAAATGTGGTCCATTTCGTCACAGGGCCAATACCAACATTAAAAATCCGAAGCCAAATCTTCCTTAGGGTAAAAGATATCCTTGTACATTTTCATGTCTTTAAATTTTCCAATCTCAAATTCTATGTCATACACACATGAATTCTAGAGTCTTGATCCTTGTTAACGACACCACCAAACGATATGGTGGTTTGTTAACGACACCACCCCTGTGGTGTCGTTAACAAACCATTTTTCCTACCACAATAGTGTTGAATAACACAATCGTCAAGACTTTATCACGTCATATCATCATGATATTGATTTTAATTCTGTTTACCATCTGGCGGTTACCATTCTTATAAAAAGAAAAAAATAGTATTTTTCTTTAATAATATCCGTGTTTACATTAATAGAATCGAAGAGCGAAGTTACTTTACATTCAGGCAAGTATAAATATGCAAACGGATCAGTATTGTGGTTCGCGTAACCTCAAAGTACCATCATCACCTCAAGTGCATACAAAAAATTAAAAAGCCATTAAACCTGTTAACAATTCTCATCTACGAATCAGTGACAACGCTATTAATCAGTGATATCCTTAATAATTAACTTTTTTAATTGATGCCTGTAAAATAAAAAATGTAATAATAAACTTCAATAAAATTATATTACGAAAGTATAAACAATTAATTATGTACATTGTTATCAACACGCCCGATATTAAGGCGATGCGCAGGCACAGGTGGTAGCTTGCGCAGAGAAAGTGCGTCCCAGAAGGTGGTCGGTTGTGCAACCGCCGCGCTGTGACACTGACGTGCGGCCCAACACACGAGCGGATGGCGGTCAAGTTCATATCGTTCCGACCTCATTACTAAACAACACTGATAATCTCTCATCTTTATTTGTACGAGATCGTCTTTGTTCAGCAGTGGAGCAGATCAGGCTATAAATAAATATAATTTCCAAGTATTCGAAATAAAAACCGCCACTGTATGCAGGTGTATGCATGTTATGTCCCAATTTTAATAAGGCCTAAAGCCTTTTGCCCTTATGACAGGCACAATTTCAGAATCCAGACTGCTACTGACACTTTTTATTGAATGAACCACAATAACATACACTCTTTTTAACTTAGAATTCGAAGTCAAGACCTCGTGATTGCTAGTCACACCACGCACCATAAGACCAACGAGGCAATCATCTGAGAAGTAATCTAAAAATAATCCATCCGTAATGTTTCCTTATATGAGACCTGATTTAAAAGCTGTAAAAACTGTAGTTCATGTAAATTCATATTATACAGTAGGTACGCGTATTGATTGCAGTCGGAGCCTGATATACCAAGTCTCCCCACCGCCCGCACATCTCGTCTCGCACGCTTGCAGACATCAATATTAAACTGGCGCGCCTACTGTACATATACCATATTATAGTTTGCTATTGTATTACGACGTAAGAATATTATGGAGATGAAATAAATTTTTTACAATTTTAATCGTCTGTTACCACGTTGAACCCTATTTTTACTCGTGGCCAACAGCGTACATCACTCACACATACACACCCTATTTTTACTGTGCTTGCAATTTTCGCCGCATAATCTCATAATTTGCACCACACAGTTAATAGTGCGTCTTATGGCCACACGTTGCGCGCGCGTAGCTTTATGGTGCTCAGTGAAATTTATTAACACCTGTCCACTGTTTGAACATGACTATGTTATAACTATAATGTTATCAATTTATTTTTTACTGGCGAATTAACTTATTTTATGATTAATCGTAGACACAACTGCCTCGTTATTCCAGTGGCGCTTGATGCAGCTGGCGATCTTAAAGTCCTGCGTTTGAATCCTCTGAGAATGTGTTATATAATATTAGCCCTGTTAAGAAACTGTCCCACCGTTGGGCACGGGCATCCTCTCAAAATGAGAGGGTTTAGGCCATAGTCCGCCACGCTGGCACAATGCGGGTTGGTGAACTTCACACACCTTCGAAAAACTCTTAGGCGTGCAGGTTTCCTCACGATGTTTTCCTTCACCATTAAAGGAAGTGATAGTTAATTTTAATACGCACATGCTTTCAAAAAGACAGAGGTGCGTGCCTGAGTTTGAATCCAAGACCTCTGACTTTACAGTTCAACGGTCTAACCACTAGGCTATCACTGCTGCTGATAGACTGTGTTATTGAGGTTCTTTTGTCAAAAATTCTCAATAGTCGCCGCTGTCTTAGCTGCCATCAAGGCAGCATTTGCCTTGGTGAGTTTGAGATGGATGACTTTTTGTGTCATTTTCTTATTCGAGCGTCTTCGTCCATTGGAAGGCATGTTAAGCCGTTAGTCAGCTAACGTAGGCCGCTCTACGTAGATCATCGCCTCACCTAGCCTGAGGGCATCTTGCACAACGTTTGCCAGTGCATAGTCTCCACGAAATAAGTCATTTAGCCCAGTGGTTATCGGTTCTTTGAATAATGTGACCAGCCCACTGCCACTTCAGCTTACTTATCCGGTGGGCTATGTCGATAACTTTGGTTCTCTATCGAATGACCTCGTCCCGGATTCTATACTATGGAAAAAACCCCCAGCATAGCCCCTTTCAATGGATCTCTAAGTGACTTTAAATGTATGGACCAGTCCAAACGTGAATTCGGGGTTTCGGGTCCTTAAGTCATAATGGGTAGGACGCACTGATTAAAGACTTTTGTCTTTAGGCTTTGTGGAATAGGGTATGAAATAATAGGAGAAGAATATAAAGTGCATAAACTGATTTATTAGTATACAACCTATATTCGTTAACAAATGTTGGCAGGTCTCCGTGTTAGTGTCACAACAATAGCAATGGGTCTATGACGCGGCGCGCGTCACGTCCGCACTTGCGTCAGCGCACATCAAATAATCGGCACGCGACCGAGTGATAATTGCCACACCTTCGTTATTCTAAGTAAGATAAGGACACCTGCTAATTATCGAAGTTAATTCATAGATTACTTAAGTGCATCAAAATTTTCATTGACTTATACTAAAATGCAGTTGGCTAGGAAGGAACTAAGACGGAATTTTTTTTTTTTTTAAGCTTAGCTCCAAGATGCTTTTTTTCCACCCCTTCTTTCTTGTCAATGACAGTGAATATTGACCACCTGTTATTTGAAAAGTATTTAATATATATATATGTTTTTTAAACAAAATGTTTTTTTTTAATTAAAAACAAGAGCAGGACATGTATGCGTATCATTTTTCCGGCTCCGCAAACGTTGTCTCGACGACCCATTGTCAATATTCAATATATACAAAATATGATGCTCTCAATTTGTGAATAACTAACTAAATATTATTCGCAAAAGAATTTGGAAAAACATTCCTAAGATCAAAATCGGAAAAAATATCTATGGTTCGGACTTAGTTACAAAAATTACGTCTAGGTGGACCTAGAAGCTGGAGCATCAAGCCCCCACAGAGTCATAAATCTCTACCCCAAATGCCTCAGATATGTAGTATTATTATATATTACATTAAGTTCTTAAGTTTCCCAACAGAGACCGCTTCGTGCGTGTCGTGCATGTCAAGCTGCGTGCACTGCATGCGCGCATGCATTAAAATGCAATGCGCATGCGTTGCAAAATGCACCACTCACTCTCGGATTAGAACTAGTGAAGCAACGGGACTTGGAGTACGCAGCTAACACGAGGTCCTAAGCATTGTTAAATTGTTTATATTACTCTTGTATATTTGCTTTATACTCTACGTAATCGAATTAGGAATGAGGACATTCGTAGAAGAACCAAGGTCACCGACATAGCCCATAGGATAATCAAGCTGAAGTAGCAATAGGCGGGCCACATAGCGCGAAGATCGGACTAGCGGTGGGGCAGAAAGATTCTAGAGTGGAGACCACGTATTGGTAAACGCAGCGTGGGTCGGCCGCCTGCCAGATGGAACGACGATCTTGTGAAATTCGCAAGAAGTCGTTGGATACAGGTGGCATCGGACCGGTTACGCTGGAAAGCGATTGGGGAGGCCTATGTTCAGCAGTGGACAAATAGACTGAGATGATGATGATGATATTTATATTATTTAGAAACTAATTTTTTAAACGCTTCTATATTTCTAGTTAGCAACTAGCAGAGGCGGATTAAATGTCGAGAGCGCCCTAGGCGAGTACCTCATCTGCGCCCCTTTAGCGGCCATATATTATAAATGTTAACTAGTACTAGTAATAGTAAACATTGATGACTGTAGTTGGCGTGTGGTAGAAGTTACTCTAACTTGTTTTTTTCCGTGTATACACGCACTAGCCTCAATCTTTGGGCGTATCGGAGATGTACACAAAAATGTATAACATTTATGCTGGTATTTTTTTTGCAATTACGCTGATGCTCGTGATCGACGCGACGAACCCGCAACATTGCAGTTATATCTGACCAACTTCTCCTATTATGAAATCAGGCGATGTAGAAATAATCGAGAACGCGGAGCATGCTTCGGGAACTCTACGTCCTTATACAATTAAATAATCTTTTATATTTTGTAAGTAGGTGCATATTTACTGACACAATTAATTTTATGTTATTTTTTTTTCTTTGATCAAAAACTTTTACGCGGGCGTCCCTTTGTAACCTCGCGACCCTAGGCACATGCCTAGTTTGCCTTAGGGATAATACGCCTCTGGCTACTAGATTGTTAATATTACCAGAAGGTCCATATATAAATTGAATAACAAAATAAATAGGTGAAAGTAGTTAAAAAACCTTTGAATATTGTTATTTTAAACTTAAGCGTCTATAGTATTAAGCGTATATAGTAATGTTGTCTTTAATTATCTTTATTATCACTAGCTTCTTAAGTTTTTGTATATATGTACATATTATGAAACTTCGGGTCTGAAATAAGTTTTTTTTTAATTTATACATCGATTCCACGTTACCATCAAAATGAACTTTGTGTTTGCTGACTTAAAAAAAAGTGAAGGTGTTTTTAAGCATGACATAATCCACCAAGGTTTTTAAAATTGTTTTTTATGGCACTGTGCATCAAGCCCGTTCAGCCAATTTTAAACTTATTAAATTAGGGCTTACGAGGCCAGCTGTCAGATATATGTACATACATCGATATTATTTTACAATCGCCGGCCCTTCGTCGACATTCTCTGGTTATTAGGGCGACGGGTTGAGCACGCTGAATGGACGGCCTCAATCTCAAGGATAATAGCTGTTTAATAAAACAATAGGTCAAACTATTACTTTTATTGATACCATTTTGGGATTCGAAAAACCTATCGGTAGTAGGTACTTACGAATTTAATTTATTATTGTAAAAGCAAACAACGAATATGAGTCACTTGGTCGCGGCGTTTCGAGTCTCTTTGAATCACGTTCTTATGATTCACTTATGTCTCTTGAACGTCAAATTCCAACCTACGTAACGTGATAATGCAAGATATAATCATCATTATCAAAGCTCTTCATGCACGCACTAGACAAGTTGCCCGGGAGAAGGAGTATAAATACAACTGGATCCGTAATGGTCGTATTTTCTTGCGGATGAATGATCAGTCGCCAGCAAAACAAATGAAGAACTATGAATCATTAAATCATTTGTAAATCAGACTTGTAATCTTAGTCCGAACATTAAATATTATAATTCAGGATCTACTACCAAAATTTTAGGGGACTCAAAACAAAAACGAAACAGCTAAATTTGGCTGTGATGTCAACTCACTATGATGTTATAGTTGGCTCGGAAACATGGTTGGATGATAGAGTGAAGGACAGTGAACTCTTCGGTGCAAATTATAATGTTTATAGAAGAGACCGTAGCACTAGCGGAATATCTGATAAAACTGGTGGAGGTGTTGTAGTGGCTGTTGCAAAATCTCTCCAATCTAAAAGAGTAGAACACTTTGAAAGTCTCTGCGAAGATCTTTGGGTCTCAGTTAAGTTTAAAACATGTAGTAGTAATGTTAAAGAAATTTTGTTTTGCGATCTTTACTTACCTCCCCCAGTGACATCTTCGTCTCTTAACTCTTTTATAGAAAATTGTAACCTTGTCATGCAGTCTCACTCTGGAGATATTTTTATTTTGGGCGATTTTAATTTGGGATTTATAGACTGGAATTGTGACGTAACCAATCAGTCTTATTTGACGCCTCTTAATTATAATTGTAATTTAGGTTACATGTTTGTAGATTTTATGTCATTAAACAATCTGGTTCAATATAACTCCGTAAGAAATCAAAATAATCGGACTTTGGATTTGGTATTGTGCAATTTTGAAGGAGTGATTGTACAGTCCTGCGATGATCCACTTATCAAGTTAGATTCACATAATCCAGCCCTTGAGATTGAATTAGTGATAAAGAGACTAAAGAGTAACATAATTAATAAACCATTTGCAACTCATAACTTTAGAAAAGCAGACTATACTATCATAAATTCAAAGTTAAGTAAGATTGACTGGGTCTCTGAACTATCGTCTTGTAAGGATGTCAATCTCGCTGTTGCCAGATTCTATGATTTGCTCTACTCGGTTATTGAATCCACAGTTCCTAAAACTAAACCACGAAACCTAAAATTTCCCTCTTGGTTTACTCGTAACCTTATAGCTTTAATATGTGAAAGAGATAAAATTCGAAGTAGATATAAGAAATACAAAAATCCAAGAGATCATACAGAATTACTACTATGTAACAAACGAGTCAAGTCATTGATGGCTTCATGTTACTCCGATTATATAGGCGATACAGAAAAATCTGTGCATATTAATCCAAAAAAATTTTGGTCATTTATAAAACAGCAGTGAGGGGATACCTCGGACTTACCGGCGGAGATGTTTCTTAATGATCAAGTAGCTTCAACGGGGGAGGACATTTGTAGCCTTTTTGCCGCACAGTTTTCTTCAGTATTTTCCTCGTCTAATGACCGACCAGCGTCAACCCCTATTGCACAAGATCATTATCCACAACTCTCGCTAAGTGGCGTAGCAATTACGGAAGAAATCCTGTCGAAACTGCTGAAATCGGTGGACATAAGCAAAGGGGCTGGACCGGATGGAATTCCTCCATATTTTATTAAAATGACTTTTAAGCAACTGGTACTTCCTTTAACATATCTCTTTCAGAAATCAATTGATAATAGTACTTTTCCCACCCAATGGAAAATGTCATTCCAATTTATAAAAAAGGTGAGAAAAGTTATATCGAAAACTATCGGCCAGTGTCCATTTTAAGCATTTTTCCAAAACTATTGGAAAAAATTGTATGTTCAACTCTTACAAAGCACTTTGAAACGTTTCTATCAAATTTCCAACACGGCTTTCGTAAACATAAATCAACCCTCACTAATCTTATGAACTATGTCACAGACCTTAATAATGGGGTTGATAATCAAATTCAAATGGATTCCATATACACCGATTTTAGCAGTGCCTTTGACAGGGTAAATCATGGTATATTATTATGTAAACTCAAAAACTATGGTATTCATGGAAATTTGTTAAACTGGGTCCAATCTTACATAAAAAATAGAATCCAACGGGTGACGGCTCTTGGTTTTAGCTCATTACCTATTGAACCTTCGTCTGGTGTACCACAAGGTTCTCATCTTGGCGCAATCTTGTTCCTGGCTTTCATAAATGACATATCGGACGGCATCAAGACCAGTAATTGTTCTATCTTTGCAGATGACGTTAAACTTTATAAAAGTATTAGAACACAAAATGATGTTAACCTCCTTCAAGCTGATCTTGATTCTATAAGTGAATGGTGTAAATTAAATGGTATGAATTTGAATGCATCAAAATGTCTCCACATAAAGTTTACAAAAAACAGAAATGTTTTCTCATCTAGATATAGCATTTTCGGAGATTATCTCCAAGAATGCACATCAGTTCGGGATCTTGGAATCACCCTTGATAAGAAGTTGAGTTTTATAGAGCATATAGACAAGTCAATTAGAAAATCTTGGCAGATGCTAGGTTTCGTAAAACGTTCATGTAGGGACTTCAGGAATCCTAGTTCCACTCGTCTTGTACAATTCGTTGATCCGCAGTCACCTCGAATACCTATCTCCAATCTGGAATCCACAGTATAAAGTTCATTGTGACAGAATTGAGCGGCTCCAACGAAATTTTACAAAATTTCTTGCATTCAGGGATCCTAGTTGTCCCTACAGGGCCTGCTATATGATGAGGCTTCGTCACTTTCAAATGGAATCCCTTGAGACCAGACGCAAAATTTGTGATCTTTCTACCCTACATAAACTCATACATGGCGGCATACTGTCGTCGGAAGCATTAGCTTCCGTCCAAATCACAGTCCCCCGTAATATGCCAAGACGCTCTATCAGAAATACATTTACTCTACCGAGATACAAAACAAATCTGAAGAAGAATGCCCCTCTAAACCGACTATTAGACACATAATAGATTGAACTGTGCTGACGATATTGACATCTTTCATCTTACTGACATTCGTAAATTTATTAAAATTTTTTCTTTATTTTATAAATTGACTACTTCAAGATAAAATTATAAAAATTAATTCGAATTTTTCCCAGCTTTATTTTTATTGTATTGTTATATATATTATAATTTTATCAATTTGGTAATTCTTAATTATACTATTTATTATCTTTAACTTGATAACTAATTTTGATTTATTTCTTATAAATGTTGTATACACCTGTAGAGATTTAGCACTTTGTCTCATTCCTGTTGTATTTTTAATTTTATTTTAAATGTTTAGTGTTAAGTTGATGGTGTAGCTACTTTAAATAAATAAATAAATTATTTCCCTTTCCTTCTGGTTTTGGTATCATACCAAAAGGTGTATTAGCAATAGATATCTCAACAGTTCCCGGTTTTCCGTCTCACATACATTTCCGTGTAATTTATTAATGTCAGTTCAGTAAGGATGGGAAATACACCGCCGATAAAAAGGAAAGAGTTAATGCAGGGAATAAAGTTAATGGTGCGATGGGAATGCTACTTGGGAGCCAGCTCTAAAGCCAAAAGGCGCAGCTGGCCATAACGGAGTGCTTGTCCCAACGCTGTTCTATGGCAGTGAGAGTTGGGTATGTGAGAAAAAGAACGAAAGCAGGATAAATGCGGTCGAAATGCGAGCTCTGCGGAAGATGTGCGGAGTCAAGCTGACCGACCGTATTCGCAACAGCGTAGTAAGAAAGCGTGTAAGTATGAAAGATAGTATCGGTGTAAAGACGAAAAAGGGTATGCTCCGTTGGTTTTTACATATAGAATGAATGTCAGACGAAAAAATGACAAAACGGATATACAACGCGAAAGTGGAAGGATGGAGGTACCGGGGAAGACCTAGACTGTGTTACCATGACCAAATAGACCGTGTGTTATCTGAAGGGCAAGTCAAGAGTCTCCGTAACCGGCGAGCGTGTATGAGACAAACTATGAGAGTGGAGGAAGTCAGAGAGGTCTATAAGGAAAGAACCTGTTGGAACTCTATACTCTCTGTCTACCCCGCAAGGGAACTGGTGTGATCATATAGGTAGATTATTTATTATACAGGTTCATCAAAAGATTACAACCAAAACAGATAATAATAAGAGAAAATACGTAACTAAATTTAGTTCTGGGAAGTAACTCAATGTACACAAAAGAGAAAAACATACCATTAACACAGTTAAAATAGGAAAAAATATATTATATTAGTAAAATATGAGAAAATATAGTTAAGAAGGAATGATTAATTTTATCTTGAAAACAACAAAGTTTAGTATGAAACACGGTATTTTATTAATATAAATAGACATTTAAAAAATTATAATAAGAACCAAGACAAGGAGCGCGAGGTCCTATTGCATTAGATTTATATCACATCGATCGATATGTATGCGCTGACCCCTGCAAGTTCGTCGACACGGGACGATCGCCTTGACATAGATCTCGATGCTTTTCAATCAATCTCTCATCTAGTTGAGACCCGTGATTTCACGCGGAGCATTTATTTTGAGGAGCATATATTTCTTACTATTTTAAATACTCTATATTCCTTTTTTTAAATAAGTAATCCATGTTATATAATAAAGTATCTATGTTAATCAATACGCCAGAGCGAGGTAGGCAGAAAGACTTTTATTTGTTTTAAATTTAAGTTCTACCTTAATGATATTTATTCATTTGTATATTTTACCTCAAAATACATTTATGTTTATTATTATGGTTTCATCTAATAATAATTTCTTAGGGCAAACATAAATTGCGTATTTTTCGATTTTGTACTAAGTTATTTAGAGCTTGCAATATGATTTAGTAACATAATGATTTTTTTTTTAAACTTGTCCCCACACTAGGTTTTATTCCTGTGTGCGTGGGTGCGTTTACAAACATGGAAATACACATACACAAATACCCAGACCGGAACAAATAGTTGTAGATCACACAAAGATTTGTCTCGTGCGGGAATCGAACCCGCGACTATTAGACACAGTGGGCGGAGCGGCTTAAGCTCTTAACCACTGCGCTAAATTGTCCGTCATATAAATGATGAGATGAATGATATACAAGATGAACGATATATAAAATGCGTTACAACATCGTTTTTTCCGTATTGTATTTTATAATGTTTTTATAAATTTTTTGGTCATATTATAGCCATAAATTGTGTTTTAGTTCACTTTAACATATTTATGTTATACATTCAAAATCATTTAATATACTAGTCGTATGCCCAATAGGTAACACTTAGTATGGTTAACCCATTCCCTAAGTAAAAATAATGTCTAAATTAAACGCCCTATTTAACCCCTTCAGGAGATTAATGGAATGATGAACTCCTATGAAAAATTTAATGGTTCTAGACCCACCAGTTTAAGGTGTAAATTGTCTGTCAGTCATTGTAATTGCAGTAATTGCCAGTCAGTGCATCGTTATAACCTGTAAGGAAAATCATAGCACCAAATCTATTCCAATGAAATAATACAAAAAGCTTCAAAATCGAATGCGTAAAGTTTATTTATAATATTTTTAATAATAAATATATAAAACTGTCTGGTTGAGCTAGTGGCGAATGATGCGCATAGCGATCACGAAGTCCTGAGTTCTAATCCTAGGTCGGCCAATATATAATTTTTCCACAGACAATTCCAGTGTCAGTCCGGAGTCTAGTATTGTGCTCGATACAATGACAATAAACTCAATCCCTATTACATGGGACCTAACATCGTAGGCGTAAAGTGGGTACAGTACACATCTGTCAACCCCGCTTGGGAAATATAGGCGTGACGGTGTTTATTTTTTATCAAAAAAAATAGCAATAACTCAACGCACAGACACCGTTGCTAATCAATTTAACATCTACACACAAGGATACGATTTCATTCCGACCGTATCGCGTGAACGTATCTGAATTATTTATTTGCTTAAATGTCTGTCCGTGAGTTTGTTCTCATTAACATTTACTTTCTGTTTATTCATAGTCGTATACTAATTATATTTATTATATATTTCTTGTGACCATTTAATGTAATTAAGCATTGTAAAAATAGTTATATATTTCTTTATTACTTTTACTTGTTTACCTTGTATTAACTTAATCTACAACTTAGTTTTGTATTTTGTTTTGATTTATTATTTTTATCTCTTTTACTCTTTATCTTTATGTCTAAATACAAATATGCGGACCCGTCTCATTAGCAATTAGATTTACTCATCGTATTTTAATAAGTCCGTATACAATTAGACAGAAAACTTTTCTAAAATAATTAAAATTCATTACTTCAGCATGTAGATAAGTCTGAAATAATTTAGAAACACTTAAGTTACTCAAAGACTACAATTATAATGTAATTAGACGATGTCAAAAACACTTATTAATGCTAAATTATTTAAAATTGCATTAATTTGTTAAATTTTTAGTCATGAAAAAGTGTTAAAAAACGAACACGAAAAGAAAGATGTGCTATCGTTCGTACCTACTTCATAAAAAGAAATCTCCGTGACCCGACCAGCCGTAAAGTCGAGGTCAAACAATGATTAAGAACCCTGAAGAAATCGGGTAAATTCCTTGAAATAACTTTATATATAAAAACTATAGCTTTTGCGGAACGTAGTTTTATTTAAAACAACGAAATTAAAATAAACTAAACATAACAGGCCTTCACTTTTAAATAGCTAGTAACTAGCTACTGCAGAGATAGTTTTATGCATTAAAATTTACGGGCACAAAATCACACACAATACCAGACTCCAGTCTGCTACTGAGATTTTTGTAAATAAAATCCCCAATAACTCTGTCTGCTCTAGGATTCGAATCCATAAACTCGTGATCGCCAATCGCAGCATTCCCTACTAAACGAAAGACCCAATAAACAGAAAGTCATGTCTCATGCTATAAAGTGTTTCTATCTATATCTATATCATCACGCCAGATCCCTTGCGGGGTAGGCAGTGAGTACAGAGTTCCAACAGGTTCATTCCTTACATACCTCTCTGGCTTCCTCCACTCTCATAATTCGTCTCATACACGCTCGCCGGTCACGGACACTTTTGACTTGTCCTTCAGATAAGACTCGTTTCTTTTTTATTTACTCTTTTTTTCCTAAATAGAGCTGTATCATACTTCGTTCCAGGGCCGGCATTCGCTGACCAAACGCGGCATGTTACGATAAATTCGTGAAATGATCGTGTAATAGTATTCTATATATCACTGGGGTACGATTAAAGGAACCTTTGATAAAGCTATCGTTGTGTTTAACTTCTTAGCGAATAAGAGCTCAGAAGACGAGCAGCTTGCGCTCAAACCACTCTTCTAAGTCGTCATCTGATAGTTGTTTTATTTCCAGTGGAGGACGCAAGCGGGCGCTACCCATCCATGTTCTACTGGGGCAACAACTACTGGACCGGCTCCCTGGAGCTCTGCGCCACCCTCAACGACCAGCAAGCGCCTCCGCGGAAACATAATAGTAAGTATTACACCAATTCCCCTAAATTACATTTTTTTTAAAGCAGTATATGTAAAAAATCTGCGGTTGGCAAATGTAGAACCTAAAAAGTCTGTAGAGGTGGATATAATGAGTAGAGTAGAGGAGCACTGATCCGTTCCGTAGTAAAATCCCTTGCACCTCCGTAGTGTCGATGCCGGCCGTCGTGGATTTTGAATCGATAGGAGTCCGACGTTCACGACTCGCGGCTTGCGATATGCACTCGTGGCTTATGGAAGTCCTATCTAGGGTGTTTCTCACGAAAAAGTGGACATACCCACATTCTACTAAATTGTATTTCATTATTATCATCATCAGCTTTCTTTACTGCCTCGTTGCTCTAGTGGCAAAGCGCATCGCTTGGTGATCATGAGGTCCTGGGTTCAAATCCTAGGTCAGACAAATGAAGTTTTTCTAACGAAAACTTCCCACTGTGAGTCCGAAGTCTGAAATTGTGCCCGGTATATGGCAAGAGGCTCACCCGGCGAAAAGTGGGTGCACTCAGTATACCTCTGCTACCCCCGCTTGGAGAATATAGGAGTGACGGTGTGTATCAGCCCTCTATAACCCACTACAGAGAAGGCCTTCTCCCTTCTGTACCTATCTTCGTGGTCCTGTGCCTATCTTCCCCAAGTTTTTTTCAGTTCTCGATTCATTATGACCCCACAAGCCATTGGTTTGCTCACTAGTCTTTTATCAGTTTTAGACCACAACTCCATCAATATCATCCAACTGCAATCATTTTTAATAGAAATGAGCCCTGCCCACAGCCACCTCAGTAAATTGAAATATTTACGCAAATCAAACAAATGCCAACCTTAATAATGTCCTTTGTCTTAAAGATGTTACCTTAAAAGCATATGTATGTGCAAACACGTGATACTAGTGATGAGTAATCTTGATACATGTTACCAAATGTATGTCAACGAAAAGTAACAGCGCCGCGTCAGCCGTGTCATAAACACGTAATACAGCCATTAAATAGGAGATTTCTAAGCATCTCGCAACCGACACGGATTGCAACCGATAACGACTGACAAGTCTGTGTTCAGATAACAGTTAAGCCTGTCAGGCGTGTCTATGTCTGTCTACGATTACACAAGACGAGTTAAGTATCTGTCTATATCATCATGCCAATTATCGTAATTAATTATCTCTATAGAGCAACCTTTATGTAGCTCCGTTTACTAATTTTATTGTATTAGTAAAAAGTCTTCAAAGACTGAAAGCGATGAATGAAGGTGTACAAATCGGTGACTTAGTGGTAAACCATCTACTTTATGCAGACGACGCGGTTTTAATAGCGCCAACAGCCACTGATCTGCAAACACTAGTCACATTTATGAAAGACGACTGCATGATCAATGGCTTACACTTGAATGTAAAGAAAACCAAGATTATGGTTTTTGAAAGGGAAGAAACCAGAACGAATGTAAGGATTATGGTTGGTAACGATGTGCTGGAGCAAGTGAATGAGTTTGTATATCTTGGATGCGCCTTCAGTAAGGATGGGAAATACACCGCTGACATAGAGAGAAGAGTGAGTGCCGGGAACAGAGTGAATGGTGCGATGGGAAAGCTACTTGGGAGCCGGCACTTAAGCCATAAGGCGCAGCTGGCCATACATAACGGAGTGCTTGTCCCAACGCTGTTATATGGTAACCAGAGCTGGGTATGTAAGAAGGAGAATGAAAGTAGGATAAATGCGGTAGAAATGCGAGCTCTGCGGAAGATGTGCGGAGTGAAGCTGACCGACCGCATTAGCAACAGCGTAGTAAGAAAGCAAGTAGGTATGAAAGATAGTATCGGTGTAAAGATGAGAAAGGGCATGCTCCGTTGGTTCGGGCATATAGAAAGAATGCCAGAGGAAAGAATGACAAAACAGATATGCAATGTGAAAGTGGAAGGATGCAGGTACCGGGGAAGACCTAGACTATCTTACCACGACCAAATAAACCGAGTCTTATCTGATGGAAAAGTCAAGAGTCTCCGTAACCGGCGAGCGTGTATGAGACGAACTATGAGAGTCGAGGAAGCCAGAAAGGTTTGTAAGAAAAGAACCTGTTGGAACTCTGTACTCTCTGCCTACCCCGCAAGGGATCTGGCGTGAGGTTATAGATAGATAGATAGATAGTGGATAAATCTATGAATGTACGCCATTTACAAGCTACTTAAATATTAAAACATACTCGATTCTGATAATTTAATGCTACGAAAATGGAGACACAATCTGCAACTCTAAAAATTCAAAAGGTGCCTATTATTTTCAGAATTGTCCCAGAAATTTCCGCATCCTACCCATGGTTACAACAAGTCGTGTACCGGTCACACCGTGTACCGGTGTGATAATGGATAAATTTATTTAACCTTAATCACAATATTTTGGAACATCTAGAACATTGTTCCCGGTGGCCACATACTATTTGCCTTCAGTGATCCACATTGGATAGACTGACGTAGAGTCTACGTACGTCTTGCCTGAAATTATAAGAGAAAGCCTTTTCCCAGCGGCGGCACAGTAAACTGATTGGTTATAATAAGTCAAATCCTAAGACTGTTGATTTTTCAGAAATAATTAATCCTATAACCTTTTATATACATGCAAATAGCTTTCCGCACGGCGTCGCGGTGCCACTGCCGCAATGCTAACATTATTTATCGACGCAGATACGCCAGTAATACTAATGATTATGACTGCAATCTGACTCAAATAGACCGCTATACTATCGCGTGGTGCATGAAAGATTTAGACGCAATTGCGAAAAACTTAAGCATTTGACCCACTGCGTTCGTAATAACGTAGTAAAAGAGAATGTAGCCCGAACAAATAATCAGTTTAAATGTGAGAAAAGGCATGATTTAGTGGTTCAATTATATAGAAACGTCGGAAATAAAACAGATATACAAACTCTATACAAGATCATATGAATTTGTGTCAAAGCGAAGGCGGTTCTGCTTAATAAATAGAGCAGTCACATTTAATCCCCGCACGAGATAAATTTGTGTGTGGCACAAACATTTATTTCATTCTGAGTGTTCACGTGTACGAAATTTATGTTTGTAAACGCATTCACGACACAAGAATAATTCCTAAAGTCAGGCAACGTTTTATTCTTAATAGCCACTCAATAGATCTAGAATTCAATTCAGAGTGACCGACACTCCTTACCGTAAGTCATCCTTAATTAAACTATTGATCTTCAATAAAAGGTTGGTTTGAGTTGATTTGTTCAGTTGCGACAGTTATATAATCACAGAAATATGTTCTCTGAACCGTGAAGTAATTCAGATGGAATTGCGTGTCCCGCGAATTGGCCCGCATCATATTATAGAACAATATCAGCTTGCGGTGTATTGCGGTCACTTGCAATTGTTGACATAACAATTTATGATCACAGACAGCTACATTAATAATCACACACTCAACATGTTTCAGCAAGTGTGTCAATGTATCCCATATTTGTATTACGCATCTGCACCTACCAGTTTTGTAATAAGGGGTATAAACTTTAACTAGTTGTAAGATGTCTAATCGTGAAGGATACTACTAGTAGTATTACCCATAATAAAAGTTAATTCGTACTTTGGCTATCAGAGTTTTCAAACCTTTACACCTATTTTATATATTTTTGGTATATGTGTCCCTTGTTTGAAATAAAAAAAAAATATTTTTAATAGCTTTTGCCCGCGACTTTGTCCGCGTTGATTAGAGAGGAACCTAACATTTTTCTGGAATAAAAAGTATCCTATGTGTTAATGCAAGTAATAAACAATAAGTGTGCCATAAATAATTATCCGTTCAGCCGTTTTTACGTAATTGAATAACAAATATTCAAGCATCTAAACATACAAACTTTCACATTTATAATATTAGTAAGATAGTAGGAATTTATAACTATATTTTGCCTTCAACATCAACGGTAAAATGTAGGAGCAGCATATGTACTCGTACTACTGCCCCTCGCTGACCTGTATCATCGTGTATTACCTTCTTACTATAATTTTTTTCAACTATTCGTAGCATTTCAAAAGTTATTACTGAAACCCGTTATCCTCACTACATTAAGCTGGGTCAAGGGGTGTTAGCTTACATCACTTTCTCGAGCGGTGACCTCGGAGCAACCTTGCACCGCAACACTGCCCAGCTCTAGAAAATTCTCCACCAACCAGTTAATCAGTAAAGCCTTGGTTTTAACGATAATTAACGCGGGTTATGATTGCTTACGGTTGTAGAAAAGATGGTTAACTGAAAGAGAATATAGCAGCTTAATCCGTCGTTGTCGTCATCCAGTGAGGAAGAATTGAGGTGTTGTCTACAAGGTGTAACATAATTAACGCAAGACCTAAAAGTAGTTTGTTCTAAATCGGCAACTGAATCGATTCCAAATATTTTTAAAGATAGGTAATTTTTTTTTTAATTTTTATAAAATTTTGTTACTCCTTCTGTTCCCTGTATTAAACAAAATTTAATAATTAATCACAACATTACGGTCATTTTAAATGTATTTCTATTACATACACCTCAATACGCATACAAAAGTTGATTATTTATTAAATTTTATGTTTAATTTGGGCACCAAAGAGCTTACAAAAATGGTACAAAACTCTATAAAATTGGAAGTTTGATTTTCGTATTGAATTTGTAAAGCAATAATCTAATTGGGGTCTTGCGTTATTTATGTTACACCTTGTATAATCAGGGTTTATTTATGTTTTATTTAAGAAATTTGTTAATATTAAGAAATAATAGTCACACATCATTCATATAATAGGTGTGTGTACTGTGTTTGTTATTTTTTATTCAAGCTTAACTTCTACTTTACGGTTGGAGAGTCAGCAAGAAAAAAAAATGTTCGACTACGTAAAAATAGTACGTACAAATCAGTCTATACTGCCTACTGCCCCAGTCCTGAGAAAAGGACTTCGCTCCTAAATCGAGGTGAGAGATAATATGTCATACTCCACCACGCGGACCTAATGCGGCTTGGTGGTGGCAAGATTGTGGCCACTTGCTATTGGAACTTATCAGGCCACTCATAAGATCATAAGAATTATATAAATTTACTAGAAAACAAAGCTACTTATGGTCGTTCAATTGATTACTACCTAAATAATATTACAATTGTTCAACTTCCTAGTAGTAGGTACTTTTTATTTTTATCAACACTCATACAAAACTTTAATAATTAAACTCGAAAAAGCAACATGAAAGCATTTAAATTCATAAAATCCATACATAACGCCCACAACTAAGCAAAAGGCTGACCAGCTATAAGGAACAGTCGCATAAATTAGTTAGTTTACCTTAATTTCGTAAGTTACAATTACTTGCATGTTCGTTACTCAATCAGTAAGAGTTGTTTACACAATTCGGCGCGAGTGGTAATTGCTGGTGCATTGTGTAATCAAACTATTTCTCACAAGAAAACAAAACTAGTAGCGCGCGTTGATGTCTTTTGAACCGCGGGCGCCGGCGCAGCGTAGCGTTCACTTATAGATTAACGACTACAAAACTTATTCTTTATTTAAGTTGTTTTATAATGAGGTGACTGCCTCGTCGATCTAGTGATTAGATTACGAGGTTGTCCCTTGAAATCCTATGTCGGACAGAATCTAATTTTACTAACCAAAAATTCCCAGTATTCGGAGACTGGAATTGCTAAGTGCAATGTCAATAACCTCGCTCCCTAATACATTTTGATTTGAATACATTGCGATCTAACATCGTTATTGTCGGCGATAAGTGGGTGTACACAGTCCACCTCTACCACCCCTGCTTGGGGAATGTGGGCGTGACGGTTACATTAGAAAATTGTATTACGTAAACTGAATAAATAGTTGTTGTTTTACTTTACCGTAAACTGTGATTATTATTCAAAGTACGACCTACTTACCGATTTCGTAACATCTGGCACTGAGATTCGAATGTAATAAATATATTATGTTTATAAGGTTACCGGATCGGGTCTTCTTGCTATACTATACCTAATATGTATCAGCTTATACCGTCCCGCTGCTGGTCCAAGACCTCGCACTAGTTAAGATGAAAGAGAATAGATCACACTCCACCACGCAGATCCAGTGCGGAATAGGGGAGTGGTTAACTGCTGTTGGAAATAAATAATCAAGTCACCTTTAAAGCATACCACTCAGCTTAACAACTACACAATTTAATGACTGCTAAGACCAGGTCTTTGTCGTGCTTTCCTAAGCGCGGAGACACGCTAATATGAAAATACCACAAACGGTAACTCATTTTGATCGAGCCGAACGCTACTGAACCTCGTAGGACTGCGGGATCTGGTGTTTTTTATCGATCACGGCGCGATGAACACCACGATCCCGCAGAATTATGGGGGTCTCATAACATAGTCCTAATTAATAAATAATATATACAAGACGTATTGTAAATAAAGCAAGACCTCAGACACCCTAATTAGAAAATTGCTTCACAATTTTAATCGAAAATCAAAATTTCCAAATATAAGTTTTTTACCTTGTTTTGGTACTAGTATTGTTGTGGTATTTTATATCCTAATTATCAATGAAACTTGTAGGTGTAGGCTGCCTTTTGGTGGTGTCGTACATATTGAGAAATACGTTTCAAATGCATTTGAAACCTCCGTATTGCTATCTATCTATCTATCTATATCATCACGCCAGATCCCTTACGGGGTAGGCAGAGAGTACAGAGTTCCAACAGGTTCTTTCCTTTCATACCTCTCTGGCTTCCTCTACTCCGTATTGTTCGGAATCAAAAATAAATTTAGTTTTTTTGTAGCGCACTGCAGAAGTAACAGCACTTTTTGCAAATTTAAAAAAAATGTAAGCTACATTAAAAATAGTTCGCATCAATTTGGTTACCGATTTAGAACAAACTACTTTTAGGTCTTGCGTTAATTATGTTACAGCTTGTATATATGCCCCATAACTAATCTGGAGTATTGATTTACAGATTTTCACATAATGCATTATGTATGCGATTACAAACATGATTCATAAATACAAACACCCACACCGCACCAAGAATTTGATGGTCACACAATTATTTGTTCCGTCCGATCGAACTAGGGACTACTCGATCTAGTGAAGGGAGTGGCCTATACTTACTTACTGGTTAGAGTGTAGGTCGCTCTTTGACCAAGGCGATACCTATATTATTATTATAATACTATCAAACGATCGTCAACAACAACGGAGTTGATGAAGTCACCGAAGCCGAAATCGGTCTAGATCATCATTAAACTATATTGTCCCACTGTAGGGCGAAGGCTTCCCCTCCCTTTTTCCACTTATACCAGTCAGTCGTTGTCTTCACTTGATTCCAATATTTTTTTATTCAGGAAGCGGCGGTTCAGCCATCTTCTCGGACTGGCGGCAGGACGTGTCGATGGCGGGCTTCGGGCCGCCCTTCCGCACTGCCTACTACGTGGCGCGGATCACCATCACTACCAACCTCACGGACATTGTCAAAACTGTAAGTTTTTGATCCCAAAAAAGGGCTGCCTTATTGATCACCGTTTTAATCTGGTGGCCTGCGCGTAGGCCGCTTTATTGTGAATCCGGGTTTAAAAACGAAGGTTCTATTACCATACAGGGAAATTGCGGAAAAGATCTTTTTATAATATGCATTGATATGATTGTTACTGCACTCGCCCGCAATCTTTTATATCCATAATACAAGTTTTGCTTAATACGGTATTTTACGATCCTTGTGTGATTTGGACACAAGAAATCGCAGCCACTTTCTAAATGCAAGATTTTGCGGAATAATCCAAGTTGAAACCAATCTCTTTTCGCAATCGGTAGCGCTTGGTTAAGACTTAACAGACTTCACTTAAAGATCTTTACGTGTGTGTGTGTGTGTGTGTGTGTGTGTGTGTGTGTGTGTGTGTGTGTGTGTGTGTGTGTGGGTGTGTGTGTGGGAGTGTGTGTGTGTGTGTGTGTGTGTGGGTGTGTGTGTGTGTGTGTGTGTGTGCGCGTGCGTGCGTGTGTGTGTGTGTGTGTGTGTGTGTGTGTGTGTGTGTGTGTGTGTGTGTGTGTGTGTGTGTGTGTGTGTGAAAAATCTACGCTGTGGGCCGCGGGGCCTTTACAGCTTCACCGGATAAGTGCATCTTAACGTGTTACAGCCTGTTAGCTGTGATTGCCTTTAATTGAGGGAGCACGGGACAAGATGTTTATGTGAGAATTAATGTGTAATTAAATGTATATCACTCAATGGCGATCTTTTTAATAAATAAATAAAAAAAACCTTTTCAGTATTCAGTTTATTGTTTACACGTCCGTTCACGACAGATGCATTTTTTTTTAATTATATACAAGTAGCTGGTCTCATTCATCAAAAGTCCTTAAGTTAACCTGTCATTAAGGAATTTCCACAAAAGAAACACTCTTTTTTCCTACCTAGCATTCATGAGCGCTATCCGCAACGAGACATACAGAATAAGTCCAGGGTCTGGAATTGTAGCCTGAGTCTTACATTGAGTGTACACAATATACCTCTGCCGTCCTCGCTTAAGGTATAAAGGCATGGTGATGTAGTTAGTGTGACTCACAAAAATCGTAGTAATTAAATACCAGAAGTGAAATCGCGTACGATTTAATTCGAAACCACTGCCGCCGCTTTGCCATACATGCACGAATATAGATTTTTTCACATAGGATAAGTAGTGACAGTTCTAATTGCCAAACGCAATTAATATTTAATTCAATGGTGTTAAGACATAAAACCATAAGTATAGTAACGGGTCATGCCTCTTATTGCCATTGAATAAAGTATAATTTCGTTTGGCAATTAGAATTGTCACTACCCATCCTATGTGTAGTGAAAATACTATAGCAAAAAATTGACACAGACTCTCAATACAATTCATCAAAAAATATTTTTTGATAAATTGTATTACCTTATACATGAGTATAGTAGCAAGTTTTGTTTTTCACGGAGTCTTCAAGCATTTTGTGTTGATTTTCTGACATGTGTGGCGACAAGTTCACGCCGGTATGCAACTTCTAGTATTTTATTATAACGATTTCTATGGTGTGACTCATCGATACATCATAACCAGGTACACGGTCCCGTTCAATAGTTACACTAAAAAACGCCCCCGAGTCCACGTGACTAGTTATAGTTATGATATAAATATAAATTAGGGCATATTGTGCCTTACTCGTGTCACTTAAAGTGAAGTAATAATTATCTATACAAGAAGATAACATTTTTAAACAACAAAAAAGATAACTTAAGAACGATTATTTATAACTTAAAAGCTAGGTATAAAACAAAACAAAAAATAAATAGATAAAATAAGCCAAATATATGTACAGGGTATTCACAAAAAATAAATTTGTGCCAAATCGCTGTCGCTTTGCAGGGTGCCCAGAAGGCTGACAGCATTTCCACGTTGATTGGCAATGCTTAACCTTTGTACGAGGTATGAGCCAGCCATCTGGACACCTGTTACTTCGACTAGCAATTTGGCCACATCTCAAAATATGCGATGTGCCCCAGGACCCTACGGACCCAGTCTCTACGCTAAACGGCTCAAATATATAATCTCTATCGAGGTTGCTATACTTGCGCCGTTGGTGGGTTTCAGAAAATGCGGCGGCTGCTCCAGCCCTAACGATTGATTCGGGAAGGTGGGACGGCGCCAAAGTATCGACGCAAGTGGCGTCCTATACTAAAGGCCGTCCCACTTCCAGGGACTAATTTCTTAGTACCATCCACTTTTACCTGCCTTTTGGTGGTGTCATTTTTCGTGTGACGAGCGTGTATCTACCTTTATTTGATCGAGGGTATGCCTAATATTATTTATGTACACCCCAGCGCCGCACCCTCCACCTGGGCGTGTGCCTGCCCGCGGCGTGCTCGCGCGACGCGGTGGCCGCGCTCATCGGCGCAGCGCGCGCGCCGCTGCTCCGCCACGCCGTCGTCGCCGTGCGCTCCCCCGGACAAGGGGAGTACAACTACCTCGAAGATCCCACCTTTAGGGTGTTGCTGTGAGTATCATATGTTTGCTCCTCCTATTGTGTAAAAGCGCTTTAAACAAGACGCTAAAAATAACAAGTTGCCGTATCTCAATTTACCGCAATTAATATTGGCTACATATACGTAACGTCTTAGATTTGTGTGATTAACACATTACGACCTAGGTGGAGCAGTAGCATGACACCAATCGTCGCCCTAGCGTAGATAAGTCAGGATTTAGCTAACCAATGACTTTTTTATGATTTAAGTAGAGTGATCAATATGATATTAAGTCATTTTTTTACTTTTGAATATTTTTATTGGAATAAAAGAGGTAGAACACTTGAAACATGGTCAGGCTGTCATGAAATCACACTATGTTTTTTCTCATCCTGAAACGTTGTTAATTTGGACATGAGCCATAATAGAATTAGGACGACGCAATTTACCATTTTACTACAGATTGTTTAGGCCACTTCGCTCACTGGATCTAGTAGTCGGTGGTTGAACCACGCACGAGACAAATATCTGTGTGACCCAAATATGTTTGTTTTGGTCCTGGTGTTTGTGTTTGTAAACGGACCCACGGCACAGGAATAATTCCTAATGTGTTTTTAATAATAATCATGTCCCATTTCTTAAAAAAGGTTTGGTGTTAGCATTTATCTTTTGACTACAGCCAGTTTTTAAAATTTACCTCTTCTTCAGTCTGAAGTTAGTTACTAAATGAATAGACAATAATAAGGGTGCATTACGGCAAACCGGTCGTCATTCTTGTTCTAGTTATATTATTGTGCTAAATCGTTCCGGCCGGCGACGCTCTTGTTTACCGTTTGGTTTGACAAATGTGAGCATATCATGTAACCCATACGTGGCTAAGGGCAAAGCAGGTTTTATAATAGTAACGTAATAAAAATACAGTAATTAATTCACAGAAATAACTATAAGATATAAGGAAGTAAACAGTAACTTTTATAATTGGTCAGTTTCTGCTCCGTTCTCACCAACTTAGCTGTATAATCATATATTATGTTTAAGTCTACCGACAAAATAAAGAGTGCAGTCACCGCAATGTTTACACGACTTAAGGTCATAAGTAAAACGTTCACTGTAACTGGTTAATTTTGTATGCGCAACATTTGGCTTATATAACTCTACTTGCAAGCACTTAGTGATATTAAACATGACATTTATAAAGTTCACTGTAGAAATCAACTGACTTTTCTATATTGAATTTCTCTTATAATCCTCAAAAGATATAAACATGCCTATGTTCCCTAAGTAGGGATGGCAGGGTTGTAATTAAGAGACTTGCATTTCACCGACGATGCGAGGTCTCAATATAATAGGCAACGAGCTTAATGTCATAAATCATTTATCATCTATATCATTACACCAGATTCATTGCAAGATAGGCAGACAGTAGAGTCGTAATTAATCACTTCACAAATAATTAATACCTAATAAATAATTGTAAAATAATTGTACCTAATTAATACTCGGATAACAAATAAATCACTTGTGGCCTCGTCGGTCTAATGGCGCAAGGTTCGGCTGGCCATCACGAGATCCGTGGGTTTGAATCCAAATTCTAACACAGTTATGCTGTGGTCTGTTTAACAAGAATCTGTCTGTTTGTCAAAAAAATCCTCCCGAGTCTAACTAAATAGACTATAGGCTCGCTCGCTATTACAAACAATTAGCAGTTTTCTACGGTTTCGCACCCGGCGACCACAGCGCCACCTGCCAAGTCTATATTATATATTCTATATTATATATTCTATATTTTTTCTGGATAATGTTACTAATGGTGAAAAAATTATTAAAATTCATTCAATCGTTTTAGAGTTTTTCGATTACAAACCAACATTTCCTCTTTATAAAATTATATTCATTTAAGATTTTAGTTACGATAGTTCCAAATTAGTCTTGCGCAAAATTTCATTCCTAGGTTAGTGCATGGCGTGACAAAAAATTCTATCACGCCATGCTGCATTCCAATAAATGACGCTTTAATATATAATTATTTCCATTAAAATAGTCAACTTTAGTAACGGAATTATTTCCGTAGGGTCCACTTACTTTCAATTATATGTATTTACTGGTTTTGGCCCATTTTGCGGTCGCGTTGCAAAACTGTAACTTGAGTGGAGCAGAAAGATAATTACCGATAAGTATGGATACCTACGTTTTTTCAGTAAACTGTATTTCGAAATTATGGTTGTTTATTAAATTTTTATAATCATATTATTGTAGAAGCGAGCCTATTGAATTATATAATCATAAATTTAAATTAGTTTCCCCCCGCGACTTCCCCTGCGTTGACTTAAGACAGAAACATTACATTTTTCCGTAATAAAACGTATCCTATGTGTTAATCCAAGTAATAAACTATCTGTGTGCCAAATTTCATCGAAATCTATTTAGCTGTTTTTGCGCGATTGAGTAGCAAACATTTAAACATACAAACTTTCACATTTATAATATTAGTAGGATAGGCTCGCCGCCTATTTCATAGGACCTAACATTGTCGGCGAAAAATGGGTGTACACAGTACACCCCTGCTTCCCCCGCTTGAAGAATATAGGCGTGATGGTATTTTTATTATATAAATACATCATCATCATCATAAGCAATCATATTCGTGCTCAAAAGTCCTCATATCAGTAAACTGATCTCTAACAGCCTACCTAATAGGAATTCTGTTGCTATGAAGGCTACTCGACCCATCGGTCGAGTATCAAATTATTTTTTGGTTGCTTTTCCCCTTAAAAAACTACATCACCTTTCTATTATCACCTGAGTAAAGGTCCCAACATCACAACCAACCCCAGTAATCATTCAGACCCATTGCTCGGCAGTGAGCAGAGAATAACCATGAAACTTGCTGACGTGAAACTGTAGACTGTAAGTATAGACATCAAAATGTGCAGAGTACTGATTTATAATATTTTTCACATAGGATGGGTACTGACAGTTCTTATTGCCAAACGAAGTTAATATTTAATTCGATGGTGTTAAGGCATAAAACCAGAAGTATAGAAACGGGGCATGCCTCTTATTGTCATGCCCGTATTGGTCGCTTTTAGCCACTTCCCGACGCACTACGGCGCGAACAGGTTAGACCATTATTCGCTACAACCAAGTAAATAGGTAAGACGCCGCGTTACGAAAACACCATGAAATGATCGTTTAATGCTACTCTAACTCCTGTGAGCTCTCATAACGCTCCGCGATTGGTCATAGTAAATAAGGGCCCAGAGAGGTTAGCGTGAAGGTAGCGAGTTAATATGCTATCCTTGTCATTACTACTGAATAAACATGAACGTGGCAGGAAGATTACTCGCCAGCGTCACTTTAAAACTTTACCTGTTAAGCCCTAAGATTATAACTCAGAGGTAACACCTATATATATATCTATATTCCAGTGCAGTATGCTGCTTTGTTAGCGCCCTGCTGATCGCGGGAACGGCGTACCACCTGAAGATATCGCGCGATGTGCGCAGGCGCAGGCAACACGCCGTTAACATCACGGCCAACGGCGGCGCGCGCACCGACCTGCGACTCGACCTGAACGGACTGGACGACAATACAGCCAATGGTAGATTCATAAATTTATGTTTATTTGCATTCCAAATTGTTATTTAGGTGGGGACATTGACCAGCTTATAAACTAGGTAGGTAATTATCACAGTTAATTACGGACCTGGTTCGACACACCAAAAAGGTGGAAGAGAAGGTTATTTAAAGGTAAGTTGGATCACACGACTTAAGTGTTTAATTAATAAGTAGTTGAAAAAGGGACACCAATTATTCTTGATTTTTAAAAATGGAATAGTCAATGATTTGAATCTAACAATTTAATATGATGATGATAAATGTATTCATAAATATTATCAACCATACCTATTTGCGCTGGAAATCATTAGTCACTCTCTCGTGAAGTCCAAACTTCATCTGCCACTTAGAGACCTCTGACAGCCTACGTACAGTCATACAAGGACCTGGAGGCCCGCGGCCAAAAATGAAACTAACGCTGTCATCAAGTGAAATGTCACTTCATGACAGGCGCAAAGTTGCCGTTTGCTATGAAATTTACCCAAGTTCTTTTTTTAATTAGTAAACGTGCGGACCCCCCTGTTGAAATATTTCCCTAGAAGTAGGAAAACTTTACTAAATAATAACCCTAGTTTCACACCAACGCCCTATCAATGTCATCCATGGGCCAAAATATCCTTATTGCACTATATGAAATTGACCCAAGTTCTTTTTTTAATCAATAGTTATAAGATATATATACAAGCTGTAACATAATAAACGCAAGACCTGAAAGTAGTTTGTTCTAAATCGATAACTGAATTGATTCCAACTATTTTTAATGTATCTTAATTTTTTTTTTAAATTTGCAAAAAATGCTTTCACTCCTTCAGTGCGCTATAAAAAACTAAATTTATTCTGGATTCATAGCAATAAGGAGATTACAAATGCATTCCTAACCCGTATTTCTCAAAATGCACACATACACGTACAAGTTTCATTGTTAATTGGGGTATAAAAGTGCTTAAAAAAGGGGTAAAAACCTTAAAATTTGGAAATTTGGTTTTCGTTTTGAATTTATGAAGCAATTCTCTAATTTGGGTGTCTGAGGTCTTGCGTTTATTATGTTACACCTTGTATATATTTTTTTTTTCTCTCATTCAATTTATTGACTGCCTCGTTGGTCTGGTGGCAAAGCGCAACGCTTTGTGATCACGAGGTCCTGGGTTCAAATCCTAGGTCGGACAAGTGTAGTTTTTCTAACGAAAACTTCCCAGTATAAGTCCGGAGTCTGGAATGTGCCCGGTATATGGCAATAGGCTCGCCCCCTATTACATGGGACCTATAATCGTCGGCGAAACGTGGGTGTACTCAGTACACCTCTGTCACCCCCTCTGGGGAATATAGGCGTGATGATAATTCAATTTAGTAACTTGTTTCCACGTGGTGCAGCTTTAAGTTTGTTGAACAAGTTCGTCAACACTCTCGAGTTGGTTACACAGTGCGGACCTTCCTATAGTAGTACCTAGTAGGAAAATACTAAATGTTAACGCTAATTTCACACCAACGTATGTCAATGTTATCCATGAGCCAAAGCATAGCCAAAGAGTCATTGTCGCATTGTCGCACTACTCACACCTTGCCTCTACAATCAGTGGCAAGGAGACAAATATATTTGAAGCTTCTTTTCAATTCAAAAGGGGTACAGTTGACTCGAAAACCGTACCTATAGTCCGCACGTAACTTTATACTCACCTCCGGAGTTATTTGCGATTATTATCCAACTATAATACATTGTATCTATTTCCATAATGATTGTAAACTAAGAATTGTTTCAGGCAAATCCATATACAACGTGAACAACAACATAGCGATCAACAGCAACACCTCGGAGGAACGCCTCACCGCCGAAACGGCGTCCACTGACGAACTTAAACTAAGTAAGTCTGTTGCTGTCATACTCTCACAGGCGCAAAACACATGACTATTATTTTTAGGCACAAGGATGTGAACAAATCAGATTAATTATATAGAATACTAAAGATTTCATGACTAATGCATCTGAGCGTTTTGGAAGGCGTGACAAGCCGTTGGTCCCAGATTTCTTGGTTTTGTTACGCATAAGTGGTTGACAAGAAAAATATTGAATAAAATAGATATTTCACAAATAATTACAAATAATTTGTTGGCCATATAATTACTATTGCTTATCTTCGCAGGCATATGGTCCGAGATACTCTTATCATTCTCCATGAAAGCGAACATCCTTCAGATCTTCGACCAATCAGTCGGTGCGGACACAGTGGCCGTCGTGCACGGTCTACGCACCTTCTCCATCATCTGGGTTATATTTGGCCATACTTGCATCGTCGTTTTCAAGGTATGACACTTAGTACAATATTAGTGAATTGTCTAATTGCCGGCACAGATTTATTTATTGGCAATATAATTGGTAATATACTTGGACTTGTGCCGTGACGGCTCTTATAGAAACTAAAAATTAAAATATAATAAAACGAGTGCCTCACATTTTTTGTCACATAATGAAATAAATTAATTATTCCTTCTGTGATAATTTAAGCAGACTATATGTTTTGACAGTAACATAATAATAAACTGTTTTAGTATGCTGAGAACACGGCACTACGAGCAGTGCTTGAGAAGACATTCTTGTTCCAACTGATCATCAACGCAGTCTACAGTGTTGACACCTTCTTCTGTCTGGGGTACGTTATAAGTTTTGGTTTTAGCTAGTTTAGAGAAAAAAAGTATTGTTACTACCATCACGACAGATCCCTGCGAGGCAGGCAGAGAGTACAGGGTTCCAACAGGTTCTTTACTTACATACCTATCTGGCTTCCTACACTCTCATAGTTCGTCTCATACACGCTCGGCGGTTACGAAGACTCTTAACTTGTCCTTCAGATAAGACACGGGTATTGTGAGTACCTTTTACGAGTAGGATATTATAATTTTACGGCAACTGCCGTGAACTTCTTAAAACGTCCGGCTAGTAAAAACTGTTCATCCAAGGGCAAAGATTCCAGCTAATAAATTAGACGGCACGTCACAATTGCAGCGCTTACTTTCCAGCGGCATGCTGGTCACGTTCCTGTACTTCCGCACGAAGGCGCGCGGCAAACTGGATCTTCTCACCAAGGGCCGCCGGAAAATCACCTCCAGCGCCCTGCAGTTCCTGGGACTCATTGGATATAGATTCGCCAGGTCCATTATTTTAAGTCACCATATTGCTTAATTACAATCTAAAAATTAGCATACTTGTTTGCTTATTGTAATATATTGTAAGCGTATTGTATTGAGACTGCTCGCAAGCGGGATAACAACAAGGGATATTGGGCCCAATGTGCTAATGTGCTCCCTACAGCAATCGTGGACTCCCCGCCTTCCCGCATGCAATGCAGAACCCACTCTCTTCCCGCATGTATATGGATTGGAAATAGATGCTACGCAGGAGCGACTAAAATAGCTATTCATTTAACTGATACACATAGGTATTATGTTAAAACTATTAAAAATATACGTTGAATATGAGTGTTCTCCCACACATCGAATGCGTTCCATACTCACTAATGAAAATGGTTGCCTGAATACAGGTTAGTATGTGACATGCTATTTTAAAATCTCTTTATAGAAAAATATCAGATCAAATCAGATTATCAATTACCGTTAGTTTCTAGCAGGATGTTATATAACTATCAATAAAGTTTAAACTATCATAAATTGTACTTCGGCACATTCTAGACTAACGGCGCCGTACCTGTTCATTCTGGGCGTGCTGGAAGTGACGATGAAATGGTTCGCGTTCAACTCGGTATTCGAGCCGCCCGCGATGGACCACGAGACCTGCCCCAAGTACTGGTGGAGAAACCTTCTGTACATCAACACACTGTTCCCGGTCGATCAGATGGTGAGTGGGAAGTTTTATTAGGTCTGATCTATCAATACCGCTCCGTGGCTCAAATAGAGCAACTGTGAAATAGTTGACTTCTGTGGGTTTCTTATACATATATTTTTTCCAATAATAGGGTTATTGAATGTGATGCCCTCTTAAAATAAAGAAAACCTATTATGTGGGTAACTATTTAAAACAATACCGTAACTAATAGGACAAAGTACCTACTGGCAATTGTTCCAATATAATTTTAATTCGTATGTTTTCAGTGCATGTTGTGGAGTTGGTACCTGTCCGATGATACTCAATTTTATGCTGTTTCTGCGATCTTGCTGATTCTGGCCACAAGGTAACTTGTCTTATCTACAAGAAAGGCCTATATAAAAATACTGTATAACTAAAACAAAAGCCATAGTTTCAATTACCCTCTAAAATAATATTAAAGGTAAATTAACTACCCACAGCCACTTCAAGATTTCCGCCTGCCTCACTGGCGTCCTCTTCGTATCCTCCCTAATCACCACTGGCTACGTGTCCTGGAGCAACAACCACATCCCGAACAGCGAGGACCCGTTCATGGAGTTTGACAAGATCTACGAGAAGCCATGGACAAGGCTCGGCCCCTATCTCGTGGGCATGCTGGCCGGATGGATCCTGTACAAGACGGACTTGAAGATTCGGATGAATAGGGTAGGTGAAGGATAAACTCTCATCTGAATATTAAATTATTTATCATATTGTATTGTTGCAGTTTTTAAGTAGGTAGGCTATTTTATATCGAAACCGTAATCGAATGAATTCCGAAAACAGAAATGAAAGTGACAGATTTGTACCATATCGGCATTAACCACCGATCCGTGTCATGGCAAAATCTATAATATTTGACATAACTGATTGCAGTCACGTTAAATGGAGTCTTCATTTTACACTTGCAATTATTGCAAGCCAACAGCGTCTCCAAAACTCTAGTTGAATGAGAGTCCCATGACGGGATTATTTTTATTGTTCTATCTATCTATATAACGTCAGATCACTTGTGGGGTAGACAGAAAGTACGGAGATCCAGAGTCAGAGTCAGAGTTCTTTCCTTACAGACCTCTCTGGCTTCCTCCACTCTCATATTTTATAGTATTTTTATTATTTTTGTGTGTATGGCTCTGGTTTCCTTAGATGATGTTTTCTTCGTTTCCTTGCGATGAGGTCAGCTTTAATCTTGGCTTATTTTCTATTCCAGATATGGGCGTGGGTTGGGTGGATAGTTTGCAGCGCGACTCTCCTGTTTCTGATCTTTGGGCTGTACAGGACTGAAATGAGCGTGTGGGTGGCGGCTGTGTACAGCGCGCTCTCGCACGTGCTGTGGTCCGCCTGCATCGGCTGGATCATCATTGCCTGCTCCACGGGACATGGAGGTATAGAGAATTAATCCTTAAGCTATCAGCTGTTAAGGTGACTTCATACGAATTTTGTCTACTAGTGACAATAAAAGTCTTTACACTAAATTTTTGACTCCCTATTAGAAGAAATCTTAAGTAAGGCACAAAATAAACCAGTTCTTGTGCAAACTATAAATATGTGGCCAAAGGATTGTAAGTAGGTATTTAGAATTAGTACAAAACACAATACAAAACGTTATTTAAGACAATAGTTGAAAGTTATTTTGTGATACTGGGTACTAGGATTCGATAAGTTAGGTTTTCTGTGTAGTGAGCAAAATGCGATTGTCACAGTTCGGTTGTTTAAAACTGGAAAGATATTTATATTTTGGGTAGATTGTTTCTGTTTGGTTGTTTAAGACTGGACAAACCGACGGATATTTTTTTTTGCAAAATATCTGCTATTACCCTTCACAATTCTATAGCGACTACCGATTACTGGAGACACCGATAACTACGCGTGTGAGCTCTCGCTCTTGGAGCGTAGACCACTCCCATCACTGGATCGAGCTGTCACGAGTTCGACCTCCGTATGCGACAATCTTTGTGACCCATGTTTGTAGGCAGGAATAATTCGAAGTGTGGTGTGTTCATTTTCTTTAAAAGAAAAAACTGTTCGAATAATTACCGACTTGACTTGGTCATCGTAGCGAACTATGGAGGACACCTTTGTCCTGTTGTATGTTCCCCTTTCTTCTGATGATGATAGAAAGATCAAGGCTCCCCTCCCGTGTGTCAGGCTGGGTGACGGCGCTGCTGTCGGCGCCGGTGCTGTACCCGTTCTCGCGCGTGACGTACTGCGCTTACCTGGTGCACCCCGTCGTGCTACGCTTCATCGCCATGCGGCTCACGCACCCCATACACATGCAGGAGCTACTTGTCGTGAGTACTTATCATCAAGCTCCGATTGACCACAAAGAATTAACAATTTATACATATTACCTACTAGATATGGTATGTAAGGAATGGTATGGCATTACCTACGAGGTACGTAAGGAAAGAACCTGTTGGAACTGTGTACTCTCTGCCTACCTCGCAAGGGAACTGGCGTGATGATATAGATAGTCCTACTAGATTGATTGAAACCAATACATGTTCTATTGAAGTTGTGCCGGAACCGCTCCTTAGGCGGGCAAAGATTTGATTAATTTCGACCACTCCAATAATAAGTAATAGTAATCTAGTCCAAAGGGCGATGTCTTTCGACGACGACGACTCTGATGATAAATACAGTTTCAGTGATGATAACTTCAAGTGTCCCAGGAGAGACTCAAAATCAAATAATTTATTTGGTATAAACCCTGCGGGAAATTGTCAGTTCCTCTTTTTTTTTTAAATGCGGTCTCCTCTGGGAAAATCTGACGAGAAGTTCATTAGGCTTGTTTGTTTTTTGTTGACAGATATTGTCTGTTAACGTAGATCTCAAGCATGTAATCAGAATGAGATCAGAAGCTATAAGCAAAAAAAAGAAATCAATAACAAAAATTTACTTCTTTCTTTCATTTCATTGAACCTCAAGCATGCATCTTGAGCCTCAATGCAATAAACTATCATTAAATGAATATTTACCTAAAAATGTTGCAGCTTCTGATCTCATTCTGATTTAGACTCCGAATTCTAAATCACAACACTGAATCCACCTGGCCGAATTTATTGACGAGCGTAATCCTAAAATAGTTCATTCATTTAAGCTTTCGTCCACAGTTCATCCTCTTCGTAGGAGTAACAGTGGTGTCCTACTTCCTCGCATTCGTCATATCCGTGGCTTTCGAGGCGCCCATAGTCACCATGTTAAAGATCCTCTCGCCACAGAAGAAGCGTCATCGAGTGTGAACCCACCTACCGCGCCACACGCTAGTCTCAGTAGGTTGGTTTTTAAATGCGGCACCGGGCTAGTATTCTTTAGTCTCAGCAGTTTGGTTTTAATCAACAAGACTATTGATACTAAATGAAGCTCAGGAGGCCAATTCTACTAATTTACAATGTTAAATGTATCATTGTTGATAGCTTACGATCCGATGTCATCTTTTATTCATGTATTACACAAAAACCCATTTACTTAAATTACCATAATCAACCTTATGTTGCTCTGAAATTAAGTGGCTACCTAATCACGACTGATAAAAGATTTCCACAAAATTCTACTGATGATCATGATGATGACGATTTTTTTATCATAAATAATCGGTTGTCCGCGGTATCCAACTACTACTCATCATAGATCGATATGCGACTGGGCATTTAAGTATTTCGATTTTTGTTCTATTTTTATAGTAATATTGGCCCCCAGTAATTCGGTTGTTCAGCAGAAAACTGCTAAGCCTTTTATAATCTCAGCGGTTAAGATCAATGATCCAAAATTACTGAGACTGAATTAGGCCTAGTGGTTTGGTAGGTGCCGGTTAAACCACTGAGACTAAAGGTTCATACTAGCGTACAAAGATTAAAATTAAAGATTTAATTTGAAGTACCTGCGCCCAAGCCGCCGGGCGACTCGAGAGTGACTGTGAAACTTGTTGAAGAATTATTTATTTCTATTGGACATTCTTCTGCAAAAACAATATTCTGGGAGATTACATTGGCAAACTGCTGCTACAGGGGCGTGGGTAGTCAAGTTAAGTAAACAGTGTTAATATCCTCGCGTTGCTACTTCATGTCGACTTCCGTTCTCACTCCCTCGAGAATGTAAGCCTAAGGTAAATTGAGGACAGTATTATGTAATCACCTTTTAATAGCGTAATAAACTAAATAGTTGAAGATTATCGCATGACTGCACTCAATTGTGGTTATCGGCCCTCGCAAAAGTTAATCAGTGTGTTCTGCCATGACTTTTAACAAGTTAATAGATTTATTTGTATATGTATGTGTGTAGATTTATTTGTGTATGGAGGAAATGATAAATGTAATCAAAATTGAATAATGTGTGAAATTTATGCAAGTATGTGACACAATTTTGATGCGCTAATAAAATATAGTATGTACTTACGTACTAGGCTGTTATAGAAAATTATGTAAATACATTGTTACTCATTAATCCAAATCATGACAAACGTGACAGATTTGTGAGAATTGTTATTTCCACAACACTCTAAAATAATATAAATTAAATGAATAGATACAAATTGAAGATAGTATGATCCTCTATACCTGCGTATAGAGTGTATAGAGAGAATATTTTGTGATTTTGTAGAATATTTACCAAATTACAAATTGTACAACTTTTGTAAATATGATGTCCACAAAAGTGGCTTAATTTTTAGAAGAATTTCTCAACGCCCTGCCAGTGTTATAAGCCTGAAAATTCGCTTTATTCAAGTCAATAAATCCGTCCTTTTCACACTTAAAAGAAACAAAAATGACATTACCACAAATAAAACTATGTCTGACAAATAATATTAATGTTTAATGTAATGTACTTAAATATGTAAATAGGATGTAAATATAACTAGTTGTAAGTGAAATATAATGTTTTATAAATAAGATCGCGTTTGATTGGGCGGTCACGTCGAGGCGCAGTCGGAGATGCGCCGGAGCAGACTGCAGAACGGCATCTCCACCAATAGCGAGAGAAACAACGCCGCTAAGATTGTCAGAATTGTTGTACCCGTGAAGTATAACCACTAAAAATTACATAGAAAAAATAACACTATCATGGCTATGTTGTTACTCAAGCGGGTGTGGCAACACACAATAAAAATAATGGTGAAATGTGAACATTTGGAATACTTATATGGTCCGAACTTCTCTGACTATCCGCTCTGGAATTACGGTCGTGACTCGAGAAGTCCCCATATTGCTCCTTAAGAATGTATTTATACTTCTCGTTAATAATATAATCTTATCTTTAGCATTTATATTTCTACTTACTAAAAAGGTGTCGATAATTTTTAACTTAAACATACACAAAATAGTACTAATAGAACTTTACACATAATATTTTTAAGTAGTAATACAACTTGTAACGCTGTCTAAATATCTTAAATAACAAAAAAGAAGGTACTTACGATGCAAACGGTGTAAGAACATAGCGCAGAGTCAGTCGACAGTAAAACAGCACGTGCCACTGTGCCGTGCAGTAGTATAATCCCGTAACATAATCGACTCAGTGCGGCCACAGCGGGACTCTCCAGCAACCGACGAAACACGCCTTGAGAAAATATACATACTTTGAGAATTGATGAATCGAGTGAAACATCGTCAGCCGAAAGACTTCCAATGCAGGATATAGGTTTCCCCAAAGATCGCCACGACAATTGGCATTGTGGTAACTCCTAATTCTCTATTTATTGGAAAAAATTCAAGGTAAATAGCTTAGGCACTTATTTCTTATTAAAATATATTCTGATAATGTAGTAAACCTACTGAAGGTTAATACCACCTAAACCACTGTATCGAATGAGGTACTTATAAAAGTAGCCTGACTGGCAAATCAAAGACAATAACAGTATAAGTACTAATGTATCTATTTAAACTAGCTCAAAATAATTGCTAGTTGTTTGTTTACAGCTACGAAAAAAAAGGCAAAGAAATCCGCATGTTTCGCATCCGCAAGAGAATCCGGTTAGACATAAAATGTTCAATCCTGCCTAGGCCAGCAGTTTATTTCTACTTGATTTGATTTCGCATTAAAAAGGCCTATCCCTAAAAATAGGAAATTAAAAAGGTTATAGTTATTCAAGATTCCGGCGGAGGCATATACGAGGCATGCCTTTTAAGTTCTGTCGTTTCCATATTTCCCGGCAATTTCGAATTTGGAACTGTTCTATATTCGAATGTGTTTGAATTTTGAATCTCAAAACAGTTGAAAGTATTAGGATTAATGCTATTGTTTAGTCACAGCGTCGATTGGAATCTGCCAGGTTACGTACGAAAATGAATCTTTCTAAGGAAAATGTTCGTGCAATAATTTTCTACAACTTTAGAAGAGGCCTGACACGGCTTCATTGTTTTGAAGAGCTAACATCTGTGTTCAGTGATGAAGCCCCATGTCTGCGGACTGTCGAACGCTGGTATTTAGAATTCCAGTGTGGACATACTAGTGTTAGTGACAAATCTCGCGAAGGACGCCCAAAATCCGCCTTCACTAAAGATAACATCGATAAGACCTAACGATTTCTTTACATTTCCTAAAATTAAGAAAAGTCTTCGTGGTCAAAGTTTCCAGTCCGTTGAAGAAGCAGTCGATGCTTTCAAGTCAGCCATTTTGAACACCCCCACTTTAGAGTGGAATAAATGTTATAATAACTGGTTTGAGCGAATAGAAAAGTGCGAATAGAATAGCTACGTGGTGAATACTTTGAAAAACAATAAAAAGTACTATAAGGTTCTAGTTGTGTTTTTTTCTTCAAACGACAAAACTTAAAAGGCATGCCTCGTATATAGAGGTGAGTCGTATTTATTAGAACAGATCCAAAGAACAGGTATTTTACGAGAATAGGCGGCACCTAATCCAATTCTGACAATACCTAATCCACCTAATATTCATATTAAATAAAAACTAATGTTTAACCGTTTAGCGCGCTCACTTACACCTGTTCCCGCGCCCTCTCACTCACTCATATGCTTATCGCTTTGCTATCCCGCTTACGTGTAAGGGTGGAGGGAGCGAGACAGCGCTATACAACGCGTATTGATATAAAACAAATGTAAATATAATGAATTGAAATCTTTTAAATACGCCATCTTGCGAACGCTAAACTTTTGCGGAATATTTAATATCGCAAGACTCAAAACTTCATACATTCGTAAGTTAACAGTCCTAAGCCTGTAAAAAGTATAGAGGGAAGATACCAATTCATCAATAATATATCATTAAATGATAAAATAGAAAACAAGTATTAGTTTATTCAACCAATTTCGTGCAGAAATATCTAATCTAATCAAAAAAAAATTCGATTCCATTTTGAAACTTCCATTTTCTTAAAAGTGTTATTATGACTGTACCCGTTCTTAACTAACAAAAAAATTTAAGATTATTTTTTTTTCTTTTTTTAACGTAGCCCCACACTAGGATTTATTTCTGTACCGTGGGTGAGTTTACAAACATGAAAATTCACATACACAAATACCCAGACCGGGACAAATAATTGTGGATCACACAAAGATTTGTCCCGTGCGGGAATCGAACCCGCGACTATTAGGCACAGTGGGCGGAGTGGCTTAAGCTCTTAACCACTACGCTAAATCATCCGTCAAATATCGATAATTCGATATCAGGATTTGATATAGAATAGGCGGATTGAGATCACTAAGGAGCGGTATGTGTATGAGATCATTGAGATTAGGTGGATTAGGTGAAATAGGTTTTTGGATTAGGTATTTATGCAGACTAGGAACAGGTGTACTTAGTACCTGATTTACCTAATACGACCTATCTCTCGTATAAGACAAACTATAAGAGTGCACGAAGCCAAAGAGGAGGTCTGTAAGGAATTAACCTATTGGAACTTTGAACTCTCTGCCCGCAAGGGATTTGGCGTGATGATACAGATAGATAGAAAATAGTTGTATAACCACTTACCAGCCAAGTTAGTAGTACATATGATGACTGGCCACATGAGTGCGACGGGCCAGGTGAGGTGTAGCCAGGAAGCCACCCACGGTATTCCTAACCATGGTACCGCAGACGATGCAATTATAAACGACGCGGATGTCGTCCACAGGAGATATGATGTCACCTTTCCAACAAACAATAAAATAAATAAGTTAGTCCATTAAACTTAAAATATTAGATCTTTGTTCGAAAATACTTTGGAATATAAAAAGGCCTCTTTGTGACCAAAACGTGTTATCAAATTCCATACATTTTATTTTGTATTAAATATTATGTTTTAGGCAAAATAATGGAGTAACAACAGCAAAATTCTGTTAAAAGAAAGATTTTTTGACTTTATATATGGAGTACCTCAAGGGTTTATGTTAGGTCCATGCTATAAAAATATCATTTATCACTGGTTTGCAAAAATAATAAAATCTACTGACCTTAGATACTTTCAGGTTGCCCTGCACGACATGGATCAGCCAGCCAGTAAATACCCCTATGAAATAAGGCGATACACGCGCCCACGGGCGTTCTATAATAGTTGTGTATGCCGTAAACACGTCAGTGAGTCTGAAAAAGTCTCATAAAATTACCATACATTGAAACGCGAGTGCGGGCCTTTCATTTAGTTGTTGCAGTTGCAGAAACGTTCTTTAAATGTAAAAAATGACAATAGCCAATTTATCATTAAAAATTGTATTATAAAAATACAATTAAGCAATTAATGTCCTCTTCATATTAAAATAACATCTCTGCAACTGGAATATAACATTTACTTTTATTATTCTTATCAGCTAGCAGCCGACCGACATCTGCAGCAGAACAAAGGACTCTCGAACATTAACTTATGAAAAGAATTACTTTTGTGTTACCCCGCAACAGCGGGGTAAATGTTATTGAAAAAATAGCTTTTATCCTTACAACATTTTGGAAATCTCTACAATATGTTTTTCTAAAAATTTGAGTATTGAAACATAAACAATGGTAAGTACCGTCCGTAATCGAAGTACGCTGCACTAGCATCGGCGAAGGTGGACGCTAGGATTGCGCAGAGTGCGAGTGTAACCGCAAGTCGCGCGCGCACGCTGGACGTGACGCTGGCGGCGCACAGCAGCGCGCCCAGCGCGTGCAGCTGCGTCTCCGTCGACACATACCACGATATTTGCATGCACTGGCGACAAATACCGAAGCTATAATAATAATATCAGCCTATACTATCCCACTGCTGGGCAAAGGCCTTCTTCACAAATCGAGGTAAGAGAGAATAGGTCATACTCCACAACGCTGATCCAGTGCGGAGCTGTGGATGCAGATTTGTGGCCACCTGCTGTTGTACCTTAATCAAGTCACCTATGAGGCTTCCAACTTGGTTTAACAACTAATACGTAGTAACCAGGACCAACGGGTTAACGTGCCTCCCGAAGCACGGAGACGCTCGAATATGGAAAATGCCACAAACGGTCACCCATCTCACGCCGACCAAGCCGAACGCTACTCAACCTCGCTGATCGCTAAGAATACCGCGTTCGCACAGCGCTACAGACGTTTTTTAAATGTTACGCCACTAATCGCTAATCTATTATTAAATAATTGCAGAAAACAACATTACGATAATTTATACATAGAATTATGATTATGCTGCTATATGTAATGAATGAATGAATGTTAACGATGGCTTTTTGCAACTGAACTTTAATCACATAGCCATTCTTGATTTGAGTTGATGAGTTTGGTAAACACTTTTGAAAAATATATAAGTAACTAAAAATCCCATAAAGCACCATATAGCTAAAATGATACATGATATTATTTAACTCTATTTTCGCTTGTAAGATAATCTCTTTTCAATTCTTACTCTTTCCAATTAGGACCTCGTATTGGACAACAACCGCTGTTGATGGCGCGATGTGTGTGTGTGTGAATGATGTACGCTGTTGGCCGCGGGGCCTTTACAGCTTCACCGGACTTAAAGGCGAGCGTGCAACCACTAATGATTTTGACACTTTCTTCGCGACCCATAATAGCAATGTATCAACAATTGGGAAAGTAGGCACAACTATAAAAAGGCAAAGGACTGCTTTTGTTAAATCAAAGGAGATGTCATAAATAAGCTTTCATAATAATTTAATTTATGACTGCACTTAAAATGAAAAATCTTAAAAAAAAGGCTTCAAAAAGCAAAAAATAAATATTTGAAGTCGGTGCTGGTTGGTGCAATCGGTTACTTGGCACCGACTTCAAATATTTATTTATTGGTTTTTGAAGTCGGTTTCCCTTTTTTAAAAAAGTTTTTTATTTTATAAGTTTTAGTGATGAGTGAATTTATTATTATTATTTATATACCTCCTTTATATTATCCTACTTATTTATACAGTGAGGTACCTAAAAGATTGATATAAATCTCATAATAACTGAATTTTCACATTCATGCTGTTTGCCGTATAGGAAACCCCCCGTGTATCTACAAAGTTATTTGTTATAAAATTTAAATTCGACCATCACTGAGCTATGCTGAACCTAATGCAAAAAGAATCATCAAATTCAGTTTATAAGCAAAGAAACTACAACAAAAGACGAATTAAATATCTCCTCCTTTTTTGAAGTCGGTTAACATTCTGCTTAGTTCTATAGCAGGTTACCTATAGGATTGACGTAACACCTATATTGTCTCAATTTGCACATTCTTATTGTTTGTCGTTAAGGAGTTTCTTGGTGTATCTTCAATGTCCAAGAACCACCTTGGAGCTAAACTGAACCTAATTGTTGATAAATGTACCTAATGATAATTTCTTGGTTTTAATAGATGTTATGAAAGTGCTCAGACTGTAAGACAGATCCATCCGTGCATAATACAGGTTTTGAGAGTCGCGATTGCATGTATTGTATGGCTATTGGCGGTTTATTGATTTTAACTGCCCTGTTCTTATAGGGCTTTCTCTTTTCAAGGTCTTGTCTTTAAACGTTTAATCCTTTGATCCCTGTGTCGTTTTTTTGTTTTGCTGTCTCAAATTCCTTTGTAAACTCTTTTACTAATTTGTGAAAACTTGTAATTGGCCTTCCTTTTATGTGATTTTACTTATATCTGTTTACTAGCTGTAAGTTTTCTCCAGAAATTAAATAAAAATAAATGCAAAAAGAATCATCAAAATCGGTCCACAACTGCCGGAAATATCAGTGAACATACATAAAAAAATCATACATACAACCGAACATAGAACCTCCTCCTTTTTGAATTCGGTTAAAAAGTAAATAATTCTGAATCTATTGACATACAAAAACTTTCAAATACTGACTTGTTCCTCTCCAGGGTACATGGTAGAGACATAGAGCAGGTTCCTCCACCAATAGACATTGCAGTTGCTGTTGTCATTTTCTGGCAACTCCAGCGCAGCTGTAAAATCCGACACGCGAGATAGTACTGCCGATAGGAGTACCACATATGCGTAAGATGGTAATAACCTTAACGAAAACAAAAAAATAACTATACACAGACATATACAATGCGAAAGTGGAAGGATTTAGGTACCGGGAAAGACAAACACTATCTTACCATGACCAAATAAACCATGTCTTATTTGAAGGGCAAGTCAAGAGTCTATGTAACCGCGAGCGTGTATGAGACGAACTATGAGAGTAGATGAAGCCAGAGAGGTCTGTAAGAAAACACCTGTTGGGATCCTAGTTACTCTAGCTGCCCAGCAAGAAGCTACTGTAATGATATGAATAGAGATACACTTATTGTTAAACATAAACGTAGCTGAGTAAAACTTCTAAAATTAATTATGGCCCAAGCGAAGAAGAAACCGATAGTCATATCAATTTTGGGGAAGGCTATGTCCTGCAGTGGACAAGGATGAATGAAGCAGCAATTATGACCGTAAATACATCCTTTATTTGAGACGTAAAAACGAACAAATCAAATCAAGATACATACAGTATTATAATTGACGATAACAATGAGTATGATAGAATGATATGGACTCCAAAGTAATTTTTAAAACGTTAAATAAGATATTTTAGAAGTAAAACTTATCTGCCTCGCTGGTCTGGTGGCAAAGCGCATCGCTTTGTGATCACGAGGTCCTAGGTTCAAATCGTAGTTCGGAGAAATGTAGTTATTCTAACGAAAAATGCCCAGTATGAATCCAGAGTCTGGAATTGTGTCCGGCATATGGCAATAGGCTCGCCCCCTATTACATGGGACCTTACATCGTTGGCGAAACGTGGGTGTACTCAGTACACCTCTGCCCCCCCCCTGTGTTTTTTAAAACTTAACTCTCAAGTAGTAATATTTACTTAGTAGGAGTACTTATTATTATCTGTAAATTGTCACTATCTACAGTATTACAGTACTTGAAGAAAATAAAGACAAGCATCAAAAATGTAACTTACCTGATGATTCTATTGGTAACAAAGCAAAAAAACTGTAGCACCTGTCCACAGGCGCCATGAAATCCAACCAGCTCCTCCATACTGTACTGACTCTTCAAGTAGAAGAAATGGTGGGTACTGTAGAGGCCACTACAAAACGATAAGTACGATGCATATGCAATATATTTACTAATAAAATTATCAATAGCAACTTATTTGTGCAAGAATGTCTGTGGTACACAATATCAAGTATCTTAATGAGCAATAAAAGCTAAAATTACCTTACAAAGAATAAAGTATCGAACGCGATCGTTCCAGTTGCTAGTATGTTATATACGTTATTACGCTCCTCTACAGTACCAGAGTCATCTGCAAACATACATTAACAAAAACAGACATACATTAGTTAAAGCACTTCATCACCAAATAGTTAGTTTCAGACAAATTAAACTTTCTGTGAATTTCGTAAAGGGTGACTAAAGAAATGAAAATCATTTAAAGCCAATCGAGCAACCATGCTATGCTCAACTCATTATTTAGAATATTTTATGTGTTCCTCTTTTAATATTAGAATCGTGGTTTATCTATATATTAAGCTGAAAGAAAAAATAGGTATTACCTGAAAGATAATTCACAATAACCGCAACATGGACGAAGATCATCCAGAAAGTGGTGATAATTCTCATAGCATGAATCAATGACAAGTTTTTGTTAGCTGTGTTCGTATTGAAAATTCTGTTCCAGCAATAATTTAGAGAAAAACACAACAAAAGTCTGCAGAAAATGTTTCTCTTTTTACTATCGGTACTTAGGCTTAAATTGGAGCTATATTTAAGTCTAGGGCAAGGTGGTAAGTTCTCGATATGTCTCGGCGCATTACATTGCTTCTTGTATTTCCCGCAACGCTTGCAGCTGCCTACGGCTCTGTCCACGCAGTTGACATCTGTTCCAGTCGTCGAAGGGCATTTTACTATATTTTCCACCACCATATAATTCATAGCCTCATTCTCAACAACTGCTTTATCAACCTCACTGTGCACATTATCATAAACTTCTTTGGATTCATTATTGTTAGACGTTTTTGGATCATTATACTTTTCTAAATCAAATTTCATTGATTTCTTATTATACGGTAACGTAAATAGATTCAAATCTATTACAGTAGCTACCATTGCTAGAACAACTAGTATAATGGTTAAGCTCAGTAATAAGATAGCGCCGCTATCTGTTTTCAAATCATAATTGTTGTGTATTTGTCTAACTGTTGTTAGTTTAGCAGTCCGTGAAGTTGTTCTGTTTGTTTTTAAGTTGTCATTCATGATTATGGAGAAATTGATGATCGATGTTAGGTCGTAAGTCGAACAAGAGCGTGGCAAACACACGCCTAGTGACACATCGTACACCTGTAAAATATTATACATAAATCGAATAATGATTCTTAATAGAAAAGCTATTAGCTTCTGGTGGACATCAAATCCGTAACATTGTCTGCCACGGCAGGACGACAGCTCTAACCACTGAACGACCGAAGCAGGTTGCTGAAATTATATTTTTTTTCTTTCTGTATTTCATATCGTAAGAAAACCAACGCGGTGTTTTCTAACGGATGCAATATGCTTTAATGTGTGTGCCGTTATCATATCTCAAGAAGTGATTCTAGTTTTGGGGAATCATATCTCATCATCATCATCATCATCTCAGCCTATACTTGTCCACTGCTGAACATAGGCCTCCCCAATCGCTTTCCAGCGTAATCGGTCCGATGCCACCTGCATCCAACGACTTCCTACGATTTTCACAAGATCGTCGGTCCATCTGGCAGGCGGTCGTCCCACGCTGCGCTTGCCAATACGTGGTCTCCACTCTAGAATCTTTCTGCCCCAACGCCCGTCCGATCTACGCGCTATGTGGCCCGCCCATTGCCACTTCAGCTTGCTAATCTTAACGGCTATGTCGGTGACCTTGGTTCTTCTACGAATCTCCTCATTCCTGATTCGATCGCGTAGAGAAACGCCGAGCATAGCTCTCTCCATAGCTCGCTGAGCAACTCTGAGCTTTTTTATGAGACCTATTGTAAGAGACCACGTCTCTGATCCATATATCATCAATGGTAACACACATTGACTAAAAACTTTAGTCTTAAGGCACTGAGGTATTTTGGATGAGAAGATGTTGCGCAGTTTCCCGAACGCTGCCCAGCCGAGTTGGATTCGTCGATTGACCTCTCTCTCAAAGTTGGACCTACCTAACCGGACTACCTGTCCCAGGTAAATGTATTAGTCGACAACTTCAAGAGTAGAGTTCCCAACGGTGAGTGCGGTGGGTACGACATGGACTTTAGACATTATTTTTGTTTTGTCCATGTTCATTTTAAGACCCACTTGTTGAGATACTCTGTTGAGGTCACCGAGCATTCGTCCTAGATCTTCCAGCGACTCCGCCACGACCACAATGTCGTCGGCAAATCGAAGGTGAGTGATGTATTCGCCATTAATGTTGATGCCAAGTCCTTGCCATTCCAAGAGCTTGAAGGCGTCCTCTAAGGTGGCCGTAAACAGTTTCGGAGAAATGACGTCTCCCTGCCTTACTCCTCTTTTTAATCATATCTAAATAATTATAATGGTAACCGATTCCTAAGATTCGGAAACTGAAAGAAAACTTTAATCATGGACAATAAAGAAATTACTAATCCAAATCTGAGAAAAGGTACCAAGAACTATTCTATTAAGAAAATCATGCATTTTCAAACTACGTTTACCTAAGTAGCTTACCTGGAGCATGTTAACTTTAGTGATATTTAGACTAACACGGACGACACTATACGAGAGCCTGTACGGAGGTTGCCGGTCGGCTGCGGACACCCGACGTATTAGTTCGTCCCGTTGCATCACCCATTTCCACTCCTTTGAATCTGTAGCAGTACAAGAATTCTTAGTAGCAGTCCGGAGTCTGTACCCAGTAAGTATAATGACAACAGCCCCCTATTACATTGGGACCTAACATCGTGTAGTTGTATATCTTGGATGTGCCTTCAGTAAGGATGGGAAATACAACGCTAACATAGAGAGAAGAGTGAGTGCAGGGAAAAGAGTAAATGGTGCGATGGGAAAGCTACTGACTGGGAGAACTTAAGCCGGCACTTAAGCGGAAAGGCGCAGCTGACCATACATAACGGAGTTCTTGTCCCAAAGCTATTATATGGAAGCGAAACGGCGAGCGTGTATAAGACGAAGTATGGGAGTGGAGGAAGCCAGAGAGACATGTAAGGATAGAACCTGTTGGAACTCTGTGCTCTCTGCCTACCCTGCAAGGGATCTGGCGTGATGATATAGATAGAGATAGACCCAACATCGTTGGGAATATGGGTGTACGCATTACACCTCAAGTACGCAGACCTTGTAGCAACTTAGGAAAACTTCTGTATGTTCAATGGCTTTTTCCATACCAATTACTGAAATCGACCATAAAGCTTACAAATAGACTCCGTAAAGCTTTGTCGCATCCGTGGTGCTTTACAGATGGGCTTACCGTGAGCTTACCCGAGTTTTAAACTCCTTCTTTATGGCTGATCTTGATCGGTGATGGGTACTATACGCAAAACGAAAAAGCTATATAAACTATATAAAAGAAAAGCTATATAATCTACATAGCTTTTTCGTTTTGCGAACCTGTCGCTTGCAACCAGCGTTTATCAACGTCACTGTTTATCTACTGACCTGTATCAAAGTTCTGTTCCTTGTGCGGCAATCCGTTTGTTAAAGCATCACTTCGCGAAGCTTGCAATGATTGATTTCTTTCTTTCTCAGCCGCCTTCTCGTCCTGGAACGATAATAATTCAATGCTAAGATTCAGAGTGAGGCTTGTATTTCTAAAACTACATATAAAAAAAATATACCGCTACAATCGTTACACAAGAGGACTAATAAAAATACTCTATGTACCATGCTCTGTATTTCCTAGCCAAGTTCTCCTTTTTTTAAACACCACCACATGTAAGATTCAGACTACTTATGCTGCACTGTGTCACTATTCAACAAACAATTTATGACTGTAACGTGCAGTCGATAAAAATGTTCCTAACATACCAATCGCAGACATTGTTCCTTAGAGCCCAGCCAATAACGCTTCCCACCGAAGAATGCCGACCCGTAGCGACCTGATGCGTCCACGGCTGAAACACAAACCTTTTTTAAGATTAATTAATAGTAAAAATATGTTTAGAAACACGATGATAAATTTTAAAACTTCGTTTCGATGTTGTTGGCTGATAAGATGTTCCTTTATCTAGAGCCACAATAAAAATACATTGTCATCGGAATTGAAACAACACGTCAAATTTCAACTCCGTAGGATAAGAGAGTGGTTCTAATTTAGCTTGCAAGTAAAATAAAAGCTCGTAAAAATACGAATTATTTCCCGTGCGTATGCATTCTAGATACATTCTCGAATATCCTCTTATGACATACAAAAGACGTGAAATGCAAAAGAAATCTTATTTCAAATCCCTAAAGTTTATTCAAATACAATCTTTGCTCTCTGAGCCGGTCTACGAGATCGTATCCTTAAGAGATATGTAGCCATCACATCCATAGACTTCAAACGGTTCAATCCCGTTTCCTCCGCAAAGCCGGAGGAAACGGGAGCCCCGTGGTTCATACGGAATGTCGATCTCCATTCCGATCTCGGTCTCGAACCTATTCGCGCCTTTATTAAAAAGGCAACAACCCGATATTTTACAAACATGTCCAATCATAGTAATCCGCTAATCATAGCCGCCGCCGACTACGAACCCAACTCCCCTCCTATCAACCGCTACCGCGGTCCGCGGCATGTTCTCACCGACCCTCTGGATGCCCTTACATCCCTTCTTTCGGATTCAGATACCGCACACAGGATCAGACACCGACCTCGCCGGTGAGGTCGAAGAATCCCTTGCCCGCCAGCCGGTCTGCACCAGCCACCACGGCGAGACACCTAGTATACGCCATCCCCCATAGCGACTGCCCAAGCCGAGGCCGTTCCTCCTTGAGGTGCCCTTGAGCTAGTTGCCCCCTTGCCCTTCTGGCTCGAGCGTAGTGGTTGCACGCTCGCCCTCTTGTCCGGTGAAGCTGTAAAGGCCTCGCGGCCAACAGCGTAGATCATTCACACACGAACACACGCGCACACGCGTCAATATGTACTTGGTAATAAGGAGACCTAATAACAACACCGTACTCTAATATAGTTAGCACTAACGTTTCGTCACCGGCGTCACCATGTTTTGCAAGATAATATAAAAAAAGAAATACAAATATGTGGTAGTCGTTAATTCAAGTTGAAAGCCTTATTGACGACGTAAAAGTACCTCTAGATTTGGAAGTAGTATCTTAGTTTTTATTATACTCTATTTGCAGTTAGCGACGCAATTTTAAGAAAACCGGTAAATGTAAAAATGGTCATTTTATTCTACTTTCTACTTGTTATACCGCAAGCTGGCCGTCATCTTGCAAATGATAACACCGTAGACTTGGTATTTACTTGCGGACTCAAGTACTCACATAGCACAACGATAAATCGGATCTTAGATGGGTAACCGCTAGTGATATAAATGATAATCTCTTACTTCTCTTTCGTAATTCTGAGAGAATATTAAGCCTTCGGATCCGGTTGTCATTACGGGGCTGCAGTCGTTAAACAAGGTCGGGAGCCTTCAGTTTGAAAAACCATGAAACTTGAGTTTAAGAAATAGAAGAAAGATGTTGTCAATTTTGTATCAATACCCAAAACTAGTGTTATTTTAACAAATAATAACGTGTAATGTATTAGTGTACAGAATCATGGTAATGGTAAGAGGTGGATAAAACGTGACCTCAATTTCTTCCAAGGGCCATAAATTATTCAATATTTTACGTTTGAGGTAGGGAAATTTGGTCATGATTACCATGATCAGTGAGTTGAAAAACTAGACATAATAAATAAAATAAAAAAATAAACACCGCAGGTGACAGAGATGTACTGTGTTCACTTACTTTTCTCCGACGATGTTAAGTCCCATGTACTGAAGGGCGAGCCTATTGCCATATAACTCCGGGCTGGGATTTTTTCTATAGAAAACCTACATTTGGCTGTCCTAAGATTTGAACCCAGGACTTCGTGATCACACCACACATTATTCGCCACTAAACCAACGAGGCAGCCTTGTAAATTACTATCCATCACTTTACCGTTTGAAGTAGGGAAATTTCGTCATGATCATCATCAGGGAGTTAAAACTAGACGTAAACAACTTGAAAATTATATTTGATACTGGCAACAATGGCTTTATTTCTTTGCCGATTGCTATTAACAATTTCACTGTTTTCCATTACCACTAACATATACATAGCTACAGCGCTATAGGTATACTCTCACTAGACAGTCATGCACTGTGCTCTCACGAGATGCGCTCACACTTATAGGTAACAATTAATTAAACATAAATTTTATGGCTCGCTGCTCTAGTGGCGCAAGGTGCGACGATCAGGAGACCTGGTTTCGGATTAAACCAAAGTGTTGCCCGGAGAGAGGAACTGTGCCCGGTATAAAGCCACTCCAATAGAGTAATGAGTGAGAAATAGTGATGTGGAACAGAGAACAACTTGTTAAATAGGTTTTACCTTACACTAAGAAAGAGTTTTGATTATTTTAATTATTTGCCTTCCACTACAAAGGCGACGGAGCGGCGCGAGTCCGTTTCTAACTATTTTTACTGGATCAGCACTTTCTGGTTAACTCTTTTTTGGTCGAAACACTTCTACGAAATTTAACGAACGGAACGGACTCCGTACGGAGTCCATTCCGCTCGCAATGGACACCTGGCTTAAGAGTAACCGGCTCGTTCTCTGTTACGTACATCGGGGCTTAACATCGCTGGTAAAATGTGGGCGTACACAGTACACCTCTGCCTATTCAACTTGGGGGACCAAAAGGGTGAAGGAATCACGTGAGTCCTAACTAGTGGTGGTAATAATAACTTTATTTCTATAATAAAATAGACTCTTATTTTACCCTCAATAACTGTTTTCTGAGAGTTTTAAAATGTCCCGTAGAACTATTCCGGATATCCAAGTTTACCTCGCTCCAATCTTGGACCGAATGTGTTGTCTAGTCATCATCATCATAATCATCTCAGCCTATACGTGTCCACTGCTGAACATAGGCCTCCCCAATCCCTCTGCAGCGCAACCGGTCCGATGCCATCTGTATTTAATGATTTCCTGCGATCTTCACAAGATCGTCGGTCCATCTGGAAGCGCGACCGCCCCAAGCTGCGCTTACCAATACAAAGTCTAATATTTTTTATTAATATCTCTTCGATATGTCGTTATAAAAAGGTAATTAATGGCTCGAGTAGAGCACGACGCACACGCAAGACCAATGAACTTGAAAGAGCGTTTACATTGCAGTCGAAAGTAGTTGTTACAAGCATAATTGATTTACTAATGTGGACGGTCACAGAACTGAATGCTTGAATTAAAAATTGAATATTCTTTAGTATTATTATCACTGGTAACACTTTTGAATATTCCAGCAGGGCTAGCACGCCTATGCTAGACTTTTCTCGCACAAATAAACTTGTTTCAGCCCGTGATTCGAGTTTTATACGCAAGTGAATTTATTCTTGTCAATACGATAGAATTCTTGGAAAAACTTTTCAAGTGTCGAACTGTTGTCACGTTCCACCGTGTTAGCACATAAGACAAAACGTTATCTCACGCCTAGGGCGACAATACCATGGCATATGTCTTGTCGCGCCGCTTGTGCTAGGCCTGTAAGTTCTTGATGCATACTATAATATCAGTAGCAATCAAATGTCTGTCTTCCAATAACATCGGTCTAAATTCATAAAGCTTTGTCTAAATAACGTGCGCGTTATATGTTTTAATTATAAAATGCATCTGCATGTTAGTTTATGTAGAGTCACTCCAGTTTATATAGAAAAGGAGTGCAGAATGCTAATATTTTTTTTTAATTATGCATATAAATACATTAAATCAATAAAAAAAACCATTACACACACTACCATGTATTTGACACAATACACTTTAAATTGAGAATAGATTAATATTGTTTGTTTTAATAATATTTGTTGTTGTTTTAATAATATTTGTATATAGTCTTACTGAATGACAAACGGCTTTTGTTTTTTGCCGTAATGGCGACAAGAAGCCAATTATTATAATTTACTGTTTTACTCTATTATTACTTGACATTGGCGAAATACACTGATAAAGTGTGGGCCATTAATTAAAATAAGAAGAAGAAGAATGACAAACGATGAAAGAGTTTTTACAAAAAACATTGTTTACAGAGAAGTTTTGTATCATTAATTAAATTATCGAAATATGTATGTCAAGTTCAATGGACAGCAATTTCTTTTTTTTTTGTTTCAATAAAAAAAAAAAGAGGTATCCTTTATTTTAATCATTTTTTGTTTGTTTATTTAAATTTCATATAATTTGTTTGAAAAAAAAATAGGCAATTTAACAGTGTAGCGTTGGCGAAATCTGTGATTATAGAAGTATAGTCTTTGACAATAGAACCTTAATAATGTTTAAACTTATAATTTTTATTAATTATGGTCGAATTTCGACCAATGGGCGACCACTAGTACATATAAACGCTCGTTTAAACTCATGAGCATAGCAGACTTTCTGTGTCTACAAATGTCATTGAAGACGACCGAAGGATCATTATCCTTTCATTGCAGTCTATGTTTAAATATGTATTAATATTCGTATTCTTACATTAACGCGATATACGCGAAATAAAACTATTTTTCCCAACCCATGGTACTTCCCGTGGTCTTGGATGCTGCCAAGCAATCGAAACGTCGGGAACTTAAAAACCAAAAATAAACCGCTATAAAATCTGAAAAATAGTTTTATTTAATTAATCCTCATAGTTCAACTCTGAAGTCAATACATTGTAATCTTTGTCCGTAGTTATAAAAGAATGGTAGGTACTTACCCCTAAAAGTCCACGATTTCCCTTCGGAAAAATCTTTGAAAAACACATTCATATCCCGCCAACAAGAGTGAGCCACCAAAATATGCACACCATTAGTTATTTTTGGCCACACCACCGCCAAAAACGACGGATCATAGATATTGAACAAGTTCTCAAAAACTTCACCACGAGCTCGCCGGCCATTTTTTAAATGCGATTCCTTTTTTGAATTTCCCGCTTTTGAGCGCGAAACGTTACGGCTACATTCAGCGGAAATTAAAAGAAATAAAAATAAACACACTTTTATTAACTGCATATTTTTTACATTTTACTTGGACCGAGCGTGTTGTAAACAGCGCGTGCTGCGGTTACACTAACGAAAAGGTATTCTGTGAGACTGCCTTCAATGTGTTCACCAGCAAAGGCAGTAAGTAGATCATGACGTTATGGATAGAATACTGGCTTTTCTTAATCGTAGGGAATTGCTAGTGGTTACACAAACTATCGCACAACACTGATTGATGCAAGATCGAAACGTTCGATTGAAATTTCCGATTAACTTGTTTATTACTTTCTCTTTACAATTACTATCTAGTTGTACAGAGTAATAATAACGGTTGCCTATGGATTAATTGTAGACAATTAACTTAATTGTTAGTGGAAACATGTAAATATGGCTGTTAGTATGCGAGTTACTCACCATAGGCCCAATTCTTAAGTGGCCATTAGATCCCATGCAAAATTACAGCGGAACGAATGTTTAATTTTCCACGGTTTTTAATATCATGAGAATGGATATTTCGATTAAAAAGACCATTAATTTTATCCATTTTAAAAGCAAAAGCTTGACGCAAACAGCAGTTTGGCGTCGTAGTAGATGCCCTTGTCCTGCAGTAGTATTTTGGCTAATGAGGATTTGCTTTAGCGGACGTCGCATACATATTTGAAGGCCTTTAGGGTACTATGGAAAATACTCTATTGAATATCTGAAGTTCAAAATATAAATATTTTTGTGTTAATAAATATAATTATTATTTAGGAAATAAGGATATCTCACTTTTAAATTTTTTAGTTTACTGTGTGTACTGAAGGTAACGGGTTGAATTACTTAATTAAAACATCACGTTAAATGTTAGTAATTACATTTATTACCTGTCAAAAGACACATTAGCTTACAATTATTTTTATTTCATGTACTTAGTAAATACAATTAGCTAGATTTAATCATTTATTACTGATACTGCAAAACATGTCACTGAAGTAGTCTCTGTAAGGGCGCTCTTCACACTCACACACACGAACATAGGAGGACGACGAACGAAACCGGAGTTGATGTCTTTAGGTATACGGTTACATTTGCCTCAGCCGCTTGTTCGGCCGCTGCCCGTCGTTCATGAAGCCACCCTGCTGGCAAAGAAACGCCTCATTAGATCATTGAAAAGCGACATCGTAAAACGTTCACTTTTACGCTCACTCCGCGAAACCGTCTTAGACTAAATAAATCTTACAATCCGTTTGTAAGATTTATCTAGTCCAAGAGCTCTGTTTCTGGATCACAGCTATAACTTATACATTAAGCGACATAAGTACCAAAAAAAATTTCTCAATTTTTGAAATCGGCAATATTCTTAATTTTTACAAAGGTTGGTGATGTCATAATCAAATATTAGAAACATTTAAACATTATTTAGATCAAGAAAAATTATGAATTTTATCAAAAGTGAACAAGTAACTTGGTAAACTGATGATGTTCAGTGACTTATGCCGCTCACCATACATCTCTTTTTCATATTACGTCATGAAAATTACAGAAACGAAGTTGAGTAAATTATTCAAACGCTCACATTCTTAACTCTCCGTCTATTTTAGTTCAGTCTACGATACTAATGAATATAAGCGTGTTTATCTTAGCAATCAACGTAATCGCTAATAAAAACTAAATGCTTTTACATTGGCATACTAATTGACAAGTTCTGTATAAGTGCTACATATTTTATACATTAATTAGAACTGGCATACAGTAGTTAAAAAAAATACTATATTATATTCCTGATTTTACAAAAAAAAATAAACGTATTATACATTATGGCAGAAAATTGTCGACACTAGAAGTCCCCGTGCAGCATCCCGTCGCGTCGGCTATTTGTAGTGTGACCAGAAATGTCACAGAAAATAGTAGGATTAGATTTGATACAACAAAATAATCGGGACACGTCGGGTTTCAATTGTCTCTGCCATTATACCTTCGCTTGCAAGTTAAATTGTAAAAAAGAGCGAGTCGTGACGACAGAAGGTGTTCAACCAATAAGCCCAATATTTTAATTTTATTCATTCATATATACTCCACCCTTTTTCCTGATTTACAGTCCAAGTGTGCCATGTTCTCACAGTGTATCAGTTGTATCGCTACACATAGAACTAAAACACTTCGTGTCGTACTCGACTCGGTATATCAACTCACTCAGTACCAAGCCAATTAGACTTAGATGCATTCAAACTCTTTTTCAGGGAAGCTTAGTGTTATAACTTATTCTCTGTATACACTACATGAGTATCAGCACCTACGCATGTTTTCGTAAAAAATAATCGTCCACAGGCCATCTACGCGTTACATACGTCACGTAAGTAGGATTAGTCTGTCGTTACCTTATTTCTTTTATCACCGATTGGTACCATTTGGGTATATACAACCAAAAAGGGCATATCAAATCCTTTAGAAGTCTAAAAAGTATGTAAAAATAAAAACTTTCAATATCTTAGGCAGCCCTCGCACGCTTACGCACGATCCACACCTTTCTTTCCGAACTTTTTTCAGACATCCGATTTCTTTCTCCAACACTTTCTAACTTTAGGCTTAAGACAAGGACGATAGGATCTCCAAGTTTTAATAATAATAATAAGGTTCGGACGATTGACATCCTATTCGTCCTCGTCTTAAACCCAAAGATGGAAAGTTTTAGAGAGAGAACCCTTTGTACATCGGATGTTCTACTAAAAGTTAGGAAGAGAAGGTGTGGGTTGTGTTTTTGCCACACGAAAGAAATAGGTATGGTTCACCAACATTTTATTTTGGTCTCTATGATAGGCCTGTTTGCTCTTCTCCCGGCATATCAAAAACAATCGTAATTCTATTCATTTTGGTTGTTCATATGCAGATGGTACCACTAGCATGCGTTACAAATGTGTAAGGTAGTACCTACATGTATAAGTACCTTGGACATACTGCATGGTCTACATGTTTCAACTACAGGTAGTTCTGAAAAGAATGCACAGAAACGTTTAAGCCGGCAACAGACGGGCAACATTTCAACACAAGCCGAGCGAGCAAAGGTTAGCGGATTGTAGTCTGTCCAATTTGAAAAACATTGTTTAGTGATCCAAGTTACTAAGAAAAGCCTCGTTGGTATAGTGGCGGATCACGCAGTTGGCGATCGGATTCATAGATTATTAAGATTTTTCTATCAAAACAAATCTTAGTAATATCATTAAACTTTCTCCCTATTACATGGAAACCTAGCATTGTCAGCCAAATGCGGCTGTACACCACTACCATCACTTTACATCACTAGGGGAAGATAGGGAATATGATTGCGCCTTTTACTATTAATTTGCTAGATGTAACAAATTTTAGTGCTTAGGACATGTTAAACAATATTGCAATGCGCAAAAACAATTTTCTCCCCATTTGTTTTTTATGAACAAGAATGAAAGAGTGCTGTCTTGTCCTAGACTTTATATGAACTCCAGTCAAGAAAGGTATTATCTCAGATAGACTTACTACAGGGCGTTATATTTTCTCAAATCGAACAGAACGCGACTGCATATATGAAAACGATAGTTATTCGTTCAGTTGAAACACTGCTCGTCTGTTGGGAGCCTCAATGGCAAAGAGTACTGCAGATCTGTTACGCTGGCCTCACATTGTTGTGTGGAGCTCTGTAGCCACAGGCTGACGTCTGATTCATACATCGACGGTCATTAGAAGTTCTTATATCGATTATTGTTTCAACAAATTAGAGTTTTTTGAAGTAATATATCTCAAAACAATTGAAGCCTCAAAATATTGTTGTCGCTAGATAAAAATTTCATACATATGATCTAATTTTAAATACATTACTGCAAGACAATTCAGTTTTGTCAAAAATCGATATCAGAATATAGTCGCGATTTCCCTGCGATATTTAGCGTGGTTAGAAACACATATATGTACCGTTTATGCTATGGTACAAGAGCTTAATATTAATAAATTTGATAGATTGTATAATTTTATTCAAAAATCAATTCAAGTCGTACGTGAAAAAGGCAAAAGACAAAAACAGACTCTGAAACCTGTGTAAAGGTTTTAAAATATAGTAGCAGCAAAACTTATTTGAACTATAATCGAAAATATGCCATTAATCTCGTTTAAAAATCCTATTTTACTTTTAGACTTTTATGAATGGACACAACGATATCTTGACCTCTAATGACGATAGAATTAGAATATTTTTTATTCATGTAAACCATTACAGCATTTATGTACCGTCAGAAAAGTAACAAGGATTAGTCCACTGGTCCGACAATCAGCCTCTGGCGACCTACCACGTCACAACAATGTAGGCAAGTTGCTAGTCACCAAGCACTGCATTTCTTTGCACATATTTCTATGCACTCATTTCATCTGTGACATGACAGCAGAGCATGCAACACGAAGGTAAAGCATACAAGTTTATTGCAAAAAAATACAGTAGAATGTAGCCAGCGTTAAATAATAAAATGTCTGATCTGAAATATGCTACGCCGAGATATGCAGACACGTACAGGTAAGATTTATAAGGTATGATAATTTTAAAATGCATTAATTTTTTTTCATCACAGAAAAAGTTAAATACGTAATAAATTTAAAAACAAAAAACGCTCATGATGTTAACTTACAATCAATCAAGATGATAGGAGGTCGGGCGGCATTCATGTGCACTTAGATAATTTAATATTATCCTAATGTAATAATTTACATTGTCCCTTAGTAATAATTTACATTGAACAAACCCTATAACAATTCATGATTATCATTATATCTGCATATTTCAGGTCAGACTCTGAATGGGTGTTATTCATGAATATAATATAAAGAAAATATTGATAAACAGATATAAACATAAATAAACCACCAAAAACAGCAACCAATCTAAATTACTAATTTACTGCATTTGTATGATATTTAAGTAATATTGCTGTCATGCTTTAGCTAAAGAAATATATTATTCACTGATATCCACTTATTATCTAAATTATAAAGTGTAAACAAATTTTACAGGTACGTTTTAGTATGGGAACAGGATATTTATTAACACTTGTTCTGATTCATTCATTTACGTACGACAATGGATTATAAAGTGTGTGTGTGTGCGTGTGTATAGCTACCGGTCTGCCCATGAAGAGCTGCGGCGGGATGTAGGTGTTGACGGGCGACATATGTGTGTGCGTGTGTTTGTAGTTACTGGTCTGCCCATGAAGGGCTGCGGCGGGATGTAGGTGTTGACGGGCGCTATATGTGTGAGCGTGTGTGTGTAGATACTGTTCTGCCCATGAAGGGCTGCGGCGGGATGTAGGTGTTGACGGGCGCTATATGTGTGAGCGTGTGTGTGAAGATACTGGTCTGCCCATGAAGGGCTTCGGCGGGATGTAGGTGTTGACGGGCGCTATATGTGTGTGCGTGTGTTTGTAGTTACTGGTCTGCCCATGAAGGGCTGCGGCGGGATATAGGTGTTGACGGGCGCTATATGTGTGTGCGTGTGTTTGTAGTTACTGGTCTGCGCATGAAGGGCTGCGGCGGGATGTAGGTGTTGACGGGCGCTATATGTGTGTGCGTGTGTGTGTAGTTACTGGTCTGCCCATGAAGGGCTGCGGCGGGATGTAGGTGTTGACGGGCGCTATATGTGTGTGCGTGTGTGTGTAGTTACTGGTCTGCCCATGAAGGGCTGCGGCGGGATGTAGGTGTTGACGGGCGCTATATGTGTGTGCGTGTGTGTGTAGTTACTGGTCTGCCCATGAAGGGCTGCGGCGGGATGTAGGTGTTGACGGGCGCTATATGTGTGTGTAGTTACTGGTCTGACCATGAAGGGCTGCGGCGGGATGTAGGTGTTGACGGGCGCTATATGTGTGTGCGTGTGTTTGTAGTTACTGGTCTGTCCATGAAGGGCTGCGGCGGGATGTAGGTGTTGACGGGCGCTATATGTGTGTGCGTGTATTAGTAGTTACTGGTCTGCCCATGAAGGGCTGCGGGCGGGATATAGGTGTTGACGGGCGCTATATGTGTGTGGTTTGTGTGTAGTTACTGGTCTGCCCATGAAGGGCTGCGGCGGGATGTAGGTGTGGACGGGCGCTATATGTTTGTGCGTGTGTGTGTAGTTACCGGTCTGCCCATGAAGGGCTGCGTAGAGTTGTAAGTGTTGACGGGCGCTATATGTTTGTGCGAGTGTGTGTAGTTACCGGTCTGCCCATGAAGGGCTGCGGCGGGATGTAGGTGTTGACGGGCGCGAAGCCTCCGCGGAATGCGCCTCCGCCGCGACCACCGAATCCACCACGCCCGCGCGCTCCTGCGCAAAACAACACATATCACTGATGAACTTAAATGCACACAAAAAATAAACACGAAATTCTTATATTATTGTATGAAATCAACATGTCGCTCCTAAAAGATTATAAACCCACATATCACCGATGACGTTAGGTCCCAGAGGAAATGAGGTTATTACCATATACCAGGCACAATCTCATACTCCAGAATACCGCTGAAATTTTTTCTATAGAAAAACCCCAACACTCGGACCCAGGTTTCGAACCCTGGACGTCGTAATCGCAAACCGGACTATGCGGCACTTATACTAAAAAAACATTTACAAACTTTTCCCTATTAAGTGCAAAATGTATTCAGCCAATTCGAAACACTGTAGAAATACATATATATCTGAAGTTATTTTTATTTATATCTGACCTCTGAAGTTGCCCCTGGCGTTGAAGGCGCCGCCGCGTGCGCGGAAGCTGTTGGCGCGGTTAGGATTGGGGCTGGCGTTGGTGTTCGAGTTCGGGTTGTTGCGGTTCTGCTGCTGCGGGTGCTGCCGCTTGTTCTGCTACAACAACATGCGAGTTATTGAAAACTGCTTAAGCATTTCTCTGTGGACTGGAAACTTGATAACTAAACATATTTTTCAGCCTACACAAGGAAATTAGTTAATCCTTTATTATGGGTGCATTTAAAAACATTAATTTCACATACATAAACACGCAGACCGAAACAAAATTGACCCATATGGACGCAAGAAGCTCGCGAGAAAGAGAGAACAATGCGAGAAACATGAACTTGGGAGTCGAATCGCAAGTCGTTGTGAGCGCGATTCTCGCATGAACATGGACTGGCATAAGTTCAGAAAAGACATGCTCGCGTGATTTGTACATGTAGAAAGAATTAGAGAAGAACTAAGATATACAAAGAAAAACAGAAGATGACAGTTAAGCACCAGAAATCCAAACCATATTAAATAGCTTTTTTACCATGATCAAATAGCTTTAAGCTAATGGACAAATCACGTCTACGCGCTAGCGGGTACGACACGAACTATGCATAAAACTGGATCAAACAACAAGTCTGTAGAGATAGAATCTGTTGAACCTCTGTACTCTCTGCTTCACCAGAGAGCGAGCTGATGATGCTAGCGAGGTGATGTCTATATATAGGATTTTTGTGTATGTGAATGATTTACGCTGTTAGCCACGAGGCTTTTACAGCTTCACCGGACAATAGGGCGAGCGTGCAACCACTACGCTCCAGCCGAAACGACAAGGGGGCAACTAGCTCAAGGGCACCTCAAGGAGCAACGGCCTCGACATGGGCTGTCGGTATGGTGCTCTGCACCGGCCGTAGTCAAGGGTTTCTTCGACCTCGCCGGCGAGGTCGGTATTAGATTCTGTGTGCGATATCTGTATCCGAAAAAGCGGAAGTACGGGTATCGGGAGGGTCGGTAAGAATATGCCGCGGACGGCGTTAGCGGCTGATAGAAGGGAAAGAGAGGAGGACTCAAAGTACAGAGGCTGGTGAGAGTATACGTTACCTTGTTAGCGTTGGCGGTGTGCGCCTTCTGCTCATCCTCGTCGCGGTACTTCGAGACGGTGACGAGGAACCCGTTGATGCGCAGCTCGCGGTCCAGCTTCAGCGCCTTGTCCACGCTCTCCTTGTCGTGGAACGTCACCCGCACTGCGCACATACACAAAGGGTGATAACACCATTATGAATACAAAGCATTCGGACCAAGCGGACACAAGGGAAAATTCAATAAAATAAATAATGAGCAAACACTGCTAAAAGCCAACATTCCCAAACTGAGGGTGGCAGAACTATGTACACATTTAAGTCTATTGTCTTATTACTTATACCAAAGCGACGGTTACACCGCTAAGATTAGAGCGTAATGATATATGATTGGGTAGATGTAATCATAAAAAGCTATTGCAATATTGCGTAGCTGCTAAACCTCTTTTGATTTTCCTGGAAAATGTCAGACAAATAACATCAATGTCACTTGCCGCGGCAAATATTTTTGGAAATGACGAAAATCGACATTTAAGATTTCTGCACCGACACGCATATATTCCCCAAGCGGGAGTGGCAGAGGTGTACTGAGTACACCCACGTTTCGCCTACAATATTAGGCACGGGCACTATTCCAGACTCCGGACTCGTACTGGGAAGTTTTTCGTTAGAAAAACTTCATTTGTCCGACTTAGGATTTGAACCCAGGACCTCGAAATCACAAAGCGATGCGATGTCTAGTTCAAATAAATGATGTTATTGAATTTAATACAAAATCACAGAGGCATTATAAATCGGCATGATAGGTACTCATTCGACTGCTGGGAAAAGAACTCTTTCAAATCTTGGTGAAAGAAAGGCTATTCTATATCTACCACGGTGCGGATGGAAGGGATGGATGGGATCCACAATGGCCTCCATAAATGACTCCAAGGTTTAAACTTCAAGGTGTCCCGGAAAGCGACATAATTGTTTTGCAACTCACAAAAAAATTATCAAATAAAGAAAACATGGGGAGTATAAAAATTTAGATCCAACTCCCTCCTTTGTCCAACGGGAGATGGAACACAGTAAATTGGCATATAGAAGGAGATTACAAGTAGAATAAGCCCAGCTATAAAGCACTACGATGAGGACAAAAATAGCAGGATGATGTTCCTCCCTATGCATGTCAACTCACGTATTTTGTATTTGGTCTTGCTGAACTCATGTATGTGCGCCACCTCCCCGCACTGCGCGAACAGCAGCTTGACGTACTCGGTGCCGGCCTCGTATGGCACGCCCACCAGCACGGCCGTCTCGGCGCGCGACTCCACCGCCACGGCGATGGCGCTGCCGTCCAGCACCGTGCCCTCCTCCGTCAGCGCCTGCGAGCCAGCACACGTGTCATACCTCATGCCATACAGTTTTAGCAGAGTTGTATAGCAATAGTAAAACTAACGATATAGTATCGTCTATCAATCTATCTATCTATATCACCACGCTAGATCCCTTGCGGGATAGGCAGAAAGTACAAAGTTCCAGGAGGTTTTTCCTTACAAACCGCTCTGGCTTCCTCCACTCATAGTATCGTGACCTCGAAAAATAATAAGAATATTAACAGCATTATCGCTATCAATATCCTTACTATTATTATCGATACTATCAAAAGTATCGACAGAATAGATCGGTCAATACTAGTGATTGCAGACAATACTATTTGCAAGGGCAACTATCGGTAGTTTTGCAACTGAACAGTATAGCAGTTCCCCAAGTCAGACATACCATTTATATCGTAACAGAGACAAAGCTTCAAACCATTGACTTATTATACAAGGTGTAACATAATAAACGCAAGACCTCAGACACCCCGATTAGAGAATTGCTTCATAAAGTCAAAACGAAACCCAAACTTTGAAATTCAAAGGTTTTTACCCTTTTTTAAAGCACTTTTATACCCCAATTAACAATGAAACTTGTACGTGTATGTGTGCGTTTTGAGAAATACGTTTTAGGAATGCGTTTGGAATCTTCTTCTTGCTATGAATCAAGAATAAATTTAATTTTTTATAGCGCACTGAAGGAGTAAAAGCATTTTTTGCAAATTTAAAAAAAATGTAAAATACATTAAAAATTGTTGGAATCGATTCAGTTACTGATTTAGAACAAACTACTTTTAGGTCTTGCGATTATTATGTTACAGCTTATATACCACATACTAGAAAAAACACCTCAACTAAACTTTTTGTAGCACGTGTTGGTGCATAAAGTCACACAAGGATCTTTTGGCTTTCAAGTGAAATATCACTCCATGACAATCGCAGAGTTGCCCTTTGCTATGAAATTTCCCCAAGTACTTTTTTTAATTAGTAACCGTGCGGTCCCACTTGCTAAAATATTTCCTTGTAAGTAGAAAAATTTTACTAAATGATAACCCTAATTTCACACCAACGCCCTCTTGTCAAAATCATCCACCGGACAAAATATCCTTATCGCATTATACACTCTACTCCACTTTGTGTCAGGTGTTTGCCGCAGCATATCACGTTCGAATGCTAAGTTTTATTTCAAAAATATGCTTTCATGTGGACTGAGTTAACGTTTAAACAACTCGAGAAACAAGAGTCCAATATCTATGAAAACACAAACATCGCCGTTACCCCCACGGCCACCAATGTGCGCCATTTTGGTATGAAATAGTTTCTCTAGTAAGTAGTAGGTACATTATAACTCCATGCTTCAAACAACCGCGATACGGCACCCTACTATGGGACATAGCACACACAAAAGTTTTAGCATCGGCGATCGGCGATTTGGAGACGGCATCAACCCTGGAACGCATTTTGGCCACTTTCTGCGGGCAATCGCTGCATCGAACGTCCAAAAAACCACATGATCGCCGCGACTGGAGTTTGTATATGTTCGGGCGGAAGCATTAAGACGCGGCATCGAGCTTCTAAATAAGCAACTAAGTCGCCGATCGCTGAAGTCTGTTTGTCAAGAGCACCCCGCCAGAGGACAATGGCCAGAGTAAACCGGTTGTCCTCGGGCGACGTGTACATGAATTAGTTGGTGGGGAGGCATTCAGCGCCTTGTTGTGTGCTATCGAAGTGCGGTTGTATGAAGCTTACTCTCTGTTGGTTACTTATTCATGAGGACATACGCTGTGCAGAGCCACAATTTAACCGACAAAATTGTGCTATAACAGAATTTTAACCGCCGGCGATCAACGTTTTTGTTTTCTAGTAGTATATGTTGTTGTTCGTCGGCGGTTAAATTTCGGTTTTAGCGGAACTTTGCTAGTAGAATTGGTGCAGACTATTGCGCGGAAATTGGTGAGTCACATCATCTAACACTTTAATCTACATACTTTTCTTAATAAAAATATATTATTAAACTTTCCTTTTGTTTACTGAGACTTCACAACTCCCGGCGACCCCTTTATAGAGACCTCCCCCTGGGGGGTGGGGGGTCGCTATAAAGGGGTCAGGTCAGTTGCTCTTCTCGTGGTGCGAAGTAGCTTACAACGGAAGATATCTATTACGTCGTCGTTTAATTTAATTAGCTGCTTGTAATCATTTAATCAAAAATAAGTGTACACAACGAAAGAATGTTTAATATATCATCAATAATTCTCTGAAACCTTTATTTGCACAAATACGTTGCGCAGACTAAAATCAGCGCCGTTGTCAGACTTAAAAAATCCAAATGAAAATCAAATCAGCCTCGCACCGATGTAGCGTTTTTTGGCACAGCTGTGCCATAATCACTCTATATGTGTCCATATAATTTCTACATAAAACATACATTGTAAGTTCTTAGATTTACGCGAATATTACACATGAAATAAAACTATTTATTCGGATTTTATCGCGGTTTATTTTTTGTTTTTTAAGGTTCCGACGTTTCGAGTGCTTTGCAGCACCCATGGTCACGGGAAGGACTTCACCTTCCCCACCACCACAACCACAAAAAATAAACCGCGATAAAATCCGAAAAAATAGTTTTATTTCAAACATTGTAAGGTTATATACACATTTTTTCTTCTCCTTCCATAGGTCCACATTGGATGAGAATGAAAGTTTATATTAAATTGGCTTTAGAATTAGAAATCCAGTACTCCAGGTACTTAGCGATTCACATTTAAGCTCAGCGCAACCGTATTAGTTTTATCAATTATTTATCCTTTAATATTCCATTTGTTTACAATCATGTTGTATTTAAGCTTTTTTTATCTTTTCACTTTGCGTCATAAAAAAGCGACATCGGTGGCATAATAAAAGCGTAGCCTAGTTTCCGATTCACGCGGTCCCCCGCAAGCTAGTACCACCTGATGACGTACGTCAGATGACCTTTATGCATTTTATAACAAACATTTCCCCTATAATACTGCGTGTATATCAGAAAGACTCAATTGGCATTTAACAGGGCGGTCGACAAACTGACCAGCACAGGAACATTAAGGATCAGTTTACAAAAACTGGCTTTGAGAGCAAAGGAAAATTGTGTTATTGGATTAAGATATATTATAAGCTAGAAAAAAAATATCACTTTCTTTAACGGTGAAGAAAAACATCGTGAGGAAACCTGCATGTCTAAGAGTTTCTCGAAGGTGTGTGAAGTTTGCCGAACCGCACTGGGCCAAACAAATTAATATCACTTGCTTTAACGGTGAAGGAAAACATCGTGAGGAAACCTGCATGCCTAAGAGTTTCTCGAAGGTGTGTGAAGTTTGCCGAACCGCACTGGGCCAAACAAATTAATATCACTTGCTTTAACGGTGAAGGAAAACATCGTGAGGAAACCTGCATGTCTAAGAGTTTCTCGAAGGTGTGTGAAGTTTGCCGAACCGCACTGGGCCAAACAAATTAATATCACTTGCTTTAACGGTGAAGGAAAACATCGTGAGGAAACCTGCATGCCTAAGAGTTTCTCGAAGGTGTGTGAAGTTTGCCGAACCGCACTGGGCCAAACAAATTAATATCACTTGCTTTAACGGTGAAGGAAAACATCGTGAGGAAACCTGCATGTCTAAGAGTTTCTCGAAGGTGTGTTAAGTTCGCCGAACCGCACTGGGCCAAACAAATTAATATCACTTGCTTTAACGGTGAAGGAAAACATCGTGAGGAAACCTGCATGTCTAAGAGTTTCTCGAAGGTGTGTTAAGTTCGCCGAACCGCACTGGGCCAAACAAATTAATATCACTTGCTTTAACGGTGAAGGAAAACATCGTGAGGAAACCTGCATGTCTAAGAGTTTCTCGAAGGTGTGTTAAGTTCGCCGAACCGTTCTGAGGCAAAAAAAAATATTATCACTTGCTTTAACGGTGAAGGAAAACATCGTGAGGAAACCTGCATGTCTAAGAGTTTCTCGAAGGTGTGTTAAGTTCGCCGAACCGCTCTGAGGCAAAAAAAAAAATTATCACTTGCTTTAACGGTGAACGAAAACATCGTGAGGAAACCTGCATGTCTAAGAGTTTCTCGAAGGTGTGTTAAGTTCGCCGAACCGCTCTGAGGCAAAAAAAAAATTATCACTTGCTTTAACGGTGAACGAAAACATCGTGAGGAAACCTGCATGTCTAAGAGTTTCTCGAAGATGTGTGAAGTTCGCCAAACCGCACTGAGCCCGCGTGGTGGACTATGGCCTAAGCCCTCTCAGTTGAAGAGGAGGCCTGTGCCCAACGGTGGGACAGTTTCTTAACAGAGCTCCAATATTATTATTATTTTATATAAGAGGATGCTTGAGAGCCGTCTGAATCAATAAGAAATATTTAAAGCAGTCGACCGGCTCACCTAGTTCGCAAGCTCTCGCCGTCGCCGCGCTCGAGCCGTCGTCTAATTAAGTTTTGCACCGAAGTTCATATACTATATATATTTGTTAAAAATTTTATGTGTAGTTTATGTATTTTTTATGAACAGACTCAATAAATATATAATAGAAGTTTCAAAATTGTTCTAAAATAAATTTTATTTAATTTTAGGTTATAGAATGCCGCGAACTTTTTATTCTACAGACTGTTTTTGCTACATTTGTGGTGAATTTACTCTAAAATCAGGGAAATGCAATAAGCCTTGTTAAAAAAGCTTATCAGCTTTATTTTGGATTATCTGTCGATGAGAGGGATAAAAGTTGGCTGCCAAAAAATGCTGTAGCAGTTGCTCAAGAACGTTGAGAGGTTGGCTTGAAGGAAGTCACAAATTTATGCCGTTTACTAAGCCAATGCTGCTTTGGACTGTACCTCAGAATCATTCGAGAACTTCTTTTTGCTTATAAAGCTTTAGGATGAAATATGTCACTTAAAATTCATTTTGGGACTTGTAGATTTCTTTCCTGAAAATCTCAGTGCCGTATCAGATGAGCATGGTGAAATGTTTCATCAGGATATTATGCATATTGGAAGACGCTATAATGGAAAATGGGCAGCAGCAATGCTTGCTGATTTCTGTTTGTCGATTCACCGAGAAAATGTGATGGAAACGATGAAAAGAAAAAAAAAACTACAAATTAACTTGACTTATATCACCATAATGAGATAAATTTACTGATATTTTTATAACTTATGACTGTAAAAATAGCATTTTTTTATTGTAAAACTGAAGCCGTAGTATTTTTTCACTATTTGTAATTGTTGTTACTTTAATAATATCGTTTTTAATTAAATAACAATAATATTCGACATGTATGTGCTGTATTATTTTTGCATGTTAAATTCCGGGCTTTGAGCACCAAATATAATGTTATCATGCATGAAAACAATGAGGAGAAAAAAAAGAAATTGTTGATCAGTAATTTTATCTGACAGTAAGCGACAGATAATGAAAACTGCCGTTAGTGAATTTGGAGCACTCTACCCGTCTCACCTTGGTGTTTGATTTACTAGTTAAGCGTGACAGAAATTGCATAGTTGACTTAGGTTTTTATTTATTTTTGAAAACAAGGCTTGTCTAACCAAACAGAAAGTTTTACTACCAGATAAAACCAAAAAAACTGTATTAATGGAAAAAAACCACACAAAAATATTTTTTTTTTTCATTTTAACATTAATCGTTTAGATATTCGCTTATATAAATAAAAAAAATGGTCGAACCCCGAATACCCATTGCATCTCTTAATTTGGGTTTTCCTTGTGTCGCGCGGTGGTCTGTTCCACTGACGGATCGTTATCGAAATGTACATAGTTTAAAATTATGCATTTTGTATGTGGCTACAGGAAAAAGACACTAAATATTCTGTCATTCTCATTACAAAACGAAATGAGAAATATACATAAGAATACATAAATACTTATGTAGGTCGCATGAACGCGTCGTATAAGAAATTATAGACCTTTATATAGCACGCGTCTCAGCCATCAAAGAGGCGTTCCCCACGTAAAAAAAAAAAAAAGGACGTTCATAGAACAAAATTATTCAAGTTCAGAACCAAACCAAAATTGCGCTAAACATCGTAATTTTAAAAAATATACGAGAGAGACTCCTTGAAAAAAAATCCAGTTTGATTTAATTTACATAGTCATTATAATAAAAATTTGATAGCTATGGCGAGGACCTTTGGCGAGGGTCACAAATTAACTTTTAGAAATATTTTTCGTATGTTATTATTAGATGTATAGACATATAAACTGGAGTTGCCAATTTTTAAAAGAAGTATATCTGTTTTCAGAGAACACACAAAAAAATAATGTATTTAGTTGAGTAAAAAGAAAATCTTTATTTATTAAAACCATTAGAGAAATTTGTGCAAAAAGAATTCAGAATTACCGTATTTACAGAATATTAGCCTTTAATGGCATTGGCGCTTTTTCAAAAGCGCTTACTGCACTTCAGCGCTACGCGTTAAAAAAAGCGTCCGCACGTACGTAGCAGGAATGGGCAAAATGTAATCTGATTAATGATTACAATTGCATTTTCTAACATAAAATCATGATTCAAGATTAAAAGTGTAATCGTAATCGTTAAAGATTGCGAAATGTAATTGTACTCGTTATTCATTAATACACCATCACGCCTATATTCCCCAAGCTGAGGCGGTTAATCATTAAACTGATTACATTTTGCCCATCTTTGGTACGTAGTTACCCTACGTTCGCACGGACGCTTTCTCAACGCACGGTGCTGAAGCGCTGTACAGCGCTTTAAAAAATACTGTTAGCCATGTATTTCATTACAGCGCTTTACCAACGCGCGTTGCGAAATCGCCCATGCAAACAAATTAGTGTAAGAGATGCATCTACATAAAATATAGCACAATTCTCTATTGCAAAGTACACCTGGCAACCCTAATATGAAAGAACATTTATCAAGCTTTGCACACTCCACATCAAAGTGTGCTGGTTATTATGAGGTTGAGCAGAAGTCGCCGGAATGTTTAGTCTGTTGCATTGTTGACTCATCTCCTTATGGGCACGCGCCTATATTTAAAACATTGTAATTTTTTAATTTAATGTGTTGTTACAACTACTTACCAAGCATGTTAATACAGTGGGTTTTATTGTATATATAGTGTATTTAAATATTTAGTTATATCAGTTTTAACAGTTATTGTTAACTATTATTTATCACAGGACACAAGCAATTTTGTATTGTGTTTCATAAGTATACAAATTAAACAATGATTGGCACACGATTTTCGAATCTTATTGCGTCTGTACAATTAATGTGATAAAAGGTCATTAACCGATCAACAGGGTTGTTTCAATATACCGTTGCTTATTTATTTAATAAACCATAATTTTATTGTGCGAATTTTAAAGTCGTCTTTAGGTTACCCTCTAAATAAAAAATCTGCATAATAATTTCATACTGTTGTGAAATGTGAATATGGCATAAGATTTAAAAAGATAATTGAAGACTTTTGTGACTGACATTCAGTTGTATGTTATAAATTGTATTTAAATTAAATAAAGGGTTTTGGCATATTTTTATTATAAAACCGTAACTTTGAAAGACTTCCACTAAACACTGACTCCCAGTTGGACCCTTACCCTTACTATAACCTCTCTAAAACAAAAATTACTGACTAACCATGTAATATAATACGATGTTAAATATTGAGACTAATATAAAACCCACTGTACATATGAGTCCACTTACCATCTCTGGAAGAACACACAAACGCATGTCACTAAATGGACAGATATATTCATCAGCTGATCTACTACATAACATATCAGAATCAAATAAACTTTTGACCATTGAAATGAGAAAACTGTTCAAAGATGCCAAACTGATGCTACTGCCGTAGAAGACCAGCTTGTTCTGAACATTCAAATAGTCACTCATCTGCACAACTCAAGGAAAGTGGAGATATGTAATTTGGAAAAACAATTTCTTAGCCTCAATACAGCCTCTTTTTAGAAGCGGGCTAATTTTATACTAAAACTACTTGCTTTTATTTAAAAATTAAAAAATAAATAATGTTAATAAACTTTTGTTTACCTTCTCCAGAGACTCTTTGTTTTTGAATTCGACTATTGCCGATAATGTCGGAGTTGTGGTCAGTTCAGTTACAATGATTGGACCACGTCTAAAAAGAAAGAAAAATTTGTCTCATTAATACTCCGTACAGTTATAGGTGTGCGTGTGTCCAGAGTGCTGTTCGCACCTCGTTGAACACATCACTCACTTATCATAATGCTTATTACTTGAATCAATACAACAAATATAGCAGTTTACTACAGTACAATTTTAATATGACATTTCAGGGACTGATATTTGAATGTTGGCAAGGGCTCAATTCAATAAAAAACATTTATTTTTTAAATTAAATATATACTATACTCACTTGACGTTGACGACTTCTCCGTGTTTCGAGAACAACTCCTTGAGTTTCTCCTGGTAGTCGAACAGGTAGCTCGATGGGAGGTTCTCAACCAGTATTTTACCAGACTCTACTTTCTCTTCCTTCTTGTCTTCGGCTGCGGCTGCGGCGTCGCCGTCACCGGCCTCCTGGCTCTGGTCGCCCTGCTGCTGCTCGGCGCTTCCCTCGGCGGCCGCCGTTTCGTCTCCGTGCTCGGCTTGTTCCGCATCACCGTTGTTTTCCTCCTCTACAATGTCAGAGGTGTCCATCTCCGGCGCCTGCTCCTCGGGCGCCTGGGCGGCGACCTTAGCTTTCCCCGCCTGATTCTTAGCACCGCGTCCTTTCTTCTGCGCGACCATTTTTATTGCAGATCTGAAATCCACAATACGTTCAGAAAATCGGGCGTGTGATCCACCACGCTCACTCTGTAGGTACGTTTCCCGCCATATACATTTTTTGTTACAATATAACCAGATAAGTAGATACCTACTAAACTTGGCGCCTATTCTCGTTCTCAAGGGCGATGCCCGTTACGCGCGAAACGTTATATTACGCAGAATTAAAGAAATATACGTTCGTTTGAACAGAATACAAGCTAGAAAAGCTAATTTTAACGATGTCTAATCATAGATAACGGTAAATACATCATAACAAGCCATACGCGCCATGGAGCATGGCTTTATTGCGAGTGGAAAATTCACGAACCCGCCGCGTTACTCCATGTCGTGAAACAGTTTCGCGTACTAAAACGAAATTACGTCAACGAAATTAAATGATTTACTTACCAAGTAAATGTGTGTTTTATTATAAAATCAATGGAATCACAAGTTCACAGGAAAAGACGCCAAACTAAAAGCAATAATAACACGAACCCGGCATCACGCAAGCGCATCCGCCATTAGACAAATTCATCAAAGTGAGGTTACCGATGTTACCAGTAAAAAAAATTATAAAGATTTTATTCGATTATTGAACCCTGTTAGCGGGCGTTCGCACGAATGCTTTTTTAACGCGAAGTGCTGTACAGCGCTTTCGTACTTTCTAAATATGTACGATCTGCCATATATTTCATTCAAGCGCTTTACAAATCACGCGTTGAAATAGCGTCAATGCAAATACCTGCTTATGGAAAAACTGCCCTGTGTATTGTAATGTTGCATCACCGTTATAGATTATGTTGTATTAGTTTTTGTTATATTTATTGACAAAAAATAGAACAAAACAAGCAGAATATGATTAAAATCCGATGTATTTAATAAAGTACCTACATCGACATTGAGCGAGCATCGATATTGTATTGATGATGATTGGTTAAATTAGTGCCAAACATCGATGTTTTATTAATACTATATAAATTATGACTTACGGGGCCGAGACGTGGACACTCACAGTGGGACTAGTCCACAAATTCAAAGTCGCACAGCGGGCTATGGAGCGAGCTATGCTCGGCGTCTCTTTGAAGGATAAAATTCGTAACGAGGTAATCCGACAAAGAACCAAAGTTACCGACATAGCTCGCAGACTCAGTAAGCTAAAGTGGCAATGGACTGGTCACATCTGCAGAAGGACCGACGGCCGATGGAGCAAGCGTGTCCTAGAGTGGAGACCGCGACTTGGTAAGCGTAAGGTAGGACGGCCCCCAGCTAGATGGACCGACGACCTCAAAAAGGTCGCTGGGACAGACTGGATGCGGAAGGCGGAGGACAGTTTGCAATGGCGCGTGTTAGGAGAGGCCTATGTCCAGCAGTGGACTACGATAGGCTGATTGATTGATTGATATAACAAAACCTAAACGATGAATATGAAATGACTACAATAAACTGTAGACAGAGATGGGCAAAATGTAATCAGATAAATGATGGACCACCAAGCCAATATAAGCATGACTGTATTTATTATTATGAATATCGATTACAATTACATTTTAAAATCTTCAACGATTACGTTTACACTTTTAATCTTGAATCATGATTGAATATTTTAAATAGTTTAAATAGCATTTATATCAAACTTCTCGCCTGGAAAAATATTGTCCTGTCCGGTAGCCTAAACATTGATATAAAACAAGACGGTAGAACTAATCGGAATATTTAGTATTTATCTCTTAACTTATCTCATGGGCTTCTCCCAACTCACCTCTTCCCCATACGGCTAGCGAATTGAGAGAGATAGATGACACTCTTATAAAAACTAATCTACCTGATACATTGATACTGGACTCTTATATCACAGACCACAAACTGTTTCTCTTGGCTGTAACTTCAGTCCCGAACGCAGGGCGTGTAATTTTTGTACTCGAGTTTATTACACACATACACATATTATTAATAGCTTTTTGCGATAGGGTATTTTTCCGAATACACTAAAAAGGGCAATCATTTACCCAATTCATAAGGGAGGGAACAGGAACTGTGTTAACATCTATAGGCCTATCTCAGTCTTAACAGCTTTCACTAAGATCTTTGAGACAGTTCTTAGCAATCGCCTTAAGAACTTCTTGGATAAACATACAATTATTGCTAATAATCAATATGGCTTTCGTACAGGAATGTCGACTGGAGATACAGTACTAGATCTCATACAGTTGATTGCTAAAAATCTTAATATTAAAACCAAATGTCTCGCTATCTTTTTAGACCTATCTAAGGCATTTGACGCAGTTTCTGTTCCCATACTCACCTCTAAGTTGGAACTCGACGGAGTGCGCAGCATCACTAGATTTTTTTTAATTATTTCCCCTATCGTACCTAACAGATTAAAATCGACGAATATCTTAGCGACGAGGAACCCGTGTCTTACGGCTTCCTCAAGGAAGCATACTAGGTCCAATCCTGTTTTAAATTTATTTGAACGACCTGTGCAATATGTCTCTACCTATACCCCAATAATAGTTCAGGAATCTAATTGGGACAGGGTTAAAAATAGTGCGGAATTAGGATTAACCAAAATAATATATTGGCTAAATATAAATCTCCTTACATTAAATCTCAACAAAACTTGCTACATTCCTTTCGCTATGCGGAAAAACACGTTACCTGACCGCTCCTTCTCAGTAATTGCGCACACCTGCCCACAACCATCAGCTACGTGTCTTTGCCCGAAAATCACAAGAGCTGATAATGTAGGGAATCTGGAAGTACAAATGGTGAGTCAATTTGTACTCCCAGATAGGATGGGAAAAACAGCTTGATGCCCTCACTACCAGAACTATGAGATTAATTCATATTATTAAGTCCCTTAGGATTCTGCAAGTCCCTGAAGATGACTTTTTATGTGCTGTGCCAATCAGTTATTGGGTATTCTATCACAGTCTGGGGAGGCGCAACTATAACCAACTTCTTAGAAATTGAGAGAGCACAAAGAGCAATACTTCTTAAAGTATTGCTCTTTGTGCTCTCTCTCGCTTATGGCTCGAAAACCCTTCCGCTATCCTACTACACAGCTCTACTTGAACTGCAACTTCATACAGTCCGCCAGCTCTATGTGCTCCAGGCTATCCTTAGGAAACACATTACCCTTCCTCCTTCAAACCCTAATAAACGAACTAATCTGCCCTGGGTACTAGTCACAAAACTATTTTCGCTAAACACCAATATTATATTGTGAGCACCCACATTTACAAAAATACCACAAAAAACTTAACATTACCGACCTAAATAAAAACCAACTAAAATCTAAACTGACAGAATGGCTCATTCAACAGGAATATTCTCAAACAGAATCTCTATTGACGTACATCGCCTAACATAAAAATACCTATCTATTTGGTTACACTACCATACATTCACAGCAGCACAAACACACACACACATACAGATGTGTGTATCTCATACACATACTCTCTCTCTCTCACACACACACACACACACACACACGCACGCACATACACACTCAATCGCGCGTACGCCATCATAATCATACAAATTATATATGCTTTTAACGGTAGAACGACACAGTTCACATGTTGTAAAAATCTATTGATTTATATTAAAACACAGGTTTAACCTAGTTTAAGAGGCAGGGTTTGCAAATTTTTGTATGTAGATTTCTGCAACACTGTCTCAGATTTACTTCTCCACCTCGTATATTACTATAACTGTAACCCCTGTATTAGTTATAAGAAAATCTGTAACTTTGAGAAATATATTGAGTTCTTAGATTTACGCGAATATTACACATGAAATAAAACTATTTTACGGATTTTATCGCGGTCTATTTTTTTTTTTTTTTACTCGAAACGTCGGGAACTAAATATAAAAAAAATAAACCGCGATAAAATCCGTAAAATAGTTTTATTTCATTTGAGAAATATATTTATTATTATATATATATATATATATATAAACTCTGACTGTAGTAGACATACAAAAGTGCCTCACTGTTCAGATACGATTCATTATATCTAAAACAGTGCAAAGATTCTAATATCAATATGCCTCATTTGGAACATTTGTATCACAGATTCTGAATCAGTCTTCGCGTATTCAGTCGTTCTGTAAATACGGTAAATTTAGCGAACATAAAATCGACATTCGGATTCAGATTAGAATAAGAAAGAACACTTTCTGTAAGATTAGCGCCTTTGTAGACTGACTGGTGTGAATGTAAGCTCGAGATTCAAATACAAAATAGGCACTTATTCTGTAGAACTGCTTTGAATCTTGTGGTTTTCGTTCATATTTCATATCACTGTATCGTTTCTGTAATTGGTAAAGATCGACACATGTCTAGACGTCTGGACTTATCTTTAAGTCCGGTGAAGCTGTAAAGGCTTCGCGGCCAACAGCGTACATCACTCACACACACACACACACACACACAAACACACCCACACACACACACACTCACACACACACACACACACACACACATACTGGACTTATCTATGAATGACTCTACGACTCTTTCGCAGATTAGGTTAGTAGTTCTTGAGTACAATACTTTATACTAGCACATCCCTACTCTACAAAACATAACCTCAAAGTACTGCCTGCCTTCAAGAATCATGTGTTTGTGATGTTAAACTACTTGAAGGTATTTCTAAATGCGATAAACTGTCATAAAATATGAGAAAAATGAGGTCGAAGTCATTCGATTTAGTAAAAAGTCCTGCGGAACAGCAAAAAATTAGTAAAACTATTGACTTCGTAGGGCTTTATAAACCTGCAGCAGAAACGACTGTTAAATTAGCTGAAAAAAGGAAATCTGGTGAGCCTGTGACCAAGGAAGCCACGAAAAATAAAATTGGAACGCCTAAGCGTGAGCGCTCACCCAATAAAAATAAAAAAAGGCACAAGCAAGAGCAACTTGACATATCTCAAATTAACATCGATGGTACGTCGTTAAACTTTAGTTCTGGGCGAAGCTCGCCAACAAAAGTTAGTTCAACACCTATTGCGAATACCAAAAGCCAAACCGAAGTAAGCAAAGTCAAGTCTATTATGAAAAACACTTCTGTTACTGATACTAATGAGGAAATCTTTAAAACCGACTCACTGACATCGAGTAGGTCCAAGAAAAGAAACAAGTCAGTTAGCTTTATGTTAGATGACAACGAAGAAGTGGTTGTGAAGAAAACCAAGTCTGACGATACTGTCAAAGATAAAAAATTGGCAAAGAGTAATGTGAAAGATAAAAAGAAACATATGAAACCTAAACACCAGCATTCAGAAAAGGAGAATAAAGCGCGCAGCGCAAACAACCAAAGCTCTGAAGCAAGTAGTAGTCAAAATGGACCACAAGAAAAAAAAGCACCTAAACATAAAAAATCTCTTGAACTATCCACATCGGACTCTACGGTAGCCGACACTGTAAATGAAATACAGGATAAAAAGAAGAACTTTAAAAAGGTAAAGAAACAGAAATCGGAGCAAAGCACAGAGTCTGGTGATGTAGAAGCCAATAATAATGAAATGACAACAGAAAAGACAAAAAAAGTTAATAAGAAAAAACACCACCTGAAAGTACCAGCTGGCACACCAGAAACTGAAGATGAGCCTGTTTCCAAATCTCGTAAGCAAGAGGCAAAAGAAGACATTTCTGAGGACTTAGAGAACCTCAGTATTGGTGACAATGCACACACACTTACTAACTTACTTGACGAAATGACCGTAGTTGATAAGGACAAGCGCAAGAAGTTGAGACAGAAATTCAAGAAAAATAAAAAACCAAAGGCAACAGCTTCAAGTCCAGAGCCTGGTGAAAGTGAGAAGAGTGAGGGAAAAGAAAAGATAAAATGGAAGAGAAGGAAATGGAACAGAGATAAGAAGGGAGACATCACCGATAGTGGGGTGGATACAGCAGTAATAGTGGAGAACTTACCTTTATCCATTATGTTGAATTATAAGAAGCTGCTGATGGAACATTTTGTGAAATATGGCTTGATTAAAAAAATTGGGTGTGTTGACTTCTTTTATATAATTTTTTTATCTATTTATTTAATCTTTAGCAGTCTTTAGGTATCATATCATATTTAATCCCTAAACTGGGCTTAGTTATGTTTGCTGTGAAAATTGGAGGGAAGATTTAAGGTAGTGCAAAACTCATTTTTGGATCAGTGATGGATGGCAAAAGGGGAGGCATCACTGCGGACATCCACTGAGTTCAGGATTGGATCTGCCATTCTTGTGGGTACAAATTTATCATTTTCCTGTATGTTCCAGGATTGCTGAGGTGTACCCTACAGAAGAGTCAAAACCTGTGTTCACAACAACTATACATTTCTACAGCGATGGAGCAGCTGAACAGGTATAATATAGTATACTTATAGAGGGTGTAAGAGACAGGTGTCTAAATGTCAGGGTGTGAAATTGTAGTGGAATATGAAAGCAAATTAAAGCCATTCCTCAGTTAAGATAAGATCTCAAGTTTAGATTTGGCTTGGTAGATATTTTTTGTAGAATTGAAGTCCAGGAAAGCCTGAAACAGGAACCATTAATATGATTAACTATTACTATGATGACACTGACCTATTCGGCCAAAGTGTATAAAACTGCTGATTTCTTTTTTCATTTCTGGTGATGATTTTTTCTGTACAATAGTAGACAGCCAGTTACTACCAATATACCTTAGACAGTATGTTCCACTAGCTGACCAAGCATGACATTTGCCATTCCACAAGCTTGTCAACATTTTAACTGTCCGCCGAAGTGGTATGTCGTAAATGTGCTTGATAGCGCTCACATCGGGCATATTGTGTACGAAACTGATGACGTATTAGTGACCGGGATTAACCGTTGACAAATGGTATGGATCCCTCCTGATGCCTTTACCTCCCTCCTATCGGATACAGATACTGCACACAATATCAGATAACGACCCTGGCGAGGTCGAAAAATCCCTTGCCCGTCGGCTGGTGTAAAGCACCATGGCAAGACATCTAGTAAAAGCCCTTCACCATAGCGACAGCCCAAGCCAAAGCTGTTTCTTCTTGAGGTGCCCTTGAGCTAGTTGCCCTCTTGCCCTTCTGGCTGGAACGTAGTTGTTGCACGCACGCGCTCTTGCTTGGTGATTATGTAAAGGCCCTTCGGCCAACAGCGTAGAAAATGCTTACATACACACAAAAAAGTGGTAGGGATGAAGGGCACTGTGGGCGGTGGAAACAGCAACTGGAATGTACTGGGCTCTTATTCGCTATGACCAAATGAAGTGTGTTGCATTCACTTTGTTTAATCGTGTACTGTATGTCACTGGAATACCACTGAATGGTCAGTTAACAAAGGTTTTGTAACGCCGCGTTACGTGTTTAATTGGTCATAGCGAATAAGAGCCCTGATGGTGCTACAGTCGCAAATGAGGACGTATAACACAATAATAATACTAAATTTCGCCCTATACTGTCCCATAGCTGGGCAAAGGACTTCTTACATAAATCAAGACGAGATTAGGTCATACTCCACCACGTGAAGCCAGTGGCGGTACTATGATACAACATCTTTATTTGTTCGAATATAGGTTACATAGGTGTTACAAACAAAAAATAGTAAGGTACAGCATATTCTGCCAATTGTAGCATGCAAAGTAAACGCATGGTCGTGACTGCAAACAAGATCTCGCTCATAGTTTTGATTACTATGTCTTCAGGCACTGGGAGAGAACAACACCCAGTTCGAAGGGTCTCGCATCCACGTGAAGCGCCCTTTGCCGGCGACGCAGACGACGCTTGTGGTGCGTTCGTACGCCGAGCTGACCGACCAGGGCATCAGCACAGCATTTCTAGACGCCGGCAAGATCAGAAGTATACGCCATTTGGTGAAGGGGAAAAAGGCAATAGGTTAGTATCTTAAGCAGTGGTTGTCAGTACTATCTACTTGGATCTAATCATAATCAGATTCTTTATGCAACTGACCTGCAACAATCAGAACTGTTCCATGCTGACAAGTTTGTAAACCTGTTCCTTTATGCAAGCACCCATGGGATGCAAGAATAGCCTTCACTTATTAAAGAGGATGTAATAGCCTATTAATGTTAATAGTCCATTAGCCACAGCTCTATTTTCTAAAACAAACAATAATATACATAAACGTATAAATATAATTGTGTATTTTAATCCGCAGGTTCAGCATTCGTAGAATTCGATGGGCCCGAGTCTGTAGAAAAGGCCATAAAGATGGCGGCGAAAGTCAAAATTGGCGGGAAAAAGATCCACGTGGCCAGATACGAGGTCCGAGCGAAGAAAGATCAGAAGCACAAGGGAGATTGCGACAGTGCCGTGGACGCTGACAGTGAAGATTCCAATGACTAATAAAAAATATAATAGCAAGTTATTAAAGATAATACTTGTGTCGTACCTACGAAGCCCATGGGAATGTTTTAGACTATACTGATACAAATTTTATTGTCTCGTGGAACTATAGCCCATTTAATGTGGCTCCAAAAATACGCTTACTAGCGAGAAGTGTGGCGATTTCAACACCAATAATGTTTAGCGCACACCTGAACTTGGAATGAAAAAATACCAATGCGCGTCCGCCGCAACGAATAGGTTCAAATGACACTATAAAATAATAATGTGTTCTGCACTAAATATACATGCCAAGTCACCAACATAAATTCCTATGATACCTAGTGCTCTAGCTATTGTCCACAAATAAAGACATTAAAATGAATTGAATCTATTAGACTAAACATTTGAATCATTTTCGGATAAGGATTTTTTAAACTGTCGATAGGACGATACGAGCTCACACGGACGCTTCCAATAGTTTTATATAATGAAATTGTATTTCATTATAAGTTATTGTGTAAAAAATCTAAAGAAAATTCCCAGTCAAATGGTTAACAAATTCTAATATTGGACTAATATAGCAATACATGTGACTTAAAAAATAATATTAACTGTTAATATGGGCGGGCCACATAGCGCGTAGATCGGACGGGCGTTGGGGCAGAAAGATTCTAGAGTGGAGACCACGTATTGGCAAGCGCAGCGTGGGACGACCGCCTGCCAGATGGACCGACGATCTTGTGAAAATCGCAGGAAGTCGTTGGATGCAGGTGGCATCGGACCGGTTACGCTGGAAAGCGATTGGGGAGGCCTATGTTCAGCAGTGGACAAGTATAGGCTGAGATGATGATGATGATGATGATTATTTACGTTAAAGATATATACTATTTTTAATATCTTTTAAAAAGAATATAATGAGCGACAATCCTCGTTTTCCTTTGCGCTGTTAATCACCTTAACTTGATTACAAATAATTCTTTGATCTCATCACAGAATTACGGAAGACATTTAAAATAATGAAGAAAATAATTATTCAAATCTATCCAGGATTCACGGAGATATGAGATAACAAACAAACAAATTGAAAATTATAGTCTAATTGAGATATTTTCCATATTTTGAGGTCAGTTAAAATATGAAAAGTTATTCTCAAGTACCAAACGCAGTCTTCTAATACAAGAATCATGGGGATCATTTGAATCCAATAATCGACATAGATTAAAAACTACACGGTTTTTAATATATTTTAATATAAATATTCCTTCGTTTTAGTAGTACAGTAAGTCCATAGTTGGTATTACACTCATCCAACATAACTAATCAATATTCGGTCAAAAAAAATTATGATTTTATATAAAAACTAGCAGTTTCCTTCGGCTTCGCACCGGTACGACTACAGCGCCACCTATCGGGTCACTATAGCCAAGGACTATCCAAGAGAGTCACCTACCACAAATACAAAAAAAATACATCAAAATCAGTCAAATCGTTTAGAATGAGTAGATTTACAAACAGTAGACCTGCTTGTAGGTTACTAGTTCATTCAATGAATTTCTTAAACTTTATTTATTAAATGGACATAGATGAACCACGCAAAGGATCTGCCGTGACGATATAGATAGTAATTGTACTATATTTCTGACCATTGGGTCAGAGATATTGGACAAATGGAATACCATCCTTAGATCTGTATTTGGGCCAAGTTGATTCCTTTTCAATTTGGACCTGCGACCGCGCATAACAATAACGCCCCTTGTCGCTTATCATATCCTGCGTATAAGGGCTCGATTTGTTAGTATAATTATTATTCTTTTTTCATATTATACAAACTAGGTAGATAGATTATATGTATCTTGTTATGAATGATTACTGTATAAGTAAGGACTGTTTTTACAACACAAAAATAATGTAGGTATGTCTATATTTCCGTTAAGTTGAGAAACATTGTGTTCTTTCAACTAAAACAGGTTACATTTTTGCTGTGCAAGTGGGCATTTCAGCCTATAAATAAAATAATACTGAATCTATACAGACAGCATTTCTCAGCCTCTCGTTATTACTATGTTTGTTACCAATAAAATAGATTTTAGTTATAAAATTATATAAGTAGCTTATTTTTTTTCGTGTATGACACGAATTATGTAAGTAGAGGCAATGACCTGTTTCAACTCTGTACCTCTGCTTAATCAGCAGGGGTTCTGGCGTAATAGTATAGATATTTTTTTAAGTAAATTAATTATTTTAACCTATTGTCCTACATAAATGATGAATATGTAAGCATTTCAACACACTTCTTAAGTAAACTTTAAAATATATATTTAAAATGATGCCTTTCATGGACGCTTTAGTTACAGGACACAGTGTCACGTGTAGTATAACTTCGCAATATAGATCGTTAAATCGACGGAACTGTACCTGGCCTTTCTCGTAATTGCGTACAGTGTAAGCGTGCTATGTTTAACTAAGTAATGTGCTGTTGGTTTGCGAGTTCCATCTTTCTTTACACGCGTATAATTATAATGTAACGATAAATATGAGGATAGAACTTACACACTACTAGAACATATCACTGTGAGCTTTTAGAGAGAGTGGAGCGGTCTATAAAATCGAATTTTATCGTATCGAAAATCATCGTTCATGTAGGACTAGCCGTATTATGATAATCCGTTTAGTTCAGTCTTGCAGTGTAGCTGTGCCTCGCTCGTCCTCACTGTTTTTATATTAAGTGAAAAAGCGATGTTTAGGTGTGTAACTATGTGATTTTGTAAAATTATTGATTTTAGACATTTTAGTTATAATTTGAATTATGTTGAAATGATATGAATAAAAGGACTCGTTGATTTTAATACTAGTGCTCTTATTTTTTGTTGTAGTAAAGATGTTTCTGTTTACAAGAAAATAAGACACTACTTCAAAAACTTCAATTTGAACATTAAAGTGTTGTATTTAAAATTAAAGGAACTTAACAAAACAAAAAGTAAAATCACAAAAAGCTATGTTTCCGCCCGGGATCGAACCGGGGGCCTTCTGCGTGTTAGGCAGATGTGATAACCGCTACACCACGGAAACTTATTTGATATGATTTAATTTTGCGTTCGTATCATTTGCGTAATACATAATAATTTACTATCGCAACTTGTCTAATCAGAGGCATTATGATATGATTTTATGTAAAAAGGAGAATGAAAGTAGGATAAATGGGAGCTCTGCGAAAGATGTAAAGAGTGAAGCTGACTGACCGTATTCGCAACAGCGTAGTAAGAAAGCTAGCAGATATACAATGCGAAAGTGGAAGGATGTAGATACACTACCAGGGAAGTCTAGTCTATCTTACCATGACCAAAGAGACCGAGTCTTATCTGAAGTCAAGAGTCTCCGTAACCGGCGAGCGTGTATGAGACGAACTATGAGAGTGGAGGATGCCAGAGAGGTATAAGGAAAGAACCTGTTTGAACTCTGTACTCTCTGCGGGGTAGGCCCCGCAAGGTATCTGACGTGACGATATAGATAAATATTATGTATAAATTATTGTTTTTCTTTATGTACTTAACTTACATTAAAACCCGGAGTGTAAGTTTTACAATGTTAATTCCCAGTGTTATAAGGAGCAAGCCTTCTTCTACATCGTCACGCCTATATTCCCCAAGCGGGGGTGGCATAGGTGTACTAAGTACACCCACGTTTCGCCGACGATGTTAGGTCCTATGCAATAGGGGGCGAGCCTATTGCTATATACCAGGCACAATTCCAGACTGCGGACTCGTACTGGGAAGGTTTCGCTACAAAAACTACACTTGACCGACCTAGGATTTGAACCCAGGATCTCGTGATCACAAAGTGATGCGCTTTGCCACTAGACCAACGAGGCAGCCCAGCCTTCTTCTAACTCGTTTAAACCATAAAAGGAATATTTGTATGAGCCAATTATCCATTTTAGAAAAAAAAAACCAGCAAGATAAATTGAAACAATAATTTATTGTGTTCTTAGAATCAATATTTATGCATTAAAATTAATTATACTGTATACACAAGATCCTTAATCGTCCGACATTAAGCTAATCAATAATTACAATTAATTTATTTACAATAATTACGAATAAATTACACACGTCGCACACGACCCGGTCAATAAAGCCTGGTTGGTATTCACTAGAGAAAATGTCATGCGACCCGTATCACTAGAGATGTCAGGCGTATTGGGCAACGTTGCCTGGCATCGCGCGACTTGTTCCCTGTTGCCATGACGCTTCAATTGAGGAACAGAGCGTAGACATGACGGCAATTCAGGGGTTAAAGTCGCACAGTATCGACTAGTTTTGCGCAACATGTGGACGAATGATCTTGTAAAACCGTCGGGGGACATGCTACAGCAAGCTTAACAAAAGTGGAGAAAAAGATAACGAGAGATGTCTGGAGACATTGATCAACATCACCCGCAGCTGTTTCACTACGCCCGATATTTAGCGATATGTGCTGCGGAGCATTTGAATCGGAAATTCACGTATACTAGCTACGAGACGAATGTCAGGCTAGGAGACAAATCACACATTCAGAACAGTAGTTGACTTATCTTAAAAAAAAAAAACATACTGAGTTCTTAGATTTACGCGAATATTACACATGAAATAAAACTATTTTTTCGGATTTTATCGCGGTTTATTTTGATTTTGATTTTTAAGTTCCCGACGTTTCGAGTGCTTTGCAGCACCCATGGTCACGGGAAGGACTGAGGTGTTAGACGTCCAAAAGGCATAGTTGTTCCGGGGTACCCTCAAACTTCTTAATTATTTTTGTTTTTGTTGGTCCGATCAACTCAAGACACCGTGAGCTCATTCTGCGTAGATCGGACCAACAAAAACAAAAATAATTAAGAAGTTTGAGGGTACCCCGGAACAACTATGCCTTTTGGACGTCTAACACCTCAGTCCTTCCCGTGACCATGGGTGCTGCAAAGCACTCGAAACGTCGGGAACTTAAAAATCAAAATAAACCGCGATAAAATCCGAAAAAATAGTTTTATTTAAAAAAAAAACATTTTTTGGGAAACTAATCGCGTCCAATCAAAACCGAGCGGCGCGGGTACAGGGAGGGAAAGTGAAAGAGGCCGAAGTATCGTATTTCTTAATTTTACCATAAAAACGCCGCTGTTTTAATATTCACCAGATAGAGAGTACCTTTTGATGGCCCTCTATGACCGTAACTCGATTTCTTACATTTTTGAGTTATGGCTTTACCGTTCTGAAAGTGCGAAATGTCATTAGTAAGGGTATAAATATGCTGCGACCGATATCGCTAAGGATACCGGGCGAAGTTGGGCGACTTCTCGCAGATGTAGTTGACATTAGTCGGACAAAATTCACAAAGTGTAGACGAATTTTGTGGACAAACATGTAGTCATGCAACTTAACTTTTAATCGGCACTAAAATTACTGTTTAGGACTTAAAGAAATGTGAACGAATCAAGTTATGAGACGAGATATCTGGCGAAGTCGGACAAAATCGTTCGACTTATCGGCCCATATCTCTAGCGACTTAAGTCGTAGGACATTTATCCTCTAGTGAATACGAGGCTTAACTATATAGATATACCAGAAAAAACGAACTCAAAGGCCACTCTTGATTTCGGACTTATGGTGATTTTTTTCATAACTGGTTACGATGGGGTAAATGGGCATATTGAAGCGTCAAATTATCCGTCGAATACGGCGCAATTATTGCAAAAAAATTTCAGTTACAACCTCCGGACACCCGCATAATTTTTGCATTATGCCAAAAATACAAGATGGCCTTTATTTTGTTTTGACTAGCATATAATATGTACATATAGTACAATCAAGAAAAACAATATGAAATCATGTAGTAATTGGTCACATTAATGCTATAAAAAACTTGCATCTTTTAACATAGATAGTACTATGACGAGTCCTAAAGTGGCTTCATATTATTGGCCTTGATGACAAATAATACTTTAAAACACATGTATTACAGATTCCTTGTTTACATATTGCAGCCCACACGCGTCTGCAGTGGTTTGCCCGTATAACAGAACGTAAATCAGCCGAGAATCGTAAGTTTAAAACTAACCTTTTAGTATAAAAATCAGTTATAAAACTAGATTCACAATGATTTACTTTCTGTAATACGGGCCTAAATGTAAACCCAAGGTAAATTGTTCTGCGGAGGCGATACAAAAATATTTCTATTTGTACAGGGCACTTATCCGCTACGGCCGATTAAACATGTAAATTGACTTCTTAGTGATCGTGTAATGGACACGTTAATTTCATGAATTTATCGTAACGCGTTTGGTCATAGCGAATAAGGAACCAGGATGACACGGAAATGGGGTATCGTGGCGAAAGTTGTTGTTATACGTCAGTATAAGCCATTTTCATTCTTCTACTTTTTATTTTTCGCGAATAGTTCTTTTTTTAGTTTTAAATACATACTATTCAGCTGATCGAGTGAACTTGTAAATAGTTGTAAAATAAAAGTTATTCAGATTGGCAAATATATGCAAGTACTTTTGGCATGAAACCCTCTTTCCACGACACTTATATTAACGAAAATACATATTCTGATTGGTGCATCGGCGCATTGTGTGCATTGGCGTATACAATTATGACTAAACGGACAGGTTATGACTGAAAAGGAACGATTTAGAGACATTTTTAACCCGTTTGATTATTTAGAAGCTTCATTCATTTGATTCAAAATGAAATATATATCTGGTTGGTAAAAACATTTAACAAACAAATAGTTGGCCAGTGACAATTAAATATTACCCCCCTTGAGGGCGCTCGGGTTAAAAGTACAATCAAGGGATATGAAACTTTATTCATTTAAAAATAAAGAGTGCTTACTCCAGAAAACACATTTTGTAGTTATATCTTTATGACATTGGGTCAGCGAAATGAACCACGATAAGTATTAAAAAGAAATAAAGTCTTTAAAGGCCCAGGGAAGTTAAATAACATTTCGTATAATAATGTACAGAACGTACACGTAAGTGTGTCATATAACAATATAAATAATTCATAAACTGACATTGCCGAGTTTGCACACACTTTGGGAATGGGCACGCTTCAAAATAGTACAAATTTAGAGGGGTAATTCTGTCTGCTTCACTGTTACATCTGGCCCATAATTCAATACGGATGTGAGTCGTGTTCAATCAAGGAAAACCTCAGGAAACGCATTAAAGCATTCAAAATGTGGACATACAGGCGAATGCTGAGAATAAGTTGGTCTCAAAAAGTCACCAACCAAGAAGTTCTGCGACAAGTAAATCAGGAACGGGAACTTATGACCCTCATAAAAAGAATAAAAACTGCATACCTCGGCCACGTGCTCAGGCACGATAGATATCATCTTTTACAGGTCATTATGATGGGCAAAGTTGCAGGTAAAAGGCGTTTAGGTCGAAGAAAGAAGTCGTGGCTTCGTAACATCCGGGAGTGGGCGGGAATTACTAACGCTGTACAGCTCTTCCGTGCCGTGCAGGATAAGGACGAATTCACAAAATTAATAGCCAGCGTTCACTAGTTGGAGAGGCACCAGAAGAAGAAGAAGAGGGGTAATATTATTTTTTAACCCTTCGAGCGCGTGGTCCGTCTGCTTAGTTCTATCCATCGGACCAGGTGACCTTATTCTTCCTATTGGTTCGATTAAAGAATCGGACTCTTGGTCCGATGAATCGAACCCATAGGAAAAAAGCGTGCAGTGCGTGGTAGGACCACGCGTGCACAGGGTTATTTAGTTATTTAACGGCCCCCTACGAGATGGGCCGATGACGTGGTGAAGATTGGTACAAGCTGGACGCGTACAACACAAATCCAGTGGTTGTAGCGATCTCTGGGACAGTCTGGTGTCTTAGTCGTATAGAAAATAAAATATTGGCTGTAAAAGATTAAAACTGAGGTCTGTAAGGAAAGAACCTGTTGTAACTCTGTAATCTCTGAATGCCCCGCGAGGGATCGCGCGTGATTATATAAATAGATAAGATTAAAACAGGTAATTTCTTCCTATTCTCATATTTCGTTGAGCGAATTATTATGTATGTTATTCAATAATTTATTCGATCTAAAAATAACTAAAAATATCAATGTTTTATATGTCAAAAATAAATAAACATTTCAATAATTTATTAATTATAATTAAACATAAATACATTCCGAGATCGTGGACATTTTAGGTTGATAAAGAATTCTTAATCCACTTAATGGCATAGGAATCATTTATTACGTCCAAAACGACCGCATTTTAAGTAAAAATTCCTATGCACCGAATACGTACGTACATAATGCCAACCCGCTCTCTGCGTTCTTATTCAGGCGACAAAACTGTGAGTTTCCCTTTCCAACCTTCGAGAGCCTTGAAAATTTTCTTGCACAAGAATGCTTTGCATATAAAGAGGTCGACTTGTCGGTACAGGCCGGTACTGATCGGTGCAAGTCAACCTGCATAAAGAATGAATATAGGTCGGTCCAGTAGTCGATACCGACACCTTTCAACTTCTTTCTTTATGAGTAAGCGCATAAGATAACACGGTACTTCTTCGCCTGGACACTAAATAGTACTGACCTGCCAAGATTTGCCTGTACCGACAACTCCTCTCATTACGGAGGCACCTATGTAAGCCCTTAACAGAGGTTTAACAGCCAATCGTTTCTAATTTTATTTAGCAAATAATTCATTGTGTTAATATAGACAATAGGCGGCTGTTACGTCACGTTTGCCCGCACGTAAAATCTACGGGCGCGTATCATAAATAGTGTCCGACCGAAGGTCGTATTTGGCGGACGCCGATTAATAGGCCGTCGCCAAAACCTTCCGCCGAAAGGTTCAAAATTAAGAACCTTAAGTAATTTAGTTCGTTTGGCAAAATTTTAAAAAAATTATGTAGCCTGCATTAACTTAACGAGATGATTAAAATTACTTACAGCTCGTTAAAAAAATAGCACTGAAATAATAATATTCTATCTATCTATCTATAACCTCACGCCAGATCCCTTGCGGGGTAGGCAGAGAGTACAGAGTTCCAACAGGTTCTTTCCTTACATACCTCTCTGGCTTCCTCGACTCTCATAGTTCGTCTCATACACGCTCGCCGGTTACGGAGACTCTTGACTTTTCCATCAGATAAGACTCGGTTTATTTGGTCGTGGTAAGATAGTCTAGGTCTTCCCCGGTACCTGCATCCTTCCACTTTCACATTGTATATCTGTTTTGTCATTCTTTCCTCTGGCATTCTTTCTATATGCCCGAACCAACGGAGCATGCCCTTTCTCATCTTTACACCGATACTATCTTTCATACCTACTCGCTGTCTTACTATGCTGTTGCTAATGCGGTCGGTCAGCTTCACTCCGCACATCTTCCGCAGAGCTCGCGAGAATGCTTTTAAGTAAATAAATAATATTTATTTACTTAAAAGCATTCATAAGTCGTAAATCGTAGTAGCTCGTTAAGTTTCGGTGCTTGCTGAAAACCTTCGGCTTGGCCGAAACTTCGGCCTATTTCGGCCAAAACCCAAGATTAGGCGAAGGTGGTATTTTTTTGCCGAAGGTGGCCGAAGCCGATACCGACGTTTCGTTCGGACACTACTCATAAATATAAGGGGCCTTATTTGCTATGACTTAACGCAGGGCGTAACGATAACCTCGTGAAGTTATCGTGGTATTCACTCATTTCACAAAGTTATCGTAACGCGCCGCGTTAAGTTACCGGCCTTAACGAATAAGGGCACTGGGTAACACGGAACTGGGGTATCATGCCGATACTTAGTTGTAATGTTTGCCATATCTACGTCAGTCTAAACAAATTTTGTTGTCGCGATTTTTTCTTTAGTTTTCAATTAAAATTAATCAAATGATTGAGTGAACTTGTAAAGAAAAGTAAAAAGAAATTTGAGGTTATAGAAAACGTTGTTCAGATTAGCGTATTAACGCAGGTACTTTTGGCATAAAAAACCTCTTTCCGTGTCACCCAGTAGATCATTGAATCCTCAAAGATGTGACCCATCTTTACTCCTTATGGTTTACTGTCCCTGTATGCTATGCTATATTCTGATGGAGTACTTTAGTTCTATCATTAAACATCTTTACGTTACGCGTGCGTAACCTTAATGTAACGATTGAACCATTCGTCATGCAGTCAAAAATCGATATAGTGTCTCCAACAGAATCGGACGCGTACCTTCTCTTTAGCAGTATTACTGTAATCTTACTCTACTTCCTACTTTACGAAAGAGACGTGGATATACATATTTTTAATTGAGAACTTGTCAGCTATTGATCCCTATCGCATCTGATGGAAGGGGACGATGGGAGCTGAAGATGTGATGTCTCATCTGACGGATAGAGATTGAATTGCTGACTCAGTGATAGCCTATTTACTTTAGATTTAAAAATACCCAAATTATACCTCTCTGAAAAAACAGACGGTGAGAGCGAATTATAAATTAGCGTCTTCTCTTTCTCTCGGCAAAGTATGATAACAATCATATTGGTAAAGAGATTGTGGTAACTAGGTAGTAACAATATGATATTATGTCAATGTCACATAGTGTTTCGACTTACCATGCGGTTGGTAGCAGCAGTCTTTTGTATAAGAGTGTAAGTTATCAGTAAATCAATCAGCTTGCGGGGTACTGTTTTGTTACAGCTAAATTAGATTTTAAATCCATAGTAACATAATGATAAAACAGATGTATGTACAATGCGAAAGGGAGAGGATGTAATATCCGTACAGATAAAGAATGGGATTAGAAATGGCGTCACCATTTTCATGTACCTCTCGCACGCACACTATCGCTGTCTATACTCAAACTCAAAAAGTTCGTGAGACATGCCCTGTCACGCCGCCTGTGCTAGCCCTGCCGAGTTAATCCGTATAGTAATGACGTAGTAATCAGCGAGCTCGTAGGGGGTTGCGCGGGCGCATGTCCCCGGCCGCTAGGCGTAGCGCGGCAGCAACCCCTACGGATGCCGCTGGTTCGGCACCGGGATTCTGACGACAAACGATTACATATCTTAGTTATTCATTTTTAGGGCTGATTTTTCAATTTATATCATCACGCCAGAATCCTTGCAGGATAGGCGAACTACTGTGAGGTAATGGAACGTTTGCGATAGAATGTGAATGAAAGAAATAGCAATAGGAATGAATTATGTGAGTGAAAGAGGAAAAAAGTAAGATTTGACTTATTGTGTGAAAGCGAGATAGATTTATAGCGGATAAGAAAGAGACAACAATAAAAATATAATATGGCGATTTCGTTATTTGAATTGCGAACTTTCACACTCATAGTTCGTCTCTTACACGCTCGCTTATTACGGATATTCTTGACGGTCTTTTGGTTCTAATCAAATACTGATTTATAAATCCACAGTTAAACACTATTCATAGAGTAAAGAACAACATAAAGAAATAAAAAAGTTGTATGAATAAATCGGGAAAATTAACCGTTAGTAGAACATAGATATTTGAGATGAAGTGAATTATTTTCTCATTTTATTGCGATTTTTTAATGGTTTAAGTTCCCAACATTTTAAATGCTTTAACGCACACATGATAACATGAAAATTTGTTTTATTTCATGTAGTTCGCGTAAATCACGGACGTGAGTCTTTTTTTCCTCATGAAACGAACTACGAGAGCGGTTAAAACGAGAGGAATCTTCAAGATCCTGTTGGAACTTTGTGCCCTCTCCTTACCATGCAAGGGATTTGGCATGATGTAAAAAGTAAAATAAAGATAAATTCTAAGAGACTTTTATAACTAACCTCACATACTCACCCGTAAAAAGCAGGAAAGCTAGTATCCGTGTTGAACTGAAAATTAACGGGCGTCTTCGGCGAGGCGCAGCTGTAGCTGAGGTAGTCATCGGACGCGTGCAGCTGCCGGTTCAGTCCCGGCTCGGACGCGCTGCGCGTGATCTTGGGCATCGCCCGCAGCATGGACTCCAGCGAGGCCAGGATCTGCCGGAACAAGGGCCGCTGCTCCCGGTCGAACTTGATGCAGTCTTCGAAAAGCCGCTTGAGGGCTTGCGGCGCGTCTTGTCTGAGCCGTCGGACGTCCGGTCGGAGTAACCCGCGACCGACCATCCATAGTATCTGGGGAGGAATGGTAAAGTATATTAAGCGCCAAGTACACGATCAAGCTATATATCATTTAGAGAAGTATGCACAAATCATTTAGTGGTGCGGACAGAATCTTCGATGATCAGACACAGGTGGATGAAGAGGTTTACCACTTAACTACGCTGCAGCCAGAAGGGCAGCGGGGTCAACTATATGAAAGGCACCTGAAGGAGGAGCGGCCTCTGCTTAGGCTTTGGATGAAGGCTTAGGTGTCTCGACGTAGTGCTTTGCACCGGCCGGCGGGCAAGGGATTTTTCCACTTTCCCGGCGAGGTAGGTATCTTGGGTGTGGTTTAGGTAACCGAAAGAATGCCTTTTTTCGAATACAGATCGAAGCATCGTGTTAGGGCATCCCGTTTGTTGAGAAAATGTCGTGGGAGGCGATTGACGGCTTATAAGAAGGGAGTCTGTAGCGTAGTCTGCGGTGACTATGAAAAGGGATTTGGTGATTAGACGCTTTCGCAAAAAAGCGGATCGCTGCCTTTTTGATATACTCGTATGTGCAAATAAGTTTGAGACATCGTTCGGCATGGAATAGTTTGTTTATCATTATCATCATCAGCCGAATTAAAAAACCTCCCCCAACGGCGACCGGCTTTGTGCTGTAAGCATTCACTTTTACCTGCGACCTTTTTTTTTTTAATTTAAATATGTAAACACTGCGGGCTCGGTTCGTCCCGCACCTTTTTTATGGTTTTATTTTATTAATTCTGCTTTATTGAAGTTAGCATAGTACATGCCGCTTCCTTTTCCTTTTTGTTTTTCTGTTTTGGTTTTTAGTTTAGTTGTAACAGTGATTGGTTGTTGCTTTTGATTGATACGGTACGTCAGTAGAGGTTGAAATTTTCTTTCCTTTTTTTTTGTAATGAGATTGTGTAAATGCATTATATGCCTGCTTTGCTATTACTAGGTTCTCTTTTTTTTTGTCACTTTAGATTTGCCCTAGAGCTCTCGCTCTAGTCTAGAGAATGCCTCAGTCGTGTGAGTGTGGGACTGCTGGTGGGGGTTTCCTTTAGACCTTTAGGCCTCCGCCTCCAACAGCTTTTCAACAACTGTCATGTCTCGACTGCGAATAGCCATCTTGATGTTGTATTATTTTATTTCCGTGGTCGTGGCTGCCCTCGCCCTGCTTATTAATGTGGCCGTTGCGTCTCCTTCACAGCTATCTGTGTAGTAGACGCAACTTCCCGTGTGGCGAGATATAGCCACGACCGCGTGTGGATAGCTTTCGTGGAGCTTCAGTCTCTTGGGCGCCGCCCACACCACCACCACATTTTCACTCGTTAGTCCCTGAGACTCATGCACAGTGAGAATGCGCGACCCGTTTCCCGACGCATATCCCTGGCCGAGGAGGATTTCCTTCTCGGCCTGGATGTGCACCAGGAACAGGGTGTTCTCCCGGTGTTTCGGAATTTGGGCTCCCGTGTACTTACTGAGGCTCAAGGACCTCACGAGGGATTTGGACGAGTATATGCCCCCGTATATCTCGTTGAGGGCATACGCTACGTCCATTGGGTTCCTGTGAGTGCAGAGCAGCTCCCTGTGACACGCGCCACAGAGTCTGGGCGGCTGTAACGCAGTCGAAACAGGTTTTCCTTATCGATGAACGGCAGCTGGTTGCAGTCGCTGACGAGAAGAGCCTCTCTCGCGCCAGTTACCTTGATGGCCATAACTACGGCTCTAAAGTGGTTCATGAATGCCTCGTCGATGATGATGCGCGTGCACTCTTCACCTTCTTTCAATCCGTTGACCAACATTGACGCCATAGTGCGGACCCTCCTCTTGGTGTTTGTGTTTACCTTCAGCGCGAGTCTCTCCCTTAAATCATTCGCTGCCTCGGTTGTTGATGTTATTAGGATATCGCTTTCGGTGTTGTAATTTGCGATTATCCATGTTGTTATTCCGCATCCAGGAACCCCGTTGACCCATGTTATTTTGGGTATGGTCCAGTGCTCGATTGCGGGCCCCCGACAAGAAAATTTATGCTCTAGGGAATGGCGACTGCCAGAGGTGACGTAGGGTTTTGTGTTGGTGTGTTTAGTGTTGTTGGTGTCTGTATTTGTATCTCTTGGGGAAGTTTTTGATGACAGAGTGCTGTTCCTTCTGAGGCAGATGAGATAACCTTATCTGCAAACTTCAGGAAATGCGGTCTCGCATCGTCGTCTGCCATGATGGCCGCCAGTTTGGTCCTGCTGAGGTTTTCGTTTAACCTCTGTTGCAGGTCCAATCTGTCAGCCGCAAAGCGCGGGCATTCCAGGATTACGTGCCACACAGACCCGCTGATGTTGGGGTCGCACTCACACCCGGGGCTGTCTTTTAACTTGAATCGGTGCAAGTACTCCGCTATTCCTCCATGTCCCGTCAAGATTTACACTTGGTTGGCTGTCAACCTTGTTTTCCTTACGATGGAGTAAGCTCGCTCAACATCGGGGAGGAATGTCTTTGTAACCAGCCCTGTGCTCGAAGAGTCATACCTGGCCTGCCATTTACGGACCGACTCTTCCCTGATGGTTTTTTTGACATGTGACAGGGGTATATTGTTATAGTCTGTGTGGGTGGCGGATGCCTGGGCCGCCGATTTCGCCAGATGGTCGGCGCGCTCATTACCGGCGGTCCCCACGTGCGCTTTGAGCCAAAAGTGGCGGACTTCCCCCTGGCTGCTCTGATCTCATTATATTATGCTCCTCTTTATGGTTTTAGCTAGAGGGTGCGTTGTTTTTTACCTGCGACCTTCACTAGGTCATCAGTCCACTTTGTGCGAGACCTGCCCACTTCATGTCTTCCGGTACGAAATCACCACTTGAGAATCTTTCTGTCCCATGCCATCAGTTTTACAATCAATGTGCACTCACTGCAACTTAAGTTTGGTCATTCTGAGGGCTATATCGACTGTGGATCACCGATCTGCGGATGAATAGTATGTTACCTGGTCCTTGTTGTTGAAGTGCGCGTAGGGCAGCTCGCCGGCCATGAGCTCGTAGAGCACGATCCCGTAGGCGTACACGTCGGAGCGGAAGGTGTACGGCGCGGGCTCGTCCATGCGGATGACCTCGGGCGCCATCCACAGGATCGAACCCGTCGGCTGCTGCCACTGCACGCCGCCCGCACTCGACGTGTCTACAGAAACAACATGTTACTTTCAAAATACGATAAAATCATGCAATTTTCGTGGCAGAATGAGGGAGAAAAACGTAAATTATCAACGAAAGTCATAAAATTGTGTTGCATGAATACAATAGGGACGATATGGGCACAAAAGTATTTGTCCAACCGGGAGATAAGATTAAACACAGCCTCATTAGTCCGTGGCGATCATGAGTCTTCTAATCCTAGCTCGCAAAAAGTGTACTTCATCTATCGGGGAAAAAAAATGCCCAACGGAGCTTAAGGTTTCGCCACATTGTCGACGTAGCACGACAGAGTCGCGACGCTGGCGCAGCCTTGGGAGTTGTAATAAACAAAAATGTACGGGAGACGAAACTCAGCGCAGTCACCTTCGACGTGACGGCAAACGTCACGATCCGCCGCCGCCGCGCTCTACACGATTACAAACGAGGCACAGCGGTAGCGAGACGCTAATACGCATAAGAGCGGGAGGCTAATATTGATATGTGACGTACGCGCCGCGGTGCTGTCCGCCGGCCGACCGCCTGAGTCGCGCCTCCATCGTACTGCGCTGGCAATGTGGCGAAACCTTTAACTTTAGTGAAAGCTAAGAAAACCGCGGTCCCGCAAGGCTACGAGCGCCCCGGGCAACATGATATAGTGTAAACTATCAATTATACAACTAACCTGACCACCGCACTTTGGCAGTGGCTAGTCCGAAATCTCCGATCTTCACTGACCAGTCATCTCTCAGAAATATATTGTTTGATTTCAGGTCCCTGAAAACAAATACACAGTTGTACCAGATGAAGAAATCCAAAGAACTTATCAATTCATTATAAATTTGGTTTAGGAATTGCCTTCCAGTTCGTTCCAGCCACTGTAAGTCGTAACATAAGCATTGTCCTTCATTAGGTCTTGCCAGCGTTGAGCAGTTGTTCCGTATGGCTCAAGAAATAAGCACATACGCAAAACTGACGGCCAACGTCCAGTAATGGAGAGGCACTTGAAGAAGAAGAAGGTCTTGCCTAAGCACATCTTCGACCTTCCACGAAGGTTAATGCGCGTAGTAGATGGGGCGAATATAGCCTTTCACTTCCATTAAAACAAAAAAAATTCTTCAACTTCTTTGAAGTCAACTTGAATAATTTAGCATTAGTAACCGTTGATGTGTAAAAATCCTGTATTAGTAACAACCCTGCTACTGACTTGAGGTTATAGAAGTGTAGTTGTTAATGACGTCAGAGGGATGAGAGGGGCGACGCGGGCGCGCACCGGTCGTAGGCCATTATTTTGCCTACTACATTTCTTGTTTGACATGACATCTCTGACATGACAGTTCAAGTTCGCTCAGCGAGCTATGGAAAGAGCTATGCTCGGAGTTTCTCTTAGGAATCGAATCCGGAACGAAGTTATTCGTCAGAGAACCAAGGTTACCGACATAGCTCAGCGAATTAGCAAGCTGAAGTGGCAGTGGGCAGGTCACATAAGCCGCAAAACCGATGGCCGTTGGGGCAGACTGGTTCTTGAGTGGAGACCGCCTGTCGTCAAACGTAGTGTAGGGCGCCCTGTAGCAATGGGGGGCGACGATATTCGTAAGGCAGCAGGCAGGGATTGGAGAAGGAGAGCTGAAGATCGAGCTCAGTGGCGTGCCATGGGAGAGGCCTACGTCCAGCAGTGGACTGACACGGGCTTATGATGATGCTGATGACATCTCTGGTATAGTCCCACAAAGATCTTTTGGCTCGTGAATGACATTGGTTGTTGTGAATTTTTGTTACCATTTAGTGGAATTTTCCTAATTCCAAAGAGATATTTCAACAGGGGTCCGCACGGTTTAGTGTTGCCCAAAGGCCAAGACGAGACTGACTTAGTCGTGGTCTAGCATCAGTCACCCGGTCTTGATCTTGATATTACACACTCAGTCTTAGTCTTGGTCTTGAACAAGAGTCTCGCAAGAGCCTTGCATTGACCTAATACTTCTTATCAATCTATACCTATATTCTTACAAAAAGTGTCCCTTCAGATTTTATAAAAGGTGCAATTAGCAACAGAACAAAGAGGTCATTAGTTTTTTTTATTTTATAAGGATTAATTAGGCAGGTAGGCCTTTGTCCGGACCAACGAGATAAAATAACAAGGTTAAATAAAAAAAAAAGATACTCACGGAACTTAGAGACTGCAAGAGTCTCGCGGAATCAGTCTTGTTCTTGCTCAAGTCTTGTAGGGTCGGTCTTGGTCGTGAATGTTTGCAAGACCAAGACTGATTTTGGACAACACTAGCACGGTTACTAATTAAAAAAAGAAACTTGGGTAAATTTCATAGCAAATGGTAACTCTGCGACTGTCATGAAGTGGCATTTCACTTGATGACAGCGTTAGTTCCGATTTTGACCATGAGCCAAAAGATCCTTGACGATCTGTACGTAGCACAACGCAATGTTTATAGCCGTGTAGGTTCTGATGCCTTATGGATGTTACCTGCATATAATCTTCCTGGCGTGTAAGTAGCCATTCCTTACGCGGTTTAGAGGCCACATGAATGTATCCCGAAGGTGTGTGAAGTTCGCCAACCCGCACTGGGCCAGCGTGGTGTACTATGTACCTAAATTCTCTCAGTTTGAGAGGCGGCCCGTGCCCAAAGGTGGGAGTGTTTCTTAACATTTTATTATTATTATAATATTCGTCGCATGCAAGTAGCCATTCCTTACGCAGTCTGAAGGTGACATGCATGTTACCTGTGTATAATGTTCTTGGCGTGCAGGTAGTCCATGCCCTGCGCGGTCTGGCGCGCCACGTCGATGAGGTAGAGCATGGGGAAGGGCGTCTCCAGCACGTGCAGGTGCTGGTACAGCGACGAGCCCTCGCACCACTGCGTCACGATCGCCAGCGACGGCTTCGACACGCAGCCCATGAACAGCAGGATGTTGCAGTGCCGCGTCTTGCGGAGGACTGCCACCTGCATTGACATATGTACTATATAAAATACCTCTAGAGAACAATCACATTAAATTTTTATTTATGTAAACCATTATAGTATTTATGAATCATCAGAAAAGTAACAGACTCTTCCACCACTTCGGAATGTTATTCTTGTGGAGAAGAAGGGCAAGAAACTCCATGGATACTCTTTTAAAATATATTTTTTTTTACAAACTTTTTCATCTACATATTGTTGTGGGGTATGGGAGAACAATGTAGGATGGTCATCTGGTAGATTTAAGTTAAATTTAGCAAATTATACTGTTCATGAGAATGGCTACATGGTTCCCTCATTCCTTTCTTATAAAAAAAGGAAACAGTAAAAAAATCATTATGCTAAATTAATAGAATATTCTTTTATATTGTGTCTCTCAGACAATTACTGTTAGTTTTCTGGCGAAAAATTGTTTATCGTAACGCGCTGGTTTACTCGTTAAATTAGTCATAGTGCATAAGGGTCCGAACAAAGTCGTGTCGATTTCTACAATACCTCGTTTTTGAAAGCTTGCAGCTGTGCGGGCGTCGGCGTCTTGACGTTGAGCGTCTTGACGGCGACGGGCCCGTGCCAGTGCGCCTTGTACACCGTCCCGAAGCTGCCAGAACCTGCACACCAAACCAGCCCTTTTGTCCATTATCTACATACCACAAATTAAACATATTTTTCAGAAATACAGAGTCGAAAATGCCTTTCACCACCAATCCGCACTGGGTCAGTCTAATTTCTCACCTCGATTTGTGAGAGAAGACCTTTGCCTAGCAGTGGGACAGCATAAAATGATTTCTTATTATATTAAAAAGTCAAAACTTTGAAGACAAATTTAGCAAGCACTGGTTGCGCCCTTCTATCTAATTCAGTAACTTAACTGGTTTGGTTTTAGCACCTGATGTTTTACGAAACAAAGGGGATTCATTTTGAAGATGATTATTGAAGCTAGTATATTATATTGAATATAAATCAATTGGTGTAGTTTTAGCGTCTCATGATCTATGAGCCATGACAGTGGCGATTCATTGTTACATATTATTTGTTTTTCTTAAATCTTTACTGCCATATTAAACAACTTCTATGGCCTATGAGGATGTATAACTGTCATCACTGCATTCTGCAGTGTTTGCCTCAGGTTCTTAGGATAGATATATTTTGCGAGAAGAAAGCGAGGTGAGTGAGTAATTCGCACCTATCCTGGCGCCGATGAGTATCTCGTCGGCGTGTATGACCCAGTCGTCGTAGCTCTCGCGCGGCGACAGCGCGTTCTTCCACGACTCGTCGGCGGAGCGCGCGCGCGCCCGCCGCGGCCGCAGCGTGCCCGTCGGCGACGCCTGCGCAACACCACACTGCTTATTCAAATATCCAGGAGGATCATCTAACAGCGCCGCCGACCAAAAGCTGTTCTAGGGCCTATGCATGAATTACGTCACACGGATTACATGTTTTTGGGCACTCCCCTCGCCCTAGACACCGGTGGTCTCACTGGTTTGATAATAATGTTGTAATTTTTAAAAAACGCTCGAGTCAGCAACCTGTTTCAAAGGGCGTAACCGACGACTTAGCACTAGACGCTTGATATACAACAATCATTATTACAACATTATTTAATACCTTCCTCCTCTTGGGACACGCCGCAGATGTTGCAATTTTTAACTAGAAATTATAAACTTAAATACTCTGGAAGTTTTGTATAAACATATCATCCCCCGAAAGAGCCCAGCGATCGCAAAGCGATCAGCTTTCTGTTATGCATCTAGCTTTTAACACGCGATCTTGACCGAAGCATCGGAACTTGTTGCGAGGAACCAGCCCACTTCATATATTCCGTAACCTGGTCGCGACTCGAGAATGAATGACCCCCCACAGCCATTACTTCTATAAGCAATGTATCTCGCCCACTTAATATAATAGAATATATTTAAGAGCTCACTGGCTTCCTCCACCCCCATAGTTCGTCTCATACACTGCAGTTGTTGCTTGTTATGTACATGTATGTTTCGCAAATAAATTGAAGGGCGGTGATGTAAAATAAAAAAAATCATTCCATCTATTTATCTATATCCTCACGCCAGATCCCTTGCGGGGTAGGCAGAGAGTTCAGAATTCCAACAGGCTCTTTCCTTAGAGACTTCTCTAGCTTCCTCCACTTTTATAATTCGTCTGATAGACGCTTGCCAGTTTCGGAAACTCATGAATCTTGACTTGCTTTTCAAATAATACACGGTCTATTTGGTCATGCTTTATTATCAAAATACATTACTCGCAAGCTGCAATATTAGGTTAAAGTGAGTGATTTTGCATGCACATGAATTCCTCCATGAACTGATAAGGGAATCGGGTTCGTAACCTTATGAAGAAACTCTTCATTGATTAATAGCACGCGCCCTAAATTGTTCATACACATCTGTTTGACGTACATAAATATCATTTCTTGCATGAACCGATGATGTAGTCAAGACTGCCTCTTCGGGAGTGAACTCTTTAACGAACAATGACCCGGACACGAAACTTTGCATATTCATTTGTTTAAGGAAAATTGAACATGGAGGTGCCATAAATCCTAGAAAGGCCGGTCTTCTGATATCAAAATAAGACATAAACGGATGTGTGGCCGCGGGTAACTGAAAATATATTTATAAAATTGTATTTTTATTTTGTGTATCTTTGGTGGAACAATGAAGTGTTATCTATCTACAAACTAACCTGCGTGCTCTGACTGTGTTGCTGGTCTCCGCCTTTGTCCTTCTCGTCTTTATTGTGTCGCCCCGACGTTAGGTAGTTTGAGGACTGTGGCGAGTTGTTGCACTGAACAACGTACATCACATGATTATATAATCATAATCATATCTTTATTTGCGAATATGGGTATGTATTACATAAGATCTTCAGTGTTTGAGGTGTTTCACCATATCCAGCTTCATGGCATGCAAATATTTAGTATCTTATAGGCTAAAATTGTCATATAAAATTCTTTAAATATAATATTCACATATCATATATTATTATTTATTCATTCATCATAGTATTATTTAACATATCATTTAGTTATTTATTTAATCTTCTCTTAAACAGTTATTTGTAAATACTGTTTTAATTATTGTCAATATACGAATACGAATACGATTAATCATAAATAATATTGTTTGATAAATTGGTAATAACAATGACGTCATATGTCAATACTAATTATACAACTCTTCTATAACTTATCATTTAATATTTTGAGTACATATGGGTACAAAATACATGTCGCACTTTCAAAACAGTAGTGACTTTTCTATCACTAGTGCAGATACCACCCCGCACCACAACGTCACTCTTTTTCCCTATACTTTTAAGGACATATAATAACTGCAATGGAAAAATTGCCTCTGAATCATTAAATAAAAATGCATTGCAATGTATGTATTATTACTTATTTTGAAAAATCAGGTTTTTGCGAAACTAATCGCGTCTCTTCAGAATCGAGCGGCGCGGGTAGAGGGAGGGAAAGTAAAAGAGAGCGAAGTACCGCTGTTTTTAATATTAACCAGATAGAGCGTACCTTTTAATGGCCCTCTTTGACCGTAACTCAATTTCTTAGATTTTTGAGTTAAGTCTACACCGTTCTGAAGGTGCGATGTTATAATGTATACATATCACATGTATTTTGTACTAAGGAAGCAATGGAAGACGTTAATTATCCTTAATTCTGAGGCAGTTAGCTTACAATTAAGTTTTTATGTCGAAACAAAGTGTTTGTTCACAGCAATTATTAAATATATAGTCTAAAAAAAGGCAAGAGAGGAAGAAATTCTCACAGTAATTGCGACGCTCAATAATTTATCAAACTAAATACAGCTGTTGATGTTTTCAAGTATGAATAGGCAAGTCAAAGTCAAAATATTTTATTTGTATAGGCCAACAAACGTCAAAAATTATTACATTTTTTACAACTACCACCAGATCGGAAATCGGCTTCACACTGAGAAGATCCAGCGAGAAACCCAGCGGGCTAGTCTTTTAACTTAATTCGACTGGCCTTTCTGTTTATCATTCTTTTTTACAAAATTGTATTTTAATAAACACCGTCACGCCTATATTCCCCAAGCGGGGGTGGCAGAGGTGTACTGAGTACACCCACGATTCGCCGACGATTTTAGGTCCCATGTAATAGGGGGCGAGCCAATTGCCATATACCGGGCACAATTCCAGACTCCGGACTCATACTGGAAATTATTTGCTAGGAAAACTACATTTTGTCCGACCTAAGATTTGAACCCAGGACCTCGTGATCACAAAGCGATGCGTTTTGCCAATAGAACAACAATGCAGTAAAAAAAACTTGTATTTTATTAAAGTATTTTACAAAATATATTTAGGAGTTCCCGAATGAGGAGCTCCTAAAATCCAATCAGTTTTATCGTCGATATAGTCCGAAATATTATAATATCCTTTACTACAGTCTAGTTTTAATAGCCTTTTTGAACTTTTTAATAGGCCTTTTATCGGATAGCTATGAGTAATTTGTTGTAGAAGCGTATATATTGCCCCATGAAAGGGTTGCTAAAAAGTCATCAAACAAAGTTCCTATTACCTGATTGTTGTATTTCCTCTGGTGCTCGGCGAGGGTCATGGGCCGCTGCTGCACCATGTTGATGCACACGTTGGGCGCCGAGTTGGACCGGTCCTGCTGGTTCAGCGAGCGGGGGTGCTGCTGCCTGCGCACAACCATCAGCATTTGAGCCTACTCTTACCCACTGCCTCGTCAACTTAAGTTATGATTTATGCTTAATGGCACGTGTCGGCGGGGGCCGGAAGACCGGCGTGTGTGTGTGAATGATCTACGCTGTTGGCCGCGGGGCCTTTACAACTGCACCGGACAAGAGGGCGAGCGTGCAACCACTACGCTCGAGCCAGAAGGGCAAGGGGGTCTCAAGGACGAACGACCTCGGCTTGGGCATTCGCTATGGGGGAGGGCGTATACTAGGTGTCTCGCTGTGGTACTCTGCACCGGCACGCGGGCAAGGGATTCTTCCACCTCGCCGGCGAGGTCGGTGTCTGATCCTGTGTGCGGTATCTGTATCCGAAAGAAGGGATGTAAGGGCATCGGGATGGCGGAATACCGGCTTCCATCCGGATTGCTCTCACGTCTTATGCGACTAGTGGCGCTACCGCAGCGCAGTCAATACGTTTAGTTCCGGCCGTATTGATTTGTCCCTCTTGTATCATCATACTACTTAAATTACATTAATAAAAGCGACCGACTCGGTGACAGCACCCAATAGCACGCGACAGCGGCAGAGGGTCGGCACCGACGGTAGCTAAATGGATTTCAAGATGTTTAAATCGCATAGAAATATGAACTTCTTTACCGCATTGTAAAATGAGCTCCGTCGCGGACAGACTCGAGCTGTTCGGTGTAAATCATACCTAACTAGGACCTACACAACATTGAAACTAAGGTTATTAGTATCCAGGATAAGATTTTAATGTCGTGCTCTCCCAAATCTCATTTTGTAGCAAGAACGATTTGAGGAGGTTTAATTTTGAAGAGATATTTAAACTGACGGCTACTTTTTTTTAATGATCTAGCCTATTGACTGCGGGGCCTTTACAGCTTCACCGGACAAGGTGACGCCTACGTTCCAGACAACCTATGCTCAGTTTTTAAAATATGTATTTATACATAGTAATTAAGTAGTAGTACATAGTAAGGTTGGAGACTACGCTCGAAGTTGTTGACGATTATATATACCTGGGACAAAGAATCCAATTAGGTAGGTCCAACTTCGAGAAAGAGGTCAATCGTCGAATCCAGCTCGGTTGGGCGGCGTTCGGGAAGCTACGTAACATCTTCTCGTCCAAAATTCCGCAGTGTCTCAAGACAAAAGTCTTTGACCAGTGTGTGTTGCCAGTGATGACTTACGGCACTGAGACATGGTCGCTTACGATGGGCCTCATAAGAAGGCTCAAGGTCACCTAAAGGGCGATGGAGAGAGCTATGCTCGGAGTTACCCTGCGGGATCGAATCAGAAACGAGGAGATCCGTAGGAGGACGAAAGTTACTGACATAGCACTCAGAATTGCTAAACTTAAGTGGCAGTGGGCGGGGCACATCGCTCGTAGAACTGACGGCCGTTGGGGCAGAAAGGTTCTCGAATGGCGACCACGTACCAGAAGACGTGGAGTGGGTAGGCCCCGTACAAGATGGACCGATGACCTGGTGAAGGTCGCGGGTAGAAGTTGGATGCGTACAGCACAAAGCCGGTCGTTGTGGCGGTCTTTAGGGGAGCCCTTTGTCCTGCAGTGGACGTCTTTCGGCTGAAGAAGAAGAAGAAGAAGACATAGTAATTTCATGCCTACCGCGCACACATGGCACAAGCGCATAATTATAGGTGCAGCGTTTTAGGAATGTGATGCGGTTACTATAGGCCAACCAATACATATCTTTATAAGTAATTTTGATACGAAGACGTAACCCTAGTTGCACTTAACCAGCTTATCATAACTAATAAAGTGCAGAATACTGAACATTGCTGAGTACTTCAAAGGCATAAGATATACTATCTTTAATAATAACTATTATATTACGATATCTACACAACAAACTTTGTTTGGGACAATACAAATAGTATTTGTAAGTATGGCAACACCTATTTATTTATTAGTGCTATGGCAAGTATTAAAAAAAACTCATCAGTAGTTTTATTTCCACACAGTGCTTAAACAGCCTTTTTAAAAAATAAAGCAAAATTACAAAAGGAAAAAAAAGCAAAATGTACGAAAGGTGCTAAAGAAATATTTCAAAAAGTGTGTGCGGCTAATGCCTGCGTATGTAGAAAGCAAGCTGAATACAATTCGACAAGTGGGAATATTCACCAGTGCACGTCAAACTCCTTCATTTTCTTCGCTGGCGAGATAGACCTGCACAACACGACGGGTTTAGGGGGTACGCTTTTTGAGAATAGGCTATTTATTGTTGGAGGCCTTTAGTTCCCATTGTAAAAATTCCCAATTTAAAAAAGGCACATAATAAAGATAGTACCAAAATAGATTTAATTAACAAAAAAAATAAGCCTAAAGCTTTTTGTTTTAAGGGAAACTGAGTAAAAATAAAAATATATTACTTTTACTGAAAAAAAATCTGAAATTTATAAAATATTTGTTAAATAATAATAAATAAAAAATATGTACCAATAAAAATAAATCGGATTTCAAATTAATAAAACACCTACTATACATATTGCAACTTCAAAATTTGTTATCAATTTTGTCGTTAATGATCATCATCTCAAGTATTAGCCCGCATTTCTTCAACGCGCGTTTTTGAAGAGCTGTAAGCGCTTTTTAAAAAATTAACCGTTCGGAATTGGTTTTATTCCAGCTCTTTATTAACACGCGTTGAAATAGCGCTCATGTGAACAAGGGACTCTTTTGTTGTTGGGGTAGTATTCACTTGAATTCCTCAATATAGTAGTTATAAAGCTTTGGGAAACTCGAATGTCTATACTGTCGAGAAACTTACTGATGATTCAATTTTGTACATTTATTTCGACAATTGTTATATTTGCCAACAGGTTAGTTATAAAATGAATCAGCTATAAATAACAACAATTAATGATCCGCCCTAACACTAACTCTGAACAAAACCCAAACAGACTGGCCATGCTAATATTCACCTTGATACAACTTTAAAGAGTTGTTGGTAATAAAAAAATATTAGATAAATGTTTGAAAAGTTACCAGCACAATTAACAGTTTACTGATTATACTGACTTGTTCTGGTCGGTCCTACTGATCATATGGTGGTAGCCGAAGTTTGGTGGGAAGTGGAGGATGCCTGCTTGGGTCTCCGGGTTTTGGGCTAACAGGGCTGCGTAGTACGTGTCTCTCATTCGAACCTGAAGGAAATGAGAGAAGCGATGAGTAAGTATATCCACAGAGTACAAAATTAAGGGTTTACATTACTTTGGACCTTAGTTGACAGTAACTGTGTGAACGATAGTTACTCTTTGTACTGTAAAACTTTTCACTTAAGGTTTGGTCATATAGCCCCCAAGCCGCGCCACCGTGGCGCTCCCGTCGCGCTGCGTCAGCTATGTGGCGAAACCTTTAATGAAAATAAGTTCTTTATCCAGATGCCGCAGTTTAACTTCCCTTACGAAAGTTAGTTTTGTTATTGAGTTCACTAGGTTTCCATATTGTAATAATAATAAATCCTGCCTTCTATAAATAATAAATCAGTCTATTATGCTGATCCAATGTGGGGCAATGACCTATTATAAATCCGTGTGTGTGTGTGTGTGTGTGATGTACGCTGTTGGCCGCGAGGCCTTTACAGCTTCACCGGACTTAAGGGCGAGCGTGCAACCACTACGCTCGAGCCAGAAGGGCAAGGGGCGACATACTCGAGGGCGCCCTCGGTTGCGACAGTCGCTGTAGGGGGACGGGTGAACTACTAAGTGCACCGGTCAACCGCCGGCTATGGGAGGGGATCTACGACTACGTCGTCGTCGCCCGTATTCTGAGCGGAAAGAAGGGATGACAAAGCATCGGGGGGGCTTATAAATCCAAGTGACTATCTCACAATAATACTAGTTTTAAAATTGGAATGCATACAAGAACTTCCCCAAAAACTGCACAAATATGAGGTGTGACAAAAATGTATTTATGCAACCGCTTTAATTATATTACTTCGATAATGAATACTTACTTGATTACAGATACTGGGCACTTTGTCTGCACACCGCTGGTGGAATTTGAAGTTGCACTGTGAGCAGTAGAAGCCGTTGAACAACAGCCGTCGACAACACTCGCAGAATGCGAGTGTGAAGAATGTTTTCCTTGTGAACTGGTGTGAGATGTGTGACATTATGGGCAGCTTATCCAGTGTTCGGACTGTCACCTGGAGACAGTTAAAACAAAGATAGTTCTGTTATTAAAATACGAACTCTTTCAAAATATTAGCCCTCGTAAGAACAGTCGCTTATTCAACATGTAGCACGATAAATGCTTCAAAAAAAATACACTGATAGCCATTTGTTTGACTAATGCGTTGTTAAAGCACGCATGCGAACATATGGTTATAGTTTTTCACATACCTTAGGTAGGGCGTCATACTGAAACTAGGTTATAAACTTATTATTTATAACCTAGACATTGTACCTATTCGCAGTAACATCTATCTATTTATCTATATCATCACACGGGATCCCTTGCGGGGTAGGCAGAGAGTACAGAATTCCAACAGGTTCTTTCCTTACATGCCTCTCTGGCTTCCTCCACTCTCATAGTTAGTCTCATACACGCCCGCCGTTACACAGTAATATTATTGTAGAAATAAAGAATACAGAGAGTGTCCAATTGGAAACAGACATGCGTATGGAGTGCATCTTCTTGGTAGAGGCCGCAATTTGATCAATTACATTGAAAAAAATATTTGACAATTGGCAAGTGCTCCAGCAAGATTATACAAAATAATTGATTTGAATTTTAGTCTAAGCTTTCCACCGGGGGTGCAAGGCTGCAGAGGGATGTATGTGGAAAAGGCTAATGGGTGCTCTTCAATTTCATAGTTTAACTCTGATAAAATAGCTAAGGCTAGGGACAAAAAAAAGTAAATGATGGATAATTTATATTAAATCATAGATAATAATTAAAAATACTTTTTAGGAACAAGCTTTTAAGCAGCCAGGTGGCCTCTATCACTGGTACCGTTGCGCAATTTAAAATGACCAATCAATATTAAATGTGTATACAACATTTCATGTCTATGCTGTTGTCCGTTGAGGAATTCCTTCATCTGGAGTCAATCCTGAATGTAAAATCAAATCATGCTTATCATAAAAAATGCATTGTCGTGGGAACTATACTAATATGTCAAATTTCAACTCCATAGGATAAGAGGATAAAGCAGTGATAGCCTAGTAGTTCAACAGTTGGACTACAAAGTCAGAGGTGTCGGATTCAAACCCAGGTACGCACTTCTGTCTTTTCGTAAGCATGTGCATATTAAAAATTAACTATCACTTGCTTTAACGGTGAAGGAAAACATAGTGAGGAAACCTGCACGCCTAAGAGTTCCTCGAACAAAGATAGTAAAACAAAAAATATTATTCAATAATTTTTATTATGATAGTCCGTCCGCATCTTATCTGAAAGAGAAGTCAAGAGTCTCCGTAACGGGTGAGCGTATATGAGACAAACTATGAGAGAATGTAGGCTTGGCGGTCTTGTGGCAAGATAATGAGATCAAGAGTGGGAGACCTAGGTGACAAAAAGTGTTTGGTTGGAAGTTCTCAATTCAATATGGAATAGTAGCCCAGTAAAAATACAATAGTATTACACCATGTTATATGGTGATATAGATGATGTGCCCATTATAGTCTATTTCAATCAAACTTTAAAACTTTGTAAACAAACCATCACCATTTTTAGATGTTCTGATTATGATTGCAATCTATAGCAAGTTTAATATAAAAGCAACAGTATTTCCAAAACAAAAATGCCGTTAGCAAGGAATCGAAGTATTTTAATTGAGTGAAAAATGTTTTAGAATGTTTAAGTTTGTTTAGAATAGATTACACATTTTTGATACCCCTACTAGAGAAATCTAGGTATGGGGGTGTCTTTTTAATTACTTATTGAAAGCTGTAAACAAGAAAATTATATATTCATATTAATTCTTAAGAATGCCTTGTTGATCTAGTAGCATCGCTTTGTGATCATGACAGAACCTCATCCGGTTAAAATTCCAGGTCAGATAACTAAACATTTTCGTTGTATGAGTCTGGATTCTGGAATTGTGCCCAGCTCTCCCCCTATTACATGAGACCTAACATCGTCGGCGAAAGGTGAGTGTACTCAGTACAGCTCGCCACCACCTCTTGGGGAATATTATTTTATTTATTTATTCTTACCTGGAAAACAGGTAATCCTTTTGGTTTATCAAATAAACAAATGAAAGCATACATAACATCTTTAGATAAAAAGGACAAAATAAAACATCTGGTAAAAAGGGTCATTAATTTTAAATTATGCAACCTATGTCCAGACACTCCCTGTATAATTTGGACTATGAAAATTTATACATATATACTACTTGTTACAATTTTAGTCTTTTTCACAAGACATGAGTACGGTGACATGGGTATGGAGACATGGGCATGGTGACGTTTGATCATATTCCATTTCACTCATATTGTATTTAAGAATATTGTCTGTGGCGCTCTAAATATGGACTTTAGGGCCGAAAGGCGTCGCATGGTGAGGTCTGCTCTCAGACCTACTGCGCCTCAGATAGCTTTAGGGTCCGAAAAGTTCCAACTGGAGCTTCAAAATCGTTTCGACCTGCTGGAAACCGAAGACAATGTTGACAAAAAAACCGACACAGTGGTCAAAACGCTATAGGATGGGTCTCGAAGGGTGATTCCCGGCAAAAGCGGTAACAGAGAGTCTAAACTCTCGCTCGAGACTTTCGAACTTATGAGGCAGAGACGGGAAATGTCATCCACGCAGGCATCTTCGCCGGATGGGATGGAGCCTCAAGATCCGGAAACTGGTGCGACGTGACCTCCGATGTTCCAACACCTGCGCCATAGCGGCTGCGATTGAACAGAACAGAGGCACCAAAGTTTTCGCCTGCCAGCTAGGTAGATCCCATCTGACGAAACTTAATACTGCGGATGGTGAACGAAACCGTGACCTCCAAGTTCGAGATACTCGAGGAAATTGAGAGTTTCTACAAAGACCTGCACGCATCACGGATGACTAAACCCATGAGACCCAGCACTGACGACCACAGAGCCCTACTCGCACGCCACTACACGGAAGATATCCCTGATGTCAACCAGGACGAGGTCAGAGAGGCTCTCGAGCAGCTCAAAAACAACAAGTCGCCAGGCGATGACGGAATCACTACTGAGCTCCTAAAAGCAGGCGGGACTCCAATCCTGAAAAAGCTAGCGAGCCTCTTTAATTTCGTCATCCACCAGGGCTTAACACCTCAAGCGTGGAGTGGGAATGCGATGTTTCTGTTCTTCAATAAAGGTGGCAAAACTCCTGAGCCACGTCTACAAGTTGTTCTCGAGAGTACTGACAAACCGCCTCGCCATTAGACTCGACGAGTTCCAGCCACCGGAACAAGCCAGGTCTCGAAAAGGCTACAGCACCGTAGACCACATCCATACTGTTCGGAAAATTGTATAGAAGACCGAAGAGTACAATTAGTCGCTGTGTATGGCTTTCGTGGACTACGAGAAAGCCTTCGACTCATCGAAACCATGGCGGTTTTGGATGCTCTGCAGCGATGTCGCATCGATTGGCGCTATATCGAGGTGTTGAGATGTCTGTATGATACCGCCAGAAATGACCGTCCAGCTCCAGGACCAAAAGACCAACCCGATCGAGCTGCGTCGAGGGGTATGACAGGGGGATGTAATATCCCCAAGCTCTTCACCAATGCACTCGAAGACGTCTTCAAAACGCTGGACTGGACTGGGCGGTGCCCCGCCAACGGCAACGGCATATACATGTCACACCTTCGGTTTGCCGATGATATGGTAATCGTGGCAGAGTCTCTGGAACAGTTAAGCGAAATGCTTCATAGCCGAAATGGAGCCTCTCAAGGTGTGGGTCTTGGCATGCACTTGGATAAAACCAAGATCATGTTTAATTAACATGTCACGCCGGGGCCGATATACGTCGATGGTTCGATGCTCAAAGTTGTTCGGGAGTATGTCTACCTTGGACATGTTGTCCAATTTGGTAGAAACAACTTCGAGAAAGAAATCAACCGCAGGATCCATTTGGGTTGGGCATTTGGCAAACTACGTCACGTTTTCTCTTCGCCTATACCGCAATGCCTGAAAACTAAAGTATATAACCAATGCGTCCTACCTGTTATGATTTACGGGGCTGAGACGTGGCCACTCACAGTGGGACTAGTCCACAAATTCAAAGTCACACAGCGGGCTATGGAGCGAGCTATGCTCGGCGTCTCTTTGAAGGATAAAATTCGTAACGAGGTAATCCAACAAGGAAACAAAGTTACCAACATAGCTCGCAGACTCAGTAAGCTAAAGTGGCAATGGGCTGGTCACATCTGCAGAAGGACCGACGGCCGATGGAGCAAGCGTATCCTAGAGTGGAGACCGCGACTTGGTAAGCGTAAGGTAGGACAACAGCCCCCAGCTAGATGGACCGACGACCTCAAAAAGGTCACTGGGACAGACTGGATGTGGAAGCGGAGGACCGTCTGCAATGGCGCGTGTTAGGAGAGGCCTATGTCCAGCAGTGAACTGCGACAGGCTGATTGATTGATTGAAAACATGGAATCCAAAAAATAAAGGGGAATATAAAAATACATCCAAAATCTACTTTACTTTTCATTTAAATCATATACTGTTCATAAATTTGCATATTTATTTACTGTTTGCCTTTCAGGGACTGACACAATGAAATCGTTATAATCAATATGTTGTTTTTTATATTTTACATAATGGCTTGCCATTTTTTACGAATATATTAATTTATGCATTCAATTGAAATATTTAGTTTTCTCATGGTCAATTAATTAATAAATAAATGTGGATGCGGTATCTTGACATATTAAAACAGAATTTGATCGATTTTAATAATAATACAGGTAAGCAACTATTAAAGCGATTTGTCAGACGATTTTTCAGACCAATGGCTTAAATTTGTATATAAATAATGAGATTATTTTATTTTGTTCTCCTTTTGTTTCTAAATTATTTTTATTAATATCAATATATTCTTCGTTATACATTTTCTTGATATGATATTCAATTGATTATATTTCAAACTCACCACATTTCTAAAAACTTTAAATTCTAAACGTCAGCATACCCAGGACTGGTGAAAAGGACTATAACAACAGCTGAAAGCCAATAATTAGACCAAATATTTGCTCTTCATAACCACTTTTATATTAAAAACAAGAAACAGCTGTTATGTATAGAATGCATAAAAATTTAAATTATAAATGCACCGTTTTATTTTTAGTTATGAGGATTATTCCAGGTGTTCTATGTAGGGATGGAACCTAATGGTAATTTACTCTCTCTATCAAGCTATGGGGGATCTGGTGGTGTTAAATTATGAAAGTATAACACTCGCAACACACTCCTTAAAAAAATTACCATGAATTTCAGAACTCTCTAAATATAATAGGTCTCTGAAAAATCACTAACTATTATTTTGAATCACATCACTAATCACAATGTATCTACTTACCATACTTGAAAACTAACAAACAAAACACTGAACTGACCTCTTCAGCGTCAATCACAGTAATGTCGATATCCCACGGTATCACTTGCTCATTCCCTGTCCGAACCACTTCACACATCTCACACGTGAGGTTCCGCAGCTTCAGCGCCTTCGACAGCGCGTCCCGCAGCGTTAGGCCCTCCTTCACCTGCACGCTCGTGCGCTGCTGGTTCGGCAGGTGCGCCCGCAGGAACACCTTCGGCTGCCGCGTGAGCGTATCGAACTTTTTACTGTCATCCTGAAAGGAACACTCCTCGCTCCTGTCCGGCGACTCCGACTGCAACAACTCCCGCTTCCTCAACTCCAAATTATGCAGCTTCGACGTCAGCTCCTGATATTCCAGGAGATACAGCGACGGCGGATGCTGGAAACCAGCGAATTTTGCATTCAGCGCGTCTATGTTTTCACGGGTTACGTTTATGATGCTTTGAATGTTCCTAATTTCATACGTCGGGTCCGCTACGTCGTCGCTATCCGTGGACGTCGACATATTATCACTATTGAGAGATAATGCAGGTATATTTCCATTAATTTTTCTTGAACAATTTTCTTTCTCTCTCGTAACTGCCATTTCTTTCCCTATTATTTTTTTATTTTTCTGCGCACACTCGCCGCGCAAGACAAGAAAATTATTGCCACATTTTCTTTTCCTAATATTTTTTCATGGGTAACCCACAGAGTAAATAATATTTCTTTGGCCATGGCCAAGAGATGCAGAATGATCCAGTGGGACCACCATATCCATATTTCCGAACAGAATAAAATCATAGAGCATAGAAAAAAGCTATGTCCCTCTGTCAACCCGTCAACTGTCAAGAGTATACTGACGGACGAGTTGTTTATTTATTGCTCTGTGTTATTTATTTCTCCTCAAACTCGATAAATTTAGTTAATGCAAAATAATCAAACACAAAAATTAGTTAGGTACCTTATTGACTTCATACAACTACGTGTGCATTCCGCATATACAGTAATCTTAAAAGGTAAAATGCAATTTGAAAACTACCTACTTTTTTTACTCATCATAACAAAGCTTATAGTTAAGTGATATTCCAGCACCACCCTCAAAAATGTCTGAAAACAACAGCCAGTCTCGTCACGTATCGTATGAACAAGTGAAATCTATTATAGACTTCATGGGACAGCACGTAGATTTCGCGTCAGGCAACTTACGGTCTCTGGAGGCGCGGCACACTTCTAAGAGGCTGTGGGGCGAACTCACCAAGATACTGAACAGCTGCCGCGGTGGCACTAGGAAGAATTCTGATGGCTGGAGTAAGGTTAATAAACTATTGGAGAAGACAGATTAAATGCACTCACTCAATCATCTATCAGTTGTTTCAACTACTTGGAGGCCATCCATATATCATGTCATCAAATATATAAATCTAAATAATTTAAACTCTAATCTTCAAATCAAATAGAAAACTTATTTCTACATTCAATCCAAGGAAGGGTGTGACCACACTCATGTGACAAGAATAGGGGAGGGCTTCAAAAATCATAGAATTTTTGTTATGTAATTTATAGATGGCCTCTTGCCTATCTATTTAATTATAATAATTCAACAGAGAGGTCTGTAAGGAAAAACACCTGTTAGAATTCTGTACTCACTGCCTCCCAGGAAAGGGATCTGACGTGATGATGTATAGTCTTAAACTATAAAATTTTTAAAATCTTTTTCACTCAACATAAAAACATTGACTTTTTGCTAACAGCATTTACATTTCGATGTCTTTGGAAATACTGTCTCCCTCATATCAAAGTTAATATTTGCAATCACAATAAAAACATCTAGAAATGGTAATGTTTTGCTCATAAAGTTTTAAAGTTTGGAATAGGCTATAGATAGAACAATTCGGACATTTATTATAAGTTTATTCTATAAGTCATCCATTTTCCAGTATTGGAGTGATTTCAAAAATAAACTAAAGAATAAAGCATGGCTATTGAAGAAAAAAAAAGCAGGAGCAGTTTTAAAGAGAGGCATCAGACCACTCAGCAAGCTGGAGAAGCAAGCACTAGTTATACTGGGTCCATTCTTTGACAAGAAGAAGTCCAGGGTTGAGGGATATGAAGATATACTCTCAGTGAGTATATAAATCCAGAATGAGTTTAAACTACCTTAAATATAATATCTGGCTTAAAATATTGAGGAGTGGCTATTCACAAGACCTTCACGACATAATATAAAACAAACAGTTCTGGCTGTGCCTCGCCCGCGTTCGGTCGTGTCACTGCGCAGCCCGCCCGCTCGCTAGTTTCGTATTTTCGCACGTACGTACGTATTAAATAATCGACTTTCTCTGTTGGTAACGCCTGCGCTTACGTGTATTAGTGATCTCGTTGGCTCGTTATACGTGCTTACTATATTAATTCTCTGCGTCTGGCTCGCGCGTAGCAACTAGGCGAGCCGATAGGTAGACGCGCCGTTCTAACGGCGGTCGGCCTTCCCGCGTTTTCGTAACGGTCGTTTTCCGGGACCTACGTGTCTTGTCGCGGCTGTGCTTGCGTGTTACGTATTTGCATTCGCTGCGCGTATGCATTCACGTGTCGTGTAGGTACGTTTCGCGTATCGCTCGCGTGTGACCAATTACGTGGGTTGCTAGGCAGCCGCGTCGTCTAACGACGCGGCCGGCCCTCCCGCGGTTTTTTCTTAACGGTTATTTTTTCATAACGGTTTTTAAATTCGATTACGTAACAGTGTTTGTGTTGTGTCCACGACTTTTGTCCGTTCGTGGTAAGTCCGGTGGACGCCTAACGGTGTCGTAAGCCGGGCTTGAGCGGGACCCGAGCGCTCGCCTCCCTCCTTCAGAGGGCGGCCATCTCGGAAGGGCTTGAGCTCTGGCCTTGGGGGCTTCCCTAGTCAGGGCGCTTGATTTCGCCAGGACCCTACCTTAACCCATCCCGCTATCCTATTCTCCGTGCGGCGGCTCTCTTCGCCCCGGAGCAGCTAGGGTTTGGTGCCGTTCGCCCTTAAGGCGAAGGGGCACACCGCGTCTCCCCGGTAGTGCTACCCCCCCGCCGGCACCCGGTGGGGGGATCTGGGCATTGTTCACGCCCGGGTCTTAGGGCCCTGCTTAAGTTCACCCGCCCTGCCATTTCCCCTCTGGAAATGGCTGACGAATTCCCTCCGGAATTCATCCGGGATCTTGAAAAGTACATCGTGCTGCATTGCCCGGACATCGTCCGGAAATTCAGCGCGACGTACACGCCCGCCTCACCCGACGCGTCGCCCGCGCGCGCGCCGCCCCGCGCCCCCGCGGCTTCTGCGCGCCCCGCAACTCCGTTCGCCGCGCCGAGAACGGACTTAGTTGCGCCGCCGCCGCCCTCGACCCCCGCTGACCGCCCTGTCTCGCCATGCGGGTCCGAGCCTCTCTCGGACTCAGATATGGAGGTCGAGCGCGCGTCCGCGCGACGCGCCGCCCCCGCCCGGTCCCCGTCCCCGTCGTTCTTGTCGGAGGTCGACTTCATTCCCATTTCCAATGGGAAGCGGGCGCGTAAACCGCGCGACTCGCCGCCTCCCAAGATCCAGAAGGCCGGGAACGTCTCCGTTTCTCCCGGCCCCTCCGGCCCCCGGCCATCTCCCAACGCGGCCGCGAGGGCCTCCCACCTCGCGCGCCCCGCACGTCCGAACATCACTCCCCCGCCGCTTGTCATTCAGGACAAGAGCGCCTGGGAGCGCATCGCTAAGGCGATTTATAATCGCCATAGCACGCATATAAATTATACGCACGCGCGTTCCACGGCGCAAGGAATAGCCGTCAAGGTGGCGTCCTCGGACGACCATCGGCGGCTATCCGCGTTCCTGCGATCGAACAAGATCGCGTATCACACATACACCCTGGAGGAGGAAAGGAAGCTCAGGGTAGTCATCCGCGGTGTCCCTAGGGAGCTGGACACCGCCGTCATTAAGGAGGACCTCCTGTCCCAGGACCTTCCAGTGCGCCAGGTGCACAGGATGGTCAATGGGCGCTCCAAGGAGGCCTACGACATGGTGCTGGTCGTCCTTGACCGTACCGAGTCCGGCCGTAGGGTCTTCGACCTAAAGGCCGTTTGCCACATCTCTGGCATCACCGTGGAGGCCACAAACGTGGCACGCCCGGGCAGTGCCACAATTGCCAACTCTACGGGCACTCTGCCCGTAATTGTCACGCGCGCCCTCGATGCGTGAAATGCATCGGGGACCACGCGACATCCCAGTGCGCCCGTTCGAGGGAGACGGCGGCCGAGCCCCCCAGCTGCGTCCTCTGCGGCACCAAGGGGCACACCGCGAACTATCGCGGTTGCCCCAAGGCCCCGAAGGGGAAGCACGGACGGACGAGGCGCGGTGGCCGCCGCCGCCCCCGCGCGGTTGCCCCCCCTCTGCGCCCTCGGCGCAACACCGCCGTTTGGTTTGTCGCATCTCTCTCACTGGGCACCAGCCCATCGTGATTGCCTCCGTATACCTCTCCCCCACTAAACTCGTTCTCAGGAGTGACTTTGAAGCACTCCTCAATCTGGGAAGCGCCGTCATTCTGGCGGGCGACTTCAACAGTAAGCACGTGGCCTGGAACGGTCTCACCACTTCCCCTAACGGTAGGAGCCTTGACGCCCTGGTCGACGTTCTCGACTTTGACGTCATCACACCTATGCACCGTACCCACTATCCCAACAATCCCAACCACCGACCTAACGTCCTGGACATGGCGCTTCTGAAGGGTGTCACCTTACGGCTGCACTCCTTGGAAGTAGTTCAGGAACTCGACTCTGACCATCGACCTGTAGTCATGAGACTCGGTTCCCCACCCTTCCGCCCTTCAGCGACCAAAAAAGACGGTGGTGGATTGGCATGCGCTAAGCACGGCCTTGGCGGATGCCGACCCTCCCCCCCTCCCTCTCAGCTCGGACTCCATCCCGTCCCCTCAGGACACCGATCAGGCCGTAGATGCCTTCACCGAACACATCCGATCGGCTGTCAGTCGATCGTCTAAGCAAGTCGAGGTGGAAGATCTCAACCTCAACCGCTTTCGACTGCCGGACGATGTTAGGGATCTCATTCGTTCCATGAATGCCTCAATCCGAGCGTACGACTCTTACCCCACCGAAGCCAATCAGGCCCGGATGCGCGCTTTACAACGAGAGGTAAAGCGTCGTGTCGCGGAGGTCCGGGAGGAACGGTGGGGTGACCTCCTAGAGGGCATCGTGCCATCGCATCTGGCCTACTGGCAGCTGGCGCGTAGCCTCAAATCCGACTCCACGACTGACATGCCCCCGCTGTCCCGCCCTTCAGGCGCACCCCCAGCCTTCGACGACGACGAAAAGGCCGAGCTTCTCGCCGACTCCCTCGAGAGCCAGTGCACCCCCAGCTCGCAGTCCGTCGACCAGTCCCACGTCGACGCGGTCGACAGGGAAGTCGAGCGCAGGGCATCCCTCCCCCCCGTCGATTCCTTACCTCCTATCACCCAAACGGAGGTCGAAGATCTCCAGACCCATAATGAGATCTACAACTAAAAAAGCCCCCGGCTCTGACGGCATTTCGAATCGCGTTCTGAAATGCCTGCCCGGCCAACTCATCTGCCTCTTAGTGGCCATACTGAACGCCGCCATGACGAACTGCACCTTCCCCGCTAAGTGGAAGGAGGCGGACGTCATAGGCATTCCCAAGCCCGGCAAACCTCGTAATCTCTCCGCGAGCTACCGCCCTATCAGTCTCCTCAACTCCCTGGCCAAGATCTACGAGCGCCTACTTCTGGCGCGGCTCAAAGACTTCATAACGTCCAGGGGTATCCTTATTGACGAGCAGTTCGGCTTTCGAGCCAAACACTCTTGCGTCCACCAAGTGCACCGCATCACGGAGCACGTCCTCTCCATTATCAATAGACCCAAACCCGTCTACACGGGCGCCCTCGTCCTAGATGTCGCGAAGGCATTCGACAAAGTCTGGCACAACGGCTTGATCTACAAGCTCTACCAATTGGGTGTGCCGGACAGACTCGTGCTCATGTTATCCGAGGATTTACAATTGTCTCAATAGACATGTCAATATCTTGGTCGTTTTTGTTCCCTAGCATTATCAGTGAATATTACTGTCTGTGCTATGAGGAGCGTTGTTATTGGCGCGCAACTAAAATACTCCTGGTTGCCGAATGTAGGTACCCTTGCGCAGAGCACCCGGCAACCTGGTCGGGGCCTCAGCATAGTGTACAGAGAAACAACTCCCTAAGGCCGTCTATTATATTTACTAAAGGGCTTTATTAAAGGGCTATTTGACGAGGAAATAAATATTACTGAAAACATAAGTAAATGTTTAACTAGTTATAAGTATATATTGTAAGTAAATAACGCAATATTTGATAATTGCTTTACACATTCCATACAAAAACCAAATTCCAAAATTTAATTTTTTTTACCCTTTTTTAAAGACTTTTATCCCTTAATTAACAATGAAACTTGCATATAAATGTGTGCGTAATAAGAAATACATTTCAGAAATGCATTTGACATCTCCGTATTGCTTTGTCACAGACATTGCTGCGCATGTTGTAAAGCACATACCGCGCGCCCGCTTTTCGAATCTGTTTCTCTGTAATATATATAATTATGGGTCTCAAAACTAAACAAGCCCCCGGCTCTGACGGCATTTCGAATCGCGTTCTGAAATGCCTGCCCGCCCAACTCATCTGCCTCTTAGTGGCCATATTGAACGCCGCCATGGCGAACTGCACCTTCCCCGCTAAGTGGAAGGAGGCGGACGTCATTGGCATTCCCAAGCCCGGCAAACCTCGCAATCTCCCCGCGAGCTACCGCCCTATCAGTCTCCTCAACTCCCTGGCCAAGATATACGAGCGCCTACTTCTGGCGAGGCCCAAAGACTTCGTAACGTCCAGGGGTATCCTTATCGACGAGCAGTTCGGCTTTCGAGCCAAACACTCTTGTGTCCTCCAAGTGCACCGCATCACGGAGCACATCCTCTCCGGTCTCAATAGACCCAAACCCATCTACACGGGCGCCCTCTTCCTAGATGTCGCGAAGGCATTCGACAAAGTCTGGCACAACGGCTTGATCTACAAGCTCTACCAATTGGGTGTGCCGGACAGACTCGTGCTCATCTTACGAGACTTCTTGTCGAATCGCGCCTTCCGTTATCGCGTCGAAATGACGCGCTCCACTTCCCACTCCATCAGTGCTGGAGTCCCACAGGGCTCAGTTCTCTCTCCGCTCCTGTTTAGCCTTTAGACGAACGACATTCCTCGTTCGAGTAAGGCGCATCTAGCCCTATTCGCGGATGATACCGCTCTCTACGTCTCGCATAGGAATAAGGGTTTCATTACCAGAAACCTTCAGGCATCCGCCAATTCCCTAGGGAATTGGTTCAGGAAGTGGCGTATTGAGGTGAACCCGGACAAGAGCGCTGCGGTGTTCTTCTCCAGAGGTGCCACCCCGCGCCACTCCCTGCGCCGCCCTAGAAGTAATCTCGGCCAAGTGACCATGTTCGACCGACCCATTCCCTGGGTCAAAGAGGTCAAATATCTAGGGGTCACCCTAAACAGTACCATGTCCTTCGGCCCGCACATCAAGCGGGTCCGTCACCGAGCATCCTTTGTGCTCGGTCATCTCCATTCGTTAATCTACAAACGGAGTAAAATGTCCCTTAGAAATAAGGTGACACTTTACAAAACTTGCGTTCGACCCATCATGACTTATGCGTGTGTTGTGTCCGGGCATTCGGCCCCCTCTCACATCGATAAACTCCAAGTGGTTCAAAACCGCTTCCTCCGTAAAGCCGTAGGAGCCCCCTGGTTCGTACGGAACGTCGACCTCCACTCCGATCTAGGTCTCGAACCTATTCGCGCCTTTATTAAAAAGGCGTCAACACGTCACTTCGCGAACGCATCTACCCATGCGAATCCGTTAATCGTAGCCACCGCCGACTACGATCTCCCCCCCGACCCTTGCCGCCACATGTTCTCACCGACCCCCCCCCCGATGCTTTGTCATCCCTTCTTTCTGCTCAGAATACGGGCGACGACGACGACGTAGTAGTAGATCCCCTCCCATAGCCGGCGGTTGACCGGTGCACTTAGTAGTCCACCTACAGCGACTGTCCCAACCGAGGGCGCCTCGAGTATGTCGCCTCTTGCCCTTCTGGCTGGCTAGAGCGTAGTGGTTGCACGCTCGCCTTTAAGTCCGGTGAAGCTGTAAAGGCCTCGCGGCCAACAGCGTACATCATTCACACACACAGTATAAAACAAAGCCCTCTTGCGGCATCCATCTGTCTATCTGAACGCAATGAAGTCTATAACTACCTAACGGTTTTTTATATGGTTTGCACCAATGGACAAGGAGATTTAGATTATATATGTCTATAAGTCACCCATGCAACGCCGGGGCGGGTCACTAGTATTTCCTAATAATAATTATTATTAGGAAATAATATTCGCCCTCTTTAGAAACTGTCCCACTATTGGGCACAGGCCTCCTATTAAACAGAGAGGAGGCCCGTGCCGAGAGTCCACCATGCTGGCCCAGTGTGTGGTAGTGTGATAGTTAATTTTAAAACGTACATGCTTTTGATAAGCTGATTTGTGTGTGCCTGGGTTCGAACCTGAGACCTCTGACTTTACAGTCCAATAGTCTAACCACTAGGCTTTTTAGCATTACCTATTTTAGAAAAAATAATGTGTAATTGCCTTTTCATCTTAAAATGCCATTTCCATCTAATCCTGTGTTAATGTCCAAATCAATTTTTCATTGCTTTCCAATTCAAATATACAATCTATTTAAAAATAATTAGAAAGCTAATCACCATTACTGCATTACATGAGCTCTTTAACCTGTTATATACTTCATTTTATATTTGTTGCTGCACCCCTGGCACTCACTTCATCAGTCAGCAAATTAATACAAATCTTCAAATGTAAATTATTTTTAATACTTTTAAGTATAAACAAGTAATACATGACAACATAACATGATACTTTGAGACCTGACTGATAATAATTAATATCCAAATGAATAAATGATGTATATTTTCAGGATAATCTACCAGCAGAAGTAAAACTGGAATCATTTCAGGAAATAGTAACTTGTGACTTCAACAAGGAACACAGTGATTGTAGTGACAGATTATCAGGTTAATCATTTTTAATTAAATCAAAAACATTTATGGAATAATTTTAAATTGTGTAATAAACCTAAGAATATTGATTTCTCTGCAAATAGTATAAGGCATAGTATTAAGTCCTGAACTTTAGTAAAACACCAACTCAATGTAAATCATGTATTTTGCTAGGTAGCCATTGTACAAGAGTGCGTGTGTCATCATCTTATTTATCTACCCACTTAATCCACATTATTAATTAACAAAGTAGAAAAGTACCCTATTCTAATTCACATAAATCCATGTAAACAAATCAACAATATAATACATAGAAATGCAGAGAATTCATTGTCTATAGGCTGTCTTATGCAATAATTCCAAATTTTTCATGTTTCAGGTGTTGAAAGAAGTAATGAAAGTGAGTCCTCTGAAGAAGATTATGTGGGTGATAATGAATTAAATGAACAAAGCAAGTATCTCCATCTATCATGACCAACCAATCAAATTCCTTGCAGTTGCAGTTCCAACAGGTTCATTCCTTATGGACTCATAGTTCACGTTATACATACTTGTTAAGGAGATTCTGCTACTCAAACTAAATACTAATACTACAGTACCTAATGTATTGCTCAAAAACACTTGACCATCTTAACATCTTTTTGTCTTTAGATATATACCCAAAATGGTTAATAGAAGTGGAACAAAAAAGGGCAGATGCTGAATTACTTCGGGCAAAGGCTGAGGAACAACAGGCTGTGGCAGCTGTAAAGAGTGCAGAAGCAGCACTCATACAGGTAGAAGCTTTGAAAAGGCTTGCCGAAGCATCCAGTATCCAAGCAGAGGCTATTATGAGGATAGCAACAGTATTAGAAAGCAGACGGGATCAGGATGATATGCTGGCTATTTGATTTTGTATATGTATGCCTGATGAATATGGAAATTGAATTATGAAGTGTTTCTTGTAGTATGTAATTGTTGAATCTCTGCTGCTGAAGAAAAATTTAGAGATATAGGTTTACAATCAAATGAATTAGTTATTTCCAATTTTTTATTATGTCTTTTCTTGACATTACCTGTGCTGTGAGAGCACCTGCTAGTGTTGTAAAAATGAGCGCTGAAGCCGAGCGTTTAGTGCTGAGTTGACGCTCATGAGCGTTTAAACACGTACAAAACGCAAGCGTTTTAAGCACTGACTCGAGTGTTTTTACAAAACTAGCACCTGCACACTTCACTTACATTTTATTTACAAAGAATTCGCAAATTATCTTATTTCACATATGTCACAGCATCTCGAAGTCATCTCTCTGAAAAAAAAAAATTAGAACCTGAGATTAGAAGTGTTTTAAGCGAGTATAATAACTGTTAAATATTTTGTTTGATATAGTTTGTGTTCTGAGTGGAGTTATAATACTGGTAATGTAAAGATGTCTGTCCTATCCGTCATGTAGGGTATAGTTAAATCTCGGTTTTTTCAGCCCATCAGATATGATGGACTTATGTTCCCCAAACTATGTTTATCAGAAGACCTGCCACAGTAGTCAATGCAAAAGGCATATTTTTTATGTACCCTTGAATATTCTGGTAGAACATTATATAAAAGGCTAGCTGCATTTAAGTAGAAAAACATGTTTTTAGTGGGTGCTTACAGCAGCTCTTTCTAAAGTGGTTTACTAAAAATCAAATTGAAGTGTTGAAATTTTCAATACTATCAATAGTAGTATTTTAAACAACTGATAGTATCTATTTCTATCTATATTATTACGCCAGATTCCTTGCGGGTAGGCAGAGAGTACAGAATTCTAACAGGTCCTTTCCTCACATAACTCTGGCTTCCTCCCCTCTCATAGGTCATCTCATAGTTTAGGGGTGCAGAGTGCCAAATAGGCACTTGGAAACTGATAGTATTGATACAATTAATATTTATAGTATTGTTAGCAATCAATAGTATTAACCAATCGGTACTATTGATAGTACTATCAATATTGTATTATTTATCAAGTTCATAGCAGTATAAATAATATTGATGATTTCTTAGTTCTATACAAATTATTTACAGTAACAACTGCAACAACTTACCATATCATTATATTCCAAAACATGTCTCCTGATGGCGGATCCATCGACCCATGTGACGAAGTCCTCTAACGCTCGTGTCACTAAGAATGCTGGATCTTTTACCACCTCTGGACCAACTCTCACATGGCCCTGCTCTATAAACTTTGTTGCCTCTTTTAGATTCTCTGACATCCTATCTGAAAACATAAATATTTATAATTTTCATTTATCTGTTCTCACTTCAAATTTCTCTTAAAAAATAATAAATTGGCAACATCCATCAATTGGTAGCATGGAATGATTGGTAGAAACTGTTTGACTGTCAGTGCATCCGTATGCATTCAAGTGTGCAAAAATATTGTATAAAGTGTACAAACATCTCTAATGAATATTTCAAAATATAATAAAAAAATAAATATCGTTACTAACCATTTAAATTACCATTTTAATAACAATTCAAAGAATTTATTTTTTCATTTGGACCAATGATATTTAAGATCTTCATAATTGAAATCAAGCCTAGATTGCTAATAGTTCCTTTTCATTATTAAAACAATGTCAAAGAACTAAGAGAGAATACTTACTTCTAACCATGACTGAGGGTAGTCTTCTCCTACAGAATGCACTCGCGGATACATTGCTGGCCAGCGCCAAGTCCCAACGCGTCGGTATCAGGCCCATTTGATATAATTTCTCTAACAATTGTGCACTTGATTCCGTTCTAAAGTCACTGCTAGATTCGAGCTCCTTTATCTTGTTTGCTAGTTCGCGGATCTCTCTTGATAATTTATTATACCTGGTTTACAAAAATATAATTAAACCTCTCGTAACTCATACAAAGCTTAGAACACTGTAGTCATACATACTTTGTGTAATCTTCGCGCTTTTGTATATGATACTTTTTCATAACTTTCACCTCATTCAAATTATTGTCGACTTTCCATGATATAAAATCTACCTTTTTGAGCAGTTTTTGCTCGTGAAACTTTAGTTTACGCACCATTATTTTATAGTTTTGAAAACGAAAACACAATAACAATACGGCACGTGTGTTTATCTGTCACTTATTTTAACAATTAGCCATAGACATTTTCCCTTCTTTTAAGTGCGGCAAAGGGTTCTAGCCCATACAGCCCAGCCGTCATTAATGAAACTTTTACTGGTGATTGCAATCAGGCATAAGCCAAATCTTTATTATTATCATTTGGCATATCTGCGTTTTTATCATATAATATTCATTAAACCAAATCTGCTTGTCATACCCTCATGAGTTTCAATAATCAACCATAGACAAAAAACCACTGATTTATGAGTGCGTTCCACTTACCATTAAATACGTCTATTGCTGCATTTTATCACTCGTTCGCACAGACGCTTTTTCAACACACGATGTTGAAGCGTTTTTGCCCATACAAAAAAATTCTTTCGAGTATCGAGAAAGAAATTTTTGTATGGGTAATGTGTATGAAATTGCAAAGTTATAATCTAAATTAGCATTTCATAAACAGATATAGTAGTAATATATAATAGAGGATTTGCAAAGTTGATTTCTAAGTCCACTAGAAGATATTTTAGCGTCGCGGTCTTTAAGGGAGTAATAAATAAACTTCACCAGCGTAATTATCGTAATAATAAATTAATAACGTCATCACTTTTGATCTCAATATTGTAATTAATTGCGACCCATTTCAGATTTATTTAAGTGTACTATTGTAACGGTGACTAGCTTGTGGAAAGGCAAATGTCAATAGACGTGTGTAACATTGCGCTGCGCCACGCAATTGTGCCAACTAACTAAGTGCACTGCGCTAGATGTGTTAACTCAATTCTTTAAAATGTCCAACACATGAAGATGAAGAAGTGAGTTCACACATCCGCACAGCGCAGGACCGGGGAATTTGAAAAATGTTAAGATGTTTCGTTGTTAAGTATCACCACGCCCGATCTCATTAATTCACTCAAGTAAACAATGAACCAACGCAGTTTGCTTGTTGCGCTGTTTGTGCTAAGAACCAGTGAGAGCAGCGTGCTGATGGTGCGCGTTTCGCTGCTCACTCGGCGCATTACATTTTGTTGCCGCCGGTTGCAGCCGGTGCAGTAAACTGCGCCTGAGTTACTGAGTTAAAGCTAAGAATTTCGCTGAGTTACCCATGTCTAAATGTTTAGCTTGCGTAAGCACCGAGCATTACAGTAGATAAGTGAAATGCATGAGTAATTTCGGAAGCAGGCTTTAAGTTCCATTTGAATTTTATCATGATTTCTACGCAAAGTTACATACTTGGCGTAGAAGTTTTAAATGTACAGACAATTTCTTTGCGTCCGTCGTACACAAAGGTGAAGTGTGGTTGTGACATAGATAACTTTACTAGTATTGTAGTAGTAGTTGTTTATTGTATGAGCAATTTTAACACCAAATGGAACGTCTCATAGAGTAACTAATACATAATCTGTGGTCCTAGAATAGAAAGACGTAGCTGTCAAAAATAATTGTTTTGTTCCTAATTCTATTATTTTGATGATCTTTTCTAATTTGAACTTTTCTAATTGACTAAAGAAAAATATTATACTATCTACGGGAAAAAGAAAATAAATACGTATAAGGATTAATAACTATAAAAATAATCATTCCATTAAACCACCATGGGTGAGCCTCATAAAATCAACACCAACGATTTTGCTGACTATTTACAGTCGGTCGTCAAACTGGATACTCTGCAGCAAATGACCCAGGAGTTGGATAGAGAGTTGGCAGACTCTCAGCGGGTGATGGAGAATATTAAAGCCATGTACTCATCGATATCGGCTTTAGAAACCGGCCCGATGCCGGTCAGCAACGGACATGAGAATCTTTCGAAGCTGGAAGTAGATTTACCTAATTTATTACTTCCTGATATGGTGGAAAACACTATGGATGTGGATATAGATGATATAATAGCTTCTATGAAGAGTTACGCGGAGAATTTGAAGAAAAATATTTTGGTTGTCGAGTCGCAGCCGCGGCCGTCCGAGTTTACGCCTTTGGATATAGAACAATACGCAATGAGCTTGGACCAGCTGAGCAAACGGCTGGCGAACATGAAGCTGAGTAAGAAAGCGAGTGCTAGTGACAGAAACCCAGAGCTAGAGGTTAAATTAGCACAGTTGTGTGAAGATGTTGACATGTTCAATAAGGTATTTATGTAAATGCTCATTTAAATATCTTTATCATGCAAAATCCCTTGTGGACAAGCCAGAGAGTACAGTTTGTTATTTACTTACATTTTTATAAATTGTGTTGTCTCTCAAAGTTTTCATAAAATGCATATTTATGGCATATAATATTTTTAATTCTGTATAAAAACGAAATCAATACTTCTCACACTAGTTTTCCTGCTAAGCTATGCTAATTAAAGGTGTATATAATACCCACATATTTTGCCAAAATATTCTTAAAATAAAATAATAGCAGAGGCCTAAAAGAGACCTCAATTCTGCCTATAATGTTAAATTCTAGTGCAATAGTAGATGAACCTATTACCTGGAAGATCTTAGGATTGTCAGTAGATTAATATGGCTAGAATTATTTTTAAATGTATCATTACCCATCTCATTGTCTGATTCCAGATGGTCCAAGCTAAAACAACAATAAGCGAATGCAACAAGAACTGGGTGGAGACACAACAGGACCACAATGCACTGAAATATGATAATATTGTCAATAAACTACTTGCAGGCATCAATGAGGTTACATACTTGTTACAACATAAAAACTGAATGTCATTATTGTTTTAAATAACTATGTATTAATGGAATCTATAATGGAGTTACTAATATTCTCATTGTATTGGTATTGTAAATCAAAAAGTATTTGAGTGTCATTTAATTTTATTGTCAAATTGATTTAATTTGATAGTGGAAATCTCAATTTATGTAATCACCACCAATATGACTGTTGATTTGTATCCTCAAAGAATTTATAGGAGTAGCTACAGTGCTAATACTGAACACAAAATATGTGAAAAAAAAACTAAAATTAGTTAAAGAAATTGTCTGTGATAGCCAATGGGTGGCCTACCCGCGCAGCTGGCTGAGCAAAGTATGGAATACTCTCGTCATACTTAGTAATGTACTCTACAATACTTAGTATTATGTAAATTCTGTGAGAATACAAATCGAGTTATTGTGTATATCCCAGTAATTGTTGAATGTCTACCTACATAAGTTCACGGCAGTGCCACAGTGGTGTGCATTGCAATACCTATCTCATATATTGAATATATATGTTATTAATTATTATTATTTTATATAAATGTTGTAATTATTGAAAGTAGTCTAATTTAATTCTTACGAGGTGGGCACTGCTTATTTACCTATACGCAATGCACGCCACTGCTTCACAAGCATATAAGTGGAAGGGTTGTCTTGAGATATAAAGCTAAAATATTTTACAAAATTCTCCAATATCTAGAAAATAGTAGCCCTTTGCTATAATAGCATACTTGAATGTTGCTTATTTACTTTATAAGTCGCGTTTATCTACATCAAAAAGAAGATTTGTTACTTAAAAGGGATTTATGTCCAATTTTCAAATTGAGCTTATATATCCTAGTGATATTGTGAGTAGTATTTATAAAGTACCTCTCTCTGTATACCCTGCAAGGGATCTGGCGTGAGTATATAGATTTTTGTTATGCTATATTTTATACTTTATAATTGTAGTTATATCCTTATGACAGATCTCGTGCAAACTAAATTTTAATACCGGTCCTTATAAAAAGAGTGAGATATATTTGCATAAAATTACGTGTTAGGTTTTGAAGGTAGTGACCCAAGTCTTATTTTAGACAGTTGGTTGCCCTAATTTCACAAATGCCATGACTAGTTAGGTTTTAATGTTTACCATTATAAGGATTAATCACGCAAACCATTGTTAAGTGGCGAAAATTATAACGCAATCCTAATATTAACAACAGGAAATTGTTTTTTTTTTTATGATGGTCATTCTTGTGGTGACCTCTGGGGGATGGGAGTACTTTCTCGTGCAGTGGATGTTTTTCGGCTGATGGATGATTACGTATGATAATATTATGATGATTGTTAGTAATAAGCAAATATAACCTTATAGTAATCATTTATTTAATATTCATATTTTATTCAAAACTGTATAATAAAGATAATCTCAGTATTTCATTTTGTGAACTATTTAAATAGAATTTTTACAGTCTCAAGTCCAAGTAGTCAACATAAAACAATAAAAAAAAAACAGTCAAAGGTATTTGCATCATGTAAAGTTATATCAGTCAAATATTGTTTCAAGGTCATTTTATGTAAAAATAAATAATCTGTAAGGTTGTTACTAATTTCTGAATATAACTTTAAATGTCTTATGATTAATCTTATCTAACAACAACAGGTCAGTTGCAATATGTACTTTGCACAAGCGATGAGAGTGGAGGAAGCAAGAGAGGTCTGCAAGGAACCTTTGGGACTCTGTACTCTCTGACTAATTTCAGTGTGGTTGGTCATTGACTCATTTTACTGTCTACATCTTGAATCTTCATTCTCTTCCTCCCAAAATCAGCATCTGTGCCACTGTCCTCATCATTACTCATCTTATTTTCATCTTTACTTGGCTTTTCATCTGCTTCTAAAACTTTTAACCTTACACCACAAAGAACTGCCCCATGCAAGGTCTTTATAGCCTCCTGAGCAGCAGTTGTTGAAGCATACTTTGCAAAACCAAACGTCTTATTTGGGAATGTAGACACATCTATTAAGTCCCCGAATCGGCTAAATGCATCTTTTAATACAGAAATTGGGGGAGGATGGGGCTTAAAAACTAGAAAACATCTCTGAGCCACCTTGCTACTTTTAGCTAGTGGTTGTGGTGGAGGAAGATTGACACTACAGTAGTCTTCTTGTGCCTGTTTAATTTCCCTGCTAGAAGTTGCTGCCTTTATCAATGTTGATGCTTGTGCGATAGCATCAGCAAGCTGCATTAAGTCAGGGTTAGCTGTGTCAATAGCATTTTTAAAACTGTTCACAATACTGCTAAGGTTATTTGCTGCTTTACTTAACGGATTATCATCTGGTTTTACAGATATTATTTCCCCAGATGGGAACTCAAAATTATTTAATTTCTCCACAGCACAGGCTGCTGCTTTTTCATTTTCATATGTTATGAGGGCTTTACAGATCCCGTTGAATGAGTCGGCTGTATATTTAAACTGTGACATTCCTGGTATTATATTGAATAAATGTTCTAAATATTTCTGTGGTACTTGCGGACTGCATGTAGCACACACAGTGTCATAGTCTTGTGGTCTAGTCTTGATCAGTGAAGTGAAATTATCTTTGATGTCATCTTTAGTGTGACCGTAGTGATTGTAATTGTCTTTTGATAAGCCAGAACTGCTCGAGTTGTGGTCTGTCAGACTTTCTACACTATTTCTAGATCTTTTTAACTCATCTTTCGGTGTAGCGAATACTGGTTTGTAATGTTTGTCACATTCCTCCAAAGCTTTAGCTGCATCTAGAAATGTCTTGAAATATACATAAGCGAAGCCCCGCGATTCATTTGTCACTTTGTCTCGTTGGATATATACTGATTCTACAGTCCCAAAGTTTGAGAAGTGGTCCCTTATGTCAGTCTCTGTGAGTTCCCTACCGACTCTGATGAAGAGACGTTTGTATTTTTCGTCATTTGTGTTGGGATTATCATTTTTACTAGTCGCAATCATGACTCTGATAGGTTTGGAACAGTTGTCAATCGTTTTCAAATGCATCTCTTTAATTGCGGCAGCCGCGGATGATGTTTTGCTGTACTTTATGTAAGCGATGCCCTTCGACTCGCCAGTGCTGCGGTCTACGGGCATGCGTAAGTTTTCAATGTGGCCAAAAGTCTCAAAAGTTGATCTCAGGCTTTCAACTTTAATCTGTTTGTGGCATACTACAAATATCTTCGAGTAGGGGGGTATTTCGTCATTTTTGTCGTCTTTACGCATGCCTGGTCGCCAGTTGTTCATGATTCGCGAGTGTAACGGTAAATTAAAATCGGATTCTAGTCGAGCAGTTGCTGTCAACAAGTCGTGTTACAGAAAGTCTAAAATAAATAGTCTTACGTTAGTCCATTTAATCTAGTCTCATCATTACTCCTTGTGTCCGAAATAATATATTATGGTGGAAAATAATTAAATGACTTATTTTAACAATCATTTAGCAATACAACGCAAGATGAGTTCAGTCACCTTTACACTGATTGTCAGTTCGACAGTTGACGTAAACCATAAATAAAGATTATATACATAGACGAAGAATGCCTAGACATCGCATACCGCTGCGATAGCGTGTAATTGTATGTCAGTGTGAGTTTGTTAATATGCGTTAGAGTGCGTGATTACTAATACAGGATTTATTGATAAGAAAATACAATTTATGTTTAAGAATATTTACTTAATGCAAAATCGTAATTTACTCATCTAAATTATGATTTCGAATTACTACGAGTAATTTATATAAGTTCACACATACGTATTATAATACAAATCTGTAAACATCGATATTAGTATGTACAACTTAATACGATAGCAAAGCCTTATTGTTAATGCGCATAGCGATCACAAGGTCGTCGGATCGAATCCTATGTCGAAAAATATTAGTTATTCGATAAAAAAAATCTAGACCAGGGCGTCTACTCGCAAAATCGACAACGACATATTCGAAACGATACGACATTACTCCGAATGTATCGCACATGCCCTACTCTAACAAATGTTCGAATCTTATATCGTTTATCGTAACCATAGAGTGAATACTTTGTTTATTTTTACTATGTTCGGAGCGAATGATAACTATAGCTTGTCAAAAATTTCGAAAAACTCTTATTATTGGCTATGGTTTCTTGTTACGTTTGTCAAAACATGCCGACAGCGATTGGAAAGCGCTATATTTTAAAAGTGATTTTAATATCAATTTGAAACTTTTTCATGAAAAGATTGTACCTTAGAAAATGTGCATAAGGTATGTGTATAAAATTTACATTTATTTATACTTTAACCTTAGATTCATAAACATTCGTCTTACAGACCGCGCGAAACGTAAACTTCTTTCTTATTTCTCGAATTTAAGAGCGCCTCGAGTACCTTTTTAAGTAATACGGTCATAATTATCGCTAGTGTACTTTACTTTCAATGACGTGTGCTTTGTTCATCTCAGGAACGGATGTTTATTGATCATGTTACGCCTGTGTGGATTAGAAATATTTTTGTTTTGTTATATTGTGTTTTTAAATAAGTGACTGAACAAGTTGCCATTATGTCTTTCTTTTCACAAAGTTATGGAAACCTTTACCTAAACATGTTTGCCTACAAGATAAATGTTTATGAATAGTGTTACCCCCACATATGTTTATGAATCTAGGGTCAAAGAAGGAAACCTAGAAGAAATAAATATGTTAGTGAGTTTTTTATTGTAGCTTGTTTTAGTGTTTAAAGTTGTATTTAAATATTTTATTGTTGTAGATGTATCCGTCTTGCAGAACCGACTAGTTAAACACATGACAAAACAAATGCTGTAGTTCTACGTAGATCTCGTGCAGGGACAGGTGGGGGGGCCATATTTTGCTTCTCTTTCACAATGGGAGCTGCGGGTGCTGAACATAATGGGTGAAAGATTCCATGGACCACAAACCACAGCTCGAGAGCTAGCCTTCCCCACAATGGTATGTATTTTGATAACTTGAACAATATATTTAAAATAAAATAGTAATATTATAGAGTAAAGAATTTAAATAATAAATTTGTTATTGTTTTTTGTAGAACATAATGAAGAAGTGGCTCAGTACAACTCACAGCAATTTAGTCCATCTCCAGTGGGCCATTTTTCTGAAGATAAACCAACTGTGGAGATTCCACCACCATTGCTGGAGCCCCTCGCTTAACCACTAATGCCACCTTCTCCAGCACCAGTTGAGTCCCAGGAAAATAGATAATTAACCCCTACATCTTCCAGATTTATTAATCGTGAGTATTTTATGACATAAAACTAGCTTAACTCTCAACATATTACTAATTTATTTTAATTATAAAGAATACATCTATCAGGTATATGCTGTTGGAACTCTGTACTCTTTGCCTACCCCGCAAGGGATCTGGCGTGAGGTTATAGATAGATAGATAGATATATGCTTATGCTTTACTAAAGCAAGTGACACAAGTATGATAAATTCTAATGTTCAATTGTTTTTAGGTGTATCGTGGCATCTAACCCACTGTCCAGTCCAAGCTGGGAACAACATCAATGAGAAGTTGCTCCAATTAGAAAAAGAAGAAATGGTGATGGGATAATAATTGAATTGTTGGACCTGTTGCAACTCTGTACTCTCTGCCTACCCCGCAAGTAGTCCGGTGTGATGATTACAAAGATAAATAGCTGTCTTGTGATTGTTGTAATATTTTTTGTTGCTTAAATTTATAATGTTTGTTTCTTTAAATATTCTAGAATTTGTTATTAATTAAGATACTTTTACAGAATTTTATGATAATCTGAAGCTTTTATATTAAAAAAAATTCAATGTTATAATGTTATGGTAACTCCCAACATAAGAATATATGTTAGATATTAAGTTTAAATTACAATGAGGGAATGATTTTTATATAAATAAATTTCCTTTAAAAGCATTAGAATAAAAACATTTGAGGAAATCTCAATTTTTGAGTATGTTTAATGTTTACCAGTACAAATTAATATGTTTATTTATTTAATAATAATAAAAAATAAACCATCTATTTTATAATTATTTTTTTTTGCCTTTTTTACTGTAACTTTGTTTTATTACTACACGCCTGAGCAAAGGCCTTTATATTCACAACTGTCAATCTATTGCCATTTCGGGCTGCAAAGGCAATTTTATAATTACACTACAAAAAACGCGGCTAATTATATCATGAATACATTAAAAATAACCAAAATTTCGACTAATAAACACTGAACAACTTATGTTTAGTATTAGTTTAAACTAAATTCGACAGCATTAAAGAAAGAAAACTCCACAATCGCAAAATATCACAAATTAAATTTGAAACGATAACACCGACGACGTCCTCTGAGGTGTCGTTGAAATTATCGTATAAGTGTCGTTTAGATCGTTGTCGAATTCGAATATTCGTAACTGACATTTACTACTAAGAGTAGGGTTACAGACGATAATGTCGAATATTGTATCGTTCGTTCAATCATCGTTTCGACAGTGAACTAAGAGTAGGATTCGACACGACATATGCCGCGATATATCGATTATCGATTTTGCGAGTAGACCTTCAGAGTCTGGCACTGTGCTCCGTATAATATCAATAGACTCATCCTCTACTACATGAGACCTTACATTGTTGAACGACCTTACATTGTTGAGAGTCCACAGTACACCACTCCTACTCGCACTTGGGGAATATAGGCGGAGTTATAATTTTTACATCACATTTACCCTACGTTCGCACGAACGCTTTTTCAATGCACGTTAGTCATGAACTTAGGATGTATGGTCAGCGCATATCGCTGAGGTAGCGTGTCAATTTTATGTGTGAGTTTGTAGATTTGCGTTAGTGTACTTTAACAGGGAAGTGATTATAAATTAAATTGTTATTACTAGGACAGGCCTTACCGACGTAAAAGACAATTCATGATTAAAAATATATTTATTTCACCGAACAGAAAATCTTAAGTTACCTGAGAATCTTTAGTAAATATGTTCATTTATTCAATAGGCACTTTACGCACATAACAGTAAGTCGAATGCAAGTACACATAAGTACTAAATACACACTAGTACTACTCTCGCTAGTACACAATTCTCTCTCTTCTCTTTCTTTTTTAAAAAAACGTAGGCCCACACTAGGATTTATTCCTGTCTCGTGGGTGCGTTTACAAACATGAAAATTCACATGAACAAATACCCAGACCGGAACAAATAATTGTGGATCATATAAAGATTTGTCCCGTGCGGGAATCGAACCCGCGACTATTAGACACAGTGGGCGGAGCGGCTTAAGCTCTTGACCACTGTGCTAAATCATCCGTCAAGTTATTGCTTTTAAGTCGCTATGTCAATCGTTGAATCCGTTGATCGCTGCTAAGGTGCTCGATTTGATAGCTATCGCTTCAGAAGAGAGACTGTGTCCGTCGCCGCGCTGTTCCTTTTATCGGAACTTATATTACTATATACTATTTATTCTAGAACGGACGCGAACCCTCCAAATACATCGATAGAAAAGTCAAGGTTCATCAAACAATATTCGGCGCATTCCACAAAGCGGTATTATTATTACGTACCTACTTGATTACCGCGACCGCGTGCCGCCGATAATAAAAAGGGAGGTAGTTTCTTAACGTTTTAGCACTCAAACCCGGATTCTAAATCACGAAAATCAACAGTTCCATCACACGGACATCAACATGCTATCAGGGTTCAGATTTATCTACGTACGGGCATGGCATAAAACGCACCCTCGCGGGGTGTAGGGCACAATACCAACTTATATAGAGGTCAAACCTCTAATCTTCAGTAAAAGCAGTACTACCCAAAGGGCAAAACTTCATTTCGCAACCGAAACTCTATATAAAGCTTCCAGTGAGGTAAGTAGTTTAATAATTGTTTTATTTCAGGTAAAACGCCATTATAGTTAAAGATGAAATAATCATAAATAGGTGATTATGTTTATATACATGAAGCTAAATTACCTGGAAGGAGTCATACGACGTTGCCGCTCCGCCGGTCATCGTTCAACACATTGTCTCTTTTCTCTCTCAATTACACGGATCACCATTTTGAGTTAATGAGGAAGCTATTGTAAAGTGGGCAACGTCGCACTGTACGTGTGCTTGGTTGCCTGTTGTGACCTGTGCTTAGGCCATAACAAATGTGCCCCGTCCGTTTCAACGGTTAAAATATAAATGAAAATCATGGTGATAACTGAATATACTTTAATACAGTGAAATTATGCCGTAATGTGCTTGCTGTATTTTGTCAATCAAGGACAACCAAAGGAGGAGTGAAAAATCCTGAATTATCATTTCACACGTATGTATTTATTGCCTCGTATTATATTATAGGGAAGTTTCACAGCAAAATTATGGATTTAACATTAAAGATATACATCACTGACGTTATATAATTAATATACGGGGATAATTAACGGTGAGTTAAAAGCTTTAATTTATATTTCAAATATGCATTATTTTACGCATCTCCACTAGTGATGTCCTACAGCGCCTATCGCTTACTGTCGATATTACTAAATAATACTGAAACATTAACCATTCCTATTACACGTTACAATGACTAAACGTATTTGGATGAAATTTAGTAAGGATAGGATATCTAGATAAACACCGTCACGTCTATATATCTAGACCTATTTATGATTATTTCATCTTCAACTATAATGGCGTTTTACCTAAAATAAAACGCTTATTAAACTACTTACCTCACTGGAAGCTTTATATTGAGATGGCATATACAAGCTGTAACATAATAAACGCAAGACCTCAGACACCCCAATTAGAGAATTGCTCCATAAATTAAAAACGAAAACCAAATTTCCAAATTTAAAGGTTGTTCCAATTAACAATGAAACTTATACGTGCATGTGTGCGTTTTGAGAAATATGTTTTAGGAATGCATTTGAAATCTCCTTATTGCTATGAATCAACAATAAATTTAGTTTTTTATAGCGCACTGAAGGAGTAAAAGCATTTTTTGCAAATTAAAAAAAATTGTAAGGTACATTAAAAATAGTTAGAATCAATTCAGTTACCGATTTAGAACAAACTACTTTTAGGTCTTGCGTTTATTATGTTACACCTTCTAGAGCCTCGGTTGCGAAATGAAGTTTTGCCCTTTGGGTAGTACTGCTTTTACTGAAGATTAGAGGTTTGACCTCTATATGAGTTGGCATTGTGCCCTCCACCCCGCGAGGATGCGTTGTATGCCATGCCCGTATGTAGATAAATCTGAACCCTGAAAAGCATATTGATGTCCGTGTGATAGAATTGTTGATTTTCGTGATTTAGATTCCGGGTTTGAGTGCTAAAACGTTTAGAAGGTTTTTTGGTTCTCCCTTTTTATTATCGCCGGCACGCGGTCGCGGTAAGCAAGTATATAATATGTATTATTATTACGTACCTACTTATTTATTTATTTATTTAAATAAATAAATAAGTAGGTACGTAATAATCATACCGCTTTGTGGAATGCGCCGGCTATTGTTTGATAAACCTGGACTTTTCTATCGATGTATATAATATGAGTATAAAAGGAACAGCGCGGCGACGGACACAGTCTTTCTTCTGAAGCGATAGCTATCAAATCGAGCACCTTAGCAGCGATCAACGGATTCAACGATTGACATAGCGACTTAAAAGCAATAATTGGGTACTAGCGAGAGTAGTACTAGTGTGTATTTAGTACTTGTGTGTACTTGCATTCGACTGACTGTTTGGTGCGTAAAGTGCCTATTATATAAATGAACATATTTACTATAGATTCTCAGGTAACTTAAGATTTTCTGTTCGGTGAAATAAATATTTTTTTAATCATGAATTGTCTTTTACGTCGATAAGGCCTGTCCTAGTAATAATAATTTAATTTATAATTACTTCCCTATTAAAGTACACTAACGCAGATCCACAAACTCACACATAAAATTGACACGCTACCTCAGCGATATGCGCTGACCATACATCCTAAGTTCATGACTAACGTGCATTGAAAAAGCGTTCGTGCGAACGTTGGGTAAATGTGATGTAAAAATTATAACAACTGCTACGCCTATATTCCCCAAGCGGGAGTGGGAGTGGTGTACTGTGTACACTCACTTGTCGTTCAACAATGTAAGGTCTCACGTAGTAGAGGATGAGTCTATTGATATTATACCGAGCACATTGCCAGACTCCGAACTAGATTTTTTTTTATCAAATAATTAATATGGTATGTAAGGAAAGAACCTGTTGGAACTCTGTACTCTCTGCCTACCCCGCAAGGGATCTGGCGTGAGGTTATAGATAGATAGATAGATAGAAATAATTAATATTTTCCGACAGAGGATTCGAACCGACGACCTTGTGATCGCTATGCGCATTACCAATGAAGCTTTACTATTGTATTAAATTGTACATACTAATATAGTTTACAGATTCGTTTTTAAGAATTGTATTATAATACGTATGTGTGAACTTATATAAATTACTCGTAGTAATTCGAAATCATGATTTAGATGAGTAAATTGCGATTTTGCATGAAGTAAATATTTTTTAAACATAATTTGTATTTTCTTATCGATAAATCCTGTACTAGTAATCACTTGCCTAATCACGCACACTAACGCAGATTTACAAACTCACACCGACATAAATTGACCGCTACCGCGGCGATATGCGGTGTCTAGGCATTCTTCGTCTATGATTATATATATCGGCGCAACAATACTACTTCTACTTCTTATTCTTCAAGTTATAGCTTCACAGTAATTGTAAGTGTATTTTGCCAGTGTCCAGTGAGATATAAGCGTGTTTGTTTAAATTAATTCAACTCCCCGATGAACTTGATGACAACGATGATAATGAAATTAATAAAGTACCCCACCGTGGATAGTAAAGCGGTGGATACTTTACATACCAATTTCGACGGCCGTTTTGGGGGAAGTCAAAAGGCACGTTTTATCACTTTGTTACCATTACCTACACTCATGCACATATAAAAACACATAATGGTTAATATTCCACCAACATTACACATTATTAGTCGAAATAATACAAGTTTTGGAAATTAAACTAATTGACAACATCACTCTTCAACTTCCCGCCAAAAACTGACAATACTACTTACTTATAACTGTAACTCAAATTAATTTTAACTTATAATTGTTTCCTTAATGTTAAACTAATAAGTTGATTGTTATCAGTCCAACTTATGTAAACAATTCGTTAAAATGGTTTAAAGGAATTCATAAACGACCTCACCCCACTCTCGATTCTGTTATAAGTACGAGTGATTATTGTCGCACGATTCATGGATTCGCTACGCGCGCCAACGTTACACACTAACACCGTTCGGATCCACCACAACACGCGCCGTTCTTCGTCGAAGACCGTCGCACCCGTTCCATCAGATGACACGGAGAAGACTGCCGCTCGCCGCTTAGGATCACGGAAGGTCGCGTTCCAGATTGCAGCCACATAAAAGGCCCTTCTCAGGGCCCGCCACGGTTTGGCCATGAGGTCAACCCAGGGCTCCCGCTCCATGTCGGACCTGTCCGACTGGCGAAGCAGGCCGAAGACCGACTCACCCGCCTCTCCTCCTGCGTCACCGCCGCGTCCCAGCACGGCCTATAGCCGCACCACTCCAACCGCGCGTCCCCCGTTCGCGACTGTCGCCCGTGCGCAGACCGCGTCCGCGAGTGTGACCGCGTCCCGCCCCGCACAGCCTTCAACGCCGAAGGCTGGTGCGATGAGACCGACCGTCGCGAGTGCCGCAAAAAGTACCGCGAGTGCCGGGAAAAGTGCCGATGTGCGCCCCTCAACCTCTCGTGTCACTGCACGCCCGTCTACCTCTCGTGCCACCGCCGCGCCCGCAGCATATGCTGCGCCACGCGCCGCCGATCGCCGGGCTCCCCTAACGTCGTCGGTAGGGTCGAGCGTGTCCGTCAGGCATACCGGCCCGCAGAAACCGCCAGCCGGCAGATCGATGCCGCCGCTGCACACACCCTCTCCTGAACCGCGCACCTCTGCACCCGCATCGCCTGCGCCGTCGGCACTCCTCACGCCCGCCACGCGCGACCGCTTCAACCTGTCCTCCGCATCTCTTGCGTCGAGCGACATGGACGTCAGCGAGTTCGTGCGCCCATTGCCGGGCCCCATCCGAAGACCGCGCGATTTCTCGGATGACGAGCTGGAAGAGGGGTTTTTTGAAGAGACCAAGCGGCTCTGCACAGCCCCGCCCAGCACCACTCCACGACGCTACGCCGATGTAGCCCGAAACCCCCGCGCGCCTCGCCCCGCCTCCCGAGAAGCAGAGGCTGAAGCAGTAGCGTATAAGACGCCGAAGAACCAGGCGAGGTACCCGCCCCTCATTGTTGAGCGGCTACCGAACTGGCCGAAGCACTTCAGGACGTTGAAGAACTCGCTCGGCCACGCACCCAACGCACGCCCCCATGGACAAGGCGTGCGTTTCTCACCCCGGTCCGATAAGGAATACCGGGTGATACAGTCATACCTCTACGTCCTAGAGAAGAACGAGAATATCGCCTGGTTCTCGTACTCTCTCCCGACGGAGAAGAGCCTGAAGGTGGCAATCCGGGGTCTACCGGTGAACACCGACCCCGATGATATCCTGGCGGAGCTCACCGACATCGGCTTTGAGCCCGAATACGTGCGCCAGATCCGGGCAAGGCGAGGAAGACCAGGGTGCATCTTCCTCGCAATCTTAAAGCGCACACTGGACCTCACGCCGGGCATCTATGAGGTAGAGAAGCTGCTCTGCATGCGCGGCGTCAGGATTGAGGCCTGGCGGGGCAAGCAAGGCCCCGCCCAATTCCATAGATGCCAGAAATTCCGGCACTCTAGCCACCATTGCCACAGAAGGCTGGCATGTGTGCGCTGCGGTGGTGAACACCCCGCCAAAGAGTGCGACCGCCCCACAGAAGAACCGGCCACCTGCGTAAACTGCGGTGGCCCCCATCCAGCTAACCATAAAAAATGCCCCGTCTTCCGGAAGGAGGCCAGGAACAAGACGGCAGGCACGGTGGCCATCAGTGGGAGAGAACGAAGTGAGGCCGGAAGAGGCTCCGCTCCCACTGAGCTCGCACAGACAGCCCGAGGAGCCACCTTAATGGCGCCTGCGAACGACCCCAAGGAGAGGAGTTCGCAGAAGAAGAGGAGGAGGAGGAGGCGCAGGACCAACCGCGCTCAGCCACCCTCCATGACCGAGACGCCCGGCGTGCCGCCCACGGTACATTTTGATGCACCGATGCCCCCGAGAGCGCCAACCAGGGCCAAGGCTGCAAAGCCAGCCCAAGAAAAACCTGACTCCACTCCCCACCCAAACAGGGGGGGTGCCACATTTGCCGACCATCTCAAGGAGGCACTAGACGTCCTAGAAGAGGTCATAGAGGCCCTCCGGGCAGGAGAGGATCCTCGCCCAATTATTGAGGGCTACTGCCAAACTGCTACTGCCAAATCCCGGACCCGGACCCCATGAGGCCCGCACCGGACTGACTCCCGCCGCCCGCCTGCAAGTTCGCTCCGATGGCCCGCCGCTGGGGCTCGAGCGCATGCGCGGCAACGACACAACCCTGCAACATCCAGACACGGCCCGGTGGTGTTTGATCGCCCGCTAGGTCTCCCTAGCGGTGCTGTACCGCACTACCGGGCGAAATAAGAAGAGGGGCCTCGAGAAGTCGCCGCCTCCTGCTGATCGCTTTGTCTGGCTTCCTATGGTTCGCCATAGGTTCCACCGGGCAGGGTCGGTCGCAGAGTGCGGCGTGAACACACTCTGATGCCCCCCCCCCCCGCGGGATCCACGGGTCTCCGCCACTTCGAGGGAAGAACAATCCCAACCTAAGGACCCGGCCATGTTTATGGCCGGCGACAGCCACCTCGGCCAGGGGGCCGTTGCCCCGATGCCGATTCCCCACACCCTTGCAGGTGTGTGCGAAGACTACGCCGCACGATTCATTATACCCCTGAGTTTCATCTACGGCCTCGGAGTCCAATTGTGCGTCGCCAATAGTGAGCTTAGGGTCTATGCAGCTTACCGCCCTCCTGGACTTTATTTGGAGCTGGCTGACGTCCACCAACTGCTGGACTCGCCAATCCCTACGCTTATAGCCGGCGATATGAACTGTAAACATCCTTCATGGAACTCACTGAACACCAGCCGTGAGGGAAGACGACCCTTTGAAGACTCGGAAGCCCGCGGTTACATGGTCAGCGGTCCGTAAGCGCCGACCCGATACCCGGACGACCAGCACACACTACCCAACGTGCTGGAAATCATTATTTACCGTCGGCTGGACTGCCAAATCACACAGGAAACATTGGACGAACACTTGCTGTCCGATCACGTTCCCGTCCTCATCAACATCTCTTCTCCTCCTGTCACCAGAGCCTGAGCAGCGCCACGTCACTTCACAGACTGGACAAGCTTCAAGTAAGCTCTGGAGACCACCACCAAATCTCGGCCAATCAAGACCTCCGCAGATGTTGACAGCCGCAAATGCAAATTAAGCTCCAGGAAACCGGACCTACCGGCGCACATACGCGGTCACTTAGCCAGGAAAAGGCTGTTGCATAGTAAATAAGTCGCTGTCAAACTCAAACTCAAATCGTTTATTTTGTATAAACCCTGCGTGGGTGCTTACAATGTGTAATATTTACATTTTTTTTAACTTCCTGCTCTACCACCGGATCGGAACGCGGCCTCCACTGAGAAGATCCAGCGAGAAACTCAGCGGGTATGTCCTTTTTTGTTTAATTCTCCATTCATTTTTTTCATATTTTTTTGTATAGATACATACATTTTTATATTATACAATATCATTAATGCGATCCAGCTCCAGTGTGGTGCCTTACGACTGAGATATAAGACTATTTTTAAATATACGCTATATAAAAAACTAGCGGATTCTGGATGGACCAGTCTCCACAAGCAGCACTCGTTCACGAGTATGACTACTTGAGCAGCCATTACCTCCCTCGACCATATTACTTCGCTCCAAATAGACACTGCAAGCATAGACTTTTTAGTGAGCATGGCCAATCTGAGACCCCGGAGTGCAGTCAGAAAAAGTCTACAAAAGGATCAGTACTTCGAGCTCGTTTGGCACGACACGCTACGCTTTGACTTTTTTCTTTACAAGATGTACTTTATGATCAATAATCGTCAATAAAATAAATAAACACTCGAGGGGCAAGAAACTCCACAACCACTCCTTTAAGACAAAAGCTGTTCTGTATACACTGTCAATTGTGGGGTGTGGGAGACAAGGTACATTACACTAGGTAGGACTAAAAATGAGACTACATGAAACATTATCATAATACAGATTGAGAATATGACTACATACTTCATTTGCATTAGCAGGGACTTAATTGTTAATAGTACTAGTTCAATAGAAGGAAGAGAACATGAAAACAACATTTAGCCAAGATTGAACGAGTCATCTGTATTACAGTGGAGCTGAAGCAGCACCTATCCAAGCATTTTTGTCGTTCAAGTATTCATCTAATGAGTAGTAAGCCTGTAGTTTTCTTGCTATTTAATGCTAAATTATTAGTAGTGAACCAGTTATGCACCTTAAGAATAGCGTTATTTACGTCATCAAGATTATCAACATGTCTACCTACTTAAAAGATCCGTCAGCAAACAACACTATCTTTGCTTGTTTTTCAACTATTTGAGGTCGGTCATTAATATAAACCTAAAATAGAAACGGACCCAGTATTGATCCCTGAGGAACGCCCATTTGTACTATAGCTTCAGGAGACTTAGCATCGCTTATTTGAACGCATTGCTGCCTACCTTCTAAGTATGATTTTATTAAATCAAGAGCTTTTCCACGAATTCCGTAGTGCTCTAATTTATCCTAATCGAATGCCTTAGAAAGGTCACAAAATATACCAACGGCATCCTGCGAACTCTCCCAGGCATCAAAGATATACTAAAGTATATCTTTGATGCCTGGGAGTGACTCTGTTAAAACAGAATAACACTGGCGTCAGTAGTACAACGTCCTTTGGTGAAACCATATTGCTAATCATCTAGGATGTTATTTGCTTTCAAATGATCTAACATTTGAACAAGCATTATCTTTTCAAACACTTTACTGAGCACTGGCAAGAGAGAAATTGGCCTATAGTTATTGGGGTCGCTACTATTACCGGTTTTAAAAAGTGGTATCACGTTGGTAAATTTCATTAAATTGGGAAATAATTCCTGATCTCCAGTGTGTGTGTGTGCGCGTGAAGGCGTGCGTGCGTGCGTGCGCGTGTGTGTGTGTGTGTGTACTAGAGTGTGGGTATTAGAGTATATGCGTGAACAGTTAAACGTCAGTTACTGAGTTAGCTTCTATGGTCATGTCTGTAAACTATGCGGTTGATCCGACTGTTGCCCAACTTTCAAATAAGTTTCTCGGTGTCGTCGTATCCCATATTTAACAACATATTCTTTACAATAGATTTGCACGAGTACAAGGAACAGTGAGTGATGTTTATTATCTTGTAAATATTATTATAGGTGTTAACCAGTGCGTAGGTTGGAGCACGTCTGGCCATAAGGGAGTCAAACTCAGGAAGTGGAATTCTGAATACTCGTCTTGAAATAATTAAGTTATAATCATCCCTGTATTTTAAACGTTTGTGTATTTTTAAGGTAGCGGATATAATGAAAAGCTAGCAAACTCTTAGCACTTGAAACTCATGATACAAAAGGTCAGTCGGGTATCAGACGGGTTTCTTTAATGTGACTTTAATGAATGCTCTCTGTGCCCTTTCGAGTTCAAGAAGATAAGTCTTACCTGCGCTTCCCCATACATTTATGCAATACTGTATAAGCGACTAAGGAAAGGCAACGTAGACAAGTTTCAGAGTATCAGGAGGCACGCTGTCCCGGAGTTTGGAGTTTGGTTTGGCTTAGAGTGGAGGAGCGGAGACGGATGTCTTAGAAAAAGCCATGTATTTAGGTTTAGTTAGATTTAGGGTTAGCAATTTGTGGTCTAATGCATTAGTGATTCGGATGATACCTTCTTCTGCAAGACAGTGTACTTGCTCCCAGCTTTTATTTTTAAACAGAACTACAGTGTCATCTGTATATGATATTACTTCAGCATGCTTAAAGTGAAGATTTAAAATGTCGTTGATGTAGATCGTAAATAAAGTGGGCCCAAGTATACTACCCTGAGGAACGCCAAATTTAATTGGTAGTTGGTTACTGGAATAACTGCCCACTTTAATGTACTGTTTCGATGCGTCATCAGTCACTATCATTTCCACATTATGTTTTACACGACAACAGTATCATATTATATCGATGCATTGAAGTAAAGGATGACTGCATCACTAAATGTCCTTGGTCGCGGTCGCGGTCGTGTCGGCGGTTGGATCCAACTCGGGCTCCGACCTGACCGTTTCGGGGCGGTCGGGTCGGAGTCGTGGTCGAAAAGTATAATCACGGCTTATGTGTTAAAATGATTTTATATTTTATATACATATAATAAGTAGTAAGTTTTAAGTTGTGCTGGTATTGTGTTCGTGTCAAGTTTATCGTTCGTTTTAAGTTATTTGTTTTAAGCTTCATACGCGCACGTCACTTGGAGTACCACTGAAAATCAGCGCTGTGTTGTAGTCCACGCTGCAGCTGCTTTATGCTGAGTGGTTCCCCATTAGTGCGGCTACATGGTATGTACTACATGTCACTTGTTTTATTTTACTTTATAGTTATCATTTTGTGTAGTTTACTTTACTTTTAGCCTATCTAATAAATGTTTCTGTCTTTATTCTTCTTCTTCTACTGTTCACGATTAGTCAAGTAACTCTTAAACCAGTCTAAACAATTTCCTCTGATACCTATAGCTTCTTATTTATTTAGGAGCAGACCAACTGAGACAGAGTCAAAAGCTTTTGCAAGGTCGAGGAAAATGGCTATGCAGTTTTCACGGTTCTCTATGTACGATGATATTTGATTAACTTATACAGTAACAGCATCTTCAGTAGATCTTGAACGGACGATTTAGCGCAGTGGTTAAGAGCTTGAGCTGCTCCGCCCACTGTGTCGAATAGTCGCGGGTTCGATTCCCGCACGGGACAAATCTTTGTGTGATCCACAATCATTTGTTCCGGTCTGGGTATTTGTTTGTGAATTTTCATGTTTGTAAACGCATCCACGACACAGGAATAAATCCTAGTGTGGGGCTACGTTTAAAAAAAAAAAAAAAAAAAAAATCTACCCTTTCGAAAGCCAAATTGTCTATCAGATATGATATTATTTTTATTCAAGTAAGAAACCAGGCGATTATTACGATATTACTCTCGTAGGTTCGAGAAAAACGTTAGTCAAATTAAAAGACTTGAAAATACTAATAAGGTTTATGACTATAACATTTATCTTCTAAGATATTGGTATTAAAGTCCCCACAGACTATAATAAACTTGTTATTGACAGAGATTCTATTCAAAATATCCTCCATTACAGATTCAAATGTACTAAAATTCTGATTATTTGGAGGTCTGTATACACACACTATAATATGCTGTTCCAGCTGAACACAGAAAATCTCAATACTCTGTTCAACTGAAAGTTTAACTATATCACTACGTTCCCTTGGCTTAATGCTCTTTTTTATCAATATTAAAGTACATGGAGCCTGGACTTCCGGCTGTAACAACTAACAACCGAATAAGTATCGTAATTTATTAATACTTCATGATCTTTAAGCCAATGTTCACATATACACAGTCCTACCCGGAAGACCCAGCTCAACCGTCTGACGGAGAAGATGAAGGCCGAGATCCAAGATTACGCCGCCGCGAGTTGGAAGAGCCACCTGGAAAACATCGAAGACTAGTGACCGGCCAATCAACACCTCTGCCGCCAGTACTCCAATACCCCAGCTCCCGTGCGGACGTTACTCCACGATAACGGGACTCTTCACTATGTCACAGCAGACCGTGCCGAAATCTTTGCCGACTATCTTGAACCCCAATTCCGACTGAATCCGACTTCAAACCTGGCCCACGCGTCAACATTCGAGCATTACCTTAGAGAGTTTCTGTACACGCCGATAGCCCATGAAGAAAACGCCATCTTCTTTTACCCGGGTAAGGTCAGCAAGATGACTAAAAAGCTGAAGCCGAAGAAGAAAGCCCCCGGAGCGGACGATATTACCGAATAATGATTATTTCTAAAAATAAAATGGCGACAGAAGCTCCGTCATATATAATCAGACCATTAAGACGGATTGATTTATCAAAGTAAAGATATAGCGCCAACCCATGGATTTCCATATTTTTTTTACTGGTAAAAATCCTGCAAAGGACTTTAGCGAGCCTCGGGGGAAGCTCGCAGGGCGTGTCGGATTCCTAAAAACCCCAGGGTGGCCGACATCAGCACTTTGGAGGGGCTTCGGGATCTCCGTATGGAACGCACCAGTGCCCCCCTTGTACCGCGCTCTGACGAGCCTGCCATCGGAGGGAGACTTGATGACACGCTCCCCCCCGCACCGACGCGGTGCTCACGACGACGTGGGCCACACCACGCCGTCGTCCTCCTCGGGGTTGCTCGTGAAGGACGCTCAGGGCCCCCGCCCCTTGCGCCCGCGACCCCGGAGGCCCCCTGCATCGATAAGGATCGACGCCTCACGGGCCCCTCCTCAGGTGTTGAACAAGGCAAGGCCAGCGATGGACAAACAGATGGCCGCGGAGTTTGCGACGCTATCGGGTCTGCGCTAATAAATTTCCTCCGTTAGACCGCGCACATCTGCTGTTAAACCAGCTAGCTGCGAGCGCAGCTCTGCGTTTTCGCGCTCTAGCTTCTCTACATGTGGCTCTATAGGAGAACGACGGGACAGTTCGTCAACAGCTGCCTTCACTGTCCGTGTGGCTACTCTCAGGCCGTGGACGAAACTACCTTTAAGGTTGCGCGACCTATCCGCAACGTTCTCAATAATTGCCAAGTTGGCGATAATGCAGCCGTCGAGATCTGCGCTCGACCGCGATACCATCCCCCGGGCCAGCTCCTCGGGTCCGGGTAAGGCCTTTTTGGCCCTTGTCATGATCAGACGCGACGATGAGCTGAATAAGTCGTCGCTGTCCGATCCCTGGACCGCCATTTTTTCAGGACGCTCCGCCGACTCTGCGCTATCATGCGCCGCTGGTGAATGTGCCGGTGTGCCAGAGCGCTTGGCAAAGCGCCCGTTCTTCTGGCGGGCCAGTGCTCCCGGTAAGGGGCGGATACGGCCCCGCTTTGCGGTCGTCATCTTTGGAGGTGGAGGCGGCAGGCTTCCATCGCTTGATGAGGATGCGCGCCTTTCTCCGCGAGAGTGCTTGTGTCCCTCCACTGCGTCTTTTGCCTTCCTGCAGGAAGATCGGATATCCGGTGTGGGTAAGCCGAGGTCATTCATTTTTATGTGGGATCGGGTGTCCGTTATGGTTGCGTCATTGTTGTTAGGTAGATGTAGCGAGATGCCCCCCCCCCTCCCCCCAGAATACGTGGGGCAGCTGGAGCCCGAGGGCTCCGGGTAGGATTCTCCGGGACGTCCGGTACCTCCCTGGGGTAATTTGTTTTGGTTCTGCGACATCACTATTTCCTTTTAAATGCTGATCCACAGCTTCGGCTTTGGATGGGTGTGCTCCCTTGGAGCCGACGGGCCTTTCATCTCGGCTGGTTGTGTAGTGTAAGTGAGCGTGTGTAGTTGTGCATGTATGTACGTGTGCGTTCATGTGTGTGTACTTTGTGTATGTGTAGTGTGCCGGGCTATGCGCCCTCTCTCTCTTCGTCACCAGAGGGCCTCACTGGTCTTCTCTGATATTCAGAGAGGTACCTAGACCCCGACGAGGTTATACTGAAACACCTTCTGCACCTCATCCTCTCTGAAGGCCGAGAGTGCGAAGGGCAGCGAGGCGCCTCCCGCCACGCATCAGACTATTCGCCACCGTCAGCGGTCCTCCCGGGAATCAAGGGGGCCGCTGGCGGCGCCCGTGGTGCACCACGAGGAGGTTGTCCGACCCAGCACCCCCATGGATTTCCACCATGGGCCAACCAAACTTGTGCTGCGGTCCAAAACACGCTAATATTATTACTAGCTAAATACGCTTCAAAGCGTGGTTCCAACCAAAAGTGTGAAATTGCGCCAACTCATTGGCGCACTTACACCTGCATACATAGAGCAAGCCTGCATACTTATGACACGTATACAAAGTGCTAATATCGATATTTCGGACTGGGTGATGATGATTCTCGTCGTGCGTGCGTGCGTGCATGTGTGTGTGTATGTGTGAGTGTGTCTGTATGCGTGCGTGTGTACGTGCGTGCGTGCGTGCGTGCGTGCGTGGGTGCGTGCGTGCGTGTCTGTATATGTGAATGATCTACGCTGTTGGCCGCGGGGCCTTTACAGCTTCACCAGACAAGAGATTGGAGAGGCTTATGAGCAGCAGTAGACTGTTATAGAATGATGATGAAATTAGAAGATTGGTATTAATTTATTTATGTACATAGTAATACAATAAATAAAAATCTTTTATTTTAGACAACACAGCTCATATTAGAAATTTAAAACAACATTATGTTAGTAAATTATTTAGATTTACGAACTATGTTAGTATTGACATGAAGGTCGGCATATCTTTGGAGGACATCTGTATCCTTCTTCTTCTTTAAGTTATGGCTTCACACTAATTTTAAGTGTATTTTGCCAGTGTCCAGTGAGATATATAATCGTGTTTGTTTAAATTAATTCAACTCCCCTATGAACTTGATGACAACGATGATAATAAAATTAATGAAGTACCGCACCCTGGAAAGTAAAGCGGTGGATACTTTACATACCAATTGTGATGGCTGTTTTGAGGGAAATCGAAAAGGCACGTTTTATCACTTCGTTACAGTTACCTTCCCTCATGCACATATAGGAACACATAATGGTTAATATTCCACCAACATTACACATTATTGGTCGAAATAACACAAGTTTTAGAAATTAAAACAAATTGACAACATCACTCTTCGACTTCCGACTTTCGAAGTCCGATGGAATGTTATGCGAGGCACAAGGGGGTTTCAGGTCTGGAAGAGGATGTTCGGATCAAGTCTTCTCACTCCGCAACATCGTAGAGAAGCATCTGGCAGTGGGCCGGAAGGTTTTCTGCGGTTTTGTTGATCTGGAGAAGGCATTTGACAGAGTTGTGCGAAAGAGACTTTGGGACATTTTGCCAGAGTATGGTATAGATGGCACTCTGTTGCGAGCCGTCCAGTCCACTTATGTGGACTGCAAGGCATGCGTACGGGTGGGTGGTAACAGGTCACCCTGGTTTGACGTTAAAATCGGCGTCAAGCAGGGTTGCGTGTTGTCCGCTAGACTGTTTATAATATATCTGGACAAAAGTCTTCAAAGACTGAAAGCGATGAATGAAGGTGTACAAATGGGTGACTTAGTGGTAAACCATCTACTTTATGCAGATGACGCGGTTTTAATAGCGCCAACAGCCACTGATCTGCAAACACTAGTCACAGTTATGAAAGACGACTGCATGATCAATGGCTTACACTTGAATGTGAAGAAAACCAAGATTATGGTTTTTGAAAGGGAAGAAACCAGAACGAATGTAAGGATTGTGGTTGGTAACGATGTGCTGGAGCAAGTGAATGAGTTTGTATATCTTGGATGCGCCTTCAGTAAGGATGGGAAATACACCGCTGACATAGAGAGAAGAGTGAGTGCAGGGAACAGAGTGAATGGTGCGATGGGAAAGCTACTCGGGAGCCGGCACTTAAGCCATAAGGCGCAGCTGGCCATACATAACGGAGTTCTTGTCCCAACGCTGTTATATGGTAGCGAGAGCTGGGTATGTAAGAAGGAGAATGAAAGTAGGATAAATGCGGTAGAAATGCGAGCTCTGCGGAAGATGTGCGGAGTGAAGCTGACCGACCGCATTAGCAACACCATAGTAAGACAGCGAGTAGGTATGAAAGATAGTATCGGTGTAAAGATGAGAAAGGGCATGCTCCGTTGGTTCGGGCATATAGAAAGAATGCCAGAGGAAAGAATGACAAAACAGATATACAATGTGAAAGTGGAAGGATGCAGGTACCGGGGAAGACCTAGACTATCTTACCACGACCAAATAAACCGAGTCTTATCTGATGGAAAAGTCAAGAGTCTCCGTAACCGGCGAGCGTGTATGAGACGAACTATGAGAGTCGAGGAAGCCAGAGAGGTATGTAAGGAAAGAACCTGTTGGAACTCTGTACTCTCTGCCTACCCCGCAAGGGATCTGGCGTGAGGTTATAGATAGATAGAGATATAGACTCTTCGACTTCCCGCCAAAACTCCGATCATCTGTATCCTTTCTATTCGCAATCATCTTCAGAACTCCATGGGTGCTCCCCCGCAACCTTGCAATGATGTGCTGTTTAGGGCGACACTACAACCTTCTCACAAGTGAGGCCGATTGTTTGTCATCATGCGCAAAAAATCGGCGTTAAAGTCATCTATGCTAGCATCCGCAAACATGGCAGATGCACTACAGAAGCGAGGAAGCCTCAACAGAGCCCTGAAGGTGTTATTAGGTAGTCGTCTAGCAGGGTCTTTGAGGGTGGCTTTTATTCTGCAGAGATAATTTATTTATTTACATACTAACACAGCAGGTACACATTTTAGGTTAGTATACAAGAAAATATAAACATAAGAAAATCATTAAAAGTAAAAGTAATGTAATTCAATTTTTATTAGGCACTAGCTAGATCCGCAACTTCATTCCCGTTATTTTCAGGCGTATATTTCACACCCAAAGTTATTTTTAGGACAAAAGGTAGCCTTGATGTCCTTCCCCTGAATAAAATCTATGACCTTGCCGAATTTTATCAAAATCTGTTCAGCTGTTTGTACATGAAAAGGTAACAGACAAACAAACAGACAGAGTTATTTTCGTATTTATAATATTAGTATGGATTGATCAGAAATTTCTTCTGCTTCAACACTCTAGCTTTTTGTTTTCTCTTCTGAGTCTCAATACGATTTTTTTCAGAGTAACACACTTCGCTTTCAGTCGTTTATTTTGCCGAAGTAAATTATTGTTTCTAATTTGTAACTTGCGTTTTATATCGGAAAGTTTTCTCACTTCCATTTTCAAATATGCTTTCTCTGGGCTATCAAATATGGAGTCATCAGACATATTTTCTTGTTCCAAGCTATTGGATGTCACACTTCGTTCTTCTTCATGCTAAAATAAATATTAAAACCATTATTAATAAAAATATATCTATAACCTCACGCCAGATCCCTTGCGGGGTAGGCAGAGAGTACAGAGTTCCAACAGGTTCTTTCCTTACATACCTCTCTGGCTTCCTCGACTCTCATAGTTCGTCTCATACACGCTCGCCGGTTACGGAGACTCTTGACTTTTCCATCAGATAAGACTCGGTTTATTTGGTCGTGGTAAGATAGTCTAGGTCTTCCCCGGTACCTGCATCCTTCCACTTTCACATTGTATATCTGTTTTGTCATTCTTTTCTCTGGCATTCTTTCTATATGCCCGAACCAGCGGAGCATGCCCTTTCTCATCTTTACACCGATACTACCGATAAAAATATAAGTATTTTTATATTCATATTTTTTAAACCAACACCCAAACCGGATCAAATATTTGTAAATTATCAATCAGCTCGTGTAGGGATCGTAGTACTCGGGACTTCTCTAACCATTACGCCAAACAGAGTGCCCTCAACTCTGATGGGCCAGTCAGGAGAGGGTGTAATTTTCATCATTGCGCACCTTAATTATTACAGGAACTGCAGTCTTTTTTAATCTCCGAATATTTTTCTTTTTTGTGACACATATGTCACTAGGCGAAAAGTGGTCCGAACAAACCGCTGTGTGCGGCGAAGGCATCCAATCATGTTCACTTCTTTGTTTTCTTATTACTTCTACCCACTTTATTTGTAACCTTTCATCTCTAGGAATCCTACAAAAAAAACAAGTGTTTTAATTTCACAAATCCACCAAATTATATAGCTTTCTATAGCCCATGGTTTACATTCGTTTGTACCTAGCTACCTATTCCATAAAAAATGCAGCTTGATAGTTGTCCCAAAAGAAAACAGTACTGCCGTCCTACATAGGCCTGACAGATCGGCTCACGTGAACTTTTGTCCTATTAGTCCGATTAAAGATTTAGACTAAGGACTATCGTTATTTAAGACCTTTTTTACCCTGATTCATGGATGACGACGACCTATTACAGCAATTTGTAACAAGTCATCCGATTTTATTATGATTTCACAGCTTAGAGCTACTCGGTTAAATTTTGAGTAATTAAATTTATGAGTCAAATTATGAAGATTCGTATTTCCCCGTAGTCCGATCTAAGAGAAAATGAAGATGCCTCTTTCTTTCTACGCTGAATATGACTAACTCCTCGTTCACACGGGGGCTTATTCAACGCGCGGTGCATTTTTTTAAAGCGCTGTAAACCGCTTTCAATAAATGTACTGTTAGTCTTTATTTCATTCCCACCCTTTAGTAACGCACGTTGAAAAAGCGCTCGAGCGAAAACTTGTCCGTTGAAGCTTGTGTGTGTGTGTAAATGATCTACGCTGTTGGCCGCGGCGCCTTTACAGCTTCACCGGACAAGAGGGCGAGTGTGCAACCACTACGCTCGAGCCAGAAGGACAAGGGGGCAACTAGCTCAAGGGCGCCTCAAGGAGGAACGGCCTCGGCTTGGACAGTCGCTATGGGGAAGGGCGTATACCAGGTGTCTCCGTGGTGCTCTGCACCAGCCGGCGGGCAAGCGGTTCTTCGACCTGGCCGGCGAGGTCGGTGTCTGAACCTGTGTGCGGTATCTGTATCCGAAAGAAGGGATGTAAGGACATCGGGAGGGTCGGTGAGAACATGCCGCGGCGGTAGCGGCTGATAGGAGGGGAGTTAGGTTCGTAGTCGGCGGCGGCTACGATTAGCGGTTTTAGCGGGTAAGTTTTTTTTTTCGTGGCAATTGCGTTTACATTATGCCATTGTACAAAGTTTACGAATATTCATTTCTAAATTAATTCAACTACCCAATGAACTTGATGACGAAGATGATAATGAAATTGATGAAGTGCCTCACCCTGGATAGTAAAGTGATGGATACTTTACATACCAATTGCGACGGCCGTTTTGAGGGAAATCGAAAAGGCACGTTTTATCACTTTGTTACAATTACCTTCACTCATGCACATATAGGAACAAATAATGGTTAATATTCCACCAACATTACACATTATAATTCGAAATAACACAAGTTTTTGAAATTAAAACAAATTGACAACATCACTCTTCGATTTCCCGCCAAAAAGTCCTGTCATCAAGTTAAATGTCACTGTTATACATGACAGTCGCAAAGTTACCGGTTGCTATGAAATGTTCCTAAGTTCATTTTGTAATTAGTAACCATGCGGACCCACGGAGTAACGACGCGGAGTGGAGGAAGCCAGAGAGGTATGTACGGAAAGAACCTGCTGGAATAGAAATAATCTGGCGTGAAAATCTAGAGAGCAAGATAGAAGTAGAAAAAAATGACTAAATGTTAACCCTAACAGACCAACGCCCCTCTGTCAATGTTATCCATGAGACAAAATATTAGGAGTGATCGTTATATTACATAACTGAAAAAATAATCTATTATTAATAAATAATCAAATCACCTATTATTTATTACCTCGGGCAAGCGTTATATTACATATTGTCCGACCAAAACCGCCTACCAGCCTGCCACGCAACACAGCGACACTTGACTGACTGGACTTAAGGTCAATTTCACTTAGACGTATAATATTTTTGTCAAAAGTCACGTGTTATATTATGCTCTAAGACAACTACATATGATCTATTTTTAAATGAGTGTCCAGTAATGAAAGAAATATATTATTAGGTTATTTATTATGTTCCGCGCCGATATATTTGTTCGTATAATACGTTATTTATAACGTGTTGGTTACTACGTTAGATTATTTTTTTAATAAAATCAGTGCGGATCACTGGCGTGATCTTGGATGACGTACTTATGCATTTATCGTGGGTTTGTGAGCGATTGCGGCGTCGCGTGTCAAATTGTTTACAAATAAATCGTGGGTTTGTTTATTGTAATAACTGTAAATAAAAGTTTTAGTTACGTGTAAATAATTAATTTATTAAAAATATATTGAATTTTTAACGTTTAACAGCTCACGGCGGCGGCGCGGGGTGTTTTGCGACAATAATCAAAAGGCGTCGTTCAACGAAGCGAAGAAATAACTATTATTAATAGCGTAAAAAATAATAGGCGTTTTAAAAGTAGCGTATCGTTATAACGCGTTTTTAATATATAGCCGTTGCGAACACTCCTACAAAATATCCTTGTCCCACTTTACTACTAAAGTTCCAGATCTCGGGAGACAATTATGTGGACTTGAAACATAACGACAGATATGCAAATGAAAGCGTTATAGGAAAATAGCTTCAATAAAAAGAGATGACATAAGTATCAACATTGCTTTACTTGCCCCGCCCACTGATGCACGATGTGACGTGTACCTATCACATGGGGAAGTTGGGTAACATTGGTACTATTATTATCAAAAAAATAACTGTTGAATAACATAATACTCGGAATATTTCGCGATAATATACTTAGAGTTTTAATCACAGGACTCACTAAGTATAAAAATAAAGTCTGTAAAGGCACTACATCGGGTTTCTAACGATGTTCCTTCTATATGTTAGAAGGAAGAATTCTCTGCTTCAGCTACCTACTTCTTTAGCTCAGTGATTAGTGCATGGCGGATCACGTGGATTCAATTGCCACACGAAACGATAAATTTTACTGCCTATTCAAATTCAAATTAAATACGACAATCAATCAATTAAAAGAATTCTATCTATATCATTACGCTAGATCACTTGCAGGGTAGGCAGAGAGTACAGAGTGCCAACAGGTTCTTTCCTTACATACCTCTCTGGCTTCCTCCACTCTCATAGTTCGTCTCATACACGCTCGCCGGATACGAAGACTCTTGACTTGTCCTTCAGATAAGACTCGGTCAATTTGGTCATGGTAAGATAGTCCAGGTCTTCCCCGGTACCTACATCCTTCCACTTTCGCATTGTATATGTTTTGTAAAAGAATTCCAAGCAAGCCAAAATATCATACAAAACAACTCACGTATTACAACCTATTTTTAGATTCAAATATTGTTGGTATCGCCTACTCTGTTCCGATTGTCCCCATCACTTCAGAGACCGACGAACTTTGATTCCGAAGTCTCAAGTCTTGCCCTCTCTGTCATTCTTGTACAAATTGCAGTTTTACATCTTGCTCGCACATACGTCATACTGACAAGTACACTAATAAATATTGAGATAAATAGTGGATAAATATAATAAAATATATAAAGCGTAAACTTATAGAGTAACTACTTACAAATGAAATGAAATATCTTTCTTCTCCTTAACAGTACCGGTGTAATTGTAACACTTGCGAAACACACAAGATGGCATATTAAAGATATTCCAAGGATGTCACATTGTGATATTAGTACGTCTACTTTCTGGTCTGGTATGTGTGCGACTAAATGCAAACACGGCAATTACCTTGTTTATCACTGAGCAACATGGGAGCGCGAACAACATTGCGAGTTGGGTGGAACGATTATGTCTTCGGCTAATGACAAATCTACGAGTAGTGGATGCTTCAAACTTATTTCAAAAGTACCTCTATATTACGAGCGGTGTCGCCACCGACACAATCTATTATATAAAGATGTAGTCGAATCGTAACTACGTTGCCTACCCCGCAAGGGATCTGTTGTGATGATATACATTGATATACAGCTTTGTGAACAAACCATCACCATTTTTAACCCACTTTAAAAAGGAGGAGGTTCTATATTTGTCTGTAGGTATGCTTTTTTTGTATGTGTAATATCTTTCTCTCGGTTGCTGGATATTTTTTGTGGGAGTGATTTTGGAAAAGGGACGGAAATGTGTTACAGGAAACCGGGGAAGCGCGCGCTATTTGATTTGACTAATGAGCGCGCGCTAATAAATTTGACCAATGAGCGTGCGTGGTGGTACCGGGGACGCGCGCGCTATTTGATTTGACAAATGAGCGCGTGCTATTTGATTTGACAAATGAGCGCACGCTATTTGACTTGACCAATGAGCGCGTGCGGTGGAACTGGGGAAGCGCGCGCTATTTGATTTGACCAATGAGCGCGTGCGGTGGAACTGGGGAAGCGCGCGCTATTTGATTTGACCAATGAGCGCGTGTGGTGAAACTGGAGAAGCGCGCGCTATTTGATTTGACCCATGAGTCATCTCAATTTCATAAAAGGATAACATATCAGATGTTACACATCATCTGCGAATACTGTAAGGCTCGTTAAATTTATTTCTGTGTTTTTTTTTGCAAAAATTGCATATTAGAATAATATGCCTTACTATTTAATTATTTAATGCGTTTTTCATACTTGCGTTAATGATACTTTTAATTTGCGTAATATTAGGTCTAATGCAATTAGTATCATCAATAGTATCTTAGTTTAAAAGGATGTCCATGTATTCAAATTCATTCTGTAGATTCCGTTATTATGGTTATTATATCAATCCTGTAGGTACCTTACTGTACAACTCAGCAAAACAATATAATATCGGTTTATAAATATTAGTAAATAATTCACTCGTTACTTAAAAATGTAAAATAAAACTCTTTTAAAAAAGGTAAACCGACTTCAACAAGCAAAGAATAAATATTTGAAGTCGGTGCCCAGTAAATGAGTTCACTAACCGGCACCGACATCAAATATTTATTTTTTGCTTTTTGAAGTAGGTTTACCATTTTTAAAAAAGATTTTCATGAGATGTTTTACTTTTGATTGCAATCTATAACAAGAGTAATATAAAGGCGACAGTATTTCAGAAGACATCGGATTTCGAAGTTTTAGTCTTATCTCTATGGCAGTTTTGGTGCGGATTGAATGTCAAGTCTAGTCCAGAAGTTATTACATCTATGGTTCAAAATGGAATGGAATGGAGTATTCGTTCTGAAACATCTATAGTCTGAACTAGGTCTTTGTTTTCAAATGTGGTTCATTTGACAGTTTACAGAAGTGCAAGTTTGCTGTCAATCAAACCAATCAGTGTGCGGTTGTGTATTTTGTTTTCCTCGTGAAAATCAAAGCATCGCAGTTCATAAAAATGAAATGGACTAAAACTAACTTTTGATGTATCTATTAAAGAAATTCTTTAGTTTACGAAGTCAGGCAACGTCAGCTCAACAGTATAATATTCCAATACAATAATGTTTCATAAATCGGACAGTTGTTTTTTACAGGCCCGCCAAAGATTTTATTCGAACGACAATTTTCATGATGAGTTGAACAATTTGTTTAATAAGAAGTTTCAGTTTCGGTTTAGTAGTACTTGGAATTTGCCCGAACGAGAGTCTTGGTTCTCCACGCCGCCGTGGAAAGTGAAGCAATTGGAGATATTGAAAAATCGATTAAATTTTCACAAAAGCCAGTTGAATGATTTCAATATTGAGGAATGGAGTAGTCATACTAGGCGCAGGAATCCTGCTGGGGAAGTGGGCTGGAAGATTAGGTGTCTGGTGAACCCGGAATTTCTGACACAAGCCTGGACGAAGTTTTATGAATGTGCTTGTACGTATAATATAGTGCCGTCGGAGGCCCTGTCTGAGCGTAAGATGGTGTCGCTCCACCTCTGTGAAGCTCCTGGAGCGTTCATCACATCTTTGAATCACTATCTCAAGTCGAATCATCAGGGCATTGAAGTGAGTTAGTATGGGCATTATTTATAATTGTAATTTTAAATAAGTATGTTAAACATGTGTAGAGGCTCAATTCAATTTTGAGTTTAATTTGGTATGATTTTATTATTTTTTAAAGTTTTTTAATGACTGCTTGCATGCAGCTGTATAGGAATGGATAGTGATGCTGGTGTGATCATAAGGTCCTTAATTTTATCCTAGGTCATAGTGTTATTGGGATTTTTGTATTAGAAAATCTCACCAGCAGTAAGAGCGGAATAATGATTATAGCTAATATTATGGTGGTAGGTTTGCCTCCTCTTATGTTGGACCTGACCTGGGAAAAGCAAGACTACACATATATCTATGTCTTTTCCTGTCAGGTAATGTAGGGATGACAGTGTTAATTGTATCTAATTTTAATAAAAAATATACATAAATCAATATCAATGATAGATGAATCAGAAACATGATTTCTGAGCTTTCTTAATTGAATAAAATCCATGAAATAATATTATTTTTAATCTATAAATAGTCCTCTTAAACATATTGTTTTTAATGTCCTATTTAAACTTTCTAATTTATTAAGTGAATACGATTAGGGCAAAGAACAAGTTATTGAGAGATCTTCACCTAGCACTACAACACTAGCCTAGACATAAGAAATTAAAAAATAAAACCTATCACCTAATCTAAAAATGATTTTAATTTCTATTATTATTTCAGTGGAAATGGGTAGCAAACACTCTGAATCCGTATTACGAAGGCAACTCTTCTTCAAACATGATCAGCGATGACCGCTTCATGTTCCACACTCTTGACAACTGGGACTTTGGTGTAGACAACACCGGTAACCTTATGGACTGGGAGAACTCACAAGCTATCATCACAAAGGCAAAATCTTTGGGAAAGGTATGTCAGTGTTAATAATATCCGCTTTGCTTTTACTGTGCCACTACTCTCACAAATAATGGTGAGAGGGAGATCAGGTGCTACTCCTCCACATGGTCTGAGTGCGGATTGGTGAAATGTAAGTTTTACTATTATGGTAAATTTGTTTATAGTAACATTTTCTGTATTTATTTATTCTTTATGCACTTATGTACATAGGCGGACTTAATGCCCGAGGCATTTTCTTCCGGTCTATCTTAGGGTGGTGTGACACAAGTGTGGTGGGTGCAAAATTACTCAAGTTTAAGAAATTAAGTTACAGAAGTATATATATATATATAAGTATATATAAATAACAGCTAATGAACTATTTATAACAGTTATACAATATATACATAAACTAAAACTGTGTGACTTAAGGACATGGAACAACGACCATTGTTAAATTCCTTCAGTAAAATTCATCAAATCTTACTTGGGGGGTCGGGGTATAATTGAAAAACGAACGTCAACTTTTAAAACATAATGTACACATAATAAAAAAAAAAATATATATATTTTAATTTAATTTTGCTTTTACTTTTTTAGAGTATGCTATTTGGTAGGCTAAAAACATATCATAGCTATTAAAAACATTTACGTCGAGAATTTAGGACTTTAAACAACTAGAGCGTAAATCTCAATTAAGTCACAGGGGGCCCACCAAATATCACTAAATCGCCCAAGGGGGAGGAAGGGGTCCAAATTAAAAGAAAAACAGGTCACGTAATTAATGGATGCCCCTTTACATGCTAGCATGGCGTGCTGTAAGTCATATATGGAACATTGCAGGTCCTTTTGGTGACTGCTGATGGATCAATAGACTGCCTACAAAAGCCTGATGCTCAAGAGGAAGTGACATCACCTCTACACTACTGTGAAATTATCACTGCACTGCAAACCCTTAGTCCTGGTAAGTATAGCATAGATTGATTGAAATAATGTTTAATCAACTTGTAAGAATTAACAACCCTTAATTAAAAATTACTCTTTTACTTTACAGGAGGAACACTAATATTTAAACTGTTCACAATCTTCGAGCACTCTACAGTGAGTCTGCTCTACCTTATCAACCATCTCTTCCACGAGGTCAACATATACAAGCCTGTCACGTCCCGACAGGGCAACTCTGAAGTCTATGCAGTCTGTTTAAACTATAAAGGCTCCTCCATATTGGAAAAATACTTACCAGTCTTAAAGTCTGCTTATGGATCAGAACTTTACGGAAACATGGCACTTTTCCCACTAGAAGCAATACCAGAAACTTTTCTCAAACAAATTGAAGAATGCGCTTGTTATTTCTGCTCTATCCAATGTCAGGTGATCAACAATAATCTGCAGGCTTATCTCATGCAGAAGAATATAGCATTACACAGAGATATAAAGAAGATTAGGGCAATAGTTGCCACAGAGTTTATTTGGCAATATGATCTGAAACCACTGGAGTATGAACATGAGATCTTGAAAGGGATTTTGCATGAAGAGAATAAAATTAACATGAATCCAAGGTATCACCGTGGTTCATATACAGAAAGACAGCTGTACACGAAAATGTCACTGAGGGAAAAGTTAAACAATTTGAACACCTTTTTGCAAGCTGAAGTCTTATCAAACCCTTTAATACTAATTAATGAGCCTGTAAAATGGGCACAGTTTTACGATGAGAATATAGAATTGAAACTCGTTTTTACATACGGAAGGCCATTACGCAAGATTAATAGTTCTAAATTCATATTTGTGCCGATTTTTAAATTGTACCAACAGATTCTGGCAGAGAATGAATTCAAAGAGATAATTTTTGAGAAAAATCCAAAATCGAGCATTGATAACTGTGGTGACAGTGGTATACAAATTGATAAGAATCTATACCTTCCCGAATATAAGCACTTGGAGAACTACAATTTGTTTGAAAAGAAATGTTTTAAACTACTACTGCAGTCTCTGCAGTTGCTGACAGTGGGTCAAAGTCTTTTAGTCCAGAATATAAATACGTCGACGCATTTTAATGTGAGCGTCATATATATTATTGCTAAGAAATGTTTTGAAAAAGTTGGTTTTATGTCTTGCAATAGTATTGTACTGAAAAATTTGACTAATAAAACTGGTCTAAGATACCTGGAGACGGTGGAAAGTGAGTGTAATAAACTAGATGGCAATGAATATAAGGATGTATTAAACTCCTTGACGGTTCAGACAACAAATGTTGGAGAATTTTACAACAGTATTGTGTTCTATAATAACACATTTTACAGGAATAGATGCATGGAGTACTTGTCGAAGATTGAAAAATTGATCTAAATTTATTCTCTTTGCATTTTAAAAATACTTGAAAACTATTTTTTAATATTTTTATTGTTATAAATGTTCTAGTTCTGTAAATCCTGTTTTACAGTGCAATTAAATGGTTCTTGAATGTTGTATGAAAGTAGTGTTTTTATTTTATTAAATTTATACCTTGTTAGTATTCTACAGACTCATTCGGAAACTATATATTTATATTTTGCTATCGCCCGTTTAAAGTATTTTGTGTGATTTATGTCTTATTAATTTTTATAGAAAATTTTCCAGTAACAGTGTGAAGTTTGGCATTGTAGCCGGTACAATGGCAGCAGGCCCGCCCCCTATTACATGGGTCCTAACATTGTCGGCGAAAAGTGAGTGTATCATGTATGTAACACCGTTACGCCTATATAGGCGTACGGTATGATCCGCGCCCGCGCGCGCCCCTACGCGGGAGTGGAAGGTGTACTGCGTACGTCCACTTTTCGCTGACGATATGGGGTCCCTGTCATATGGGACGAGCCTATTGCCATATACCGGGCTCATTTTCAGATCCCGGATTGACACTGGTAATTTTTAAAATAAAAAAACTACATTTGTTCGACCTAGTATTTGAACCTCGTGATCGCAAACCGCTGCGGGCGTTCTCACGAGCGCTTTTTTTGCAACGCTGAAATAAGGCATCGAGATGAAACTAATTTTTGTGTAAAATCAACGCGACTTTTTGTGCAAAATCAACATGTGTATCGTTTTAGGGGATACTCATAAATAATATGGGGTTCATTTCGAAATCCAGATGGCGGACGCGACTTTTTATGTTAAATTAATATGGGTATAATTTTTACGGTGTTAGGTGATGCTGATTAAGAATATTGGCTTAATTTTGGACTCCCAAGATGGTGGGCGCGACTTTTTATGTAAAATCAATATGGGTATCATATTTAGGCCTTTAGGGGATGACCATTACGAATATGGGGGAATAGTTAATTCTTAATCAGAATCTCCTAAAATCCCAAAACTGATACCCACATTGATTATACACCAAAATTCGCGTTCGCCATTTTGGATTTCAAAATTACCCACATAATCTTAATGAACATCCCCTAAAACGATACCCATTAATCGCAATTCGATCAAGAATCGATTTTAGTGCGTTGATTTAGTTACAACTAGCTGTTTTGCCGCGGCTTCGCACGCGTTTATTTTGTAATTTGACATAGGTAGGTAGGTCTTTTTGGGATAGCATTATTCCAAGACTTAAGAGACACCTTCATTAAGTATCTTTTAAATCCGTTCAGCCGTGTTAATATGGAGAAACAAAAACAAATATCCCCCATGGATACTTTTCCCGAGCTAAAAAGTAGTCTTAAACAATCTCTGAAAAGTCCTCCATTTTTTAGTGATAGTGTATTTAATCGGTTCCACCGTTCTGGAAATCAACACGGACAAACATTTTTTTTTTAACACCCGTATGCGCATAAAATATCTTCTTTATTTCAAAATCACAAATCCCAAATGAATATTTCCGTGCCCTGTGCGAGGATCGTACCTTCGATTATTTGACAAAGTAAGTTAAGCAGTCTACCTTTTTTCGCTTAAATCAAGTCGTCGTTGTTTTGCAAAATTATTTACTTGAACTTAACTATTAATAAATTTTCGTTGTAGAACAATTTCAGCATGAGTCCAAGCTTTCAGTCACCTGTGAAGAGGGACAAGGAAATCGAATGATTGCCAGGCTTTTCTATAGCCAAAATATAATTAATATCTTCGAGCCTTCATGCAGGCCGGTAAAAACCCACCAAATGCATATTGGTGTGATTTTATATTCCACTTAGATGGATAATATCGGCATGATCTAGTGTGCAAATAAAGTTACCTATTTCAAATTATTATTTCACAACTTAAGATACTTTAATACTATCTAATAATCTATATCATCATGTCAGATCCCTTGCGGGGTAGGCAGAAGGTACAGAGTTCCAACAGGTTCTTTCCACAGAAGTATTTTTCGAGATAAAAAGTGTTCTGTTTTATTTTACTATGTAAGACACCTTCATATCAAGTCTTAATTAACTTCGTTTAGCCAATTTAATATGAAGAACTAAAAGGGAGACTAACTATTCCGGGAGAACCGTGTTGTGAATGTATTATATACTTCGTCAACTTCCACCAGACTTATTTCTCTATCAACTAACTCTATCACCGGGTTCAGTCTTAGCCCCGGCTAGCCCGCACAGGTGGTCTTTATAAAATATAAACTAAACTATAGCGCGATCCTATTCAACATACAACACTAACGCCGCCTCATAAAAAAACGTATACAATATCTTCCTTTTCAAGAAGGATTATCAGTTTATCTATTTATTTTTAAATTATGGGTAAATATTTCTGATTTAAATCTTCTTTACCTACCTTGTCAAAGATTATAATCTAGCGTAATAGTATCTAACGGTACATTGCCAGTTAAGTATGTAGCAAAATGTTGTCAGTACATTTTGTGTTAGTCTTCTCGTAAGATATTTATCGTCATTACAGTTTCGTATCCGGCCCATTCATCGTTACAGTTTTCTTCAGAAGAAACACTCCTGAATGCATCATCGGTTCATGCACAAAACCATGTTTAAGTGTTTAAGTCAAACATATATGAACAATTTCGAGTGAGTGCTTTTAACCACTGGAATTTTTTTCGTGAGGAGATGAACCTGAGTCCAATATCAATTTATGGGCGAATTCTTGTATGGGCAAAATAACATATTTTCGTTCACATCGTAATATTGCAGTTCGGGACAAACAGTAATAAAGTTTTATGGTTTATCCCGCTACAATCTAGTAAGTTGATTTAGAAACAATGAATGATTTTATCAAAATCGACTTTCTTTTTCTGTCCTCAAAAACTGTTAAATTTTACGAAAATATAAGTATGCAGAGTTGTGATCTTTAGTACAGGCTTCAATTACACAAATTTTAGTGAAATCCACCAAACAGGTCTGGAGTAAAGTGTCTTTTTAGAAATCTAATTTTTTGCTTATTTTCGTATTTTCTGGAGAAACCTTCTAATTTACCGAAATAAATACTCTTTGATTTTACGGAAATAATACTATACAACATGTTAGCCAACATCATAAGGTATCTGCATTCAAAAAATTATCAAAATCCGCCTGGTAGTTTTTGCGTGATGCTGGTTCATATCCTCCGACAGACAGACAGACAAACAGACACGAAAGCCAAAAATTGCAGAAATAACTTCTACATCGATAGTAATATACCCCTGGCTTGTTATTTCCTAAAAATATTTCATGTACAGACACGACTTCCTTACAGTTTTATTATATGTATAGATCTAACAGTACCCCATGAAAGACGTGTGAATTTTAGACAGACGAAATTGCGGTTGATCCAATTTATTTCTATGTCGCGTGTTATAGCAATGCCTATCATCTAGCTGATTAAATAAAACTAAATTTTTCCGCGTATACATTATGTTTTCATAAATATACTGACATGGGACCGTCATAATATTGGCTTCTTTAAACAATTCTCTTAAAGAGTCGCGACTACCTAAGTTATAGATGGCCCGAATAGCCCTTTTTTGTAAGATAATAAAAATCTTTTATAAAAAAAGGTAAACCGACTTCAAAAAGCAAAAAAATAAATATTTGAAGTCGGTGCTGGTTGGTGCAGTCGGTTACTTGGCACCGACTTCAAATATTTATTTTTTTGCTTTTTGAAGTCGGTTTACCTTTTTTTATAAAAGATTTTTATTTTACAATTTTAAGTGACCAGTGAATTCTATAGTAGGGTACCTATAGGATTGACGTAATACCCATAATATCGCAATTTACACATGCCTATTGTTTGTCGTTAAGGAGTTCCCTGGTGTATCTTCTAAGTCCAAAGTCCAATGTCAATAAAATTAATATGGGACCACCTTGGAGATATACTGAACCCAATGCAAAAAAAATTATCAAAATCGGTCTACAATTGACGGAAATATCGCTGAACATACATAAAAAAAAAAAAAAAAAAAAAAAAAGTATACATACAACCGAACATAGAACCTCCTCCTTTTTGAAGTCGGTTAAAAATAGAGTCAATGTCAGCTGCCCTACCCCACAATAATATACCGTAAGACATGACACTATGAAAGTAACTGAAGTAGACCCACCGCGCGGTGTCCACGTCAGTAAGCTGTCTGATTTTTCTTACGGCATAGGCAGCAGAACTGCGTCGTTTACCTAAAATCTTAATATGAGGGCCCCATTGCAACTTAGAGTCAAGCGCAATCCCTAAGAAAGCTGTATCATTCATAAACTCAAGTTTCTCGTTATTTAGTATAATATCACATGCAGTACTTTTCACATTCGGTAAAGAAAATCGTATATATTTAGTTTTCTTGTTATTAAGCACTGAATTGTTGCATGTGAACCAATTATGTACTTGAAGAATAGCGTCATTTACCTTGTCTAAGTTATTTACATGTCTACCTACTTTAAAGATCAAAGAGGTATCAGCAAACAACACTACCTTCGCCCGCCCCTCCACTGCTCGAGGCAGGTCATTTATATATACCAAAAATAGAAATGGACCCAGTATCGATCCCTGAGGAACGTCCATTTTAACTAAAGCTCCTAGAGATTTTATTTCGTTTATTTGAACACACTTGTCTATCTCCTCCTAAGTAAGATTTTAGTAGATTTAGTGCGTTCGCTCGGATTCCATAATGCTCTAGTTTAAGCAACAGCGTTTCATGTTCAACACAATCAAATGCCTTCGACAGGTCGCAAAAGATGCCAATGGCGTCCTGAGAGTTCTCTCAAGCATCAAAGATATGCTTTATTAAGGTCACACCGGCGTCGGTAGTAAACCTCCTTTGGTGAAGCCATATTGTTGGTCATGAAGGATGTTAAAATACCTAACTAAATAATAACTAACGTTGAAGTGATCTAAAATTTGAATAAGCATTATGTGAGGACCCATCAATGAATTCCGCCAAGATGCTAGCAATAGCTGTTTGTGGACTAAGGGGACGATAAATATGAATCTCTGTAACATTAATGAGGATTGGGATAATCAGGGATATTACAATAATTGTATTTATAATATTTAGACCCGTTTATGTTTATTTACTCACTATGAGAGATTTACAAACTATAATATGAGTAGTAATAAAGTAGGCGAACTATGAGAGTCGAGGAAGCCAGAGAAGTATGTAACGAAAGAACTTGCTGGGACTCTGTACTCTCTGCCTACCCCGCAAAGGATCTGGCGTGATGTTATAGATAGATAGATGTGTTCTTATATGTGCACGAGTGAAGGTAATTGTAAAAAAGTGATAAAACGTGCCTTTTCGACTTCCCTCAAAACTGCCGTCGCATTTGGTATGTAAAGTATCCACCGCCTTACTATCCAGGGTAGGGTACTTCATTAATTTCATTATCATCGTTGAAGTTCATCGGGGAGTCGAATTAATTTAAACAAACACGATTATATATCTCACTGGACACTGGCAAAATACACTTATTATTAGTGTGAAGCCATAACTTAAACGAGAAGACGAAGAACCTCTTTTGAACTATGCATAGAGGGTAGACCATAGAGGTGGGATAAGTACCTCTATGGCAGTGGTTCCTAGTCTTGTTTTTCTTCTAAACCACTTTCAAAATTTAGCTGTTTCCGATGGACCCCTGGACATTTCAACCATATTCCCCTAACTCGACAAAACATGTGAACATGATCTAACTATGGAAATTTGCGTTGCGGCATTGCGGAGTTCCAACCACAAATTAATTATTTTCGAAAAAAAATGTGAGAATTAATTGGTTAATTAATTAATTGATTTTACTGTGAGTGGATCTACACACAGCACAAGGAACCAATCAATTCTCACTTATTTCATTTAGAAAAGTCCCCATTCGGAGTGGTAAAAATAAAAAGAAAAATAGTATATTTTTTGTGTTGTATTTATTCAAATATGTAAATATTACACTATTAATTATTATTGTTATTGTTACGACCCAAACATACCCCTATATCTTGAAAAGTCTTAATCGGAGGATGACGATTCTAAAACGCATAACACACCCTTAGGCCCCCCGGTGATCTAACTAGAAAGATCTAGAATCCGCGCTTAAATGGTGAAACGTCTAGAAGGTTTCACCCCTTTAATTATCGCCGGCGAGCGGGCGCGGTATACAAGTACCTATTTATTACGTACCAATAGGTATGTAATAATAATACCGTTTTGTGGGCCGCGCCGGCTATTGTTCGATGTACTTCTATCGATGTGCTTAGAGGGTCACGTCCGTTCTAGAACTTTCATAGGAGCTGAAAGGAACACAGAGCGCGGGGACGGACACAGTCTCTTCTCGGAAGCGATAGTGATCAAACCGGAGAACAAGCGATCTAAGTGGAATACACCGGCGACCTTAGCAACGATATACGGATACTACGAGTGACTCAGCGACTTGGAAGCAGTATTTGGTTACTTACGAGGCTAGTACTAGTGTGTGATTAGTTCGCGTGCGTATTTGCATACGACGTACTGTTTTGTGTGTACAGCGCCTAATAAAGTTGTTCGCACGTTATTCTGCATTTAATTACCCCGCAAACGTAACATTATCATATTGCGTTGCGAACAGCGGCGGGGCTTTGCAAGTCTCGACACGTTGTACTGAATATGGAATATGCAAGTTTTTAAAAGTAACAGTCGCTGAGCTTCTTAAAATATTATCTGCGTACAAGGATAGGTGAAGTCAAGCCAACATTTTAGTTCTTCACTATCGAAAGCAAATAAATTTTCGTGGACCCCCGCTTACGAATTGTGAACCCCCATTTTTTGTCACGCCTACATAGACCCCGTCGAGTCTCCCGTGGACCCCTGGGGGTCCACCTCGGTCACTTTGGGAACTAAGGCTCTATGGGTAAGATTAGAGTACGTTCCACTTGGTAAAAACGTCGAAATTTTCGCCATTTCAGGCGTTCCACTTGGCGCCCGCGATCAATGTGATTACATTGATGACGTCATGGATTTCGGTCACAAAACGCTCACGGTGACCCACCAAGGGTGCATTCAACTTGTAGCCCACGCCGACCACGCTCCCAATTGTGACAATTGCCGTTTCACAAGGTTGTCAGCGCCGCAATCGTACACGCAAGTGACGTGACCATAGTGATCGATTTGTTAAGTACAAAAGGCGGGATTTTAGAATATTGTTCCTCTAGGTATATTTTTTTGTTACAGTAGTAAATTAAAATATACATATTCATAAAAACCCGGTCTATTGTAAAATACCTATAAGGTATTTCATATATGATTATAATTTCAGTCAATCTAAATTGCAACAAAAAGTAGTCATAACATTTAATAAATTGGAATTATAATAATTCATCCTAACAACCTGTTTCTCCAGTGTGAATCAAGAATTGTGTATATTATTACGAAATCAAGAAGTTCGATAAGTATTATTAAATTACAAAAATGAACGACAACCCGCCAACTATAAACAATGGCTCAATGAATATCATGCTCTAAATGTGTCTATTAGGTGCCTATAATCATTATTATAATTGGAACAAATTACAAAGATCAAATCATACTCAAGCCCGGCAAACCTCGCAATCTCCCCGCGAGCTACCGCCCTATCAGTCTCCTCAACTCCCTGGCTAAGATATACGAGCGCCTACTTCTGGCGAGGCTCAAAGACTTCGTAACGTCCAGGGGTATCCTTATCGACGAGCAGTTTGGCTTTCGAGCCAAACACTCTTGCGTCCACCAAGTGCACCGCATCACGGAGCACATCCTCTCCGGTCTCAATAGACCCAAACCCATCTACACGGGCGCCCTCTTCCTAGATGTCGCGAAGGCATTCGACAAAGTCTGGCACAACGGCTTGATCTACAAGCTCTACCAATTGGGTGTGCCGGACAGACTCGTGCTCATCTTACGAGACTTCTTGTCGAATCGCGCCTTCCGTTATCGCGTCGAAATGACGCGCTCCACTTCCCACTCCATCAGTGCTGGAGTCCCACAGGGCTCAGTTCTCTCTCCGCTCCTGTTTAGCCTTTACACGAACGACATTCCTCGTTCGAGTAAGGCGCATCTAGCCCTATTCGCGGATGATACCGCTCTCTACGTCTCGCATAGGAATAAGGGTTTCATTACCAGACACCTTCAGGCATCCGCCAATTCCCTAGGGAATTGGTTCAGGAAGTGGCGTATTGAGGTGAACCCGGACAAGAGCGCTGCGGTGTTCTTCTCCAGAGGTGCCACCCCGCGCCACTCCCTGCGCCGTCCTAGAAGTAATCTCGGCCAAGTGACCATGTTCGACCGACCCATTCCCTGGGTCAAAGAGGTCAAATATCTAGGGGTCACCCTAAACAGTACCATGTCCTTCGGCCCGCACATCAAGCGGGTCCGTCACCGAGCATCATTTGTGCTCGGTCGTCTCCATTCGTTAATCTGCAAGCGGAGTAAAATGTCCCTTAGAAATAAGGTGACACTTTACAAAACTTGCGTTCGACCCATCATGACTTATGCGTGTGTTGTGTTCGGGCATTCGGCCCCCTCTCACATCGATAAACTCCAAGTGGTTCAAAACCGCTTCCTCCGTAAAGCCGTAGGAGCCCCCTGGTTCGTACGGAACGTCGACCTCCATTCCGATCTAGGTCTCGAACCTATTCGCGCCTTTATTAAAAAGGCGTCAACACGTCACTTCGCGAATGCATCTACCCATGCGAATCCGTTAATCGTAGCCACCGCCGACTACGATCTCCCCCCCGACCCCTGCCGCCACCGCCGGCCGCGACATGTTCTCACCGACTCCCCCGATGCTTTGTCATCCCTTCTTTCCGCTCAGAATACGGGCGACGACGACGACGTAGTAGTAGATCCCCTCCCATAGCCGGCGGTTGACCGGTGCACTTAGTAGTGCACCCGTCCCCCTATAGCGACTGTCCCAACCGAGGGCACCTCTTCGAGGCGCCCTCGAGTATGTCGCCTCTTGCCCTTCTGGCTGGCTAGAGCGTAGTGGTTGCACGCTCGCCTTTAAGTCCGGTGAAGCTGTAAAGGCCTCGCGGCCAACAGCGTACATCATTCACACACACACAAATCATACTATGGAATACTATAGAAACAAAATGCTAGGATATAATTATATAACATTCTAACAAAAAATGCCATTGATTGTAAGTTGATAATAAAGAAAATTTATAATAATTAATTTGTTTTAATGTTAACTTAAAACTATATAGAATATGAATAAGTAAGTACCGAGATGTATGGAAGATAATTATAATAACAAACAGTAATTTTAAAATGTGACTATATAGGTAAATAAATAAATGGCATATGCTATAATGCTAGTCAGCTCATACACATGATAGTAAAACACACCATTCCTATATCTTGCGAATGAATAGCAGTTGAAAATAGCTTGAAATAAAATCACCACTTAATTTTTGGGTTGTTCGTGTTCATATTGGTGAAAAATGTATGTTTACAATAGTAGTGTTTCCATTCTAAATATATCTGACGCTCCCTTGCAGTCTATGTATTACCTAATTTTATTAACAAAATAAAAATAATAAATCATTACTGACTGCCTCGTTGGTCTAGTGGCAAAGCACATTGCTTTGAGATCACGAGGTCCTGGGTTCAAATCCTAGGTCGGACAATTGTAGTTTTTCTAACGAAAACTTCCCTGTTTGAGTCCGGAGTCTGGAATTATGTCCGGTATAGGGCAATGGGCTCGCCCCCTATTACATGGGACCTAACATCGTCGGCAAAAAGTGGATGTACACAGTATACCTCTGCCACCCCCGCTTGGGGAATATAGGTGTTACGGTGTTTATCTTTTTATTTATTTATACTTAATATTATAAAGAGGAAAGATTTGTATTTTTGTATGTTTGTAACGAATAAACACAAAAACTACAGGACCGATATTAAAAATTCTACCAGAATTATAAAGCTACCTTATCCAGAAGTAACATAGGCTATATAACACAGACTAGGTAGGTGGCGCTGTTGTCGACCGGGTACGAAGTCGCGGGAAACTGCTAGTTACTTATATATTCAATTGCTATGAAAAAATCGTGAAATTACAAAGATAATGTTCATGTGGTAGCTTCTTCGATAGCTATATGCTTTTAGATTTTTAATTCACATTGGCTATTCATGACTTTTTATTTTGTACATCTCCCTCTTTTTAATTCAATCTGTTTCTTAATAGATGTAAGTAACACTTGTTTGTTATAATAGGTAAACTCTGAAACCAAAATAAGGTTATTAATTATTCAGTAAGTTTTAAATAAATACTATTTCCTCATTTATCTTCATAGGTTTCTGACCGTCTCCTCTGGGGTAATAGTTGTGATAGTATGTTTCACATTTTATAAGTATTTGCCTGAAATAACTAACTGAATGCCAATCAATATCAGGATTATGAGTTAGTTTGCCGAATGGATAGACCTTTTATTGGCAAAAACAAACAAAGAAAGTTGAGTATGAAATTAACCAAAAAAAAACTATCATTGTGAGGCAAAACACTTGTAAGTCATTGCATATATTTACATTAAATATCACATTTAAAAATGCTTACTTATCTTCAATATTATGAAAACTAATATCATGATTTTTTTATAGCTTCTATGTATGTTGGTGTTAAGAAATTGGAGACTACAAGTGTAAAAAAATATTTTAAGTACAAACTATCTACTATATCATCATGCCAGATCCCTTGCAAGATAGGCAGACAGTACGAGACATTTATAAATAATACAACTAAATATAAGTTCTCATTTTAATAAGGTGTAGTAGTAGGGAAGGTAGTCTAATGTATATATTAAAAACTGCTGTAAACGTAGTATAATTTAATAAGGTACCTCGATTTATTTTTTGCAGAAACACTTTCTATTGCACTACTGCAACATCGTGTGTCCGTAAAGTTCGTATTATTATCCTCCGATGATTATCTACCCGTGTCGAGTTATTTTCACACAATTGCGTTTCTTCTATACATTTAGTTTCACCATCTTACAGCTCATTTCGTAGTTTTTCAAGTTTTTTATAAATTATCGGTATCAAACAGATAATATAATTTGAAAAACCACGAAATGGTCTGTAAAAGGGTGAAACATTATGTATAGAAGAAACGTAATTGTGTAAAACTTTAGGGCCACAGATGTTGCAGTGTGTTACGTCGTAACAAAGTTTTAAAAATATAAAATAAAAAAAAAATCTTTACACACAAACAAACAAAATAACTAGTTGTTACATCGAATGGAAACCGCGCGTCTTAACTAGTGATAGCATCATAATGACCATATCAGGTATTCGTTGGTACCGGAAATCAAATTATTTCTATAACATCTAATAAGAAACGCTCACAACATAGAAAGATCTAGAAATAATACAATAGCGAACAACGGGACAATGATCCTATCTCGCTCGGTTCGATTATTGCTATCTTAGTCCCACAAGAATTTTATAAAAAACAGACAATAGTTTAGGGCGTGCCTTGCTTCGGTTGAGCCGTTCTTTCCATATCTCTGTCCTCGTCTCAGACGAAGGATCTAGATATCTGGGGAGTGCGCATTGTTGCCTCAGGCAGGAAGTAGGCCGTCCTGATACAGTATATAAAAACGAATTCATAAATAAAAAGTTTTAGATTAGCAACATTTTTCAACCCCCTTGGAAACTGGGGGTCCACCGTACGGGTTGCAAAAGTACGGTTTGGGAGACAGCAGGCCACACTTCTGCCCGTCGACTCCAGCTGACCTCGGCGGCTGAGGGCCTTCTATAGGGCACCTCCAAGTTCCCCACCTAGCCGGTGGAAGCTTATCACCGAAGACCCCCACGCGACACGGGATCGAACAACCGAAGTTAAGTCCCCAGCGCACATAGTTTTCTTTTTGACCAGAAGGCTTCCCTGTGCCGCGAATTCACACCCCGGGTGTAGAAGAATTATTTACTTATTTTAATTTTTTGTTTTCTTCTTTTTGCGATTTTTATTTGTTTTCATTTATTTAAATTTTTTTTTTCCAATAAACAATTGTATTTTTATAATTGTGTTTTTATTTGTACCCGCCGGCGGGCGGTCGTAACAAGAGCACTATAAAATTGTTTCTGCAACAAGTAAATCGAGGTACTTTATTAAATAATATTACGTTTACAGCAGTTTTAATATAGATATTAGATACTAACTTCCCTACTACTACACCTTACCTTATTAAAATGAGCACTTAAATTTAGTTGTATTATTTATAAATGTCTTGTACTCTCTGCCTATTTTGCAAGGGACCTGGCATGATTATATCCTTACTTCCTTACTAATATTATAAATGCGAAAGTAATGAAATGCGCGACAGAGAGACAGACAGAGTTGTCTGTCTCTCTGTCAACAAAACTACTGAACCGATTTAAATGAAATTTGGGACACAGATAGTCTAGAGCCTGAGAAAGGACATAGGCTACTTTTTAATGCGAAATAAGGGTTTTAACGGGCTGAATTTATATTAAAAGTTGTATGGAAGTATCGTCATTTTTAGAGCTAGAAGCTTGAAACTTATTTTTTAGGCTGTTGATTCGATATAAATAATTATGAAATTCAAAGTTAGTAAAAGTTTTATCCTCAAGGGTGTAAAATAACAATAGGGAATAGGGGATGAAAGTTTGTATGGAAATATGTAAGGTTTATGTGAAAGACACTATTCTACGCGGACGAAGTCACGGGCACAGCTAGCAGTAGATATATTGTACTTAAAATATTTTTTTACACTTGTAGTCTCAGATAGTCCGGTGAAGCTGTAAAGGCCTTGCGGGTAACAGCGTACATCACTCACACACACATCAACTTACATAGAAACTATAAAATATCATGATATTCGTTTGTTGATATTTTTTTTTCCCTTCATATAAAGTCACCACTTTTGGTTGTTTTCATGCTCAATTTTCTTTGTTTGGTTTTGCCAATAAAAGGTGTGGTGTCTATCCATTCAGCAAACTGACTCATAATCCTGATATTGATTGGCATTCAGTTAGTTATTTCAGGCAAATACTTACAAACATGTTAAACATACTATCACAACTGTTACCCCAGAGGAGAGGGCCAGAGACGTAGAAAGTTAGACAAGGAAATAGTATTTATTTAATAAGTACTTAATTAATAAATAAACTCATTTTGATTTCAGAGTTTACCTAGTATAACAAGTGTTACTTATATCTATTAGGAAAGAGATTGAATTAAAAAGAGGGAAATGTAAAAAATAAAATGCCACGAATAGCTAACGTATATTAAAACATCTGGAAGTATATAGGTATCGAAGAAGCTACCAAATGAACGTTATCTTGGTAATTTCACGTTTTTTCATAGTAATTAAATTTATAAGTATTAAATAAAAAAATATACACCGTCACGTCTATATTCCCCAAGCGGGGGTGGCAGAGGTGTACTATGTACACCCACTTTTTGCCGACGATGTTAGGTCCCATGTTATAGGTGGCGAGCCTATTGCCATATACCGGGCACAATTCCAGACTCCGGACTCATACTGGGAAGTTTTCGTTAGAAAAACTACAATTGTCCAACCTAGGATTTGAACCCAGGACCTCGTGATCTCAAAGCGATGTACTTTTCCACTAGACCAACGAGGCAGTCAGGAAGTAATACTTTTTTACTTTTATTCTGTTAATAAAATTAGTTAATGCATAAATGACCACGACCATTACACTGCAAGGGAGCGTCAGAGATATTTAGAATGGAAACTCTACTATTGTAAACATCCACTTTTCACCAATATGAACACGAACAATTCAAAAATTTAGTGGTGCTTATATTTCAAACTGCTATACATCCTGACTAGCACCACACAAGGTTTGAGAGGGACATTATATGTGCCATTTATTTACCTATATAGTCACATTTTAAAATTACTATACCCTATACTAGATCCCTTGTGGGGTATAATATACCCCACAAGGGATCTAGTATAGGGTAATCTAGCTTGATGATATAGATTATAATTACTTTCCATGGATCTTAGTACTTACCTATTCATGTTCTATATAGCTTAAGTTAACATCATAACAATATTTTTATAAATTTTCTTTATTATAAACTTACAACTGTAGATGAATGCTGGAATAGCCTGAAAGAGAGTTTGGTGGAATCCGCGAAAGAAGTATGTGGTTGCTCAAAGAAGCATATTACAGCAAAAGGTGATGCATGGTGGGATGCGGAGTTGCAAAGCTCCGTAGAAAGTAAGAAGAAGGCGTGGCAGGACTATGTATCTTCTTTGAACCTGAATGCCAGTATGACAGAGATGAGGAAAGAAATATACCGGCAATGCAAGAATGCCACTAAAACTTTAGTGAAAGAAAAGCGTGAAAGAGCCAGTATTATTGAGGAGGAGAGGCTGGCGAAGAACTTCGAGAACAACACCAAACTCTTTTGGAGCAAGGTGAGAAAGGCTCGAGGTGATTCGTCAGGCTCCAGAATGGAAAGGATAAAATCTAAAGATGGTGACATTCTTGCAGACACACAAGCTGTGCTAAACCGGTGGAGTGAATATTTTGGAGAAATGTATGGAGATGACCCGGATGCTGATGCCGCAGACGTGCCCAAAGGCGAGATTGCGGCACCACAATCAACGGAGGACATCACTATGGAAGAAGTTCAATGGGCGATAGGAAGTATGAAAAACAGTAAAGCTGCGGGAGTAGACATGATATCTGCCGAGATGATCAAATATGGTGGAACTTGCGTCCGGGACGCTTTCCGGGCCCTTGCAAACCTTTGCTGGAGGTCCGGTAGAGTCCCTACAGATTGGCGCCGCGCAGTCATAGTACCCTTGTATAAAGGCAAGGGTTCACAATATGACTGCGCCAATTACAGAGCCATCAGTTTGATCAGCTTGGCAGCCAAGGTGTACGGTAAAATTATTGAACGGAGAATGCGCGTGAAGTCCGATGGAATGTTGTGCGAGGCACAAGGGGGTTTCAGGTCTGGAAGAGGATGTTCGGAACAAGTCTTCTCACTCCGCAACATCGTAGAGAAGCATCTGGCAGTGGGGCGGAAGGTTTTCTGCGGTTTTGTAGATCTGGAGAAGGCATTTGACAGAGTTGTGCGAAAGAGACTTTGGGACATTTTGCCAGAGTATGGTATAGATGGCACTCTGTTGCGAGCCGTCCAGTCCACTTATGTGGACTGCAAGGCATGCGTACGGGTGGGTGGTAACAGGTCACCCTGGTTTGACATTAAAATCGGCGTCAAGCAGGGTTGCGTGTTGTCCGCTAGACTGTTTATAATATATCTGGACAAAAGTCTTCAAAGACTGAAAGCGATGAATGAAGGTGTACAAATGGGTGACTTAGTGGTAAACCATCTACTTTATGCAGGTGACGCGGTTTTAATAGCGCCAACAGCCACTGATCTGCAAACACTAGTCACAGTTATGAAAGACGACTGCATGATCAATGGCTTACACTTGAATGTGAAGAAAACCAAGATTATGGTTTTTGAAAGGGAAGAAACCAGAACGAATGTAAGGATTGTGGTTGGTAACGATGTGCTGGAGCAAGTGAATGAGTTTGTATATCTTGGATGCGCCTTCAGTAAGGATGGGAAATACACCGCTGACATAGAGAGAAGAGTGAGTGCAGGGAACAGAGTGAATGGTGCGATGGGAAAGCTACTCGGGAGCCGGCACTTAAGCCATAAGGCGCAGCTGGCCATACATAACGGAGTTCTTGTCCCAACGCTGTTATATGGTAGCGAGAGCTGGGTATGTAAGAAGGAGAATGAAAGTAGGATAATTGCGGTAGAAATGCGAGCTCTGCGGAAGTTGTGCGGAGTGAAGCTGACCGACCGCATTAGCAACAGCATAGTAAGACAGCGAGTAGGTATGAAAGATAGTATCGGTGTAAAGATGAGAAAGGGCATGCTCCGTTGGTTCGGGCATATAGAAAGAATGCCAGAGGAAAGAATGACAAAACAGATATACAATGTGAAAGTGGAAGGATGCAGGTACCGGGGAAGACCTAGACTATCTTACCACGACCAAATAAACCGAGTCTTATCTGATGGAAAAGTCAAGAGTCTCCGTAACCGGCGAGCGTGTATGAGACGAACTATGAGAGTCGAGGAAGCCAGAGAGGTATGTAAGGAAAGAACCTGTTGGAACTCTGTACTCTCTGCCTACCCCGCAAGGGATCTGGCGTGAGGTTATAGATAGATAGATAGATAGACAACTACAACAAAGTCGATCAGGCTCCTACTTCCATTCCTCACCCAAGTATACCTATGAATCTTCTTATGGTCAAATAGAGTATTTGTTACCACGAGATTCTGTTCCACACATACTTCCAACAAGTTCATTCCATTCTCATTCACTCTATCATCACCATATTTTCCCAAAATACTTTTAAAACCATCTCTTTTCACTCCGACCCAACCATTAAAGTCTCCTAACATAATGATGTTTTCATTCGCCTTACATGTATTGATTATATCTCTCACACTTTCCCAAAACTCCTCCCTCTCTGACGCTGGGTAACCCATGTCTGGAACGTAAACAGCCAAGACAAATGTGCGTTTGAGCCCAATTTTTAAGCGAATCCAGAGGAGTCTGGGACTCACGCACTCATACCCATTCATACATTGTGTCAGACGATCGGGGAGGATAATCCCAACACCCTGGCAGGATCGCTCGGTTTCCGGAACTTCGAACCACACTGCCGTGTACGTTCCATGATAGGACATTTCACTCCCCTTTTGTTTGGTCTCGCTTACTCCTTACATCTCAATACGTCTTTCGGTCATCCCCTGACATATTACATCAATCTTATCCTTCATACCTCCCTAAACATTCAACGTAGCAATGCGGCACTCCGCAGCCCGCGTTTCGCCCCATGAGATACATTGGCGTGATGTGTGGCGAGCAACATCGCCGCATCCGAGTTTTTTCTGGTTTCCACTCATTTTGTTCTCACGATTGGTTCCCACAAGGGAACTAAGAAGACTATCTGGGGGCATCCGGTCCGAGATAGTCGGCTCGCTAGCGACTAGGCTCGCTCCTAGTCATGCACCTTCTGGCACGGCCATTACCACCACTACCAATAGATTGGCGCGAGGAAACAGGATTGAGACATTAAGATGGGAATGAATATGGTGTGGTAAGGGAAGTAGGTTACAAGGATACAAAACTGTCATGGATGGATGGGGAGGTGACAGTTGTAGCTCGAGGAGGCCGAGGTCGCGTACCCGTGTCTTTTGAGAACACCGGAGCTGGCTAATCTCAATAAGATCCTCTGACCTACTTACGCATTTGTGTGTTATAATGTTATATAAATTATATAATTATTAATTTAATTCTTATATTCTAGCATTTTGGTTACTATTGTATTCCATAGTAAGCCTAGTATTAGTATTTAGTAGTAGTAATTTGTACCATTTATAATAAGGATGATAGGCACCTACTACACACATTTAGAGCATGATATTCATTAAGCCATTGTTTATAGATGGAGGCTTGTCGTTCACTTTTGTAATTTAATAATACTTATCGAACTTCTTGATTTCGTATTCACACTTGTTGATTCGAACTGGAGAAACAGGTTGTTAGGATGAATTATTATAATTCCTATTGAATAAATACTATGACCACATTTTCTTGCAATTTAGATTCACTGAAATTATATATATGAAATACCTCACAGGTATTTTACAATAGCCGTTTTTTTATGAATATATATGTTAATTTACTACTGTAACCAAAAATTATACTTAGAGACCTTTGTATTTGACAAATCGATCACTATGGTCACAATTGCGTGAACGATTGCGGCGCTGATAACCTTGTGGAACGGCAATTATCACAAGTGGGAGCGGGGTCGGCGTGAACTTCAAGTGGAATGCACCCTTAATGGAACTATGCTCTAAGTTTTTAGATACAAAGCGAGTATAGATCGGAGATGCCAATAGCGTAATGTAAATGTAATTTGATAAATGACTTTTTCTAAACGTTTCTGAACGAAAGAAGCGCGAGCGTCTGAACTGTCAAATCAACTGAAGCTATCTGTCATCAGAAGAATTGCAATTAGAAATTCAAAATATAAGTTAATTTTTGTAGAAATTCATGATCTGATGATATAATTCATACTTGTTTACGATAAACAGTTTTAATTTTACTGTACAGTCTTCATGATCACCCTATAGGAGCACAAAATGGACATCAATGAAGGTAAATATTTGTTAACACATCTAACCTATTCTATTATATTTAGCGGTTATCATTTCAGGATATAATGGATAGTTTTAATATAATTTAGACTTGTTTCATCCTCGTATAAAAGCCAACACATTCATTGAATTGACCAATAATATGGCTAGGCCTAATTTAACAACAAAAATTTAAACAAACAACTTTGAGGTTATCAACAGTTACAATTTCAAAATATGATGTCATTGTTATAATTTTAAGTCTAAAAAAGTTTTGATTATAAACATATCATACAAGGCATTCCAAGTCTAGTCAATAATTAAGACTTGATATCTTATTTAGATTTTAGTTCAGAAGATATATATTTAAAGAGTTTGTTTTGGAATTAAAAGGTGAATGGATACATCACATCGCAAAGGGATCATGGTAGCGATCTTTGGGGACGTCTAAATCCAGGGGTTGATGTCTTCTGGGTGATGATAATAATGACACAATTATTTTTTATATTCCTTGTAATTTTAGGAACGACCACAGATGACCTGTGGACTCCGTACAAGGAGCTGGTCTCCGTGGTGGAGGGGTACCTCGCTCACGAAAGTGGAGGAGCGCCGTATGCAGTGCACACATTCGAATCTGTGTTGAGAAGGCATAAGCAGACATTCCTGTCATTATTTAAGAATCCTGTAAGTGTATGATGATTTGGTTTTAAGAGCAATTTGATTGGAATAGAAATGGAGCTCCAAATGTTTCTGATTACCCCTTCTGGGGTAATGATTCTGATGGTATGGAATTTATGTATGTTTGTTTTTGAGGTCGAGCAAAGCATCATAAGATGTTGATGTTGGCAAGTATGAGGTCCTGGTTTTGTAGTAGGCCATAAAAAGTCTGGTCATAAAATCTGATTTGCAGGCCAGAGTCTTCGATTGGGCCAAAAGCAATAGGCTCATCAACTGCACTCATCATCCACACTGCATTTCCCCACTTAAGAGTACTGTTCTAATTATTTGAGTGTTTGTTTTTTTATTGGTATGTGTCTTTGTACTGTTACGTGTTCCACAAACAGCCAATGCTTATATTATGGTTATATAGATATAAATTTTGTCAATGTCAAAGTTGAATATTTTAAATTTTGTGTGTGTGAATGTTCTACACTGTTGGCGTGGGGCCTTTACAGCTTCATCCTTTTTTTGTTTTTTAGTATGTACTATAGGATTTATTCCTGTATCGTGGGTGCGTTTACAAACATGAAAATTCACATACACAAATACCCAGACCGGAACAAATAATTGTGGATCACACAAAGATTTGCCCCATGTGGGAATCGAACCCGTGACTATTAGACACAGTGGGCGGAACGGCTTAAGCTCTTAACCACTGCGCTAAATCGTCATTTAATATTTAAAAAGGAATTGGTTGATGTGAAAAGTCCAATATTTTAAAAGTAACTGGTATACATTTCACATCCCATTCCCTTGTTCATTAAACTTCTCAAGACCCTGTCAAAATTCGATGGCAAGCATAACCTAGCCATGGGTAATTGGTAGCTTGAGGTATCAAAAACTGACATGGTTTCTAGGTGAAGAATCCAGTAAGCCGGGAAGAAATAAAGCGGGGAATCACAGAGGGTGTGGTATTACCAAGTGTGGGCAGGACCCTGCTGTCCAAAGAACTGGTTGATGAGGCTATCATTATATCAGGTTAGTATACCAATTGATGGTTTGAATATCTATAGTTAATCTTAAAAACAGAAGACAAAAAAACAGCAGATTATCAATAGTATTCATAATACTATCCATACTTTTCATACTTTTTTGTATCAATACTTTCAATAGTATTTGTATAGTATTAATGCAATACTAAAAAAAAAAACACCATCACGCCTATATTTCCCAGAGGGGGTGGCAGTAATGCATTACTATTTGATAGTATTGTTGCAATCAATGTAATTGCCCAATCTGTATAATCGAAAGTATCAATACTACTGTTATCGATGGCCTTACTATTTTCCAAGTCCATAACAGTTTAATCATTATCATTTCTGTCTCTACTTGTCCACTGCTCAACATAGGCCTTCCCAATCACTCTCCAGTGCAACCGGTCTGATGCCACCTGCAACCAACAACTCAAACGCAGAGATGTTTACAAAATCGTTGGTCGTTGCCAATATGTGGTCTCCACTCTAGAATCCATTTGCCCCAATGTCCATCCTATTTTCGCGCTATGTGGCCTGCTCATTGCCACTTCACTTTACTGATCCTATTGGCTATGTTGGTGACAATACTGATCCTATTGGCTGTATTGGCTATGTAAAAAAAATTACAGAAAGAATGAAAAGTATTGGACGTAGCTATTGGTACAGTAAGGCGGCCTTATCGCTTACGGTGACCTTGATTGTTCTACGAATATCTTCATTTCTGATTCCATCATGTAGAGAAACTGAGCATAGCTCTTTTCATAGCTCGCTGAGCGATTCTGAGTTTTTTTATGAGACCTGTTGTAAGGGACAGCTGATACTATCAATAGTTTATTATTGCTGTACAACTATATCTCCAACAGACATGTACAATGTGAGCGAGTATCTGGCATTGGAGCTTCTTCATACGGCGCAGAGACAGTCTCCTCGGCACCCGGGCTTGCCGCGCGGGCTTGTCGCCATCCTGTTGTACTATGATGGACGAAGAGCTCTGGTGCAGGCACTCAAAGAGCTTGTTATGGCTAGAGATGGAGTTTGTTGGTGAGTTATCGATTTATTTAATACATCAAATACCATAACGCCTATATTTCCCATGTCATGTACCTTACCAGACTTGTGCACCTTTGTTATCCTATGGAGGGGTGTACACTCCTGGGCATACCACCACAATTTTAGGTAATAGTAAGTGATCCTACTATTATTATACTGGTTATAATTCAAGCCTCCAGATTGCTACTGAATATTTTTCTGACCTAGCCATCTGCATACTCTGCACCTCTAAATGAAAAACAGGCCAGTTTTTGATAATATTGAAAGAGTGCATAAAGAGTTAGTTAAAGATCTAATCTAGGACATCAGAAAATGTGAATTCAAATCTAGAACATCAGAAATCATATAAGAAATCCTAAATAGCTACATGAATTTAGAAATACATTTCCACTGTATTAGATGCACCTTGTGGACTGAAGAATCTATGGTCATACCGACCATACATGGGCAACTATGTTCATCACTATTCACTACTATAATAATTTTCGTTGTTATTAGTTGTGTTGTTATTGGAACTGTGTATACTTATCATCAGGTCGATAAACGCTCGTGAAGAGATAGTCCAGTACGTGTCGCGGTACGTGGAGCAGCTGATCTCTGACGGGCTGATGAGCGTGGCGCTGGACGGGCTGCGGCGCTTCACGCTGCCGGCCGAGCTGGAGCTGCTGCAGAACAACCGCGCCCTGCCGCCGCACCGCCACCACGCGCGGCTCCTCACCACCATACAGACCACCAGGTGAGTGCAGAGCCCACCAGCATGTTGAGCAGCTGTCTCTGACGGGCTGCGGCGCTTCACGCTGCCGGCCGAGCTGGAGCTGCTGCAGAACAACCGCGCCCTGCCGCCGCACCGCCACCACGCGCGGCTCCTCACCACCATACAGACCACCAGGTGAGTGCAGAGCCCACCAGCATGTTGAGCAGCTGTCTCTGACGGGCTGCGGCGCTTCACGCTGCCGGCCGAGCTGGAGCTGCTGCAGAACAACCGCGCCCTGCCGCCGCACCGCCACCACGCGCGGCTCCTCACCACCATACAGACCACCAGGTGAGTGCAGAGCCCACCAGCATGTTGAGCAGCTGTCTCTGACGGGCTGCGGCGCTTCACGCTGCCGGCCGAGCTGGAGCTGCTGCAGAACAACCGCGCCCTGCCGCCGCACCGCCACCACGCGCGGCTCCTCACCACCATACAGACCACCAGGTGAGTGCAGAGCCCACCAGCATGTTGAGCAGCTGTCTCTGACGGGCTGCGGCGCTTCACGCTGCCGGCCGAGCTGGAGCTGCTGCAGAACAACCGCGCCCTGCCGCCGCACCGCCACCACGCGCGGCTCCTCACCACCATACAGACCACCAGGTGAGTGCAGAGCCCACCAGCATGTTGAGCAGCTGTCTCTGACGGGCTGCGGCGCTTCACGCTGCCGGCCGAGCTGGAGCTGCTGCAGAACAACCGCGCCCTGCCGCCGCACCGCCACCACGCGCGGCTCCTCACCACCATACAGACCACCAGGTGAGTGCAGAGCCCACCAGCATGTTGAGCAGCTGTCTCTGACGGGCTGCGGCGCTTCACGCTGCCGGCCGAGCTGGAGCTGCTGCAGAACAACCGCGCCCTGCCGCCGCACCGCCACCACGCGCGGCTCCTCACCACCATACAGACCACCAGGTGAGTGCAGAGCCCACCAGCATGTTGAGCAGCTGTCTCTGACGGGCTGCGGCGCTTCACGCTGCCGGCCGAGCTGGAGCTGCTGCAGAACAACCGCGCCCTGCCGCCGCACCGCCACCACGCGCGGCTCCTCACCACCATACAGACCACCAGGTGAGTGCAGAGCCCACCAGCATGTTGAGCAGCTGTCTCTGACGGGCTGCGGCGCTTCACGCTGCCGGCCGAGCTGGAGCTGCTGCAGAACAACCGCGCCCTGCCGCCGCACCGCCACCACGCGCGGCTCCTCACCACCATACAGACCACCAGGTGAGTGCAGAGCCCACCAGCATGTTGAGCAGCTGTCTCTGACGGGCTGCGGCGCTTCACGCTGCCGGCCGAGCTGGAGCTGCTGCAGAACAACCGCGCCCTGCCGCCGCACCGCCACCACGCGCGGCTCCTCACCACCATACAGACCACCAGGTGAGTGCAGAGCCCACCAGCATGTTGAGCAGCTGTCTCTGACGGGCTGCGGCGCTTCACGCTGCCGGCCGAGCTGGAGCTGCTGCAGAACAACCGCGCCCTGCCGCCGCACCGCCACCACGCGCGGCTCCTCACCACCATACAGACCACCAGGTGAGTGCAGAGCCCACCAGCATGTTGAGCAGCTGTCTCTGACGGGCTGCGGCGCTTCACGCTGCCGGCCGAGCTGGAGCTGCTGCAGAACAACCGCGCCCTGCCGCCGCACCGCCACCACGCGCGGCTCCTCACCACCATACAGACCACCAGGTGAGTGCAGAGCCCACCAGCATGTTGAGCAGCTGTCTCTGACGGGCTGCGGCGCTTAACGCTGCCACACATTCAAACCTAGCAGGTTGAGCGGCATATTGGAGGTGCTAACGCAATTTCTTTTCGAAATTCAGACCAACCTAGTACCTGGAATAACAATGACAGTTTATTACATACAGGAAAGTCTCAACCAAACCTGTAATAATAACTTGTTAATAATAAGACAAAACAATCATTTTTGAAGTGGGAAGTAATCCTATTGTTATTTGTCATAGGAAGCTGCTAGCGGGAGTCGTGTTCGCTGCGTCCGCGCAACGAGGACTAAACAGAGACATTATTCTTCGACTTATATCAGAAGTTAGTATATTTCACCTGGATTTGTAAAAGCATGCTGCCTGGGGCTTAAAATAACGGGCTTCCCTGAGATCGCAAACATCCGAGTTAAAAATTCCTGGTATTTAGATGACACCACACCACCATGAGCTCTGCGAGGGGGTGGGGGAACGATTTTGTTTCTGCCGAGATGTGCTCAATAGAGGGAAGAACAAGAGGTGTCCCCAGCAGTGCATTCCATTTGAACATGCCGGAGCTCTCCTACCGGCCTCCATTTGTGGTAAAAGTCTTACATACTGTATGAGGGACAAATGGGGAAAGAGTAGTATGGAAAAGAATAAGGTACCTTATCTATACCTTACTTTTTCCCACAGAGGATTGAGAATATCTTGGAAGACATACTCTCGCGAAGCAAAATATTTTCTTAAAGCATTTTTTATAGTTTGAGGGTAAAGCTTTTATAAATAACTAGCTGTTACCCGCGGCTACGCACTCGTTTATTTTGTAATTTGACATAGATAGGCATGTCTTTCCAAGATAGCATTACTCCAAGACCTGAGACACCTCCATAAAATTATTGGTAATATGACTGATTTAAACCTTTTCTATCTACCATGCCAGGGATCGTAATCTGGCGTAATAATATTAAAAAAAGGACATTGCGAGCTATGTATGTAACAAAGTGTTGTCAGTACATTTTGTGTATAACTTCTCGTCAGAGTATATGTTCATGTTGATTATCAAAATCATGTTTAGATATCTTAAATAAATAAATATACAAAGTTTTGGTTTCGGGCCATTCATCGTTAAAGAGTTCTCTGCAGAAGAGACAATCTTGAATGCATCATCCGTTCATGCACGAAATCCTGTTTGAATGTTAAAATCAAACGTGAATGCACAATTTCAGGTGAGTGCTTTTAACCACCAAAGAGTTTCTTGTGAGGAAACAAACCTGAGTCCAATATCAGTTCATGGAGGAATTCATGTGTAGGCAAAATCACACATTTTACCTTAACTTGGCAGCTCGAGACGAACAATAACAAAAATAATAAAGTTTTATGGTTTATACCGCTATTATCCCGGCTTGGTTCTTGTTTCCGGGATAAAGAGTATTTATTATTTTAAGTTAGGGTATAAGTTATTACTAATCCAAATTTCATTGAAATCCTTTCAGTAGTTTTTGGGTGATTGGAACACAAAGAGACGGACAGACAGAGAGACAGACCATAATTACAAAAAAATGGTTTCGGCCTCTATATCAATAAGGAAATATCTCACAGTTAAAAATTTCATAAAATATTTAATATACAGATTCGGTTACAGTTTTATTATATGTATATTATATATTATGTATATATATATATATATATATATATATATATATATACTATAGAAGAAGATAGATAGATGGTAAATGTAATAAATCTTTGTATCCAGCAATCTACGTCGCCGACCCTCGGGCCCACGGGCGCGCTCGACGAGATCTCGCTCGCTCTACAGATGGCGCTGTTGTACGCGTTGGACTTATCAGTATTACATAGGTCAGTATTTTGTTGGTGTGAAATCTATCAGCGGCATTGCTACCACGAAGCAAATACGAAGAGATGGCGTAATATTATTATATTAGCCCTGTTAAGAAACTGTCCCACCGTTGGGCACAGGCCTTCTCTCAAACTGAGAGGGTTTAGGCCATAGTCTACCACACTGGCCCGGTGCGGGTTGGCGAACTTCACACACCTTCGAGAAACTCTTAAGCATGCAGGGTTCCACGATGTTTTGCTTCACCGTTAAAGCAAGCAAGCAATCTGTCTACATTTGGATCTCTTTTACGTCTTCTATTACATGGCAAATTGAGCACCCTTCTGCCCCAACGGCCTTAGTACGACGAGAAATGTGCGCGCCCCCTGCCACTCAAATATTTCTGCGAGCTATGTCGGTAACCTTGGTTATCCTGCGGATCTCCTTATTTTAGATTCGAGTTCACAGATAACCTGAGGCCCATCGTGAGCGACCATAAGAAAATTACCATAAGGACCAAATATAATGCATAAGCAATATGACAAGCAGTAAGACAGCGAGTAGGTATGAAAGATAGTATCGGTGTAAAGATGAGAAAGGGCATGCTCCGTTGGTTCGGGCATATAGAAAGAATGCCAGAGGAAAGAATGTCAAAACAGATATACAATGTGAAAGTGGAAGGATGCAGGTATCTGGGAAGACCTAGACTATCTTACCACGACCAAATAAACCGAGTCTTATCTGATGGAAAAGTCATGAGTCTCCGTAACCGGCGAGCGTGTATGAGACGAACTATGAGAGTCGAGGAAGCCAGAGAGGTATGTAAGGAAAGAACCTGTTGGAACTCTGTACTCTCTGCCTACCCCGCAAGGGATCTGGCGTGAGGTTATAGATAGATAGATAGCAATATGATCTTTAAATCTCTACGTTATATTTCCCAGGCGCGAAGACGGCGAAGAACTAGCAAAGAAACTTCCTCTGATTCAAGATCCAGAACTAATATCCGTGCTATTAGATGAGCTATCCCCACCAGCCCAAGCTAACCAGACACAGGAGAGTCAAGAGAAGACTTCTGGGGTTCGGGCATTGTGCCAGTTGGCGTTGGGTTTGGCACTGGCGGCGCTGAAGAGGGCGCCACAGTCGTTGTTGAGAAGGGGTACCCCGGGCGAACTGAAGTGTGAACTGTTAGACCAGGATGAGGTTCTGGTCGATGCCGCTATTGATGGGAAGGTAGGATTTTAACTATGCTACTTTTGAAGATTTTGGGGAGATTTGCAACATAGGGGTCTTGAAAAGGGTACTGTAGTCTATATTTCAAGCAATCACTAAAGATAAGTAGTACTCAGTAGGAATTTCCATTATTAAACTTTGAACGAACGAACGCACTGGTGCCCTTCTTGTGCCGCGCTCTGACGAGCCCGCCATCAGAGGGAGACTTGATAACACGCTCCCCCCCCACCAACGCGGTGCTCACGGCGACGTGGGCCACACCTCGCCGCTGTCAACAGCAGGTGACCTACCTAAACCACTGATGGATTGGTTGAGGTGGTGGCTTGCATATAACCTATTTGCTCGCACCTCAGTTTGTAAGGGGACTTTAACTATTATAATGTATTATTGCTACAATCTACATAACTATATCAAGTAATCGAAATAAATGTGTAAATATTGTTTGCTGAATGGTAAAGTGACCTAACTAAAAAGCAAGAACAGACGAAGTTTGAGCTTTTTGGCTTTAAAGTGCTAATTCAACTGACCAAATGTTTTACTTGTGTCACTATAACATTAAGCGAGAAATATTTTTCAAGTGATGACCTCGTTTTAGGTATTCGAGTATCTCGACGAGGCGATTCTGTCCACGGAGCTGGTGGCGAAAGAGGAGTACTACCAGCGGCGCGTGCACACGCTCATCACGGACTTCATAGTGCTCATGCATTCCAAGCTCATGGAGATGAGAGTCAAGTGAGATGTTTGAGCATTACTTTCATTTTCGTCTCGATGATTTTCAGTCTAGGTTTTTTTCATGTTCTGAGATTGTGAAGGTGAATTTCTATGTGCCAGTCGAAACATATTTATTTTGTTTTTATTAACTTGTTTTTTTGGCCTTGACTAATGCTGCGCAACGGTGTGTCCTGTGAGCCTGCCCCGTTACTATATTAATGTTGCGAGGTTGTTCTTTAAAACTTGCCGAATTATCTTGCATCATTACGCGTTTGAAAGAAGACTAGTTTACATAAACCTGGGTAAGATTAACGCATAGCTTTAATATATGCCATGAGCGAAGTACATAATGTTCGTTTTGTGTAACCGGTGTAATTGGATTGAGTATGACGAAAACTGTCACTATACGAATCGACCTCGGTAATGCTAGGGCAAGGTGGCGTACTAAAGATTTATCCAAGTTGCAAGTGCTTTGTTGCCCTTCGACTTTGCTGCCCATGTGACTTTTCTTTATACTATGTAATTTCCGTACAGTTTTTCGTTTTTTATCAGCGATAACGACTATAGAAAGTAAACTTGGCTACAGGCTCTGTTCCACTGAGAGTTTGTTTGGCGAGGTGGACTCACGAGGCTGCTCGTTCACTAAGCCAATTTAACACAAATCTTTTTTTTTATTGTCAAGCCATCTTTTTAACTTACTAATCTACCACCGGATCAGAACGGTGTCTCCACTTAGAAGAGGACTTTTCGGTGAGGAAATCGGCGGGCTCGTCTAGCTTGCCTGGTGCAGTGGCCTAGCAATATAGGTTAGTTTCCGTTGGCAATTGTTTAAACATGTTGATTGTCGTGTCAGGGCGGACGAAGCGGCCCGCGCGGTGCAGATGTACGCGTCGGAAGGGCTGGCCGCGCCCGCAGCCGCGGCGGCCACGCGCACGCGCCTGGACGCGCTGCTGCGCTGCGTGGAGCGCCTGTACGCGCGGGACCCGCTGCGCCTGCGCGACGACTACTGGCTCGCCTGCCACGCGCACCCGCACGCGCACACGCACAGGTACATATACGTGTTATACCTAATTTACACACTGCTTACTACCGCGTGAAGTGACGGAACGTTGGTGGTATTCACGCGCCACTTACGCTTTACCTCCCTTCCTACACTACCACTGCCGGGCGCTCCCTTTGATGGCGGTTTTTTGAGTAGGAGTCAAAAGACTGACGGGCCACGCCCACACGGTGTGGCCGGTTTAAATTTTTTTTTGGAATTACAGGGAAATCATAATATTGGAAAAAAAACTAAAGTAAAACATTAATTACAAAAAAATGTGAGGGTGGTGGATCAAAAAAACCACGGAAAAGCTAGTATAATAATTGCCGTGGGAATATTTTTATGAAAACTATACGTTCAATCGTGAATTATGCCCTTTGACATATATCTTCTATAAATCATCTATTCTATCATCATCTATCTATTACTCATATTTCAATATTATTTACAACTTAAAAATAAATTGTCTAGATGGAACCTACCAAGCAATCCTTATTCCACATACATGCAAAAAAGAACCTTGTCTTGTGGCTCCGATCTGTTAAGAGCTTTGAATAAATATATATCCACATCCATAGAATCGCCACATCCAGCCGAAATTGCAAGCCGCGCGGGAACCAAGGATACAGTTAGATACCAAGGAGCCGGATATATTACTCACTGGGACATAATTACATGACCACCAGATAAGAGAGTCATATAAAAGGAGGGCACCTCACAGGCTTTGTGTGCGGCATTTCTCATGCCCAATTTTGTTACGGATACATGTATGTTTTTTAATGTTTAGAGGCCTTTAGATATAAAAGCCTCTCAGACTGATTAGTCGTGGTGTTATTCTATTTGTTCAGCTTTTAAAAAGTTTCATACAGTTTTTAGAGTCGGAACTCAATTGGCTGAGTGTTATTTAGCAAACTGCATGTAGGTGTATAGCTTGGCAAAAAAGAGTAAAAAAATATTGAGGGCGCCTTTATCGCGCATATGCCATCCCATATACTACGACTCAAAACGTTAAGATACTTATTATTTTTTAGAATTTTCTTGTATCTTTTAATTGTGTTACTGTGAATTGGAGTGGGTTGTTTAACCACTCAGAAAGGTTAAGAATATGAATAATACACAAAATAATGAGTCATACTTAACGAAAGCAGTCTCCACTCCGGTCCCATTTAGAAAATCGTCATAATAAGAAGCCTTAAACATATAACCCGTGACGAACTCGCCTCATTGTATTATTAATAATCCTATTATGAAATTAATTTTGAACCCCTATAATTGAGAAGACTAGTCTCGCAGTGGGATAGTTATGATTGTTCTATGTACAAATATCATTACGTCAGATCTTTTGCGAGGTAGGCAGACTAGAATATCAACAGATTCTTACAGACCTTTATGGCTTCCTCCTCTACCATGCTTCATTTCATATATGTAGGTTTTATATGATAATAAGTGTACAGTAATAGGGAAAATGAAATAACACGTTTTTATTACGTATGTTTTTTTTTAATAAGTAAATCGCAGACAAAAAGTTCTTATCTAAATATTCTCCTCCGAGAGTATAAATTGTCTTAACTTCCAGCAACATCATAGTATCTATTCTTCTGAATCTAATGTATCATTGATACGAATATCATGTCTAAGACTGATATCGAATTCAAAATCCCCCATCTCATATTCTTCTTTTTTCCTTATCATGCTCACACGAACTTTTCCAGTCAACATCTTTTATTCTTTGGAAAGCTTACTCCGCTGTCTCCTGCTGGAAGAAAATTAGATTAATACATCTATGAAGTATCAAGAATACTGAGTAAATGTATACACGATATGTCGAACAACAAAATATAACCTCTATTACGAATTTGTAAGAAATACAACAAAAACCAATATTATCGATAATACTGGGTATTCTAAAAGCAATATAAAGGTCTGATTGGCTTGGAGTAGCTAAATACAATTGATCTGACCTTGACCTGTCATATCTACAGTTGTTTCGTAAACATTTACGATTTGGGACAAATTCATTCCGCTTCAGATTCGGCCGAACATCACAGAAAAACTTTATATGTCACTTTTTTACACCAACTACTAAGAGGTTTATTCAATTGAATAAATAGGTAAGCAACCAGTGGTCGATAAATTTTTGAATTGTAATAAAACACAAAAATTAGTTGGAAATAAAGTTTGAATGCAAAGAAGCTACTAGTGATTGTCAATCAAAGTAGTGTTGCCCTATTCTTCTTCTTTAAGTTATGGCTTCACACTAATTTTAAGTGTATTTCGCCAGTGTCCAGTAAGATATATAATCTTGTTTGTTTAAATTAATTCAACTCCCTGATGAACTTAATGGCAACGATGATAATGAAATTAATGAAGTACCCCACCCTGGATAGTGAAGCGGTGGATACTTTACCTACCAATTGCAACGGCCGTTTTGAGGGAAGTCGAAAAGGCACGTTTTATCACTTTGTTACAATTACCTTCACTCATGCACATATAAAGCTTAATATTCCACCAACATTACACATTATTAGTTGAAATAACACAAGTTTTGGAAATTAAAACAAATTGACATCATCACTCTTCGACTTCCCGCCAAAAACCTCGTGTTGCCCTATTAATCGGTTTTTAGTTCTAATTGTCACCGCGTTTTACTCTTTTTTGCCAAGCTATAACTGTCCAGGTTTTTTCTCGGCCGCAGCTCCCGCCCCACACAAACTCTTTGAGCTTGGATGGGGCCAATGTATCAAGACTCACGTGGCCTATACCGGGGCCCACCTGTCCATCCACGATCATTGTTGCGATCATTTATATGTTATATCTGAGTGCCCACTGGGTCCGCGTGGTGAATATGACCTAATCTCTCTCAGTTCGATTTGTGAGAGAAGGCCTTCGCCTAGCAGTGAGATAGGATAGGCTGGTATTATTATTATTATCTAAGTCTATCTGTCTATCTATAACCTCACGACAGATCCCTCGCGGGGGAGGCAGAGAGTACAGAGTTCCAACAGGTTCTTTCCTTACATACCTCCCTGGCTTCCTCGACTCTCATAGTTCGTGTCATACACGCTCGCCGGTTACGGAGACTTGGCTATTATCTGAGTGCTGGTAATGGTGGCAGGTCGGGCGGTCGCGCAGCCACGCTGTACAAGTTCGTGCGGCTGTCGGGCGAGCTGGTGTGCGCGGCGCTGCTGCCGGCCTACCTGCGCGCGCTGGCCAGCCTGGCCGTGGCCAAGCACACGTGGGCGCTGCTGGCCCGCCGGGACGCGCTGTCGGCGCACCATCTGCTCACAGCATTGGCTAGGTACCACTGGTAAGTCTTCTTTTCTTTCTTTTTTAAAAACGTAGCCCCGCACTAGGATTTATTCCTGTGTCGTGGGTGCGTTTACAAACGTGAAAATTCACATACACAAATACCCGGACCGGAACAAATAATTGTGGATCACACAAAGATTTGTCCCGTGCGGGAATCGAACCCGCGACTATTAGACGCAGTGGGCGGAGCGGGTTAAGCTCTTAACCACTGCGCTAAATCGTCCGTCGTAGTGTAGGACCTCATCATAGGTCGCGGTGCGCACGCGGCGGCGGCCTTCGAGATGACACGCACATATATTGATTATTTCCATAATAGTGACCATAAAAAACGAATACTTCCATAGTACTGAAAATAAAAAAGATGTGGAGATTGTTAAAATACTATTATTTAAAGCCATGGTTCCTCAACTATGGCCTTAAATCCGCGATAGACGCGACCGTTAAGCAAACTACTCGTATAGAGCTTGATGTTCCTGGCCTGCCATTGATAATTTTGTTCTTATCCATACCTCTATATTTGAGTAGAATCTAACGCTGATCTGCACATTTAACCTATTCATTAATCGGTTAAATGTGCAGATCAGATTAGCTGCGTTAATTTATTCTCCGCGGATTATGATAAAGATGATGTTCTGGTTATTATCGGTATTATAGTATACATTTTCTCGATATTTTATATTTTGTGATATGAATAAGGTATGAAGTTTCTTAGAATCAGGTCCGCAAAACCTGTTGCCGAATATTTTTTACTGTAGTTACACTTTCATATAGCTATATAATATGCTAGTGGAGTTATGATAACCCCTGATCCGTCCCTCCCGATGCCCTTACATCCTTTCTTTCGGATACAGATACCACACACAGGATCAGACACCGAATCACCGGCGAGGTCGACGAATCCCTTGCCTGCCGGCCGGTGCAGAGCACCACGGCAAGACACCTAGTATACGCCCTCCCCCATAGCGACTGCCCAAGCTGAGGCCGTTCCTCCTTGAGGCGCCTTTGAGCTAGTTGCCCCCTTGCCTTTCTGGCTCGAGCGTAGTGGTTGCACGCTCGTCCTCTTGTCCGGTGAAGCTGTAAAGGCCCTGTGGCCAACAGCATAGATCATTCACACACACACACACACACACACCCCTGATCCGTACACCATGTGCCTATAGTATTGTGACGTTCATAGCAACCTACGTGCGGACCCCGCGCCTTTCTCGGACCACTTGCACTCGTCTTCGTTGGGCGCCTCCGCCATCGTGACACCCGCCGCGCGCCCTGGGAAGCTACTAGTACGGCAGGAAGAGGTCAGTCATATTACTAATTATCTTACTAATAATATAAACGCGAGCGTTTGTGAGGATATGTGTTTCACGCAAAAATTACTGAAGATATTTTGATAAAATAAATTAGTCAGCTTTTTCATGAAAATAACGATTTACAGAGAAAGTTCCGCCCGCTTGTTATATATATTTTTTTATAGAGACTTGTTAAACAGGTCCTCCCTGGTACTACAACCTTCCAATTTTATAGTTTTGTCATCCATTCTTCAGACATATTCCCACTTGTCCGAACTACTGGAGCACACCCTTTCTCATTTTTACATCGATATGATATGAGGCAAGAGTTTCCATAACCAGCGAGCACGAGATGTAATATGAGAGTGGAGGAAGCGAGAGAAGTCAGTAAGGAAAGGATTGGAGGAGCTTTGTTACTTCTACCTACTCTGTAAGGGCACTGGCATGATGATATATATCAGAGAAATAATATTTTATACAAAACGAAACTGTACAAGTGATTTGAAGAACTGAGAATGTTCAGTTACTTGCGTTCCCTTTTTGCTGGTGCGTGCTACTGAAAAGTTTCCCAGTGACCAAACAAAAATTCTCACTCACATTGTACAGTGCCCCAAATATAGGATGACATGGCGGATTTGTTGAATTTTAAAGTGCTCTTTAATTACCCCGCAAGGGATCTAGCGTGATGATATAGACAGATGTTGAAGAGTTGTGTGGCTATGTATAGGTGGAAGCTATGATAGCCGCGCTGAAGTTGATAGCGGGCGTGGCGCGCGAGGACCAGGCCGCCTGCGCAAGCATCTGTGAGAACTTGCAGTGGGACGCCGTCAACGTCATGTTTGGTAAGTTATACATATTGTAATGTTTGTAGTATCCGCCGAAAGATGTCCACTGCAGGACATTAGCTTCTTTTAAGGTTTCGCTACATTGCTGACGTAATTTAATGAAATGTACGGGAGTTGTTATGTACTGAAATGAACGGTAGGCGACACATAGCTCCGCCATGCTCGGCGCGGCGCAAACGTCACAAATAGCCGCCGTCGCGCCGTCAGCGTGCGCAGTGTGCTGCCGACCGCCGTCCAAGTGGCTGGGATGGTTATTTATTTAGGATCTCCAGCAAGATATATACACAATGCCTACATCATTCAGCTATTACATTTGTATAGCATGTGTACTCGGAAATCTTAGCATGTACGTAATAATAATGATTCTAAAAAAACTTAATTTAAATTAATATAATTATGAACTAAAGATGCGGAAGATGAGCGGAGTGAAGCTGACCGACCGTATTCCCTGTAAAGTAGGATCGTAGTATCGGTAAAGTTGAGAAAAGGTATGCTCCGTTGGTTTGTTGCATATAGAAAGAATGTCAGAAGAAAGAATGACAAAACAGATATACAATGCGAAAGTGGAAGGATGTAAGTACCGGGGAAGAGCTAGACTATCTTAAATAAAATAAATAAAAAATAAAAAAGCCTGTATTTCCTTATCCTTAATTTCCATTTCAAAGTTGGTGTTTGTTTGTTGTCTAATTGTTAGTAAGAATTAGTTTTTGCTATTGGATATGGACCCCTCCTCGGGTGAATGCCTCCTCCAGTCCTTTCCACTCATCTCTGTCCTTGCCGAAAGTTTGCCAGTCATTTCCTATTAATTCGGTTATATCGTCAGCCCATCGTCTTTTCGGTCTCCCTACCCTTCTTTTGCCGATTAGCCACCTTGTAGTATTGATTATTAAATTAAATTAAAATTAAAAATTCTTTATTTCTGTACCAAAGGATTACATCATATTAAGCGAGGTTGGGATCTTCTATTAAGTATATAAAAGACTTGTGCCAGAACGTCCCGCACTTCCATATCTAAAGTTACATTAATATTTATGTATAGCTTAAAGTGAAAAGAAAAATAAAATATAAAGTAATCATGAAAACAAGATGAACAAACTCAATTGTGTAGGATATGTGTGCGTAGTGTGTGTGTGTGTGTATGTGTGTGTGTGTGTGTGTGGGTGTGTGTGTTAATGTGTGGATGTGTGTGTGTTATGTTACGATTTTTAGCAATCCCTCTGTATCATCAAAGGATTTTCGTTTCAACCATTCGACTAGGACTTTCTTACAATTATATACGGACATTGTGTGAATAAGTAAGTTTTTATTAATTTTATTATAAAGATAAGCAGATTGTCTATAATATTGTTTAGTAGCGAAACTGGTATTTGTGAATGGGATCCTGGCAACGTTATCTGATCTCCTTTTTTTTTAAACTATTCGGATCAAAGATGATGTTTTTATGTACTTTTAATACACTTTGTAGAATATATAGTTTTCTTACTGTTAATAATTCGCTTAGCGAATAGAGCTCCTCCGTAGAGTACCTATATGGTTTAAAATACATGACTTTAATCAAAGATCGTTGAGCTCTTTCCAATGTTATAAACTTTGTCTTTGCAGCTCCCCCCCAAACAGATATGCAGTACCCTATTACAGATTGAGCCAAGGTGACATAAATTTTAGTTAAAAGTAATTTTGTGGCAACATGCCTTAAAGTTTTAAAAAGCCAAGTAAGTTTTCTAATTCTATTACTTACATTATCAATTTGTGGATACCAAGATAGCCTTTGATCCATTATAATACCCAAATACTTAGTGGAAGTAACTTTAGTTATAGGGAAACAATTACAGGAATCTGTGTGTATACAGTTGACGTCATGTACTCGTATGTTGTAACTATTTTCAGGCTGAGATCGATTATAAATGGAATAGCACATGAATTTTGTTTTTTCCGTATTAAGTGTAAGCAAGTTAGACCTTAAACAATGATTAATAAATAATAGACAGTCCTGTCTCCGCTGTGAGTTTTAACTTATCCCAAGTGAAATCAGAAAATACTACAGCAGTGTCGTCCGCATAGGCGAATATTTTGGCATTACTAATATTGAGATTGCATATCTCATTGATGTAGATCAAAAACAATGTCGGCCCCAGTACACTACCCTGTGGTACTCCAAATGTGATTTCTGTGTCCCTGCTGATATAATCGCTGATTTTTACTTTTTGTTTCCGATCTGTTAAGTAATCCCTAAAGAGTGCTAGACATCTGCCTCTTATACCTATATCCTCCAGTTTTTTCACAAGTATGGGGACATGGACAGTATCAAACGCTTTTCTTAGATCAATGAATACAGCCATTGGTTTTTTACCCTGATCCCATTGGCTTACAATAAAAGAGCTTAGATCCTTAATTGCGTCTTCAGTTGAGCGTCCATACCTAAATCCATATTGATTATCTGACAATAATTTGAAACTGGTAAGATATTTAACGAGTCTATTATTTATCAACTTTCCTAATATTTTTGATATGGATGGCAATACAGATATTGGTCTATAGTTGTTGATATCTTCCATGTTCCCATTCTTATATACCGGCGTAATAATAGATTGCTTCAAGAGCCTTGGAAAGACGCCCTTTGAGAAATAGAGATTCGCAAGATGACAGATGACTGGGACTAGTTCATTTTTTGCCAGCTTTAAAAAGCTAACTGGGATGTTATCACACCCAGGGGCACTGTTTGTCTTTAGACTTATCAGTACATTATGTACTTCTTGGGGGTCTGTTGTCAGAAGAACGAATGAGTTCAGAGGAATGTTTTTTGTTCTACAAGGGTGTCTACCTGAAATATTACATTTTTCTAGAATGTCATTAGCTAATTTTCTCCCAATATTGGCAAAGTATTCATTTACATAATTGACCGAGTCATTTAGAGAAGTTTTTATGTTTAATAGTTTAGTGTTTTCAGTTTTTGTTTTATTTATGTGCGCTATTGACTTAATATTTTTCCATAACGTTTTAGTATTCTTTGTAGATAGTGCTAATTGGTTTCTTTCATGGGTTAGTTTTAACTTTCGTAACAATTTATTGCAAAAATTCCGATATCGTTTGTAGCTGATTTTTAATAATTCGTTATTTGGATCTAATCGTGTTTATTTTTGAAGTTTGTTCCTATTTCGTATGCACCTTAGGATACCTGATGTAATCCAAGGTTTAATAGAACGTTTGCTTTTGGGGATAGCCATCGATCGAGTATGTTCTTGGAGTGATGATATTATCTTATTTACCAATATATCTATTAAAATATTAGAATCATTACAAAAAAGTAATGCAGTAACATTTTTTTCCGATAGACTAATAAGAGCCGCTTCAAAATCAACTACATTTTTTATCTTCATATTTTCTTTTGGTGGTTTTAAGCAGGCTAAATTCAAGAATATCATAGAATGATCAGTTACAGAAGTGTTTAATACGGCAACCTTCGCAGATAAGGTATTTTGATCTAGTTTTAACATGTAATGGTCTAAACAGCTTTCTTCTCTAGTTGGCAAGTAATGAGCAGGCAAAATACTATGCATAGCTAGCATATTAAGGTAGTTTACTTTATTGTTCCTTTCATTAGAGTGCTCTATTTCCTTCGGAATAATATTAATGTTTAAGTCCCCGGTTATAATTATATTTTTATGTGACTTAATTGTATCCAAATGTAAGCTAAGATTATAAATAAACAATTCAGCATTAGTATGAGATGGTGAGCGATATATCCCTAGAATAGTGCTATTATATGTTTCTATTTGAAGGCAAGATGCATGTTCCCAATAAACTTCTTTAATATTAATAATTATTGTTCCATTTTTAACATATACCACTACGCTATCATTTGGATTAGCATGTTTAGTTGTTGCAAAATATGTATAGTCGTGCAGTGAGGGAATCGGTTTGCCTGGCACAAGCCAGCATTCCGTGAGAACCAATATATCAGGACTAAATTTTAATTCATTTAGAGTCACATTTAGATCATCAAGATTACACGCTTCTTATATTTTGTCATATAATTGTTAAATCTGTGTCTTTTACAGTTATGTTTTGGGCTAAGTCCCCAATATCACACCAATATGATTGAGCTATCTCTTCCTCATCTATTTCTTTCAGTACTGTAAACGAGCTATCCATATTCAATAATGATTATTAAAAAATTGTAGTAGTCAATAAGGTAATGGGTACATTTAATATTCACGAAATCGTAATACTTTTGGCGCAAATACATAAAAATGATATCTAAGGTTGAGTATGTATTTCCCACATGTTGTTGAGAGACGGTGAAACTTGAAATTGGAATTAAGAATAGTGTATTTGAATTAGAACAGTATGCTTTACGTGTGTACGGGTTTTTGTTGTTGTATATGTGTATGTGTGTGTGTAAGTGTATATGTGTATGCTGGCATGTGTGTGTTTGAGGGTGTTTTGGTGTGTGTTTTTGTGCTTACAAAGAAAACAATTTACAGTTTGTATTATAATTAAACCAATTTTGAAGATTAATGAACAATGAAACAGAAAGCATGCAAATAACTTAACTAGAAAAATCTCAAGAAATTCTCTTAGACTCAGTCATTTCTCCTGTAATAGTTGATGAACCTGGGCCTCAGATTTAATACTTATGATTGGAGTATGTTCATCCTTTCTCACATAGATCTTTCCATAGGCAGTCCAGCAGAATTTATATTTTCTTGATTTGGCAAGATCACGTGCCATAAAGTGTAAACGAGCTCCTTTTGATGTTAGCTGCTCTGTGACATAGATGGGAGTATCTTCTAATGTACGAAATCCTAAATGTAATGCTCGCAGCTTCATCTTATGTTTGGCGTTAAATGTCTTACACATTTTCAGAACTTCAGTTTTCAATAGAGTAGATGATGTTTCTACCACAATAGGGGTATTTTGTATGTCGGCTTTCTTTGCCCGTACCCGATATATATCTTTAATGTCCAATTTATTTAAGTTACCGCCTATATTTTTAGATAGACATATCATCATTTCAATTAGATCATCTTTGGTTTCATTGGGTTTTTTCGGCACATTTTTCACTTCAAAATTCGCTTTACGACTTTTGTAGGTCCTCAATTTTTTTTTCCAAAATTGTTATATATTTACTTTCTTCTTGTATTTTAAACTCTAACGTCTCAATTTTCTTTTTAAATTCTTCATTCTGTTCTGTGAGAAGAATTACAGAGGACTAGATATTTTGGTTAGAGTTTTGTATTTCTGCTAGTATTTTCTTTAATTCTTGGTCTTGAGCAGTAAACATTGATTTTAATTCCTCCTTAAATGTTATTAAATCTGTTGCGCACTCATCACTTCTTTTTCTCTTTAATCGCGAGAAGACATAATCGTGCGGTGGTGTAATCGTATCTTGTGACAATTTGTTCAAGTCTGTGTCAGACATTGAGCGATCGCCAGCCATTTTACCAGGCAACAATAAACACCAGCAGTTGTAGTATTAACAGGCCCGATATCGTCCCTACACTAATGACGTGGGCGGGGTTTAGAGTGGGTTGTATTCAGCCCAGCTAATCAGGGGGTGAGGGCGTGAGTTATTTCGCAACTGCATTAATGGCGGAATCGGCGCGCGCGCAGATTGGAGAATTTGTATAATGCTAATTACTCACAGGTACCAGGATCGCAGAGGTGCACGCGCAACGCTGAACGTTCACTTGACTTGGCTGTTAATCTCCACGAGTTTATGTAGTTCTATTTTTTAATATTAATTAAATTATGTGATTTTTTAAATTATATTTTTAATAAGCAATTAACGTGACTGTATTAAGCGTCTGCACTGTACAGTGGTCCGGGGGGAAGGGGATTATCCATCTGCTGTCTGTGTATCTCGATACGTGACCCGCCCACTGCCATTTCAATTTTAGAGCTTGTGTGAGGGCATCTGGTGTCTTTGTTATCTGTCTGATTACTTTGCTCCTGACTTTTTGTATTTTCCTTATGTTTAGGATAGTCCTCTCCATAGCTCTTTGTGTCGTTGTGATCCTTGGTTTTGCTTTTGTTGTGTATATCCAAGTTTGGCAGCCATACAGTAGACAAGGCAGTATACAGGTGTCTAATACCGTTTTCTTAAGGTTTATCTAGTAGTCTCCTTTTAGAATTTCTTTAAGTGACCAAAATTTCTTCCAGGCTATGTTTGTTCATCTTTCAATTTCACCTTCATTGTGCGTTCTCAAGAGTAGTATTTGTTTGCCTAGGTAGATGTAACTAGTGTTGTAAAAATGAGCGCCGAGCGTTCAGCGCTGAGTCGACGCTTACGAGCGTTCAAGACTCGAGCGTTGAAGGCTCGAGCCTTTAAGGCTCTCGGAGCGTTGAAGACTCGCGCTATAACGCTTGAGTTGCGAGCTCAAGCGTTTTAGCGTTATAATTTCTTTTGCTTTGATCGTCGAAAATCGAAATTAATTTAGACTTCCGAAACAACTGTGTAACAGAGGCGTATCCGACACCAGTTCTTAACTAAGATTTTTGCATCAATTTTAATAAATGAAAAAAGTATGTTATTTTAAAATTACCAATCAATCAAAACGATAAACGAAAGTAGGCTGTAATTAAAATAAACACGAAAATGCATGCTGCACTCTGAAACTCCAACACGAAGCACGTATTTGTAAGAATTTATTTAGGCCAGCTCTTCAGCGCAGGGGCAAGTAAAAGTGCAGTAATATGCCAATTAGTAACAGATTCAGTATCAGAGTTGGTTAGTAACAGAGTGTGTTTAAATTACACAGTAACAGAGTGTGTTTAAATTACACCTAAATATAAAAATTTATTCAAGTTGGTACTTATGCATGTTGTAGTTATTTGTCTGTGTACACCCGCCAAAGGCGCCGCGGGGCAGTGCGGTTGCGGGAGGGGCGTTCTGCCGTGCCGAAAGAGTAGAGAGATTTAAAGAGTAGCCAAAAATGAAATTATTAAATAAAATAGGTAAAACAAATTCTTTGAAAGGGCCGACTACGTGTATGCGGTGCGTGCACACTGTACTCGTTGTATCGTATCATAGGTATTTAATTATGTGATCGTATTTCATATATGTATTTGGAACTGTAACATATGGAATTTGTTTGGGGAAGCCTAATACCAATAGAAAACGTATTTCCGGTTATGGATGACAAAAAGATACAAATTTTGTAGACTCAAGGTTTGGGTATGTCCGATACCTACTATAAAAACAAACAATCAGGTCAATTTGAGAACCGCAAGTGTTTGAAAAGTAGATTACAAACTACCTTTGAACTAATAATAACTTTGACCCGGAAAGACAGAGATAATCAGAATATTTTTTATTCATGTAAACCATTACAGTATTTATGAATCGTCAGAAAAGTAACAAAGACTCTACCACCATTTCGGAATGTCATTCCTGTGGAGAAGAAGGGCAATAAACTCCACGGTTACTCTTATAAAATAGTATTTTTACATTTTCTTTTTCCATCTACATTTTCTTGTGGGATATGGGGGAACGATGTAGCCTGGTCTATCAGGTAGGTCTAAGTTAAATTATACAAATTATACTATTCATGTGAATGGCTACATGGTTCCCTCATTTAAAGAGAAAGAAATGAGAAAAAAAGGAAACACTACTTAATTAATAGAAGGAAGAGAGGGAATATTAAATAATAATAGCTAAACAAGTTGTCCATATTCAATCAAGTGGAGCTGGTACAGCCCCTATCCAAGTATTTTTGTCTTTTAAATAATCATCTATCGTATAATAAGCTTGCTTACTAAGTTCAGTGACGTCAAGAGGAATTTTATTATAACATCTAACACAGTACCCCATGAAAGAAGTGTGAATTTTTGACAGATGAAATTGCGGTTGATCTAATTTATTTTTATGTCGCGTATTATAGCAATCCTATCGCCTAGCTGATTAAACAGATCTATATTTTTTCTTGTATACATTATGTTTTCATAAATATGCTAACATGGGACCGACATAAGAGACATACGAACAGAGCAAGTTAATTAAAATTAATTTCCGTGGGTGGCTGTTAAATTTGCCGAAATGCCATTAAAGTTAGTTATATTATTTTTCCATGCCTTTTTAATTAGAAACCCGGCTCCATACAAACCCTTTTTTCTCCTATATAGCACAAAACATAGTCTGAATACTCTTCTATGTGGCAACCCATTTTTCTTGCTTCTGAGAGTCCTAGTATGTCGCAGTTTATATCTTTCAGTGCATTATTGAGTTCTAAGTATCGGTGTATTGATGACAGAGACCTGACATTATAAGTTCCAATTTTTATACAATTCTTAGAGTACTGAGTTCTTAGATTTATGCGAATATTACACATGAAATAAAACTATTTTTTCGGATTTTATCGCGGTTTATTTTTGATTTTTAAGTTCCCGATGTTTCGAGTGCTTTGCAGCACCCATGGTCACGGGAAAATCAAAAATAAACCGCGATAAAATCCGAAAAAATAGTTTTATTTCAATTCTTAGAGTCTTTGTCCAGTTTAGTGGTTTTTTGTTTTTGTGGTTTTCCTGGAGGGTTGTCGTCGTACTTTTCCACGGGGACCAGCCGGCTTGGAAGATGTGTGTTATGTGTTGATGTAGCTTTTTCAGTTTGCTGTTTTCTGGGAGAGGCTGGCCGATTTGTTGCTATATATTTGTGGTGTCGGCTTGTGTGATTGTTTTGTTATTATTATTTTTGTTTGTTAGATAGTTTAGTATGCTCGGTTTTGCTACGCCTTCGGAAAAGCTCAAAGACTTTTGTACTGTGTGGGCGGCCAAGGTTATGTTCTTTTTGTTTGCTTGAGATATCAGCTCGGCATGGTTGTTTGTGTTATTCTCTGGGGATTTTGATAGGTTTCTTTTATTGTTTTTCGGTTCTTTGGGTGAATTATTTAGTAGAATAAGCTTGTCGTATTTGATGATGGCTGTATTACCCTTCTCTCTTTTAGCTTTTACTTGTTCCTGTAGCTCTCTTCTTTTTTATAGAACTGATTGGGGGTACTCTTCTTTTATATAATACGGTGTTTCTTTTAGAACTCCTTTGCCTTTTAAGATGTCGATCTTCTTACTAAGTGTTGTGAACGTAATAACTATCGGTCGTGGTTTTTCAGTCTTGTTCCCTATTCTTTTGATCGCTTGTAAGTCTCTATGGTCTATTTGTATTGGGCAGTATGTATGTACAAAGTCTACTATAATATTTTCTCAATTTGAGTAGGATGTTTTGTGTTTCTCCAGCCCAAAGAAGACTAGATTGCGTTGTCTCGATTGTCTCTCCATATAGTATAATATTTGCGCTTGATTTTCCACTCTCGCCTTGAGGTTTTCATGTTTTTCTTCTAAAATTTTTAATGTTTCTTCTAATATTTTATTTATATATAATGTTACCTTCTCTGTCACTTCTTCCCCTGTATAAGTTTTTTCTGTTCATTGAGTTCTTTTTGAATAGAAAGAAGTGCGGCCATTACCTGCTCCATTGTGATGAAAAATCACTAGACTATCTTACCATGACCAAATAAACCGTGTCTTATCGGAAGGACAAGTCAAGCCTCCGTAACCGGCGAGCGTGTACGAGACGAACGGTAGTTCGTCATTGAACGGAAGGAATCTGTTGGAATTCTGTACTCCCTGCCTACCCCGCAAGAGATCTGGCGTGATAATATGGATAGATAGATAGATGAACTAAATACAAATGAAGATAAAAATGTCAGCAAAAGTGGGAATTAGCCTTAGAGGCTATAGGCATAGGAACGGTTATATGATGAAACCATCAATGTTTCAAAAGACGGGGGTGTGTGCAGGTCTGATCTGCTGCCACGTGCCGCTGCAGCTGAAGGCGGAGCTGTGCAGCACGCTGGCGGCGCTGGGCGGCTGGGCGGGCTCCGCCGCCCGCGTGTGGGCCGCGCTGGAGGCCGCGCAGCTCGTGTCGGCCTCCGCGGACAGGCGGGCGCTCAACGCGGAGCTGCACGAGGTAGACATGCTTACTTGTTTTTTTTAGGGGGGTAATCCTTTATTTATTACAATATGAAAGACTTACAGCCAATCGAAACATAATAGCATCGGAACAGAAGAATGAAAGCCAATTTATAGGATAACCGCTCGCCATTGGGGGAAGCGAGGGGTTATGCTGAGTCTCCTACCGACTAAAGCCCCCACCGTGCACCGGTTCGTCGCTGTGTCTGGGCCGGGTTACAGAAACGCGTGCGACTTTTCACTAATGTGGAAATCCACTCTTGGCGGAAATGGTTTCCGTACACTGCAATGAGGGGCGTGACTGGAGCACATGGCACGCATTTCCCTTCCGAGGGCCAGTTATTGTGTGCAGGCGTTGGGCAACTCCATTCCCATTACCCGCAAACCCTCATCAAGGCGGCAAACGAAGTGGCGTAGGCACGCTATCGCCGCCTTGTTCTATGACGACGGAGCGGATCAGCCAGAAGGCTAGCCTCCTTCAACGGCTCCGCCACCTCTTTCAGCGCTAGCCTAATTGTTCTAGCTTCCTTCACTAGCCCCGCCACCTCCTTCAGCGCTAGGCTAATTGTATGTTTACATAACTTTTACAATAAACATTGAATTTAATGGTAGCGATTTTCGATATATCGAAAATAATAATAAATTATATTTTCATGTTGGTAGTACACTATTACAAGAAGTTATTACATTACCAATGACACTAAAATAAATTTTAGAACGACATCTGTGTCCGAAATTATCTGTATTTCAGACATCAGTGCTCTTCTCTTAGATTGAAATATTACAATCAAGATGGTTTAAGTTGACCCACTAATAATACCAATTATTATTATGTTACAAAACTTTTTGACTGAATTATATTTACAAAAAATAAAATAAAAATATATTATTTTCCAATCCTAGGTGGAATGTCGTATTGAAGAGTACCCGCTGTCCCGTGCCTTCGTGACCCTCCTGGACTCGTTGTGTGCCGCGGCTCCGCTTCCAAGAGCTTTGGGTGCGGGCTCGCGGCCGCCCGGGCTGGACCCGTACGTGGAGCACACGCTCAACCGCCTGGCGCTGCCCGCCCCGCACAGACCTTACGCCAAGCCCTACGAGAAGTGGCAGGTATATAGTAAGATCAGCGACATAAATCGCTGAACTATTTTCAGATCCCTTTAAAACTGGCCTTTCAAACATTCTTGCTGGAGGTCTTTACGTATACAAGTCTAGAAAAGCGATATTGGGGTTTTTCTATAGAAAAATTCTCAGCAGCATTTCAGAGTTTGAAATTGGGCCCAGTGTAATGGTAATAGACTCGCTCCTTATTACATTGGGACCCAATTGTCGGCAATATGTGAGTGTTATACAGTACCTACACCTCTGCGACATATTGGTGTATGTAAATATGACTAGTTTTCACAACTATTTTCCCTGAATGGGATACATATCATGTAAATTATGTTGCTCATTTATGCTTTCCTTTCTCCGGCAGATGTTATCTCTCTGCTTCCGCCTGTTCGCCCGCTGGCTGGACCAGTACGAGCCCACACCATCGGATTTCCCCCCGGTGGGACGGGAACCCGACACGAACCCTCCCCCCGGGTTCCGGCTGCTCATCCAGCTGCACACCAAGTCTGAACTGCTGAGGTTGTTGCTCACATGTTTAGATGAAGCGCATGAGTTGATGGACAGACAGTCTCACCCTGGGAAGGTAAGTTGATGGTGAACTGAGGAATAATAGAGTCAGCTGGAGGTCGCAATGGTATCGCCGATTGATCATTCTCAGGGTACTCGTTTAGGACATATTTAGTGAAGTGCGACGAAGAGCTCGCGATCTCAAGGCTTTATCTATAAATTTTTATATATTTCAATATTTAAAGTTTAGAATGATATGTTTGCTACCCTAAAGATGTCTTCTGCAAGACAAAAACGCTTTGCATTCAATTCGATCAAAAAACTGTGGTCAATCAGAGAAACGTAAAAGAATTCGAATTCTAGTAGCATACGATGTCACCTAAACGACGATGAACGGCAGCAACTTACAGTCAAGTTCGAGGAATTTTATTAGTAGTTAGTGGTTGTGCGGAAATCTATTTTATGTCAAGTACGATTAAATTATACAATTGATTAGTACGTCAGTTAGTAGGTAATGACGAGAGCGATCGATTTGTTTATTTATATTTAATCTACGGTTGTTGACTGTATATTTATTATGACCGATTCGTGATGAATGACTTGAGTATCGATGACAATGTATGATGTGTTGTTGTGTAGACATACGTGGAGCAATGCCTGGTGAGCATCCTGCAGATCCTCGAGCGAGCGCTGGCTCTCGAGCGTCCGTTCCTAACCGCCGCCTCTCGCTCCGTGCTTATCGTTGGGCTGTCCAAGCTGATACTGGGTGAGTCTATGGCCCCTATTACAGAACGAAAATCAGTCGTGAATCGAATTTTAAAACTAACATTTTAGTATAGTAACCATCTTTTAAAACTAGATTCGCGACTGATTTACGTTCTGTAATACGGGCTTAAACCATTTATCTTAGCATCCATTCACATAGACCCGCCTGAAGATTAGAATAAATTTGCACGCTCGCACGGGACAAATCTTTGTGTAGTCTAAAGTATTTATATCGGTGTGAATTTTACATTTGTAAAGGCACCCACGACACAGGAATAAATCATAGTGTTGAGCTACTTTAAAAAAAAAACATCTTTGCTAATAAATAACTGACAGACAATGTGTTAACCTAACTCCGCTTATGTCTACTTTTGTGCTAGTTACTTTAGCCATCTGTCGACACGAGTAAATCATTGGAATGAGAGTTTTATCCCAGTGTCAGTGCGAAGGCATATGAAATATTTAGAATGTGTTGTGCCCGCCAGCTCCAGAAGGCCCCGACAGCAGCTGCCGGCTGGTGACGGCGTGCAAGGTGCTGCAGCACGCGGCCACGCTGCCGGCCGCCGCTGCTCGCGCAGTGGCCCTGCTGTGCCGTGCGCTGCAAGCGCCCGCAGCCGCCAAGCATCTGCTGGCCTCCATTTCACATAGACACGCGCTCGCCGCGGAGATCAGGTTACAGTTGTCACCGACTTATATTGCCAAATATCTAGTGATCGTCGATCGATCAAATTATGCTGTTAAATTGGACTTTTTGTGTGGTTATAGCCAGAGATAGGCAAAATGTGATCAGATTTTTTAAAAAAAAAAAAATCTGATCACATTTTGCCTATCTCGTGGCCTGTATCGTGGATGCGTTTACAAGCATAAAAATTCACATACACACATACCCAGACCGAAACAAATAATTGTGGGTCACACAAAGATTTGTCCCGTGCGGGAATCGAACCCGCGACTATTCGACCCAGTGGGTGGAGCGGCTTAAGCTCTTAACCACTTTCCCATATCGTCCGTCCTGACGAGATGAATGATTACAATTGCATTTTGTAATGTTCAATCATGATTCAATATTAAGTGTAACCGTAAATGTTGAAGATTACAAAATGTAATGTTAATCATTAATATACCATCACGCCCATATTCCCGAAGCGGGGGCGGTTAATCATTAATCTGATTACATTTTGCCCATCTCTGGTTATAGCACTCACGCTGCTTTTAGCATCGGCGACCGGCAATTTAGAGTTGGTTATCAGAAGCTAGATGCCGCGTCCAAACATTTTACAGTCGTGGTGATTAAGTCGTTTTTTGAACGCTCGATGCAATGACGAGGACGCTACAATCTATACACGTGCCGCCACTCGTCTCTCTCTACCATTTGCTTCTCCACGCGCCCTTGCAACATCGATGCAGTCGTACAAACGAGCCAAGGACACTCCTAGCTTTGTGCGACTGCGGTGTTCTTGGCAATCAACAAGGTTAAGCTACGTTCGATTCGGTCGGTCTGAGATGGGTGGTCGTTTGTGCCATTTTTTATATTCGAGTGCCTCCGTGCTTCGGAAAGCACGTTAAGCCTCTGGTCCATTTTATGTGTAGTCGTTAGCATGTGGCCACAACTTGCCTCCACCAATCTGCACTGGGACCGCGTGGTATAGTATGACTAATATCTCTTACACAGTATTTGCTGATTAAAAAAAAGAAATGATAAAAGACTGCCTCGTTGGTCTAGTGGCGAATCGCATCGCTTGGTGATCACGAGGTCCTGCTTGCAAATCCTAGGTCGGAAAAATTAAGTTTTTCTAACAAAAACTTCCCAGTGAGTCCGGAGTCTGAAATTGTGCCCGGTATATGGCTATAGGCTCGCTCCCTATTACATGGGACCTAACATCGTCGGCGAAAAAAGGGTGTTCCCAGTACACCTCTGAACCCCCCCCCCCCCCCCTTTGGTTTATATAGGCGTGACGTTGTTTAAAAAAAAAAGATTGATCGCAGTTAGGCGCCTAAACGCGATGCAGTTGCAAAATCGACGATCACAGATGCTATAAGTTACGTGCGTGTTAGAAGCTTTGTGTGTGTGTGTGATCTACGCTATTGGCCGCGGGGCCTTCACAGCTTCACCGGACAAGAGGGCGAGCGTGCAACCACTACGCTCGGGCCAGAAGAGCAAGGGGGCCACTAGCTCAAGTGCGCCTCTAGGAAGAACGGCCTCGGCTTGGGCAGTCGCTATGGGGGAGGGCGTATTCTAGGTGTGTCGCCGTGGTGCTCTGCACCGGCCGGCGGACAAGGGATTCTTCAACTTCGCCGACGAGGTCGGTGTCTGATCCTGTGTGCGGGATCTACATGATTGCACTACTATAGAAATATTTTTGTTTTATTAGATATGGCTTCGTCGAGTGCCTGGAAGCGGAGGAGTGGCCCGAGGAGTCTGAGGGTGAGGGTGGCGAGGGCGGCGCGGTGCGGCAGGCCAAGGAGGGCATCGTGCTGCTGCTGCACCAGCTGCTGCCCACGGCGCCGCCCAACTTCGCGCACTTCCTGCTCGGCTACCAGCTCACTGAAGATGTGAGTATGTTCTAACGAGCGGATGTAAAAAGTTACGGTCATCAGGTTATAATCGCGCTGCTCTAAACAAATATAAAGAGTGGCATTACTAGATTTCACAGAAGACATACTACACCATAAGTGAATATTTTAATAATCAATTATGAATATAATAATAAATATTTGACTAGTGAACATTAATAATTATGGATGACATTTTGAATACTGTGACATTTTACAAATTTATGTGGTATTTAATTTAATATTATACTATTGGACTGAGATATTTTAAAATAGACTGCATGATATGTTTAACCTTTTGCATGCCTTTTGGCAGAATATGGCAAATGTTACCATAATCTATCAAATTAACACCATTTGTTATACCCATATTCGCAAAATAAAGAATTTGAATTTGAATTTAGATTTCCCGCTACAATCAAGCGTGTCATTGCGCAGAGTGGTGCGGCATAAAGAGAACGTTACATCCCGTCCACTTTTGTATTTGCCATCTAGCTGAAGACTGCATGCTGCTGCATAGCATGACAGACTGACGTAAACCACGCCCACCGCGATGACGACAGGGCTTAGTAAGAAAGAAAGAGAAAGAAAAACGTTTAATGTGGTACATACAAGCAAAACAAAAAAAAAAATGACAATGGCAATTAACTTAATATAATGAGTTACATAATTATAAATAAATCATACTGCCATCAAGCATGTATATTTAGGTATGAGTACCACATATGGCCCCGCCTCAGCGTTATGCTGGTTGAAGCAACCAGCGCTGGTATTCTGGTAAGGCCCTTGGAGTGACCACGGGCTGTCACGCTAAATACACTCCTAGAATTATTATAATATACCAAAATCAAAATATATTAAAAAAACAAAAACAAGTAAAACAGACAAAAATATGACACAATACTGAATTTAACAGAAAGCCAAAAAAAAAAAAAAGATAATACAGATAATAAAAAAGCGAAATTATTACAACACAAAAGGATGATTGAATTGAAGATGCTCTGCTTACACTGGCAATCACAAACAAAGTAATAATAATAAACATAGAAAAGTAACATATTAAAAGACAATAAGAACTTTAGTAGGAAGGCACAATGAACATGTGTTAAGGCCGACTCCTCTTTATTTTTGGTTTGTGACTCCTGCACAGCAAGTGAATTGCAAATCAAAATTGATAGACGGTTAGGATCAGTGGTGAAGAGCTTAAGCCGCTCCGTTCACTGGCGTAGTGTTGGGACAAATTTTTGGTGACCCACAAATATTGTTTAGGTCGGGGTGTTTGTGTATGTGAATTTTATATTTGTAAATAAAGAATCCGTATATAAAGAAACCCTAATAGTCAATAATCTGATCTATCTATATATTAATACGTGAAGCAAAAACTTTGTACACCTTTTTACGCAAATTGCGCGGACGGAGGAGTATGAAATTTCCCACACTTATAGTTTATATAGAGAAGGAGTGCAGAATGCTAATATTTTTTTTTTAATTATGCATAAAAATACATTAAATCAATAAAAATAACATGACACACTACCATGTATTTGACACAAGCACGCGTATATATACTCTTTTGTTTATTGTTAAAAAGTTTGTGGTCAAATTGAGAATAGGTTTATATTGTTTGTCTTTAATATTGTTTGTCTATAGTCTTACTGAATGTCAAACATAACCAGCAAACGATGAAAGAGTAGGTCGAACTGCATCATCTTTCTACTCAATTACATACCAACTTGCCACTATTTCATAGGCCTTAATAAACAGCTATTATATTCCGCAATCACACAGTAACCATCTAACTACGAAGCCGCAAACAAAATGGATTTTGTATAGACTCCCATTTCTCCGTTTTTTAACTACCCTGCTTTTATTTATATTATTTGTGTACGTCAGTCCGCTAACTACGCCAAGTCGGTTTAATTTATGTTTGGAACGGTTTAACTTATAGTACAAGTTTTGTATTTTCTCTGTAAGTGATTTGTAAATCTTTGAGAAAATAAATGTCAAACCATATCCACGTCGCAGAAATGAATGCGATTTTTTTTTTAAACGTGGGCTACGTTTAAAAAAATCATAAAAAAATAGGATTTATTCCTGTATCGTGGGTGAGTTTACAAACATGAAAATTCACATACACAAATACCCAGACCGGAACAAATAATTGTGGATCACACAAAGAATTGTCCCGTGCGGAAATCGAACCCGCGACAATTAGGCACAGTAGGCGGAGCGGCTTAAGCTCTTAACCACTGCGCTAAATCGTCCGTCATAGTGCGGGACTACGTTTTTTATTAAATCTGTAGAGATGGTTGATGCAAACGTAAAGTGGCTGTCCCAACAAGGCTAGCCCAGCTGTGAGTGATGATGAACGAAGTTCCTTCCCGTTGATATGTGTTGTGTGTTGTGTGCAGGTGTCGCGTAGTGCGTTGGCAGAGGCAGGGGCAGGCGGTGCTCCTCGCACGTGTTTACATTCAGTGCTGCAGATATTAGAGCAGCACGTCGCCGGACACGCCGCGCACAAGTACGTACCACCTTTTTTCTACTACGCAGGTAATAGCCAACATTTTGGTCCTTCGGGCCGGATATGAGCCAGCGACGTATGAATGGGTCTTTGCGGGATTTATCACACAGAGAAGCCCTCAGGGTGACTTTGACACGGTATGTGCCTCTGGGATCTCCAAATGGAACGCACCGGTGCCACTCTCTCCTGTCTCGCTCATTTGAGCACATCTTGGGGAATCAGTAAATATATATAAACAGTACAGAATCTTAGTACCAGAGGTCCGAGTAAGACATCTCTACCCGTTACTCACTACCCACTGAGACCAGCCGTGAAGCCGCATAGAACGTGCGTCTGTGTGCGTGATTCTTTTTCGTCCCGCTAGTACTAATATGATCATATATTCTTCATCACGATAGTTACGGTGGTGTGGAGCCATTTAAGCCACGATTATTGGTTTCGTCAAGTATACGTGAAAAGTCCACACCCTAGGATATCTGCGAACCCTAGAGCGGCCCGTTCTATTTAGGCCCTGGGCAGCAGGGCTGGACGTACGTGCCTCTCCAGTAAACTTCGTTATTATGATGACATAATATTGACGTTTAACTAAGCAATAGATTAGCTCAGATGATCCCATTATTTCCATGCCATGGGTGTATACGTTTACAAACATGAAATTCAAATCTATAATATACATACGAAATAAATATTTGTGGGTCACTCAAAGATTTGTCGCGTGCGGTGACCGCAACTGCGATTTCTTTATTACTTAATCTGGTGAGCGGGCGGCCTATGTTCTGACTAACCTGTCAACGTCGTAGTCGTCAAAGTAATTCTTGATTATTGCATTAAAACAAATATAATATTTATTTAAATGTTTAATACGATTTCTTTTACAACATCAACAATCAATAAAATATTTCTAACAAATTACTCTAAGATATAACATAACAATCCTAACAATATAATCTAAAAAATATCACAGTGATATGCACATCAATATATTAGTATCAAAGAATATGAAAATGTAAATAACTATGTACTCTGTCTATTCTTTCCGAAATCTGGATTCCTGATATTCGACTGTAGCTGCCTATGGATAATTCCCGCCTGTAGATGATACTGTCGGTACATGTACTCTTTCGTCATCGCTTGCGCAGAGAACATCGCCCTGCTCCTTTGCAGGATCTCGTTCTTTGGCCCCCATGTCGGATCCAACCGAGTCATCTCCTTAAATCTCTTCCTGCCCGCAGCTACCAACAATCTTAGCAATGGTACTGCCAGTACCCACACAGTCGCACCACCGAACATCCATAACCCAATTATGCCCCCTAAACTAACATAAGTTTTCAAGCATAAATAATGGACTTCCTCACAAAACGCGTAACTTAGTACTACACTCGAGAAAAGCCAGCATATCTTCACCCACACCCGAGGCTGCGTTCCTTGCATAAAGTGTATATCTTCCGCAAATTTACCCATACCGTACCATAGGACGAACACTACGTTCTCCATTATCACCATTAGTACATTTATTAGGGTAAACGTACGCTGGAATTCCATGAGGGAATTGTAAGTATAATTGCTTACCAATGGGATTGTTACTATGAACAAAGTTACTACTGTACCGAAAGCCACGAAGCCGGGGTGTCTCGCAACACAAGGCTTCCTTTTCGCCAGCATTTCTAGCAAAGACGATATAACTAGAATGTTTAAACTTAACGCTGATGAGACGATAACGCTGAATATCAAAATCAGCCAAAGGCAAGTGGACTGGTAGGCGTGGAGTAACCGTGGCACTTTCTCGAATGTATAAGACATTTTGTCGATCAATACTGCACCGGGTTTTAAACCGAATTGGTAAGCGTACGGGCAAGTCATCATGGCGTTGATGGAAGTACCTAGAATGGTTGCGCCGCAGCTTATCATGATTGTTATCACGGAATTGGAGTAGCAAGGCGATCTGAATGCTGTACTCGAAGCCAAGTTAAAAGATAAGCCCGTCCCTACATTCAGAGCGAACATTACTTCAACGATGATTCCCGAGAAGTCGTAGTATTTAATAAACTTACTGAAATCAGTGTCTAAGGCGTTTTCGAAGTTTATTACTATACCTTTCTGGACCATAGACCCCATCATTAGGATTGTGTAACCAAAAAAAGGATATATAGTCAGGACACTAAGTAGCCATTTCACGGAATTGAGCCGTTTGAAGTAGCTTAAGTAGACAACGCCACATATCAGAATAGAGCCCAGTCCGACGCGCCACGCCAAGTGGAATCGAGTTCTATTCATCCCTAGTATATAATATCTCCAGTACTGATACTCTGGATACGTAGTGTATAATTTACCACAGTACTTGAGAGGCTCTCGAGACCTTATGCAGTCCTGGTTGATTGTGTAATTAGTTTTGAGGATATTGCAGTCCTTATCGCTCCAAAAGCCGCAGGTGTAGTATGGTATTGGGTCTTCGAAGCTTATTAAGAAGTAGTGCAGTACGGACGCGTTGACGGTGTGGCAGTAGATGATGAAGATTGTCTGCCAGAAGACGTGTATGTAGCCGAGGTGCGAGAGGCACCCGCGGGCTCGCCACACGTCAACGCAGTCGCGGGCCGTGAACTGCCCGACCACTTGCTCCATGTAGAATAGTGGTATGCCTGTGGAAAAGTTCATAGTTTATTCATCTATTTCGTCGTCTTGATCAGAATCTTTAGGTCTTATATACCGCGCTTCTTTAGTGTAAAATCTTTGTTTTATCTTAATAAATCAGCTTAAACTCTTGCACTGCAGGGTAAAGGCCCTCTATTAAATCGATGTGTGAGAGAAAACGATATTGCATGTCCACTTCTAGTGAGCTGAATGTAAGTCATGGGTCAAATTACGCGACGTTATTTGTTCAGTTTTGAAGATCGTACATAAGGTCGCTCCATGTAAACACCAGTCATAATTTATATGAAGCTGGGTATACTTGACATATCGTAGCACCGTTCCGTGCCATCGATCTTTAAAGGTTAGAATTAAACTACAGAGTAGCTTTTGATTTCTCCTTCGCAAAGGAAACAAGACATACTCAGTCTTTTGTCAGAAAGGAGGTATGTGGGAATATTTGCCGCATTAAGAAACTCGGACTTCGACACAAGGCTTCTCCAAATGGAAGGTAAAGGGGTCTCTCTATTATATCTCACCGAATTGAGCAGATCTCAGCGTCTGAATCGTATTTTTCACTCACGACTCATGCCATCGTCTTGCTCGGCTCCACTTTAGCTTCGTTAACTAGATGCTTGTGGCGAAAAAAGGAGAAAGTTGAAGGTCATACCTAAAGTGATATATACCAGTATGTACATCAACAAATATCCGACTGCTCCGCTGTTGACTGCCCGGTGCGGCAAGTATATGTACGTGTGGATCCCGACCACCTGCGTCATCATTGCCGTTAGGTAGGCCCGCCGCGAGCCCCAGCTGCAATCGTTCAGCACCTTCTCGTGATTAGACATGACTGAGGGATTTTTAGGCCGTTTTAATCATGGTTTTGTCTGTTAATAGATGATTTTTATGTTGCAATTTTTGTGAATGATGCGTATGTCAAATGTGTTGGTTGAATCGCTTTGGTCGTGGCCAACTTGTTTTGCATAAAGTTGATACGATGAGTATAGGCGGGCCACAAACATAACGATCAATTTCTAAATAGTACACAAATAAGCAACTAGTTATTTGGACGAAGGAATCAAACAAACCACATCCATAAATATTTAATTCTCGACTGATGCACTTTCTGTATGTAATACAGGCATTATAAGGTGCTGTTACACTCTCACTAAAATTCAATGGCGAAGACTGCTTTGGGAGCTGTGTGCGTCGGCTAAGCGACCTGTACCTATGGATCATTGTTCGTGTGTTCTTGAATATTATCTATCTATCAATCTATATCATTACGCCAGATCCCTTGCGGAGTAGGCAGAGAGTACGAGTTCCAATAGGTTCTTACCTTACATACCTTTCTGGCTTCCTCTACTGTCATAGTTCGTCTCATACACGCTCGCCGGTTATGGAGACTATTGACTTGTCCTTCAGATAACACCTGGTCTATTTGGTCAAGGTAGGAAAGTCTAGGTCTTCCCCGGTACCTACATCCTTTCACTTTCGCATTGTATATCAGTTTTGTCATTCTTTCTTCGGACAACAGAAACAGTTATGACAAAGGAAGCATAGTCTCTTTCCGTTTTATGATTAATTTTTTCAATCCTTATATAAACTTCCTGTCCGCATCTCCCTTTGACATGAGTTGTCAATTGGTTGATTGTAGTATCTGTGCTTAATCTCCATACATGAAGGCTTTTTTTTCCGTACCCTGAATTCCAGTAAGGTTTTTATTTTCACCTTTTTTTACGTCCTTAGATTGAAATACTCTCTTTTTCCTACGAACCAAGGTCCAATCAGCCTTTACTTCCTCTCTTATACTATTGGATTCAGCTGACGACGAGGATTTATTTGTATTTTTAGGTCGACTTGGGGTGATTACCACGCTCATTGCCGCTGGTTTAGTGGCCTCGCGTGTATTATTTACGGGGAGGGTAGTTGTTTTTTTTTTTTTTTTATTCTTTATTGTACACATATATACACAATGAATCATTACATAGGATATTTTATGTACAAAGGTGTGCTTAACTCAAAATTGAGTTTTCTTACAGCTAACCTGAGCGATAGAGAGATGAAAAGTAGAGAGGACAGTAACAAGTGTACAATGGACTAAAAGTATACATAAATACACAACACATTTATTGATTTGTTAACAACTTGATGCTCACGCGCCACTTTATACCTACTCGCATACTACGCGGTTGCGAATACAGTCGGTCCGCTTCACTCCGCACATCCTCCGCAGAGCTCGCATTTCCACCGCACTTATCCTACTTTCATTCTCCTTACATACCCAGCTCTCGCTACCATATAACAGCGTTGGGACAAGAATTCCGTTATGTATGGCCAGCTACGCCTCTTGGCTTAAGTGCCGGCTCCCAAGTAGCTTTCCCATCGCACCATTTACTCTGTTCCCTGCACTCACTCATTTCTATGTCAGCGGTGTATTTCCCCATCCTTACTGTAGGCGCATTCAAGATATACAAACTCATTTACTTGCTCCAGCACATCGTTACCAACCACAATCCTTGCACCAACCATAATCTTGGTTTTCTTTACATTCAAATGTCAGCCATTTTTCATACAGTCGTCTTTCATAACTGACTAATGTTTGCAGATCAGTGGCTGTTGGCGCTATTAAAACCGCGTCATTTGCATATAGTAGATACCACTAGGTCACCCATTTGTACACCTTTATTTATCACTTTCAGTCTTTGAAGACTTTTATCTTGATGTATTTATAAGTAGTCTAGCGGACAACACGTAACCCTGCTTGACGCCGATTTCAACAAATATTATTTTACTGGTTTTCAAGGAATTTATTGTTAAGTGCGTGGTCGGCATTAGTTTTTTTAGACTTTAAATCATACAGGGTAATTTTTATTTTTATTATATTTTAATTATTTTTGGTATACATACAATATGTAATACACCTTAAATTATAATATATTAACTTATACATAGATATATTAAGTTTCCACTATTAATAAGTACATTTAAAAAGGCTCTAGAATAACAAAGGTTATAACTAAAATTCCAGTTAAAGCAAATAAACTTGTAAAAAAATAAATGTAAGTTAAAATGATGAAAAGAAATTAATATATACTGAAAACTAATAATAAAAGTGTAATATTCCTATGATTACTTAGCTACATTCTTTTCGCTTTTAATATGTTTTTAACAGCATGCCATTGACAATTATACATATCCAAATTAGAGTAATCATTGTCATTATTCCTACACACACGGTACAAAAAAGTATTATTTGTGAATTTAGATTTGCAAGAAGGTATAATAAACGGGAATTTATTACCGACTATTCGTCTATATCAAAGTTTCGTCGTAAATCTATGCTTCTCGATTTTAGATTGATGCTATTTTGATCCTTATTTAGCTTTGTGATAACTTTAATGTTGTTATCGAAAGTAGATATGTCACTCTTATACACTCAACGTTTCTTTAAACCTATTCTAAAATCGCTATAGTCTTTTTCACGAAACATGGGTACGGTGACGTTTAATCATATTCCATTTCACGCATATTGTATTTAAGAATAATGAAAATATACAATCCAAAAAATAAACAGGAATATAAAAATACATCAAAAATCTACTTTACTTTTCATTTAAATCACATACTGTACCTAAATTTGCGTAATTTTAAAAAAAACTTAAAACTTAATAAATCAATCAATCAATCAATCAGCCTATCGTAGTCCACTGCTGGACATAGGCCTCTCCTAACACGCGCCATTGCACACGGTCCCCCGCCTTCCGCATCCAGTCCGTCCCAGCGACCTTCTTGAGGTCGTCGGTCCATCTAGCTGGGGGCCGTCCTACCTTACGCTTACCAAGTCGCGGTCTCCACTCTAGGACACGCTTGCTCCATCGGCCGTCGGTCCTTCTGCAGATGTGACCAGCCCATTGCCACTTTAGCTTACTTAAAACTTAAACTTAATAAAACCATTATTCAATTATGTAAATTGTTATGGTTAGCGTTTACAATGAAATCGTTATAATGGATATGTTGTTTTTAAAATGTGGGTGTGTATGGACGGGTGAAAAGGACTGTAAGTTCACTAGTATGGCGCCCGTAAAAAGGTCCGCAACTCAAAGCTATTTTTGAAAGTATGATTTATATTCTGCCCAGGGAGGCGAACAATCTGGTGGAGAGTTGTTACCGGCTGGTGTACTGGCTGTGCGCGCGGCCCAACACTTCGGCGCCCATGCTGCGGTTCCTGCGCAACAGGGACTACTTCCTATCCCGACACGTCAAGGCGACTGTTGATTTGAAGGTAAGACTCACCTTTCACTACATGCACAGGTCATATAGTTAGTACCGGTCAAAAGTAAATACTTCGGAACCACTTGCTTGGATACTACTGCTGTCGTAATTGTTAAAATAGTGCAGCCGACTGGCTCCCGTTATTCGTCAAGTGGTATTCTTTTCCAGTCTGCTTCCGTGAAATCCTCTGCGAATAGAAACAAGCGCTCTCTGATGCTCCTCGAGCTCTTCTTTGTCTTGGAGCAGACCCTGACTATTTAAATTAGAGATTTTTTTCTTTATTTTTAGGTAAACCGACAGATAAATATAAAATAATAGAAAATATATAAATAGGTATATATCAATGATGTAACGCAGACTATTAAGTGCCAAAATAACCTTTAGACGGGAATTTGGCGAAACTTTGAAAACATGTTTGGTAATGTCTGATGTTTTTCGAGCAGATTGTGTGCTACCCGCTTTCAAGCGACGCCTTCACGCTAACATAAAAAAATGTAGTTAAAAATTTGTTAAAATAAAAATACTATGTGTAACAGCATCTCTGTTGTATTGCAGCCTTAGAATAATATATTTAGAAAGCGCGTCCAGTCGTAATTGTACGCCGCGCGGTGAAGCCAAAAATTCGACAAACTTCCCGCACTCCTCGCACTTCCCACCCGCGTAATGTTGGCAGCCCGGAAATATAACCACTTTTTAGGGTAAATGTTGATGACATTAAAATGATGAATAAATGAAAAGATGATAATAAAATCATGTAATGTAAATAGTGGTCGGTCGAATCCGTTAATCGTAGCCACCGCCGACTACGATCTCCCTCCCGACCCCTGCCGCCACCGCCGGCCGCGACATGTTCTCACCGACCCCCCCGATGCTTTGTCATCCCTTCTTTCCGCTCAGAATACGGGCGACGACGACGACGTAGTAGTAGATCCCCTCCCATAGCCGGCGGTTGACCGGTGCACTTAGTAGTGCACCCGTCCCCCTACAGCGACTGTCCCAACCGAGGGCGCCTCGAGTATGTCGCCTCTTGCCCTTCTGGCTGGCTAGAGCGTAGTGGTTGCACGCTCGCCTTTAAGTCCGGTGAAGCGGTAAAGGCCTCACGGCCAACAGCGTACATCATTCACACACACACACGCACACGCGTAAATAGTGGTAATGTGTATTTTAATGCATATTAAACTCAAGAAATGGATTTACTTTAAGTATTAAGGTTTGTAGTAATTAAAAAAAAAAACACCGTCACGCCTATATTCCCCAGAGGGGGTGGCAGAGGTGTACTGAGTACACCCACGTTTCGCCGACGATGTTAGGTCCCATGTAATAGGGGGCGAGCCTATTGCCATATACCGGGCACAATTCCAGACTCCGAACTCATACTGGGAATTTTTCGTTAGAAAAACTACATTTGTCCGACCTAGGGTTTGAACCCAGGACCTCTTCATCACAAAGCGATCCGCTTTGCCAACAGACCAACGAGGCAGTAATTTAATGTAGGGGAACTATACTTTCATCATGTTAACTAAATATTGAAACCTTACGGTACGGTAATAGTTAGTTAGTAACTATATTAATATTATTAAAAACTAGACCTTATGAAGTCCTCAGCAAATAAAAGTAGGGATAAATAAAATTGTTATACTAGCAACACTAACAAAATGGACGCGTCTTTTACTATGACAATTACAAACGGAAGAATTAATACGATATTTAAATAAGACTGCACCTGAATGTTTTAGTTAGTTATGAAATGTGATCCTATCATGTTTCTTTTTGAGCTCAGCAGCGTTTTGTCAGGCGGGAACTACAGAAAACTGCATAATTGAATTTAATTTGACACGCGCTGAGCTCGTTATTACGCACGACGGTTACAGAGTGACAACTCGCGAGAACGTGTGACTACTTGCATAATAATATTAGCCCTGTTAAGAAACTGTCCCACTGTTGGGCACGGGCCTCCTCTCAAACTAAGAGGGTTTAGGCCATAGTCCATCACGCTGGCCTAGTGCGGGTTAGCGAATTCCACACTCCTTCGAGAAACTCTTAGGGCATGCAGGTGTTCCTTCACGATGATTCCCTTCACCGTTAAAGCAAGTGATAATTAATTTTTACGCACATGTTTTCGAAAAGACAGATGTGCGCGCCTGGGTTTGAACCTGAGACCTCTGAGTTTGCTTGCATTGCAGGTAGTAATTATTTCTTCAATTAGATGCGCGCCCGCGGCTTCGGGATTATATTTTTTATTCTAAGATTGCACCATATTATTAATTTTGTGATTGTGTGAGTTTGTCTTCACCAGTTTTCGTACTGAGGTATTTTAAGGGCACTTTCTCGGGCGCCCTTGAGCTGGTTGCTCCCTTGCCCTTCTGGCTCGAGCGTAGTGGTTGCACGCTCGCCCTCTTATCCGGTGAAGCTGTAAAGGCCCCGCGGCCAACAGCGTAGATCATTCACACACACACATACACAAGGCAATTCGCAATTGTTCTTCCGCGGTGTGGCCGGATACTAAGGCAACGGCTCCCTCCAGACGGCGTCGGTGGTGACGCTGTCGGCGCGCTCGTGGGTGCTGCGCGCGTGTGCGTGCGAGGCGGGCGCGGCGGGCGCGGGCCGCCAGCACGCCGCACTGGCCGCGCTGCTCACTGCGCTCACGCACACTGCACACCACCCCACGCAGGTAAGCGGATTGCTCATGCTTACTGAACCCCAATTCTAGCATAAAACTCTATTTATACACCGTCACGCCTATATTGCCTAACCGGGGGTGGCAGGGGCGTACTGAGAACACCCACTTTTCGCCGACGATGTTAGGTCTCATGTAATAGGGAGCGAACCTATTTCCATATACCAGGTACAATTTCAAACTTCGGACTCATACAGGACCTAATGATGGCGACCAACGAGGCATAAAATTCTGCTAAAATCAGATTTCAACTGCTGCCGATCATATTTTAGGTGTTCCAGCAAGTATACAGAAGCAGCTAAAAGACGTTATCCGGCGGTGTTTAAGCACTTGAGATCGTACTCACGGCTGGAGCCGGTATGACGGACGGTTTTGTCTCGTGGTTAAGAGCATAAGCCGCTCCGGGATTGAACTGGCGCATACTCGATCTAAAGTATTTTTCACATTGGATGGGTAGTGTGTAATGGCAATAAGAGGCATGACCCGTTTCTATGCTTATGGTTTTATGCCTTAACACGATTAAATTAAATATTAATTTCGTTTGGCAGTTAGAACTGTCACTACCCATCTTATGTGCAAAATACTATAGATCCAGTATGCGCCAGTTCGATCCCGTCACGGGACAATTCTTTACAAATATTTATTTCGGTCCTAGGTGTTGATTAATGTGTAATTTCATGTTTGTGAACGCACCCACGACACAGGAATAATACCTAGTGTTAAAAAAAATAACGAAAGAATATATTAATACAACTATTAATACACACTCTGTACTCTCTGCCTACCACGCAAGGGATCTGGCGTGATGATATAGATATTAATACACTGTTAAGCATTTTAAATCACATTACTTGCTTTTTGTTACCGCGCAATTTGTGTTATACATTTAATTGAAAATCAAAGCTTTACAACAGCATGGTCTGGACTCCAATTTTAAATTCCACCGCTAATAACCTCTCCGCTCTCACTCACCAGTGATTCGCAACGGTTTTCTGTGAGATGGGCGTTCCTAGCTATCAAGCTATTAGTCGCAATGTCGAACTCCAATCAGAACAGCTATCTGTCTGTTCCCTAGGAGTGGGAGTGGTGTCTGCTGCGGCGAACGCTGGAGGAGCTGCCGGTGTGCGTGCAGGAGACGGCCGAGCCCCGCTGGGAGCTGTTCCACGCAAACCAGCTGCGGCAGGCCATCGCCTCCTGCGACTTACCTACTGGTGAGTTCATTATATAATAACTCAGTCTTTGCTGTCTCACTGCTGGGAAAAGGCATGTGTTTTCAAATCATGTTGAAAGAGATTAGGTCATACTCCACCACGCGGACCCAGTGAACATTGGTGCAGGCAGGTTCGTGGGCACTTGCTGTTGGAACTTATCAAGCCGCCTAGGCTTTTAACTTAACGACTACCACATTAAGTAGTAACTGGGAGCAACGTCTTAACGTCCTTACCGAATCACAGAAAAGCTCGAATATATAATGCCAAAAACTGTTACACATCTCTGACCGACTGACTCGAACGCTGTTTAACTTTGGTGATCGCTAAGAACACCGCTACCGCACAGCATCTAGATTTGTGAGAGAAGGCCTTTGTCCAACAGTGGGATAGTATAGGCTGATTTATTATTTTAATGACTTATTTAAATAGACCGTGTCTTATCTAAAGGGCAAGTCAAGAGTCTAACGTAACCGGCGAGCGTGTATGAGACAAACTATGAGAGTGGAGGAAGCCAGAGAGGTCTGTAATGAAAGAACCTGTTAGAACTCTGTACTCTTTGTCTACCCCGCGAGGGAGCTGGCGTGATGATATAGTTGGATAGATGACCTATTACTTCCCTTCTTTGGATATTTATGACCATTCCTTATGATAAGCGTCCAGGTCATCGCGCCAACTTTTTCTGGGTCTGCCCTTGGGTCAGTTTCCGTCAGCTCTATACGGTGCTGATTTTGGGTCACCTTTCGAGGCTCAATTTGTTCAAATGACCTATCCCCATTTGAGCTTGGCAGTTGTATAGCCCACGTCCAAGATGATGATGAGACGAATGCAAGGATTGTGGTTGGTAACGATGTGCTGGAGTAAGTGAATGAGTTTGTATATCTTGGATGCGCCTTCAGTAAGGATTGGAAATACACCGCTGGCATAGAGAGAAGAGTGAGTGCAGGGAACAGAGTGAATGGTGCGATGGGTAAATTACTTGGAAGCCGGCACTTAAGCCAAAAGGCGCAGCTGACCATTCATAACGGAGTGCTTGTTCCAACGCTGTTATATGGCAGTGAGAGCTGGGTATGTAAGAAGGAGAATGAAAGTAGGATAAATGCGGTGGAAATGCGAGCTCTGCGGAGTGAAGCTGATCCACCGTATTCGCAACAGCACAGTAAGAAAGCGAGTAGGTATGAAAAATAGTATCGGTGTAAAGATGAGAAAGGGTATGCTCCGTTGGTTCGGGCATATAGAAAGAATGTCAGAAGAAAGAATGACGATACAGATATACAATGCGAAAGTGGAAGGATGCAGGTACCGGGGAAGACCTGACTATCTTACCATGACCAAATAGACCGAGTCTTATCTGAAGGTCAAGTCAAGAGAGACGTACTATGAGAGTGGAGGAAGCCAGAGAGGTATTTAAGGAAAGAACCTGTCGGAACTCTGTACCCTCTGCCTACCCCGCAAGGGAACTGGCGTGATGATATAGATAGATAGACGTCCAAAATGGCAGTTTTGGAGCGTAGTATGGAGTTACGAAGTTGATCAGGTAGTTGTTTAATGTTTGTGCCCGCAGGTCTGGGCGGCAAGCGCGTGAGCGTGTCCCGCGTGCACGCGTTGCTGGCGCGCGAGCTGGCCGCGCTGCACGCCACCGCCCCGCAGCGGAACCTCGTCGCCGTGGAGATACAGAAGGTATAGCTCGCGATCAACTTTTTTTTTTAAAAAACTTAGCGTTAGGATTAATTTCTGTGTCGTGGGTGCGTCTACAAACATGAAAATTTACACTCACAAATACCCAGACCGAAACAAATAATTGTGGGTCACTCAAAGTTTTGTGCCGTGCGGGAATCGAACCCGCGACTATTAGACACAGTGAGCGGAGCGGCTTAAGCTCTTCACTGCTGCGCTGAATCGTCCGTCCTTTGCGGCCGCCCTCAATGTAGTCGCGTATTAATGCGCGGAACACAAACATCTATTAATGGCCTAAGAATACTAGTAAATATATGTGAAAATTATGCTAGTGAGCACTCTCTGATATATAACTCTGCGAAAAGTAAATTTTTAGTGTTAAGTGAAAGAAATAAAAGTCCATCTTGTGTACCTCATATAACAGTGGTTTGCCCTCGGTAAAACTTAACCAGTTAAAGTATCTAGGTCATATTGTAACAGACGAGCTCAAAGATAATGATGATATTGAGAGGGAGCGTAGGGCGTTAGCTATTAGAGGGAACATGTTGGCCCGCAGGTTTACTAAGTGCTCTGTACCAGTAAAGATTACACTGTATAAAGCTTTTTGCCAAACTTTCTGTACCAGTAGCCTGTGGTCTAGCTTCACTCGGGGGGCGTACAACACCCTACGCATACAGTATAACAACGCCTTCAGAGTACTGTTGGGGCTCTCTCGATTCTGTAGTGCATCCGGAATGTGCGCTGAGGCGCAAGAAGATAGCATCCCTGGTGCACAGACTGTGGAAGAGCTCCAGCTGCATGCTGAGGGTGTTAGTGCGGTCATGGAAAGGTTTACTAAGCTACATATCGATCGTGTGGCTCGGTGAGCCAATCAGTGACTGGGTATTCTATTAATTGTATGATTTGTGAGGTTTATGTGACATTTTGTTTTATATTTTAATTTATTTATTTTAATTAATTTAATTGAACTTGTTTTGTAATATGTGGATCTAGTTATATGAGTATAGAAATAAAATAATAGTAAATAATAAAGATAAATAATTTTGCGCAGCGGTACACTGCTGCATCGGCTACATTCAAAGCGGCTGTAAAGATTGGCGAGAGCCCGTATCTAATGAAGCTGCCATCTTCTTTATCCGAAAGACGTCTTGGACACAGGCCTCCCTTAAAGATCGCCATAGCGACTGACATTGTGCTGAAAACATCCAGCTTTTACCCGCGACATTCTCTGGGTCATCGGTCCATTTTGTAGGGGGCCTGCTCACTCCACGTCTTTTAGATACGTGGAGGTGCCGTATCGATATCCTATTTCTACTAGCAATGGACGCTGTGTCAATTAAAATGATGTAGAACTAGCTATACCTAGGACTTCGTTCGCGTGATTTTCATAATGTTATAAACCATTCAAACAGTGTTCATCTAGTAATAAACCTTTAAACCAATTTTGACGGGACTTATTTAGTTGCGTAATCCCTAACTTTGAGAACGATGGGTTCCTTATACAAACTCTCATTTTTAAAAAACGCCGTAACACGTGGTTCTTTATTTCTTACCAAAATCCTAAGTACGAGTTTTCATATGTCTAACTTGAATAATGATGGGTTCTCCATTCAAACTTTCATCCCCTATCACACCTTTAAGTATTTTTTTTTAACTTAAAAGGTAGCCTATATCCTTCTCCTAAATTCAATTTATCTCCATGCCAAATTTGATCAAAATTTGTTAAGCGTATCAGACAAGCAGACAGACAAAGTTTCTTTCGAATTTATGATATTGGTATGAAAGTATGGATTATGGTACATTTTTTGGAATTTAAATTTAAAGACAATCGTTGTAAAAACATTAGGCAATTTCTTATTTAATCCGTTTTAGGCCGAGAATAAACTACTTATTTATGTATTGAGTTCTTAGATTTAAACGTCGGGAACTAAAAATCAAAAATAAACCGCGATAAAATCCGTGAAATAGTTTTATTTCATACTTATTTATGTTTAAGAATTCTATATCCATTCTTCCAACAGGTTTTAGACTACGTGACGGAGGTAAACAAGCAGCGCAACCTAGCGGCCACGCTCACACACTACTACGACTCGTGGCGGCAACTCACCGAAATCATCTTCTGCGTCGCCCCACACGACATACTCAACCTGGAATCTCGGAAGAACCTCCTCCTCAACATACTCCAAGACTTACTCAACAAGATACCCCCAGGAGAAGTTCTACCACAAATCGGGAACCTCGCATCTGGAACCATACTTCTACTCCTCGTCAATTTAAGACACTGCTTCATACTCCAAAAACGGGAAACCAATCTCAAATCGTCAGACTTCGAAATGAGCTTCTTCGGACCTTCGAACCAGATCATGCAAACGAATTCGTTAACACTGAAATTTATATTAAATAAAATCTTAAGCTGGATCCTCGTCTCTGGTGGATCAACTCCGAAGATGCGCGTAAATTTATATGGGGCTTTGCTGAATTATCTAAACATAGTTAATTTGAAGAGTAGTCCGGCAGATCCTGAGGAGGATTTAAACACGAACAGTACGTTTGTGAGTCGTCTGGACAGTTCCAAAGCTAAGCCGAGTCGTGAAGAGTCAGCTTTGAAGTCAATGGTAGTGGATGTTATCAGTGATTTCGGTGAGAGTTTGTGTTCGATCGTGTGCAGTGACTGTACCGGGGCAGGCCATGATGTATGCCGCATGGTGGCGCTGTCTTGCTTGGATACCCTCATAGAGATCAACCCGAGGACCGATTGGATGAATACCCTGACCAATCAGGGGTATTTGAGGAGTCTTATTGACAGTCTGATGCAGGACGATGAAGGGTTGAGAGAGGTGAGTTGTCTTAATACTTCTAAAATGTATGTAATAAGGGGCGAGGCTATTTTATTGCACTATTTTAGACACCAGATGTATTCTGAGAAATTATTGATTTGAAAACTATTAACACTGTCTTACTTAGGAATTGAACTCAGATTCACACCGCCTTTGGATCAAGAAGCAAATTAAAATATGGTCATTTATTTTCTACAAGTTGGTCCCCTAATATCATTATATATTTCAGAGGCCATTCAAATTTGGTTACACTTTACCAACATCGTAATTTTTTCCATAAATCTCCCTTTTTTGGGCAGTATCATACTTATCAAGTGACAAGCTACCGATGACAGTGTATTATTTACTTTCTGTAGACATTGGAGCCTAACCCGAAATCCCTTCGCGTGCTATACGTATACGAGTCCAAGATGGGTCTGCTGATCAAGATCGCGGGTTCCCGCGCGGGCGCGGAAACACTGCTGTCACAGGGAGCCCTCGCGTGCCTCGCCAACATGCGCGCGCTGGACGCGCACCCTGACATACACAGCGGCTATGGGACACTGCAGAACACAGAGTTCGTGCCCTCAGTCGCCAACAGGTAATTGTTACCCATAGATTAGACTCGGCCTTACTGCCGTGCGGTGAGCGGAGTAGACATGCATATTTTAAAAAAGTAGCCCCATACACGAAAACTCTCATACACCTCCGGATTAGGGTTTCAAGGTCACTGAATAATCCGGCTTGAAGGACCAGAAATTATGGTTGTGCGGTGAGAGAGGGAAGTAGCGGGACCAGGAATTATGGTGCTGCGGTGCGAATGGATTGTATGGGACATGATGCGGGTGCGGGGGACGAGAAAGGACAACGCAAGTAGCCTAAAAGCCAAATTTTTTTCCTTTGTACGACAAGCGAAACAGAAGCGAAACCGTTCTAACGTGCAGGGCCTTTATTCGCTATGCCACATGAGATTCCCCGCAAGTAACGTGTGACGTCATAACAAGCAGTAAACATAAACACGCTTCCTTGACGAGCCTTCGCGTGGAATTACAAAATGGTATTCGGTATGCCGTAAGGAATGTTGTCTACGGCAATTTTATTTTTAATTTGAGATTTCGCTGGATTCGTTCATAATCTTACATCTGTTAATTTCGGTAAAGTATCGGTTTTTCGAATATTCGTTTAAACTTATTCAATTTCGGTAAAAATATATTTATATGTGCTGATAACATGGTTTTAAGTATGTGTCTATTGAAAACTAAGTAAATAAGTAGGGCCAGATATAAAAAAGGCAACTTTAATTAACATTAAACAAAGATCCAAGTTTTAGAACGTACGAATGTCAAATACAATAACCTATACCCACACCTAAACAAACAAAGACTTGTCCCACACATATATATAGTCTGTTTTTTTTTAAGTGGTCAATTTTACATAAATATATTGTGTGATAACTTAAGGCAATACAATTGGTTCAAAATTAGTTTATTTTATTCATTCATTAATTCCCCAATCCTTGCTCTTCGTCCGAACCGACCACTTTAGTGTCTTTAGTTGTCACACCATGTTTTTTCATAAAATTGACTACTTAAGAAAAACCAGACTAAACCTAGCACCATTCCGATCTCAGCCTTGAACCTATTCGCAACTATATAATAGCCCTTTTTAGCTGCTGCCGCCTACGCACTTGACTCGCCTCCTATCAGCCGTTATTGCTGCCCGCACCATATTCTCAGCAACCCTTACAATGCCCTTACTTCCCTCCTATCAGATACCGATATCACACACAGGATTAGACACCGACCTCGCCGGCCACGTGGAAGAATTCCTTGTCCGCTGGCCAGTGCATCTTTGCACTGGCCAGCGGACAAGTTTCTTCCACGTTCACCACGGCGAGACACCTAATGTATGCCTTCCCCCATAGCAACAACCCAAGCCGAGGCCGGTCCTCCCTGAAACTAGTTGCCCCTATGCCCCCCACTCCGGGAATACCGGCGTGACGGTGTTTATTTTTTATTTTAAAGTTTTTTTTTGCAAATATACATACAGTGAATTAAAAGGTATACTTTTTTATTTACTATGTATCTTTATCTTTACTAGCTATCTATCTACACAGATACATAGATAGATACATAATCTATGTATCTATCTAAATTAAAGAATTAATAAAGAAAATAAAAAATAAAATAATAATAATATCATCAAGCCAGATCCCCTGCGGGGCAGGTATGTATATAAATGAAACAAAAGTAATTGGTAAATCAACAAGTTTTATTTATGAATACCAAATCAATAATCACATGCAAGTCATTTGGTATTGTTAAATGGAAACTTGTAAGTCCTCATCAGAACAACAACATATACCATCTTTGTAACCTATGACCACAATAAATGCTATTTTATTTGATTTGAACAACGAACATTCAACATTATACAGTTTGGTATACCACACAGTAATGGTTCCACTTTGCTACCAAGGTTACCACACCATAATTATGCAGCTATAATTGAAAAACAAATTGAATTAAAAACATTTTTCTTTCATTCATTAGTATAAAAATTCCCACCACAGATGACATCACCGCACATCTTTCTCTTTAAGAATGGGTCAACTTGGGTGTTCTAATTTTCTCAACCATCAGCAATTCTGTAAAAGAAGTTTCATATGAAAGATATGATTTTTAGATGCAAAATTAGTGCCTTAAAATATAGGCAACCCATTATTTGATGAACAATTAAGACTCACTAATAGAAAATGCATTATTATAACCCTACATTCTACTTGTAATGAAAATTGATAATGAAAAATAGCCTATTATGTTATTTTAGGTCATCATCATCCACCTATGCCCTATAATTAAATCAATGATACAAATATTTATTTACACCACAAAATCAATAATGTAGCACACCACAAATTATTTGTCTTTGTAAAATAACAAAAGTCACACTTATTTTAGTAGATACGTACCTGTTTTTTATGATTTTAAATGGGCCTCCTAACGCATTTAATTGGTAGGTTAGGTCTTTCCACATTTCTCGATGACCTTCCTTGAGGAGAACAATTGATGTACCCAGATTCCACCTGTGGGTGGGTAAATATGCTAATTGGGCTGTAGAAGCTTTCATCCGGTTCATTGTGACTACAAACTAAAACAAAACACCATATTTTTAAGATAAATGTGTACACTATTGTTGAAATTGAGAAGTTCACTTTAATAGATGAGCCACCACAATTTTCCAATGTCATCGGTTATGAGTAATAATTTATTACTACGACGACGACGCGATGATCATAAACTATCATTTAAATTGCAATAAAACTATTTAAAAATGTTTATTTACATTGAAAACATGTTAAAAATTTACCTTAGCAAGTTTTTAACATGTTTTCAATAACACGCAAGCGCGGAGCGTGTTATTTTGACAGTTCGAAACATGGCGTGTGACGAGCCTTGTCATTTTTTCAAATCTGACAGTGGCATACAGAATTCCATTCCACGCCAATAACACGTATGTTTGATAACACGTCTTGTTTCGTGTTTAAATGGTCATAGCGAATAAGGGCCCAGATTTAAATATGATTCTATCTCTTTGCCGCCTGATTTCGTCGATCTGTTTGGAACCCAGGTTACATCACCGCGCTCAGTCTGCCATTTTGTTGCGATACGTTTTTGTTTTATCTGGGACAATCGACAAGTTTATCTTCTTCATTCATTCTTTTTGGTAAATTGGACGTTGATTTTACAGAAAAATGGCCAAGATGTCCGACGACTATTAATGCAATACTAAAGCGGAGATATATTGCTCCGCTTGCTACAATTCAACTGACTCGCTTGTGGTTCCGCTACTCCAACGGCGACATATGTTTCGCAGCGGAATTCGTTTAGCGGTTTCGGAGGTGTGCCAAAGCTATGTTACACAATGAAGTTAGCAATCTTTGGGGAAGGCCTAAGTGTTGTTACAGTAGTTGTATTGCAGTTGATATTCATCATCATCATCATCTCAGCCTATACTTGTCCACTGCTGAACATAGGCCTCCCCAATTGAACATAGGCCTCCCCAGTTGATATTGGTAGATCGTAATTATTTATTGCTCTACTTGTCTGCAGATTCCGTCAGATCCTAGTGCCCGCGCTGGCGCTGTGCGACGCGCTGCTGACCAGCCTGGGCCCGCAGAACCACAGCTGCGTGCTGCACGTGACGCACGCGTTGCTCAGCCATGTCGAATGCCACGACATGGTGCTCAGGTATTTAAACTGATTGTCTTTAAATTTAACATATTTCGATTTTTATTTGTTCTTCTCTCCGTTAAGTTTGCGAAGAGGTGCTCTATTATAACTAAAATACTTTGTTATATAAAAGATTACACTACTTCTAAATGCATACAAATGTTAAAATTACACTTCTAAAGCTATCCTACACTGAAACAGAAGATTTAAGATAGTTGGTAAATGCAAAAATATAATAATAATAATAACATACACATTTTATTCATTCACTCACGGTAAACACGTACCCAAAAACATACTCACATGTAAACTCACACACAAACACACACACACACTTACTCACATACACAAAATTTACATCATCACACATTTCCGCAAACGTACTTAATATTCAAAATTCATATGATGAGTATTTAATATGTGCTTAAAAACTCATTGTAACTCTAAGAAAGTTGCTATTTTGTTTTTTAATTGTTTTTTCTGTTTATGTAACTAATTTTTACATCGTTATTTTGAACTCCCGAGCCTCAAGATACAAACTTGCTTAGTTTGAGGCTCAACGAAACATCATGTAAGCAGTTACTTATTTCTTTTTGGTAATACATGATATTTTTTTTTTATTAATTAATTCTTAAATGTTGTACTGTTTGTGTAACTGATATATTACTATTTGTTATTTTTTTTTAAATAAAACAGCAAACATCCTGAGTCGTGAGTGCGTTTAGAAACATGAAATTCTAATAATACACCTTGGGTAATTCGGTCTGGTTGTTTGCCCAACATTGAAACGAATGAATATATTTGACGGACGGCTTGCTCCAGTGGTAAAGGGCTTAAGCCGCTCCGTCCACTGGTTCGAGTAGTCCCGGGTTTGATCTCCGCACGGGATAAACCTCTGCGTGACCCACAAATATTTGTTCCGGTTTGGATGTTTGGGTATGTTAATTTCATGTTTGTAAATGCACCCGCGACACAAAAACCTAGTGTAAAACGACTTTATAAGAAAATATTTATATTATAACCCTCAATTCGAGTTTTGGCGGGAAGTCGAAGAGGGATATTGTCAATTTGTTTTAATTTACAAAACTTGTGTTATTTCGAATAATAATGTGTAATGTTGGTGGAATATTAACCATTATGAATTCTTATATGTGCATAAGTGAAGGTAATTGTTACAAAGTGATTAAACGTGCCTTTTCGACTTCCCTAAAAACGGCCGTTGCAATTGGTATGTAAAGTATCCACCGCTTTACTATCCAGGGTGGGGTACTTCATTCATACGGTGATCAATATGGTTTTACTAAGGGACGTTCAACCACAGACGCGGGAGTAGGTCTGCTTCCGCAAATTTACGGTGCCTGGGAGGCATCGCAGAATGCAATTGGTGTATTCTGTGATCTCTCTATGGCATTCGACTGTGTTGAGCATGCAACCCTTATTAATTATTAAAAAGCTAAGGCATTACGGTATTAAAAACACTGCCCCTAATTCATTAGCTTCATACTTAGGTGAAAGATCTCAATGTGTTGAGATTAACGGGGTCAAGTCTCAGGAAGTTAATATTTCAATTGGTGTTCCACAGGGCTCCATCTTAGGACCCTTTCTTTTTTTAGTATATATTAATGACTTGCCGAACTTTGTCCGTGATGTCTGTGACATTGTACTATTCGCAGAAGATACCTCCTTGATCTTCAAAGTTGACAGAGCTAAGCTTAATTTTGACGATGTGAATGGTGCTCTTTCACGGATATCAAATTGGTTCGAAATAAACAATCTATTTCTTAATTCACTCAAGACAAAGTGTATTAAATTTACTATGCCCAATGTAAAAGATAATACTACGAATATTCTTATTAATGGCACAAAGCAGGACCTCGTGAACTTCACTGTCTTTCTAGGCATTACCCTAGACTCCAAACTCCAATGGGGGCCCATATCTCATCACTTGCGGGTAAACTTAGCTCCGCTGCTTATGCAGTGTGGAAAATACGGCAACTTACGGATGTGGATACGGCACGTCTAGTTTATTTTAGTTACTTCCATAGCATTATGTCTTACGGTATCCTACTGTGGGGTAACGCTGCTGACGTGGAAAATGTATTCATACTGCAAAAAAGAGCTATCCGTGCCATTTATAATCTTGGACCTAGGGCTTCCCTCAGAGAACTTTTTAAAGAGATCAACATTCTCACGGTCATTTCACAGTATATATACGACAACATAGTGTACATTTTTTTTTTTTTTTTTTTTTTTTTTTTTTATAACCTCACGCCAGATCCCTTGCGGGGTAGGCAGAGAGTACAGAGTTCCAACAGGTTCTTTCCTTACATACCTCTCTGGCTTCCTCGACTCTCATAGTTCGTCTCATACACGCTCGCCGGTTACGGAGACTCTTGACTTTTCCATCAGATAAGACTCGGTTTATTTGGTCGTGGTAAGATAGTCTAGGTCTTCCCCGGTACCTGCATCCTTCCACTTTCACATTGTATATCTGTTTTGTCATTCTTTCCTCTGGCATTCTTTCTATATGCCCGAACCAACGGAGCATGCCCTTTCTCATCTTTACACCGATACTATCTTTCATACCTACTCGCTGTCTTACTATGCTGTTGCTAATGCGGTCGGTCAGCTTCACTCCGCACATCTTCCGCAGAGCTCGCATTTCTACCGCATTTATCCTACTTTCATTCTCCTTCTTACATACCCAGCTCTCGCTACCATATAACAGCGTTGGGACAAGAACTCCGTTATGTATGGCCAGCTGCGCCTTATGGCTTAAGTGCCGGCTCCCGAGTAGCTTTCCCATCGCACCATTCACTCTGTTCCCTGCACTCACTCTTCTCTCTATGTCAGCGGTGTATTTCCCATCCTTACTGAAGGCGCATCCAAGATATACAAACTCATTCACTTGTTCCAGCACATCGTTACCAACCACAATCCTTACATTCGTTCTGGTTTCTTCCCTTTCAAAAACCATAATCTTGGTTTTCTTCACATTCAAGTGTAAGCCATTGATCATGCAGTCGTCTTTCATAACTGTGACTAGTGTTTGCAGATCAGTGGCTGTTGGCGCTATTAAAACCGCGTCATCTGCATAAAGTAGATGGTTTACCACTAAGTCACCCATTTGTACACCTTCATTCATCGCTTTCAGTCTTTGAAGACTTTTGTCCAGATATATTATAAACAGTCTAGCGGACAACACGCAACCCTGCTTGACGCCGATTTTAACGTCAAACCAGGGTGACCTGTTACCACCCACCCGTACGCATGCCTTGCAGTCCACATAAGTGGACTGGACGGCTCGCAACAGAGTGCCATCTATACCATACTCTGGCAAAATGTCCCAAAGTCTCTTTCGCACAACTCTGTCAAATGCCTTCTCCAGATCTACAAAACCGCAGAAAACCTTCCGGCCCACTGCCAGATGCTTCTCTACGATGTTGCGGAGTGAGAAGACTTGATCCGAACATCCTCTTCCAGACCTGAAACCCCCTTGTGCCTCGCACAACATTCCATCGGACTTCACGCGCATTCTCCGTTCAATAATTTTACCGTACACCTTGGCTGCCAAGCTGATCAAACTGATGGCTCTGTAATTGGCGCAGTCATATTGTGAACCCTTGCCTTTATACAAGGGTACTATGACTGCGCGGCGCCAATCTGTAGGGACTCTACCGGTCCTCCAGCAAAGGTTTGCAAGGGCCCGGAAAGCGTCCCGGACGCAAGTTCCACCATATTTGATCATCTCGGCAGATATCATGTCTACTCCCGCAGCTTTACCGTTTTTCATACTTCCTATCGCCCATTCAACTTCTTCCATAGTGATGTCCTCCGTTGATTCTGGTGCCGCAATCTCGCCTTTAGGCACGTCTGCGGCATCAGCATCCGGGTCATCTCCATAGTGTACATACGTAGGAATATCCATTTATTTGATAAAGTGAGCGACGTTCATAAATTAAACACTAGAAATAAACATAAACTGGTATAACCAATTGTTAGGCTTAAAAAAGTATTTACTTCCTTCGTAGGGGTCGGTATTCGCTGCTTCAATAAGATACCAAAGCCCATGTTAGAGTTGCCACTTGACAGATTTAAAAAGTATAGTAAATCTTCACTAATGAGTAAAGGATATTATACACAAAATGATTTTTTAAATGATAAAAATGCCTTTGCACAAATTAACTGATATTTGGAAGAATATAATGTTAAGTGCAGCGTGTCCTGCCTAGCGAGCGTTCATTGATTTTAAATATTATTCTCGAACGATGTCGACAGGGTCGTGGATGGTCATGCTCACTAAAATGTCTTTGCTAGTGGCGGCTCTGTGGAGCGGTCTTTTCCCTCTAAAATGGTTGAGGAGAGTGATGGCTGCTTCTCAGGTCATACTCGTGAACGGGTGCTGCTGGTGGGGACTGGTCCGTCCCCTGCCCTTTGTCTGACTGAACGTGTACCATAATGCTGTTGAATTTTGTCTCGTTCGGCATCACACTGGAGCTATGACCAGTTGTTTTGTACGCACTCTTTACATATTTTATAGTAACACTTTCTCTTACTATTATTATTATGCTTTTTATTATATACCTCTACAACATCTTTATTTTGTAAATGAGAGGACTATGTAGACACTGACCAATATCATGAATCTAAGTACACTTATAATTAATCTATACTTAAGCACATCTATTTAGCTCGTTCTGCATTGGTCTCCCATACTCCATAAATGCAATGTATACAAAAAGAATTGTAAAACTCATTTTTTAAAACGAGTAACCGTGGAGTTTCTTGCCCTTCTCCACAGGAATGACTTTCCGAACGGGTGGTAGAGTCTTAAGTAAATAATAATTTTCTCTTTTTGACTATTCATAGGTGCCTTTTGGTCTACATGAATAAAAAACTTTTGATTTTGATTTTTGATTCATTTCATTATCATCGTTGAATTAATTTAAACAAACACGATTATATATCTCACTGGACACTGGCAAAATACACTTAAAATTAGTGTGAAGCCATAATTTAAAGAAGAATAAGAAGAATCCTCAATTCAGTGAGTGGTACGGCTTAGCTTTTGACCTCTGGTCTGCTGTCGTCAGTTGTTCGAGTATAAGCACGCATTCGTGTACGTGCGCCTGTTAACGATTGTTCTATGGAGCCGCTGTTCTGTACCTATTAATGTTGTGGTCTAGTTCTCATTGCTTCGTCAGGGGTCAGAACCGGTTTTTAAACCGGTTGGGAATCGGTTAAAATTTACGTGATTTAAAAAAAACCGGTTAATGAAGAAACCTAATCAATTGAACTAAATTAATTCGATTATCGGTTATTACAAAGAACATATTTTTTTTTAGTTTTTAATAACGAAATTAACCGGTAAAACTCAGACGCGACCACGACGTACTCGGCGGTGCGGCGTCTGTCTATTATTTTCAAGGATAAATGTACCTATCTCTTTCGCACGTGCACTGTGTCGTTGAATTATTACCTATCTATATACGATCGTGACCTCGATAAAGTCAACGAGCGAAATCAATATCAAATTAACCGAAAAATTTAGGTTTCAATATCGGTTAAGGTGACGCTAAAACCGACCGACAGGTTTTGAACGGTAACCTTTAACCAGAAGCGAAAATCATTTCGGTTCGGGGTCAATGACCGAAACCGGTATGAAAAATTAACCGGTTTCAGACCCCTGCTTCATATATCGCGGTGTCCACAGGGCGGCCCACCCCAACTCCCCAGTAGAGCTGCTAATCGAGGTGGAAGCGATAACGTCAGTGATCGGCCGCGCGTCGAACCGCTCGGTATTCGGTCCGGACGCGGAGCTGCAGGACACGGCGCTGCAGGCGGGCGCGGGCGCGGCGCAGCGCGTGCGCTGGCTCATGCTGGCGCTGCTGGCGAGGTTCTGCCGCCCGCCTGCCGACCCGCCGCACGATCAGAGTCATCTACTTTACTATAAGGTTAGTGTAAGCGATTATTAGACTGCCTTGTTGGTCGAGTGGCAAAGCGCATCGCTTGGTGATCGCAAGGTCCAGGCTTCAAATCCTAGGTCGGACGAATGAAGTTGTGTCCAACGCAAATCTTCCCAATAGCGGCCGAAGTCTAGAATTGTGCCTGGTATATGGCAATAGGCTTGCCCCCTATTACATGGGACCTAACATTGTCGGCGAAAAATGGGTGTATTTAGTACACCTTTGCCACCCCCGCTTGGGGAATATAGACGTGATGGTGTGTAAGCGATTATGCTACAGGAAAAATAATAAATGAACTTGTTTAACATTTTATGTAATATAATAAATCCATCTGTAAGCTAAAAACCTTTTGAAACTCAGTACTCTCTGTCTACTCCGTAAAGAATCTGCCGTGATAATATTGATAGATGCTCATTTATACAGACGCACACAAACATACACACAGGCAAGCTCCAACGCAGGCAGGCACGCACGCACCAACGCACGCACGTACGCACCAACGCACGCACGCATGCACGCACGCACGCATGCACGCACGCACGCACACGCGCGCGCAATCTACGTACAGGCACACCCACACATACGCACACGCATACGCATACGCACGCACACATGCACATTCGGCCACTCCTAGTCAATATTACCAATCTTACATCTCCGAAAATCAACAATTACCTCTTTTTCCAGATCCTGTGCAACCTCCTGACCTACGCTCGCAACATAATGTGCAGTGAAGACGGGCGCGTCATCATCTCGCCAGCCGTCGTGACGGAGGGTGGCGATGCTGCCACCTGCCTGCAGCTGCTGCAGTTGCTGCAGCACTTGGTGGACAGAGCGCAGCACCAGGAGAAGCTGCTGTCTACCGTGCAACATCAGCTGCACAACGTGCCCACCATGAGCTTGGATGGTGAGTACATAATGTGCAGTGAGGACGGCGCGTTATCATCTTGCCAGCTGCCTGCAGCTGCTGCGGCACTTGGTGGGCAGTGCGTAGCACCAGGAGCAGCTGCTGTCTACCGTACAGTATTAGCTGAATAAGGTGCCCACTATGAGCTTGGAAGCACAGGATATTTTATAAGATTTAACTCATCCGCTTGGCAGTAAGCCGAATGGATATGAAACTAAGAATATTGGCTGCGCCAGTAATGAAAATCTCTAGAGTAGTTTTGTAAAGGTTACATGTCCATACTGCTGCATGTTTTTTTTTTATTTTTCGATTCCGTAGTTTTAGATTCTGTACTTCGGACGGAACTTTATAAGATTGCCTTGTTGTCCGTCTGTGTGTTTGTTCGATGATTAAGGCTCTTTATATCAGAAATGGATAGATGTATCTAGTTGTAATTATGACAAACACTAATGTTTACGTGTCCTTAGCGGTGTGCAACTAAAGTTTGTTTGTGTGTATTCAAAAGATAAAGCTATATATTTTGTTTAAACAAATACTTTGTTTAAAAAACGTAGCTCCACACTAGGATATATTCCTGCGTCGTGGGTGCGTTTACAAACATGAAAATTCACAAACACAAATACCCGGAGCGAAACAAATAATTGTGGGTCACACAAAGTGTTGTCCCGTGCGAGAATCGAACCGACTATTTGACACAGTGGGCGGAGCGGCGCAAGCTCTTAACCACTGTGCCAAATCTTCCGTCGTATATAAACTCATTCATCTAAATTTAAAGGGTACTTTCTGCTAACCGTGATCGAAACCGCGACTGTTCTATTCCGTGAGCGGACTGATCTAGCCGCCTAGATACTTGATCGAGATGTTGTCAAATTGAAATGGGAAACGGTGTTAAGTTACGAAGCGAATCGCATTGTGGTACAAATGGGTATGTTTTGGGCACTTACTTAAACCCACCTACTTAACTCTGCATTGTTCTCCCATACCCCATGAACGCATTGTATAGAAAAGGATTGTAAAACTCTCATTTAAACTAGTAACCATGGAGTTTCTTGCCCTTCATCGCCACAGGAATGACATTCCGAAGTGGTGGTAGTCTTAATTAATCATTAACTTTTCAATCTTGAATATTCATCATACATTAATTTCTTGGATTACATGAATAAAAAAAACTTTTGATTTTTCTTTGATTGCCTCGTTGCTCTAGTGGCAAAGCGCATTGCTTTGTGATCATGAGGCCCTGGATTCAAATCCTCGGTCGGATAAATGTAGTTTTTGTAACGAAAAATTCCCAGTACGAGTCCGGAGTCTGGTATTGAGCCCGGTATATGGCAATAGGCTCGCCCCCTATTACATAGGACCTAACATCGTCAGCGAAAAGTGGGTGTACTGAGTTCACCTCTGCCACCCCCTCTTGGGGAATATAGGCGTGACGGTGTATTTGTGATTTTATTTTATTTTAGTATATTTGAGAAATAAGTAGAGCGTAATATAATATAGAATATGAAGATTAAAGGAATAAAAGCCATTTACAAGTTTCCACAGGCAGCAGAAGAATTAGAGGAAAGAACAGTACAGTCCGTATCCAGTATAACATTTATGACTATTACTATAAATTTGCGTCGTATAATAGATCGCAAGTATCAGACGTGCTGGTAAACACAAGACTTAGAGAGATAGGAAAAGACTGCTCTGGCCGATAAGTTTCTAATTTGAGAAGCACTATGTGAGAATGAAACAATGGAGCTAAAGTTTAATTATGAGTAAACATATTAATAACGATTATTATTACAAGTGTACGTCGCGTGAGCACAGAACAAAGAGAGTGAGTCAAGGCTAGTTACACTTGATAGAACTAGATGGCGCTACTTGTTTTTGACTGGCTTGTGTTCATTTATGTACTATAGTATTTTTCATGTAAGGTACTGTGACAGTTGTAAGTGTCAAAGAAAATTATACCTAATTCAGTGGCAATAAGAGTCATGACCGGTTTTTATACTTATGTTTTTATGACCTATAATAATAATAATATCAGCCTATACTGCCCACACTGCTGGACAAAGGCCTTCTCTCAAAAATCGAGGTGAGATAGATTAGGTCATACGCCACCACGCGGACCCAATGCAGATTGGCGGAGGCAGGTTTGTGGCCACCTGCTGTTGGTACTTATTAAGCCGCCTTTTAAGGCTTCCAACTCGGCTTAACGACTACTACATTAAGTAGTAGCCGGGACCAACGGCTCCACGTGCCTTCCGAAGCACGGAGACGCTCGAATATGAAAATGCCACAAACGGTCACCCATCTCGGGCCGACCGAATCGAACGCTGCTTAACCTTGGTAATCGGTAACCTAACACCATTGAATTAAATGTTAATTTCGTATGGCACTTAGAACTGTCCCTACCCATCCTATGTGAAAAATATTGTACATACTAGCATGGAAGAAATTGAAGTCCATTTGAGCAGCGATAATATTTTGTCAGATATGAAGAAGCTGCTGCCGTCGGAGGCGGAGTCGGCGTCGCCGGTGGAGGCGCGCGCGCGCGTGGTGTGCGCGCTGGGCGGGCGCGCGCGCGCGCGGCGGCGCGAGGCGCAGCAGTGCGCGGTGGCGCGCGACGCCGCGCTGCACCTGCTGTGGGCGCACGCGCGCCTGCTGCTGCGCCCCGCTCTACCCGCCGGGGACAGCGACTACGGTACGCACACCGATCTATCTATCTCATCCCGCCAGATCCCTTGCGGGGTAGGCGGCGAGTACAGACTTCCAACAAATTCTTTCCTTACATACCTCTCTGGCTTCCCCCACTCTCATAGTTCGTCTTGTTTACGCACACACTTTCTTTAATACCCGGTTCATACCCTGCTAAACTAAACCAGCAGATTGACCCAGAGAGTAGCCAACTGGGAATCTAGAGACAAAAAACAAACAGAGTAGACCTCTAAAACGATGGCATGACGATATTGCAAAGATTGCCGGAAAAGTGTGGCACCGAATCGCCCGGCAAAGAGAAAAGTGGATGGAATTGCAGGAGGCTTTTACCGCCACAGGTGGTCCTTCCGCAGAATAATAGGAAAAAAGAAAATACAGTTAAAAGAAAAAAAAAGAATATAAATAAAAACTTTTTTCATACGCTGCTACTGCCGCCACTTCTTTCAAAAGTGTCGAACAGTACCGCAGCAGCGTCGGCTGTTCACATACTACCTTTACACTTGTATTCTGTGTTTTTTATGTCTAAACAAACTCCTAACATCAGATTTTCTTTTCCCTAAAACAATTTTGTTTTCATGAAACTATACTCAAAGCAATTATACTAGCTTTTTCATTGTTTTTCTGATGCACCTTTTTTGTTGTGTATTTTAAATATTTCTTTAGTTTTTTTATACTTAAGTTTTTTTAATTTATTCCCTGCAATTCCAAAAAAGATTTTTAAGCCGGCCACACTGAGTGGGCATGGCCTGGTCAGTGTTTTGACTTCCACTCAAAAAACCGCCAACAAAGAGAACACCCGGCAATGATAGTGTAGGAAGGGAAGTAGAACGTGAGTGGCACGGCATTACAACTTGCCTTCCCTCACTTCACGCGGAAGTGAGCAGTGTGTAAATTGGGTATAACGAGAATAATTGTAGAGATGAATGGTGTTCAACTTGACGACTTAAACATCTTTGCCAAGCAAACTCATTCGAGAATCATTAAGAGCCCCTCTAGGAAATTCAGCAGCGAATTTGAGGGACTAGATCCAGCTGACACCAGCTAATATTCGTTTATGGCAATTCCATTTTTTAGCACCTCCAGGCTTCGGAAAGCATGTTAAACCATTTGTCCCAACTGCCACGTAATTTGATCACGTTAGTGCATACAAACCAACCTCCAAAAAAGCCGCACTAGGCCCGCGGGGTGGAATATGACCTGATCTCTCTCACGTCAATTTGTGAGAAAAGATCTTTGCCCTACAGGTCTGACACGGACGACAAGCCTTTTTACGCAGTACAAAATTTTGTCGGCCCGAGTATAGAGTCTTGTACGCAAGTCAAAATAATCTTGTCTCATGTCAAACTTTTGTTACGGCACACCGTTCTAGCACGTAAGACAGATTTGTTAGCCCAGGGCGACAAAATCCTTGACATGTCCACTCCGATCTAAGTCCCCACTCCGATCTAGGTCTCGAACCTATTCGCGCCTTTATTAAAAAGGTGTCAATACGTCACTTCGCGAACGCATCTACCCATGCGAATCCGTTAATCGTAGCCACCGCCGACTACGATCTCCCTCCCGACCTCTGCCGCCACCGCCGGCCGCGACATGTTCTCACTGACCCCCCCGATGCTTTGCCATCCCTTCTTCCCGCTCACAATACGGGCGACGACGACGTAGACGTAGACGTAGTAGTAGATCCCCTCCCATAGCCGGCGGTTGACCGGTGCGCTTAGTAGTGCACCCGTTCCCCTACAGCGACTGTCCCAACCGAGGGCGCCCTCGAGTATGTCGCCTCTTGCCCTTCTGGCTGGCTGAAACGTAGTGGTTGCACGCTCGCCGTTAAAATCCGGTGAAGCTGTAGAGGCCTCGAGGTCAACAGCGTACATCATTCACACACACACACACACACACGCACCTTGACATGTTTTGTCTCGCCACCTGTGCTAGTCCTGCAGCAGTGGGGAGTATAACTTAATTTATTATATCATTTACAGCGCTGAATATGACGGGCGCGTGGCGCAGTAGTAGTGAGGAGTTGCCGGAGCTCCGCAAAGCACTCATCGGGGTGTTCAACGACCGCTTCACAGAACAGCTACTCGACACAGCCAAGGTTGGCACTTATTATAGTAAATAGTATAGTAAAACTTCTATCTACCGGCTCGAATCAAGAGGGAGGAGGAGGAGATAAAGTATTATTATGGTTTCTCTGTAGAACAATTTTAAATACCAGTCCGAACTCTGAACTGTGCCCGGTGCCGTTTCTTTATTTTTGTTTATAAACAACGGAACCCCATCCCCACTATTCCTGTATCGTGGTTGCATTTACAAACTCGCATATACAAACACCTAGACCGAAGCATATTTGTGGGTCATAAAAAAAATTGTCCCGTGTCAGGATCGAAGCCTCTACTACTCGACCGAAATATATGAATCACTATTTTATAATTACGTGTATTTATTATTACAGAACCAGCCACCAGCCAACCGCAGTTTCTTGGAGATCCTCGTTAAAGACATAAAGAGCGTTATACAGTTTTCGCCGGTGTGATGCCAACAATGTTTATTTTGTCTATGTTTAAAGTACAATCATGCAGTGTAATGTTCGTTTTTGAATAATAAAGAAAAGATAAGATTTTCGTATTATTTCAATGTATTATTTTGTAGAAGCGCTTGTAGTGTAACGGAACCGCTTAGCGATCACCAAAGTAAATATATGTCCTATCCTATCATTTGAACATCACAGTTAATAGAATGACAAGCAGTTATCTTCATTTTAGTAATCTTTTAATCTTGTCTATAGACATACTCTATGCCTTTAATAATTGCTTAAGTGTGTTTAGTTGAAGCGATGACAGCTGTCAGATGACGAATCATCGATGTAAGATGGCGGACGGCGCTGCGTTGTTATTCGATTGGCAACGGGGCGAGCGGTCGGACGTATCGCGGATCAGCTAACCTCACTGCAGTCCATGCGACATTATTAATCTCCAACAATTTTGCGCATCCTCGGATGTCAAAGAAGATCAGTGTACTGGACGAGACCTGTGTTATTTCAAGATTTCCTTCATGTTTGCCCACTATGCAGTTGACTATGAAAACGATGATAACCCTACCTTACCAGCATAGAAACGGCCATCCTGAAAACCTAATCGACGACATATATTTACTTCCACCTCAGTTTTTACGATGTTTCTCCCTAGAGGTACCGCCATACAAATTTTTGGCGTACCTTGCTTTGCTAGCACCTGGAGAAACATAGGAACTAACCATGAAAGTGGTAAGCAGCCGAGCCGAACGGCTTCGTCAGTCTGAGATAGGTGACCGTTTGAAAAATTGAACTTGAACTTTTGAGCTTTGAGTTCGTGGAATTTCTATTTAACATCTCTGTTACTACTTCATTTGGTAGTTGTTAAGCCAAGTAAGATTTATGGGCGGCTAGATAAGTTGCAATAACGAATCTTCCTCCACCTAACCGCAGTGTGGCAGTTCTGGCTGTGCCTTGCGCGCGTTCGGTCGTGTCACTGCGCTGCCCGCCCGCTCGCTATTTTCGTATTTTCGCACGTACGTATTAGATATTCGACTTGCTCTGTTGGTAACGCCTGCGCTTACGTGGAGTGGTGATCTCGTTGGCTCGATATACGTGTATACGTACATATATACGTGCTTGCGATATTATTTCTCCGCGTCTGGCTCACGCGTAGCAACTAGGCGAGCCGGTAGGTAGACGCGCCGTTCTGACGGCGGTCTGCCTTCCCGCGTTTTCGTAACGGTCGTTTTCCGAGACCTACGTGGTTTGTCGCGGCTGTGCTTACGTGTTTTGTGCTTGCGTGTTTACGTAATTGCATTCGCTGCGCGTATGCTTTTGCGTCTCGTGTAGGTACGGTTCGCGTATCGCCCGGTGTGACCAATTACGTGGGTTGCTAGGCAGCCGCGTCGGTTAACGGCGCGACCGGCCCTCCCGCGGTCTTTTTCTTAACGGTTATTTTCATAACGGTTTTTAATTTCGATTACTTAATAGTGTTTGTATTGTAAATCCACGTCTTTTGTCCGTTCGTGGTAAGTCCGGTGGACGCCTAGCGGTGTCGTAAGCCGGGCTTGAGCGGGACCCGAGCGCTCGCCTCCCTCCTTCAGAGGGCGGCCATCTCGGAAGGGCTTGAGCTCTGACCTTGGGGGCTTCCCTAGTCAGGGCTCTTGAATTCCCCAGGACCCTACCCTTACCCATCCCGCTATCCTATTCTCCGTGCGGCGGTTCTCTTCGCCCCGGAGCAGTTAGGGTTTGGTGCCGCCCGTTCGCCCTTAAGGCGAAGGGGCACACCGCGTCTCCCCGGTAGTGCCACCCCCCCCGCCGCCACCCGGTGGGGGGATCTGGGCATCGTTCACGCCCGGGTCTTAGGGCCCTATTTTAGTCCACCCGCCCTGCCATTTCCCCTCTGGAAATGGCTGACCGGGTTTGTCCGGGTTCTAGGGAGGCACATCGTGCTGCATTGTCCGGACTTAGTCCGGGAATTCAGGGCGACGTACTCGCCCGCCTCGCCCGACGCGTCGCCCGCGCTCGCGTCGCCCCCGCGGGTCCGAGCCTCTCTCGGACTCGGATATGGAGGTCGAGCGCGCGTCCGCGAGACGCGCCGCCCTCGCCCGGTCCCCGTCCCCGTCGTTCTCGTCGGAGGACGACTTCATTCCCATTTCAAATGGGAAGCGGGCGCGTAAACCGCGCGACTCGCCGCCTCCCAAGATCCAGAAGGCCGGGAACGTCTCCGTTTCTTCCGGCCCCTCCGGCCTCCGGCCGTCTCCATCTCCGTCTCCCAACGCGGCCGCGAGGGCCTCCCCCCTCGCGCGCCCCGCACGTCTGAACATCACTCCCCCGCCGCTTGTCATTCCGGACAAGAGCGCCTGGGAGCGCATTTCTAAGGCGATTTACAATCGCCAAATAAATTACACGCACGCGCGTTCCACCGCGCAAGGCATAGCCGTCAAGGTGGCGTCTTCGGACGACCACCGACGGCTTTCCGCTTTCCTGCGATCGAAAAAGATCGCATATCACACATACACCCTGGAGGAGGAAAGGGAGCTCAGGGTAGTAATCCGCGGTGTCCCTAGGGAGCTGGACACCGCCGTCATTAAAGCCGACCTCCAGTCCCAGGAACTTCCTGTGCGCCAGGTGCACAGAATGGTCAATGGGCGCTCCAAGGAGGCCTACGACATGGTGCTGGTCGTCCTCGACCGCACCGAGTCCGGCCGTAGGGTCTTCGACCTGAAGGCCGTGTGCCACATCTCTGGCCTCTCCGTGGAGGCCCCCCACAAACGTGGCACGCCCGGGCAGTGCCACAACTGCCAGCTATACGGGCACTCTACCCGTAATTGTCCCGTGCGTCCTCGATGCGTGAAGTGCATCGGGAACCATGCGACGTCCCACGACGGGGACCACCCACGGTACAGGAATAAATCCTAGATTGGGGCTACGTTTTCAAAGAAAAAAAGAAAGAAAAAATTCCGGAAATTCGGGATGCGAAGGCCGATTCATACCCGTGCCAATTTATTCAAGCAATCTTAGTTGTAAACTCAATCACGACACACAGGAATAATTCCCAGAGTGAGTCGGCAGCGTGTAAATGTGAAATAAAATATACTAAATAACTGATTTCTTTTGTATGGAATCGTCAGATTGAAACTACTGGTGTGTAGGGTTTGTGAGCGTCGGAAGGCCGGTCACCTGTATTTCACTTAGAAATAGTTTTCTTTTTTAATTTGCTATCTATCTGCTACCTATAGCCATATTCTATACCAGCCATGTCAAACTTAAAGTCACTGGTGGGCCAGCATGAAGACCATAGACTATTAGGGCCGCAAAACCTAATCTTAAAGAAGACAAACTACTGAAAATCTTAACGATAAAAACTATACTGAGTTCTTAGATTTACGCGAAATTTACACATGAAATAAAACTATTTTTTCGGATTTTATCGCGGTTTATTTTGATTTTGATTTTTAAGTTCCCGTCGTTTCGAGTGCTCATTCTGCGTAGATCGGACCAACAAAAACAAAAATAATTAAGAAGTTTAAGGGTACCCCGGAATAACTATGCCTTTTGGACGTCTAACACCTCAGTCCTTCCCGTGACCATGGGTGCTGCAAAGCACTCGAAACGTCGGGAACTTAAAAATCAAAATAAACCGCGATAAAATCCGAAAAAATAGTTTTATTTCATGTGATAAAAACTATTACAGGACAAGTATATTAATTAAAATTCCAAAATGGTTTGTAACACGCTCGCGGGCCGCATTATTTGGCTGTTTTCAAAATTGATTTGGGACGCAGGCAAATGCTCAGTGGGCCGCAGTGCCTTTTCTATACCCATGGAAATTTGCTACGTGTGTCTTTGAAAAATAAACACCTTTTGAATTAACTACAGTTCTCCACATTCACGAATCAATATCATATGTACAGTATTTTCTCTGAGTTACAAAACTCTTTTATAATCATTATTTACCTAATGCGTACCATACGATATGTACTATACCATACGATTCATACGTAGATGATCCACAGGAATGGTTTTTTTTTGTGGCAATTGCGTTTAAAATATTCCATTGTACAATGTTTGCGAACATTCATTTCTAAATTAATTCAACTCCCCAATGAACTTGATGACAAAGATGATAATGAAATTGATGAGGTACCCCACCCTGGATAGTAAAGTGATGGATACTTTACATACCAATTGCGACGGCCGTTTTAAGGGAAATTGAAAAGGCACATTTTATCACTTTGTTACAATTATCTTCACTCATGCACATATAGGGATACATAATGGTTAATATTCCACCAACATTACACATTATAATTCGAAATAACACAAGTTTTGGAAATTAAAACAAATTGACAACATCACTCTTCGATTTCCCGCCAAAACATCCAGGAATGGGTTTTAGGTTCAGGTTACAGTAGGCAGCGATTTGGGCAGAGACTGTTTTTTTTTAATAAATTCGCTTCAGTGGTGCTAAGGTTGATGTAATCGACGCCGACGTCGTGAATAAATATGTTGTTTTATCGCAAAAATAAATCAAAAATAAACGTCAGGCAGTATTATTTATTTGCTTTAATCATTTACCCAAGCTGAGTTCATCCGCAAGAGCACCGAAGTTACCGATTTACACCGTCACGCCTATATTCCCCAGAGGGGGTGGCAGAGGTGTACTGAGTACATCCACGTTTCGCCGACGATGTTAGGTCTCATGTAATAGGGGGCGAGCCTATTGCCATATACCGGGCACAATTCCAGACTCCGGACTCATATTGAAAATTTTTCGTTAGAAAAACTACATTTTGACGGACGATTTAGCGCAGTGGTTAAGAGCTGAAGCCGCTCCGCCCATTGTGTCTAATAGTCGCGGTTCGATTCCCGCACAGGACAAATCTTTGTGTGATCCACAATTATTTGTTCCGGTCTGGGTATTTGTTTGTGAATTTTCATGTTTGTAAACGCACCCACGACACAGGAATAAATCCTAGTGTGGGGCTACGTTCTATAAAATAAAAGTTAAAAATAAAGTAAAGTAATTTGTCCGACCTAGGATACCGATTTAGCCTTCAGAATTGCCAAATTTAAGTGGCAGTGGGCGCGGCATATTGCTTGTAGAACTGACGGCTGTTGAGCGGAAATGTTTTTGAGTGGCGACCTCGTTCTGGAAGACGTGGCATCCACACCACAGCAGGTCACCCACAAGGTGGACCGATCGCAGATGTACGCTGGATGAGTACAGCACAAAGCCGGTCACCGTGGCGATCTTTGGGGAAGTCTTTGTATCAGGGAACGTCTTTCTGCTGATCATGACTAATCACTTACATTTCGCAGGTCGTGCAGTCACCGCACAGTTGCACCGCCTCTTGAAGGGCGATTTAGCGCAGTTGTTAAGAGCTGAAGCCGCTCCGCCCATTGTGTCTAATAGTCGCGGTTCGATTCCCGCACGGGACAAATCTTTGTGTGATCCACAATTATTTGTTCCGGTCTGGGTATTGGTGTAGGTGAATTTTCATGTTTCTAAATGCACCCACAACACAGGAATAAATCCTAGTGTGAGGCTACGTTTTTAGAAGGAATGAAAATAAGAGAATTTATGTAGCAAACTCAAACTCATTTATTTTGTATAAACCCTGCGGGGTTATTTACAAATTGTCATATTTACATTTCTTTTTATTTATTTTATTTTCTATTTCTTTTATTTTCCATTCTTCGTGGCCTCCATAAGAAGATCCGGCGAGGAATTTGGTTGCCTAATTCTAAGAGAATTAGGCAACTAAATTCCTCGCCGGATTTTGCTTTTCATCATTTTTTTTTCATCATTTTCTGTGTATATATAATTTTATATTATACAAAATTAAGTATGCGATCCAGCTCCAGTGCGATTCCTTACGACTGAAATATAAGATTACTAATAATATTTTTACAGAATGAGAACCTAAAGGTTTCTGGGTGGACCAGTCTCCAAAAGCAGCACCTGTTCACGCACGAGTATGAGTACTTGAGCAGCAATCACCGCCCTCGTCTATATTAGAGGGAAGTAAGTTAAACCTTAGATATCATAGGTACTATAATGATATATGTAATTATCATCATCATCAGCCTATAACAGTCCACTGCTGGAAATAGGCCTCTCCAAGTGCACGCCACTGGGTACGATCCTCGGCTACTCGCATCCAGTTTCTGCCAGCCGCCCTACGAAGCTCATCGCTCAACCTAGCCTACCATGATATACGTGCGAGGAAGAAATTTAAGCCATTGGTATTATAATGCCCATCATGGCGTACGCTTGTGAGGTGTTCGGGCACGCCGCCCGCTCTCACATCGATAGGCTCCAAACGGTTCAATCCCGTTTCCTCCGCAAATCCGTTGGAGCCCCGTGGTTCATACGGAATGCCGATCTCCATTCCGATCTCGGTCTCGAACCTATTCGCGCCTTTATTATAAAGGCGACTAATCCGCTAATCGTAGCCGCCGCCGACTACAAACCTAACTCCCCTCCTATTAGCCGCTACGGCCGTCTGCGGCATGTTCTTACCGATCCACCCGATGCCCTTACATCCCTTCTTTCGGATACAGATACCGCACACAGGATCAGACACCAACCTCGTCGGCGAGGTCGAAGAATCCCTTGCCCACCGGCGAGGCGCCTAGTATACGCCCTCCTCCATAGCGACTGCCGAAGCCGAGGCCGTTCTTCCTTGAGGCGCCCTTGAGCTAGTTGCTCCCGGCTAAAGCGTGGTTGCACGCTCGCCCTCTTGTCCGGAGAAGTTGTAAAGGCCCCGCGGCCAATAGCTTAGATCATTCACACACACACACACACACACACACACACACACACACACACACACACACACAAAAACGGTATTATAATGTCTGTTGATGCCAAATAACGCACCAAGCAGGTACTTTATAATGCTCCTGCTCCACCTGCAATCATGTTAATGATGACGGCTGTGTCAAAATGCGATTTAAACAAGGTTTTAAAAATTCACGTTAAACGAGTGGCTACGTTGTACCGCCACCCGATTCTATAAGAAAGAAGAAAAATCAAAATAAACCGCGATAAAATCCGAAAAAATTGTTTTATTTAATGTGTAATATTCGCGTAAATCTAAGAACTCAGTAAGAAGAAAAATCTTAAGTTAAAACGTTCTTAACAATAATAATATCAGCCTATACTGCCCACTGCTGGGCAAAGGCCTTCTCTCACAAACCGAGGTGAGAGAGATTAGGTCATACTCCACCACGCGGACCCAGTGCGGATTGGTGGAGGCAGGTTTGTGGCCACCCGCTGTTGGAACTTATCAAGCCGCCTTTAAGGCTTCCAACTCGGCTTAACGACTACCACATTAAGTGGTAACCGGGACCAACGGCTTAACGTGCCTTCCGAAGCACGGAGACGCTCGAATATGAAAATGCCACAAACGGTCACCCATCTCAGGCCGACCGAGTCGAACGCTGCTTAACCTTGGTGATCGGTAAGAACACCGCGGTCGCACAGCGCTACGAGCGCCTTAACAATGCCACTATTCAATTATGACATTAAAATCTCGTTACGTTTTAGTTGCCCATTACGGACAGTCGGAAAGGGAGTATTAAGCGCTATATGTGCATAAAAAGTTACATCAAATACTAGTAGGTATGGCCTACATTAGCACTGAATACATGTTCTACCCTCACTAGTAATAAAACACTACTTCCAATACGTGTAGTTACAGTATTAGTATATTATCTATGCGTGTAGTCTTCAAAGCCAATATTTTATAGTTTAGGTCGCCGGTGTATTCCAATTTGTTCGCTTACCCTTCAAGTGTTCACCGTCGCTTTCGAAAAGCGCCTGTATTCGTCATTGCGCTGTCATTTGGTTAACATGTCTATAAGTCAATACAATACAATTCTTGAAACAAGTTTTCTCGTATGAAACTTTTGTCACGGCACGCTAAAGCGGAGCGCCGCGTTAGCACGTAAGACAAAACGGTTATCTCAGGCCAAGGGCGACAAAATCCGTGACATATGTCCTGACGCGCCGGGTGTGCTAGCCCTGTAGCTGCGTAGGCTACGTTTTTATACCAATCTCAATTTATTTCGTTTTCTGATAATGAAATAGAAACATAAACATTTTATCCAGTGCAGAATATCCAGTAGGTATATATGAATACACCCTATTTACCCCAATCAATTAATGCTGTCTACTTTACCTGTAACATAGGCGTCTTGGGGGAAATCGAAGGCTCATTCGAAGGTTCATTCATCCCATAGGCACATATTAGTTAATATTATGAACCTAGCAACACAAGTTTTGGGAATTGACACAAAATTAATAACAACGCTCAGTTTGTTATTTCCGGCTAACATTTTCAATAATTTCGTTACTAAAAGCATTTTCTTGTTGTTTGTTCCTACTTACTTAAGTTGTGCAACCTCGCATATTTTTTAACATTTATTTATGTAAGAAAATCTTGATAACTTACCTCCCCAAATAGGTATCTACTGCAGTAAAAACCCCTTTTGCATTCATGCGGCCCCTGACTTCCACTCCGCAAACAACTATCAATTTAATTGGGGATCCGCGGGCAGCCTCTTTACCCAGCTTAACTTTTCGATTTACATTCAAAACGGTGTTTTAAAAAATCCAACTCAATAACTACGAGTCTAAACCCTTGTTTCGATGCGTACTTACCGAATCACTCGGCTGTAAAACTTTGTTCCTGTGCCTCGATTGGCGGGAAACCGCTGGGTGGAGTCCACAAAACCACGCCCGTATCTCGCTGCGCATGCTAAACGCGACTTAAACCCCGTTTAAGCGGTATTTTGGCCCAAAGCCGCAAGAAAATGTATGTAACATCGGTTAGGGGTAGGGCGTAGCTAAGTGAAAAGATTTTCTCGATTGAACGACGATTTTGCGAATATGGCCGACAGTCATCACGGTTGCGCGGGAAAGTGCGGGCTGTTTGTAAAATACTTGTGCTGAGTAAATTTAAAAAAAAGTAAAACTAACGTTTTTAAGAGAGCATTTAATTTAAAAGAATTCGCTATTGGAAATACCTTTATGTTTTTAATTTTTGATAGAAATGTGATGTTTTTTTTTAATTCGGTAATGGATAATTTACTAAAAGTTTTCTGAGTGTTAAAACCAACGGATTCTAGAATGCAGGACAGCCATAAATCATTTCTTATCAAAGATCTTTTGGGGGATGTACTGGTGCCGGGCGCTCTTTGTGCAGTAGGTGAGGGCATTTTTCCTATTTTAGAATTTTAAAAGTACTTAGGTATGTATTCTCTTCTAATTACAATGAATATAGTAAAAGAGGTGGGCAAAGTGTAATCTGATTAATGATGAACGATTACAATTACATTTTGTAATCTGCAACGATTAAGATTACATTTAATCATTATTGTAGATAACAAAATGTAATCGTCATTATTAATCTGATTACATTTTGCGCATCTCTGTACAGTACTTATCTAGGTTCCTCATTCTTACATCAGTATGTAGGGAAATACATTATTATTTCGTATTGCTTTAACGTATGTTTTATAACACGTCGTCTTGTTAAGGGCAATGTAGTGGGCATAATATTTTTTTACTATTTTAATCAAAACTACATAAACATTCAATAGGCTCCTCCCTTAAAATTACTTGCAAGGAAGTGCTTGTTGTGTGTGTTTATATATTTTAAAGGAATGTACAGGCGTCCATCGTTTCCATTCTACTTAATTTATTTAGGGGTTGAGGGCCACTCGTTTGTAAAGAATATGTATTAATACTGGTAGACGTCAACTAGGTGGGCTGAAGACCTGGTGAATAAAAGCTAACGCGTACAACTTTAAATGTTCCTACCTTCTCATTAATATTGTATGTGTGAATGACCTACGCTGTTGGCCTCGGGGCCTTTCCAGCTTTACCGGACAAGACCTATTAATATTCTTACATGAGCGTGGTTTCAAACAGAATTTGAAAATATTTAATCCTAGTACATGCTTCTACCACACCTTGATATGTGAAAGAAGGTCCCAGCAATGGGGTAAGCCATTATAACATGCTACAAGATTCGGAGTTTTTCGTAGCTCGTAGTAAATGTGTAGCAACGTAGCGCGTAGCAACATTTATTTTCTTAAGCTGAGTTGTTGAGGGAGTTTGGGCTGTCTTTTCAATGTAGCGGAGAGAAGCGGTGAGGAGATAGTAATAATAATAATAATAATTTATATATAAGGTGATATTTATATATAAGGTAATAATAATAGTAATTTATATTTATTTATAAGGTGGACTCAGTCTGAACTGGATGCCCTGGATAGAAAGGTCCGTCGATTGCTGACAGCGTATCGTATGCATCACCCGCGGTCGTCTGTTATGAGGTTGTACATCCCGCGGAAGTGCGGTGGTCGTGGGTTTTTAAACGCTAAGACACTACACAACCGCGAGGTGTGCAAACTCAGACAGTACTTTTTGAGTGTATCCGTGGTGATGTATCGAGATGTTGCCGCAATCGATAGAGGCCTAACTCCGCTTTCCTTGGCAAACGGGAACTGGCGAAGGCCCCAGGTATTAAGTACTTCGGACCGCACAGCCATATGGAAGGGCAAGGAGCTACACGGACGGTTCTATCGGGCTCTTACAGGGCCTGATGTGGACCAGCTCGCTTCCGTGACCTGGCTACGCTTCAGCAACCTTTTTGGGGAAACTGAAGGCTTTGTCTTTGCAATTATGGACGAAGTTATCATGACGAACAACTACCGGAAGTACATCCTAAAGGACGGCACGGTTGACATTTGTCGGGCATGCCACCGTCCCGGTGAGTCTATTAGACATGTAGTTTCCGGTTGTTCTCGTCTTGCTAACGGAGAGTACTTGCACAGACACAACCAAGTGGCCAGGATTATCCATCAGCAACTTGCTCTTAAATATGGCCTTGTGGACTCTGAAGTACCGTACTACCAGTACCAGCCTCTTCCAGTTCTCGAAAGTGGTCATATCACGCTCTACTGGGATCGATCTGTTATCACGGATAGGACTATTGTAGCCAATAAACCTGATATCGTGATAATAGATCGATCGATGCGTCGTGTAATGCTAGTTGATGTCACCATTCCGCATGATGAGAACCTTGTAAAGGCCGAAAAAGAAAAATTATAAAAATATTTGGACCTGGCCCATGAGGTTACCGCCATGTGGAATGTTGATTCAACTATCATTATTCCGATGGTCGTTTCAGTCAACGGCCTTATAGCGAAGAGCTTCGATAAACACCTTGAGAAGCTCTCGCTAGGCAGGTGGGTGAAGGGCCTGATACAGAAGGCAGTAATGTTGGACACGGCACGCATTGTGAGGAGGTTCCTCTCTTTGGAGCCCTGACCGCCGGTAGCATGGGTCGTAGACCTTGCTGTCGGTGGAGCACATTTTTTTATACAATATATATAAGAATATTTGTATTTTATATTTTTATATATATTTTATAAGAAATTATACTGAATAAATATATACATAATAATAATTTATTACATCAAAATACAAAGATTCCTAGTGGCTAAATACAGACTGGTAATTAATGGCACACATTTTGCTAACCTCTGCCTTCCAAACCAGGGGAGTTTTGGAGTCAGTGTTCCTTCACAGGGTACATAACACTAATGTGAGTTACGGTAAGGAATCCTTTTTTTTTTTACTTGTATGAGTTTTTTATGTGTGGTGGTGTGTGATGTGTGTATGTTATGTTACATGTGAGTGATGTGTTTAAAGCATACTGTTAAGCAGCATTTCGGTATGACTATAGTTTAGAGTTTTCAGCCATTTTGTAACCTTTCATTTTACTTCCCTATAACTTAATGAGTAAATATCCAAAGTTTTTGGAGTTTGTTGTATAGTCTATCTATCTATATCATAACGCCAGCTCCCTCGCGGGGTAGGCAGAGAGTACAGAGTTCCAACAGGTTCTTTCCTTACATACCTCTCTGGCTTCCTCGACTCTCATAGTTCGTCTCATACACACTCGCCGGTTACGGAGACTCTTGACTTGCCCTTCAGATAAGACACGGTCTATTTGGTCATGGTAAGATAGTCTAGGTCTTCCCAGGTACCTACATCCTTCCACTTTCGCATTGAATATCGGTTTTGTCATTCTTTCTTCAGGCATTATTTCTATATGTCCGAACCAACGGAGCATACCCTTTCTCATCTTTAAACCGATACTATCTTTCATACCTACTCGCTTTCTTACTACGCTGTTGCGAATACGGTCGGTCAGCGTGACTCCGCACATCTTCCGCACAGATCGCATTTCGACCGCATTTATTCTGCTTTCGTTCTCCTTCTTACATACCCAACTCTCACTGCCATATAACAGCGTTGGGACAAGCACTCCGTTATGCATGGCCAGCTGCGCCTTCTTGCTTAAGTGCAGGCTCCCAAGTAGCCTTCCCATCGCACCATTCACTCTATTACCTGCATTCACTCTTCTCTCTATATCAGCGGTGTATTTTCCATCCTTTCTGAAGGCTCATCCAAGATATAGAAACTCATTCACTTGCTCCAGCACATCGTTACCAACCACAATCCTTGCATTCGTTCTGGTTTCTTCCCGTTCAAAAACCATAATTTTCGTTTTCTTCACATTCAAATGTAAGCCATTGTTCATGCAGTCGTCTCTCATAACTGTGACTAGTGTTTGCAGATCAGTGGCTGTTGGCGCTATCAAAACCGCGTCATCTGCATACAATAGGTGATCCAACTAGATCACCCATTTTTACCCCTTCATTCATCGCATTCAGTCTTTGAAGACTTTTATCCAGATATACTAAATTCAAATGATTATTGCTTTCCATAGTGTGTATAGATGATTAAAACATTAATATTGTACAATTATGGACCCTGTCGGGCGCAGCAAAGTTAGGAGAGAGGAAGAGCGTCGATTATTTCAATTGGGATCATTATAGATTATATTATATAAAATAATCCACATTTTTTATTACTATTTTTTATTATATTTGTTAGTTTTTCATTATTACATATAATATTTTAATTATTAATTATTTTAAACTTTATTTATTCTTAAAATATATTATCGTCTATTAATTTTAATTAAAATTTATCATTCAGATATTCATCTATAGTGTAGTAGGATTTGTTTATTACAAATATCTTTAACTCCTTTATAAATGTAGTGTATTTATTATCTTCTGTAATGTATTCTGGCAATTTATTATAAATTTTAATAGACATCACAAAAGGACTAGAAGAGTGCATTTGTATTCGTGAGTTTGGAAGGTTTAATCTATTTTTGTGTCTTAAAGTATATTTTGTAGGCAGGACGTCGCGTCTTAAGTAAAAGTCAGGATGTTTACGAACGAATTTGCATATTTCAAAGATATATACATGGTAGGGTTAAGATTATTAAATTTTGGAAATTTTGGTTTTGCAGCTATCTGTCTCCTGTATATTGGCTAAGATCCTAAGTAACTTTTTTTGGAGTGTGAATAGAGTTGACGAATCTGTGCCATTTCCCCATAAAGTTATCCCATATGTAAACCACGAGTAAGCGTATGCATAGTATGTAATAAGAGCTGTTTGCAGATCAGTAGTCTTTTTAATTTCGTATAGAGCGTAGGAAAATTTAGAAATTTTCGCTCTTACCTTTTTGTATGTGTGGTTTCCAACTAATGTGTGTGTCTATAACTAAGCCAAGCAAAGAAAATTCATTTACTACTTCTAATTCCGAATCGTTGACTTTAAAGTTTACCTGTAGGGGGGTTTTGACGTGGGTGGAAAGTCATTAATTGTGTTTTTGAGTAATTTATTTCCATATTGAGTTCTTAGATTTACGCGAATATTACACATGAAATAAAACTATTTTACGGATTTTATCGCGGTTTATATTTTTTTTATTTTTTTTTTTATTTTATTTAACGTCGGGAACTAAAAATAAAAAAAAAAAAAAAACAAAAAATAAACCGCGATAAAATCCGTAAAATAATTTTATTTCAAATTTATTTCCAGGTTGTTTTCATGCATCCAATTCGTCGTTTTTGTAAGGACAGCATTTAATTTTTCGTTTAAGTTTAAATTAGTTTTACATGGAATCAGAATAGATATGTCATCTGCAAATAGGACACATGGCTCATCTATGATTTTAGGCAAGTCGTTGATGTATATGAGGAATAGCAGAAATCCAATCACACTGCCTTGTGGTATGGATGCAGTAATAGTTCTACTATTGGAGCGGGCGGTTTGAATTTCGCCACATTTTTCATTAAAGAACTGGACCTCTACCAACGGTTCTTTATTTTTTAGGTATGACGCAACCCAGCTATGAGCCTTTCCTCGAATCCCTATGCTAAATATTTTTTTAAGTTAAATGTCAAACTGTACCTTATCGTATGCTTTTGTCATATCCAGCAGTATTCCAATTGCGTAGCTTTTGTTATTGATAGTGTTTAGGGCTACTTGGATGTACTTATAGACTGCTAATGTTGTTGATTTATTTTTCCGGAAACCATGTTGGGATTCGTCAAATATTTTAAATTTTTCACAAAAGTTATATATACGGTCACACATTGCTTTTTCAAAAACTTTTGAGGCAGAGGGTAAGAGAGCGATAGGGCGATAATTGTTCGGGTCTGTTTTAAATTTTTTCTTATGGATAGGTTTTATTACGGCCTTTTTAAATTGGTCAGGGAATGTGCCTTCTTCAAATGATTGGTTTATTAAAGTACAAAAGGGTATTGTGAGTTCGTCTGCACACTGTCTTAGTAGGATAGGCGGTATCTCGTCTATACCGTGGCTCTTTTTGGATTTTAAATTTCTTAATATTTTATTCACTTCGTTTAGGCTTATAGATTTGAGGAACATGGTATTAAGTGTATAGTTGTGTATGTAGGTATCACTTCGTGGGATATCCTTGGAATAATTACTCTCTACTCCGATTGACGCAAAGAAGTCGTTAAAAATATTTGCAACGTGATGGGGATCTGATGAAATGGTGTTTTTATATTTATATTTCTCGTTTTTAATTTTTTTATTTGTTCGCTCGTTTATAATACCCCACATGGTTTTTATTTTGTTGTTTGAAGTTTTTATTTTATTTTTATAAAGTAATTTTTTTGAGGTCTCTACTACCCTTTTTAGTACTTTTTCGTATTTTTTATAGTGGTTTGTTAATATTGGGTTGTTTGTTTTAAGTGTTAGTACTTTTAACATTCTTTTATTTTTACAGGATAATTTAATCCCCGTAGTTAACCAGTATTTTTTATAGTTTTCTTTTAATTTTTGCTTATATATTGGTATGGAGTTGTTGAATAAAGTTATTAATATATTGTTGAAAGCATTATAATTCTCATTTATGTTTTTATCTGTGGTTATAATATTTTGCCATTTTTGTAGTTTTAGTTTTGTTTTAAAATTATATATACTTTTTATGTTGTACAACCTTTTATGTTTATACAATTTTTTACATTTTTAGACTGTTGGGGTATTTCCAGATGTATAATTGTAGCATTGTGATCTGAAAATCTCAGTTCTTCCACTGTTGTAGTCGTAATTTTATCATTAAAATTAATAAATATCATATCTAAGCATGTTGATGTATTTTGTGTCGTTCTTGTTGATTGTTTTATTTGTTGAGTAAATTTATATTCTAGCATAAGATTAATAAACTGGTTAGTTTTTAAATTTCTGTCCATAATATCCATGTTAAAATCTCCACCTATAATTTTATTTAATTTGTAATAATGTTTATTAATATATGTCAAAATTTTTTGAATTTGGTAAAAGAATGTTTCTTCCTCTCTTCTATTCCAATACATTACAATTATTAATATATGTTCCTTAGGCAGTTCTGTTGCGCACACTTCTAACACGTATTCAATAGACATATCTGTGATGTCGTTTCTCTCTATATGATCTATATGTTGTTGTAGTAGGATGCAGACGCCGCCGCCTCGGCGTGTAGTCCGGCAGTAACTCGATGTCATCTTGTAGCCACTCAGCTGTACAGATTCAATTTTTTCTGAAGACAGTCTAGTCTCAGAAATACAAATAGCATTGTAATTGGATTTCTCACTAACGAATGCTTTTAATATATGTTGTTTATTGCATAGGCTTTGGATAATTTAGAATAGTATTGTACATAATTGATCTTTGGTTTCACAGGGCATCAATGGCTGGGTCGTTCTTTTTATTATTTCGTTATCATCACAATCTTTATTTTCTATAAACAGTTTAGCGGACAACACGCAACCCTGCTTGACGCCGATTTTAACGTCAAACCAAGGTGACATGTTAACACCCACCCGTACGCATGCCTTGCTGTTCACATAGGTGGACTGGACGGCTCGCAACAGGGTGCCATTTATACCATACTCTAGCAAAATGTCCCAAAGTCTCTTTCGCACGACTCTATCAAACGCCTTCTCCAGGTCCACAAAACCGCAGAAAACCTTCCGGCCTACTGCCAGATACTTTTCTACGATGTTGCGGAGGGAGAAAACTTGATCCGTACATCCTCTTCCAGACCTGAAACTTGTTGTATAGTCGGGAATTTAAGACGTAGTATTGGTGGCTCGCGGAGTTCGTTCTGTGTTTTATCATATTACACACTGGATGATTTCTGCGTTTACTCTTAATCAATTGCGGCCTAAAGACTTATGTTTTTTTAATACTGTTCGGAGTATATAAAGTTGCCTTACAGTGAGAACTTGGCACTCGTGGTAGAGATCAGTAGTTGGGTACCTAAACGGTATCGAGGTCATCACCTTTAGGACTGCTCTTTGGGCTCTTTCGAGCTCGAGAAAGGCAGTTTTTGATGCCCCTCCCAACGCTACAATGCTGTATGTTAGGAGAGATTGACAAAGCGCAAAATAGATAAGTTTTAGTGTGTCATTATTTGCAGATTGGCGGAATTTTTTGAATATGTAAATTAGTTTTCTTAATCTAGGAGCGAGTGACTGTATATGCGCATGCCAAGTTAGTCGTTGATCAATTTGAACGCCAAGATATTTAATTTCTGCGGTTCGAGTTACTACTGTACATGAGCAATCATTTGCGGGAGGGAAAAAGTGACACGTTTGTGCTTTCAAAAAGAAATTTTGCGGTGGGTTATGTGATGATGAGTTTTAAAAATGTTATAAATATTGTTTTTTCAAGGTTAACTGTTAGAAGGTTCCTGTAGGGCCAATTCATTACTACTTTTAACCCCTTTTCAGCGTGTCTTTTCGTTTCAGATTTGGAAAAGAGAGTTGGTCCCAGGATACTGCCCTGCGGTACCCCGTACAAAAGTGGCTCTTCTCCGCTAATACCTATTTTAACACATTGCATACGTCCAGTCAAGTAATCCTTGAAAATTTCCAAAGCGATTCCCCTCACACCTACTTTTTCCAGCTTTGATAAAAGAATGGGGACAGAGACGGTGTCAAAAGCTTTTGACACCTCCAGTAATATCCCAATGCATTTGCGCTTGTTGTCTATGTTTTTAACTAAAGACTTAGTGAGTCCCTATTACATGGGACCTAACATCGTCGGCGAAACGTGGGTGTACTCAGTACACCTCTGCCACCCCCTCTGGAGAATATAAGCGTGACGGTGTTAGTGAGACTTATCAAAGCATCGTCCGTAGATACTCCCGCACGGAAACCGAATTGGTTATTAGCAATAATATTTTGATGTTGTAAAAAATTTACCAAATTATTATTCAAGACTCTTCCAGAATTTTAGGGAGTGCGGAAAGTACCAATATTGGCCTATAGTTATTAACATCGTCTCTGTGACCATTCTTGTGTATAGGAGTTACAACTGTCTTTTTTTGGGCTGAGGGGAAAACGCCATTATCAATTGAAAGATTACAAATATATGTAATTAATGGAACTAGAGTAGCACGTGACGCTTTTAATGTCTTAGAGGGAATAGAATCCCAACCCACCGCACAATTTACTCTCATACTCGTTATGATGCGTTCTGTTTCAGCTTCATCAACATGTAATATGACTAACGAGTTAGCTGGTGATATGCTATCCGCTAATTCTAGCGGTGGAATATCGCTGCCGCCCGAGGATGTCATACTAGTGGCCAAGTCTCTTCCGATCCCAGCAAAGAAAGAATTTACATAATTGACAGATTGATCAGGGTGGTTTTTGATTTTGAGCAGTTCCAAAGCTATTCTCTTGTCATGCTGCATATTTGTAATTTTACGGATTGTATCCCAAGTGGCTTTGGGGTTTTTTTCGTCTTCGAGAATTCAGATTGTTCATATGCCGCTTTGAGTCTACGTAGCAGGCAAACAAAACAAACACCGTCACGCCTATATTCCCCAGATGGGGTGGCAGAGGTGTACTGAGTACACCCACGTTTCGCCGACGACGTTAGGTCCCATGTAATAGGGGGCGAGCCTATTGCCATATACCGGGCACAATTCCAGACTCCGGACTCATACTGGAAATTTTTCGTTAGAAAAACTACATTTGTCCGACCTAGGATACGTAGCAGGCCATTGCAAAAATTACGATACCGAACGTATGTAGTTTTAAGAAACATAATACCCTGAGACTTACGAAGTTTATAGTGCATTAGATCACGATTACGTATACAACGTAACAAACCTTTCGTAATCCAGGGTTTTAGAATACGGCATTTAGAAGGAATTTTCAAAACTCTAGTATTTCGTTTTATTATTGGCGAAAGAATGTTGATGAGGTCATTACATGCATAATTTGCATCTGTAGTTGACAGCACTTGCCTGAAGTCCGCGTTTTCAATAGCTTTTGTAATTTCTGTGTAATTTATGGATTTAGTGTAAGCGCTAGGCTTATGATGGGCTTTTTTAAGATCTAGGCACAACATTACTGGGTAATGGTGTGTTACACAAGTTTCTACTACTATAGTTGTAGCTATGTTGTCAGTTTTTAACAATATGTGATCTCAACAGTTCTCCTACCTAGTAGGATACAAATGCGTGGGTAGAAGGCAATGAGGAGCGGCCAAAGTTAGATATTCATTAGATCGTTGGGTATCAAGATTCCCAGTCTTAACATCGATGTTTAAATCTTCAGCTAGGATTATGTTTGCGAAAGTTTTTATTGACATGAGAATGTATCGAGGCTATTTAAATAATATTAATATTTTTAAACGATGGTGATCGGTATATCCCCACAAAAAAATTGTTATTGCTTAGTTTACAGATTAGACAATTTCCATCAACGAATACGGGTTCACTTACTGAACAAGTGATAGTAATAAAATATTCCAATTCCAATTATAATCTGTAGCTCCATCGTTAACCGATGATTCGGCTAATGTCAAGTTTGACAAGTTAATATAAAACAAAATGACAAATAATCTGTACAAGCAAGAATTGAGCGGTAAATTCATCTGAATACACCAAAACACCAAATTAACTTGGGCAATAAACAAAACTTGGTAAAGTAGATAAGAAAAATTGTTTTTAATTAATTGCGGCAGCGTTATAATCAGGCGAAGTAAAAGTAAAAAAAAGACGGTGAAAAATAACCTATCAATAACTTTAATATTCCAATGTAAAGATATTACCACTACGCGCGCACGCAAAGACATTACGCGCGCAGTCGCGTTTACTTACATGCTAAAAGAGATCATTACGTAAACAATAAAAATTGAATTATGTTAATGCATCCATGTTTTTTATTTATTTTATTTATTTATTTTTAGGAAAGCTTACAGACTAATGATACAGGTGAGATAAAAACATAAACATATTACAAATTGCTAATAACAAGCTTCCACATTTAGCATCCACATAATTCAGTCGCAACTACAAACAAACCAGGCCGAAACTTAAAAAGAATTAGAACTAGTAAGGTTTAAATAATAAAAAATATTCTTATGATTATGATTTGTAGATACAAATATGACAAGTAAGAACATTCACAAAAAGAACTTCACCAGGGCAACTAGATAGGTTGAACTAAGAGCTAACGCTGGTCGCTATCTACAAAAAACTCGGTACTCATACGTTTTCTAATTGAACTACTGTTGGTAATAAATACGTTACATGACCTCGTTACAAAAACGGAACCAACTCAGCATAAAGCTGGCTGCTTATGCGACCAGCGCTGATCTTCCGTTGAGCCGTTAACCCGAAAACAAATAAAAGAAATTAAATAGGGTGCATGAAGAATCATATGGGGAAATCGAAGAGTGATGTTGTCAATTTGTTTTAATTTCCAAAACTTGTGTTATTTTGAATTATAATGTGTAATGTTGGTGGAATATTAACCATTATGTATTCTTATATGTGCATGAGTGAAGGTAGTTGTAACAAAGTGATAAAACGTGCCTTTTCGATATCCCTCAAAACGACCGTCGCAATTGGTATGTAAAGTATCCATCGCTTTACTATCCAGGGTGGGGTACATTCATCAATTTCATTATCATCGTTGTCATCGAGTTCATCGGGGAGATGAATTAATTTAAGCAAACACGATTATGCTATTCACTGGACACTGGCAAAATACACTTAAAATAGTGTGAAGCCATAACTTAAAGAAGAAGAAGAAGAAGAATCATATAACAAAATCTTAAATAGTAACACATAATAGGCACAAACCCCTTGCCATAAAAAGAGAAAAAAATAAACAAATGACAGTGACATTCACGACATTCTTCTTCTTCTTTAAGTTATGGCTTCACACTAATTATAAGTGTATTTTGCCAGTGTCCAGTGAGATATATCATCGTGTATGTTTAAATTAATTCGACTCCCAAATGAATTTGATGACAATGATGATAATGAAATTAATAAGTACCCCACCCTGGATAGTAAAGCTGTGGATAATTTACATACCAATTGCAACGGCCGTTTTGAGGGAAGTCGAAAAGGCACGTTTTATATAAGAACACATAATGGTTAATATTCCACCAACATTACACATTATTAGTCGTTATAACACAAGTTTTGGAAATTAAAAGAAATTGAAAACATCACTCTTCGACTTCCCGCCAAAAAAACTCACGACATTCAATTTAAGACTTATTGTAAAACCAAAGAGAATATAATCACTATGTAAAACCAAAAACGTGTGTCACGGAGGCGTATTGTGATACATCTCCGTTAGACATGTTTTTGGTTTGCAGTAAGTTTTATCTTTATGTGATGCAATAACATATGCTGTGGGGTATTATTCAGTTTTAATCGTGTTAGTTTGACTTTATTAGTTCCCGTACTGAGGTAGCTTAAGGCCACTTCTTTTAAATTTGTTCTTCTGTTAACCATTACATGATCATCTCACATAGTTATCACGCCGTATTTGGCCATAGCGAATATCTGCTCTGAGGACCTAGGCAAGTTTTTTGTTCACCTTCCAAAAAAAGTCCTGGTTGCGAGGGAGAGTGAGGCATTGCAAGTGCCGCCGATCTGTTCCGCCTTGCAAGGGACAGCAAGGGATAGCAAAAAATATGCAGAGTTGATTGCTTACCTTCATTAGCTTGGAGAAGCACCCTAAGAAGAAGAACCGCAATCATTCGCGCATTGTTCTGACCACATGTTGACATAAATGTTATTCCAGCATATTTTTTCATTTTCTATCAGCGTTAACGACTGTAGAAAGTTCATTTGGCTACAGGCCCTGCTCAGCTTCGGGTTGGCTTCAGCAGAGTGGAAACTAGTTTCAAACGATACTCCGGATATAATTTTGAACGTTTTGCTATGTTTGAACCTTTGCTTACGGGATACCAAAAAAATGTAAAGAAAACTCCACATCTGTAAAAAAATTATTAACTTTTTGAGAAACACCTCTCACGCCTCATTTTCCTAGATGGGAAAGGCAAGCGTGTACGCCTACCTAGCTACATTTCTCAGAAGAATTACAGGTCCCAAGTTTTTTTTTATTGGAAGCCTACAAAGAGCCTGTTGAAACTGAATGTACACCACGGCTCAGCTTTGCCCAGAGGTAGCACTGCATCTCACGGCAGGATCGCCATGCAATGTAGGCCGTTAGGGGTATCTCAAATAAAACAGTTTGCTTCGACGCATGCACGTATATTCTTTTATTACATTTGGTGTAGCCCTTTTTATAGGCTACGCCTGAGGTAGGGGGGTACATATACGACACTGTGATGATAGATAGCAAGAATTAATTTTTTAGTTTCATTTAATAGAGGTGTATCCATATCCATTCTACATATGCCGTAAAACATATAAATATAAAGTTTCATTCAACCATTTGCACCCCACAAGTGACCTGGCGTAGATAGATTTGTTGAACACCCTGTATGGTTAGTACTTGTGTGGTTATCAGTTATAAATAGCCTTTAAAGACGAAATGTTGCTAACAAATAACTTTGTTTCACCTGCTAGAGTTTTCCACCTGAATAAACTCAAACTCAAATAATTTATTTTGTATTAGCCCTGTAAAAGAATATGTAAATTGACTATTTGTAAGCGCCCCCTTACAAATAGGTAATTTTTTTTTAATTTAATTTATCTTTAATCTACTACCGGATAGGAACGCGGCCTCCACTGAGAAGATCCGGCGAAGAAACTCAGCGGGCTTGTCTTTTTTTATTTAATTCTCTTTCTCTTTTTTACTTTCTACTTTTTTAATCATATTGTGTGGATACAATGTTTAGGTTACAATTAAATAGTTTACAATCTACATCCAGTGTGATGCCGTTCGACCGAGATATGAGACTAATGATGTTATTTATAAAAAGTGTCTAAAAGATTCCAGATGGACTAGTCTAGTGGAGGCTCACAAACAGTACCGATCTTATGTACTTGTGCGGTGGAACTTAAAAGAGAAAGAAAGACACCTTATATCGTGGTCTGTGTGACTCTGTCTGTGTGATTTGATTTTTGACGCTTACAATGCATTTAATGTAGATGCTTTCTGGGCCGCATCCGTATAGTTATAGTATGTTTGCCGTCCAAACACTAGTAAGAAGTAGAATGGCGACACTTAATTTTAATTAATAATTAAACAATTAATAATCCTTAATTAATAATTTCCCTTCTCCGCAGTATTGACACTTCGAATTGGTGACAGAATCTGATCATTTTTTAACCGACTTCAAAAATGAGGAGGAGGTTCCATGTTCGGTTGCATGTATGCTTTTTTTTTATGTATGTTCAGCGATATTTCCTTCAATTGTGGACCGATTTTGATGATTCTTTTGGCATTGGGTTCAGTATAGCTCCAAGGTGGTCCCATTTTAATTTCATTGGCATTGGACCTTGGACTTAGAAGATACACCAGAGAACTCCTTAACGGCAAACAATAGGCATGTGTAAATTGAGATATTATGGGTATTACGTCAATCCTATAGTAGGGTACCCCTACTATAGAACTAAGCAGTATTAGCCAACTTCACAAAAGAAGGTTCATAATTCGTCCTTTTTTTATAACTCCTTTGCTTATGAACCGATTTTGATGATTCTTTTTGCATTGGGTTCAGTATAGTTTTGAGGTGGTCCTAATTTAATGTTATTGGTATTGGACCTTGGACTTTGAAGATACAAGAGGGAACTCCTTAACGGCGAACAGCACGAATGTATAGATTCCGTTATTATAGCCATCATATTAATCCTGTAGGTACCTTACTGTACAACTCAGCAAAATAATATAATATCGGTATATAAATATTATTACATAATTCACTCGTCACTTAAAATTGTAAAATAAAAATCTTTTTAAAAAAAAGGTAAAGCGACTTCAAAAAGCATAAAATAAATATTTTAAGTCGGTGCCAAGTAACCGACTGCACCAACCAGCACCGACTTCAAATATTTATTTTTTGCTTTTTGAAGTCAGTTTACCTTTTATTTTTAAAAGATTTTTGACGATCCATACGTACATGAATAAAAAATATTCTGATTGTGTTGATTTCGTAATAAATGTATTTTTATTTATACAAAACGCATTCACACGCTTGGAATTATTTTTGTATCGAGGATGCGACACAAATGTGTGTGGGTTACACAAAGATTTGTTACATGCAGGGATCGAACGATCGGGCAGAACGACTTAAGCTCCAAACCGTCGGAATATATGGGATCTTTGAGATACTAACAGGCTGCTTGTACCAAGGCTGTTATATGTAAGTCAGAGTTAGGCATGTAAGAAAAATAATAAAAGCAGGATAAATGCGGTGGAAATGCGAGCTCTGCGGAACAAGTGCGGAGTCAAGCTGACCGACCGCGTTGGCAACAGCGTAGTAAAAAAGTGTCAGTATGAAAGAAAGTATTGATTTAAAGGCTATGCTGCGGTGGGTCGGGCACGTAGAAAGAATCTCGGAAGAAGGAATGACACAACAGATATATAATGCCAAAATGAAAGGATGTAGGTATCGTCGGTATCGGGAAAGACCTACACTATCTTCCCATGACCAAATAAACCGTGTATTATTTGAAGGACAAGTCAAGAGTTTCTGTAACCGGCGAGCGTGTGTGGGACGAACTATGACAGTGGAAGAAGCCAGAGGGTATGAAAGGAAAGTACCTCTTGGAACTCTGTACTTTTTGCCTGCTCGGCAAAGGATTTGAGATCATTTTGGTAAAATGCCAGTTTGACCGTATTCATATATAGACGACCGATCGTTTGATTGAAATATGGACAAAGTATAACCAACCATAAATACGGAACAATATAACTGAACCGGATAAATGTAAAAAGGCGTAAGCCGCGCTGTTATTTATAACGGCAAAAATAAATGAAGTTGGATCAATATTATTCAGAGGCTCTTGAAGCAAAAACAGCGTAACGATTATATTCCCTAACGGAGGAGGCAGAGGTGTAACACATATCGCTGGTGAAGAGTTAATTGCGCGACGTCACCATACATATATGGAATGTTCTACAGTCAAGCTTAATGTGCGCTATAATTCTTTTACAAATATAGATAACTATTGATATGTCGTCCTTTCTTTTCCTAGATGGGAAAATCCTCATGGACTTCCGGCCAGCTTCGGGGGAAGCTGGCTGGGCATGTCGGACTCATACCAACTAAAACCCCACGGTGGCCAGCATCGACACTTCGGGGAGGGGCTCCGGGATCTCCGTTAGGAACGCACCAGTGCCCCTCTGTATCGTGCTTCGAAGAGCCCGCCTTCCGGGGGGGGGGGCTATGGATCCCTTCCCCCCTCTGCATCGTCGCGGTGCTCACGGTGGCATGGGCCACACCACGCCGCCGTCCTCCTCGGATATATATTACTTTGTGTTAGACTTTGGCCATACTTCTAAAGGTAACGCAATGTACATTATATGTAATTGTTTCCTTAAGAACCATATTTCTCTCATCAAAATCTCCGCCATATCCACTCTACAGTAAGTAGCCTTGAGAAATAAAAATGAAAATTTATTCAACAACACCCAACTATGACTTTGATTATTACCCTTCTTGCGAGAAGCGTTGTTAGTCAACTTAAAAATAGCAGGGGATATATGAAAAATGCATTAAAAACCGGCTAATTATTCAGTCTAGGTTGAAAATTAGGTCCTAATACATGCAGGCGCATAAGGGCGCGCGCACACTTGCAAATTAGCCGCTTATTAGCGCGCGCGTCGTCGACTCTTGAACACGTACTATGCGATTATTTTGTCGTGAAGAACTCTTGATAAATATTTAGTTACGATGTGGTGTCTTTAATGACTTTATCGACGGAGAAGCTATGTTAATTATATAAATTGATTTAATATTGATTGATGGACGGTCGGAACGAGTAGTCACGGGTTTGATCCCTGTATATAACAAATTTTTGTGTGATCCACAAATTTATGTTCCGGTCTGGAAGTATGCGAGTAAGGTGCTGGCGAGTTACTTTTTGATTTTGCGTTTTGCGTTACTGGGAACTCTGAATCAGAATATTTTTTAGCATAACAATCGAAATGTTATTCCTGTGGAGAAGAACGGCAAGATACTCTACGGGTACTCTTTTAAAATACATTTTTGATTTTTTTGTTGAGTATGGAAGAACAATGTAATTTGACCGTCGGATAGGGTGAAATTCTTACATAGACTTACTTCTAACTTTAATTGTCGATTAAACTACTTCGGAGTTTAATCGGGGGTGGTGTAAGAGGCCCTAATATTTTTAATAACTAGAAAGCTTGCTTTTTCATGCTTTTGATTTTTTAAAGTTTAGCCAGTGTTATGTTGACGGCGTAATCTCTAGTGGTTAGAGCGGAGGCTGCTTCGCTTATTGGATTCAGAAGTTGCAGGTTTTATACCAGTTCGAGACAAAAATAATTCCAAGTGTAAGACTACATATTTAAAAAAATATTACGGCAGATCCCTTGCAAGGTAAGAATAGAATCCTTATCTTAAAAAAAAAGAAAACACGCCAAGGCATGCCTATATTCCCCAGAGGGGGTGGCAGAGGTGTACTGAGTACACTCACGTTTCGCCGACGATGTTAGGTCCCATGTAATAGGGGGCGAGCCTATTGACATATACCGGGCACAATTCCCGACTCCGGACTTATACTGAGAATTTATCGTTAGAAAAACTGCATTTGTACGACCGACGATTTGAACCCAGGACCTCGTGATCACAAAGCGATGCACTTTGCCACCAGACCAACGAGGCGGTCATTCTTATCTTCTCTAATCTTCTCTAATCTCTAGTCCGTTGTGCCGATTTTTTAAATTATATATATCGATAGCTGCCTGTTCCGACGCTCTGGCGTGAATTACAAAAAAGTGTTCTAAACTAAGATAGTAAAAAGAAACTAATAATTCCCAAAGTTGTCTAGATTAATTCTGGGTTAGCATTTCTTTATTGTGTTCATCAGTCAAGGTTATTTCTCTAAATGGACCCATTTTATGAGAATTATAGCAATACACGTTGCATTTATTAGCAATAGTCGGTTCTTATATTTGACTCAACGATAGTTTTGCCTACTATCAATATAATATTGACATATCTTGTACAAGGAATCTATCAAAATACTATTGACAGTACCAAGTCTATCTATTCCTTAAATATAGGGACCGGTCTAACGATTAATATTGTGTAATTTTCGACTGAATATTGCATTCATTGTACCCAGTTCAATCGTACGTGTCCATCTGTCGTTATTCTCTGCTCTCACTATTCCTTCGCCTCTGTAAGTTAAGGATAACTAACAAGCACTTACATGACCACTTGTCGCCAATTCTTTCCTTATTATTTTATTTCTAGTGTGCTTACTGTTGGATAGCTTTTAGGTAACAGATAGAGAGTTATTTTAGATATCTTCAGTAAAAACTTTTGCATCAAAAGCAATATTTTGTTGTTGAGTTGAGGTGTTGTAGAGTTTAGCTTTGACAAAGTACTAAAAATAGCTTTTTAGTAAAACTAAAACCCAAGTGTCTTTATATTTGTGAAAACTCCAGAACATATAATCTCTACTTGAAAGTGCTGTGACAATGTATTTCATTATTATTATTGGTTTGTTCAATGAGAACCATTTTTCTTGTAAAAATTTTTAACAAGAATACGAGCGGCTTTTTTTTCTGTTGTACGTTTCATAATTTTCAGTTGGAACTTGTAATGATTACGGTTGCCGGGGTAACTAAAATATTATTTTTCAAGGAACACCAGACGCAAAGTTTGTAACGTAATGATAATTTTGTAATATTAAATTGAAGCGACCCTATACATACCCACGGATGGATGGCCGAAAATAGACAACGATTCTCCACACATATCTAGATCGCGAAATGAGATTTCGTACGTGTCATACGTAGTGCGTGTGCGTGACTTGGTTCCCGACAGTAAATAAACCGTCACACAACTTCCGTCTAGCAGGAAGATTTTCTCTTTTTCGAATCTTGTCACATTTAACGGCACAAACAATATGGAGAAGTAAAGGAGATGTACTGAGTACATCCCCGTTTCGTACTATTTTGTTTTTCTTAAAGTATAATATCATCATCATCATCATCATTTCAGCCTATACTTGTCCACTGCTGAACATAGGCCTCCCCAATCGCTTTCCAGCGTAACCGGTCCGATGCCACCTGCATCCAACGATTTCCTGCGATTTAATTTAGTATAATATATCTTTTGAAAATGATATTATAAAATCTGAAGTCAAAACCAATCAATCTGCGATGGGAGTGCAATAATAATGTTGCATATGCTCTCGAACGCAGCACGCTGCCACTCGTGCGCGCACGCGACCGCCACGCGCCGCGGTTGAGCACCGATTGACTTCGCTTGTTCTAAATTTGAATTAACGACTTTTAATTTGATTCGTCCATTCATTGACCAATCACCACTTCAGCTAAGACAATCTTGGGTGTAAGTGGTTAATATTTTGTCTACCGCACGTGAAGCGAAGTTTTCATAGTCATGTAAAGTAACCTCGCATTGTCACAGCTTTCCTCGTCCTGTCTGCTCGGCGCTGTCTTTGTGACGGGTTCCTTTAGCGTGAGTCAAAGCTCGTTCAGCAGGAACATGGTCGAACGTTTACATTGAGGTCATTTGCTTAGTCAGTGTTGTTGGTTTGGGGACCATTTGCAATTTTGGTATAGAAAATATGTTCGGAGAACAAACTAAGGATACTGTTGGAACTTTGTACTCTCTGCGTATCCCCCAAGGGATAGAAAACATAAGCATATGATATAATACTAATTTCCAAAAATTTAGTTAAAATAGTAAAGAACAGGACAAGGGATGTTTCGGATAGGAATACGACGAGGAATTCTTGTCTGGAACAAAACTTTAAATTGTTTTTAACTCAGGCTACCGACGGAGAGCGTGATATTAAGTTCTATGCAGATGACTGCTTCTGGGCCCAAGTATTGTTAGACCAATCAGGACACGTTGAAAGTCTTACTAGGCTGGTCTTCCTTCTTCCTCACCAGTTTTACCCTAAATACTATTAAATAAGTAGGTACATTCACTTAAATATTTGGGGTAATGAAATGAAATGCGGTAATAAAGCAAAATGACTGAATGAAAATTAAGCTCCTTTTTGAGCCTATTGATGTAGGGTATACCCGCTCCGAAGCAATTGCTGGATTGTAAATTTGACCGTTGGAGCTGTACTGATGATGAGGTTAAGGTCACTCTTCAAGCCGTATTGTCAGAGTTTCTACACAAAATATCAATGGGTTAGTCGCACCAAAAGATCAGTAGATGCCCTACGTGTGCAATATAACAATATATTCAGGCTGCTGTTGTGACTACTGGAGTGTAGTGCCTCAGAGATGAGAGAAAACACTGTAAAATTGATGTAAAGTTCCTTGCGCTTCTTCTCCACAGGTGTGACATCCCGAAGTGGTGGGAGTCTTTGTTACTTTCGTGAGGATTCATAAACACATTGATAAAAATACATACAGACAAACATAGAACCTCCTGCTTTTTTTAAGTCGGTTTAAATATCCTAATTATGACTCTGTACGCAGTATCAGACCAGGCTTTCGAGTTATCATTTGGAAAAAAGACCCCGGCGTTAATGAGAGCAATGAGGCATAGTCACAACAGCGTACTGAACGTTATGGTGGAAGATCTTACATCTTCTACCATTTGTCAAGAATACATCTTGAATGTAGTTCCTACTAACACCTAGTTCTTAATCTTACTAAGAAATAATAGATAATAATTGAAATAAATGAATTGGTCTAGTGGCAAAGCGCATGGTCATGACTGAGTCGTTGGTCTAGTGGCAAAGCGCATTGTTGATCATGACTGCCAAGTTGGTCTGGTGGCAAAGCGCATTGTTGGTCATGACTGCCTCGTTGGTCTGGTGGCAAAGCGCATTGTTGGTCATGACTAACTCGTTGGTCTAGTGGCAAAGCGCATTGATGGTCATGACTGACTCGTTGGTCTAGTGGCAAAGCGCATTGTTGGTCATGACTGCGTCGTTGGTCTGGTGGCAAAGCGCATTGTTGGTCATGACTGCGTCGTTGGTCTGGTGGCAAAGCGCATTTTTGGTCATGACTGCCTCGTTGGTCTGGTGGCAAAGCGCATTGTTGGTCATGACTGCGTCGTTGGTCTGGTGGCAAAGCGCATTGTTGGTCATGACTGCCTCGTTGGTCTGGTGGCAAAGCGCATTGTTGGTCATGACTGCGTCGTTGGTCTGGTGGCAAAGCGCATTGTTGGTCATGACTGCCTCGTTGGTCTGGTGGCAAAGCGCATTGTTGGTCATGACTGCGTCGTTGGTCTGGTGGCAAAGCGCATTGTTGGTCATGACTGCCTCGTTGGTCTGGTGGCAAAGCGCATTGTTGGTCATGACTGCGTCGTTGGTCTGGTGGCAAAGCGCATTGTTGATCATGACTGCCTCGTTGGTCTGGTGGCAAAGCGCATTGTTGGTCATGACTGCGTCGTTGGTCTGGTGGCAAAGCGCATTGTTGGTCATGACTGCCTCGTTGGTCTGGTGGCAAAGCGCATTGTTGGTCATGACTGCGTCGTTGGTCTGGTGGCAAAGCGCATTGTTGATCATGACTGCCAAGTTGGTCTGGTGGCAAAGCGCATTGTTGGTCATGACTGACTCGTTGGTCTGGTGGCAAAGCGCATTGTTGGTCATGACTGCGTCGTTGGTCTGGTGGCAATGCGCATTGTTGGTCATGACTGCGTCGTTGGTCTGGTGGCAAAGCGCATTGTTGGTCATGACTGCCTCGTTGGTCTAGTGGCAAAGCGCATTGTTGGTCATGACTGCCTCGTTGGTCTGGTGGCAAAGCGCATTGTTGGTCATGACTGCGTCGTTGGTCTGGTGGCAAAGCGCATTGTTGGTCATGACTGCCTCGTTGGTCTAGTGCCAAAGCGCATTGTTGGTTATAACTGCCTCGTTAGTCTAGTGGCAAAGCCCATCTGTTTGTTATCACGACTGGGTTCAAATTCTAGGTCGGACAAATTTAGTTTTTCTAACGAAAAAACCCCAGTATGAGTCCTAAGTCTGGAATTGTGCCCGACATATGGCAATAGGCTCGTCCCTTATTACCTGGGACTTAACATCGTCGGAAAAAAGTGGGTGTAGTCATTACACCTCTGCCACCCGTACTTAGGGAATATAGGTATGTCGGTGTGTTTATAAATGAATTGAATTAAAATTATTTTGATCAAGAAAGGATTTCCTTGGACATCCTTTTCCGATGCCTATACGTAGAATATATTAATTTAAAATACACCAGGCTATACAGTCCCACTTCTGAACCAAGATCTTCTATCACAAATCGAAGAGAGAGAGCGAGAGAGAATACGTCATACTATACAACGCGGACCCAGTGCGGACTTGTTGAAGCAAGTTAATGGCCACCTGCTTTAGAAACTTATCAAAGCGATAATAAAGCTTCTAACGTGGTTTAACCGCTACCCGATTAAAAGGCAGCAGGGACCAATGGCATAACACACCGTCCGAACCACAGAGAAGCACGAAAATGGAAATGCAACTAACGGACACCTATCTCAGATCGACCGAGCGGAACGCTGCTTAACTTCACGCACACCTAGCGGTCCCGCAGTGCCACAAGCTTCTTTATTTTTATTATAATCAATTGATGTATACTGAATAGGCATTCACGGGCTGACTAATTTCATGGTCATTATTTCGAATTCTCTGTCGCACGAGTTAGCTTTTACTAATCGGTAATAAGGCATCATCAAACTGGATGAAAATGTGTCTATGCGATTCTAAATATACATAAATAACTTATGACCCTATTTTATGGCGATACACACGATTGTTTAGCGGTGATTGCCATAGTTAAGGGACAGTTGATTCCGACAACCCTTACAATAACATACTAATGATAGCACCACGGTCAAACTAGTTTGATCCTTGCAATATTATTTATGTGCTTCTGTTTTCCTTTTTAAAAGTAAAGATAAATATAATAACCATATATGAAAAATAAATAATAATATTAGCCCTGTTAAGAAACATTACAACAACCATTACAAACCAATATTGGTATCAATCTTGCTGTACTGTTAAGTCGAGCCAACACGCCTTAAGTTACATCGGAAATAGTACTACATGTATTATGTATTTATGTCAAAAAAGAAGAATGGGAGAAATTACGATACCTTAACATGAACAACGAACGTTCACACTTCTGATTGATCGATTTTAAGCGGTTTTTATTCCTTTCATTCTATGTGATAACTATTAATATAGTGCATTTTTTCTTTGCTAACAGCGAATGACACCGGTCATTATCGGGTATTTTTTTCTTAAAATGTGAATATGGAAATTCCTTTAAAGAAATGTTTTACGATGCACTTGTATACTAAATAGGTATCTAATTTAATTTAATTGTTTAAGTACGAAATTGATTACCATTTTTTTCAGTTAAGAGAGAAAGGTCTGTATGGAAAAAAAACGTATTGGAACTCTGTACTCTCTGCTTACCCCGCAAAGGATCTGGGTCAATGATAAAGATTTAGTAAGTGTCAAGTCAGCTACGTCGGTGTATACTAGGGCTCGCCGCGGGCAAGGGGTGTCACTGCTAAAGAGCGCGGCGGGACATCGCTAATTTGTCACGCGTGTCGCATCGCATTGTGCGAGCGAATTATAATGATTGTTGTTATGCAATACGACTGACGAGCGATCTTATGAGAACACTAGGTTTTGGTCGCGGTTGCGCCTACAACTGCTAAAATAACATTGGAGGAATTTAGGTGTACTATGTACACTCTACCTTTAAGAGGATGGAAAATGTATTTTCATATGTTTGGGACCGTTGTTTTCGAAACTTTATATTGAAACGTCTCAAATTACGCTAAATGATTCTTCTTCCGAAACCCGGTTACCAAATAAGAATTAAAGGTACTTATGTATTTCCTTTTTTCTTATCTCGCATAAATCTGAACTCTTTTACATTAAACCCACTCGCATGGCATTATGCAGGGAAGTGGACATTTAAAAGAGTAATGCAAAGAGTAGTGAGTTTGAGTTCGTTCATTTTCATGACGACTATCTTATAGTACTTTACTTACTGAGTTCTTAGATTGACGCGAATATTACACATGAAAAAAAACTATATTTTGGATTTTATCGCGGTTTATTTTTGATTTTTAAGTTCCCGTGATTGCCCTCCCTATTTAAAAAAAAAAGTTCGTTCAGGTTCTCGCTAAATATACTCAGTGGAGGGTAGTTCCGTTTCGGTGGTAGAGCAGTAGGTTAATGAGTAATTAAAAAAACGCATTAAAGATTTCAGATAAAAAAAATAACATACATACATACTCTAACCACTTTATCCCACTGGGGTAGGCAGAGACTAGAGTTTGCCACATACTACGATTCTGACACACCTCTTTCGCTTCATCTACGTTCATACATAAAAAAAAATAACATACTTAGCAATTTTCAAGCACTCCCGCAGAATTAATATACAATAGGTAATTGATTTGAGTTTATTTTCTTGTCGAGGCTTGGGTTATAGCATCTACAGGAACTAGGAGTGGAGATATTCTACAGGTACTATGTAATAAATAGATTTACTATGGTGGCAACTGGTATTTGTTTTAAACTTGCTCGCTAAGGATTATTATTGTATTGTAGGGTGCAGTTATAATCATGACATTTCCATACACAACCACCCAGTCTGAAACAAATTTTAAGGGTCCCACAACGAATTTACCCGTGCAAGGATTGAACCTGTGAATACTCGTTCCAGTGAACGGAGCGGCGTTAACCTCTAGACCAAGCCGTGATCAATCTAAATGAGTTGTATTTATTTCTCTGGTCACACCAGGCTTGAATATAATCTATGGGTTATAGCATCTAGGTATAAGAACTAAGACTTAGGAGTTTTGGCGAGAAATCGAAGAGTGATGTCGTCAATTTGTTTCAATTTCCAAAACTTGTGTTATTCCGAATTATAATGTGTAGTGTTGCATGCACGAGTGAAGGTAATTGTAACAAAATGATAGAACGTGCCTTTTCGATTTCCCTCAAAACAGCCGTCGCAATAGGCTATTTGACTAATTTTGGAAAACCGTTTTAAATTATTCTTTATTACGTAATAAGCACACTACATTAATATTTCCGAGAAATCTACTTTAATAAAAATAAAAATCAATGATAAAGTTTAAATATTTAAATACGCGCCAAAAACGCTGTTTCTGTAATGGCGCCGGTTCCATGACATGTGTGACGTCATACGCTCGTAAAAAAGTTAATTAGGTAACTTAAAACAGTGTAGCTGAAGTGAATTTCATAATTTTTCTTTGAATTCATTGGATATAATGGTGTTTAATGCCACAATGTACAAATACGTCTATTAATAGTATACTCAAACTGTTTCTGTTCCAACGAATCCCAAAAAGCAAAAAATGTGATGAACCATAACAGCATTTTATCGTATTTAAATGTTTTTATGTGTGAGGATCACTAGTTAACTTTACATATACTAAAAATGTCGGTTTTTTATAAAACGAAATACCATCTTTAATACCTATCCTCATAATATAGCTTAATTGGAAAGGAAGGATCCTTACACTGCTGTTTTTACATTTTTAAGTTCCGCAGCATAGTAGTCAGCGTTATTCTTAACCATAAATGCGTCAAACATTGGTATTTGTTGTTTTTAGCTCACATAAAATTTGTCTCCATTATTAAGTTCAAAATGAACATTTATGCCACTAGTCGATTTATCAAAAAATATCATAAAACTGTTTCAGAAATAGCTCTAAAGATCGAATATAACACCCAGAAAACATAAAACGCGAACTACAATCAGTCGAGGAAGCCACGTTTACTATCGTGTGACGTCATCAGAGTTACAACCAATCACAGGGCATTCCCGTCACAGATAAAATTTCATAAATTATTATGTTTTTATTTCGTGTGATTTTCAAAAAATACACAATTTTATTTTAAATGAAGTGAAATATGTTTTTTTACCCTATTACCTGTTAGGATAACCACTATTTATACTTTATTTTTAATGTTGTCAAAAAGCCTATTGGTATGTAAAGTATCCATCGCTTTACTATCTAGGGTGGAACACTTCATCAATTTCATAATCATCCTTGTCATCAAGTTCATCAGGGAGTTAAATTAATTTTAAAATGAATATTCGTAATACTTGACATTAGCAAAATACGCGTCGTCGTGATGAAAAATCATAAACATAAAAAAATATAAAAAAAAAACTAAGCTAACCCGCATGGTGGTAACTTATCCACCTTATTTTTGTTTCTCCTTATACATTTTCCATCTATCTACCATCACGCCAGATCCCTTGTGGGATAGGCAGAGAGTACAGAGTTCCAAAAGTTTTCCAACAACAAATTAAGTTTTTAAGTATTTTTTGTATAGAACCGGATTTGAAAGTTCCACACCGCAAATTGGCGATTTGAATTGTAAATGATTTCGCTCGTTTTCCGCTCTGCTCTTTAGACCTTTTTCAGTGTCCGATTATACAGTTGTGCTTTTGATATTTACTTATATAAATATCTTATAATTGTCTCGTTGAGCACATGTTGCAGTTGGCCATGATTCTGTGTTTAAACCCTAGATTGGATGAACGACAAACGTGTTGTTTAGATTTGTCTATTTTAAAATTCTTAGTAGCAGTTTATAATAATATTAATATTATTAGCCCTGTTAAGAAACTGTCCCACCGTTGGGCACGGGTCTCCTCTCAAACTGAGAGGGTTTAGGCCATAGTCCAAAACTCCACAACGTTGGCCCAGTGCGGGTTGGCGAACATCACACACCTACGAGGAACTCTTAGGCATGCAGGTTTCCTCACGATGTTTTCCTTCTCCTTTAAAGCAAGTGATAGTTAATTTTTAATACGCATATATTTTTGAAAAGACAGAGCGTGCCTAGGTTTGAACCCGAGACCTCTAAAATTGCAGTTCAACGGTCTAACCACTAGGCTATCACTGCGGCTATCATAGTAGCAGTCTGGAGCCTGGAAATTATGTCCGGTATAGTGGCACAGGCTCGCTTCCTATTACATTTAGACCTAGTATTACCGGAGAAATGTAGGTATACACAGTACACCTCTACGGTAACGTGGAACACTCCTCTTTCAATGGACTGAAAAACGGCTGAATATATTTCTTTAGTAAGTGATAACGTAATACTTTTAATTTGGAAATTAAAAAATTCCGGTCCTAAATAATTTGGTATAACCCTCATAGTATATACATACCTCAATTCGTTAACGATGTTTCGGCAAAAGATACTCATGCGGAAACATTAAGACCCGCCTCTCATCCCCCAAAGAGGGATAAAACATGTTTATGCGATATTATAACGAGAGAAACTCTCAAGCGCTCTCGACCCCGGGATGTACCAAGTAATCGCAATACCTACTATTATACGTCGCATACAAAAGTTTAAGGAAAAACTGATGAAAAGCGACCGCCCGCGCTGAATGCCTGACGCCCACTACTCACCATTTTCACGCAAATTAAAAGACACAAACGCAACCATAGACAAGGTTTCCCGCGCGCGCTAAAACACACCATTCACAGACATCGTATTCAATTGCTCGAGAGCGAAACGGAACGCCCCGAGGCATTAATTAGAGCAGAAAAGCTCGTGTCTATGGCCGTTCCTTTTTTAAATGTGAGATCTTTATGCGGGCTGCCTTTGTGCGGGGTCCATTTGTGTCGCGGGTAAGTGTCAAGTCTTGTCAAGCAAGATTGTAACCTGTTTGTGGGGTGTAAATTACGAAGGTCTCGTTTTAAGATTGTTCCTGAACGAGATTTGATGATTTCGAAAATCGTAGGCAGGCATAATAATTTTATCGAAGTAGGAAATCAAATGATGCCTATTACATAAGACATAATATAATTTGGTAGCTTATCCCCTTAAAATATAAGCCTATACTAGCCCACTGCTGGCTATAGGCCATCTATCACAAATAGGTCATAGTCCACCACGCGGATCTAATGCGGATTGGTGAAGACTAACCCAATTAAGGCTACTTAGATTATGTCTTCGTGTACATAAAATTGCTAATAAAAAGAAATCGGTTACTTTGTCCGCAGGTACTCCTCAGAATGAAGACGAAGAACCAAGATGCAACTCAACCGCAAGTCCGAACCTTGAGACATCAGATGCCGAAGACGACATATCAGTCGGCGATAACAGAAGTGAAACATCTACCCCCAAAAAACAATTTCGCTTTGAATCCAACAATGAGTACAAGAAAAAAATGGCAGCTAATGATACAGAACGATCGTCACCACTAGAATACAATTTAAATAGTCAGAACTACAGTTCTCCGTTCAAAGAAGATGAAAATGAATTGGAAAATCGAACGGATGAACGAATGAAGTTGTATGATGCTGGCCTGTTTCATCTGTATAGATCAGAAAGAGAGAAAAAAGATGAGACAAACGAAGCGAGCTTTGAGCAAATGACGGGGAACTTGTCGGATAGTATTTATGGGGGGTCCATGGATTTGTCGAAGCGCTCGTTCCAGTCGCAGCTACTGGCTGGGTTTGCGTCGGTCATCGCTAGCAACTCACATAGGGAGACGCAGGAGTGTAACGGTAATACATTTTATAAATAATATCTATAGTTTTAAGTAGTATATGTGTACAACATGCTTCTTCACCTCCAGTTATATATACACCGTCACGTCTGTATTGGCAGAGGTGTACTGTGTACGTACATCCACTTATCGCCGACGATGTTAGGTTCCTCTCATGGAATAGGGGATGAGCCTATTGCTATTATACCGGGCACAATGCCAGATTCCGAACTGTAACTGGATTTTTTTATATTGAAAAGTTACTTTTTGTCCGACCTAGGATTCGAACTTATTTATCGCTACGCGTATTATACGCTAGTGGTGAATAATAAAGCAACACGATCTTATACTTACCGTTACAGTCATCAACAGCAAGAGTTCGATAGACAAAATATAAACATCCAGAACCCAAAGCAATAGTCTGATTCCAGATCGCCAGCAAAACCGATCAGCTCCAACTAGCAACTCTAGTCGCAAGCCGCGCCGTCGCCGCACGGCGTTCACTCATGCGCAACTTGCCTACTTGGAGCGCAAGTTCCGCTGCCAAAAGTACCTTAGCGTGGCTGACAGAGGGGACGTGGCTGAGGCACTAAGCCTCAGCGAAACACAAGTTAAGACCTGGTACCAAAACAGAAGGTGGGTAGTTTTACAATTGTTAGTTTATAACATTTTGGTACATATGAGAAATTGTACATAATGTTACTGCTACTTTGATTATAAACCTTACCTGCATCTGACTTAAGATACTATTTCAACATTTTTGTTATTAACAGTGATGGCGCCCACCATGGGACTAATCGAGTTAAATTTAAAGCCCACGGTGGGCGTCATTTTGAAAGTCCCGAACATCATGATTTTAAGTATATTATAGTATTCTTCTTAAGTAAATTACTCATGAGTTATTTCTTATTTAAAAAATCGCCGCATACTAGACATTATTCTAGTTAATATTAAATGCACAATCACTCACATCGAAACCAATAATTATGAGATTTGTCTCTTGTAGTCAATTGAACGACCTCCAAAACACTAGATGAAGCCGTCATATCTCATTGTTAGAGTTAGGTCAAAAAAATCTCCGACGTGGTGAATTAAGGGCTATTCATTTTTCCTTCTCATACATGCTTATGCTCTTGTTCATATAGAACGAAATGGAAGCGTCAAAACCAGCTGCGCTTAGAACAGCTGCGGGCGCAGGCCGCGAGTGGAGAACGCGAACTGTCTGCGCACGCGCTGCCCCTCGCCTGCGCGCTTCTGCCACCGTACCCCGCCTACATGCATTGTCATCTGTAAATAGCACGTGAAATGCTTTATAAATTAGTTTAAAGGAATAATAGACAATTTCTTCTGTGATTTTTATTTATTATGGAGAACTAGCTGTTACCCGCGGGTGTGTATGCGTTAATTTTGTAATATTTTTATCATTTATACATATGTCGTATTCGGATTTATAAGCTATGTTACTGTAGAGTTTCGTTAAAATCTGTTTAGTAGTTTTTGCGTGAAAGGGTAACAAAGACACATTAAGTTTATAATATGAGTATATGGCAATATAAAGATTAGCAAATGTGTCGTTACGAATAGTAATAAGGATAAGTATTTCAGTACTTTGTCATAGTAAGCTTTCTATTAAACACGCAGGTCTTTATTAACATGACGTTACAATGACAAAGTACTAAAATGTATGTCTTAAATAGGTCGTGATTATACAACTTGATGCTGCATCTTCTGTTTACTTCAATTTGATATTAATTTTATATATATAGAGCATACTTAAAAACAACTTTAGCCACTTGCCGTGTAAAGAAGTTTCGCACTTTTTCGTTGTAATATTAAGCGCCATAAAAATATTATATCTCAGCTTAAGGCTGGAGCTGGACCGCATAAATGATTTTGTATGATATAAAAATGTATGTATCTATACAGAAAATGATTAAAAAAATGAATGTAGAATTAGTCAAAAAAGACAAGCCCGCTAAGTTTCTAGCCGAGTCTTCTCAGTGGAGGAAGCGTTTCGATCCGGTTGATTAGTAAGTTAAAAAAATTTAAAAATGACGTTTACACAAAATAAAAAAATTGAATTCAGTTGACATAGTATGGTCATGGTAACAGATCGGTCTGGAAGGGTATGCAGGATACCTTTGCCTAACAGTGGGTTCATATATGTTAAGAAAAAAATGACCATGGTACCATACTAAGCAACATTTATTAATTTTGCTAGCTGTTACCTGCGGCTACGTAGGCATGTATTTTGTAATTTGACATAGGTAGGTCATTTCCGGTATAGCACAGATCGTATATATTATTCTAAGATCTCCATACTAAGTGTCTTTCAAATCCGTTCAGCCGTGTTAGTATAGAGAAATAAAAATTCTCCCGCAGGAACCATGCATATAAAAAGTTACCTAAAATAATGCCTGAAATTCCTCCATCTTTCAGTAATAGTCCATTTAAAATCGGTTACGCCGTTCCGAAGATTAGCTCCGTATTTGGGTTTGGGTGTATTATGGCGCAAATAACTATATAAGTTTAAAAAAGATTCTTTGTTTAAACATCACAGATCGACAAATGCAATTCGTTTAGTATTCCCATGCGGGGATCGTACACGTTACTATTTCATGAAGTAAGTTGAGCGGTGTAAGTTTTAACGTAAAACTAAGCCGCCATCATTTTGCAACATTTATTTATTTTATTTTTATGTAGTTATGTGAATAGCCGAACTTAATTCCTGACGCATTTTTTGCCAATCTAAGGTATAAGGGTGGTGAAGAGAGGTGTGGTCGGTGTGGAAATATACGAAGCTAAATCATAATTCACTTAACATTTTCAATTTTGCAAATCGCTAGCACACTTTTAAACATATTTACTTAGATTAAGTCTTGTCTAGACGGAGCATTGCTTACAAAAATCGCGCATAAAAGCGACCTCAGTTACGCACCTCAGTGATGCCAGTGATAGATTTTTTTTAAATTTGTTCATAAGCTGTAAATGTGTGCGTTCGTGTGCTTGTGCGTACAACAATTTAACTACCTGGACTTTCACCAGCCTCGGGGGAAGCTGGCGGGGCATGTCAGACTCTTACCGACTAAATCCCCACGGTGGCCGGCATCGACACTTCGGGAAGGGGCTCCGGGATCTCCGTTAGGAACGCACCGGTGCCCCTCTGTGTCGTGCTCCGAAGAGCCCGCCTTTATAGAGGGGAGCCTATGGATCATCTCCCCCCTGCATCGTCGCGGTGCTCACGGGGGCATGGGCCACACCACGCCGCCGTCCTTCACGCGCGACCCGCGCGTGAAGGACGCTTAGGACCCCACCCCCACCGGCCCAGGACCCCAAACAATTTCATGCCGTTTCCTCGCGGTCGATGCTCCATTTAGACAAGAAATTCATCTAAGCATATTTATATATGTTTCTAATAACTTGGGTTTGACAATACTCACCAACGTTTGTAAAATAATACTTGATTTTATATTACCGATTTCAAAAGCAGAGTTTGTTACTGTGGATGACTACTTTTCTCTGTAGCTGTCAAAATGTTTGTTGGATCATTTTTTTCTAGCAATCATGATTGTACTATCTGCTTGGCAGATTATACCGCGAATGTTAATATAATACTAGTAATAACTCATTTATTTATTTCAGGTAACTGAAGTTTCACAAAAATAATTATGTGCAACTTACAGGCCAATAGAATATATACCTTTCAGACTAACATACATATAATACATAAAAACTTATTAATTAAGACACATGTGTTGACGGCGACATGTTGCGCTGTGCAGGGACGTCTCGTAATCTTCCTCGGAATCTCTTGAAGACGACACCCTTCGGCCAGAACTCCTCGCTCATGAAGGTCTCTAGCTTGGCGGTGGGAACTCGCACAACAAAAGAATTGAATGCCGTATTGTTTTGCGAGTTCAACTTCTCGACCCTCAGAATGTAGGTCTTCTTACGGGCGTACTCCGCAATGTTCTCGGCTTTAGTGGTGTAGTGTAGCCGAGACACGTACAGCAGTGTTGTTGTACTGCTGAGCGAAAGAGAGCTAAGATGGCATACGAGGCATGCCTTTTAAGTTTTGTCGTTTGAAGAAAAAAACACAACTAGAACCTTACAGTACTTTTTATTGTTTTTCAAAGTATTCACCACGTAGCTTAATACACTTTTCCATTCGCTCAAACCAGTTATTATAACATTTATTCCACTCTTAAGTGGGGGTTTCAAAATGGCTGACTTGAAAGCGTCGACTGCTTCTTCACCGGAGTGGAACCTTTGACCACGAAGACTTTTCTTAATTTTAGGAAATGTAAAGAAATCGTTAGGGGTTAGGTCAGGACTGTATGGAGGATGGTCAAGAATTTCTACTTTTTCCTGCTTCAAATACTCAATCGTTTGACGAGCGCTGTGTGAGCTTGCGTTGTCGTGGTGCAGGATGATGCGTCGCTTTCAGTTAGATTTTCGAAGTTCGGCGATAACTTGTGGTAAACAAAATGTGGTATACCACTCTGCATTAACCGTTCTACGATCTTCAAGTGCAATAGTCGCAACATGGCCGGTTTTTCCAACGAACGTGGCCACCATCTTCTTTGAAGTGCTTCGAGAACGAACAACTTTAGTCAGCTTTGGCTCGTCTTGAAAGACCCAGATTGTAGATTGTTGTTTGGAATCAGGATCGTAGGCATAGATCCAAGATTCGTCACCACTGATGATGTCGTAGACGTGATTTGACTCTCGTCGGTTGAACCTTTGCAGAGTTTTCTTACACCATCTGACGCGGGCTGCCTTGTGATCGTCGGAAAGCAGATGCGGTATCCAACGGCAAACTAGCTTTCTCACACCAAGCGCTTCATGCAAGATCTTCTGAATGATTGTCCCTGAGATGCCTAATAGAGCCCCTATCTCTCGATACGTCACATGACGATCTTCGAGAATTAGTTGTATCACAGCAATGATGTTATCTTCAGTGAAGGCGGATTTTGGGCGTCCTTCGCGAGATTTGTCACTAAAACTAGCATGTCCACGCTGGAATTCTAAATACCAGCATTCGACAGTCCGCAGACATGGGGCTTCATCACTGAACACAGATGTTAGCTCTTCAAAACACTGAAGCCATGTCAGACCTTCAACTTCAACATTTTCCTTAGAAAGATTCATTTTCATACGTAACCTGACAGATTCCAATCGACGCTGTGACTAAACAATAGCATCAATCCTAATACTTTCAACTGTTTTGAGATTCAAAATTTAATCACATTCGAATATAGAACAGTTCCAAATTCAAAATTGCCGGGAAATATGGAAACGACACAACTTAAAAGACATGCCTAGTACTCCTTATGCCATCTTCTACTGGTGCAGTCCTAGACCGGTTTCGTCGGGGAGGCTTCTTCTTCTTCTCCACCTTGATGAAGCCTTCCTCATCAACTTGACTCTTCGTACGGGTCTTTCCGGTTGTCTTCTCTCTCTCTTCAATATAAAATAATTAAATATGGTATGCTTTTTGCAATTAACAAATACCTTGTCATGTTTAAAGCCGTTAATTAAAATCAATATGTTGAAATAGGTATTTAAGTAGTAATGATAAGTGCGTGTTAAGTTATATGAAATGTGCAATAAATTGTATTCTAGTCACTTATGATGTAAATATTCTTTCATAATTTAGGTACAGATTGTCATTGTCAGATTATACTCAGAAAAAGGGTAGTAGGTAGAAGGTATTACAAACTGTACTATAAATTTAGGTTGATAGTAGTTAAATTAGGTAATGAAATAAAATAGTGTATTTTTATCACAACATTGTTTCTTTGACTAGCCATAATAATTTTTTGTTATGTGTATATCACATGGAAAGCGATGATATTATGAAATATATTTTTGAATTATAGATCTCAAAAATTTGGAATATTTTTTCAAAATCTGTTTTAACGTTACTGTAAACTTAGCGATCACTAAAGGTTATAAGAGCTCAGATCGGTCAGTCTGAGATGGGTGACCGCTTATAAACGGTCACCCATCGTCATATTTTTCATTTTTATCGCCTCATGTCAGAAGGCACGTTAAGTCGTTGGTCCGGTTTAGCTTTTCAGGTGTTAGTCTATAAATCAAGTTGCATAGCCGGTGGCTTGATAAGTTTCAACAGCAGGTGGCTACCAACTTCCCTCCATTTTACCACGGTAAATATAAATATCTCTGTGATTCAACTAATGACGGAATATATATGGACTAAACTTTGCGGCTGGTCCGCCATTTTAACGGCCAGCTGTAGCTATATATTTCGGTCAAAAACGATGTAGAGCTCCATTTTAACGTCCTGACGCACTGGCACGTTATTTTCATAGTTAGGGCTTGTTCATATATATTATGTCATTGGATTCAACGCATTGATATTAATTTGAGTAGATTCAACCTCCCGCGCGGGTCCAATTAATTCCCTCTAATGAAGTTCTACCAGAAAAGGCCTTTGCTCAGCAGTGAGAATTACAAGTTGAATTGTATTTATTGTAATATGTTAACCTTATAATATTATCTATATGTTAATACCATACCTACTTCAATTTATCGACCTTAATAAAAACTATCCATAAAAATAAAAATGCGACATTCATTGTAAGTTAAAGCATTAGTTACTAATCAACCTGTTAAAGAAACATCTATACCCCCGATCTAGTGGTAAAATTAAAACCGTGTAAAAACCCCCAGAGCTTTTCAATCACACTCCATTTCGCAAACAAACATTGAATTCTGTACAAATTATGCTAATGTTTTGGCGCCATTTCGAATCATGGCTGCCAACCGCTCGCAATTTGCATCTCTTAGCAAGTTGTTAACATTTGAAATGAGAACAATGCCGCTGCAGCGCTGAAAACTAAAAAAAAGTGGCAGTTTTGACACGATGCAACACATTATTTAAATGTAATTTAAAGTTGCATGCTCTTTAAAAACACCGTCACGCCAAAAGCCCAAGCGGGGGTGGCAGAGGTGTACTGAGTACACTTACGTTTCGCTAACGATGTTAGGTCCCATGTAATAGGGGCGAGCCTACTGCAATATACCGGGCACAATTCCACACTCCGGACTCGTACTGGGTAGTTTCTTTTTAGAAAAATTACATTTGTCTGACCTAGGATTTAAACCCAGGCCCTCGTGCTCACAAAGGGATGCGCTATGCCACTAGACCAACGAGGCAGTCATGCTCTTTACTTATTTGAAAAACTTTAATATAAGTTATTTTTTAATATTATCCTTAATGTAGTGTTATTATTGGTCAGTGGAATTCTTGACGTTGCAGTAAGCAAGTCGGTAAGTGTAAACGTTTTTTTTTAATTTTACATTCATTTTATGTGATAAATTACATAATATAATTTTTAAATACACTATGTAACATACATTATTATGCACGCTTGTACGTTACATAGTGATTTTCAAAGTCACATCTGTTTTCTTAAATAATTCTTTGTACCTGGTCGCCGACTGTCACATTTGTGGATTTGATAAAAACATTATTTCAAAGGATTTCATAAGAAAATTATGTAATTAAGTAAACTTATTCATTAGTATCAGTAACCTTTGAGTATGTAAGATTATTTTACAGCTGTTTTACAACTTTAAGGAGACGGAGAATTTATGGAGAATTTGATAATGGTGTGCAGGGTGCAAGTGAATGAGTTTTTATATCTTGGATGCGCCTTTAGTATGGATGGGAAATACACCGCTGATATAGAGAGAAGAGTCAATGCAGGGAATAGACTAAATGGTGCGATGGGAAAGCTACTTAGGAGCCGGCATTTAAGCCAAAAGTCGCAGCTGGCCATATATAACGGAGTGCTTCTCGTAACGCTGCTATATGGCAGTGAGAGTTGGGTATGTAAGAAGGAGAATGAAAGCAAGATAAATGCAGTCGAAATACGAGGTCTGCGGAAGATGGACGAAGTCAAGCTGACCGACCGTATTCGCAACAGCATAGTTAGGGTAGGTATGAAAGATAGTATTGGTGTAAAGATGAGAAAGGGTATGCCCCGTTGGTTCGGTCATATAGAAAGAATGTCGGAAGAAATAATGACAAAACAGATATACAATGCCAAAGTGGAACGATGTAGAACTAGACTATTTTACCATCTTACCATGACCACCTTACTTACCCTGCCTTATCTGAAGGGCAAGTCGGGGGTTTCCGTAACCGGCGAGCGTGTATGAGACGAACTATGAGAGTGGAGGAAGCCAGAGAGGTATGTAAGGAAAGAACCAGTTGGAACTTTGTACTCTTTGCCTACGTCAAATCCCTTGTAGGACCGGGCGTGATGATATAGATAGAAGGAGAATTCCATATTTTTCAGCTCCGGTGCGCTCCATACGGATAGCCTAGGGATTTAGTTTGTAGAAATCCAATAAGCCACGCGATTGTCCAGGATAGTTCTATGCGGGATTTTCCCTAGGTAAAAAAAGGTTCCATCTCATTAGGACCTACCATTATGGGCGAAATGTGAGCGTTTACTGTGCGTTTCGCCAGAGGAATATTATAGGCCCGACGGTATTTATTCTTAAAATATTTTACAAGACTTTTAAGAAAGTGCTTTTATTATAAAGCGCTTTAACGCCTAAAATTCACTGTCTCCAACCGCCAACTCTGACCAGGTCGTATTAAATGTTCAATTTATTCAAACGACATGCTAATCCGTCGGATTTTTCGTTTCGCAGCTACATTCGTCTTTATTTAAGATTTGTACAAACGAGAGTTTATTAAAGGGTGGGCCGTCGTAATTGGACTGTTTTGATCTCACGGCGGGTGGCGGGAGGGTAATTGAAGTATTTTCCCGACGTTTGGAGGGTAGTACGATGTTGAATGGATTAGTTAGCGCTGTGATAACGATCTGCCGATGATGCCTGCGTAATAGGCGGTTGGTTTACTTTTATTAGGCGGTTGTGTTCGTTTACGTCGCTTGTTGGTTAATGTTTGAGGAAGTTGTGTTTTGTGAGTTATGCCATTTTTACTGTCGATGTTGTGGGGTGGTTTTAATCTGATAATGACGATTATGATTCGTTAGCGTCTATTGGTTATCTGTAGACGTGTAGACGGGGGTGTACAAGGTACACCCATAATATACTTAAGTATTTTGGTAATATAATAGAAAATACTGTCTCATTGTTGCTTTTAGTGGCGTAAGCTGTGGCTAGGATCAATCTAGAATAAAAATACATAATAATAAACATTATTCGATAAAGGTTAAAACCGAATATCCTCTATAATCTCATCATGAGGTCTTGAGTCATCATAATATAATCAAAATCGATTAAGTCGACAGTCCCAAAGAACGAAGTTATATAGGCCAAACAAATATGGCATTTGCAACTTTCGTGCCCGTCAATAAAGTTATTTATTCCATAAATACTGGACTTTGTTCGTTGGACACGTCGATGTGTTATTTAGGTTTTTCTATCGAAAAATTTTCAGTCCAGAGTCCGGAATTGTGCTCGGTATGACGGCAATAGACTAGTTGCCTATTTGAAAGAAAGAAGGAAAGAAAAGACATTTTATTCAGCCACACAAGCATAGTAATGGTGATAACAAACAATGGTGGTGAACAAAGATAATAACTAAAATTAATAACTAAAACTTTGAAAAAAAGGAAAACCGACTTCAAAAAGCAAAAAATAAATATTTGAAGTCAGTGCTGGTAGGTGCAGTCGGTTACTTAGCACCGACTTCAAACATTTATTTTTTGCTTTTTGAAGTCGGTTTTCCTTTTTTTTTAAAGTTTTTTATTTTACAATTTTTAGTGGTGAGTGGATTAATTATTATTATTTATATACCTCCTTTGTATTATCCTACTTATTTATACAGTGAGGTACCTACACAATTGATATAAAACTCATAATTACAGAATTTCACATTCATGCTGTTTGCCGTATAGGAAACCCCTGGTGTATCTTCAAAGCCCATTGTCCAATACCAATAAAATTTAAATTCGACCATCACGTAGCTATGCTGAACCTAATGCAAAAAGAATCATCAAAATCAGTTTATAAGAAATTACAAAAAAATATGACGAATTATGAACCTCCTCCTTTTGTGAAGTCGGTTAACATTCTTCTTAGTTCTATGGTAGGGTACCTATAGGGTTGACGTAATACCCATAATATCTCAATCTACGCATTCGTATTGTTTATCGTTAAGGAGTTCCCTGGTGTATCTTCAAAGTCCAAGGTCCAATACCAATGAAATTACAATGGGACCACCTTGGAGCTATCCCAATACCCGGAACCCAATGCAAAAAAAATCATCTGAATCGGTCCACAACTACGGAAATATCGGTGAACATCATAAAAAAAAAGAAAAAAAAAGCATACATACAACCGAACATAGAACCTCCTCCTTTTTGAAGTCGGTTAGAAATAGTAACAAATAGAAATAAAAACAAAAGAAGAGCTAGCCAAAACATTTACAGACACCAGAGGTTGTGTGGGGCTGAATAGGACACCCCCTCAGTATATTGCTACATCATAACGATGGATCATGGTGCAGCGCTGGTATTCTGGCAGCACCAATAAGGGTGACGTCAGAGATGCCGACTTGGACTTAAGGGGAATAAATAACAATATACTTATATAAATATTCATATAGACTTATATTACGTATTTAAATATCTGTACATACGTAAAATAAACCAATCAATAATTGCATGATGTGAAACTTAAAGGGCTAGACCCCGAAGTCGCAATGTTGTGGTTGATAGTTATAGTATAGATTACATTGAGGTAACCTCCAGCGAAATGTAGGTGTACACAGTACACCTCTACCACCTCCGCTTGGGGATAAAGGCATGACCGTGTTTATAATGTTTGTTTTCATATAATAGGTAGCCTTCATAACGTAGGTAATCTCCCATTAGATCATGGAGCAATGCCGATATGATTGCTATCGATAACAGATGATCATTATGATAATAGCGTCTAATAGTAATTGAGATATTTATATCGTAACCTAAATAATACGGATTAGGTCAATATGTTGGTTTATTTCTAGCTATCTATCTATATCATCACGCCAGATACCTTGCAGGGTAGGCAGAGAGTAGAGAGTTACAACAGGTTCTTTCCTTACATACCTCTCTCTCTCATGGTTCGTCTCATACACGCTCGCCGGTTATGGCGACTCTTGATTTGCCCTTCAGTTAAGACAATGTTCCTAGTTTTTATTATGCTTACATATTACAAAAAGAACTACGTCTCTCTGTCTCTTTGTGTTAATCTCAGAAAGAACTGGGTTCCAATTTAGTTTATAGTAACTGATAGACTGTTTTCCGAAAAAGTTTTGTGTATAAATTATAAAAGACTACATTCTATATTTATTATAGCTAGATCAAAATAACGTGCCCTGTTGGAAGTTTGTTCTCTCTGTCTACCCGTCAGCGACCTGGCAAGATGATATAGATAGATAGAACTAAAATATACAACCCTACCCCAGATTTCTTGCGGGGTAGGCAAATACTACATAGTTCCCATATATTTTAATCTGATGGACCTTTCTCGCTTTCTCCACTTTCATAGTTCGACCTTCGTGGTGTGCCCTATACACGCACGGTGGTAACGAAGACTAGAATTTCCTACCAGGATCTTTATTCGCTAACATGTAACGCAGCGGATTATTATTTATGGTGCCTACTCCAGGGCCATTACACAAAAATATCATAACGCGCCACGTTTGATCAAAGAAAATGAAGGCCCTGATAAGACACCGTCTGAATAAGCCATGATATTACAAACCTAGCAGCCACACTAAATTATGGAGCAATATTTTGTCGACTGAAATTGTTACGCTCTATCAACCGCATCAAAACATAGTGCTTAAATTAATTAAAACCAATCTCATATCCCCGATATCGAAACAAATGTGAACGTGTGGCAAAAATGGCGATATACTTGAAAAATATATATATTTTCCTAATATTCCTTAAAGTAAAGGTCACACTACAATTTGTGAGTGATGAGGTACACGGCGAAGTTACTGAAGCTAGTGACAAAGTGCTATTTAATAGACGTCGTGTCGAAACAGGAGCTACTTTCTGGCCAGACCCAAACAAAAAAGACCTAAATTTCCAAACCAGAAGAAACTGCATGGGCGATACTTTCGATGAAGTCCTGAGGAGATATGGGAAAATGATACAAAATGACGGTGCATTAGTCGACTTCGTATCATCAGATCCTTTGCCAGGCAACGACACAGTTTTCGAACTAGACACATGTGCTGTAAACTACGAAGAAATAAAACGCATTAAGTATTTAAAAGAAAGAGAAAAAAATAAAACTATAAATACCACAAGTTCTGTAGATAACACAATAGATGAGAAATTAGAAGTTACAAGACCAATCGAGCCTACTAAAGCAACATTTCGAGCTAATGAAACCTTAGACACAGCGGCAGTTAAATCAAATTCAACTAAAGCTATGAAGGCTGATGTTCCTAAAGATGATAAGAAACGGAGAGCAAGTGACTATGCGTTCAGTTCCGTTGAGTATTACGATGAGCTTGCATCATTTGAAGAAGGCCTATGCCCTGATGATGTAGATGTGATAGACCTGGAAGTAGACCAGCTCAGGAATTACGACGTTGAGTGTGAGATGATTATTGAGTGGAGGAGCTTAGAGTGAGAGACAGAATTAGGCCTATTCAGTATACCTTATTTTCTTTTTTGATTAGGGTCTCTTTCACCACACTCGAGTAAGGTGCTGGTTAGTTATTAGGTACTCGATAAGCGTTACTCGGGAATTAAGGTTAGTTAAATCGTCGTATAGCGCCACTCAGATGATGAATTTTGTATATATGCTTACTTGCAACTTTAATTGTCGATTAGTCTACTTCAGACATTACTCGAGGTTGGTGAAAGAGGCCCTAAGTGTTTTTTTTTAATTATTAAATAATGATGCGTGTGGTTCACTGGTATAACTTCTAGGTAAAGATTGTTTACATATTGAGTTCTTAGATTTACGCGAATATTACACATGAAATAAAACTATTTTACGGATTTTATCGCGGTTTATTTTTTTCAACACCGTCGCTCAAAGAAGTCTGCAGTCTGTGAACATGTCCTTGACCGCACCCGCCATAACATCAGATTTGATAGACCACAAATCCTCGTGAAAGAACACCGATTCCTACCAAGGATGGTTCGCGAGGCTATTGAAATTAAAAAACATCCTAATTTCAATAGAGAAGATGGCTGGGTGCTTCCATCGTCTTGGGATCCGGTAATTAATATAATCAAATCCAAAACCAAGCATAACACCGCAAGACCTCAAGACACCGTGAGCTCATTCTGCGTAGATCGGACCAACAACAACAAAAATAATTAAAAAGTTTGAGGGTACCCCGGAACAACTATGCCTATTGGACGTCTAACACCTCAGTCCCTCCCGTGACCATGGGTGCTGCAAAGCACTCGAAACGTCGGGAACTAAAAATAAAAAAATAAACCGCGATAAAATCCGTAAAATAGTTTTATTTCAAAGATTGTTTAATTTACATTCGTAATTTGTTTAGTACAAGCGTCCAGTGCGCTGATAGTGGGTAAGTTTTATCATTACACTCATGTATGTGTAAAGAGAATATAACGATGACAACATTTAACTTAGAGCCACCTGATGACCAACCTACTTTGTTCTCCCATACAATAAGACGTAGACGAAAATTTGAAACTTTTTTATTTTAAAAGCGTAAGTGGAGTGTCTTGCCCTTCTCCATAGAAATGACATTCAGAAGTGGTGGTAGAGTCTTTGTTACTTTTCTGACGATTCATAAATACTGTAATGGTATACATGAATAAAAAATATTTTGATTCTGATTCTCACTCTCACTCTCATTCTTACAAGAAAAACATTGCGTATTTGCAAGTTAAAATGCAAATCAAGATACTTCGTGGATTCTAGTCTTGGACTGAAAGATTAGTAGGTGGGATCTTTCCTTCTTCCTGAGATCATCGTTAAGTCTAAAGAAGTAATTACAACATTAATTAAGCAACCTGTCGCGTTAATGAGTAGGTTATCAATCCCCATTACTTAGGTTTTTGGTGAGGTGTGGACGGAACATATTTAAGGTTTTGGTCAAATAGCCGACGGAGCGCGACGGAAACGCTCGGCTACGTTTGGTTGTGACGTTTGCCGTCGCGCCGAGCGGGGCTGCGCTGTGTGACGTCTCCCGTACATTTCAGTACATTACAACTCCCCACACTGCGCCACTGTCGTGCTCCCGCCGCTCTACAGCTTCGCGAGTAATTAGCGTTATAACAGTAGCTAGGTTAGATTAGCAATAACGGTATGTATACTTTTGCCCAACTTGGTCGAGGCACTGTCGTGTCACTAGTATTTTTTTCAATAGAAAAATATGAAACCACGTTAAGAGAATAATATGCTCTTCGTATTAAAAGAGTATATAGGAAGATAGACAGAACATTCTTTATTGAACATCAGCGAAAACACATTAGAGAAGTACAATATATTATCTTAAGGCAAAGTTACAATAGGCGGTTTTATTGCTAAGAGCAATCTCTTCCAGACAACCAGTACGTTGGAAGAAGCAACAGATAAAATAGAGGGCAGTTGGTGACGTACACTATAAAGATAAATGTGTTATAAATTACTACTATACATACACGTAATAATATAAATAATATCAGCCTATACTGCCCACTGCTGGAAAAGGCCTACTCTCACAAACTGAGGTGAGAGAGATTAGGCCACGTGGACCCAGCGCGGATTGGTGGAGGCAGGTTTGCGGCCACATGCTGTTGGAACGCTTCCAACTCTGCTTAACGACTACCACATTAAGTGGTTGCCGGGACGAAAGGCTTAACGTGCCTTACGAAGTACGGAGACGCTCGAATATGAAAATGCCACACATGGTCGCCCATCTCATGCCGACCGAGTCGAACGCTGCTTAACCTTGGCTATCGGTAAGAATACTGCGGTCCCACAGCGCTACGAACGAGCGCCTCTACATAAGATATATGCAGGTACATAATATAAATTTACACACAAAATCTTAGCACAAAACAAATATTATCAATTATGGAAGCAATTACATTAATAACTAATTATCCTACTAGCAGAAAGTGATCATTGGCCAATTTCTTAACAGGCCATGCATTAGTCAAGTCTTCGCTATAGTAAAGAATGTATTGTATGGGATTTGTGAAATTCATTTTGGTTTTCAACCTCAGATTGTCCGATAACACTACTATAATAAACCTCGAATGCGTTTCATGAAGGAATTCAAACAGTTTTTTGAGGTAAGAAGGAGTTGTCAGATTATATAGAATATTGTATAATAGCGATAGTACACAGACTGAAACTATCGAGAGAAATACCCCTACCGCCTTACTTTGTCCCATGTAAGGAGCAACTACCGCCTGGGCACCACTATAATGGCCGGTGTGGAAATCATTAAATCAGCTCCGCACACAGGTAGGCAAAATCTGTTTTTGCCTAAATCATTAAATTTCGATCATGTACATGGGGATTCAGAGATCCAGATTTAATAGCCTGCGACTGCGGCGCGACCTCACAGACTATGTCTCATCAGCTTGTCTGCCCTTTATGCCTCACCAACTGCACAAGGGAAGAGCTAAACTGCTGACAAATATGAACCATTGACACGAAAAGAATAAGTATACATGATAGACACCTGATTCTTACACGAAATTTAGAAATATTTTATTTTATTAGGGGAGCTTACGGCTATTTTTACAAGAAAATCTCGCTACTTAGTTAGCTAGGTGCCATTTACAAGCTTCCACATATGAAAGAAATACTTGGTAGACATAGGACAAAATAACTATACAGTATTATTGAAAAGTAGTACCTAATGCTAAAAATACAATATTCTAATTATATGGAAAACTTAACTTAATGTAAATATATTTGATGAACCAATTATTAAGAATTAAAAAAAAAAGTTACAGAAGCACTGAGGGTTCCTTAGTTAAAATATTTTTAAAACTTTGAGTATTACTAGAAAATAGATCGAACCGTGCGTCATAGTTTAGTCTGTTAAATGAACGAAAAACCCTAGGTAAATAAGTATTACGTCTATAATTACTGCGACAAGATGGTACAAAAAGAAGATCATTCTTACGAAAAAATCTGGTTGGTATATTGAGCTTGATTTTGCAGAGGAGATCAGGACTATCGGCCCTATGTTGTGCAATGTTTATGTAGTAAACAGATATCGGCAATATGTCTACGAAGATTGAGGGGTAAGAGGTGTAGTCTAAGACAATGCTGGTGATAATCTAAATGTAGTGTAGTGTAATGGTAGTTTGAATTTGAATCCAAGGTATCGGATAAATCTTTTTTTTAGCTTTTCAATGTTGTTAACATAAATCGAGTAGGCTGGATTCCAGATCTGACAAGCATATTCAAGATGGCTTCGAACATAGGCGCAATAAATAGTCTTTATAGTTTTCATCTTCTTGAATGGCTGAGTGACACGAATTAAAAAACCTAGTGCTTTATAAGCTTTGTCAATAATAGATTCAACATGTCGATCAAAGAGTAGTTTACTGTTATGAATTACTCCAAGATCCTTGACAACATTAACGACCTTCAACTTTGTATCGTTTAATTTATAAACATTACTGAAGATATTACGTTTTCTGGTAAAACTAATAGAAAAACATTTGGATACATTCAGATCTAATTTATTAGTTAGGCAATATGAGTTCAACCTATTCAGGTCTTCTTGAAGGCTCATTGCATCATTTATGTTATTTGATACACGATAGACTTTCATATTATCAGCGAATAAAAGGAAATTAGAGTTAATGAAACATGAGGAAATGTAATTAATGAATAGAATGAAAAGGAGAGGCCCTTATAAAGATCCTTGAGGAACTCCTGATGAGATCCTTTTCCAATCAGATGAGAATCCATTAAGTACAACAGCCTGGGTTCTGTTAGAATTGTATGACTCAAACCATTTTAACTGATTACCACAAATCCCTGAAACAAATATTTTTTTCAGTAGTAAAGTATGGTCAATTCTATCAAACGCTTTACTCTAATCTGTGTATATGACGTCAACTTGATTCCCGTTGTCCATATTACTTGACCAAAAATCATTGAAAACGACCAAATTGGAAGTAGTTGATCTACTCCTAATGAACCCGTGCTGCTGTTGAATAAAGGTGGCCTTAACTGATTCATAGACATGTTTAAAGATTATCCGCTCGAACACTTTAGCTATAATGCAAAGTTTGGAAATGGGCCTATAGTTTTCTACCTTATTCTTAGCACCTTTTTTATGAATAGGTGTAATAAAGGCCGATTTCCACACTCTGGGCATTATCGTTAATGGGCCCTCGTTTAAGGAGCGCTGAAAAAGAAAGGCAACAGAAGCTGATATCTCCTTGGTACATTTAGACCAAAATAGTGCTGGAACAGAGTCAGGACCAGCAGATTTATTGTGGTCTAAATTCTGGAGAGAATGCAACACTTCATGGTTATGGACTTCAATGTTGCTCAGGTAACGAATAGGGCGATTAGATTCATTATGGTCGTAACATGATTGAGCAACATTACTTCCGATAAAATTAGAGCTAAAGTAACTAGAAAATAGAAGTGTTATACCCTCACCAGAATTACTTGATGTGGAAGAATAAGACATGATTGAGGGATAAATACTGCAGCGCCGCTTATTTTTTATGTAAGTCCAAAAAAGTTTTGGATTTTTAGAAATACCTGTTTCGGTGGAGTGCATGTAGTCTTCATAGCATTTGCGTTCAATAACTTTCACTCTGTCCCGAAGCAATTGAAAGCTTTGACCGTCTGACATGTTTCCATAAGTTTTATACTTTTTAAAGAATTTAAACTTTTCTTTAATAATTTTGATAAGAGATACTTTGTACCATGGTGGATATTTACAACTACGCGTAATTCGTGAGGGTATAAAATTATCTCTTAGCCGATAAATTATTTCGTAAAATGTTTTTACTGTATCCTCTATTGAAATAGAATTAAGTAATGACAACCAATCAGTCTCAGAAAGGTGGTTACAGATTTGATCTTAGTCACCGTGAGAGTATAAGTATATTTTACGTCTTGGAATCTCAAGCTCGTTCAATTCAATAAATAGAGGGGCGATAATGAAAGATTTATGGTAGGGATCTTCAGGCACAAGGGGATCAGGACACTCAGAGACTGCAACTGTATTACTACATAACACAAGGTCTAGTATACCACCTGATTTATTGGTATAACAGTTAAATTGTTGCAAGTTGCAATCATAGAGAGCCTCAATTAAATTTTCTGATGACGAACTCTTGAGAAAATATGAAGGTTGAAGACCTAATTCAGACGGAAGCCAGTGAATATAACTCAGATTAAAATCTCCAAGGATAAGGAATTCATGGGAATTATTATTATGAATTAAGTTTCTTCAATTAGATAGGTAATTATTTAATTGAATAGGGAACGGATTACCATTATTTTGTTGACATAGATATATGGTGCAAATATGACATGTCGTTAATGTTCCAAGGCGTGAGTTGCGTACAGTAAGTGTTACCCATAGATCCTCCGCAGTGGTATTCCATTCGCAGTTATGTACAACAGTTAGGTCGCGTCGGACTGCTATTAAAAATTCACCCCCCAATGTTTGACCTGTAGACACATAGTCGCGTCGAAAGACCAAATATTTATCATCAAAAAGCTCATAATCAGATATTCCGTCTAATAACCACGTTTCAGTTAATGAGATTATATCATAGTTAGACATACTTAAATTACGGTAAAAAATATTTGTTTTAGTCCGTAATCCTCTGCAATTTTGATAGTATAACTTTATATTAGCCATTAGAAATAGAATAAACAGCAAACATATGAATATATAAACAAAGTATCAGAATAGTAATATTCGAAAACAAGTTAGTCGCAACCATTGAGGTAAATAAATATAGAGAAGCAAACGTCACTTCGACGCGTCGAAAAAAGTATAACCACTTAAAAGTATGCTGACGTAGCTTTGAACCCGAAATAATTTGGAGTAAACATATGTCCATCTCTTTTGCTCTTGTTCCCCACCATGCCGACATTATGTCGATCCGATAGAGGTAGCAATATTATTAGTAGTGGGAAGCTCGGTGTTGCTTACTATATAATTTTTTCCCACAATTTAAATTATTCTCGCAATAAATATTTTTATTTGAATATATAATCTTTATTACGTTTCAAATAGAATAGTTTACGTTTATGTCGTTCGTCATCATATTGAATCAAAAATTGTAATTTATATTATTTGGATAGTAATAAGCACTGATAAACGTGTGATGGTAATAAGTCGATACTGATTCTGTGGTGAAACTTTAATATGTTATCCGACCACATTTTTTTGCCCCACCTGGGTCGTAATGCGTTAATTAAGACGCGAACAACGACATTAATTGATAAGCTCAAGTTAAACCGTGTTACGTTTAATTACCCATTTGATGGTGTTATACATTAAAATATTAGGCATCATACTTAGTTTAAAACCAAAGGGCAAAATTATGTCTGGCCACAATCACATAAAGACACGCTTATTTTTGATATTCTTTTTAAATGATTTTTTAAATTCTTCCATTAGTTGCAATGTTTCATCATTTAAATTTAACTGCATTTCTACCTCTTCACTCAACATACGGCTTTCTTTTAATTTTTCTATGACATCTTTTAACTTTCTATTTTTCATTTGTAATCTTCTGTTCTTTTTGTGGATATTATCTTCAAACGATCAATGATTTTTCTTATTTTATGCTTTTTTGGCGTTTCAGTTATTCTTTCTATCTCATCATCAGTTTCCACTACATCCAGTTCCATATTTTCGGCTACTGGAAGTAAGATTTGCTCTTCTAAGTTTGACTGTTCCAAACCCAATAATGTATATGTAAATACTTATTTCCATTGTGTAAAAATCTTATTTCGTTTGATTCACACGCTGGCTGATTATTAAAAGATGCGCTCTGACAGCACTGAAACATTTTATTCCACGCAAACAACTTTTGAGTTTATCAAAATACAATCGATAATTGTGTACCACCATTGATATACATATACACTGCATCCTTAGGGACCCTTTAAAATTAATAATATAATTATTTAAAGCATAAGTGACACAGTTCCCGTAAATACGGAAACATCAAATTATGTTTTAATGGCAACACTGCAGCTTACATATGTCTTCGAATATTTTAAATCATTTTTTATTTTATTTACTGTAATACGAATAGAAAAACAACAAGCTTACTTGTGGAAAGTAATTCCGCTTGCCTTGTTGTGTTTTTGAGATCTCGAATCGCATGCTTTCACCACACATTTACCCATTTTGTAATTTTTTACCAATACATGTAACTCGACAGACGTCAGGCATGTGAATGAATGACATA